>OX328015.1:28283203-29689036 GCA_946811545.1 Netelia fuscicornis
AGCCAACAGAGCGAAGCAAAATTCGTTTCAGAGTTTAGCTCTTCGAGGTTGGTATAGAAAATCTAACATTCGTGCTCCCGACCAATCAGCGTCGAGACAAATAACGTGGGTCCGTTTAGCATTGAGTGTCATCCCCCTGGTTTTGCTCGTCCCTCGGGTGAAGAGGAATTTATTTTCGTTAATGCCTGCACGAACAATGGGTTTCGAGTAACATTCGAGGACAAATTTGTCGAGCTGTCACATGACGACGTAATCGAGGCAACAGGACTAAAACTATCGAACGGGCTGTATCACATGTTTTTCCGAAGGACGAGAGAGAATCATGAAGCGAACGTAGCTGCGACAGATCTGAAGACGTGGCACGAGAGGCTCAGCCACATTCATAAGCGAGCGCTTGTCGAACTGGTTTGTCGAGATCTGGTGGAAGGAGTCAGCGTGAAGAATGCCTTGGATTTCTTCTGCGAAGCATGTCAGTTTGGCAAACAGCACAAACTTCCATTTCGCAAAGAGAAAAAGATGACGTCGAGCAAACCTGGGGAAATCATACACAGCAATGTGCGTGGTCCGCTGTCGATCAACTCAATAAGCGGAGCGCGCTATTATGTCCTGTTCAAAGACGACCCGACGGGGTTCAGGTTCGTATACTTTATTCGTCACAAAGCTGATGCGTATGATCGGTTCGTAGATTTCGAGCGACTGCTGAGCAACAAGTTCGGACGAACGATGCAGACATTTCCACACATACATACACTCCAGAACAAAATGGCAAATCCGAGAGGGACAATCGGACCATCGTCGAAGCGGCGAGGACAATGCTTCAGGCGAAGCAGATGCCTGCCCATCTGTGGGCGAAAGCAGTCGCGACAGCGGTTTACGTGCTTAACAGGACTGGGGAGCAGTGCAGCCAGATCGCGCGTAAAACTTACCCCCTCTCTAGTCTCTTACGCGCCCAGTACACAATCATACTGGCGCGTGTCCGTGAGCGAGCGACGCTCGGCTCTTTCCGAACATATCCGAGCGTCGCTCGCTCACTGACACGCGCCAGTATGATTGTGTACTGGGCGCGTAAGAGACTAGAGAGGGGGTAAGTTTTACGCGCGATCTGGCTGCACTGCTGGGAAGTCGAGAAGTCAAGAGGCTCGTACACCGTACGAGCAATGGACTGGGAGGAGGCCGAATCTTCGATACGTGAGGGTGTTCGTGAGGGATGCGTACGTACACGTACGGAAACAGAGGACGACGAAGCTTGACGCCCGAGCCAAGAAGTTCGTATTAGTAGGATACGAAAGCGAGTCTACTAACTAGAGAGTGTACGACCGTATGTCACGGAAAGTTTTTGTTTCCAGAAATGTCGTTTTCAACGAACAGAGCACAAGCCAAGAGTCGCATGAGACGAACATTGAGGTCGTCTTCCCGCTGACGAACGAAGACGAGGCAAATGATAACGGAGCTGCCGCGAATGAAGCAGATGCTGAGAACGACGTTAGTGAGAATGCGGTGTTAGAGGACATCGTCGTAGTCGAGAACGAGGCAGACCATGGCCAACGACAGGACGAGAGAACACCGAGGACGCTGCGGAATCGAGAGCAAATAAAACCACCAGCGAGGTATGCGCTGTGCTTAATAGAGCACAATACTCCGACGACATACGAAGAGGCAATGTCGAGTCCAGAGGCTGCCCAATGGGCGGAAGCCATCGTCCAAGAACTCGAGTATCTTGAAAAAAACGGACCGAAGCGCGCTATTGTTGCCTGGCAGCTGTTTCGCTCTCTATATAATACCTTCCCTTAACCATCATCTTTCTGTATAGAAATTTGAAAACAAGTTCAAACGTGATTAGACCTGAATTATATTGTCAGTCAGTGCAGAGTATATAATTTAGTATAGCAGCAAACGTTCTATCGAGCAGACGTACACGTGCTTTCCGATTTTCGCATCATTTTAGCCTCATTTTCGTTCAGTTTTGTGTGAAATTATTGCCAAAATGCCGAAAAAAGTGACAAGATCTGATAGAACATCAGCTGGGTCGAGATTATATCGATCTAAAAAAATCGTGCCTTCGCAAAAACGGAAAGACGAAGACATTTCAACAAACAGCGCGTCAGCTAAAAAAATAAAAGTGACTATTGAAGATCAAGTTACGGAGGATCTTCAAAAACACTACAGAATAATAGATTTTTTATTAGTTTTTTAAATAATTGCTACGCTAGTGAAGTGTATAAAATGTGATTGAAAAATAAATTTTCATTCCACTAACAATAAGAAAGACGGACTTAGATTTCACATCAAAGTGTCGTGCGAAAGCTGTAAACAAATAACAAATGTCCCGTCTAGTGCAAGAATACAGTCAGGTGTTTACGAAGTTAATAATCAGTTTATTTTCACGATGAGGGTGTTAGGCCTTGGATTAGCTGGCTGTGAAAAATTTTGCGGCTTGATGGATTTAACTAGCAGTTTTTTTATCAAGATCGACGTACAATGATTACACGAAAAAAATGTGCTCGACTGTAAGAGAAGTAGCGAATAGATTTTTTTATCTGATATAAAAGAAGAAAAAGCAGCAACAGCCGAAGAGAAAAAAACTGAAGATGAAAACGAACTCACTGTATCAGGCGATGGAATATGAAAAAAAAAAGAGGTTTCTCATCTTTATTCGGCGTCACCTCATTAATTAGTTTCTTCACCGGTAAAGTTGTTGACATTTTCGTCAAAAGTACATACTGCTACGAATGTGAAACTTGGGAAAGTAAATAAAACTCTGCCGAATACGAAGAGTGACATGAAGCTCATGTAGCTGCTGAAAAGTGTCAGGCAAATCATACTGGTGCAGCTGGAAATATGGAGGTTGAAGCGATAAAAACCATGTTTGAACGCTCGGTAAATAATGGTGTGCGACATCGTAGTTATATCGGTGACGGTGACTCCAAAGCTTACTCCGGGTTAGTGAATTCTAAACCTTGTGGTGATGACTTTTCAATAGTGAAAAAAGAATGTGTAGGACACGTTAAAAAAAGAATAGGCACTCGGCTGCGTGAAATAGTCAAAAAGACCGTTGTAGATACTGAAACTGAGGCTGGAAAGACGATCAAACGAAAGAGCCTGTCTGGTAAAGGGAAGCTAACGGCTAAAATAATTGATAAATTAACGGTATACTACGGTTTGGCAATTAGGCGTCACTCCGATTCCGTGAAAAATATGAAAAATACTATCTGGGTAACGTTCTTTCACTACAGTTCGACGGACGAGAATCCACAGCATAAAAAATGCACTAGCGGCGCGGACTCCTGGTGCAAATGGCAAAAAGCTGCAGCTGATAATGCATTGGATTCGTTCAAACACACGTACAGTGCTCTTCCCAAGGATGTTTTGGATGTCATCAAGCCCATCTATGAATATCTGAGCAAAGATGCCCTCCTAGAGTGATGTGTCGGATGCTTTACGCAGAACAACAATAAGAGTTTGAACCAACTTATTTGGAAAATCTCACCAAAGCACGTGGGTGGAATCTCTGTCATCGTGCAGATTGCAGCTTATGTGGCAGCATGTGTCTTCAATGAAGGTTCTTTTGCTTTACTAACCTTCATGCAAAAAATGGGAATACTGATTCCCATTTGTTGCCAAGTTCCCAGTGGACCAAACGCTCATGAGTGGGCGCGATCATTTGGCTCTATGCGTATAGGCCGTGCAGATCAGGAAGCCGAAAAACAGACGACAGAAGGCAGGATTCGTCGTAGACAAGAGTAAAAAGATGCTTCAGACATCCTGGATGACAGCAACATCCTTTATGGACCTGGCATCGATGATTCAGTATGGGGTAAGCCGATAAAACTAACTTACGAACGTTTCATCTCAAATTTTTTAGAGTTCAAAACTTTAAAGCGTTTTTCCCACAACTCACATTTTCAAAGTCGGTGCCCATCATAAGTTCAAAACTACTGCACCGATCCTTTTGAAATTTTGCACGCTATTCTATATATAATTTACGAAGTAACGCTGGAGAGTTTTTTTCAAATTTGTTTATATTTTTCGTTTTATAACAACAAATTAACCGATTTTTTCACTGAAAATCGCGTTTCTCACGTTACCTAGGGAAAGTCCTTATCTAACGATATAATTTTGATTTTTTGATTTCGGATGATCCAGCACGGAGTTATGATGGGCACCGCAATTCAACTTTTTTCCGAGACGCTTGACAAAAATTGCTGCCATCGCCGTATTTTTGAATATTTCTTCGTGAAAATTACACGCAATATTTTTCGAATGTCACACTTTAATGTACCATTGGTTTAAATAAATAGATTTTAACCGTTTCGTCAAAAAAAAAAAAAAAAAATCATAAAAATGTCCCTTTTTTCACACGAATTAACCCTACCCTGCCCTTAACAATGTGCAATCGTGGTTAGAAAAATAGAGACTCCAAGCCAGTACAACCAAATCGGTGCACATCACATTTACCATGAGGAAAAAGGAGTGTCCAACAGCCACGCTGAATGCCCAACCCCTTCCAAGAGTCAGTGAAGTAAAACACCTGGATTTGCACTTTGACAGAAGGCTCACGCGGACTAACCATATTAGGAAAAAAAGAAAGGAATTGGATGTAAAATTTCTTAAAATGTATGAACTCCTGGGCAAGAGGTCAACATTAACGCTCTGTAATAAAGTTGCAGTGTACAAAGCAATCCTGAGGCTTGTTTGGACATATGGTATATAGCTGTGGGGAACCGCAAGTAACTCTAACATCGAGATCCTACAGAGATTTCGATCAAAAGCCCTCAGAATGATCGCAAACGCACCTTGGTACGTCACTAACGCCAGTCTTCATAAAGACGTCGAGATCGAAACGGTGAAGACTACAGCTTCAAATTTGTGTACAAGCTACGAACAGAGGCTTACGAGTCACCAAAATGAACTAGCGCATTACCTCCTCAGCAAAGAAAATATCATTCAAAGGCTCAAAAAGTTTAAACCGACGGATCTACGACAGAGATTCCAGGCTGCATATTATGGCGCGTATTATTAACAGCCCAATTTCAAATTCGAAAGTGTACGAGTGTATATAACTTGTATATACGAATGAATGAATGTAAGTAAGAATGAAAGCACGAATGAATGATTGTATGGCGCGTCTAAAACGAAAGCGAAATATAAAATAGAGTAAATCAATGAATGGACCCTCTAAACGAAAACAAAAGGAAACACCAAGAAAACTATTCAATGCCAAATGATAGCAGATTATAGTTAGCCACGGGAAAAGAAAAATAATAATAGAAAAAAAAATTTATTTTAAAAATCTATTGGGGTAAAATTCGTATTTCGTGTGATTCTAGATGTGACATATATAAACAGCATGCATGCTCCCATTAAAAAATAAAAAATATAAGCAATGCAATGTTTAGGACATTAAAAATATCGAGTTTTATTAATAACGACAATGAAATATATGTAGTTGTTTCGGCGACAACACTCGAGTTGAAGTTCTCGCGCTCGAGTTGTAATCGTAATCGATAGAGGAGTGAGCGTCGCTAGATGTTAGCGATGCTCCCCCCTCTACGATGCTCAACGGCTCGCCTTGTGGCCTACCGGAACCGGTCTCGCGGTCATTCATTCGATAACGTTGGTAGCCATCGCGCGTCTCAACCGTCATCAAGTTTATTCGACCTGTTTTTTGACCAACGCTTTATCTGTGACCCCCGCTTACTGTATAGACCATCGCTTTCATTATCATTATCATTTATAGTATTGATCAGGGCTTCTAGTCTTGACCATCGCATATATATAATAGTCCATCGCTTATTCTTGACCGGCTCTGTGTGCTATCCTGTAAAATACTGAAAGTGCGTGCTCGCTGACTGCTCTAAAGGAAAAGTAATAAATATTTTTATGGTCGAAATACAGTTGCTTTGTCTCGAAATATAATACATTCAACGTCACAATTAACCGGCCACCTGCGTTTAGTGCATTTGTATGTCCTAACGGTAAGTAAAGCTCATCGAGGTAAGTTATTCATCAAGAAAGTATTTTAGTTATAAAGTAAATACTTAGCGCTCTTATTTTATTTCTAATCCGTATTTCCGATACATTTTTGCGGTCAAATGATAAATAAACATTTTTAGCGAACTCGTTACACTACGATGTAATACTGTTCTTATTATTTTTGAACATTCACAGCTGTACTCGACTATCTCCGACATTTCAATAAACCCGAGAAATGCTATTAGATCCGACTGGAGCGGCCAGAGCCGTATGTTTTGCTGATGCTGGATACAGCCAACGTCAAATCGGTCGCCTACTCGATGTACCTCGAACCACTGTTTAAGGCCGGCGGGCCAATTGAACGGGCCGTATTCAGTCGTTTTTGAGAAGCGTTGTTGGACGGGAAAAAATAAATAGAGAAATGAACTTTTGCGGATAATTGTATATAACTCGTTCCATATGGTTTCGACCACTTTCAGACCCGACCATTTTTAATTTTGCTGAAAATTTTATATGTTGTACTACCCCACCAAAACGATTCTGTGAATTTTTTTATAGGGGTTTGCGAAAAATTAATATTTTTCGCAACATATAAATATAGGGGTTTGCAAAAAATTAATATTTTTCGCAAACCCCTATATTTTATTAATGATTTCTTTTTTTTAACTTTGATTTATTCCAAGTTTAATGCCGCAAGATTCATAGTAGGCAGATATCTTGCGGCATTAAACTCAGAATAAATCAAGGTTTAAAAGAAAAATAGAAAATCATCAATAAAATATACATTTTTTTGAAAAATTAATATTTTTCTCAGAAAAACTGAAGTAATTCTTTTTTTCAATTAAAAAAAAGAGAAAAAGAAATCTGCCCACTACGAATCTTGCGGCATTAAACTCAAAATAAATCACAGTTTAAAAAATAATTGAAAATCAAAAATAAAAAATGGAGTTTTAGAGAAATAGAGTTTTTTTTCTTTAAAAACATGAAAAATTTCATAGAAGATGACTAGAATATTTTTTTTGTATTTTTTTTTTTATTGAAAAGCGCACGGAAAAATGAAAAATGTAAAAAAACGTCATTATCTTTTGAAAATGGTTTAGAAACACAAAGACTTTTTTCAAAAGTCACAACTTTTTTGGGTTGGGTAAAAAAATTGTTTAAATTCACAAAATTGTTTTTAGTAAGGTAGTACAACAAATACAATTTTCAGCAAAATTAAAAATAGTCGGGTCTGAAAGTAGTAAAAACCATATGGAACTAGTTATGTATATTTGATCTAAAAAAAATGTGTACAATCTTCAGAAATGTAGTGTAAGTCCCGTTTTAAATGTATTTGTATAGCGCCTCGCCGCTGACGCATCCAATTTGTGTGCAGTATACAGGTCGCAATTTTCGTCTGAAAAAAAATCCGAAAAGATCATTAATTTTGATGAAATTTCCTTCGATATGAACTAAAAAATCGGAAGAAATACGTAAAATCCGAATATTTCTGGAAGATAGCAACAAAAACTGATTTTTCAAGAATAAAAAACGGTTCAATTGGGTAGAATAGTCACTTAGAAGTAGTTTCAGGTTTTGTTCAGTTTAAATAGAAGAGAAAACAATACCGAAAATAACACATTTTGAATGGAATCGATAGCTCGTTTAGTTTTTTTGCAATCGTGCACACAAATTAGATAAAGTCGTGAAAATGAAAAGTCGAGAAAACGCGTTTTTAAGTTTCCTATAGGAAAAATTATATATTTTTGATTACTTGCACCAATAATCTCCTAGTCAACAATTTCTGAGCCATATAGTAGTTCTTCCTCTTCCTCAAAGAATTCATTGTGCTGCGATTGATCAAGTCTCCTTGCTGTACGAGTCTCTTTGCTTGATAATGACGCGCACCGGTTTTCTCTGTCGATTCGTTGCGCGTCGACGTTATCAACAAACATTTTACATTGGTGACCGATACTCAAATTCAGTAACTGCATGGTAATCAAAATCGCAGAATAACCATCATTGAAAACTCCAACAGCCAGGTAAGCAGTAATTTCGATGATCTTTTTGTCAGAATGCAAATGTTTTGGACACATGCGCCAGACAGTCGAGTTGAACGCCTCGTTAGAATTTTGCGTATGGCCGCCTAAACATCGCGTTAGCAGTTCGTCATTTGAAAGACCTTCATAGATTAAGTGAATGTATTTCTCAATTTCTTCGTTAATTAATCGAGGAGAATGCTTAGTAGATTGCAGTTGATTGTCAGATTCAGCTTTGCGCCATTCACACCAGCTGTCGACGCCTGCTGGACAATTTTCGTGACGAGAAACTTCATCTGTTGAACTATAGTGCTCCAGCATTGCTCTTACAGCATTTTTCATGTTTTGAACAGAATTACTATTTCCTCTAATTGACAAACCATAGAAGATAACTAGTTTTTTAATGACAGCGTCTGCCAAATGATTCTCGCCACCGAGCTTCGCTTGCTTCTTCTTATTTCGAAGTCGGCTACCCATGCGTTTTTGGACGTATCCTATGCACTCATTTTTTACAACAGGTAATTCATCACCGTATGGATTAATCTTTAGAATACCTGCAAATGTTTTTGAGTCACCATCGGCAATGTAATTTTTAAATTTTACTCCAAATTTAGAAACGGATCTCAAAAACATTTCCATAATGAAATCCACCTCCATTTTCTCCGCCGAGCCTTCGTGATTCGATAAGCAAGAATCTTCGTTTTCCTCATACCACGCCTCAAATGAGTCGTCATTTAGTAGTTTTTTTTTGGTCACATGCCTGACAGTAGGGGAAAGTGGGGTAATTGAGAACGGCGGGTAATGGAGAATAACTAGATAAGTAATACTTCGCCCGCACTACACCGTCTTATACCGATTCAACAAACCCATCCCGCCCCCTCAGTGCATACACGAAAGTGAGAATGAAAGATCGTACACTTGGTATCATGGTAAGCCGAACAATTATTTTTGCGGTTCTGTTATAATTCTTGTCGTGTGTTATAATAGATGTAAATATCATATTTTGGAGTTCCAGGACACGATATTGCGTCACTATTACGTACCAAGTATCTGTTTTCAAACCCTACGTGATTGAAGTTTCACCAAAAATAGGTACTGTTGAGTTTACCATCATTTTCATTTATATTAACTACTTCGAGCAATTGGAAACGACATCAGGCGGGTAATTGGGACCGTTCCAAATTACCTCTTGCGTTCTTAACACATTGCGTACGGGTTACAAGATATCTCCTTTTCATGTGTTTATCGATTAAATCGGCAACAAGCACCCAGCGGCAAATGTGTTTGTTATGTTACCAGGGTAACGAAGCCTTTCCCATTCTTAAGATCAATGATAAGCGAAATAAATGTATTTCGGTAATCCGGGCATGTGGCAATGTTACAGGCAGTACATTATCAGTCGTCATATGCAGTGCATCAGCAGATCTATGCCGATCGTCGTACTTATCGTATCTTATAAAGCCGTACGTAATGTGTTAATTACCTCTAGTGCTCATGATTTATTGTGTAAAAATATTTTAACGTTACAAATTGTTTCAGATGCCTCGGAATACATACGAAAGGCTAAAACAAAATATCAAATTGAAAATCTTCGCCATACAATCGAAGATGTCAAAAGTAAAAAGCTTACATTGGCAAAGTTGCTGCCAAATATTCTATACCAAAAACAACATTATTCAAACAAGTAAAATAAAACGGATTCGGTACATCAAAAAAAAGTCGGCACCCTGTATTCAATAAAAAACAAGAAGATCAGCTAGAAAAATACACATTTGACTGCTGCAAACCTTTTTATGGCATAACACCCATTTCATTACGTAGAATTGCTTTTCAATTTGCTGTAGCTAACAAAGTGAACAATCGTTTCAATTTAAGGAAACTCGACTGGCAGGCAAAGACTGGTACTATGGTTTTATGTCTCGATATCCTTCCATCAGTTTACGGATTCCAAAAGCTACGTCACTTAACAGAATAACAGCTTTTAACGCCACCGAAGTGAATTTGTTTTTTGAACAACTGAAGATGATCCAAACAAAACATAATATACCTGGTCATCGTATTTTTAATATCGATGAAACCGGCATTAGTACCGTTCAAAAAAATTACAAGATTTTGGTTTCAAAAGGTTTAAAATAAATAGCAAAAGCGACAGGCGGAGAACGCGGTGCCACAACAACAGTAGTTTGTGCTGTCAGCGCTAGTGGCATATATGTACCTCGCATGTTTGTCTTCAAAAGAAAGAGAATGAACGGACTGTTAATTAAAGGCTGCAACAATGACATGCTCGATACGGTTTCTGATTCCGGTTGGATTAATGAGTCCATATTTCTTGACTACTTGCGACATTTAATATCTTTCGTGAAACCTACCAAAGAAGAACCAGTATTATTAATACTCGATAATCACGAAAGTCACATCAGCCTGGGAGCATACGAGCTTTTCCAAGAACACAACCTGCAAGTACTTTCTTTGCCTCCCCATGTATCTCACAAAATGCAGCTACTGGATCTTACAATCTTCAGTCCACTTAAGGCGGCATACAATAAAGAATGTGAGCTCTACATAGTTACCAATCCTGGCAAACGGATGACCCAACACAAGTTTGGAGAACTTTTTACAAAGGCGTACAACAAAACAGCTAACATAAGCAAGGCTGCCAGTGGATTTAGAGCCGCTGGAATTCATCTTATTGATCCTGACAAATTTAAAGACAGCTTTGACAATACGATATTTGATCAAACTCACATCACTCATGTCAGACTCAAGAAAGCGATGTTCACAAAACGGCAGCTTTGCAAAGTTTGAGTGAGTCCGTTACCACTATCAGCCAGAGTCAAACACCAACACCGGATGCTACTTCTATTGCCGAATTTAACAAAGATTTGAGCGTTACCATTAAAACGCCTTCTCCATCCACTTCTGTGCCTCTTACCGACATTATCAATGTACCTGTCATTACTGAAATGGGAACCACTTCTAAGCGACGTAATAAGAAGCACTCCCAAATTTTATCCAGCCCGGAAATAACACTTGAACTAGAGGAAAAACAGGAAAGACAAAGTGCAAGGAAAGCTAAAAAAGAAAATATTCTAACTAAAAAACAAAAAATGAACATTAAAACTATACAAACGAAGCCAAGGAACATCGATTCCGATGCTGATAGAATATGCCATACTATATTTTCATATGATGACTTCGAAAATCCTTGTCCCATATCCATAAGTCGACAAAAGAGATTGATTCCTTTCCGTGCAATATTAAGAGGTCTTATAACAAACACAAAACGTCTATTAATTTCATAACCCATGTTTATTAACGGTCTCGAATTTGTTTCTCTTCGACCGCACATGCAAGATATTATAATTTTAAATCCAAAGCCTCGATGACTGCCCTCCAAAAATATTATTTATTGTTTACAAGATCTGCAGATTACGATATCTGCAATCGTAGCAAACACTGTAAAGAATTCAACAATTCTATAACAATGGAACGGAATCATAACGATGTCCTCCATACTCGGCATTGATAGTTTTTTCTCACTAGTAATTGCGTCGTGTGACTTTGCATCGTCATTAGTGGTAAAACGATTGCCCCGAAATTTACGTTTACAAAGCCTCGAATAGCATCGGGTGCTTTCTGCTTTACTTTGCGGATAACTTGACATGATTTTTTTTAAATGTACACTCGCCGAGAGTCAAAGATATACTGAACTAAACTGAAATGACCGCAAGAAGCAGAGGATAAACACATGCAGAGACGGGCATAGAGAGGTCGCTCATACAGACGTATACGTTTATAATATAATAAAAGGTTGTTTTACTCAAGATATTCGTACACAAACTCTAAATTTCGTTTGGGCAGGTCGTTGAGCCTTTTCAATTCAGAGTTGCCGGTCTCTGGGTGAAGCACTACGACAAAGGACGTGCAGCTGGTCGACACCCCGCCACGTTTGGGTTTATATGTGTGAAACTACTTCGAATTTTGCCTTGAAATTTTATGGACATGTTCTTAAATATCTAAGCTATTGATTTAAGGAAAAAAATAAAAATCGTTCTTTTTTCGTCCTTCTAATTGGCGCGCCGGCCTTAAGACGCTATCAGGCGATTTCGGGGTCCTGATTTTTACACACGGAAGCCAGGTCAAGACCACAAACGTTGCACGTCGGTCCGAGACGACCGTTTTGCTATCAGTACTGCCCTAAGAGATCGCTTTTGTATAACTACTAAAGCTCGTAACCGACTTTCCGACGTGAGAAATGTTAGTGTGAGTGAACGTACCGTAATAAGAAGGCTCGAGGAAAGGAATCTTCGGGAATTTCATCCGGATTGGGCTCCTGAACTTCTCCCACAGTGCCGAAGCGCAAGACTTCGTTTTGGGCGAGAATATGCCAAATGGACTATCGAGCGGTGGAACAAAGTAATGTTCTCAGATGAAGGTAGAATAGGTTTAAGAGTTCCAGATGAGCGCCAGCGTGTGTACAGATGACCAAAAGTGAGGTTTTCTTCGTGCGCCATAATTGAAACAGTCGGCTATGGGGAGGCCCGATAATGATATGGGGCGGTATAACTTGCGAGGCTCGTACTGATTTGTGGTAGTCGATAAAGGTATTGTAATTGCTCAAAGATACGTGGAAGAAGTTCTTCAAGATGCCCCTTATTTCCATTTGCCCTTTTATTGGGGAACGTTTCATCTTTATGCACGATGACGCTCGTTGTCATGTCGCGAAATCGGTCACTTGATATCTCAATGAGGTGGGGATTCTTTACCATGTCTGGTGCGCAGTCCCGATCTGAATTTTATAGAATACATATGGGACAATCTAAAGTGATGCGTTGGAGCCAGGGTAGTACCGCCAAAAACCCACGGGGAGCGCCGGATAGATGTTTTAGAGGAGTGATACAATATCCCTTAATCGGATATGAAACGGATCCTGAATGGGCGGCCAAACAGGCTTCAGGAAGTCATTAGAACGAGAAGAAGTAACACCGTTATTAAAGTTTAAGCAATGGTATTAAATATGGTAATTTACAGCACATTCGAAAATGTTACTTTTCATAAAAGTTAATAATAAACATGTTTTGAAGACTTAACATCAATAAAGCAATTTTTCAAAAACTTTTACATTTTGTTTCCATTGCCTATGCATTGCTGAAAATGAAACTTACGCTAAATTTACTTGATATTACAGAATATAGATCAAGGGAAAGTATCTATCGAATTGTTGACAAATAAATTTTGACATTTTCGGCCGTAACATCTCGTCTGTACATATGTTAAGATGTCTCCATAAGATCGTCTGTACATAATACTAACGCTTTAATCTAAAGTTTGGTTCGTTGCAGAGGAAGCTTTGTCTTCAGGATTCTTTTTTTAATATCGAAGGGCCTGAACTGTTTCATATAATAAAAAAAACATATATAGAAGAAAAAAGTCGATTGACGGTATGACGAAGCAGCGTACGAATATCTATTAGGTGCACAACTTTACTTCCGCCGTTTTCCAATAGATGGCTTTAGCAGTACATATAAGCGGTAATAAACAGTTGTAGACGTCATACAATAAGCTTGGGCTTTGTCAACATAACCATGTCGAAACATTAGTCGATTTGTGTACGCATCGTACAGTCATTCTCGATTAAAATGTCAGTTTACGAGCCAAATTCTCGTCATTTGCGGGAGGCTTTAATTTTCTGCTTCAATATGAAGAAATCTGCGGCTGAGGCTCATCGAATGCTGTAAAATACTTATGGCGAGACCGTTATTAGTGAACGAACGTGTCGTAAGTGGTTTCAACGATTCAAGAACGGTGATTTTGACATCAAAGACCGGCATGGCGGTGGAAGAGAAAAGGTTTTCAAAGATGCTAAAACCGTCTGAAACAATCACAGGCGATCTGTATCGAAAGCAATTAATGCGTTTAAGCCGAGCATTGAAAGACAAACGGCCGCAATAGAACGAGAGACACGCTAAAGTGATTTTGCAGCATGACAATGCTCGACCCCATGTTGGAAAGCCGGTCAAAACATACTTGGAAACGTTGAAATGGAAAATCCTACCCCACCCGCCGTATTCCCCAGACATTGCTCCTTCTGACTATCACTTGTTTCGATCAATGGCACACGGCCTGGCTGATCAGCACTTACGTTCTTATAAAGAAGTCAAAAATTGGATCGATACGTGGATCGCCTCAAAAGATGATCAGTTTTTTCGACGCGGGATTCGTACACTGCCCGAAAGATAGGAGAAATTAGTGGCCAGCGATGGACAATATTTTTAATCGTAAATGTATAACCAGTTTTTTACAATAAAGCCTCGAATGTCGAAAAAAAACGGCGGAAGCAAAGTTGTACACCTAATAATTGCAAAATTGTTTTTCTTGGAACAGTGGATCCTTAACAACGCAAGTGATTCGTTCTGGTTAAATTAAAATTTGAAAAAACTCGGGACTTACCTCTCGCTTTCACCGCTACTAGTGATGACACTGAATAGATTTCTCTTGACGCCGCCGGTCTTACTGCCGTCTCCAGTCTGAGACGGTGCATGACTTGTGTTCATTTCGACTCTATCCTCTGTACTGTTATTCGCCCTCTTGTTATCGTTCTGCACGTTTGTCCGGGACTTCCCCAAACTCTCTCGTGCTAGGTTCATACCTATTTCTGTCCTCGGAATCTTTTGATTTTTAAGTATATAGTCAAACACTCGTTGTTGTTCCTCAAAATTGTGTATGTTCTCGGTCAGTTGCTCCTTCTTGTTGTGAAGTGTTTTGGCTTGATGTTCCGATGTTAATCTGAAATGTGTCACGTTTCGTAGCGCTCCCTCGCTGAAACTCTTCTCCATTGTATAATGACTCATGCTCGTAAAGTCGTCCTCTTCTTCGATCGTGACGCCCCTCGCCGTCATTTTACCATTTATAGCATTGCTGGAACCACGCTCGTTTGCTCTGAATAAATTTCTCAGCGATTCCACTCTTGATATTCGCTTTGGTTTCGGTAAACCAGAGCTCGATGGTGTTTCTAAATGTGGCTTTAAATAAAAGAAATATTCGATTACTCTCATATACCTTTATAATCGATTATTGTATATGTTTATTTATTTAATTTGAACATTTCTCACTTTCTCTTTGGCCTCGTCAAACTCGCAAATACTTTTCCGATTGGGACTCCAACGACGCCTTCGTCCGGAAACAGAGAGCAATTCAGAACTATCGGATCTTTTCAGCTGGTCCCATCTTCGACCAACTTTTCTTCCCCACGTTGAAATACCTGTAGAACACAAGACGATTATGTTCGTTGATACACGTCCAATGATAGTAGTTTGGAGAAGATCCAATTCTTAATTCTACTAATCTTAAGCCTATATGTGTAAAGAAAATTCGGTAAGAATTTCCTTAAAGTGCTACACCGCTACACTGTGGCACTCTCGATGGAAGGGAAAGAGGTTTCGAGGCTGGTTCGGGAATTACGACAGTATCTGATAGATCGTGGGAGAAAGAGCATCGCTTTCGATTCTTGTTTATAGGTTAGAAACTATCCTATTGTTTAATGTCTATGTAACTGTGAATATTGTAAATAAATTCTTGTTTATAGGCATCGAACGGCTTATTCACTCACGTTTATGGATACCCGAGAAGAGTGTGATCACCACTCTTACATATATATCATCAACGCTTAAATCAGAAAAAGTTGAAAATCCTGAGATCGCAGTAGGTCTGCGGATTGTGATTCATTATTGAATGAATTGTCATTCCATTCTGAAATTTTCGAAGTATCGTCAAAAGAAAAACCGGAGAAAAAGCAAATCTTTTTAAGGACGTTCGACTTATTTCAGAGTAAAAAATGCATTAAATTTTGTTTTCTTTCTTTATAATTTAGCGCAAACCACATGAACTTCCGAGCAGTGGAAGTGTGTTAACAAATTTGTTTGAAGTTGGCCTTTGAAATACTTGCAGGCATTTTCACAGAAATTGACAAGTTCTCTAAACTTCCTCTCGTTCTACAGAACAAAAATATGTACATACAGGGTGTCCCATTTTAGACAATCCACGCAAATATCTTCGAAATTTGCCAACTCGCAAAAAAGTGTTTCAGACAAGATTTGACAGATTTGAAGGGGACATCTGATGGTCACTCCGGAATTGACCTTGGGATTAACCTTGAAGGTTTTATCAAGGTCAAATCCACTTTTTGAACGGAAACGCCTTTTTTGACTTCGCCAATCGATAGAGCAGGAAATTTTACATAGAAATATGTACTAAGTTTATTTTTTTTTCATAGAGGTCATCGGGGTAAAAATGACTAAAAATCCATTTAAGCACACAGACAGTAATTTGGACTGTAAAATCATAATAACGAAGGGACAAATTGACAGTTTTCCACGTTTTTAGAAAATTAAATGTCAATTCGAAAGTCGATTCAAGATTGAAGTTGTTGTGTACCTAAACATTGTTCTCATATCGAAACACATCTAACATTTCACCGCCGGCATGAGCATTACCCGATACTCACCACAAGGAGGTTGTTCGGTCGGATTTTGAGTATCGTGTAGCCCTGAAAAGGGCTGATTTCTTGTAAACTTTTAATTCACCAGATGCTCAAATGTTGTCCCGTTCACTTGTCGGCAGAGTTCGATTCGCCGATGGACATTTCTTACGGTATTCAATAATACTTCACGTGGGATGTTTAGGCATGTCGTCCTAATTCGCTCAACCATATTTTCCCTTGTCGTAGGTCTTGTGCGGTAAACTACATACATCTCGTAAATAACCCCACAAATAAAAATCCGGTGATGTTAGGTCCGATGACCTTGATGGCCATTCAACAGGGCCCCATCTGCCTATCCATTGACCACGAAACGCTACGTTGAGGAAGTCTCTAACAATGCGAGCATGATGCGGACTTGTGTCATCTTGTTGCAGCCACATTCTCGCCCTTGTAAAGAAGACTACGTTTTCGAGCAAAATTGGAAGTTCGTCTCGGAGTAACTGCAGGTAGCTGTGTCTATCGACATTGCCATGGAAAAAATATGGACCTAAATGGCCATTGACGATCCCACACCAGACGGTGAAACTCCAGCGATGTTGGTGATCAATCTCTTGCATCCAATGAGGATTTACCGGGGACCAATAGTGAGAGTTGTGCCTATTCAATATTCCAGTACTGTTGAACCTGGCCTCATCGCTGAAAAGTACGAAGCGAAAAAAATTACGATCATTCGTGATTTGTTGAGCTGCCCAATCACAAAATATCATCCTGCGGCGATGATCTTCTTCAGATAGAGCTTGATTCAGAGTTGTGTGGTATGGATGATACTTTGCAGCCCGCAAATATCTGCTTGCAGTTGCTCTTGGAACACCCAAATTTCTTTCGATTTCCCTCAAACTAGTATGAGGATCCAAATGGACAGTGGCTAGTACAGCGATAAATCGAGGATTATTCAGATGATCGTTTCAGTCAGTCTTTTCCTTCGTCGCGAAAAATTTCCTCGACGACTACGAATCTCAATATTAAGTATTACACCATGATTGGGATGTTGTCGTTGAGGGAATCGTGCACGATACAGTGCAGCAGTTCTTCGGTAATTCCGTTGACATTCTCCTAAAACAAGCAGAATGTCAACGATTTCGTTAGCCGTATACTCTGGCATTTTCTTGAAACAGTAATTTTCAGAGTCGAGTATCAGGTGATTGTCAGGCAATTCGGTAAACAGAAATTTTTTGTCAGATCCGGTAAATTTTTACGGTGAAATCACAGTAACTGGTAAATTTGTCTGTTCATTGCTTAGTAAAAGTAACTGGCATTTCCTTGGTGGCCATTCAAGAGAATCAATAATTTTCAGAACTCAAAGTAAGAAGTAAAAAACCTTAGTAAAAGACAAACAGAGGTTTTCTAAATTACTTTTACTGAGTAATGAATGGATGAACTTAAAATGTTCCATGTTTTAAGGAAACGAAATGTGATACTCCAATAGTTAGTGTGATTTCACCGTAAAAATTTACCGGATATGACAAAAAATTTCCATTCACCGATTTACCTGACGATCACCCGATACTCGACTCTGAAAATTACCGTAAGAAACTTCCATCGGCGAATCGAACTCTGCCGAGAAGTGAACGGGGCAACATTTGAGCATCTGGTGAATTAAGAGTTTACAAGAAATCAGCCCTTTTCAGGGCTACGCGATACTCAAAATCCGACCGAGCAACCTCCTCGTGGTGAGTATCGGGTAATGCTAATGCCGGCGGTGAAATGTTAGATGTGTTTCGATATGAGAACAATGTTTAGGTACACAACAACTTCAATCTTGAATCGACTTTCAAATTGACATTTAATTTTCTAAAAACGTGGAAATCTGTCAATTTGTCCCTTCGTTATTATGATTTTACAGTCCAAATTATTGTCTGTGTGCTTAAATGGATTTTTAGTCATTTTGACCCCGATGACCTCTATGAAAAAAAATAAACTTAGTACATATTACCATGTAAAATTTCCTGCTCTATCGAATGGCGGAGTCGAAAATAGGCTTTTCCGTTCAAAAAGTGGATTCGACCTTGATAAAACCTTCAAGGTCAATCCCAAGGTCAATTCAGGAGTGACCATCAGATGTCCCCCTTCAAATCTGACAAATCTTGTCTGAAACACTTTTTTGTGAGTTGTCAAATTTTGAAGATATTTGCGCGGATTGTCTAAAATGGGACACCCTGTATATATAGGGTGTTTGGAAAGTCTGGAAACGATCGAATATCTCAAAAATAAAGCATTTTAGAGAAAAATGTTTCGGACAAAAGTTGTATGGTTCTGAAAAAACTATTAGATGGTGCCATTGAATTGGCCTTGAAGTCATTTGAAGGTCACGTGAAGGTCACCTCCATTTTTTTAAATGGCACTCCCTATTTTTATATTATATATTCTTGTAGCTGATCTCGAGAGCTTTCCAAAACACTATAATTAAATATTTTTTCATCAATTACTTTTCGAGTTATAAGGCTTCAAAAGTACAATACCGCCGGCATTAGCGTTAACCGAGATGTACCTCGTGGAGGTTGCGCGGTCGGATTTACATCTCCTGTGTGTGTATGTGTGCGCGTGCGAGTGCACACACACACACACACATACACACACACACACCCACACACACACACACACACACTGCCGCGCTGCGGGTGGCCCGAGCGTATCGAACCGTGTCTGACATTGCTCTCTCGGTGATCGCAGGACTGCCTCCTGTTGATCTACTGGCAGCCGAGAGAG
Source organism: Netelia fuscicornis (assembly GCA_946811545.1). Taxonomy (NCBI): domain Eukaryota; kingdom Metazoa; phylum Arthropoda; class Insecta; order Hymenoptera; family Ichneumonidae; genus Netelia; species Netelia fuscicornis. The sequence goes on from OX328015.1 coordinate 28,302,440, forward strand.
CCAAAGTGTACCGTGATCGTAGGCGTACTGATGCTGACGGCAACGATCAAGAGCGTGGGGATGATCGATGGTCCAGCAGAACCTTCGAAGAATGGCAGCGGAGATGGGATTCAGCAGGCGAGGGTCGGTGGACCCACCGTGTGATTCCTAATGTGAGAGCGTGGGCGAGCAGGCAGGTTGGACTTACAACTTTCCACCTGACCCAGGTGCTCACCGGGCATGGCTGCTTCCGCAGCTATCTACATCGTATTCGCGTGTACGATGGCGCGGAATGCCCGGCGTGCCCTGGGATCGACGAGGACGTGGAACATGTCCTATTCCATTGTCTGAGATTCGCCGATGACCGGGAGCGATTCCGGGCATCATGGAGAGGATCCATGACACCCGAGGGCATGGGAAGATGCCTGCTCGGCTCACAGGATGGTTGGGACGCGGTGGTCACCCTCGCCACGTCCATTGTGGACAAGCTGAATTCCATCAGGAGGATGGAAGAGCGTAGAGGCAGACGCGCTTGAAGTCCGAGCGCGTGACAGAAGGGCCGTCTGAGGCGTAGACTGCCCCTCGCGAAGTAAAGCCTTTTGGGCGGTTTCCGCGCGGGGGGGGGGGGGGGGGGGGGGGGGGGGGGGGGGGCAGCAGTCGAGAGGAGGAATGTTTTTAGTGGGTATTGCCAGGAATGGCCGAGTCCCACATAACCCTTTCGGGTATGCGTAAATGCATTTTCAATCCTCCTCTATAAAAATTAAAAAAAAAAAAAAAAAAAAACACACACACACACACACGCACGCACGCACGCATGAACACACACACACACACACACGCACACGCACGCACCCACACACACACACACAAGAGAGGTGAATCCGACCGTGCAATCTCCACGTGGTACATCTCGGTTAACACTAATGCCGGCGTTATTGTACTTTTGAAGCCTTATAACTCGAAAACTAATTGATGAAAAAACATTTAATTATTGTGTTTTTGAAAGCTTTCGAGATCAGCTACAAGAATATGTAATCAAAAATAGGAGGTGCTATTTAAAAAAATGGAGGTGACCTTCACGTGACCTTCAAATGACTCTTCAAGGTCAATTCAATGGAACCATCTAATAGTTTTTTCAGAATCATACAACTTTTGTCTGAAACATTTTTCTCTAAAATGCTTTATTTTTGAGATATTTGACCGTTTCCAGACTTTCATAACACCCTGTATATAAACATATATATGAATATGATTTATGATAAATGAATAAGTGACTATATACATCGGATGAACAATTTAATTATAATTATACGATTAAACGAACTTACCAAGTGAAGTTCGATCGTAATTGTATGTACCGCATCTTCCGATAGATCCCACTGTAGTCCCCCTCCCCTGCCCGAAACACCACACGTATTCAAAGCCCATCTAGAGACTTTTTTGCTCCTATGGTTGGGCGCACGGCCCTGAGAACTCATTATTCCAAAGTCTTGCCGTATCTATGGGTAATACCACTCTGAGGTATTGGGTGACAGGTAAACACATGCATAATATAAATATTTAGCTTTACCTGGGTGGGATGTGATCTATCGGAAGAGGCGCTACATACAATTACGATCGAACTTCACTTGGTAAGTTCGTTTAATCGTATAATTGTATTTCGCGCCTCTTCCGATAGATCCCACTGTAGATGTTTAAAGAACAACATATGGCAAATATAAACAGTTAAAATTTATTTTAACTCACATAGTTGTAACTTAGAGACAATATCACTGGCTGTCAGTAAACGAGGGTAAAACACAATGTTAACATTTTTCTTCCTTAAATATTGTTATTCTAAGATCGCATTTGCGTACTCCGAACTGTTTACAGATATGGGGAGGTCATAGAAGCACGCGAATGTTTGAGATTCTTTCGACCATCCGGCCGACTTTCTTATAACGTCTACATCTAAATCCTTTCGCTTCGCGGCCGATGAGGATGCGTGGCGTGTACTGTACGCCGCAAAAATACTAGTATCAATCCTGCTGTCCGATGAAACTCTCTTGATCCATCGGGAAAGCGTCTGAGAGAACACCCTCTTATGGTTTTTTCCAGAGCGAGGAAAAGCGAGTCCTCACCTCCCCGTATCGAACTTGTTCGTTCCTTGTACGATTCGAGAGTCGCAACCACACAAATATTTCTTCGAGCTTCGAATCTCGAAAAGGTCAGAAGGGGTTGGGCCCGACCGCGACCTGACGTCTTTATAGTGTCAGAAATCTTTATTTGGACAGTATTACTTCTTTCGATTGTATTGCTGAGCTTAATAAGAGACAGCGTTTGCATCCGTTGGCCTGTCACAAGGGCCAGAAGAGTCACAAGCTTCCCCGCTAGCATCTCTAAGGACAATGCGCTGTTTTCGCCCAGACTTTCTAAATAGTCCAATACTGTCTTTGGGTCCCATGTGAATTCGTACTTGGGTCTTGACGGCCGACGTTCAACAACCCCTTTGAAAAAACGCTTGATTCTTGAATCCTGACCTACAAAGGGCCCTGCGATTAGCGAGATTGCTAATCGCAGGGCCGTTTGCGGCAGATTGCGGAGGATCCGTGAGATGCGCCTCGTTGAAACTCCATAGCGAGCACAGAAAGAATGCTTTCGACGGACGCCTTGTAGAAACTCGCGTTGTGCTCCTTGCAAAAATTCCACCATTTCCGTAACGCGCAATCGTACTGTTTTATCGACCCAGTGCGGAGAGAAGCCGTCATCAAATCCAGTGCGATCTCCGGAACATGACTCAGCTGAAACGCCCTCCTGATAACAACCCCACCTCCAGGGTAAGGTCCCTCCAGAGCGGATGCGGTTGGTTGCTGGGAGACAATAATAATTTTTTGTTGAGCGAGAAAACGATAGATTCTTTGCATAGCAAAGCTCGAAAGATAGGGTACCAGGGCTGCGTTGGCCACTGAGGAACCACCATGACTACCCTGGTCTTTTCTTCCCTAAGTTTTTGTAAGGCTCTCAAAATTACTGCAAATGGGGGAAACGCGTAAGCCAGAGAAAAAATCCCCCATTGAATTGTGAAGGCATCTATTGCCGAGCTCTCTGGATCGCGAAACCATGAGACGAAATGCACACATTTTGTGTTAACGCGCGAGGCAAACAAATCTATCTGAGGGTTTCCTAACGATCTCAAGATATCCTGAAAAGACCAATCCGCCAGAGAATATTCCGTCTCTTCATAAAGTCTTCTCGATTCAAAGTCAGCGTCCGCATTTTCTTTTGTGCCAATGAACGAAGCCTCGATTCTATTATAGTATTCCGCGCCTCGCACCAATCCCATACTAATCTCGCTACGCTACTCAGATTTTGGGAGCGTGTACCGCCCATTCGGTTTATATACGCGATTGCTGTGGTATTATCTAACCGTAACAAAATATCGCTGTTTCTTAGCTTATCAGCGAAACATTTTAACCCGAAAAGAGCCGCTTTTAATTCCAAAATGTTAATATGACTCTGACTCTCTTCTTTACTCCAAAAACCATGGATTTTCCTTTCTCCGCATACTGCTCCCCAACCAGATAGAGATGAGTCACTAAAGATTTCTATCGAGAATTTTAGAGGCTCTATCGAATTACTCGGGTTATCAATGGCTCTCAGCCACCAATTAAAATCAGCATGTAGCTCGCGGCCTAGTGTCATATTCGCATCGAAACAGCCCCTCGACTTCAGGAGAGCCAAGTAACGCGCTCTTTCGAACGTTTTGGTATGGGCGAATCCATAAGGGATCGCCGGACAACTTGCCACTATAGAACCCAAAAACCGCGCAAAACAGCGAATTTTACAGCTCTCTGTACGACAAAACTTTTTAATCGGGTTCTTTATTTTGATTTTCTTGTCTTCCGGGAGCTCTAGCCACATTTTTCTCGAATCAAACCAAAACCCCAAATATTTATACCTCTTCGACGGCGTAGACTGAGATTTCTCCTCATTGATTACGAAGCCTAACGACTCGATGAGCCTCCGAGTAACTAAAAAACTATTCTTGCAAGCCGCGAAGGACTTTCCAATAACGAGAATATCGTCCAGATAAATTACTGAAAGCAGGCCTCGGCTACGTACTTCCGCCATAATCGGTTTCAAAATCTTTATGAATATAAACGGGGCTGTTGCCAGTCCGAACGGCAAACACGTAAATTCGTACATCGCCCCGTCAAATCTAAAGCGCAAAAATTTCCTGCCCTCATTTGCTACCGGGATCGCGTAATATGCGTCCTTCAGGTCGATTGTCGCGAGGAAATAATCCCTATCTAAAAGACGAACTGCTGTCCTACGATCCTCGAGTTTAAAATGTGACGTAGGAACGAATTTGTTCAGCTGTTTTAAATTCAAAACCAACCGAAAGCCTCCCCCGGATTTTGGCACCGCGAAAACATCTGATAAGAATTGGCCTTGGCTATCCTGACACGGTTCTATCGCTCCTTTTTCTAACAGAGCCGCCACGAGATTCCTAATTATCACAGCTTCTTTTCCGACAGTCGACTTGTCCTTGGGGAGGAATTTTTGGATCGGCCTCGAGGAAAAAGGAATTTTGTAACCCGCTATCCACGTTAGAATGCGCTTGTCGGCAGTATGCCGTTTCCATTCCTCTGCGAAAAAATGCAATCTTCCAGCTATGATACTCACAGGCAAAACTAGCGCCTGCGGGCTGGAGGGTGGCTCGATCTCCGCCTCGGAGAATCCCGGCGACGGGGACTCTTCTGTCTCGGAAAAATGCCGCGATTCTTCACATACAGCGTCGTCTTTTTCCCGCCTGCACCCGTCGATCGCTGACGATAGCCGCCTGAGAAGCGACGAGGCGGGAACTTCAAGTTTTTTGACCCTTTTGCCGATGAATCCGCTCGTACCGTACCCAATTCCTTACTGGTACTCTGGAGTACTTTCGCTGCCTTTACTTTCTCGTCCAGCTGTCTCCCGAACAAAAAATCATCCGCCGTCGACGAATTCAAGACTTCTTTGAAAAACGAGCCTATGTTGGCCAGAACGAGAGTCCTTCTCACTGCTGACTCGTCGTGCAACAAATCCGCCAACAACCTCCCTGTATCGCTCAGACGTTCCAGGAGAGAGAGTTTTTCCTGCGAGTCATTCAGGACCCCAAGAAACATTTTTCCCACAGCGGCGATGCAAGCTGCAAGCTTAGCTTGTTTTGCTGCGATACGTTCGTCCCTCTTAATGGCTGTCTCCGGAAGAACGGCCTTCACCTCCGGGTTTATCGCTGGCGGGTCAATATATTTGGCATTCTTTGGTGGCGGATATTTCTTAATTATCTCGGCCCTGTCCTCCGTCGGTAGCCCTTTCTTGAGGATCTCCTTCCAACGGATAGCCATCTCCGATGGAATATCTTCATCTAGTACTCGCTCCTCCAAGATCCTTTTTCCCAAGACCTCTAGTATCCGAGGATCAAGAGCTGTTTCTTTTGTCGATTCTGATGTAACGGAAACAGCGTTTGGATCTGTGACAGGCAAAACCTGACGAGACTCGACGACGTCGCCGGTCTCAGCTCGAGTTGACTCCTGCGACGCAATATGCGTTATCTGTGCGGACCGAGAATCGGTCGGATCTTCGTTCGAACCGAAATCTACCGAGTCGTCCCTCTCGGCGCTCTCCGATGACGAATATCTCGTACGTCTCCAACCATTCCTCCCACGCTTCCTTCGTCCTTCCTCCGACGATTCCGCGACGTGACGACGTCCTGACGAAAACGAGACAGAACGTATTCGATTGCCAAGAAAATTTGTGTCCGGGTACGTCAAACGTACGCGTTAAACAGGATAGGCCTGAATTAACGCTATTTCAGGAATATTGCCTGAGTAATAACTCTGCCTCGCATGGGTTAGAGCCCACACGAGGGGCTGATGTCGAATTTTCCTCCAAAAATCAAAGAAGACCAGCGGTGGCGTCGCTGAACATAACCTATAAACACGCCACGTGAAAAGCTAACCTACAAAACAAGATACTTACTCTTGCGCTTTTTCTTCAGTTTTTTCTCGAGAATTCTCTCAAGCTTCTTTACTCTCTCTTCAAGAACATTTTTTCCGTCCGCAGACCTACTTCTTGAGCTCCGCGTACTCATCCTTGAAATTTACCAGTTACAACGTGTGGCTATTCCGGCACACGGAAAACGAATGAGTTCTCAGGGCCGTGCGCCCAACCATAGGAGCAAAAAAGTCTCTAGATGGGCTTTGAATACGTGTGGTGTTTCGGGCAGGGGAGGGGGACTACAGTGGGATCTATCGGAAGAGGCGCGAAATACAATTAAAGAAATACATTATTAAATGGGAAAATTACTAACTAAAATGGTCCAGAAGCGTAAGAGCGATACTTTTCGCTTCTTAATGTACTTCGGGGTTTTTTAAAAACAAATCCAAACAAACAAAGGAATAAGATTCCAAAAACATGGGAAAAAGCTATTTTACACTGATGTGAAGAATTTCAAAACATAAAATGGGTTAAAATGACAGTTAGTGAAAGTAAAAAGATTTCAAACTGTTCACGTGATCTAGTATCGATAGTTACCTCGATTGTTGCAACAAACATCCCAGAATGTATTAAAAACTCAAAGTTTTTCAGAAAAGCATGTTCCGTAAAAAGCTGCTTTTCATCTAACAGATCCCTTTTCTGGAAATCTATTCGTCTTTTCTTTTTACGTAATAAGTACATTCAAATGAAGTGCGTCAAACCGTTTTTTTTTTTTCGAAAAAACGGTTCAGACCCGAGAAAAATACATTCGAAGATAAAAAAGCCTGGTCAGAATTTCTAAAAAATTTTAAAACGATGTCACAAAATAGTAAAACAGAATTTCCAAAACATGGCTCGAAACAATTTTTATAACACTTGAAGACGATCATCTCGAATGACGATTTAAAAAAAATTGATTCTTTTGCAGACATTTTATCAAAATATAGGGTAAAGTTTGTGGGTAAAGTGATATTCCGAAATTCGGTATCGTTCGAAAGTTCCAGCGTTAAACAGGCTAGAGTTTGGAGCGAGCGCTCGAGCTCTCAATAAGATAAAGTATCCAATCTTGTTCTGTAAAATTCGTCGTGCCGAAGTTCGTGCGAGAAGTCAGTAGTTCTCCAACTCTTAAACCATTCAAATGCTTTGAGGAAACTGAAGGTTCAATTTATAGAAACGGCATAGCAGATTAAAGGCGAGCCAACATGTTATTTGTAATAATTGCATTTGAATCTTTAAACGCGTTTTTCTCAACACTGTGTATTTCAAACCGATAACGATGATACATGATAGACCATCTATCAGATTTCGACCTATCATCGTCCAGGATCGACCTCTGAAATTTTTATGACTTATTCCGTATTCGTACTGACAGTCTTTCACCTATGATCATTCTGATTCATGGAGCGGTTTTTTCATATTAAAGAAGTCGTGAACAAACATTAGAATTTGCGAAAGTTTTTTAAAAAGATGCCAACAATTTATCTTTTAACATTTTTTAATTAATCCTAGGTCAAAGACTAGTTTGTACTTCACAGATAAAAATGCTGATTAATTTATTTGTTTTAAATAAGCAGAATACCCACAATCGTGGTTACCGCAAACAACTTTTTTTGGCGTGAATTTCTAAGTTAGACTGTACCTCAACAAGGAGCGACCATTTTGGCGTGAACAAATTATGAAGTATGCTCAAAATATATTTATTCATATTTTGGTACAAATTTCGCAGTTGCATTTTTTACTCAATTCCTGAAAAAGCGATAAAACAAGCCTTCACACGGGATGACTGCCTTAATAAATCCATAAAAATGGTAAAACTCAAAGATATGCTTGCTGAGAAAAAGAGCCTAGAAAGAAAGTAAGCAGTTTTTGTACCAATTTTTTCGCGGTTAAATTTATCCCAAAAATTTTCTAATATGAATATCCTCTAAAGCTATATATAGTTAATAAAGTCCTGAAAAATATAAAAGCAGGATCGCCGAAGAATGTTGAATAATTTTGGAGAAATCTTAATTTAAAAGAAAGAAGATGGAGGGACCTCCGAATAAGTTGAACCCCCTTAAGTCATTAATAGCATTCAATATATACTCCGCATTACAAATATGAAAAAAATGCACTTTACCTGCTTATGAACGATCATTCCCTCCTACTTTACATTTATTTTCTCCTGAACGTGTTTATAAAGTGTATACCAATATGTATACCAAGTAGTATACCAAGATTTCTCTTTCTTAAGTTATACCTATATCGATAAATTTTTGACTTGTCAACAACGCCCGATTTACATCGAACTTGCTATCTTTACTTCGCGGCTAGGATTCTAATATTTTTTTAAGTTTATATTTGAGAAAATGTTAAACTATGAAACTAAATAAACCGAAAACTGTATTTTCATTTTCAAATAGGAACTATCTTGCGTCTTTCTGATGGAATGAATATCTCAGTAACAGTTAACTGTGTGTTTGCAAACAAAACGAGAAAAATCAGAGCACTTATTTATATGTTCATCAAAGATGTGCTCATAATAAAAAGAAAAGCTATTTGTTGTAGTCCAAACGAGATAGACATGATTAGAAATTATTATTCTATTTTCTGCACATTAACCCGATCTCTTAAATGAGTGCCGGTCTATTAAGCGCCATCAAAATTAATCTAACACGTTCGTGCGTATGCAATTGTACAATAATACCCTTGACTCGTTATATTTTATCACATTCATTCCATTTTATGTCATATGAATTATGTTTAATTAATGATTCTGCTCGTTATATATCATAACATGATGCATTGTTTATCGATCGACATCAATACAGTCGAATCATCGAGGACCGCCGTTAGATATCACTGGGTGACCGTGTCGCATCCGAGATTCCCTGATCAACTCTCGGTAGGAAGGGTCAAATAGGCTTATTGATACAATCTCTTGATATGCATGTAAATTTTAATGTTGCAACAAAATTTTATAGCTTGATCGGACGTGATAGGTACCTTTCCGTCCGGAAAATGAGGATGTTAATACAGGCACCGTAATCTTGGGTGTGAGAGGGGCCTCGTCGTTAGCGTTTGGTAATCGCGTTTCAGGCTTGGCCAGAGCTTCTTCATCTGGGTGAACGTTATGGTTATTGATGCGGTTGACAACAGCGCCATCCTGTGGGATCGCGGTTGCTGATACCAACCGCGGACTTGTGCTCGGTCGTTTGAACAGCCGCATCTTTATCCTCTCTGCAAAATAACATTTATCATTGATGAGCCATAATCGTAATGGAATTTATAAAGTAACGGACACCTTTACACCATTACTACTCATAAAGTTGTTCGATTGAATAAAAAATTCAGTTCCTACTACTATGGCACGCGCGCACGGTTACAATAATATTTTCCCTTTTCATAAATCTACGGACCAACAGAGTCGTATATTTTAACTATTTGTTCCGTATTATCGCAATTCCGAGAAAAATACAGTCCGACCTCCAAATAAGAAAAACAGCAATAAAAACTTTTCCCAGTTTCTCACTCGAGTGCTTCCTTCACTCCGAGCTCGAACTGAAAACTCGAGAATTTCGTACGGGGAACCTCCGGAAAAAAGTGACAGGGGCAGATAGAGGTAGTGAGCACGGAGGGCGTGCCTGGTGGGGGTATGCGATATACATATGCATAATATATAACTTTAACTTTCTTTTAGCTTCCAAGATATCCAAAACTAATGCGGAGCAATGTAAAGATTATAATAAGCCTAATTAAGCAGAAAAAAAGGAACAGATCAGCAGAACGAACTCGGGCTTAGAGATTACATAAAAAAAACTCATGGGAGGATCTACATTTAACGATAAGTAATGCTCCTACAATTCCTCCCACACGACATATCTATACCATCGATGTCATATTTACACGACATTTAGAAAACGTTTCAACAAAACGATTTGTATCATATTTTTCATATTATAAGCCGCTAATAACCATTATGCCTACTCAATCGTTTTTCGAAGAGTTCAGAAAAATAAAGTAATCGAAATATATTGGATGAGCTTTATTTAAACTAGCTTCTACCTGCGATTTCGTTTGCGTAGAAAGATAATCCAAAAATTTTCGACCTTTTCACACATGTGAATTAGCTAACTTAACGGCTTGGTTAGGAGAAAAAAATGACAATGAAAAAAAAAGAATTATTGTTTCTATTTAAAGTAGCGATATGTATATTTCATGGGCTCTATGACAATATATATATCACGTTCAATCAATTGTTTCGATCAGCGAAATTATATACATTTCGGGCCTTCGTAAAACGTAAGTAGCCTACGTAGAGCGGACCATGGGAAAAACTTGGCGTGGCTTAAGGATGCACTGGAGATTTGCATCTCTGCTAAAAATAATTTCATGCGAGAGCTTGTAGTGTATGGGATTGAACGGTGCAGACTAACTTTTTACTTGAATATAACTCTGACGAGAACTTTAAGACAAGAAATTTTCTCAATTGAACAAATAATTTTCGTATCGTAAAATTACATAAATATGAATTAGAATTAATGAAACCGTTAATATATCACATTTAACAAAATATTATATGAATAAAAATGTAAAAAACAACAACAAATTGACGCTTCAGAGATAGTGTCAAATGTGGCAACGTTGTTACTCGTACAAGTTGGTAGCGTTGGGTATTCCTCGTAGCAGTCACTTCGCACGGCAAAAACACGAAGACAAGAATTCCAGTGCATGAGGTAGTAAAACTTTTAAAATAAACCATGCCGAAGACGGATAAAAAAACCTTTCGTTGGAAAGGAAAAATAGTTTCTGAAAAAATATATATGTAAGCAACGAGTAGCGCAGCAGAAAAGTGGGTTAAAAAGTTAAAAAAAAAACGAACTAACCTCTAAACGAAATTCCGAGAACGAAATATTGGAAGTCTCTTAAATGAGTGAAATTGAAGAGACTTTTTCTGTAGATGAACGACGTATTGTTGAAATAAAAATGCTTTATCACTGGAATATGTAGAAAGCGACAGACGCACAGGCATAGCTTCTCAATTTTCGATACGCTGTTATAAATGTTTGCTATCAACGAAGTACATACAAGTATGAATCTGGTAGTGACAAGCGGACGCATAGCTATGATATAAACTACAAAGCTGCATTAGATAAGAAAAATGTTATTTATATATCCGTAGATTACAAATAACTATATAGAATTACATATTTTGCAGGTGCTCTACACAGCGGATTGGGATGGACGCATCTGTAAAAATTATTTGCCTGCATGAACATTCCGTGTTTTGATTTCAAAACATTCAAACGGCATGAAAAACAGGTTGGAGTTGCAGCAGAGCAAATTGCCAAAGATAGTTGCAGAGACGCAGTAGAATTAGAACGAAAACTAACGATTGATAATGCAGAAGCTTTAGCGGAGACTTGTAACTTTAACGCTTCGTATTTTTTGTGTTGTCCTATCTATGTGAATAATGAAAAAAATTGTCAAAGTTTTCTTTGGAATAGTTTATTGAATTCTGATTTGTAAAAATCTATAAATTATTTCACAAAAAAACTTTCAGTTTTTAAAACGTAATTCTGAGAGCTCCTGAGCTATGAATTTGGGAAAATATGATAAATCAGTATATTTATAAAAAAAATTCATAAATGTCATTGCTAAGGAAAATCATAAAAGCCACTTTCACACTTGTCGTATACATTATAATACCAAAATATTTATAGCAGTATTTTCGTACGATTTTTCTACATTTTTACACATGTACAATATGTAATTAAGAATTACTCTCAATATTACATTAATTTTATTTACTTATATAACACGTATCATATTTACTTGTTTGTACAATATTTATATTATTATATTAACTGTTTTACTTTATCAGATTTCCCTATAATTCCTGTTTATTTAAAAAAAACGTCTTACAAAATATATATTTTTTAATAAAGGTAATTGAGAATGATTTTATTGTTTTTTTTTTTTCATTTCTAACCGTAATTTCAATTTCCAATCCCATTTATAGAACAGCAGAATGTCAAACAAATTTTTTAATCTTTCAAGAAGCGTTACATCCACCTTCAACTACATCTTCAATTACGAAAAGCCCAGCAGAGTTGGATTTGGCTGAATGCGTAGTAACTTTTCAAGACGTCGTAAGAATTATGGTGTCGTACGATATGGGGTGGAGTACGCGAGGTACAGGACAAAATTACGATAGTCTCAATGGATTTGGAGCAATTACTGGACACACGAGCGGTCTGTGATAAATGAACACTTCATCTCATGATAATGTGCTTTATTAACGATTATGACTTATAACTGTGGAGGACGCTTCAGGTGCGTTCATGCCTGCAACCATCTTCGTTACACTGTCCTCCCCTCGCGTGGCCGCTAGGTGGCTACATAAGCTCGATCGTGACACGGTCTAGTATTGGATTACTCTACCTGCAATCGCAAATGCAAAAAAGTGTGGTCAGGAAGGTGCTTCTGGATATCATGAAAATTGTCGAATAAATTTGTATGGATCTGCGAAAGCAATAAAGCCGTATGTTGCAAAAAAAATTGTTGTCGACAGCGAAATATTAAAAAATGAAAATGTACAAACTGGAATATTGATTGTTGCGTCTCTTGATTAGACGAGTGCACGGCACGTATATTCTCTTTTGTCGACGTACAATACGCCAGGTTGAAATAATAAGAACGAGGAAAACCAGAATAAGAGATTACTTTATTTCTATGATTTTTCTATCGTACTGTTTCGATGGGACGTTCATAACTGACTGAGTCGTGAGAGTAGCAGTAGTGGGGAGAAGCCCCACTATGTGGCGAATTGCTCGCTAGGCGGCGATAGGTATGTTGGAGCGGCAGATTCAAATACCGCTCAGTAGCCTCAACATACTGCGCGCCTTGATGTGTCGTACATATCAAATATAAAGAGTACAGAAAACAATACAATGAACTCAAATTTCCAAAGGTAAGATACATAATTTGGTAGACGCTCTTTTAAGAATGCCCTTGGACGTTTTAACGCTGGCAGCGCGAATCACGTTGTCGAGCCCCGGATGAACTTCGATGATGCGCCCGACGATCCATGCATGCGGGGGCAGGTTGTCTTCTCGAATTATTACCAGTTGCCCAACCTTGAGTGGGGCGCCTTCGTCACGCTTCCATTTTATGCGTTGTTGAAGGTGATGAAGATAATCGGAAAACCAGCGCTTCCAGAAATGTTGTCGCACTTGCTCGATTCGTTGCCAACGCGATAGACGATTTATGCGTAGGTGCAAGAGCCCCGGTTCTGGATTTGCGATTAGCGAGTCTCCAATGAGGAAATGGCCAGGAGTTAGGAACGATTGGTCGTCTGGGTCATTAGAAATAGCAGTGAGGGGTCGCGAATTTAAAATTGCTTCGATCTGAATCAACACTGTACTAACCTCCTCGAACGTCAATGAGACGGCTGCAGCGACGCGAGAAAAATGATGCTTCATGGACCGCACAGCTGCTTCCCATAGGCCGCCATGATGGGGAGCTCTCGGAGGAGAAAAATGCCAGGTGATGTTGTCAAATGACGTTTCGTTGACTATTTTGCGTCTAACCTCTTCTCGGTTGAACAAGTCGCGCAATTCCTTAAGTTCACGATTTGCTCCCACGAAGTTTGTTCCGTTGTCGGAAAAAATATCGGAAGGTTTGCCTCTGCGCCCGATGAATCTTTTTAGCGCGCCTAAGAATCCAGCGGCGGATAGATCGGAAACCAGCTCGATGTGTACGGCCTTAGTGGCAAAGCAGACAAATATGGAGATCCACGCCTTTGATTTTCTAGAATTCCCCCGGTTTCCTTCTCGCACGAAAATGGGACCACAATAGTCAACTCCGACATGACTGAATGGTCTCGAAGGTCTCACCCTTGAAGCAGGGAGGTTTCCCATGATCTGCTGGGATGCTCGAGGTCGAGCCTTAAAACACGTGAGGCACTTGCTGATGAGCTTACGAATAATATTTCTTGCGCCGATGGGCCAATAATTGACACGTATGGCGGCAAGCGTGCCTAGAGATCCTTGATGAAGACTCTTCTCGTACTCATATCTGATTATTAGGGCAGTCATTTGATGATCGCCTGGTAATACTACCGGATGCTTGGAGTCGTATGGAATTTTGGAGTTCAAAAGTCTTCCGCCCACTCTTAAAATCCCTTCATCATCGAGAAAAGGATTGAGAGCGAGAAGCCGGCTATTTTTTGCGATTTTTTCGCCCTTTTTGAGCGCTCGGAGCTCTTTAGGAAATGCGCTCCCTTGAACATTTTTTATTAGGACCCTGCGCGCCATTTCTATCTCGCTTGCAGAGACGAGACCGAACGTTTTCGGAATGCCGAGTTTGGCGGTCCTAACGTTGTGAACAAAGTGAAGAGATAATGCGATTGCTCTGACAAGCCGAGTATATGAAGAGAAGTGATTAAAAATAGCCCATTCTTGCTCGAAGGCCATCGCTGTGCTCGCGATTCTGCGTTGTTCTAGTAATTCCGGCGGGTCATTGGACCGTTCAAGGGTTCTGGGCCATGTGGATTGATCCTCGGCAAGCCATGGCGGCCCCCTCCACCAAGCTTGCTGCTGCATAAATACCTCAGGTGTCGTGCCACGCGATAACAAGTCGGCTGGATTTTCCTTTGTATCAACGTGATGCCAGCTGTGGATACTTGTGAGCTCCTGAATTTCGCCGATTCGATTCGCGACGAACGTATGGAATTTTCTGCTTGGTGCTTGAATCCAATCAATGACGATTTTTGAATCGGTCCAATAATGGATGCTGTTGATTTTCATATCGATTATGGCAGCAATTTTGGTCACGAGCTGTGCCAATAACTGAGCGGCACACAGTTCCAGCCTCGGTATGGAGATTGTTTTTAAGGGAGCGACTCTTGATTTGGCGCAGAGCAATGCCGTAAAATGCTTTCCTTCATTGTCTGCTGAGCGCCCATAAACGCACGCACCGTACGCTTCTTGACTTGCGTCGCAGAAACCGTGAAGCTCGACTGATGCAACTTCATTAACCTGAATGGCTTGGCGCGGTATCTGCAGCTCGTTGAGCCGTTTCAATTCTGAAGCGAATATCGTCCACTTAGTGTGAAGCTCCACTGGAAGCGACTCGTCCCAGCCTAAGTTCAGTGTCCAAAGTCGTTGCATGATAATTTTGGCTGTTACGATTACTGGTCCCAATAGCCCCAGGGGATCGAATATTTGAGAAATTGATGATAAAATCGACCGCTTTGTGACGGGCTTTGAATGATCCCAATTAGCCCTGATTTTGTATTGAAAAACGTCGCTTGATGGCTTCCATTGAACGCCCAGTGTCTTAAAACTACCTTCTTTATCCAATGAAAGAATTGCGCTCGTTGTTGTCATAGTCGGTATACCTTGAAGCAGATGCGATTCGTTGGCGGCCCATTGGCGTAATTCGAAACCACCCTTAGCAAGTAGCAGGATCGTTTCGTTTCTTATTAATATTGCTTCGTCAATGGAATTCGCGCCAGTCATGAGGTCGTCTACATACAAGTCCCGTTGCACGATGCGCGATCCGATAGGAAACTTGGTTGCCTCAATATCAGCCAAGGTCCTGAGAGATTTGATGGCGAGAAACGACGCCGGTCCTGTGCCGTAAGTAACGGTGGAGAGCTCGTACTCGCTAAGATCTTCATGTTGATGGTCACGCCATATGATTCTTTGCAGTGGCGTTTGGGATTCATCGACGAGAATCTGGCGATACATTTTTGTTATGTCAGCTACAAGAACGTATTTAAACGTTCTAAATCTTGTCATGATCGAAAGTAGATCCTATTGAAGAGTAGGTCCAACCATTAACGCATCATTCAGTGAGACGCCTGTGGCCGACTTGCATGAAGCGTCGAATACCACGCGCAGTTTCGTAGTGCTGCTGCCTTCTTTAAAAACGCAATGATGTGGGAGATAATAATGAGGCCATTTATCCGTTGCTCTGGCTTCTACCCTTTTCAAATGCCCTAGCGACTCATACTCGTGTATGAATTTAGAATATTCACGCTTCAGGCTGGGCTCCCGGGCAAAACGTCTTTCTAGCGTTTTAAATCTGCGTGTCGCCGTTTGTTTAGATTCTCCGAGTTTTGCGATTCTTTCGGCCTTGACTGGTAAATTGACGACAAATCGTCCCTCTGAATTTCTACGAAACGTGGACTCGAAATGTCGCTCGCACTGCCGCTCCTCTGGCGATCGTTCGATCTTCTGCGCGCCATGCTCAATTTCCCAAAATCGCTTAAGTGTTGCGCTGAGATCATCTACCGTAGCCAGATTGCAAACTGTAGGCGGAGGGGGCGATACAGACGCCGTGAAACCTCCTGCAGCTATCCAGCCCAATTGAGTTTTTTGCCAGTAAGGCTGATTTTCCGTTGATTTGATTTGTCCGACGCAAATCATACTCCAAAAGGCATTAACGCCAAGAAGTATGTCAATTTTTGCTGACTTAAGAAAGTCTGGATCAGCGAGTGTTATCCCGCGCGGTATACGAACTTCTGAATTATCGAGGGACACGATTGGAATCTGGGCCGTGATACCCTTTAAAACCAAGCACTCGATTTGCAACTGATAAGCATTAACCCTTGAACGAATTGTGAGATTCACGGAAGCATGCGTTTCAGTAGACGATTCTCCCACCCCGCATATTGGTATGCGCGTGGGCCTATGCTTGAGGCCTAATTGCCTTGCCATTTCGACAGTTATGAAATTTGACTGAGAACCGCTGTCGAGAAGAGCGCGACACGCATGAATATCTCCCTTAGCGTCAGCAATGTTAACGATCGCGGTTGATAGGAGTGAATGTTGCGTTTGAACAGCGAATGAGTGACCGGCTCCTGCGAGAGACGATACGCTAGGCGTCTCCGAGTTTTCCAAGACCGGTTTACACGATGAACTGTCAGACGCTTTGTTCGTGTCAAAGTGTAACGAAGTATTGTGTCTTTTGCCACATTTTTTGCACGCTCCTGCGTGGCAGTCCTTTGCACGATGCGCAGTACTCTTCAAGCAATTTGCGCAAAGTTTGAAATTTCTGACTTCTTGTAGCCGACGTTCAGCCGAAAATTCAAGAAACGAGCTGCACCGAAAAAGTGGATGGTCACCCTTGCAGCACGGACAGGCCTGACTTACAGTTGTTATGCTCGCGATGGTCGCCTTTCTTAAGGCCGACCTTTCTGATTTGTCTTGATGTCCTGACGATAATGGATTTCTGTGAATCGCTTCAAGAGCGCGACATCGATGAGCCAGGAAATCCGTCAGCTGTTTAAGCGTTGGTATATTTGCATCCTTAAGGCTTGTTTCCCATTCCTTGTTTGTTATTGAAGGAAGCCTAGTTGTGATGATGTGTATGATAAGATCATCCCAATGTTCGGTAGGGCGACCGAGAACTCGAAGCGCACGCAGATGTTTGAGGACGCAATCGAGCAGTTGACGAAGGTCGACATGATTTTCTTTATTTAAGAAAGCTTGATCGTAAATTGCCTTAATGTGTTTTTGCACGATCACACGCTGATTATCATATCGCTCAATAAGCATTGCCCATGCTTCGCCATAATTATCCGCCGCAATTTCGAATGACGCGATTAAATCTGATGCTTCACCCTTAAGAGAAGCCTTTAGATATTGAAACTTTTGTGTGACTGGTACCTCGGCGTTCACATGTATCATTGTAGTAAATATGTCGTGAAAGGATCGCCATTCTTCATATGAGCCCGAAAACGATGGTAGTTCAATTCTCGGAAGCCGTATGTTTACATTCGGTCGCGCGATATTGTGTACGAGCGCGTCCTCTACGCGAGGTCCGGCCGCCTGTGCAATGGGTGCGGCGTGCGCGACGATGAGCTGCTCGAACTTTGTTCCGACAGCGAAATATTTTTCTTCGAACGATACGCGTTCTGCTTCATGCGCAACGTTATTTTGCGCGGATGTTTCGTCAGACTCGAGGGCCGATTGTGTATCTTCGAATGCTTGCCAGCATTCTCTAAATTTTAGTAATCTTTGTCTTAGCTCGATTACTGATACCTGCGCGGGGTCTACACCGTCCAAATATGTTCTTGCCCGCGTGCATGTTGCTTTAGCCTGAGCTCGTTTTGCCCGTAGAACTCTGCGTTCTGCTTGACTTAATGTTACCCCGGTATCTTGTTCCTCGTCGTCGAGACTCATTGTTATTCCGATCGAAGCAAATTCGCGACAAATTGGAAGGGATTGAAAGTATGTGAATGGACTGTATGATATTGAAGGATGGAGACTCACCGAAAAAACCCTTGCGATGTCGAATCCTCAGGGAGTCTGCAACTACATATCTCCGTGTGTGTGAAATACTCGTTCGCGCTGAATGCAATAGACGATGCTTTGTCTCGCTGCCGTGGTGATACTTCCTTGCGATGAAACGACGCGTTTTTTTAAGAAATATCCGGCTCGAAGGACCAAATTTATGTTGCGTCTCTTGATTAGACGAGTGCACGGCACGTATATTCTCTTTTGTCGACGTACAATACGCCAGGTTGAAATAATAAGAACGAGGAAAACCAGAATAAGAGATTACTTTATTTCTATGATTTTTCTATCGTACTGTTTCGATGGGACGTTCATAACTGACTGAGTCGTGAGAGTAGCAGTAGTGGGGAGAAGCCCCACTATGTGGCGAATTGCTCGCTAGGCGGCGATAGGTATGTTGGAGCGGCAGATTCAAATACCGCTCAGTAGCCTCAACATTGATAGGAGACGATGATAGTAGTACAATCGCGGCCTGTCGATCTGCAAATGCCCATTGTATAATAAAACAATCGGATATGAATCACACACCAGGAGGAGTTAAAAAATAACTATATAATATAGGAAAGAATTTCCGGGAATTGTCAAGAGATAGAATCACTTATCTCCACCGATGTTTTATGTACGCTGTAGCTCGAAATCGAGGAAATAGCAAAAAAATGGCAGATACAATCCGTAACATTTCAAGTCATTCGTTTAATGACCACAGCAGATGTGGTGCATGGTGCGGTTTTGTGAAAGATAAAGAAAATGATGATCACAAGATAGTTCCCGGAGGTTTTCATGATAAGTGCTTGTTTGAAGCATTGGAAACAATCTTTGGCCGATTGGCTGCGAATGCTTCGAAATTTTCAAGTGGAGCTTCCAGTAATAGGAATGAAAGTTTAAATGTCACCAAGGCAAGTAAAGCGCTCAAATCAAGATGTTATAGCATGTCTGCACGACTGATTATCGGTTTGCATGTAGTATAGACCAAAAAAACCTTGGTGAACGATACCTACACGCAAGAAATTTTTTAGCAAACTGAATATGTCGCCGGGAAAGCATCACTCTGCACATGTATCGAGAGTTGAAAAAATAGTTCGAAGAAGAAGAGCTATAACAAATAATGCTGCATACAAAAAAAGACGAATGGAATTGAGAAAACTGTGAATCAACCTACGTCATAGAAAAGAACACGTCGAGGGCGTGACGTACGAAAGTAACTGTTCCCTCTTGACTCAGCCTGCAGTCCCTGCTTCCGAAGATTATAAGTCTGATTTGGAAGGCAGTATCGAAAGAGAGATTGTATTATTAGATTTGGAAACTTTTGGTTTTGAAAAAAATTGCGATATCTTACAAATTGTTGCGAAATGTGGAAAATCAACTTTTGCGATGTATATTAATCCAACATAACATATATCATCAAATGCTACCGCAGCTAATGGCCTGACTACCTGTTATGGTGATCTAATGTACCATGCCGTAAAAGTTCAGTCATTTCCCATGAGAATAGTTTTAGGCAAGTTGCACGAATGGCTATCGTCATTGGGGAAAAATATTGCATTGTAACACATAATTTAACTTTCGATGGGCCAAGATTATTCAAGGCGGTAGAAGATAATGCACTGACAAATGAGTTTTCTGAGATAGTCTCTGAATTTGTAGACACTTTACACATAATTAGAAAAATTACTGGTAAAAACGGGAAAGATGCATGTACGATAACCGATTGTGCGATTTTGTTCACAATTCTAAATAAGCTTCAAATAACGAAGGAAATACTGTTAGACAATGTGAAACGTTTTGAAGAACAAGTAGGTCACTGGAAAATGGAGAATAGAGCGAATGATAATTTGTTGACTTTAGCACCATTGCGAGACACAATGGGAGTAAATGTTTTGAGAGAATTCGCAATGGCAGGTATAAGAATGGAACTCTTGAATCAAGTTCATAATGAGTCCGGCGGTGATGGAATTTACAAATTGATTAACCAGTATGCGAATGAAAATCAAATATTGAAAAAATTGCACAAAGCATCAGTAGCGAAGATTCTACAATGGTTTTAAAAATAAAAAGACACAACTTTTTTCACGATAAACTTTTTTTTATTTCTAATTATTTATTTGTTCATACAATTATTTTTGTTTATGATATATTACCATGTTACGTTATATTGCCACAACATATCTATGCTACCGTAAAACTACTCAAACGTTAATAAGTGTACGTTTAACGATAAACGATGGAATTTTTTAATATTCTTCAATTTTTTATGACTTTTAATAATGATTGAGAAAAATGTATTTAAATATTATATTCAATACGGCAAAATATGACGAATACAGTACTTGAGGAGCACTTCACAATGGTTGAATGTTAAATGTAGCCGACGGTTTCCTGCGCTGCCACATTTTCATAACTTATCGCGAACACTTTGAGAAAAGAGCTTGTCTACTGATCTAAAATTTATAATTTCTTGAAAGCCATGTAGTCAAAGTTAATGAAATTTGGCAGAAAGATTCTTGGATACTCAAATCGTTTAAAAAAAATTACAAGTTATCTTCACCGTTTTTTCGATATTTTCCATTTGTCCGAAAATTATTTTTTATGAATCTCCATAAGAATACGTGTAATATTCAAGTAATAATAACTTTTAAATGATTTACTTAATCAAGTTGAAATTTACACAATAGATTTAGAGTTCTAATATCAGTAGCTGGTCAAATTTTCAGAATTCTACCACCGTTTTAAGTTATCTCCTGTACATCCTTAATATATTCTCGCTACTTTTGAGCTTTGACACTAGGATTTATTAATGGTCATAGAAAATGCTAATTTTAACGGAAATTATAGTCGTTTTAAATCAAACGGTAAGTTGTTGCGTATAATCGAGATGCGTGGTATGGAGCACACCCTCTCCATTAGCATCCCCACTTAAAATTAGTACCTTCATAATGTGCCCCCCAGTTCAATGACTCGCAATGTAGAGCCATTGCGTAATCTCCGTTGTTTTGGTGTTCGTTACTCCGTTACGCTATAACGTTGGAACGGATCTCACCGAAATTTAGTACGGCTATAAAACATAGGCCATATATTATTTAAAAGAAATGTATTCGTAAGATAATTAAGTTTATGTGCCCAACAAGCATACATATTGTCTAAACGTCCAAGATATATACACTACCGGCGGAAAGTTTCCGGACAAAAATTGAAAACAATGCCGGAACAGTTTTTATGCCATTTCGCCGGTAGTTGGCCTAGGCCAATTTAACTGACGCCATTTTAAAGAGCAGGGCTTTCCCTTCATTTTGGCTTTTGAAAAAAAAAATTACGAATTTTTTTACAACCGGCATCGAAGAAACTCCGTCGTTGAAGAAACCTCCGAAGAGACGAAAGTTTAATATGTAAGTAAAAAATTTAATTCTATTATTTTCATGGTATTCAGATCAATCGAACTGACCGGAAATAGGTGGAAAACAAATTTTGGAAAAAAAATGTGAAAAAATTCTCCTGAACTCAGCAAGAAGTAATACAACGTTTTGCCATCTTGAGGTTTTATTATAAACCTCATAGTTTTCATCCTATGGAGCAATTTTCAAATTGTCTATTTTTTCTCAAAAAACGACATATCTTTGAAAAAAAAGCGTAGACAATTTTCTAAAAAATGAACTTGAAGCTTAGACTTCCCCGGTTATGAGTATGGTGAAAGAAATTCGTTAAAAAAAATTTTACTGAGAAGGGGGTCCACTTGCAAAAGAACAAAAAAACGACCAAAAATTGTCGGTTTCAAAACTGGGTGCCAATTGTAAAAAAAATCGTAAATTTTTGTTAAAAAAGCCAAAATGAAGGGAAATCCCTACTCTTTAAAATGGCGTTGGTTAAATTGGCCTAGGCATGGAAATGGCATAAAAGAACGTTCCGGCACTGTTTTCAACTTTTGCCCGGAAACTTTCCGCCGGTAGTGTATATAGATACCAGCTTCTACCTGCGACTTCGTCCGAGTAGAAATGTACCCCACAATTTTTCGACATTTTCACACCGAGAGAAATTAAATTAAGTTAAAGAATCCAAGTTATTTATTGAAACGGAGCAGCGCACTCGCTCTCCCAACTTCGGGGCGACACGGCGGTACCGCAAGGACTCTCTAGTTCACCCGACGCCACACAAATGGACGTCGGCGTTCTCACAAGTAATCAATATTAGAGAACAGCATAAGTAGGCGGCGAGATTGAGGTAAATTACCTTTGTGCCTCGGATTGGTCAAAACTGCCTCGGATTGGCACACCGAACTGGTGGAGAGTCGACTGAATTGTCAGCAGTGTTGCCAATACGTACCATAATTATGGAAAGATACTATAATTTGAACGCTAATACCATGTACCATACCACCCATACCATAACTCTCAAATGTACCATAATTTTGCATTGGACGTTTTTTTCCACAATTTCGTACCATAATTTTACAGTTATTCATGGTACTCGAATTTTTTTCCCTCCTAAGAAAATTATAAGTAAATGAAACTAGCAAAATATAGCAAGTAAAGCAAATAACACCACATGAGAAAACAGCGAGTTCTAGCGGGTTTTGAAAGCAGGCATACATAGATGTGCACTGATGCCAGAAACGGGCCTCGATAGCATACGCACACAAGCACGAACGCATACATGTGCGTATACTACCGAGGCCCGTTTCTGGCATCACTCACATAACCATGTACTAATTCCCGATAATAAACATTACTAAACAAAACGTTTTCAATAATAAGCAATATGGCTTTGAGGGAACAAGAGAATCGTTCAGAAAACGAATTACACGATCGCTCTTTAACGCCTGAGAAGAACAAGAAATTACGCGGGGATTCCCACATGAAAATTGAAAAGCGTATCCAAAAATATCGCCTAGAATGGTAAGACGACGCCAAATTCAAAAATTGGTTGAGACCGGTACTGAACGAACCTTGAAGAGCACAATGTACTTTGTGTAAATCTGAATTTGTAGCAGATATATCCGTTATTAAAAATCATGCAGCAGGCAAAAACACGGTTCGTATGTGAAGGGCGTAGGGAATTATTCGATCAACGAAATAATAACCAAATTGAACACGAATAAAAAAACGGATACGGACTTGGATCTACAAACAAAATTGGCTGAAATAAAGATCTGTGCATACATAGCTTCGACAAAACTTAACTTTGCGACAGATTGACCATCTGACGAGCGTCTGTAAATGTACATATGTTTTAATCTTCCACAAGCTCCATCGGTTAGGCTGTCTTCTGTACGAATATTTAGAGTCAACATACATATATCTGGCTTCTACCTTTAAAACAAGTTTATTTGGTAAGCCCTGAGTTTTATTTGTTGCCATAGTTTTTGCATATTTCAGCATTTTTATTTTATTTTCAAGGGTATTATCACCTATAACAATAGTCAACAGATTTATTAATAAATCCTTCCGTTTGTAAGGAATTCAGAAAATGATTATTGTAATTTTCAACTAAAGCATTTGTTGAAAATAATTTCATACTATCTTTAGGAAAAATGATATTATCAATTAATTTATTGCATTGTCTCGATTCAAATAGTTCATCATCTTCTTTTGTTGTATTCCCTAAAGCTAAGTTATTGAGGGGCCATCGCAAAAGCTTTATCTTCTTTTTGTCGCATAATTTTTGTTAGTTCATAAATCTCAAATTTTGACCATAAATAAGCACCTTGTAATATTCCAAATGTATTATTCTGACATTCAAATATCCATCCACCCATAACTGGTTTTAATTGGTTAAAATCACCCAACACAATAAGGGATTTACCTCCAAATAACTCATCTGTTTGAAATATTTGTGGTAATCGTTCATTGATTTGTCCAAATACTCGGCGTCCAGTCTTGCTTATTTCATCAATAATAAAAATTTTAATGTTTATTAATTTACATGCTAATGTATTAGCAGTTTCGGAATTTAATCGATTCATGGTAAGTTGATTTATAGGTAGACAAAAAGCGGAATGAATAGTCATTAAATTTATATTAAAAGCAGTTTTTCCAGTTGGAGCACATTTTAAAATGAACAAATCATAGGGATTGTTATTGACATTCATGTAAAGACGTAATATTGATTGTGTTAAAACATTGATTAATAAACTTTTTCCTACTCCTGCTCCACCACTTATGAAATGATAGAAGGGATAATTTTGTGTTTTCAATGTATGTATCAAATCAATATGATATTGGTATTGTTTTTCATTTAATAATTTAAAAAATTCATAATATTCTTTATCTTCAATTAGTTTCTGAACAACGAATGTTTCTTTAATTTTACCCGGCTCGTTACATATCTCAAGACCGATATCACCTTCAGTATTTTGAAGCTCGTGAATTGCAAATTCTCGCGGAAGCGCATTGATGTTTTCATCTTTATTAATGTTATTATTTTCGTTATCATCATTTTCAATTTCTATGATCTTCAAAATGTTATCATAATTAATAGAATCATTATGAATATACGGTTTTCTG
Organism: Netelia fuscicornis; assembly: GCA_946811545.1. NCBI lineage: Eukaryota > Metazoa > Arthropoda > Insecta > Hymenoptera > Ichneumonidae > Netelia > Netelia fuscicornis. The sequence continues at coordinate 28,327,197 of OX328015.1, forward strand.
TTTTTTTGTAGAATATCTTTTCGAAGCTTCATAACATTCTATGTCTATGTTCAACGGTTCATTTTCTCGCCATGGTTTAAATAATAATAATTGTTCTCTATAATAGTTCCTTTCGTCTTGATGTATATTGTATTTTCGATATCGAATAATTTTATGTTTTAATCTCAATTTTATGTAGCCACCATTATTTAATAAAGGTATAAGATTGCCTAAAATTTCATTTTCGGTTTTTTGATTGTCATTATCATAATCTTCGTTCATTTCTTCTTGATTGTCTGTAATCGCATCTGATTGCATAGATGTTTAATATTTAAAGTATTGATATAAAGCAGCAAAGTCTGCCAGACAAACATTTTCCATTGTAACTGGTCGTAATTTATAATGATCAAGTAATCCTTGTTGAACTATATCTGTTGATTCAAGATCTAATTCTTGAAATTCCTTGCGCGATTTTAATACTTTGGTTCTTTCTTCCAAAGGTACGGTATTAATATAAATTGAACCTCTTGAAGAATATGACATAGGCATTGACAGTAAATGATAAATTACTTCCTGTGCTGAAATTTCGCTTTTGTTAATAAAACAATTAGCAATACTTCACATTTTTTTTGGAGGGTTATATTGTCTTGTTTTACTAAATCAGCACATTCTTTCAATGCACTAGACATTCCTCGTTGTGACTTGTTTATATAATTTGCAACGTATGATGCACATGCATAAGGATCTAAAATAAACTGGATGTCCATATTTGCTTTATGTAATTTTAGTATTGTTTCATTGTAAGGATTAATTCTTATGTCACGTGCATTTCTTTTCAATAATACCATTGGACGGTTGATATATGCTTGAATAATTGTAATGTATTCTTTTTCCGTCATTGATAGTAGTTCTAAAAATTCTTCAAAAGTCATACTTTCATATGATTGTAAATTTTTACTTATTTGATCTAATGTAGTTCTTATAAGCTTAAATTTGTCATACATGTTTTTTTGTTTTTTTTTAGCTTTATGTTCATTTAATGGTTCCATGATAGTGGTTTTTTTCATAGGATAATGAGGTACGTTGTATCGGCAAATAGGTAAATTATTGTCTATCTTTTTGCATTTTTTCGTATGTTTATGGATTTGTAACGAAATTAATTGTTTAATTGATTTATTTTGTGAATCACAAGATACTATTTCATCTATGAAAGTTTCACATTCTTGTTTAGAATTTGTATCATCAGGATTGTATACAGGTGCATTATTTAACCAAATGAATGCATGTACATAAATATGGACTTCCTCGGTGTTGAAATTCTATTCTATAATACAAATCAACAACAGGAAAGGCCGCAAAAGGACTATTTTTAGATTTTAAAAATATCAGCAAGGATCTTATTCGATGATCAAAATATTTAGCGCAAGTGACTGGATCTGATTGTATTAATTTAGCTTTATCTTGCCACGATAATTGATTTATTATTTCATCATTTTTATCTTCATTATATAAAACTTTATAAAGTATTCGTATCAAATCATTCCATTTAGTTTCAGCAGCAGATAGTGTTAAAAATATTGTTGGTTTTCCCAATTGTCTAATCATAGCCATTACTACTTTCTTTTTTTGTTCCCAAAATACAGGACTAGATCTGTCAATTTGTAAACATCTTATACAATCATTGCCTTGAAACAATTTATCAACATAATTGTTATTTAATACATTTTTTTCAGTGACTTTGTGAGTTTTGCGGGTCATTCGTAAATGAGTTTGTAAATAGATGATCGCAAGAATTTTGCGAATAGATGATATTCGACTTTGTCCATCGTAAATGGTTGGGAATGCCAATATTTTAAAATCTTCATCGTAAAGTAGTGATATAGGGATTTGATTTTCACCTGGAGCTATCTTTATTCCGACGTTATTAATAAATTCTGGTTCCAATAATGTTTCTTCGCCTCCTGGATTAATTGGATCATCTTCGTGTTCTTCCCAAATAATTTGATTGTTTATTATGTTGAAATAGTTACCGGTATTTTTATCAATATTAAATTGAATTGATTTACCTTCATTATTATTGATATTCTGTGCTTGCGTCATTTCAATTTCGTCATTAATATATATATTATCTACAACATTTTTATTTTGAATCCATTTCTCGTTTAATGTTATTTTATGTTTAATATATAAATCAGTTGTGATCAAATATTGAACTGCATTCACAATTTTATGTGGTCTAATGATTTGGTAATTATAGCAATGTTTGTCACGCATACGTCTCATAAGTTGGATATGAATAGTGTCAGTTTCATTAGCGTTTCGTGGAAGGTTAGAAACAAATGCATTTATATTTACAGGGATATTAACGCAATTTCCTTTAATACCATATTGTTTTTCAAATCCAAGAGTTCGAATTTGTAAAAATGGTAATCTAGGCGATATAAATCTCTCTTCGATAATAGATAAGTTTTGTAAACTATCGTGAATTACTGGAAATTATAAACCATTGATAAGTGCTAATTTTGGTATATTGGTTTTAAATAAATCTTTTTTGCATATTAAACAGAGTTGAATTGTATTTTTTTTAGTTGTAATTTTACATATGGTTTTCCAATCTGGCTGAATTTTTTGTTTCGTTGCCATATATTCATTTGTGAAGGTGGAAATTGATTTCTGAAACCATAATCCACCACAACATGAACATATATAAGTAGGTCCTTCGGTAATAGATTTATCATAAATCTTAACGTCGTCATTTTCATTTAAAATATCATAATGTCAAAACCAAATAGTTTGTTATGACCTCCTGTTTTTTTCTATCGGTTGCTTTAATCAATTTAATTTCTTGAATGTTTGTTTTGCGTAAGTATCTTATCATCTTATTTTCATATATTTTATTTATATGTACTTTTTCCATCGAAACAATTTTTATTTTTTGATTGATTATCATTTTCCGTAATGTGTTTATTTTAGTTGATGAGTAATGAATGCGATCTTTTATTTTCTCATTTACTCTCCAAATAATATTTTGTCGTTGTTTAATTTTTCTCATTTTATTATTTTGTTTTTTGATTTGTTCGCATAAATCATCACATGATGTATTTTCTATTTTCTGTTTCTTGATATATTTTTTGCGTGATAGTAGCTCTTCTTTTTTATAATTGCAATCATAAATCCGTCTTTTCCTTTTTGTTAGCATATGTACATGATTTTCCTTTAATGAATTTTCTTTGTTTGACCGCATCATTTGTTTTCGTTCTTTGTCTTTTATTTTTTCGTGCGCTCTGAAAACTTTATTGGAGCGTTTATTTTGTTTACAAATTTTATCTCGTAATTTTTTATTCATGAGGCGTTGTTTTTTAATAGGATTGTATGATTCATTTTCAATATTTAATTGTGAATAATCGTTCCGAATTTTGCGTTTCCTTTTGCAATCTTTAATACGATTTTCATTTTTCAAATTTTTATTTTGTGATTTCGATCTTTTAATTTGAAGACAATCTGTTTTTGTACTAGTTTGGATATATTAGATGATTGTTGATTTTGTAAATGTTTATTTGAAAGTACATTATTTTTGCAATTTATAATGGCTTCAGTGTTACTTTCTTTGGTAGTGATTTGTTTTTTCTTGCAACATTTGTCTACATCAATATTTTTACTTGTAAATGTTTGGTTTTGTATTCTTTCTGATCTTCGTAATGTTTGAATATCGTTTTTGATTATTTGATTGTTATACGTTTCTTGTTTATATTCTTGATTGTTTTTTGCTTTTTTCGTCGCAGATACTTTAGATGTTGATTGAACTTCCGTTTTTTTCTTTTTTGGTTTTAAAATGTTTTGTTTTTCGGGTATTAATTTCATTTTTTCAAATTGTTGGGATAAAATCGGTATAGATTCGTTTTTAAGATCGTGGCGTTTTCGTTTTTTGTTATGGTTTATCTGTTTTATTTCTTGGCTTATGTTAATATCTGCAGTTTTAGTTTTCATATTTTGAAGTCTCGCTGATTTTCTCAATGATTCAACTTTGTTTTTGATCTTCGGATTTTGGTCTTTTATACTATATGCAACTATGTTTATTTTATTTTATTTTTAGTTGTTACTGTACATTTATTCGGGGATTCGTTTTTGTTTGGCTTTGTTATTGATGTGTCTGGTAGTTTTTCTTGATCATCCAAGCTAATTTGCGAGAGTTGTTATGATAAATTCGGTATTGATGAGTACTCGAGATCACTTTCTTTTTTTAATTTATTATTTTCCTGTTGAACTTGCAATAACATTTTAGTGTTGGTTGAGAAAGTTGTGTTTAGTGAAAATTCTATATCTTCCAAAATTTCGAAATGTCCTGATCTTCGTTCACCAGAGAATAATAATTTGATGTATGACTCATCATTTGTCGTTTCATAATGTTTATATGTATGTGGTGGGGAAAGTTTTTGTATGAAAACAATTTTATCATTGGTCTTTTCGTAGATGATGATTCCTTTTTGATACTCACGTATGAACATCGGTATTTCAAAATCAGTAATATAATTTCCATTAGTGTTCATATATGTATAATATTGATGTCGATTTTGAAACTTAAAACTTGGATTTGTAATTTGCAAAAGATATTCATTTTCTGACCAATTATTAAATACGTAATCAACGATATTTTTTCTAATTTCAGCATGTCTGTTTTGATTTTTGTACAATCCGTAAGATAAGCATCTGAATAAGCAATTGCCATCTTTTTCTATCTGGACAATGTTGAACTGATTTTGACACATTGCACAGCCTTTTATAAGCAGTTTAAAATAGAATTATTTTTTATGACTGAATAATTTTAGATAGTAAGATAAATAAAATCTATTTATTTTTAAGAATTGTAATTTTTTGTCGATATTTTAATAATATGTTAAATGATTATATTCATGTAACAATCTCTGTCAATTGTCTTGTACATAAAGTACTATGAGCTGTTTTCTTTAAATGTTTATAGCGGTATTAGATGCTTTTCTTTTGAGCGCTTTGAGCTGCTTTTTTGTTTATTTAGCGCTATAAGCTGCTTTTTTATTTAGCGCTATAAGCTGCTTTTTTTATTTAGCATTGAAAGCTGCTTTTTTATATTCAGCGCTGTAAGCTGCTTTTTTTATATTCAGCACTGTAAGCTGCTTTTTTTTATATTTAGCGCTGTAAGCTGCTTTTTGTATTTTTTTTTTTTTTATATAAGTGGTGATCTCTAAAATAAGAATAAATGATGAGTTTGGTGGACATTTTAATATTGAATTTGGTAAGATTTTAATGTTCTAGTATTTGTATAAAAATACTTGCATGGATGAAGAGGCAGTGTACAGCTGTAGCCTTGAAGCTTTTATACTCGCTTTTATTTCACTAATATTAAAGAATTGTACGATCGTGAATTTTGGTTTTAAATTTTCCCGGGCACTATGCTTTTCTCGGACATTAGAATTTTTTTATAATTTTTAATCTGTTTGTTATAAACAAAAAACACTGTTCCGACAAAACTGTACACGTTTCTCGTTTAAACAACAACAATGAACTTCGTGATTAGAATTACAGACATAGATTATCGATAATCCAAACATAGAGAAGAATCATATCGACGAAGTTAGCCGCGCAAAAAAGATTTTTAATAATTTTGAAATTGTCTTTCTACACAATCATTTGTTAGTCATTTGTTAGCGTTTGTTAATTAGTTGATTGTTGGCATTTGTTAATTGATTTTTACCGTTTGTGAGAGCTTTTTAATTTAATTATTAAAAAACTTTTCGGGTTTAGAGCATTGGTATCGTGCTATAAGGTCGAAAAGTTTTTTTCAACGTTTAAATGAAAATAAAGCTCTAAAATATCATGAAAATTAACTAACAATCACTAATAACGAATTACTAGTCGAGTAACTTGAGAAGAATCAGCATTTTGCTGAAATTGAAAAGTTACATTGGCAAGTGGTGCCCGGCCACCGTGATGGTACTGCCAATTTCATGCGGCTTGCAACGTGCCGAAAGTTTTTCAACGATTGACTAAAAATGAAGCTCTAACAAACGATAATAAAAATTGACTAACAACCACTAATAATGAAATAACAATCGATTAGAACGAGAAGAATCGGCATTTTGCTGCAATTACGCAGTGTCATGGATAAAGCCGTACTCACCTGTCGTGGTAATGCGACTAACTTCACGTGGTTTAAAGCGCGCTATAAGTCCGAAAAGTTTATTAATGATTAAATTAAAATAAACCTTTAATAAACGATAAAAATCGACTAACAAACGCTAACAAACGACTATCAAATGATTAGGTAGGAATGGTACGAAGAAAAGTTTGAAATCATTAAAAATCTTTTTCGCGCGGCAAACGTTGACAGGAAATTTGTTTTTCGTATTAGTTAATAAATAAAACCTAACAAACGCTAGATTTTGTCTAACAATTGCTAACAATCGATTAACATAGAAAAAAATTGATATTTCAACAGTTGCCGGCTAAGTTTATTGAGCTTCGATTGGTTTATCGATGCTCACCATAGAGCCGTATTCAGAATCGTATCTTGAGCACGTCTTTACTAAGAACGTCTTATTCTAATAAGCAGTACTTAAAATGTTATATATTCTCAGTTTATAAATAAGACGTTTTAAAATAAGTAACTATTCCTTACAGATGCTTAAAAACGTCTTTATAAAGTAAAGGCTTAAATGATTTTTTCATTATACGAACCAATTAAAATTCAGATTGAAAACCAGGCTTAAACTTGAGTTATCAGGAATGTAAACATATCTCTTTTTAGTTTTGTTTTCTATTTCAATGATTGAAAAAAGATCTTCAACTTGAAATAAAATACTCATTTTTGAAAAATAACGTTTTTATTTTATTTTTTACATCGTTAGATCTTTTAATCTGAAACTAATTAAAAAGACCCAGACTAATTAAAAACCATTCATATCTTTAACATTCCGCGCAGGTTCGACAGAAAAGTCGATATCTTCGATATTTCGTCGCCTTCAGGCAATGTGTCATTAAATATCATTGACATATGTGAGTACTTCCAGGTCATTCAGGAACAATATCCAGAAATTCAGCTCTTGGACCAATGACAGCCTGAAAACAATTGACATTATTTTTAATATATATAACAGAAATAATATGTATAAACAACGTAAAACTTACCTAAATATTCAGCGAGAAATATCCTTTTCAATTTCTATATACTTCATCAATGTTTTGAAACCTTGTTGAAACCAGTCTGATGTTCGTACAGTCAATCGCACCATCGACACCTGATAAACCAATAGCTCCATTTCCTTTGCCTAGATTCTTGAAGATTCTGTGATTTTCATTACCAGGTCACATGACCAGGAGAAACGTTTCCAAGGAGGAAAAATGCTAACGTGAAGCACCACTCTCTATACAGTGGGTTACGATACAGTCATTGTATCAGCCAAAAATAGCTATAAAATATTATAGTGGTGTTGTTTTTTATTAATATTTATGTATTTATGTGTTTTTTAATTTTTTTTATATTCATTGTTGAGCAATAAACATGTATAAATTATAAATACCTGAAAACTGGATGTAGCATAGTATCGTAGTCAAATTAAAAACTGCATCACAAGATGAATCGGTAATCCACGATTATTGTGTCTCGCAAGTCCTTCTTCAATTTTTGGTAGTACGCCAAATCGCACGGAATTTTTAGCAAATCGATATCTTCTTTGAAATTCGTAATTATTATAATATTCAAACGAATTGATGCCATCGTGAATGTATCATCTTTGAACGCGTTCTACATTTGCATTATCCTCATCATTTAAATTGTTGACATCCAAGCAATTTTCAAGATCGTCGTCTGAATTCATGTTTATAAAATGTTAATCTCCTAGTCGAAACAACAAATAATATACTTTTAAGTCACCTGCGATGTTGACTTAATAATTTAACCTCACTTTCCCGTAAATGTCGTTTTATGCTAGTCAAGTCGAGCTTATTTCACTGTCAATTCATTCAACGTTAAGATTACTTAAGATCATTTAAGACTTATGCTCAGAAAATAAGATACAATTTTGAATACGGCCCATAATACGTTGATGTCAGAGTCATCCCACGACCGCTCGAAGCACAAAAACTTGGCTTCAGACGGCCCGTAAGAAGTGAGCTTCTATTGGACTCGATGTGCGTTGCCATTAGCAAGAACAATCCAACGGAATGCCGAGCTTGCTATTGGCTATCGCTAATAATAAAAAAAAAAAACTACTAAGTAAATCGGAGCAAATTGGAAACAAATTACTAGTATATTAGTTATTTGCAGATTCCAAAGTTACGGGCTAGTTTTACGAAGATACGGAATAGTTATTTTTTTCTTGGTGCCACACAGCATTGCTTTACTCCTGGGGACATTTAACGGTAAAAATCGGCATCTTAGAAGCCAGCAATAGTTGAGTCTACCCCCACTACCAGATTTCCGTTTCGTTTCCAGACCGTATTGGTATTTCAATAGATTTATGTGATCAATGGTGAAAGACATGGCGGAAGAAAGAAACGAAGTAAGTGTAAGCGCTGAACATTTTCGATTAATTTCTTTATAATAATTCGTTTAATCGAAGGGCATTACCAATGATTAGGTTAAATTAACTTGTTTATTTTTTTTTTGTTTAGATGAACATCGTGGAGGAAGAAGAAGACGTCGTCGATACCGACGACGCTGAGCGTCATGACGCGGAAGGGATTCAAGAATCTAGTACGTATTTATGCCATCATTTTTTAAATAATTTTTTTCAAAAAAGCCTTTTTAATGAATTTGTTTCTTCTCATTATAGGACCATATCGCGGTACAAGAGCGGGGCGGCGACAACAGATCGCAATGGAGCAACAGGGTGCAACGGTCATCAGACTGATGCATTATATTTTAAATCCATTTTCGTGGGGACGGGGATATGGATCGAGGTGGAATCGTGGACGTTCCCGCGGTTCCCCTCGATCCAACGACAATTAAACTAATCATGTCGTTAATGAAAAAAAAAATGAAAAAAAAGAAAATGACTTTTTGATATATCATATAACTATTGTAATAACATGTGAATAGTAATTAATAATAATAACAAGTAAATTCAAAAATTTTGTTAAAACATTTTCATTATATTTTCCTAGCTTCATCCAATTATCCCTAATATCGATAAAGTAATTGATCACCGACACAGACGCATACATAAGCGTACTGTATGCCAGCGTGCACACTTTGTCGTGTACCTATAACGCGCCGCCATTTTGTTCGAGTTCCCTTTTCGTTTCATTATTAAAAATTAGTTTGTCTGCGTTTTCATTGTTAAAATTTAGTCGGTTTATGGTCGTTGGTGGAATTTAATCGAAGACGCTATGGCTTCTGTACTAACTAACATATATTAAGACTAATCGTGATAAGCGAAGATTTTTGTCCATTTAAATATAGTTTATATATTTTGTGATTATAATTGAAAACATTATTAGACAATTGAAGGTGAGATCATTTATCCCACAACACTGTGGCGTACACACGCTTCGTCGTCGGTAACACAGGGAGTGTTCGGAACTGGTCAATGTAACTAGTACGCCGCCGTCACCGCTGAGGCGCTGTGATCTTTTGCCAAAGACTATTTTTATATCTTGTATTTTCTTATCTTCTGTGATACTTAGCTCGAGGCGTCGATGTAGAGAGCGTTTACTAAGCTGTGAAATAAAAAGTTGTTTGCCTGTTACTCTCGTTTTCGTGAATGAAATTCTGTGGTAGCCTAAAACCTTTACTGCTACAACACGACGATGCTAGCGACATCTTATCACTTGGGTAAGAAGTGAGCTTTGCTGGGACTCGATCTTCGTCGGCATGAGTTTTCCCTCTCTATCGTTTATTCATGATCCACGCCTGTCATTGTAATCACGAAGATTCATTATTGTTGTGTACTTTTTTTAATACTTTTGTTAAAAATATTAATCGGTATTTTTTTAGTGATAATTCGCGTAATTTAATGCAGTTTGATGTGGTGTAGGTATCTGAACATTTTTTTTTGTGAAAATATATATTTTGAGAGTGTAAAGTGACATTCGAAATTATTTTTTGTATGCTAAATTAATAATATTTGACAAGTGAAAAAGAATGAGAAGTGAAAACAATGAATAATAATAAAAAAAAAGTGTAAGTAATATGAATAATTTTGACGTCTGTGAATAATAAAAGTGTAAATAAGAAGTGTAATATTCGATGACAAAAAACGTTTAAAACTTTTGACGAATAGGTGTAATTTTATGTCAAAAAAAAACATGCTGAAAAATTATTTAAAAAGTCTGTTATAATTGTTCAAATCGCTTGAAACTCTTGGCACACTTAAAACGTATTAAAATGAAAGTAATGGGCTAAAATAAAAAAATTTCGTTCACACGTTTCCATGCAACCAATAAAAATGCAAAATAACGTTTTATTTTGTTCAAATTGAGTAATTAACAAAGTTGTAAAGTTTTTAAACTGTAGAAGACACTTCTTTGAGGTCTTACAAAGAAATATTATAAGTTATGTAAACATTGGTTCACAGATTGCTGAGATCCGGACATCGATGGACACAAAAATCGCTTTTTGGCCCAAAAATAGGTATTTTTTTGACAATTTTTATATTTAGCAACGTCCAAACAGATTTATACATAAAAGGTCTCTTGATTATCATGAAATACATGTGTGGTATAAATTTCAGGTTGATCCGTTCATGGATTGCTGAGATTTCAGTGCGGACGGACGGCTCCTGTGACGAAGATTTTTGGAAGGCGATATTAATAGGCACTTTTTAATATATATTTTTATATATTATGGTAAGTGCCTAAAAATGAACTTTTCCGGAAACGTATTCTTTTGCGCAGCATTCTTGGTCCCGCGTGCGATAACCCATCCGTAATGGTCAGCAAACATTCGTCGTTCCGTACATTTCTGTTGGAAAATACCCCGATCTGATAACGCAGTCGTGTATTTGCCATTCCCTCGTGTTGATTGCTAGTGTCGCATTCTCGGCTATTCCAAAACAAATTGATCGTTTTATCAGAGGTATCGCGACCTTTTTGAATGACAATCCGAAACGAACAGCAATTTTTCGCATTTTCCAACACGCAATAGCTTCTAGGATCGTTCAGTTAAAATCACGAGATGGCTCTCACGCCATTCCGCCACCGTCAAAATTATCGAAAATTGGCCGACGCTGGTAGCATTTTTGACTGATCAGTCATTGCAGAAGGCGTCACAAGCCGAAGAACTTCTCACGAGTTACAAAAAATCCAATAACTAAAGCTTATCTTCGTTTGTTGGTATTCGCACTCGAATCTTTCAACCGAGTCAACGCGTACTTTCAAAGCGAAGAAACTTTAATGCATCGTCTGCAGCCTTCTTCAAAGACGACGCTTGTAGAGATCCTTCAGAGGTTTCTCAAACCCGCTCTGTTACAGCCGGCAATATTTGACGTTCACGCTTACAATATCACCTTTGAAAATTGCGCGAATCCGCGCGCGTTGATTGATATTGATATTGAGGATGATTGCAAAGAGTATTTGACGGATGTATGGAGCAGAGGGACTCCACAAGCCGAAGTTGATACGTTCCGTCAAAACTGTCATCGGTTTTACGTCACGGCTTCGAGTCAAATTCGCGATAGACCCCTTCGACAAGGAATTTTTGACGAATTTGACGGTATTCGAAAAGAGCCCGGCGTTATTAGATGAGGATCGCGAGTCGACCGTTGCATGCGTATTGTTCATATGTCATCAACTTCGCGTTTCCAACGACATAAAAGTTCGCAACGAATGGCACTCCTTGTACGAAGAGGACAGTGAACAGAAGGAAGAATGGTGTAAATTGTCATTCGACGAGATGTGGATGGCTATTTGCACTGTTAGCAATTCTGACGGTATTCACCGGTACAAAACTTTGCGTTTGTTGCTGGGCATGGTGAAGACATTGCCTCATTCGAATGCTGCGGCTAAAAGAGCGTTCTCTATCATCCCAGACACAAAAACAAAGAAAAGGAGTTGTCTGAGATCGAGTACGCTCAATTAAATCTCCGTCGTAAAGTCGGCTTTGAGGACTTAGGGGCGGGGGGGGGGGGGGGGGGGGGCAGTGCGACCACAATGATTATAACTCAAGACCATCTGTTTCTAATGAACTCGAAAAATTTGTATAGTCAGGCAGGCAAGAAGCTAAAAGAAAAGCTCCAAATCCGAGAATGCGACCAGGACGATGACTAGGATGTTTACAACTTTTCGGGGTGAATGAACTTTTTCTCACACGAAAATATTAGGTGTACAACTTTGCTTCCGCCGTTTTTTTTCGACATTCGAGGCTTTATTGTAAAAAACTGGTTATACATTTACGATTAAAAATATTGTCCATCGCTGGCCACTACTTTCTCCCATCTTTTGGGCAGCGTACGAATCCCGCGTCGAATAAAACTGATCATCTTTTGAGGCGATCGACGTATCGATCCAAATTTTGACTTCTTCATAAGAACGTAAGTGCTGGTCAGCCAGGCCGTGTGCCATTTATGGAAACAAGTGATAGTCAGAAGGAGCAATGTCTGGGGAATACAGCGGGTGGGATAGGACTTCCCCTTTCAACGTTTTCAAGTATGTTTTGACCGGCTTTGCGACATGGGGTCGAGCATTGTCATGCTGCAAAATCACTTTAGCGTGTCTCTCGTTGTATTGCGGCTGTTTGTCTTTCAACGCTCGGCTTGAACGCATTAATTGTTTTCGGTACAGATCGCCTATGTAGTAGAATCGTAGAAACCACTCACGACACGTTCGTTCACTAATAGCGGTCTCGCCATAAGTATTTTAGAGCATTCGATGAGCCTCAGCCGCAGATTTCTTCATATTGTATGTTAGCAGAAAATTAAAGCCTCCCGCAAATGACGAGAATCTGGCTCGTAAACTGACATTTTAATCGAGAATGACTGTACGATACGGACACAAATCGACTAATCTTTCGATGGGGTTATGTTGACAAATGCCCAAGCTTATTATATGACGTCTACATCTGTTTATTACCGCTTATATGTACCGCTAAAGCCATCTATTGGAAAACGGCGGAAGCAAAGTTGTACACCTAATAAGAAATGATCTTAGATGTTTATTTCAATAATTTTTGTGTAATTGATGAGAAACTGGGACTTGGAGGTTTCTTTAGCCCTTTACTGCATAATGGTTATTATAATAGCCACCTGTTTCGTTTAAGATTTTTATTTGCAAAAATGTTATTTATAGGTGCACATAAATGGTTATTAATTTAATATTAGCTAAGAGGTTTCTCTGTATAGATTTCTCTATAATACTAATTAACAAAAAATTATATTTTATTTATTGTTAAACTAGTTATAAATAAACAAAAATCGAAAATAGCTGTTGTTTTGGGAAAAAAATTATTTTTCGTTTTGCTTTTTATCCAATCAATCAGAATATTGAAAACCAAAAAAAAAAAATATTTAAAACTGAAAAATTTAGAATTTAAAAAACAGTTAAATTTGTTTTTCGTCGTGGATTATATCTTCTGGGGATACCCCGTTTAAAAAAATGTGTACCATTGTACTTTACCTCATGGATGACACAGAAAGAAGAACAAAACATGGCATTGTTATATGTTTTTACATTTACAGATAATTTTTATTGTAGTGGGGTGAATTGTTTATTTGTGAACTCTCGCCATTGACAGAGCAAACATTTTTTAATCGTAAAACACCATGAGCATTTTTCCCATTTTCAGATATTTTCTTGTCTTTCCGGGTTTTCCTTGATTTTCCTTGTTTTTGGGGATAATGTTCTATCGCTTGATAAAAGTATGAGATTTAATATAATAATACGAATATAAATATATATTTGCCCTTACTAAACTAAAAAAAATAAACGATCAGAGTGCGCGATATATTTCTTCGTACGCATTAATAACGCAAAGAATTAAGGGCTAAGTAAGCATTCAAATCATCTGAAAGCCTCGCGGGTACCATCGGGTGACGTTACGCGTGACTCGTGCTCATGTCAGATTGCTTTTTCCCTCGAAGCCTTCGTTTTGGCTTGGCTCGAGCCGTCGGGACACCGCGACCGCGCTCGGCTCTTTCCGAAGATATCCGAGCGTCGCTCGCTCACGGACTCGCGCTACTAACTATGATTGTGTGATGGGCGTGTAAGAGCCTAGAGAGGGGGTAACTTTCGCGCGCGACCTGGCAGTTCTGTTTCGGATGGAGGACATCGAGATGCCACTTGATAAAGAAGAGACCAGATCGAAATCATCAACCTCGCAAAATATGTACAATGGCACCAAATAAAGATGCAATTTGAATTTTACCTCAAGGCGTTACAAATATTCAATTACCCTTCAAGCTGAAGCTTAATAAAAATTAATCAAAAGGCAACAGCCGCTTCAATATGAGGGATTTCGCATGAAGTCGTTTACCCTGAAAAGTGAAAGTGTTTCAATCGTCTTGAAATTTTTATGATCAGTAGTTCTACTGGTAGTGAAGCCTCAGTAAATATTTGAAGACTCGCTCAAGTGCTCGCCTAGCATTAAGGGTTCAAATTTCTGCAATGTTGGACGTTGTGACTGAATTCCCAGGTCTTTATCTTTCCGAGAATTACATAGATTTTAAGAAGTCAAGAGTAATTTTGAAAGCATTTCCACGTATTTTAAGAATCTATTATTTATTTTTAAGAAAATGAATACGTTCATAAAAGATTTGTAAGGTTAATGTTAAAAACGGCTTTTTCTTAGAGATCGGCCTCTTCGATTTTTATTTAAAAAAATATATAAAATACTAGGTTTCTTTCAGAACAAAAAAGTATAAGACGACTAAGATGGACTAAGCCATGGTTTTTCAAAGACAGCACAATTTATCAACGAGCGGCTGTGAAGTTTGAGCTTGAGCTCGAATACAACCAGTAAGTTCACCGCGTGACGCTACGCGGAGCGCCCGTCATTGATAAATCGCATTGTATCTCGAAAACTAAGTCCCGGCCCATCTTGGTCATTCTATACGTCTTTTTTTTTAACAAGAATGTTACTATTTTATACATTTTTTGTATAAAAATCGAAGAGGTCGATCTTTGAGAAAAAGTCGTTTCTAACATTAATCGTAAACATTTTTTATGAACATATTAATTTTCTTAAAAATAAATAACATATTCTTAAAGTACGTAGAAAATGCTTTCACAATGTATTGGAAATGGGTTGAGAAATAATTGTAACTCAGGTAGATGTTCAATTAACTATTTAACTTTATTAATAACGCGAGGCAAGGTCCATCTACTCTTGACAAAGATCTCTACGAGACTGACGTCTTGTCGCATGAACTAAAGGAACAGTCGCTAAGCTAGAAAAGAAATTATAAACCCTTTGATCTCTTTGTACGTATTTGGCCACTATCGAATCGCTGGTCAATATTTATGTTTACACGGGCTCGTGTGTCGATTTGTTTTTGTACTCTAATCTATGTATACGTAAATATATTTCTTACTCTAAATAATTATCATATATCCAATACAATGCTTTAAAAATTACTCCTGACTTCTTAAAATCTATGTATTTCTTGGTGTAAGGGAATTTCAAAATATGACACGCCAACGGTTAGATGGTGGAAGGGAAGAGGAAAACCTCATAGATACGCGATACGGGCAGTAACTCGGCAATGCTCATTGGAGTAACATGTATATATATTCCAACGAAATAAAGTCACGTTCACACAAGATACTTTTCACTCATCTCGTTAATTCTAAAATGTTCCTCACATTGGGAAGATAAAGACCTGGGAATGTAGTCACGACGGCCAATATGGTACAAATTTGAAGCTTTATTGTTAAGCAACCACTTGAGCTAGAGTCTTCAAATTTTTTACTAAGGCTTCACTATCAGTAGGACTATCAATCATAAAAAATTTCAAGACGAGTGAAAGACTTTCACTTTGCAGGGTGGATGACTGCATGCGAAATGCGCCATATGACCTATTCCACATCATTTCGACCACCTTTGAACCGGACCATTTTTTATTTCCCTGAAAAGTTTATATCTTATACTACCCCACTAAAAACATTTTCTTCAATGATTCCAAATTTGTTTATCCAACCGAAAAAAAATTGATGAATTTTCAAAAAAAAAAATCTTTTTTCAATTATTTTCTAACGCTCATAATTTTTTCAAAAATTGATTAATCGAAATGTTTTTTAAGCAGTTTTAATTTTTAAACGCGCTTTAAAAAAAATATAAAATAAATATTCACGTCATAGTCTATGAAATTTTCATTTTTTTCGATAAAAGTTCTCAATATCTTAAAAACTCCATTTTTGATTTTCAATTATTTTTTAACCTCGATGTATTCTGAGTTTAATGAGTTCTGACGGAAAAAAATTGCTTCAGTTTTTTTCAGAAAAATATCAATTTTTCGAAAACCCTACTTTGATTTTCGATTTTCTATCGTTTTTAAACTTGGATTTATTCTGAGTTTAATATCGGAAGATTCATAGTGAGCAGATATTTTTTTTCTATTTTCCTTCTCGATTACGTTTTTATCTACCCTTTTCATCCAGTCAATAAGTCCGAAACGAATGACTTCCTTATAAGTATACGCAAAATTGATCTAAGGGTAATTGAATAATGCTGAATCGAATGGCTATAATAATATTGTCAGTAGATAAAAGGAAATTGCTTAAAGACGGTTTTAAATATTTAAAACCCGTTTTATTTACTAATAACTTTAAGCCTAATAACTTTACCGAAAAATATATCAAACAAAAATTATCCGTGTCATGGAAATATACATCCAAAAGTATGCCACTTTTATCTTTGTATCTTAGTATTGGTAAAGATTAGTAAGTATTAGTAAGTATTAGTAGGAAAGGAAAGTAATTATCTACATAATATAACATAATTTTTGATAATTAATTATAAGGAGGATCATTATTGCAATAATGAATGAACCGTAGTATAGTAAATTCCATCTTGCCCTCACGCTAACGGCAAGATGGAAAGCTGATATGGGCAGGATGGAATGTATTTTAAATCTTTATATTTTGCAATTGTTACGAAAAAAACAACCATTTTCTATGTTGATGAATAACCCATGTTCCCAATGACAACATATTGGGCACTGTGGCCAGTCCCCCCGTCAGGGGTTTCACGTATTCTTCACCACAGAATAGACAAAACAAAAGATTTTGTAAGTGCTGCTGAGCATGTTATAACATTTTACCCTTTTTTTTTCGTTCTCCATTTTCCCTTCCCAATTCCCGCTCCTTTTCGGTCTTCTTTTCCCGTTTCTTTTTCCTCTCCAATTTCCGTTCCCCGTCCCTCTCCTTTTCCATCTCCTTCGCCCACTCCTTTTCCCTTTTCTTCGCCCTTTCCTTCTCCATTTCCTTTTCCCTTTCCTTTGTTACTTTAATTTCATCCATCGCTTTCTGCATTGTTTCTTCACTCCAAGATTCTTTGTCCCTCTTTCTGTTGTATTTGAACACCATCTAGAAAAAAAAGGTCTAATTAGTAGGAGAAATTTAAAAAAGGATCAAGATAATTACGCGTAGGCAATATGGAACATTTTCCATCTTGCCGACACCCGTTGCCAATAATGATATCAATGCTTCTACCTAAGCTTTAAATATATTTTGTAGTTTCACTATTGATTCGTACAATCTATTCCTAGGATGGATTTACTATAAAAAAGAAATATCAATATTGCTTACCGTGTACAAATAATATCACTTAAAAAAAAGAAAGTTTTCGTAAATATTTGACGAAGAATAAACAACACTTATATACTCTTCTTTCGTTCGCGCCAACTGGATTAAACTCCTGTCATTTGTGACATATACATTCAAGGTGACCGCATGTCTGTATGCGATTCGAGCGGCATGTCACATGATTCGAAGTTATAGATATTTTCCATCTTGCCCTGCCTTCTCCTATCTCCTTCGAGTCGAGCCGCATTGTAATGCTCATTCATTAATACACCGTTGTCTTGACAGTGTCGATTTAAGAATCCTTTGAATTTCGTTTTAAAGAAATAGTACAGAAGAACAATATTCAAAGAAATTTTCGGACATGGTCTTCGACACCAATAACATACTTTCGAAATTAACGAAATTCTTCGAGTATTGGGTATTATCGATCGAACAGCGGTTATATTGCTCATACAGGGATGTACCACAACGCCGGAATATCTTAACGGGATTGCATTTTACGAAGAAAAGTTTTAAAAACAATAATTGGGTATTTTTACGGGCTATTACGCAACATAATTGCTTTTGAAAGAAACGCCTCAACACGCAGCCACCGTGGCCCAAATTTTATTTTTCAAATAGAAATCTCTAATTTTCATTGTAGATTCAGATTTCCCAAGCAAAAATCCAATATATTTTTCAAATAATTTCGAAAAGTTGGTTCTCGCAACCATCGCCGATTAGGACGAGAAAAATGTGTTCTTAGAAATAATTTTTTACTTTTGTCACTGGCATTCTCGCCGTCGCTTGTCTCATGGATCATCGTTGCTTCCAAAAACAGAAATTCATGCAGAATCTCTCTCGCTACTGCCTCCGCGACATGAAGCTCAAACTTGGGGCTGATAGCCCAGTCGAATTAGCTCAAAAAAGGGGCAAACCCGGAAAAAATCTTAAGTAGCAATTTTCCTTCGGAATTCGTTGGGGGGGGGGGGGGGGGGTCACTAGCAGTCTAAATTTAGTTTTGCGTGGTATTCGACTCGTTGCGTCTTTCGCCATCTTGATTTTAAGGGTTACTTTTTGTTTATTTAATAACTCGTTTATTTTCTGTTTTACACGAAAAATAGTAATAACAAAAGTTGTTTGGAATTTAATTTCCTACAATGTTGGTTCTTATCAATTTTTTGGTACTATCGATATTTTTCGATTTATACCTGAGAAGCGGTGAGGGTGAAGTCAAGTTCATTTTTTTCATTATAAAAGTTATCCTGTGCGAAAAACTGATTATTTACACCCCTCTTTTCCTCTACCGTAAGCGCGCGTCCCAAGAATATGAACCTTACAAAAAAACAAAATCGACATCATAATTGTATCAAATGAAATTTTCAACAAACCAAATTGTCATCAAATTTTTAAGAACAATCAACAAATAAACAAAGAATAATACGAAAAAATCAATAATAAACGTGATAATGGGACATTTAGGTTTACCCTCATCGCTTCTCAGGTATAAATAAAAAAATATCGATCCTACAAAAAAATTGATAAGAACCAACATTGGAGGAAATTTAATTTAAAACAACTTCGATTGTAAAAAATTTTCGTGCAAAACTGAAAATAAACGAGTTATTCAATAAACAAAAGTTAACCCTTAAAATCAAGATGGCGGAAGACGCAACGAATCGAATACCACGAAAAACCAAATTTAGACTGCCAGTGATATCGTTCGAAATAGTCGCATTTATGTAGCTGCAAATTGCAAAATTTACAGACAAAACATGTTCTACTTCGTTTTTTGTTAACTGCACAAACTCTCTATAGCCTTTGGTGTTTTACACTTCGACCGCTGGTGACTATATTTATAAGTTTATGCCTTCCGAAATTCGACAGTCTTGCAGGATAATCTAACTTGGGTGCTCTCCTTGTGGGTTCAAAACTAGGTAGATCGTCTTCTTGTTCCATACAATGAGTTTCACTCTCTTCTATCCACGAAACTGCTACTTGGTGCAGGAAATCCTTGTACGTCATATTTTTTCTGTCTAGAACTGTGTATGTATATTTTAAACGAATTGAAAAGTGCAGCGTTGATAAAAAAAACATTACAACCCGTTTAGTCCACTTTTATTTTCCTGAAAATGGTATATTATGCAAAATATTGGTCCGCGCGATCTACGCCCTTCATGTATTTGTTATAATCTATGATGGAATTAGGTTTCTGTATTGGGGCATTTGATCTTGCACTTCTAGTTCTGGATTCCGTTAATTGTGCAGAATACATGGTTGAGATCATATTTACATTTCTTTTGCCATTGTTCCATACTTCTAACAAAATTTGATGACTCCTACGAAATTAATGTTGATTGACCTCTTGAAAGTCGTTATGTTTGTATTGATGGAGGAAGACCTCTATTTTTCCAATGGGTCCGCATACTCGTACTTTACTTTTCAGGAGAAATTTAGCCATTTTGACGCTGTTATAATAATTATCTTGATAAATATGGTTCCATATGCCCTTGTATGGTTCAATAACTTTTGAAACAGTGTCTTCTAATTTTTTGCTATTAGTAGCGGGCATATGAAAGTTACAAATGTATCTACCTCTTCATGAAATTATAGACTCATCCAAAGACAATTGTTCACGCGGTTTATAAACATTGTTAAATGTTCGCTTTAAATAATCAATCACGGGCTCGATTTTAGCAAGATTATGTGCATTGCGAGGAATTTCATCATTGTTGGAGAAATGCCAGCTCGGCATTATTTGCACAAATCTGTTCCTGCTTATTACTTGTGAGAAGAATCGAGTTTTGATACTTCGATCAGTGCGCTAATAATCGTAAAGAACGTCTTTTTTTACTTGTTGTGCCCTGATAATCGAGAGTTACTACATTCTTGTAAGTAGTACGTATAAAGCGAGTAGGCCAACAATCTGCTTTAATTGCATTGCGCAATTAATCCGGCTTCGATTTTCGGCTATGCGAACGCCGACCCAGACAAATTTTACATAAAAGTTACTTCAAAAAACAACTTCCAAATCTGGGAAATAATGTAAACCAGATTTGGAGCACAAAATAACAAAACGATGCTGATTAAGCTGTTCCATTTATAATTGTATAAAAGGACCAGCAAGCCAACATTTAAACAGTCTGAAATTAATCTTTAACCTGTATGTACGTGCGGCACAACGGATTCGCGCAAGGAATCCGTCTTTCCTTTCTCTTATTCAAAGTGTCAATAAACTATTTATATTTTACTTTTGTCTTTCATTTGGGTTCTAACCCTTTCCTAGCAGATCCCTAAATATTAAAGTACAGTCCGAAATCGAGCGGCACAGCATACGTGACCCATTAGAACTATTAGCACCCAAAACTTCTTCATTTCCGGTACCGTTGTATCTGTTCATTTGTTCGCTCTTGATGGAATTTTATATTTTTCCATGACCTGGTAATGATATCTGTTGGATTCCCTCACCAAGTACTCGAAAAAGTCATTTACAATAAATAAATTTACATTATCCATCACATTTTCTGGAGAACTTGGTATAATTTTTATATCGGCGCTGCCTTCGAAGAGTTCCAAAATTATTGCTTCGTCGTTCGTCCACCATACAACTTCATTGTTATTTGCATCGCCTTCGATGTTACTTTTATAGCTTCGTCTTCTGAATCACTCTACCTTAGTGGCAATACAGAGCTTCGCTTCTAAACTATCGTATCGCTGCCATCACCCTCGTCACCACCATCACTTCCTGAAGAACTATCAGGACAATCTGATAATTCGTCAGCATAAAACTCTCCAATACTATTTGTTTTCGCTTATCGTGGCCGATAAAATGTTGAAAACGGAAAGCGGTATGAAATTTTGTGAGCTTGCAAAATAATGTAACTAACGTAACAGAGTAATGTTACTCAATACTAAAGGACAAATGAATTTTCATAAAATAACAATGACTATTTATCGCCATGTCAACCAAAGCTGTTAGCGTCAACGACGAAAAGCCGATTAATCGGCTAGCGGTCGGTAAAGTGTTAAAAACTTGGTACTGTCGGGAACGGGCCGAGATAAAAAAAAGGTTCAAAGAGATAAAATGATGCATTCTCGGATGTAGTTGACGTTCATAATGATAATGGCGAATACAACAACAAATGGCTTCGGAAAGTAACTGGGTTACTATCGTATTCTTACGAAGTAATTTTCTTCGGCGAATACTGCTTTCGAGGATTAGGTACAAAATGGCCGGGAAAATGTAATAACCAGTTTAACAGTATATTTTTTTAAACAATATTTTGTATAGCAAAATATGGTAGAGAATTAAATTCCGAGTAAAAAAGTATTGATCTTTATTGGCCCAAAACGTAATAGCAAACTAGTAATTTCACTTTATTATTTGAAAATTTTCTTCACATAAAAAACGGAGTTGTTCTTCAAATCTTCAAAACGCCTCGGCCTATAAAAAAAAGGTTTATCCACTACGTAGTCGTGTTAAGATAGTCGTATCGTTGGGTGGGGGTTTAAAATTTTATTCCCATTTTTTCTCACATTCCAAGTGGACTGAGCGTTTAAGTTCATGAAGAAAAGTTGTTGCAAATCAACTAAAGAACAATATACTCAAAATTCAAATTAATCCTACGTACGGTTTATTTGTTATATAATAAATAAACTAATGAATTTGTTTTTCCTAAGATTTGTTATAAAAACTAATTGAAGCTTCTTTGATGTCATATAAAATGAGCGAGATACTCATTGTATAATGTTGGGATATTTAACACGAGCTCTTATGGAAGATTGCGAAAAGTTACCATTTTCAAGAATAAATATGGTGATTGTTGAGTCGATAAACGCTGTAACAATACCTTAAATCAAGTAACTTTTATACATACCATTTTTCCGTACACCTCATACTTTGGGAATTATAACGTTGCACACGTTGCGTAGACCACCACTCTGTATATTATGTAGATAAGACGAGACCGAACCGTTGAGTTCGGTTCATGGGACTATGTTTTCGGGGTGCGACGTGGGGAAGACACGATAGTACCTACAGGCAATAGAGGATCGGACTACTCTTGGTCGTTTTGCATTTTGCGCCACCAGCTATTTTATTGTTTAAATAGGTTCAGGATGACCTACTGAACATAAATAAACAAAATACTACCAAATTACGAATGAGGACATGCTGTTATTTTGCAAAAACTGTTTTGGCCTATATCTCCGTAACCGTGCACTTGAGGCTCAAAATGATCACGATCTTTATTATAGATAATGAAATTTCCTATCTTTTCCGTTGAATAATTTTTGTTATCACTTACCGTTTACGACTTATATGACTATTACTTTTTGTTTTACGACTTTTTTTTATTGACTCATATCTCTTCTAATAATTGTTTAAACAAGAAACTGCTAAGAAACAAACTTTTAAAGCGACAAATTTTCTACAACTTTTACTTTAAAATTTTTTTCTAAAACTAATATTTTTGAAGTTATAACGCGTTAAATGTTCGCGTTCGCGTCCGCGTTCAACGCAACTATCGGGTGCAAGGTTAATAAAAACAAAGTATACATAGGTTAATAATGAAAATTCAATAAATATGTAAAAATATGCATGCTGGTGACATAATCAGCAATAAATAATTTGTCTAGTTACCAGGACAAAACAGCGACTACCCGTTGATATATTTTTTTAATTTATATTCTATTTTATACAATTAAATAGTACCTTACCTCGAATCGGCCCTCGATTATTATCAAATAATTAACAATATACCGATGGCATAATGAGAGAAATAAATAAGAAAACGGAAAATTTATTGAAAAATAGAAAAGACTCTTGAAGCAATCGCGTCGACAATGCCAAATGTACCAGCCAGTCTTCTGGAATATACAGTCAGTGACGAAATTGAGTGGACACTTTCTAGTATAAAGTGTCGGTACGGTTTTTTATGTCATTTCGCCGGTAATTGGCCTAGGCCAATTTAACCAGCGTCATTTTAAAGAGGAGCAATTTCCCTTCATTTTGGCTATATTAAAAAAATTTTACGATTTTTTTTTATTATTGGCACCCAGTTTTGAAAAAAAAATTTTTGGCCGTTTTCTTGTTTTTCTTTGAGTGGACACCTTTCGTAGTAAAATTTTTTAGCACTTTTCTTTAACCGTGATCGTAAAGGGAGCAGTCCAACCTTCAATTTCTTTTCTTTAGAAAAAATTGTACGATTTTTTTTTCCAAAGATATTTCATTTTTAGAGAAAAAAATAGACGATTTGAAAATTGCTGCGCAGGACGAAAACGATGAGGTTTACAACAAAATCTCAAGATGGTAAAAAGTTGTAATACTTCTTGATGAGTTTTTTCAGATTTTTTTTTCGAAATTTGTTTTCCACCTATTTCTCGTCAGTTCGATTGATGCGAATACCATGAAATCAATAGAATTAAATTTTTTACTTACATATTAAACTTTGGTCTCTTCGGAGGTTTATTCGACGATACCAAAGTTTATTTGGTATGTAATAAATTTAATTCTATTATTTTTATGGTATTTAGATCAATCGAGCTTCGACCGAAAATAGATGGAAAACAAATTTCGAAAAAAAAATCTGAAAAAATTCTCGTTAACTCATCAAGAAGTATTACAACTTTTTACCATCTTGAGATTTTGTTGTAAACCTCATCGTTTTCGTCCTGCGCAGCAATTTTCAAATCGTCTATTTTTTTCTCTAAAAATGAAATATCTTTGGAAAAAAAAATCGTACAATTTTTTCTAAAGAAAAGAAATTGAAGGTTGAACTGCTCCCTTTACGATCACGGTTAAAGAAAAGTGCTAAAAAAATTTTACTACGAAAGGTGTCCACTCAAAGAAAAACAAGAAAACGGCCAAAAATTTTTTTTTCAAAACTGGGTGCCAGTTGTAAGAAAAAAATCGTAAAATTTGTTTAAAACAGAAAAAATCAAGGTAAATTGCTCCTCTTTAAAATGACGCTGGTTAAATTGGCCTAGGCCAATTACCGGCGAAATGACATAAAAAACCGTTCCGGCACTTTATACTAGAAAGTGTCCACTCAATTTCGTCACTGACTGTATCTCATGCAAATGCAGAACCGGCTGTAGCAGATCACGTGGGTGCCGAAAAGCAGGGTTGAAATACACGGTAATCTGCGAGAACTGCACAGATGAAACGTGATCTAATCCGCCCAAAATAATAATCAACCACAATGAATTGTACAATGTCGATAAAGAGGAAAACCCTGTCGACCACCTCGACGAAAAATTAATGGAGGCGTTACAGTCTTTATATGCCACCAAAAATGATGATGAAGAGGAAGAGGATGTATTTGAATCTTCAACGACCGCGAAACGCACGAAAGTACAAGAATATGCGTGATTCATTTTCGGTTCTATCTATTCGAAAATAAATTTTCTATTTTTCAATAAATTTCCCATTTTCTTATTTGTTTGTCTCATTATGCCATCGGTATATTATTAATTATTTGATAATAATCGAGGGGCGATTCGAGGTAAAGTACTATTTAATTGTATAAAATAGAATATAAATTAAAAAAATATTTCAACAGGTAGTCGCTGTTTTGTGCAGGTAAGAAGGCAAATTATTTATTACTGATTATGTCACCAGCATGCATATTTTTTACTAATTTATTGAATTTTCATTATTACCCTATGCATACTTTGTTTTTATTAACCTTGCACCCGATAGTTGCGTTGAACGCGGACGCGAACGCGAACATTTATTGTTTAAACAATTATTAGAAGAAATATGAGTCAATAAAAAAAAGTCAGAAAACAAAAAGTAATAGTCATATAAGTCGTAAACGGTAAGTGATACAAAAAAAATTATTTAACGGAAAAAATAGGAAATTTCATTATGTATATAATAAAGATCATGACCATTTTTAGCCTCAAATGCACGGTTACGGAGATATAGGCCAAAATGGTTTTTGCAAAATGGCGGCATTTCCTCATTCGTAATTTGGTAGTATTTTGTTTATTTATGTTCAATAGCTGGTGGCGCGAAATGCAGGAAAAAATCCTCTATTGCCTGTACTACAAGCGGTCGCGTACTGCGCGCGTGGCACAACGCTACTCAACCACCGAATCGATTTGCTATTTGTATACACCAACACATATATGCATATGAGTGATGTATTTATACACCGCGTGATCGAGAGACAGAAGAAAACAATTCATGAGCATGCTGTCATTTTCTGACGCTGCAGCTGAGCAGCGTGGTTTAGTCAGCTTACTGCGGTCATGTCAGTAAAGAAACATGGGCTACGGTAATTAGGTGCTAACAATAAGTACATTATTAGAGACGAATAGTGGTTTATAGTTTACTAGTTCGAAATAGTGTATACTCTATATATAGTGTAAATAATAGTAGTATAATCAATGAGTGAGTGGTGATATATACAAGAGAGGCAATCGAAGACAAGAAACAGATAAACAGGCTCATTCTCATCGAGAAAGGAATATTTTCATATATATATCACGACACATATACAAAAAGATCTATTTATACGTCTACAAACCTGAGAATAACCTAAGATCTCTCTTTTGAGCTTTTTAGGTTACACATAAAAAAGTTATACCAAATAATATAATTTAGTGTTTGTCTAGTGCAGACTCTTACGTATTGAAAAAAATACATTTAAATTTAGATAACTAGTGTAAGAGTGTAATCATTTTGGTAATATAATATTTCTTTATTCGTTTTTCTACCACAGAATATATTTAGGACAGGGGAAATACGTATAAAACGTGTAACGTATAAAAGTCACAAACATGAATAGTATATAAGGAACGTGTACATTTTTGTAGATTCCATTTTGTAGGAATCTGTAGAATTTCAGAGTGGCAGCATTATGTAGATTTGTCGACATTTGTATACGTAGTTCTCGCTAACGAGAGACTTCAGTCGCTGAGATCGCAGATTCATCGCAAGAGAGATGTTTGCCGAATGCAACAAACCGAGTTGAGACACTATCGAGAATTTTTTATTTTCGTTCCTACATCTGAATTTCAAGCGAGGCGTAGTTGTGTTTAAATATATAACCTAAGGCCACACTACGGTGTCTACCTGCCCGATTTTGTGATTCGACGAAATCAATGCAAACGACCGCAATGAAGCGAAGGTTATGCACGCTGATTATCCAAGCAGTTGAAAAAATGCAGGTACAATGTGAAACAGCGGTAAGTAATGATCGGGGCGCACAACCTTCGTTCACGTATTTTCTAGTAATACGTTTCCAAGTGCACGTTTTTCCTTTCAGGTTGATCGCATTGGTTTTTTTGTGTTTAATGCATCTTTCAACAATCGTTCTTTTCCGGTAAATTGCGTGCTATTTTCGCGATTCATAATTTTGGATTTCACGACGTCAAACATAAAGCAAAATTTCAGAAGCGCCACTTGAAATGAGTAGCAAATATCATAAAATGGTGTCGCCACAATCGGATTACTAAAATCCCCATAATACCGCTCCCTTCTCAGAGGAAGGCTTGAGGCTTCTCTATGAAACAAGGAGGCCTCGAAGATTTAAGGAATCCTCGACAGAGGCCTTGTCAATTCTCAAGGTAAGGCTGGACTATGAATACGGGTATAATACTGCCTGTTCAATGAACATATAAAAGAGAAATTTTGAAATAAAAATGAACCATATAGATGAGGATAAAAAAGGTAAAATAAACAAACTGATTAGCGACTATAAATGAGTTTTCGCAAATATAAATATGACGTAGGTACGGTAAATGGATGTGAGGCCAGAATACACTTATTAGTAGAAAAATATTACAGCGAAAGGCTTTAAAGATGCACCGTAGAAGACAGGAACGAAATAGAACAACAAGTAGCTAAATTATTAGATAATAAGAATTGCACTTAAGAATATCAAAAAATCACATAATTACAATAAAAGATTATTGACAAAATCCTAAAGCATTGGGATTTTAAGATGGAAGATAGGGTTTATGTGGAAAATGGAAATAAGTTAAACAGGAAGAAATTAGATGAGCTGAAAATTGGGCCGTTTGAGATTATTGACAAAATTTCAAGCTCTATATATAGAATAGACACATGTTACAAGAAAATAAAATCGAACCTTTTCCATACTACAAAACTTACTCCAGTCCCTGTGTTAGAAAAGTAGGAAGAGGACGGAGAATAAGAAAAACCAGCAGAGTCAAGAGGATATACAGAAAATTACGTAGAAGTTTTTCTACCCGGGGGGGGAGTAAATACAAATGTTTGTTACTATTTGTTATAAACACACTTGTGATAACTTATTCTTAATTTTTCGCGTCTATTAATAATAACAAAGTGTAAAAATTAATTATAAAAGAAGAAAAGGAAATATTAGTTATAAAGGAATCGCTGAGCATCCCTTTCCCTTCCCAAGCGTGCAAGGGTTTATCAAAATTATTCTATTGACAGGCCAGCAATCACTGATTTCTGAAATTCGGAAATCACTGGAAATCACTGAAAATCGTTGAAATCAGCAGAAATTGTAGGTTATCTTATTGATTCGGAAATGTCGGGAATCGCAGTGAAAATCACAAGGAATTGATTTCTTTTGGAAATCGTTGTGATATCGAATAAGAATATTACTCGATGACTTCATATTTTATAAAATTCAGAAACTCTTTCAAGATTTTGTTTATCCAAATATTTTTGCAATCTTATCATTGTCCGGCGCTCAACTTTTAGTGTTTATAACTGGCATAAGCATCATGCTTATTCGTCTCCGCCCCCAATTCTCTGAATTCTGCGTTATTTATTTAAAAAAAAAACCAATTAAAGCCTTACGTAAGCCTAAAATTTTCAAAAAAATCAATTTTTATATTGATTATTGTTTTCAATAATGTTAGTTTCACCGACCGTCAATCCACATTTTTTCAATGCTGCAGTTGCCGGTATTTGGTACTGACATGAGTAATTATAAGAAGGTGGCGAAATAGAAATTTTCGTATACTTACAAGACTTGCCTTGCGGTTTCAGAAATTCAGTTCGCGATGAGACTTCGCATGTTAGTAGTATACTTTAAAGATGTCCTAATAAGGTAGTAAAGCTCAGTCGTTAGAAGATCCCGAGAAAACGGACTTTAATTTTTAATGCGCAGCTCATGTTCTGGTCGATTCCAACAACATGTCAGGAAAGCGAAATGGCTGAGTTTGTAACGAACTCGCTTCCCACGGGAACATCCTGGTTTGATTCTACCTTGGATAACTTTTTTTTTTATACTTTTAAAAATTATAACAACCTTTAAATAAAGTTAATGACCCAAAAATATTATCGATTAAATCATAAATGATTTTTTCATTTATGAAATGACTGTTACAGTTAATTCAAGTGTGAATCAACGATAATTTTTTATTTTTAAAAGTTGAATAATTTCAAATGGAGGAAATTAAATCTGTAATAACTGTTGCCATTAAAATGTTATTACTAATTTTAAGATATTATAAGCCGTGGAGGGGTTAGAAATATACATTGTAAATTTGAGGAACCAATGTACATAGGCAGGTGGTCAGGAATTTTTAAGACCCTACTAGTACTAATCGAACAATGATCCGTAACTGCTACATTTAAAATTATTCAACTTTTAAAAAATATCTAAGTATATTAAATTATCACCCTTAATTCACATTTTACTTAACTGTAAAAGTCATTTCATAAATAAAAAAAAAATATTCATGATAAAATTGAATAATTTTTAAATAATTAAAAAAGAAAGTTACATAAGGTAGAATCGAGCCCGCATCGCCAGTGTGGCAAGCGAATTCGCTACAAGTTTAACCACTTCGCCTTGCTGTCATCGTGTAGAAAAAACAGGACTTTTTCATCTAAAATAAGCGCGGTATAAGCGTCACAATGAACTTTAACTGCGTGGCGTGAAATCTTTCAATACAATACGAAAACTCAATATTCGTGGTACCTATCATTGCATTTCACAATGTATAGTATAATGCGCGCATACGTAACGTGCGCAATGCAACCGAACGAGTGCAAGAGAGATAGACGTGTCTTGCACCCCTTACCGCAGTGGCATTCCCGCCTCATTCATTCGCTTTTCACTCCTTTATTTTTGATGATATGAAAATAAACGTAAAATACTTTTTTAGATATTTTTTGATGACGAATAATTTTTTTTAACATATTTGTTGATAAAGTTATTAAACTTAAAGTTATTAGCAAATAAACAGAGTTTCTTACATTAAAAACCGTTTTTAAACAATTTCAGCGACATTCAATTATCCTTATATAAATGTTGCGTATACTTCCAATAATGTCATTCATTTCGGCCTTATTAACTTGCCTATTTACCGGCATGATTTTGTGATCCAAAGAAATCAATACAAGCGGCCGTACTAGCGGTTCTTTATAGTGCGTGTATTTTGAGCGATTATCAGCTGCAACCGCCGTGGCAAAAGACCATAAGATGGCCCTAGTCATATATTATCAATAGTTATATGAAATCGCTTAAAAGCATATAATTTCGTTTGAGATTATTATCTGGAAGACGATTGACCATGGTCGTTCGAAAGAAGTTTTAACGAACGGTCAATTTATAAACATGAATTCTATCAAAAGTACAAAATGACGGCTACAAAGAAATGGTCAATCAATCTTTTAATTTCATCGAGACAAAAATACATATGTACATCAATCAAGCATTTTGCTCCTAATTGCAAGGCTTGAAAATCCTCACTAAAAGCGACAAAATTAATTAATAATTAGCAAGCAATTCAGGGTTATCGTAAAATGTGAATGTTGTAAAACGATTATTTTCCTTATCGTTGGAAGTTATTGTTTGGTTTAATCTTTATAAATTATGCTAATATTTTTTATCGAAGGGGTGAATTGAAGCGTCGCCGATCTAGATTTGTATTTGCGGAGTTTTTTAGCTCTATCATTATATATGTTATAAAAATTCTAGACTCTTTTGTTCATTAAACGAATAGCATGCCGAAAAAAGACGGTAGATGGATTTTAATATTATTAGGCAAGCGATTTGCCGAGATTAAAAAAATTGTACGCATCGAAAAAAAATGCATATCATCAACAGGAATTGAAATGTTGGATCAAACTATCAATTGTTTCTAATTGTAAACGACGAAAAGACGACGAAAAAGCTTTGCTCGAAACTGAAATATTCATAATACAATGATATAATCTATAATAATATATTATACGTGCGCAAGAGATACCTACAATGATGTAGGCATATGGTTATTCGCGGTCGTATGGTCGTTTTGGGCCTATGAAGATTAGGTGTTCCGGATACCGATTCCTCACTCGTAAACTTTCTTCGTCTCGTTTCGTCTCCCTTTCGGGGAATACCTATTTTCGGTGAATATTGCTCGTCCTTTTATATTTCTTCATATTGTACAAAAATCATAAATTGTATCGGTCGGATAAACACGTAATCGAGAGCCCACGCATGTGCGCACACCCATGACCGTGAACACGCTTAGTTATTGTTCGAATCGGGTCCGAAGATAGAATTTCTTTTTGCTGCGTATTTGTTCCCGTAGTACAATATATCTACAATATCTACAACGAAATACGAGGAGCCTTTGTTGGTGGCACTATAAATCTGGTGAACTATTTTTGTTTACACTCGATGAAAGCGGTCTATTGGAAATCGCAACGTCGATATAAACACAGATATTTTGTCCAGAATACTTATTTTACCGTGAATAAATATGGGTTATAGTATTTTATTCGGTTATCAGCTGTGAAGATTTTACAATAGCGAAAACAATTTTACCAGATTAAGAATGAAATTTAAATTCATTCATTCATGGAGCAACTTTAATAATAATTACCAAAAATTTGTATATTACGATCGCTTAAGACAGTTTTAATACCGCGTTGCGTATAAAAATGTACCAATATTTTTTATATTAACTTTACATCACTGATCATTCGAACAAATTGAAGAATTCTATCGTTTCACCAACTCGACATAGTCGGTGTCAGAAAAAAACACCTTTTTTTCAATTGTAACATTTAAAAATCTCCGTTTTGTCCGTCTTCAAGGACAAACAAGGCAAAATACAATTTGTTCTTTTCATGATGAAAACCATCATGCTGTTGGAAACGGAGGACTCGAACTATTGCATGAGCTACGAAGCGTTTCATGGCTCGCCCATGGTTGGCAACTGGAAGAATGCCCGTACGAACGGTTGAGAGAGGGAGAGCGAAAGAGAACGAGATGGAGATACAGGGGGAGGGAGGGAGAGTGAAAGGGAGAAGGAGAGATTGATTCATTGATTGAGATATTTATTATGCCCTAGCTAGGATATGGGGCAATCTGGATGAACATAATAATAAAACAATATAATATTAACATTAATAAAAATAATGATAAATACAATATGATAGTAGCATTAATAAATACTTATAGTAGCATGAATGAATACAGATATGTAAGAGATTTGAGGATTCATGGTGCTCTCATAGTATTTGCTCATGACGGAACAGTTGTAGTCGGGTAGTCGGAATAGTAGTAGTACAGCGTATAGTCTAATATAGCATAATAGTTATAGAGTAGTATAGTATAGTGGCGGCATACAATAAAACATACGATACTAATAAAACGTAGCACAGTACTGTGGTAGCTTAATATTCTAATATTCTAGATGGTATGGTGCAATAGTGCAATAATGGCGTAAAAATATAATAAACATATAATAAAGATATAGCGTCAAAATAAAAAAATAGTGAATGATAGTATGCAGTACGTGATAGAATACTTCTTTACAGTACAGCGGTCCAAGATAACGCACTTAGCGACTTGAGCTACAAGCCTATGATCAGTCAAGAAAGTTAATTAACTCCTTGATTTGATGTTGTCCGTTCTATTGTGTAGTCAGAATAACATCTGTACATCGTCTGCAGAACGGATCATGATTGAGGGATGCCCGTTGTCTTTTCTGGCAAAAATAGTCGAACCCTTCACCCACACATGCGTATATGAGGATTTGACCGCGCGGCCCTTCGAGAGAGAGAGAGAGAGAGAGAGAGAGAGAGAGACAGAGAGAGAAAGAGAGAGAGAGAGAGAGAGAGAGAGAGAGAGAGAGAGAGAGGGGCAGCGAGAGATTTCATTGATTGGATTTATTTATGCTCTAGCAAGCTATTGGACAAATTGTGCATTTCATTGATACAGAGGAAGAAACCAAAAAATATAACAAATTTAGTGCTTATCCTATTTAACAGTGAACTTTAAAACTATCCCTAATCTAGTATATTTTGGGTTTATACAATCAAGTTAATATCCCTTAGAACTTTGCAGTCTCTCGCTCTATTACACTGTGCATCGACTCTGGACTATGTAGCCTCTTGCTCGCTTTATTCAACTAGCATGAACAGTTTTACTTCCGAGAAACCAAAAACATTCCTTTACAGCTTAGTCGTATACAGGTATAGAAATAACTGAATATATTTACAGCAATTGATAATTGATAATTGTCGTATATATATAGGATAATTATATATATATATATTATATTATATAATTTGTGCTGAGAGAGAGAGAGAGAGAGAGAGAGAGAGAGAGAGAGAGAGAGAGAGAGAGAGAGAGAGAGAGAGAGAGAGAGAGAGAGCGAGCGAGAGAAAGACGAATGAAGAAAAACCACACTACTGCTAGGAGAAAGGCGCGGTGAGACAAGCTTAAGAGAAATACAGAAAGTCGATCGGTCGATCGTGAACGACGAGGAGATGAAATTGCTGGAACATAGAAGAAACGAACGATGAATGTGGTCGCAGAAGGAAAATAGGCGGGTGGAACGACCGAGTGAAAACACGAAAAAGAGTGCACCAATTCGTTGCGCAATTGGCAGTCCCGGTTTCTTTCCTTTTTTTATGAGGTGGCCTCGTCTTCTGCGTGCTTCTCTATCTGCATTTTTATACGGGCTTTCTACAACCGGTGACGTCACCTAAAGGAAACTGTCTCAGGTGTATCTCGCCGATTTTTATGAAATTTGGCATGGTCATAGAACGGACAAAAATAGGCGACATTTGTTTTTTTATACGTGCCAAGATTGATTTTGAAGGGATGAAACGCACCCTTGAAAATAGGGCTTTTTTCGGTTTTCGTCGATAACTGTTGAACAATACGAGATACGAAAAAATTTCAAATTGCAATAACATTTATTTTTTTCGCGTACTATACACTCGATATGAGAATGGTACAGATAACAACAAATTTCATATTGTTTATTGCAAATTTGCAATTTTTTCCTACGTATCTCAGAGAGTTTTTAACCGATTGGGATGCAAATTTGCATACGATGAGAGGGTAACAAAATAAAGTTGGGGTGTTTTTTGTTTTTGCGATATCTCATAACTAAGGGGTTAAAATTACCCTTCGACTTTTTACTCACGTGCATCGTATAATCAGTTGGCCTTTTGCCATTCCGGGTTAAATTCACGTTAATATAAATTCGTTTCAATACTCGAGTACATATTTATAAATGCGACTCACCTCCCACCCCCAATCATCCCCCTCCTAGCCGTTCAAAGTTCTTACCGCGCGGCATGGATGAAATGTTGTAGAAATACAATGGGTTAGACTCGAAGTTCAATCAGTCAAAATAATCCATACAAATTTCTCTGTTTTGGCTTAACGTTACCCTTAAGGGGGCAACTCAAAAACGTTGTTCATTCGTGAACGGGCGGAGATAAAAAACAGTTTATAGGGACAAAACGTTCTGCTCTTCGACTACTAGACGTTCGTGATAATAATGATGAATATAACAACAAATGGCGTATTATGTATTGGAATAATTCGTGAATAATTGGATGAAAATCACTCTTTAATTGTTCGTTCATATCGGTACAGAAATAGATAAATCTTTCGCTATTACTGAATAATTTTCTGCTTCGGAAAGTAACTGAATTACTATGGTATTTTTACGAAAAAAAAGTCTGTTCGGCACATACTGCCTTTGAAGATTAAAATATAATCGGAAAACTTTAATAACCATTTTAACAGTAAATTTTTTATGGATTATACGTATTACAATAATGATAATCGTGATAAAAGTTTTTGAAACATATAGATTTTTTACACCACGCACAAGTGACAACAGCTGTTTCGCCGCATATGTCGCGTCTCGGTGCATTTTGTGAAAAGCAGATTTGTACCGGATTTTCAAACTTTTGTGGTCTTTCTTCTACGTAACCGTGTACCACGCATATTTAAAAAGGTTTATAAATTGTGGAGAAGAAAACTGGTTGTGTGTTTTCGACGTATCGAAACCACTATCTGCAGAGATAATTAAAGGGTCATTGGATGTCTGATGTAACTCGTGAACGGAGTCACTTGAAAATAAAGGCAAAGAATTTATAGAAACGGTGAAAATCAACATAGCCAACGTTGGGGCTGAGAACACATTTAATTCTGATCAAAGTGGCTTCAATTTAGAGCTACATGCAGGCCGCACATTGGCGGAAGTAGAACAGAAAGCCGGTGAGACAATAGTGCAATCGAAAACATCAACAACACCCAGTTATACTGTACAGCCTTTGATTTCTGCTAGTGGCAAGCTGTGGGCACCTTTGTTGGTCGTTTTAAACGAATTTACTGGCAAATTTGATCCTCGAGTGGAACAAACTATGTTCAGAGCCGGAAATATATTTCCATTGGCTTCAAAATCTGGAAAATTGATAACTGATCATTTCAAGCGTTGGTTCCAAGAAGTATATATTCCTAATACTGGTCCAAAATCCGTAATACGTCTGGATTCTTGGAGCGGTCAATGTCCAACTGCGTTGAAAGACATGGATATGCAAGGGAAAGATATTCAAGTTGTAACTATTCCAGCAGGTAAATATATTGCACTAGTTTCATTTAGTTCTATAGACAATTAGTTAAAATTGCAATTCGTAATTCTTGCAGGTACAACGGGAATGGCACAGCCCCTTGATATTTATGGTTTCCGTGTATGGAAAAACTTCATCACACACTTCTCTGACATAGTAATATTATACAACTAGGACGTTAATCTGCACTTGAGAGATAATATTGTTAAATTACAATCTCTTACACAGAACCAGTTTTCTTCTCCACAATTTATAAACCTTTTTAAATATGCGTGGTATAAAAGCGGTTATGTAGAAGAAAGACCACCAAAATTCGAAAATCCGGACAATTCTGCTTTCCACAAAATGCACCGACATGCGACATATGCGGCGAAGCAGCTATTGTCACTCGTGCGTGGTGTAAAAAATCTCTGTGTTTCAAACACTTTTATAACGACTATCATTATTGTAATACGTATAATCCATAAAAAATTTACTGTTAAAATGGTTATTGAAGTTTTCCTATTATAATATTTTAATCTTCAAAGGCAGTATGTGCCGAACAGACTTTTTTCGTAAAAATACCATAGTAATTCAGTTACTTTCCGAAGCAGGAAATTATTCCGTAATAGCGAAAGACTTACCTAGTTCTGTACCGATATGAACGAACAATTAAAGAATGATTTTCATCCAATTATTCACCAATTATTGCAATAAATAATACGCCATTTGTTATATTCATTATTATTATCACGAACGTCTAGTAGTCGAAGAGCAGAACGTTTTGTCCCTATAAACTGTTTTTTATCTCCGCCCGTTCACGAATGAACAACGTTTTTGAGTTGCCCCCTTAAGGGTAACGTTAAGCCAAAACAGAGAAATTTGTATGGATTATTTTGACTGATTGAACTTCGAGTCTAACCCATTGTATTTCTACAAATTTTCATCCATGCCGCGCGGTAAGAACTTTGAACGGTCGGGAGGGGGATGATTGGGGGTGGGAGGTGAGTGGCATTTACAAATATATACTCGAGTATTGAAACGAATTTATATTAACGTGAATTTAACCCAGAATTGCAAAATGCCAGCTGATTATACGTTGCAGTTGAGTAAAAAAACGAAGGGTAGTTAAGGGGTTACTTAATTATGAGATATCGGAAAAACAAAAAAAAAACACCTAAAGTTTATTTTGTCACTCTCTACCCGTATGCAAATTTGCATCCCAATCGGTTAAGAACTCTCTGAGATACGTATGAAAAAATTGCAAATTTGCAATAAACATTATGAAATTTGTTGTTATCTGTACCATTCTCATATCCAGTGTATAGTACGCGAAAAAATAAATATTGTTGCAACTTGAAATTTTTTCTTATCTCCTATTGTTCAAAAGTTATCGATGAAAAACGAAAAATACTGCTATTTTCGAGGGTGCGTTTCACCCCTTCAAAATCAATCTTGACACGTATAAAAGAATACGTGTCGCCTATTTTCGTTCGTTCTATGAGCATTCCAAATTTCATTAAAATCGGCGAGATACACCTGAGACAGTTTTCTTGCTAGATGCAATGATGGAAACATTCAACAACGACCCTGAGAAAATCAAGCGCGTTTCAGAACGCGCTTTGTCCTTACTTTACCGCGTGCTCGGTAAGCGCTTGGCACACGCTTGAAACGCGGTAAAGTGTGTAATGAAACGTGTTTGAAATGCGCTTGGTACGTACTTTACCGCGTATGCGGTACGCGCTTTGCAAGTAGTAATGTCTGATCGGGAACAAACTTGTCACACGCTTGTTACGCGCTTTATTACGATTCCGTACCTACTACGTTTAAATATTACACTAATATAATGAGCTGTTTATGAGAACATACATATAATGAACTGTAAATGGAGATACATATATATAAGATGGATGTAAGCCATAGGGACTACATCGTTTTCGGGATAGTGGGTTGACTCGCGCGTCACGGTTAAGAGACTAATTTTTTCGACAAAGCGCCCGTGTTTATAATCGCAGTAGGACGTCGTTTCGCTCGCAAAAAATGCAGGATGTACATGCGCTACCTATCGATCGCGAGTAATACAAAAAGTATGTTTTAATCGTGCGATTAATTGTGGTTGAAACGCGCTATATGCTGCAGTCAAAGTCCGTGAAATATTTTAACTGCGAAAAAGAAGTTTCAACCGTGTAACGAAACACGGTTGAAACGTTCTTTTTACGGTTGAAACGCACTATCCTTTGAGAGAAGTCCGGATCGACCGCACGCGAAAAAGTACTTTTCAACCATGTAACGTGAAACGCGGATGAAATGCGCTGTGCTGCAGCCAAAGTACGTTTTAAGTATGTTCCCTCAATGCAACGTACTTGAAACGGACTTGACACACACATGAACATACTTTTGCGTGGCAGGTTTTTGTAAGGGGAACGGTTTATCTCACTGGCGTCTATCAATTGTTTATCTATGATTTTTACGGAGCCTTCTTTTCCAATCCCAAAGCTTTCAATAATCATTAAATTTTTAATTAACTTCTATATGTTAGCTGCATTAAGCGTTTGATACTTTGCGCTTATCCTGTCTGCTTTCCCGTAATGTATATACCGCACCGTGTCTTTTCGAAAGTTATAAATTTTAAGAGAACCGGGACAAAAACTGTAAGTTGGAAGGGTTTTGTAGATGCGCGAGGTCGAAGCAATTCAGAAATATGGTTTTTTATTTATGTAAAAAGGTTTGCGAAAAATGAAACGTTATACGAAAGTAAAGAGTCAATTACATCTTATTTGGTTTATGTGGTAGGTAGCGTTAAAGTTTTGTTGGTTTGTTAAAGGTGTGTAGCTATTTATTGATATGACTAATGAAATACAGTGTAACAAAATAGTTTAAATTGTAAAAATCGCCCCTAAGGTAACTCGTTTACGGATGGTCACGATCGGTGCTCTCGCCCACAATTACACTCGTTGACACTCGCGTTCACCATTCCGATTGCCGACTGATCTGTATTCTCTCTCGCGGTTCTTTTTATTATCTAGGATAATGCTTCGAAAAGCTTCTTTTCTTAGAAATCGCGAGTTCGTTCATGCATGTGATTGGTTTAGGACTCTAACGGTTTTGGTCTCGTTACGCCCAATTTTTGAGAACCGTCAATACCGTACTTGTTGTACTGAGACGCGACGGATGATCGAAATATTTGAACAGTAGGTATGCGTGTTTTCGACGCTAGAGCATCGGGGCGCGTGTAGATCGGCATTGAGAACACGCCGCTATATTTCGTGAAACGTACTCGTATATACGGGCTGCTGCTATCGGTGGATGGACGACGCCATTAGACTTTCTCCGCAAATCTGCAAACAGTTTTACCTATATCGTACGAGCAGTGTAATAAAGATCTCGTTAACTAGCCAAGAACTCGTTGGCGTTTCGCGCTGATAGTGTAACGAGTGGGTTGACGAACGCGAGCACCTCTTTGTTTTCGTAGGTATGCCAAAAGCGGAATAATAATGGAGGGGAGATATCTCTTCTTCGTGTACGTCATCGACCGAGGTATTCGCATTAATCTGTAAATACGAATCCTACCCGGTAATTACCAACTAACCACTCGTGTATATGTTATTGTACTCGCTTTTCAAAATGAAATTATTGATATAAATGAAAAATTGCTCAAACAAGCAAATCACACCCTATTGGAGAAGACTTAATTTTACCGGCAATAAAGTAAGTAAATAAGAGAAGTAACTACTGTGCTGCATAAACTAGCGGCAGATATTATCAGACAAATTCCTTTGAGCAATAGTTCTGTGCCAAAACGAATTGATAAAATGGCTGAAAACATTGAAGGGTCGTTGTGCAATCATCCGAAGACTAGTTAATTCTCAATTCAGTTGGCTGAGTGCACTTTACCAACTAATGAAGCATCGTTGTTGTTATACGTGAGGTTTATTAAAGATGAGAAAATATGTCAAGAACTATTATTTGCTAGACATATAGAAACAGATATAAGAAGAAAACCCTTATTTAATACACTGGAAAAGTTGTGTGATGAGAAAGAAATTCCCTTGAAGAGTATTATATCAGCTGCTACAGATGGCAATTCGGCTACGACAGGGCGTCGTCACAAAGGCTTCATATCGTATTTACAAAATAAAATTCCAGATATGCTCGCTGCGCATTGCGTCATTCATTGACAACATTTGGTTGCGAGAAATTTGAGCGAACGGCTGTTGCAATCATTGCAACATGTCATTAAAGCAGTTACCAAAATCCGAAACAGCTCTATAAATGACAGATTATTTAATCAGCTTTGTGATTATAATGATGAAGATTTCGAGCAATTGCTATTTCGGACAGAAGTGCATTGGCTATCAAAAGGTACTTGTTTGACGTGATTTTATAATCTGTTTGACTCTGTGGTAGAGTTCATGAAAAACAAAGACACTGAATTGCGCAACAACTTCATCATATCAAAGGATGTTATTGTATACTTAACAGACCTGTATACATTGTTTAACGATATCAATCTCCGACTTCAAGGTGAGAACTTGAACTTGATTAAAACAAAAAATGTCGTTGCTGCTTTCATGGCCAAACTACTCTTACAAAAAAGAAATATAGGCAGACGCGAGTTCCACAATTTCCCTAATTTATCAGAAGTATCCTTCAATAACGACTACTTGATAGTTTACTGCCAGCATTTGGTGGACCTCCACAGTGATTTTAAGGAACGATTCCAGGATATTTAAAAGTTGGAAATATCGGACTAGGTGCCGGATGCTTTTTCAAATGTCAGCACAGCAGTACAGCTCAACTTGAAGAATAACTTACAGAACTGACAACAAAGGAGGAAGTCGAAATCAAATTTTTAAATGGCTACCAAGAATATTGGCTACAACAGCCAATCCCGCAATTGTACCCTGGACTATGGTCGACTCTTCAATGATTTTTAATAGCTTTCCCATTTTCATATTTGTATGAACGTGATTTTAGTGCTGTGGCAATGCTGCAAACTAAAAAGAGAAATCGTTTGCATATTACCGAACGCGGTGACTTACGGCTGTTTTTGAGTAAATTTGAACTTGATATTAACAAAATTGTTAAAAGTAATCCGGTTCATCCTTCACATTAGATTAATATAAAAATTTTAATTTACATGTTTGTTTGAATTTGAATAAAAGTTTTTTTTTTAATATTATACAGTTGCGTTTTGATTGCTTTCACTAGTTAGTCTCGTTCAAAATATATGTTTAAACTCAGAAACAGGATAATACTAGTATGGCACGCTAAAATTAAATTAAAGTAATTATTGCGATGGTGATCTTAAGATATGGTAAAGTTAAAAGACGTAGGGGGAGTGGGCCCTAGAAAATATTAAATTCTCAGAGCTTTTAAACCTCTGATCTACGCCAATATATTGAAAATTTGTCAAAACTTGGAATAAACGCATTTTGAGAAAATGCCTGTAATTTTGAATTTTAAGGTTTGAATTTT
The DNA here is from genome assembly GCA_946811545.1 of Netelia fuscicornis. Taxonomy (NCBI): domain Eukaryota; kingdom Metazoa; phylum Arthropoda; class Insecta; order Hymenoptera; family Ichneumonidae; genus Netelia; species Netelia fuscicornis. Next base: position 28,368,148 of record OX328015.1, read on the forward strand.
CCTATATATATATATAGGAAAATTCAAACTTTATCAAAAAATCGCTGAAGCTCAACAATCCCGTTGCTTTGCCAGTTGGTCGGCTAATTACTCGATTCCTGGTATTTTCAGTGAAACGCCTACTTATAAAATTAAAGCTTTTCCGATAGGTAGGACACGGGCGATCCAACTTGTTTTAATTTATCGATATCGAGCGGATGTTGTTATCTCCAAAAGGCCAACAGACATTATTTTTTAGTATTTTGCTTCTCAACACCCGGTAAAATTATTTATTTAATAGGTATTTTCAAATTTACGAAGGCTTTAATTATTTACTATATATATAAAAAAAACTATTTATGTATTTATCGAGTTATGTATCGAGTCAGGAAAACATCTTCTTCTTAAATAACGAGAAATGCGTCGACGAGGGAAATACAAACGAAAATATAACTTTTCGTATTACTCACTCAAACTTGTGCCAAAATTATGGTAATATTTCAAGTCGTGGAGGCATCAAACGGTTTAACTTAAAAGAGGAAAAGAAAACTTGAAGATTGAGTTTAGGGAATTCCTTAATTTTCCTTTAGGTAGTAATAGGTAACGCTTCCTCAAAGAAGAAACAAAAATCGTGAATTCCGGTTGGTTGCGAAGGTCGCCTTCCCGAGAAGAAAGAAACAGAGAATTTAGAGTACAAGTTTTAATTAACATTTTTTTCCAAGTACATCATCTTTATTTAAACCCTTTACACGCATACGAAGCAGGCATATATGGCTGCTAAACGTTTTTTCAGTAAGTTAAAAGATTTTTTGTCGCTCAGCTGTTCGACATTCGTAAAAAAAACATTCCAGTACACGGAGAAACGTAGGTAAAATTCCCATTTAAAGTTGGTTTTGAAGAAAAAAAAACTTTTAACATACTCAAAGAATTTGGAAACTTTGGATGCCATATGCGGCTACTAAAGTTCGGTACGCGGTAAAGTAAACGAATAAAAGAGATTTTCGGCAATGAGGGGTTAAAAAAGGCAACAAAACCTTAAAAAAGTAGTCCCGATTTCGGAAAGCTATTCTACTTCAACGATACAATATACAAATGTATGTCTAGAATTTTGAGCAATGTGAGATAAAGAAAACGCAAACAGGAATGACAATACTTTGTCAACTTTTGAAACAGCGGGTGTAAACAGTCAAATCCGTTTTGTACGATTTATTCCGACTGCCTCACCGTCACTTTTATAGCGATGCCCGTCTTTTCCCATCATCTTAATATAAACAGTTTGTTGTCCGTCGAGTGCGCATCGATCGTACCGTTTCGTATAATACCGTAACGCTTCATTTTACTAAATTATATTCGAGTCATTGCGAAAACTTAAGAAATGCGAGCCGATGTAACTCGAGTAGATAATTAATTAGCTACATTACGAATAATTGGAAATTGGTCGAAATGTTTGACATAAGTTGCCACAAAGATGATGCACATTTTGCAGTTTTGCTCCATCAAGTTTTACCCCATGGCAAGAAGCTTATTGGAAAGAAAAGTCTTCTGTAGACGTCTTACTCTTTTATCCTTCGAATCTGCAACGCTTCCCGGCAGTCTTAGCGATTACAAATATGCGACTTAAGAACAAAAAGAAAGACCGAGAGAGGGGAGAGAGAGAGAGAGAGAGAGAGAGAGAGAGAGAGAGAGAGAGAAAGAGAAAGACCGGTTGTAATGTGGCACCGAGTCGGTTGGCAACACGCGCTCTCCAGACGCGCTCTCTCACTGTACGTGGTAATGACGATCGAGTGTCGGAGGAAACAAGTTGGAGCCTCGAAACAACGAGTCAGAATACTGGGGAAGGATTTGGAGATTTCTCAATATATTCGTAAAAAGACAGACGAACGAAAAAGTCCCATTATCAAGATACCCGTACATATAATATAATAATAAAATATTTTTAATCATTATTAAACATATGTTAATAATGATATTATTTGCTTTGAATTGTGTGTTTTTAATGTTAAAGAGGATTTGTATTCGCCTGTAAAGATGATTACAGCATCGCATTATTTACAACTTTTGATTACTCACCACAGACTAGAAGTACCGAGCTCCAAAAAGTTCGGGCATAATATAGGATTTGGAGTACAACGAAATGTACCAACTCTTACATTCCTCTTGATGTCCCATACGTGTTCTTTCAAGCTCGAATGCGCATAGAAATATATATACACTGTTACGTTCTAATGTCCAAATAAAATCTTATCAAATACGAAAATCCTTGACGTCCTTTCTTGATTGCCGATAATCAGTCACCAAGGATCGCAATTTAATTGGAAAACACAGACTCAGACGCACGCGCACAAAGGCAAGGAAAAAATGTTAAGCGCGGAGACCGCGAAGGATAACGGTATGATATGAGAACGCGTCCATACACCGACGTTTCTCATCCGATACTGAAGTGTTTCGTGAGCCAACCAAGCGAGGCTTCTCGGCCATTCCAACTCCCCGTTCGTTTCTCCCAACACGAGAGTTACGCGCGTGCCCCGAGGCTTCTTGGTGCCCGGTACCCCCTACTTAGGTATTGGGTACTCTTATGAGAACCATCACACACCATACTATTTACGGTATACACGTGCTACGGTAGTGGGGGAGATCGTCGAGAATCGGAGTGGTAACCACCAACATGGTGTCGCCGTCGCCGATCTACCTACCGTATGCACACTCGTACCCTACCCAGGTCAAACGCGATCGTGTACTTGAGAGCTTGCAGATAGCCGACTGACCGTAGATAAATAAACTAGTAACGCTGCTCTACTCTCTCTTGCTGTACAAAATTCAAAGTATTAAAAAATTTTCTGCTACATATCTTGCAAGAACTTTCAGCCCTCCCATTGTTAAGAAAAACAAAATTCTTCAACTTAAATGAAAATTTGAAAAAATCTGAATGCTGGAAAAAATTATTTCTTGTTAACTTTTTTATTTTATTATTTTATATTACCAGCGATGTACATAGAAAATTTGATAAAATATTTGCCTGGTTAAGCGAATATTTTACTATATACAGTAAATAAGGATTATTATTTTGTGCAATTCGTCTGGGGATATATTTTCCATTCTTTCTATCATCAAATTCAATTTTATCCTAATCAATCTAATTTTATTCAATATCCGAGTCAAATTTCGATCTTTCTCTTATAATATAGGGAAACTATGCGAAATGACCTAGCTCTCCCGTTGTCCGTATGTCGGACTCAAGAACTTCAAACGGTTGTAGTACGAGAACGAATTAAGCTTTACCACGAGCATTTCGTGCATGCATAAATTAATAAGCTCTCCTTATTTGAAGCAACTTCTGGAAACTAGAGATTTCACATTTCGTTAAAATTAATGAGATTCGACATATTTCAGAGTCAAAAGAGCAATAAAAATATTTTTCTTTCTGAAAGTACATGTCTTTCTTAATATATGGTTCAGATTTCATGAAATTCTGAGCAGCGGAAGTATGTTAAATAATTTTTTTCTAATTGTAAGTTAGCGTTTGAATTCATTAAAAATTCAAACTCTTTCAGAAAATCGTTTCTCCTGAAAAGTGATGTTTTTTCACCTGCAATGTACCTTTTCTCGATATCTACTTATCGTATCGGCATATTTTTTTATGTAACAAGTACATCCAAATAAACGATGTGTCGAGCCATTTTTTTTAAACGACTCAGACCCGAGACAAATATATTTGAACGTAAGAAAGTGGCAAAAAATTTTAACAAAATTTCAAAATGATGTCAAAAAATTCTGAAACACAATATCGAAAACATGGCTTGATACATTTTTCATAATACTTTAATTTATACACACAATAAAAATGGTCAAAATCGACCGTAGGGGAGACTGGGGCCACAACAAAAATTGGATTTTTCGTTGTAGCTCCGAAATTATTCAACATTTAGACTTGATTTTTTTGTTAGATGATGCTTTAATCAGTTAAGTATTGTGTTATTAACATAAATCAAACATAAAAGAACTGATGTCTTGAATAGAACATTTTATCTCAAAAAAGTCAGTTGTTAACCCTTTGCAGACGGCTGGCTGTGGACAACGGCCGAAGCATTTTTACCGTTCGGGACGCGTGTCTGTGGACAGCAGCCCAAGCATTTTTACAGTTCGGGACGCGGGTCTGCGGACAGCAGTTCAAACAAATGGGATCTACGTTATATTTAGAACGTAAACATCGGTCCTTAGTATACTACAGATAGTCCATTGAAATGTTACAAAAATAAGGCCTAACCCTGCATTTATCAAAGTCAGCAATTTTTTTTTTTGATGCATAGGGGATGGTATAGGAAGCTTAAGTCCAAGTTTGTGGGGTTGTAACCCTTGAGGAAAACCCGCCATCTTGAAAAAGGGTTAAAACAATTTTTGGGTTATAACAATGAAACTATCCACCGCGCAAGAAAATTATGTCGTCGTTTTTTGTAGGAAATTAAATCCTCTACAAATTCACTCTCTTGACTTTTTGCCGTAAAATCGAAAATAGCAAAGTTATTAACAATAAATGACAACAAATGGAAAAACATCATTTTTTTGAGTCGCTGTAACTTTTTATTTTTTCATTTTTCAGAAAAATTTATTCTTAGAAATTTTTTGGCGCTCCATGAGACTAACAAATTCCACCCCTTATTTTTTAAATTTCGTTTTTTTTAAAGGATTTTACAGCCATTCAAAGGTAAAAATGTGCGTCGGCACATCATACTTTGGGTTTGGGTTTAAAATCGTTGTATTGATATAACAGGAAAACTATCCACCGCGCAAGAAAATTATCATATCGTTTTTTGTAGGAAATGGAATTCTCTACAAATTTACTCTCTTGACTTTTTATTGTAAAATTCAAAATACCAAAGTTATTAACAAACAACGATAAAAAGTGAACGAGTAATTTCTTTTAAGTCGCTCTAACGTTTTGTTTTTGCATTTTTCAGAAAAATATGTTTAGAGCTTTTTGATAGAGGATTTTTAGGCGAACAAATTTCACCCCTCATTTTTTAAATTTCATTTATTTTTAAAGATTTTACAGCCATTCAAAGGTAAAAATATGCCTCAGCACATAATATTTTGGGTTTTGGTTTAAAATCGTTGTATTAATATAACAGAAAAACTATCCACCGGGCAAGAAAATTGTTTCGTTATTTTTTGTAGGAAATTAAATTCTCTACAAATCTGCTTTTTGACTTTTTGTCGCACAATCAAAAATATCAAAGTTATTAACAAACAACGACAAAAAATGAAGGAGTAATTTTCTTTAAGTCGCTCTAACTTTTTTCTTTTCATTTTGCAGAAAAATATGTTCAATGCATTTCGATAGAACACCTTCTGACGAATAAATTTCAATATAAATGTGTCAACTTTTGTTTATTTATAAACATTTTACAGTGCTGCAAAGGTAAGTGTCGGAGTACTCGAAAATAGACATAAAAATGAACGATTATGCGTCGTTTCTTTGCAAATTTCATTAATGCGGCGGACAAATTTTATTTGTTGCTATTGCAATGTTCATAATAATTAGTTATGACTCTTTTCCGCGCCACCTACGAGGAGTTAATAATAATAATTAGTTATGAACTCTTTTCAGCTCTACCTACGAGGAGTTCATAGCTAATTATTAAGAATATTGCAATAACAACAAATAAAATTTGTCCGCCGCAATTAATGAAATTTGCAAAGAAACGACGCATAATCGTTCATTCTTATGTCTACTTTCGAGTACTTCGTCACTTACCTTTGCAGCACTGTAAAATGTTTATAAATAAATAAAAGTTGACACATTTATATTGAAACTTATTCGTCAGAAGGTGTTCTATCGAAATGCATTGAACATATTTTTCTGTAAAATGAAAAGAAAAAAAGTTAGAACGTGTTAAAGGAAATTACTCCTTCATTTTTTGTCGTTGTTTGTTAATAACTTTGATATTTTTGATTTTACGACAAAAAGTTAATAGAGTAAATTTGTAGACAATTTAATTTCCTACAAAAAACAACTTCATAATTTTCTTGCGCGATGGATAGTTTTCCTGTTATATCAATACAACGATTTTAAACCCAAACCCAAAATATTGTGTGCTGAGGCATATTTTTACCTTTGAATGGCTGTAAAATCTTTAAAAATAAATGAAATTTAAAAAATGAGGGGTGAAATTTGTTCGTCTAAAAATCTTCTATCAAAAAGCTCTAAACATATTTTGCTGAAAAATGCAAAAACAAAACGTTAGATCGACTTAAAAGAAATTACTCGTTCACTTTTTTGTCGTTGTTTGTTAATAACTTTGGTATTTTGAATTTTACGACAAAAAGTCAAGAGAGCAAATTTGTAGAGAATTCCATTTCCTACAAAAAACAACTTCATAATTTTCTTGCGCGGTGGATAGTTTCATAGTTATTTTGCAAAAACTATTTCACCCCTTTTTTCAAGATGGCGGATTTTCCTCAAGGGTTACAACCCCACAAACTTGGACTTAAGCTTTTCATACCTCCCCCTATGCACCAGAAAAAAAAAATTGCTGACTTTGATAAATGCAGGGTCAATGTAACATTTCAATGGACTAAGATGCAGCCGTATATTCTGTGCTCTCGATTATTTTCTTTGTGTGCCTTATCTTTCCTTGATCTCAAATGTTGGATTCGTGCATGAGGACTGTACGAATCTTTTAAACAAGCACATCTATCATATTACAGTTCAGATTTCCATATAAAGCTAATTATATGTATGTATTATTATTTGGTCTATATACAGGGTGAATTACGTAAGGGGTGCCAGCCGGCATTTCAAGATAGATGGGCTCATTACGAACAAAAGTTGCAAATAAACATCAGGGATATTGTTAATAATTTACGGGATATACATTTTTTTAATCGGACCAATCAGAGCGCGCCGAGAAGCGTTGAAGCCACCCACTCCCACCCTAGCTGTAGATATAGCATAGGGGTGATTCTGCGATAAGAGGTTTCAAGTACATAGAGGAAACGGCCAAGGAGAAAAGTTGGAGTTTTTTCATGAAACCTTTATATTATGATTTTTGTCCCGTTTATTTACCTTTTCACGTAAGGGCAAGTCACTTTATACATATTTTCTTACTTTTTCGAAGATCAGGGTAAATACGTCGGGCAGGGGAGAGACATCAAGACCAGGGTAGATACATATTTCCCCAGGGGAGAGAATTTGACACAATAATACACTTAATAAAATTAATAAAATCAACTTTTATTAAACATTGTTCTTAACAAAATACTGAGACTAACATATTAATCATTAATCAGACTATCATATTGCAGCCTTTTTTTCTAAAACAACAGTGTTTCATTTACAAAAATACACATACAGGGTGGCCCACATAACTCTTAACAGCTGAATATTTCGGAAACTATTTGTCCAATCAAAAAGTTGTTCATGATAAAGTTTTATGCTTTCGAGGGGCCTTTCTAACTACAAAAATATGAAGTTACTCCCTGCCCCCCTTTATGGGGGGCGGGGGGTAACTTTACAATTTCATGCTTCGAAATGCTTCGAAACTTTACACCGTCATATCTTTTAACAGAAACATCTGATAAAAAAATGTTTCGAATAAAATTTATTTGTTTTTTCCCGTAGAATCCAACCATCTAACATTTTATAGGGGGTCCCGTTTGAAATTGTAAAGTTGCCCCCTGCCCCCCACAAAGGGGGGCAGGGAGTAACTTCATATTTTTGTAGTTAGAAAGGCCCCTCGAAAGCATAAAACTTTCTCATGAACAACTTTTTTATTGGACAAATAGTTTCCGAAATATTCAGCTGTTAAGAGTTATGTGAGCCACCCTGTATATTGTAAATTATCTTGACATTTTACCTTCAACAAATAATAAAATATTCTTTTATTAATACTAATTAAATAGACTAGCTCTTCTTAAGTGTTAATTAGACTTGAATAATCAGGATAATTTTCATATTGGTTATAACTATGCACTTCGGTCACATTCTGTATACGGTTCATTAAATGAACATGTTTTTTAATCATATTAGAAAATGAAAAATAACATAAATAATGAAACGCACTCTCTTGCCTACATGAACAAAAAATGAAATCAAAGTAACTTAAAAAATTAAAGGCACTTTCTTGCCTACATGAACACAAAATAAAATTAAAACGCTTAAGCTTTTTCAAACACATTCACCGACTTTTTAAAGGAGTAAAACCTTCTCTGCCTTTTCAAAATAAGATTTGGTATAGGAAGTGTCTGAATAACCTGATCTTCTGAGATGAATGAAATATCTTGTTCATCAACTTTAAATAATTTTCTGATTTTGTCCCCTATTTTACAGAAAACTACCTGTATCTCGCCCTCCTCTTCCAAACCCGTACACATAGCTATGTAGCGGTATTCTGTTGGTTTTGTTGATAGTTTGACTAGAATAAAGTCGCCGTTCTTGAATGTTTTGTTCAATGTCGACGGTTGTTCTTCATCCTCTGTCTGCTGTTGCTCACCTATTGGTGTATTAATTTGTTCATTGTCAGATGAATTCTCGTTTTCGTACTCTGAATCCGGTCCGTAAACATCCTCAACCCGGAGGCGAGATTTTTTATTAGGCGAGTATGTCATGACACTAATTTTGAAATGATCACAACTTATACTTTCATTGCAAAAGCAGTTTAAAGACCTCATTTTCATTTTTCGTTGATCTTCCGTGTTCCATGACACCTGATGGACACGCAAAGTACCGGGAAAAGTCTTTATGTGTTCTTTAGCACTAGCAAGCAAAGCTTCTTTTTCTTGGATATTTTTGTCGTCAATAACAATAACATTGATGGTCCGACAGTTTTTCTGAATAGCATCTGACAAATCGCTTAGCGATGCTATATCCTTGCCACTAGCCACCAATCGGTCAGCTGTCCTCTTGCAAACAGCACCGACACCATCAGGAGCCTCCTTACCGTGTCCTGTTTCATGATAATTCCAAGTAAAGTGTTTAAGGTTTGAGTAGAAGTCTGTTAAATGATTGACAAGAAAGTGAAACATGTATTTGTTACGATATTGTGTTACGGGTCCATCGCTCAAAAAATGGAGGATCTCTACTTCGGGTGGTAGGCGGTTCAAAATGGGATGTAAGTGTGCCCATATAGCGGGAGGCGAATGTAACAAATTTTCTGACATCGAACAATAGCATGTAGTCTTTACTTCACCTGATGCCTCTTCTTTCGCGTAAGTTACAACTGTGTGCAGACTTATCGGTTGACGCGAACCTCCAAAATGGAATGCCTGAATCTCTTCTGCGTATTTAGTTAAATAATTCTGACTGAAATCCATATGAATAACAGCTTCCTTTTCTGTTAAACTTGTCTTCTTAATTTTAAAAGCAGAATACTGGTGGACTATGTTCATTTTATGGTGAAGGAAACATTCCAAATTACATTCTAACTGCATAATCAAATCACGAGGATAAATCTGAATCAACTTTTTCAAATATTTAGTCACCTTTTTTGCCTTAAACGTTTTCGGATCAGTTATGTTGGTAGATACGGATTCCCACTTTCTATAGACAATTTGAATACTATTATCAAGTTCTTTGTATTTGAGTCCTTTATTTTTACAAGTTGCACATTCTCGGGAAATACACTGTTCGCTATATCTATTGCAAAAAACTATATGAAGCAGATTTTGATGCCTTGATATAGATGTAACTTTGGCATGGAATAAAGCCGTAAGAATCAGATCCATATTAGCATGTGTAACGCATAAACAAGTATCACGTTTGTCACAAAACGATTGTACTATCCAAAACGGCTTGAGGCGACAGAATAGAGAATATGAGATCGTGATATTGTACTTCTTCATGAAAGATTTGTGGAGATTTCTTAAAGTATCCAAAAGAACTCTCTTTTGTTTTCGGTCTCCATTCTTTGCCACATAATCTCTTTTGCCGGCACATAATCGCGTATTACAGTCATTTTCAAGAAAATATATAATTTTATTCTTCATTACTTCATAACTTGCTTTGGATTTCCTTTTATTTTCTGTTAATTGTACTTTTCCAAATTTTCTCAAAGGTTTCATATTCTTTTCGTTCTGTAGTATACCATATCTTTGCACCAGTTTTCCGCTTATCACTCTTCTAAAAATTCTTTTTTCTTTTTCGTTTGGGGGAGCAGAATAATTGTCTTTTAATTGTTGAGTGAGCACTTCTGCAAACAGCAAATTTTTCTTCACTGTGTCTCTGGCACTTGGAGTATTTATCGCTTGATCTACTTTGCGTTTAGGTGTAAGTTTTTCAGGCTTTCGTAGTCTTTGTAACCTTTTTTTGTAACATGCTAATTTAGTCTTTAGTTTATTTATAGTCTCATCTTTTTTTTATTAATTAAATACCTTTGTCTTCTAGCTCGGTCTGATTTAAGTTTAGCTGTAATGCTTCTACGGAAATGTCTTTGTGGGATCTGATGATCAATCTCTACAATTGACGGTGTTGCCGGAATAATAGTTATATTTTGGAAAGTACGTCGTTGCCTACGGTCTCTTGCTTTTCTTTTCCATATCTTTTTCGCCTTACGATGCTCTCTAGGAGTCATTTGTTCGACGGTTACGATGATTCCTTTCTCCTTCTTTTTTAAATATTTTTCCTTTTACTCTTGTAATTCATACTTTTCTGGATCATTTTTAATCTTTTGATATCGTAGCCTCTCTGCTTCACGTTTCTTCTGCAATCTTTCTTCACGTGTTAACTTTTTCCGCAGCGCCATAATCTGTAATAATGACAGTAACCGATTAATATTATAATAACAATATTTTTTTTTATCATAACAGTTTTCATTTGCAATAATCATTTAAGTCATTTAAAACTGACGTTGATAGAAGGTTGCTAAATCTGCGTTTGTGATACCACCTTATGATAAATATTATCTCCCCTGGTCAGTTACTCTCTCCCCTGGCAGTTGTCTTGACAGGGGAAATACGGCAGGGGAGAGAGGTTTTCATGACAAATTCAATTATTTTAACTGATTGAATTATTTTTTGGATTAATTATGTATCTCACTTTAATTATTACTGTATTGTTTACTTAGGGCAGTAAATGCAAATAAATTAAATGAATATTATAAATTTTATGACTTACCAGTGAAGAGACACAATCACCTTGCGAAACCACTATACCGCACTAATGCATCGCAACAACGAAAAAAATGACGGCGCATAAACAGCTTGCGCGTTTAATATTGCTGACTTCACGCCGATAGATGTCCTTGAGCACTACTTCCAATATGGCCGTCCCTGAATTTATGTTTGTATTAGCGGAATGAAATTTGGCAGGGTAGATACACAAAAAAAGGGGGACGAAAGTTAATTTTAAAAATGATTTAAAATTAACAAAATGATTGTATTTTTGATTTAATAATACTGAAGTATTATTACTTAAATTCCGATTGAACATACTTTAGTTAAGCATCTGATATAAAAAATATATGTTTTGTTTGAAAGTTAAATTGAAACCAGCAAGGGGACAGGCCAGGGTAGAGACTTTTTTAGACTTTGTAAGGAATTTCAGAAACATGTGTTTTAATTAGGCATTCAATCGTGATGTTATTTAATAAAGTATATTAAGATGATGTGTTTCATTATGGAAAATAGCAACATATAGAATAAACAAACTGTTTTAAACGGATTGCCGCACAAGTTACCACTTATCGTAGAATCACCCATATAGATTAGGGCGTTACATTTGTGTTTTCAAAATTCAGAGCAGTCAATGCCCGAGAAAAAACAAGAGCGGGGCGGCGACAACGTATCGCAATGGAGGAACAGGGTGCAGCGGTCATCAGACTGATGCACTACATTTTAAATCCATTTCCGTGGAGACGGGGATATGGATCGAGGTGGAATCGTGGACGTTCCCGCGGTTCCCCTCGACCCACAGTTGCCCGCCGGATTCAACGGCCCGCCGAATCCAACGACAATGAAATTAATCATGTCGTTAATGAAAAAAAAAAAAAATTTTTTTTAATTTTAAAAAAGGCTTTTTTTTATATATCATTAATAATTATACAATGACTAATTTTTTGATATAATTAATAATTAATAATAATAACTAATAAATTCAAAATTTGTGTTAAAACATTTTCATTTCATAGTTTTCCAACTTCCATCCAATGAAAATAATAGAATTAAATTTTTTACATGCCAAATAAACTTTGGTGTCGTCGAAGAAACCTCCGAAGAGACCAAAGTTTAATATGTAAGTAAAAAATTTAATTCTATTATTAGCATGGTATTCAAATCAATCGAACTGACCGGAAATAGGTGCAAAAAAAAATTTCGAAAAAAAAATCTGAAAAAATTCCCGTGAACTCATCAAGAAATGATACAACTTTTTACCGTCTTGAGATTTTGTTATAAACCTCATCGTTTTCGTCCTGCGGACCAATTTTCAAATCGTCTATTTTTTCTCAAAAAATGAAATATCACAGGAAAAAAAATCGTAACATTTTTTTAAATTAGTCAAAATGAAGGTAAACTGCTCCTTTCAAATTACGTTGGTCAAATTGGCCTAGGCCAAGTACCGGCAAAATGACATAAAAACCCGTTCCGGCACTCTATACTAGAGAGTCTCCACTCAATTTCGTCACCGACTGTAAGTCTCGAAATCAGAGACTTGATAAAGTCGAGGAAAGGTGGAGAAATCACGACATTGAAGTTACAGTAAATAACTGTACAATTCAGCAAGTTACAAAATGACGTTTACAATTAAATAATATTACATTACTTTAGGATCGCACCTGAATCCACACAATCGTCGGTATCCCATTGTTACGTCCGAGTAACATAATAGTTGCCCTATTTTTGACCTTAGCAAAGCTAATGAGTCTTGGGAAACGGGCTAATGGAGTTTGATCAGATAAATGAATTTTTGACTATGGAGTCCCCAGAAGTTAGAAGGAATTAGGATTAATGTGTAAGGAAGGCATCCTCTGAGTTCGAGGTGGTCCTCGCAACTCGACGGATGATGGAAGGATAGAGCTCGCTGTTGTCCTCGCAACTCATTTCTTCTTTGGGGAATCTATCGAACTCGGGGTGGACCTCGCAGTTCAGTGGGTTGTGTAGGAGGATGATCAAACTCGAGGTGGGCCTCGCAGTTCAATATGGTGTATTGGAGGATGGTCGAACTCGAGGTGGACCTCGCAGTTCAATATGGTGTATTGGAGGATGGTCGAACTCGAGGTGGTCCACGCAATTCGACTTGTTGTTGAGAAGGAGTTTTCGAACTCGAGGTGGTCCTCGCAATTCAATAATTTGTGGGAGTCAGTTAGTCTCGTAACTTACTCTTTTTCTATTTTCGGTGCTTGAGTTGAGACTGGTAGAGCAGTACAGGGATTTTGCTCTATTCAGGACTTTTACAATTTTGAAGACTTAAGAGAAGGTTACAAGTTTGAATGTTGATGGAGAACTGATTTTTATGCTAAAATTCGGGCCTTATATACTAGTCTATCAACTATCTTTGTCTATTGCGTAGGGGTTGGAGAGGGTAGTTTACAAATTTCTTATTGGTCCAAAGTCTCCACCGTCTCCCACTCCTTACTTTTCCAATTCGGAGGAAAATTTATCCTTATCGCATGCCCCCACTCTTGGGCCTGAGCATCTCTCCCCGCCGCGTTCATCCCCGAGTTAGGGTTGCGTCGTGCGTTGGCGTAAGGACGGATGCTCGTCTTTAAGGCGCGATGGTTGTACCGTTCACACCGCGAAATAAATTTTTCTATTCGGGGTTGTAAGGTCCGAACCGCGAGAGTAAGCGACGATGTGGTATTAGGTACGTTCCACTTGAAATTAATCGCATGGAACTGTTTGCGGGTTTTAAAACGATTTTATTTTATTGATATTTGTACACTGTTGCATTAGTATTGTTAATGGTAAAACGTTCTCGGTGAACGTGGATACACAACAAAAATACGATATAAGTTCTCGGCGAACTTTATGAATCTAACTTATGTTCTCGGCGAACGATAGATCCAGATTTTTCGTTCTCGGCGAACGATGAATATGAACTGTGTTCTCAGCGAACCAGGAATTAGCGTGTGTTCTCGGCGAACGACGAATGCGAACTGTGTGATCTCGGCGAACCAGGAATTAGCGTGTGTTCTCGGCGAACGACGAATACGAACTAAAGGTTTGTAAAATTAACAAAAGACATCGAAAAACGAAAATTTTGAGGAACCCCCAAACTCGCATCCCTCCTTACGAAAGAAGGGATGAAAATATTGGCCAACGTGCATTTCCATTGGTTGTGATTTTTCTTGCATAAATGGTCAATCCTTTTGATTGGTGAGGTTGGTTTTCCTAGCCGTCTCACGCGATACGGCCCGAGAACTGCGGGAAAACCCTTACGGTCGATGTCCAATAAAACGTTTGGTCGCCAGACTAAGAATTGTTTACAATAATAAAACATTTGGTCGCCATACTAAGAATTTCTACAATAATAAAACATTTGGTCGCCAGACTACGAATTTTTACAATAATAAAACATCTGGCCGCCAGAATAAGAAATTTGCTGCAATCAAGGAACCTTTGGAAATACTCGTTGACCCTTTTTTACGACGTCCTTTACCTTTAGCTGCACGGTCGGAAAATCTATTCCGTATTTAAAAACTACGTATAAGATATAATAATTAAACCGAAAGAATAATAAGTCTATATATACAGTCTAGCGTTCCGGCGCGCATAGCGACACGGAACAATGGTGATTACGTTATGGGGATGTAACACCATAGTAATTATCTATACTAATCTGAACTATGCCGTATGACGGCTAACGAGCTCTACTCGTCGTCTCCTTTAGTCGTGTACATGACAGATCCGTGATGTACACGACGTGGAGACTAAGTTTGATAAGGGGTCAAACTTGCATATATATGAATTATATGTATATGAAAATTATTCTACTATAACAATATGTCTAAAAAAACCATGCGGGATACTACATTTTGTGACATCAGCAACAGTAATGATGAGTTTTATGTTGCGTCAAGTGATAATGACAAAGTTATGGAAAGTGCTTCGCCTGATAGCTGAAGTGAACTACAACGTGTTATATGAAAACAATTCCGCCGTTTCAACATTTCAAGTGATAGCAAAGATGAAGGTGAACGGCAAAGATACCAAAAAGCTGAAGCAAATGTCGATTTCACGTGGAGGAACGTCGAAAACCATGATATAGAGAGTGTCAAAATCCCATTTACGACTGGGACAAAACTTGTTGGTCCTCAGGCGGGTCACCAATATAACAAACCATTCAGTTTTTCAAATTGTTCTTCACTGATCAATTAATGAATAAGATACTGGAAAAAACAAATAAATACGCACGTGCTAAAATAGCGAGTAAAAATATCTTAGTACATTCAACTTGCAATACATGGGTCGACGTAATGAAGGCTGAATTATCGGCATTTCTAGGGAGAATATTGAATATGGGCACGATATCCCTTCCAAATTTGAAGAAATATTGGTCAACTGCGAGAGATAGATTTGTTCAGATTTTTTGGATGCTCCACACAAATGAGAAAGGCAGCATCAGAGCAAAATATGAGATCACGAAGCGAAAAAATCAGTAAATATTTAAATTACCTTGATACGAAGTTCCGAGAAAACTTCGTATCAGGTAGAGAATTGTCTATTGACGAAGCAGTAGTCAAATTCAAGGGAAAAATAAGTTTTATAACGTATAACTCTAAGAAGCCGACAAAATAGGGGATAAATTATATGTGTTAGCTGACGCTAACACCGGATATGTACAAACTATTCTACCCTATTATGGTAGTTAGACCACGGAAAATCTCGTGCCACCTGATCTACCCGTTAGTTCTAGAATTATTCTGGATCTATACTAGAAGGTATTAGATTTACACCCTGAAGTTGCAGAGCACATTATATTTACGGATAGATATTTCACTACCATACCACTAGCAAATGGGCGGTTGCAAAAAATGCTATTTAACGGGCACTATGCAAATAAATAGAAAATACATTCCGGATGTAATAAAAAGAAACAAATTTTCTGATAACAAAAGTGCTGTGTATAGGTCTGACGAAATTTTGTTATTATCTTGGAAGGATAAGAGAATTGTTAGATTGTTGAGTACTTGGGATATAAGTGCAACAAAAAAAGTAAATAGAAGAATGCGCGGTAGTAGATTTATCCAATTGGAAACACCCGTTGCAATAATAAATTATAATAACTTACCCGGGTAGAAATTCTGTAGGGTTTGCCGTATGTGGTATCAGGCCCTGATGAGGGAAGGTTACGGCCATCCTTATTACGGCAAATCTGTGTGGGCCGGACACGGCTCTGCAAAGGCGTTAGCTAATACCACTCTACTCATGAATGCCTCATAGCGTCCATCAGAACCTTGCCATAACACGGCTGTATTAACGCTCGCCTTACACTTACAATTAGTCCAGGAGTTTTAACACCAAAACAGGGTTCATAATGCAATAGTCCCTTGTTCGCGATTTTTTGATTGAATTATGCCAGGGGGCGTCTCCTAAGTATAAATCCAAGTTTGTGCCGTCTGAAAGCTTGTGCGTTAGGCGCCATCTTGGAAAACGCCTTTTTGCAAATATCTCGAAAGCGGCAAGTTTTACGTTAAAGATCGTAAAAATCTTTTTTTTTTATAGATAATACAATTTCCCATTTTTTTTATTTGAAACTTTTTTTTCTGCTGTTAATATTTCTCGAGATATAGCCGATTAAAAAAACCAATTTTTTGTTTTTGAAAAATATCTCGATCATTTTTGGAAATACGGTAAAAAATGTAGTAGTCAGAATTGTAGAGTATACGTTTTTCTACAATTTTTGTATTAAACTTTTTTTTGTAAACTCATTAGTTGCTGAGTTCTATCGTAATAAAAGTTGCCGCCGGGTAACGAAACACAGCGATTTGTAGTAATACGGTACCTACTCTGGCATGCAAACAAAAAGTGTAAGGAGATGCGACGTCTTGGCGGCAAGTATTGTAGGAGGTACTTACAATTAGTGCACGTCGATGCGTTCTTTAACAATAAAGGTATATGGATATTCATTTATAATATGTATTCATCGATTTATTACGATGTCGTGCAAAATCACTTCGGTATCAATACCGTAGTAATTTTCGATGGGTATCCTGAAGATATTAATCTCATGGGTACAAAGTCCTCCAAACGTCTTCGTCGATCAAAAAAGAACTTTTCCGCGAACACTATCATCAGCGAGGCCATGACAGCAACATATACGCAAAAAAATTCTTAGTCAACGACAAGAATAAAGCTCGCATTATAACAACGTTATCACAAGAGCTTTTAAAATCGGGAATTCGTGTCGAATAAGCTTTGGAAGATGCCCGCACGCTCATTATTCAAACTGCTATCGATTTTTCTTCTCAATACGAGGCACTCATCATCGTAGGCGAGGACGTCGATCTACTCGTATTGTTGACCGCATTAGGACACAAACAAAAATATTTATTTTCGCGAACCCGGAAAAGGACGCACTCAGGAATACTTATACAACGCACGGTGTCTGAAGCCGGAGTACGGTGAAAAGATTAGAGAAAATATTCTATTCTTACATTCATTTACCGGCTGTGACACAACGTCAGCTCTATTTAAAGTTGGCAAATGTAAAGCTCTGACAACTTTAAAAAGCCACGAAGAATTGCTGCCGGCTGTGGCATTATTTAAAGATAGGAGGAGCGATCCTAACATGATCGCCCAAGCTGGCGAGCGGTTTTGTATTACTTTATATGGAAATAATAAAACAGAGGAATCTATCGACTCTCTCCGATATAAGAACTTCGGCAAATTGGCTCGGAAAATTTAACGAATCTTCCACCGACGCAGCATGCAGCCCGCTACCATTCCTTTAGAGTCTATCATCATGTGCAAAGTTGGCTGGGCTTTCACCATGACCCAGAAGAATGGGGATGAAAGCAGGCTGCCAATCGATTATCGTATATAAGGACAAAAAAAGCTCCCGTGCCGCAAACTTTACTCCAAGTGATATCGTGCAAATGCAAAACAAATTGTGGAGCCTCTTGCGGATGCCGGAAGAGTAGCTTAAGATGCTCCATAATTTGTTGAAATTTGAGTGGGCAAACATGTAGTAATACAATTCGGACAACGGACGGTAGTGACGAAGACGATATTGATAATGAATCTTTCATTGATTCATTTCCTATTCATGATTTGTGGATGAAATGTGGAACAAGAATACCTGCCAACCATTGGAAATCAACCGTCATGCTCTAAACAAAGAAAATGTCTTTAAATATATAGCCGACATTTATAACTTGGCAAGAATAATTTTTTTTATTATTATAAATGTATACACGATTTTGAATATTAATAAATGAATAAATTTTCATGTCTTTTTCAAACAAGTCATCAAAATGTGTTTATCGTTTATTAAACTTTCCTTCAATCGCCCATATCGCTCCTTTTCATGATAAATATTATTATTAACCGTCTCTTTTATAAAATTCTTCGATTACATTTTTTTTGCCTGTTAGAGTAAGGTATTACCACAAATCGCTGTTTTTTCTTTACCTGACGGCAACTTTCATTGCGCTGGAACTCAGCAACTATTGAGTTTACAAAAAAAAGTTTTATACAAAAATTGTAGAACAATTCATGCTCTACAATTCTGATTACCACATTTTTTTACCGTATTTCCAAAAATGACCAAGATATTTTCCGAAAACAAATTTTTTTTTTTTTAATCGACTATATCTAGACAAATATTAACAGTAAAAAAAACGTTTCAAATGAAAAACATGGGAAATTTTATTCTCTATAAAATAGGTCTTCACGATTTTTAATGTAAAACTCGCCGTTTCCGAGATATTTGCAAAAATGCGTTTTCCAAGATGGCGCCTAACGCGCAAGGTTTCAGACGACACAAACTTGGATTTATACTTAGGAGACACCCCCTGACATAATCCAATAAAAAAAATCGCCAAGAAGGGACTATTGCATTGCAAAAGTCTAAAAGTCCTGGACTAACTATCCTACCAGAATTTCGTAACGGAGCAGCGCATTCACTCTCCCCACTCCGGCGCGACACGACAGTATCACGAGGACCCTCTAGTTCACCCGTTGCCACACAGATGGACGCCGAGGTTCTCAGTTCTCACAAGTGGAAGGGCGCGAGAATAAAGATAAGTAGGCGAAAAAAGTTTTTTTTCATAAGCAAGAAACGACCCATCACGAACAATCATATGAATAATAATCGTGATTTGATGAATGTACAGTTTTCTATAGAAATATCTTATTATTTCTTAATAGATATTGGAAGTTTGTTTACGGTTCCGATATAATCGTTTTTTCGCCGCGTTTTAACGCGTACGTTCCACGCTCATATACTTTAGTAAAATCAATTGAGAACATTGTATATTTTAATTCTCACATTTTTATTTTCATTACATCGTATCACCGCTATAACGGGGTCGATGAAAATATATCTTTTAACAAGTGTTTTATAGATTGTGTACTGATTTAGGTTATGTTACCCCGGATAGAAATTGTAGTGGGGCATCATCCGGGCGCTGTGAGGCGCCTAACTGCCCTGTTACGGTCCTCGTAAGGCAGCGTGACAGCGCCCCGTTAAAACCTGTAACGCCTCGTCTAGTACGGTCCGGGGTAGTGCCTGAATATTTGGTACTACATATGGTATATACCATGCATGCACATATACGCATTTGTATGTACGTTTCCCATATTGTATGTGGGAGAGAATTCTTAAAATTGCTTCACAGGAGTTTAAATTAAATCCAAGTTTATTTACTGGGTTTTTATAACCTGAACTTTCTTACTGCTATATATATATAATTTGTTTAGTGTATTTTTATCATATATATATATATTTATTTATTTATTTTAGTAATCAGACTTTAGTAATCACATTTTTTATCTTGACTAATCAGACTTATTTTAAGTAATCAGACTTTTTATTTGGCATATATTTGGACTAGAGTATATTGCCCCTCATCGTCATTATTTCGCCCTATCGTGTATTTGCGTAGTGTGCAATTGCCATCCTAATCTTTGGCATTATTGATATATATATATCTATATATATATAATGTGTGTTTTATTTGCATAACTTTTACAGTTTTTTTACAAAAACAATACAATTACTTGCAGTCCCTCCATCGTTAACATTTCAATCTCTTTCCTCGCCCTCCTCTCCTCTCATTTCCAAATCACTCTTACATGCCTTTTCTATCTCCCTAAAATATTCGCATATTCGTCTATCCAACTTTCCTCTTAACGCATTTACCAGCTCCTCTTTTAACAATCGCTTCTCCTTTCCTGTCATCCAACTTTCAATTTCTCTCCTGCTTTTTTCCTTAACTAATTTTCTTCCCTTCTTACATACTAGCATGTGCTCCATCGTTTCTTCCTCCTCATTACACATTCTGCATCTCCAATCGGTTACTCCTTTCTTCCCCGCTCTTCCTACGTTACCACATCTTAACCTTGCCCACGTTTCCTTGTCCTTTCCGCTCACACCTTCTTCCGACCAGTAACTCCATGGCTCCTCCACATTTTCCACCAGTTCCTTGTAAATTTTGTTGTACGATGACCTCTCTATCGCCTCCTTCTCTTCCTTCAGTGTTTCCCGCCTCAGTGTATCCAGTCCTTCCTTTATCTTTTCGTCGATCTCCTCTTCACTCTTTTGATCTCTTATCATTTTGATCACCTCCCCTATTTCCAAATACCCCAGCACCTTTTCCAAATCTTTCCCCCACTTACTCGGCATTCCGTTTATTATTCCTCTAATTTCTTCCCTCAGACAAATCTTTGGCCATCTCTCCTCTTCCATTCTCAGCACATCCCCTATATATCTAAGTGCCCTTTCTCTTACTACATACTCCATTGTTTTTACCCCCAACTCCCTTCTCCACACGTATCTTGGGGTCCTCTTATCCACTCCTAGTGCCATCTTGCAATATCTATTGTGTACTCTTTCCATCATTCCCCACACCTCTACTCCATACATTACTCCCGCTCTCACAATCGCATCCATCAAGTACAGCCTTTCCTCCATTACGTCTCTTCCTGCTCTCTTCCACACACCCCACACTGCGTTCGCCGCTTTTTGCGCCTTTCCTTTTACATACTTTTCATGCGCCCATATTCCGTTTTTACTGGTAAACCAGTATCCTAGGTACTTGAACTCATTGACTATCTCTACTTCTTCCCCCTTCAATTGCCATTTTTCCTTTCCTTTTATACTACCTCCATTTCTAAAAACGATTATCTTTGTTTTCTTTACGTTCACCTCCATTTTGTTTTCTTCCGTCCACCTTTCCAAGTCTTTCAGCATACTCTGCAACCCTTCTCGATTTTCTGCCATCGCCGCCACATGGCATTATTGATAATTTTTCCGACAGCCCGTTCGAAGTCTTTGACGGTAAAGAATCCATTTTTCTCCTCATTTTTTAATTTTTCGAATATTGCGCCTGAAACGAGATTCATATTTTAGTGATTAAATAATATATTTCATAAAACTTCATACGTGCCAAGAAATATGGAAAAGCTACCTTGGACACAAGAAAGAAATTGCGTCTTACTTAGCAATATCTTATTTCCAGTATTTTTAACAGCCGTACATTGCAAAATTACATCCCGTGAAAGAAATTTTTTTTAAATTTCCCTCATGGTTTGTAATATCGATGCGTGGACGTTGGTTAATTTCCACATACTGGCCATCTGATTAAAAAAGAACAATTGTATTAGAGTGGTTTTGAAAACATAATGAGTTTCCTCAGATTTAACATTTTGTAAAGATTTTTTAACAAAAAAGTAGAGACACTGAACACTTATTATATCCTCTCGAAAATGTTCATCTGCTATCAGTTTTATATCGAAGTTTATAAAATCTTCCAAGTTTGTCATTGGAAGTTCGATATTAGACTTTTCGGCTGCATCAGTAAAATTGGAAATTTCCGTAAGCTGCAGGCTATGGGACGGAACTCTTTATTAATGACTGCTTTGATAAATCTGTAATATTTTTAGAAGGAAAACAAAAACAAATTTAAAAATTGCATAAATATTAAATTTCCTGTAACCAAAGTGATTAAACTGTAACTGTATTGTTCATTTTTATAGTGAGTTTAATAATCTGGGATTTGAAGAAACAGATAAACAAACAGTATAAATATTCTGCCGATTGAATTAGACATATTTTTTTCAATTTTTTACCTTCTAATGTACAGTCACTGCCGATTATGGGGATCAAATCATTAAATAAAATTGTCGATGATGTGTCACTGTAATCGCATGTTGAAGGAACATGTGATGTCGACAAGTTTTTTTTTCTATTTCTGTAAAGAATAAATCTGAATTTATTTCGCACGCATATAAATCATTTATTGAATATAGTCATAAATATAAATTATTTATGAACATTGATCAAACAATGACTTACTTTTTTTCCATGGGCTTTCTTTTTTATAACTGAAGGCCCAGCTTCACATACTATGCAGAATCGAAAATAATAAATAATTGTTAATATATATACAGCGTGAATCGTATAAAGTGTTGCACAGCGAATTCTGAGGTAGATGAGGCCATTACAAACAAAAGTTGCAAATAAACATTAGGGCTATTGTTAACAATTTACGAGATATAAATATTTAAAGTTGGTCCAATCAGAGCGCACCGAGAAGCGATGAAGCCGCCCACCCCCATCTAACCGTAGATATAGCATAGATTAGGGCGTTACATTTGGATTTGCAAAATTTAGAGCAGTCAATTAGATTGCTTGTATTTTTCCGCAGTCATTTTTTTTTCTCGGGCATTGGCTGCTCTGAATTTAGGCGGGGGGTGGGTGACTTCAACGCTTGTCGGCACGTTGGGCAAAATTCAGAGCAGCCAATGCCCGAGAAAAAAAAATGACTGCGGAAAAATACAAGTAATCTAATTGATTGCTCTGAATTTTGCAAACCCAAATGTAAAGCCCTAATCTATGCTATATCTACGGCTAGATGGGGCTGGGCGGCTTCAACGCTTCTCGGCGCGCTCTGATTGGACCAACTGTAAATATTTATATCTCGTAAATTATTAACAATATCCCTAATGTTTATTTGCAACTTTTGTTTGTAATGGCCTCATCTACCTCAAAATTCGCTGTGCGACACTTTATGCGATTCACGCTGTATATAAAATAAGATCATTTTTTGAGGTAATACTTACTTAAATTTTTGTTGGCATTAACTAGTTGTGGCACTTGCCACTGATCTTCGCACAGTATATTTTTTTCTGTCTATGCTGGGCTTGCTATATTAGCTTTGGCTGCAGCAGCGTTGTCTGTGTCAGATGAATAAGCGAATTCTTGTTCGGTGAGAATTTTCAACTTTCTCGCTGCTTCATCATAAGTTCCTGTTAAATTAAATCGATCAGATAATTTAAATATAAATACCCACCACCAACGCTGAAATGCAGTAATTGTTGTAAGATAACTTACCTGCTTCACCACGTATTAGTATAGGATATGATGGCCACGAATCTGGTGCAGAACCTGTACATTTTATTAGCGTATGCAGCAATGCCGTGTTTTCATCATTGTACGGTGGAGCCATAAATTTTGTCGACAATGTTTCTAGACTGAAATCGTACGAGATCCATGTTGACGGTACAGCATCAATGCTTCTTATTCCATTCCGTGTTTCTTTCGAGAATTCTATAAGGTTATACCGTCCGTCATCCATCTATGATATGCACATTAAAAAAAGTATTATTTATTTATTAACCTTCGATGCATAAACTTTATTAATCTTCCATAATTACATACCTTTGATCATCTATGCAGAACGGACGCACGTCACTTTTTTTGGGTTATGTTAAACTCTATTCATGTGGTGGCGGTGTGATCTTGTATCGGTGAAATTCATGAACGACTCGATTTTGTTAAAACAATATTTTATTTGAAAATCATATTTTCTTTTCAGACTCTTTTCATTATGAGACCGAAAAAAAAAGTGAAATTTGGAATTCTTACGATAAAATCGACGATAAAACTGCAATGTGTAAACTATACCAAAAAAGTATACGATCGGCTGGAAACACTACCAATTTAATGGGGCACATAAAAAACGTTCACAAAGCTATTAATTCAGAATTTAACAAAATTAATAATGTCCAAAAAAATCAGATCCATCATGCTCGAGTAGTTTAACAAATGAAATAGAAGCAGGTAACGATTGCGGCAGCATGAGCACTACAAATCCAAAGCCATCTACATCCAAAGCTACATCAAATGCCGAACCAATACTACCAGCAGACCAGACTTTGAATATGGACATTGATTTCGATGCAGAGATGTGTTCAAACTGTATGAAGGTACAGAAGTCAATAAAGAATAGTTTTGAAGAAATTTATTTGTATACTTCTGCTACTGGTAATAAAGCAAGAAAACGTAATAACGCTATATTGTACATGGTTTATAAAGACAATCAGCCTTTTACTATGGTAGAGAATGAAGGCTTTAAAAATTTGCTCAAAGTTACTGCTCCTCATTATAAAGTACCCAGCTGAGCTACCGTGACACAGTGGCTTGATGACAAATATGACGTCTTGGCAGCACTCACAAAATCAAAACTCTCGAACATTGAACACCTCACATTAACTACTGACATATGGTCAGACACGCAAATGCGCAGTTTTTTGGGTGTCGCAGTGCATTTTCGCCTAGACACGATGTTCGAATCAATGACATTGGGAGTTTATCAACTTCATGACAGACATACATACATCGGAATATATTGCGCAGATGCTCCTTAAAACCTGCAGTGATTGGGGTTTTGACACAGATAAAGTCTCTGCAGTAGTTACTGATAACGCCGCCAATATGGTAAAAGCTGTGGAATTAGCATTTGGAAAGAGGAAACTAACTAAAGGAAACTAAACACATACCTTGTTTCGCTTGTTACGTCCTCGATTATGATTCGGAACAGCACGGTCACGCCGTTCTGTTGACTCCGCCGATATAGTTTTATCGGCGCGAACTACGAAGAGTACGCTCAGTTTGATCAGAATGAATGAGATATTCTGATCGAGCGAAAATTCGGAGATTCGGAGATTCGAAGGTTCTTTATGAAATTCGACCCCTGCTATGCGCAGTTGAAGAGAACAACACGATGAGTAACAGTTAACAATTGAGTTTATTCAAGTTGATTCAAGATTATTGTGTAACTCTTAGTTTGTGTCGGTTTAACTTAACTGAACGTCGTGCAAGACGTTTTTACAGAAACTGTTCTAACTGAGGACTGAGAGAACTCGAGTTGTGTAATAATTGTCTATGAGTCTAAAAAGACGAAGTCTATAAGTCTAAAAAGACGAAATCTATGAGAGTCGTTTTTTGGTCAGAGCGTGTCTTTTTATGTGTGCTCTGGCTTTGGGTGGAAGGGATTTTTGTTTAGGGTGGAGTTTGGTTTAGGGTGGAGTTTGGGTTTTCCTTTAGGAGAGGGTCGGAAAGTTCTTGTGATAGGCTGGGTTTCCCTACCGTCTCTAGTATTGAGATAAGTCGTACTATTTACTTATCAGATAGAACTATCTGGTATGTCGGTACTAGGGGTGACTACGCAGAGCGCCCTTTTACCGACTGGAGGACATATGCAACCGACGTTTGGTCATGACTGAATTTTGAAAATTGACTGGGCCTCTAATGTCGGCCAGTACGTAACACGCTCACACACTTAATTTGGCTGCTCAAAATATTCTCAAATTACTTGAAGTTGAGTATATTGTCAAAAATAAAGTCGATTGTTACTTTCTTTAAATAAAGCTGTGTGGAAAGCGATGATTTGATAAAGTCAGTGAAGGCGGAAACAAAGTTGATACAGGACGTGCCAACACATTAGAACCCTCCATATTATATGGTTCAAAGATTTTTGGAGCTTAAAAAAGCTGTGAGCGATATCTTGATTTCTCATAAAACAGCACCGCCAATGTTCACTGATGGTTTGGAATTAAATATAGCATCATCTCTTCTTAACCTACTTCGCCCACTTGTCGCTGCTGCAAAAGATATATCTGCGGAGAAATATTGTACCAGCACTAAAATAATCCCTCTAGTGCACTGCATGCTCTCAACGCTCAAAGTAGTTGTGATTGATGATCCTTTGGTGATGGAAGTATACAAACTGATCCTGAAAGAAGTTAACAAACGGATGAGTGCTATCGAACAGGTTTCATCTCTAGCTACCGCAACACTATTGGACCCACGGTTTAAAAAACTACATATCGAAGACCCGATGGCCTGCGCAAGTGCTGTTCAAAAGATCAAAGATATGATGAAGAGGGACCTGGAAGGAAAGCGAACAGAATCTGATTCAGATAGTTCGGACAAAACATCGGAAGATTTCAATCTTTGGATTGAACATCATAAACTGGTTCACAGAAACTGGAAATCAAACAGGACGGAAGAAAGTGTTTGTGATGAGCTATCTGGCTATTTGAGGACCTCGGTTGGCCGGCTTAATAAAAAATCCGTTAGAAGTGTGGTTTGATTATAAGCAACAGTTTCCAAAATTGTATAAAATAGCTTATAAATATTTAACTGTCGTAGCCAGCTCAGTACCATCAGAAAGACTTTTTCCGAAAGCTGCAGAAGTTTTAAGTCAACAATGTAATAGAATACAAGGAACGCGGGTTAATAAAATCTTATTTATGCAAAGTTTACTGAGAAAATATTGGGATTTCTAATTTCTAATTAAATTGAAGTCTCAATGTTGTAACCCTCTTTCAGCGTTTCCTCGCTTTCCCTGTATTCTATCTATCTATTCGTATTTCTAATTGAGAAACCCAGACATTTCAAAACCACCTTGTAAAAGATCATAGGTAAAAAGATAGTTCAAATAAATATCTCAATTTTTCTAAATTTCTAACCTTTGTTAATTGATATATGTATAAATATGTCGATGTTTTCATTCGAGGTATCGAAAATGTCGATGTTTCTATTCAATGCATAGGAAAACATCGATACATCACATAAAAAACAACATTGATGTATTTTCTGCATGATCATCCCTATAATAACTACATAGGTGGGGTAGATAGGGCCGACCAATATACTTCCACTACTGTTTTATGAGAAAATCAAATAAGTGGTGAAAAATATTGTTTTTTTTTTGGGTCTCGAAATGTGTATTGTAACTGTAGTATGCGAGAGTAAGAGAGAGAGAGAGAGAGAATGAACGAATAATGTGATTGGCTACGGCGGGCAGCGTGAGCGATGCTCGTCGGGGTCTGACAATGAGACAAATAAAGGAAGAAGGGGGAGGTAGCGAGCGAATAGATTGTACTACGACGCCGAGGAAACACGTCGTAGAACCGTTTTCAATAAAGTTTATTTTATTCTTTGTACTCTTAATTATTCGTACTCCCTGTGATTCCTTTTCCTGACAAGTTTCGAAAAATACGTGATCTTACATACCTGCATATATAATGTACAAATTTATAGAGAAGAAAAACAATCGAAAGCCCATTTCACATATATGTTAAAGTTTGTGGCACGCCTCGTCAATCAACTCGTTGGCGATTTTCGTGACGGATCAGAAAGGCATACGGAACCGTCTCCCTCTAGTGAGTTAGACAGACTAAATAATCGCTTACACATCGTTCGACACGACGATTGTTTCGTGAGGCACGTCCTCTTTAATGAAAAAGAGGCCGCGTATTTTTTATCAAGTAAATGTTGACAGATTTAACGATGATCTTAAAGGTTATAAATACTGTCTAAAAGGTTGGATATCAAATAAATCAAACACCGGCTTTTGAGCCATACATTTTCGTTTAATTATGGCTCAGAGAGGAAAATCTCCGAAGTGTGGACCTCGGAGAAAAAACCCCTCGCAAGAATGATTTACAATAAGTACAATTTTATTTATCAAATGTATTTTCTGTTATAAAACTTGTGAAATGAAATCCACGATTGAAACGGGTAAATTAAATTAACTTCATACACGTAATATTGTTCTGCAATATTGAGATTGTGTAACAGTCGCTGGCGACTTCAGAAGCATTGCGCTTGTGGTGAGTAAATAGTCCTGTGACTTATTATCAAGCATTGCGCTTGTTTGTAAGTATGATCGACCGTGTTGTCGTACCTGGCGGAATGTATCGCCTTAATTTCAATGTACTTACGGTTAATCTTCGGTTCATCAGCGTGCAGTCAATTGGTATCCTGTTCAGCACAACGGACTTCCTCTGACTGTCTCTTTCTTTTTCTTGTAATGACTCTAACTACTCTATCCTTTTTTTTCGTATCTACGGCAACGCATGAAGATCAACGCCTATCTCTTATTTTTTTCACTATCGCTCGTTTCAAACATTAAACAAAGCCGATCGGCCCCGCGACGCAGATGTTTATACACACTTGCGTGCAATCGTTGGTAACTGGTACCAACCTTTCATGCCTGGGCAATTTGATCTATTTGTTCGACCGAACAACGATAATGGAAACTGCAATAAATAAAATAATATATGTATGGCATTATTTTTTATTAATAACAGTGAAATTAATAAGGACTTGTATGTAATATGTTTTCTCATAAATTAACAATACAAATCACAAAATATGAACAGAAACTAAAAATTCGTTAAACTATTTTAGATATATTTGCTTAACATTTATGTCTTACACCGGTCGCCAGTCATCATTTCTATGGTGACAACAAGAATCAAACAACTTATAAAACATCATGAGACGAGCTCGATCACTTCTAGCGTAGCCAACTCGTAAATCTCTAAGGATGTAAATGAAACCCTGTAAATGAAAAAGAAATGCTAAAATACTTATACACGAACAGTCCGGTACCCTGTTAATATTAGCCTCCATATCCAGGGTAATACCATAGGTAGGGGAGACCGAGGTGGGTTGACACAATTTTTACATTACCAGTTATATCTCGGCTGATTATAGTCTTACATGTGTAAAACTTATAGTTTTAGGTAGCTAGTTGCATACCCTATTTCATTTATTACAATTAGTAAGCATAATTAAACCCCTTCTGTGAAATATTTCAAAAACACCAAACCAACTCCCAACGTTTCAACTCTCCTAGTACCGAGGTAAGTTGACACAGCGTTCAAGGTGAGTTGAAACATTTTAGAATTATGGTTTAAAATTCAATGAAAAGCTGTATATAAGAGAAAAATGTTTTTAATTTATAAAATAAAACAGAAACAAATTACTTCTTTGAAGTCAACTAATAAAAACGTATTCTTACTTAATATTTAGATTAATAACAAAGGCACATAATCAGTCTTTCATTAGGAACAATACTTATGGACTTACAACTACTAAAATTACTTTTTTAAAACAATTGGAGGCACATAATAAGAATCATTTTACTAGTTAACATTTGGTAGATAATTCAAATGCTTAAAATCAACAATAACTTCACAACAGTCAAAACTAAATAAAATAATTTAGTCGGACGAACAGTTTTGGCACACGTAATTAAGTTCTCCTTACTTATAGACTCAAAACAACTAAAATTACTTTTTTAAAACAATATTTGGTGGCACATAATAAGAATCATTTAACTGATTAACATTTAGTATATAATTCGAATGTTTAACATCAACAACAACATTTTTTAGACTTCACATCAGTTAAAACTCAAAAAAATAATTTAGTCGGACAAACAGTTTTGGCACACGTAATTAATTTCTCCTCCTGTGCATTCTTCATGAGACCATCCCTTACAGTGTAAACATTGAATCCATTGTTCATTCGGTCTACTGTTTGAAAATGGTTCCAAAAAAAACAAACAGAAACAATCATCATCTGTGTCTTCTTCAACGTCAGCCTTTACACTTTTATTTATTTACATCGACTTTCCTTTCTTTCTTCCTCTTTTGTTTGATTTGTCTGCATCGAAAATCTGTCTCTTGGCTTGTTTTAACTTTCTGGTAGCTTCTATAGCTTCCAAAGCATTTTTTTCTGGAGTGTCGGTCAACACCGCTGATTTGACTTTCCTTCTATTAGTATTGTTTTTTCTCGGTAAAGCTTTAGGTAAAGGTCTTATGACCTCTGGTGAGAACACCGCATTATTAGTAACTGAAGAAATGGTTTCTTCTTCTATAAATGCACTGGAAGTAGAAGCGATTGGGTCATTGGGTGCAGTGTTTGTTGGTAACATATTCACAGAATCTTCGACCGAAATATTATTTGTGTCTACAAAAGAAGTTGTAGCAGTAGGAGCGCTTTGTGCTGCTACGTTTGCCAAATTATTATTGCTTGTTTCATTTTGTTGCACATTTATGGGACGGTCTGTGACTTGAGAATGCAAAAAATCTTCTTCTGAGAAGATATCTGGATTAAATGGCCAAATGCCAGAAGCTGAGAATCCAGAGGTTATATTTTTCCCCGTGACTGCTATATCGACAGATGTCTTGACGATCCCAGGAATATCATATATCGTCATCGTCTTGGCGGGATTTGAACGCATCCAGCTATCGCAAGAAGCATTGATTGCTTTTTTTAATGGGCCAAACACGGCACGGTCCAAGGGCTGTAATTTGTGGGTACAATGTGGTGGAAATGTCAGTAGTATTATCCCATTTTCTTTGCAAAATTGTATGTTCTTCACAGCTATGTGAGAACTGTGATTGTCAATGATCAAGAGGACGTTATGATCACTAACAGAAGGCCTGACGTGGTTCTTAAAGTGTTTTAAGAATATACAAAAATCATCTTCCTGCATCCAACCTGAAGTGTTACCTGTCCCAATGCAACCAATTGGGCCATCACGAACGAAATGATCAGCATAACGTTTTCTTGGGAAAATAAACATTGGAGGGACATGGTTTCCTATAGCGTTTACAGCTAGAGCCACTGTGACGAGGGTACCCCTCTCTGCTGATGTCATGGCACTTATCTGCTTTGCGCCCTTGCGAGCAATAATTCTATTGGGTTTTTGGACCGTTGTAACTCCCGTTTCATCTACGTTCCATATATTAGCTGCCTCAAATCGATATTGTTCAAGCAAACGTTTATAGTTGTCGAAAAAGAGGTTCACATTAGCTCTATTGAAACTAGTTGCTCTAGCTAGGCTTGTGGCTTGAGGTGTTCGCAGAGACAATATTGGATGGCGGGCCATAAACAACCTAAGCCAGACTTCACCAGCCATTTCATTTGCAGCCCAAGAAGCAGGATACTTTTTATTATATTGTTTGGCAAGTTGGAAAGCAAGTCGTCTAGCTTCTTTAGCGCTTAGACCATAGTTAGTTGCTGAACATAATAGAAGATATTCACATAGAATATTTTCTTCTTCTGCAGAAAATATAAATTGTTGGGCATACCCCATAGTGACTTCATTTTGTTGATCACCATTTTGTGATTTTAGTTTTTTTATGTAACGATGTAGAGAAGAGTAATTCAAGTTGTATGAATTTGCTGCATCCCGTAAGCTTTTTCCTCTTTGAATGACCTCTTCTGCCGCTAATTTATAAATTTCCGTACTGGTTTCACCTCTATTACTTTTTCTGGTGTATTTATTCGGCATTCTGAAAAAAATAATAAGTAATATTATAATACCGAGGAGAGTTGAAACAAACGAGGTGAGTTGACACAAGCTGTGTCAACTTACCTCGGCGAAAAAAAAACCGACTTTCTACATTCGAACAATAAAATCACCTTGAATATCACAATTTTTGCACAAAATGACACTTTAGTATGAAAGTTTAATAAACAACCTATATTAGGATCACCAATTTGTCAAACAATAATTAAAACTACCTAGTAAAATATGCAGTCAAAAAAAATTACGAATACTTACTTTTGCTCAATTTTTTGGCACAAAGCTCGTAGCAACACAACCGCTCGCCGGACGCCGTCGACGTGTACGGACGGGTCACCCAGCGCGCCCGTGTGATTCTAAATGCGTTGTTGCCAAACTTCTAACGGTTATAGTTTTCGAGATATAGGTACTGTGTCAACTCACCTCTGTGTTAACCCTCCTCGGTCTCCCCTAATTACCATAGGTAATACCATATTAATACGTTGATACTAACCCCATCGATTTGATAATCATAGCCCCAAAGGTAAATTTTTTAGTATTAACTAACATAATAAAATTGTTCAAGCGGGGATCTGGAATGCGGATAAAGGTAGCGAGACCAAAAAAACACACACAATCTCGAGCAGAGCTAGTCACAACAATAGTTGATCGTACTTTGTTCACGTCAAGTAGAGCAAGTATTCGCGCACACAATAGGCTGCGATGGTCTATACAGAAGCGATGGTCTGATAACGTAAGCGATGGTCTAATACAATAAGCGATTATCTAATAACGTAAGCGATGGTCTAATAGTGTAAGCGATGATCTAATTGCGTAAGCGATGGTCTGAATAAGCAATAGAAAATTCGATGACGGTTAAGGTGTCGAGTATATTTCAACTGTACGAAAGATCGCGCGCCGGGGTTATCATCAAGGTCGAATATTAATTGTAACGGTTTTAGAAGAGTCAAAGAGCGCTGGCATACCACCGAGATTTTCCTTTCAAGACGAGAGCCTCGTAGAGGGGGGAGCGGCTTGTATCGAGCGACGCTCACTTGTCTATCGATTACGAGTCTAAATCGAGCGCGGTAAACTTAAATATAATTTCGGTGTTGCCGAAACAAAAATATTGGTTAATAGTTACATCAATTAAGACTGCATAAACCTGTTGACACTAATAGGAAGCGCCAACAGAGTCAAGTTAGTCTGGGTGCCGGGCTACAGCGGCATCCGGGGCAACACCAGGGCGCACGAACGCCTATGCCCCATAGGTATCATCCAGCGGTTCGTGAGAGCGGTGACCTCTAAGTGGGCCGCAGAACGCTTTGCGAACCTCTGGGACCGGAGCTTAGGGATGAGGCACACGAAGCCTTTGTTCTCTGGTCCCGAAGAAAAGCTAGGCACCGAGCTATCATGCCTCGACCGGGCTCATCTGAGACTGGTCGTGGGTATGGTTACGGGACACTGGCACACGCGAGAACGCCGAATGCGTCTGGGGCTCTCACAGGACCCGGAATGCAAGAGGTGCCACAGCGGGATGAATACGCCTCTCCATCTAATAACGAGCTGCGGCGGGCTCGAGGACGTCAGAAACGACGTCCTTGGGACCATTGTCGCAGATGGCTTCAACCTGGCGATCGCGGGGGTGGCCGTACTCCTTATCTTTGCGCGGGAGGCCGGCTTGCCCTTGGGTCTGCCACGGTAACGGTATGCCCATTAGGGGTTCGGGCACAATGGTCCAAAGGACTGAGCGCCCGGTGAATACCACATAACAAAAATATATCAATTAAGCAATGTACCATTATCAAGTGTAAAATATGCTTCTAGGGGGGAAATAATATAACTATAACACCGCATATTTCAGGCATAAATCGAAAAGTTGTAAAATTAAAAATGTTCGTTACCTGCGTAAAAATGTGCGATACACAACTAATTCGTACAACCCGCGAACCACAACTGACTAATCCCGAGGCATGCAGGCGGATCTGATGACCACATTCAAACATGTGATGTATGTGTAGTGCGTATAGTACTAGAGAAATTTGCTTCTTAATACTTACTTCTGTTAATTGTCGCCCCGGCTTCCCCTACAGTTCCTCAGTGGTTTCAAATCTTTCTATTTCAAATATCCTGTAAAACCCTACATAGAATTTTCAATAAAGTCTTTTTGAACAAAACTAAAAAAAATCATCGGAAATGTTGAATATTTTAAATGAAATCTTAATTTGAAGCAAAGAAGATCAGATAGGGGCTTCCAATTATGTTGAACGTCTTTGAATGGAAGTAGTCCGTAGCGAGTGTATTTTTATCCATAAGTGGATAAATAATATTGATTCTGGACCAACGCGCACCCCATTAGTGTACCCGTACGCGTCGCACGTACACACAGAGTTCCATGGCAGGGGGGGTCATCTCGAATATTCCAAGGGTTGCGCACAATGGGGGTACATGCCGATGACACATATTCGCTCCGTGCATCGGGGCGTCAAAGTGGGGGAATAAGGCTCACAGCGCTCGGGGTGATCATTTCGTGCAACTTTTGTACGTCAGTTCGACGCCATTAAGCTTTGCGAGATGTCACCAAAAAAGAAACCCGGTTGTATTTGTTGCGTAGTGGGTTGCAAAAATAACTCATTAAATACACCAAATACGCATTTTTATATATTTCCGTGTGCCGCGCACAAGAAACCTCAACGAGATAAGTGGGTCCAGGCGGTTAAAAGAAAAACGTAAGTGTTTGTTGAATTCTAACATACTTCTGTTTCGGAGCTAATTATCATGCAATCGACTTGAACGTAATTGGATTGAATTATATTGAATAACATAAACAAAGATGAATTTTATCAAATAGAAATATATTATAAAATAAAAAAGTCTTCGATATTATTTTTATAAATTTTTTTACCTTGACTGCACAACAGTTTTATATGCTTGCAGGGTGGATGGGTCTGAATGGCAACCTAAAAAGCATACGCGAATTTGTAGTCAACATTTCATCGGTAATAAGAAATCTGACCATCCTTTGAGTCCGAGTTTTGTTCCGAAAATTTTTCCAAATTCTCAAAGTAGCAGAGATGGAGCAAAAACTTTCAAAATTGCGGTACAAAGGTATGTAATACAAATGATATAATATGTTTTTTCTAAATTCCTTGGTACACAAGTAAAATTTCACTGATTGTTCCAGTGTATGTAGTAATGGTATTTCACTGTTATTTTCAGGTTTGAGCGCAGCCTTCAACGGCAGATGAAATCGAGGACGACGCAACCTTCTCAACCAACAGTGGAAGGATTGACAACTGGATATCTTAAAAACAAAGAGTTGTCATTATCCAGCAAGCTGAATGATGATGCAGAACCTTTGCGAAAAGATCAAGAAACTCAAGTAGATTTTCTGGAGCTTCAATCAACTTCTTTCACATTTACATATGATCACTATGGGACAGAAACTAATCGCAGTGAAGCCAAGATACAAGCCAACATCCCGCTGGCTACAAGTAGCCAGAAGAGTTTTGCACGAAAACCCATGAAAGATTCATGTTGTGGAACTGACATAGTTCACCGAGATGTATCTGTCGGTCAAGACATCGAAGATAAAAATGTGCAATTGTTGGTAACCGAGATGGCGGTTAGCCGCTAGTTACTCGCAATGAGGGGGGGAGGGGGGCCTCGGACCGCCGGGGGGGGAGTCAGGTGGCCTTCGCAGGTTCCTACTGCTGAACTCCCTGGTAACCCCGTGGGTC
The DNA here is from genome assembly GCA_946811545.1 of Netelia fuscicornis. Taxonomy (NCBI): domain Eukaryota; kingdom Metazoa; phylum Arthropoda; class Insecta; order Hymenoptera; family Ichneumonidae; genus Netelia; species Netelia fuscicornis. The sequence goes on from OX328015.1 coordinate 28,403,393, forward strand.
GGAGGGGCAGAGAGAGGAGGGTTCTCTGTCCCGAGGGGGGGGGGGGGGGCGATGGGTGGCCTTTGCAGGTTCCTACTGCCAACGCCCCCTGTCAGCCCCTCTTCCGGAGTTGGAAGGGTCAGGAAGGTGGTGGCTAGGTGGATTTGGTCGCTCTGAGAAGAGCGGATTGCGTTGCGTAGGCCCGCCGGAATACGTGGAGTGCCTAAACTTCTCTGCTCCGCGGGAGCGGCCCGTCGAGGAGGCGAATCCGGGGGCGCGAGTCAGTCGGTGGCTTGATCCGGCCCACAACCTCTAGCAGCGCCCGTGGATCGGCCCTCACGGCGGGGCGGAGGGGCTTCTTGGGCGAGAGGCGAAAAACCTCCTTCGTTGCCACCCCGGCGGTGACGACCCCCAGCTTTGCGGGTCGGGTGGCTCTTCGCTCCAGCGAGCGGACTACGACCTCGGGGGTTCGGCCGGCAGCGCGTGGTCGGTTTGCCGGTGGAGGGATAGCCCGGCGAGGTGTCGACCGAGGGGACTCGGTCGGTCCCTTCACGAGAGCGGGTCGAGCGGAGTTCTGTACGTTTACCGGGACCTGAGAAGGTCCGTTGAGTCCTTGGGCCGCCCGTCGAGCCTCGGCGCGGTGGTCCAAACGGCGATAGTAGGAGGAGGTCCGGCGTCGCTTCCTTGGCATTGAGTCGGCGAAGGTGGAGGGTAGAATGACGGGGTGACCCGAGACAGCGAGGTAGTTCCCGTGAGATTAATGCTTTTATTGTAAGGCGTTCGTACAGTGGATTATCTTTGTAGAGTCCGAGGTAGGGAGAAGAGGCACCTGGTTCGGCGCGCTCATCCAGACGACTGGCGCTAGGGCTCGGGGCTGAGCCGTTTATGTACCCGTAGGCGCTCGAGCGGCGCGCCAATCAGCGCGCGACTCGACCGCAGAGCGCGGTATAGGTATATGCGCCGTATAGCGGGCCGCGCTCGAGCGCTGATTGGCGCGGCGGTTGTTCGCACGGTATAGGTATACCCACCGTATAGGCGACCGTGCTCGAGCGCTGATTGGCGCGGCGGTTGTTCGTGCGGTATAGGTATACACGCCGTGTAGTATTGCGGGGCCCGACAAGTGTCATAGATAAAATATACGACGAAAAACGGCGTGGGCCGTGAAGCGGCGTACAACACAATTAAAATTTGATTCTGGGTTCCATGGATTTTCTTCTATCACAACCAATCAAGAGTTACTCGATCTTGCTGGTGTAACATTTGACACTTTCAATTTATTGTTGAAAATTTTGGAGCAAAACCGATCGAATAATCCAAAAATACTTAACGATTCAAGAACATCATTGAAAGATAAGCTATTACTTTTCTTCATGAAAATGAAATGTGGCCTAACATTCTCAGCATTGAGTGTTCTTTTCAAGCTGCATAGAACCACGGTTTCTCGAAATTTTTTTTCTCTGTTGCATCATTTAGCACATTTATGTAAAAATTTTGGGGCTTGGCCCTCTAAAGAAGTCGTTCAGTCTACAATGCCAACGGATTTTAAAAAGAATTACGAAAACTGTCGTGTCATTATTGATTGTACAGAGTTTAGAGTAGAACAACCGTCTACTGTAGAACATCGTGTCCATTTATATTCTCAATATAAAAAGGGGTTCACAGTAAAAATTTTAGTCGGATGTACACCTGGCAGTTACATTTCATTTGTCTCTAAATGTCATGGCGGCAGAACAACTGATGCGCAACTAACTACTGGAAGTGGATTTTTAGAATTACTTGAACCAGGCGATGTCGTTTTAGCTGACAAGGGTTTTCCAGCAGTGAAAACAGCATTAGAGGCAAGTGGCAAAGGAACGTTACTTGTAATGCCACCATTCCTGCATAATAATCATTTTTCTGCTGATGAAGTTGCTGAAACGTACAAAATATCTCGGCACAGAGTTCATATCGAGCGGATTATGCAAAGAATTCGAATATATAAAATATTGGATAAATTGCCTTTAAGTCTGCTACCACATTGTGACAATATAGTTTTTGTGTGTTGTGTTTTGGTAAATTTGCAGCCTGCTATTTTAAAACCAAGTGACGATGAAGAAATTGTCGAAAAGTAAAATGCCGTCTGAAAACTCGTCGCAACTCATCTAATAGCTAACACTAGACAAACATGTTCAATTTCATCAAAAATTGTAAATATATTTATTTAAAAAAACAAACAGGTGTTATCAAAGAAACTGCAAATATATTCTTTGTACCAAACTGGTTCTCGTATTTTATTTCACATGTTTATTTTGATGTGAAATAACAATTTTAAATAAAACATCGGATAACTGAGTTACAATGTTTTGCTCAATCGTATAACACCTGCAGACTCCTTGCATTAATAAAACTATTAAATAAAACATCGGATAACTGACTTACAATGTTCTGCTCAATCGTATCACAGCTGCAGACTCATTACATTAATAAAACTATTAGGAACATTTTTTGGTCACATAACGCTTTTCTGTGGCTTAATAACATTGATAGCCTTACGACGAGAAATAAACTTATTTAGGGACGATATTTTCTTTGTCGCTTTCACATAAAGCTTGTAGATAGTGTCCAAAGTAAAATGCGTGTAATTTCGGTATCAGACCTTTTAAAAAGGTATCTTCTCGTGACAGAGTTACAACACAGTGTCCCTTTGGTGACCACACAAATAAATCACACTGTGACAATCCTGTTACATACATTTGCATTTGACACTGCGTGTAATACTGATGCGTTGATTTCAAATCTACGTGATTATTTGAATGAACTAAATATGTGACGTTAAAAGTTTTGGCGATTTCATCATAAACAGGTACATTTTTACACGAATAAGGACACTTGATTTCTACTAATTTCGTTATGCATCCATCTTCTATCACGACGCCGTCAAGAGACGCACTTAACCATGGCTGAGCTTTTAAAATGATTGTGCCGATGGTCAAAACCTGAACATTTAATAATGTTTCATATTCCTTTCGGGCGATTTTCTCCATTTTTTGGCCATATTGGGTCGCGGGAAATGATTTGGTGTGAATGTCATTTAAAAAAGAATCTATCATTTTTTTAAGATCCCGTTTTGTCTTTGTTTTAATTGCGTGGGCTTTATTGCTTGTCGTTATTCGAAGCTTTCTAGCCTTAAACCAATCAAAGCAATCGCTTTGACTTACAGTTTTAATGCATACTGCGATTATTTCTTGTTCGGTCAATTGAACATGTTTTTCATAAAAACATTTCGCTGCAAAGCTTGAGAAGTGGGCTTCTTGCAAGTACAATTCGCTCTCTTCTGCAAAAATTATTAAGTTGATAATACAGGTTTCCCAAGACACCTCGTTATTAAATGAAGGCAATTGTGTTTTTTTAGTTTCTTTCGAGCTCGTATCGTCTTTCAGACGCTCTTGAGCTGCTAAGATTAGTCCGAACGCACAAGAGTGTGTTACATCTGATAATTGGACAGCATACGGAGGCCCATTTACAGGGTTTATGACCCTTTTAGTTTTAAAATGTTCCGCGATCACAATTCCTTTCGCATACATTTCTGTTCCGAGTAAATTTCGTGAGGGCCTTCCCCATTTTTGATCTACACTGGTTTGTGTTGCATTTCGATCGGTGTTGATGTAGCATATTAGTGCGTAGATATGCTTGCATTTTCCGCCCGCCGCTGATACGCAATCGCATTTCACGGTTGTTATTTTGCGATTACCGTCAATCTAGAAAATAAATGAGTGTTTGCAATCGCTGCGTATTATACATTGCGTATTATAAAATACGCAACCAATCATCAACACATATTACTTAATGAAATGTGAATACATAAGTACATAACAGCAACATTAGTTATCACTAGTTTCAAATACCACTATTGTTTTTTCAGACATTTCCAAAAAATATTTTACCTCTAATTGCACCTTATATGGAGGTGAACTAACGGAAGTCTGGCGGATTATATTACATCTTATCACAGATGAACGTATTTCGTTAAAAAAACATTCTTCTACTTGAACCACGTGCGTCGTGGTGAGGCGGGAACCCTTTTTTATTGTTTCTGGATTAAAATCTATGGAATGTGCCACAGATTGAAACCCCGTCCGTATGCATATATTCATATCTAAACAGTTGCAGACATGTGAGGTTGCAGAATCGATCAATTTTCAATACCAAAAAAAGATAAGTATATAGCACTTTGAAAGTAAAAAAGGTACTTACCGTTGTGTGTAAAAGTCTCACCTTCTTTTTTTTTGTTATTAATAAATTTGATAAGCTAGACTTTGTTTTCTGATTTAACTTTTGTAATTTTATTTGTCAACTTCTCATATAAACCAATGTAATAGCCGGCGTCACGGACGTGCAGAAAATTCTCATAACTGCCACCAGCGGCGCTGTCTACTCTTTGCACAGAGCGAATACTGAAATAATTCTCACCATGAAATTAATAATCCATTTTTTTCGTCGATATCTCCGATGCAGCTTCTCGAACGCTTTGGTGCGAGGCTCGCAAGTGTCCAAGATTTTTAATATTCTACTTGTTAGAACGTGTTACGATATTTCTCGGAAGCGAGTGGTGTGTGGGGACGAAATAAATTTCACTCCGACGTTTGTTTTATACAGGGTGTTAGAAAAGTCTGGAAACGGTCGAATAACTAAAAAATAGAGCATTTTAGAGAAAAATGTTTCACACAAAAGTTGTATGGTTCCGAAAAAGGTACAAGATGGTGTCATTGGATTGACCTTGAAGAGTCATTTCACGGTCACACGAAGGTTACCTAAATTTTTTTTAATGGCGCTCTCTATTTTTTATTATATATTCTTATAGCTGGTCTCGAGAGCTTTCTAAAACACTATAATTGAATGTTTTTTTCATCAATTACTTTTCCAGTTATAAGGCTTCAAAAGTACAATACCGCCGGCATTAGCGTTAACCCAGATGTATCACGTGGAGGTTGCACTGTCGGATTTACATCTCTTGTGTGTGTGTGCGTTTGCGTGCGCGCGCGCGCGTGTGTATGTGCGCGTGTGTGTGTGTGTGATCTGTGTGTGGGTGTGGGTCGGTGGGTGGGTGTTTAGATGTGTGTGTCAGCAGAGATAAGGACGCACACGCACACGCACGCGCACACACCCACTATTACACCTCGCTGAAAAATTCGGTAGCTTCGAAATGGTGACACACGTTCACTATCTCATTATCATCGATTAAGCTGATTACACCGGCTCCTTCGCGACTAACAACTTCAGCTGTTAGCCTTCGGTTGGCTAGGAAAGCCACCGTATCCAGCCTATTTCGAGGCAGCGTACACGCATCGACACCTTCTACGCAACACACGGTAACCAGCGCTGGAGGTGGTTTAAACCGAGACTCTATAGCGTATATGTAACAAGCCTCGACGAAGGCGTAAAACGCCTCGTCAACCCACCACACCCTGCACCCGTCGTCCGACGTGCGTTGAACAATCGTGCGATAAATATGAATCCCGATCCGAACAACACACGCCTGACCCTCCTTAAGGTAGTTATAACACGAATCAAAAGTCATACCAATTTAATGAATTTTTGTGAAAAACTAAAAAAAGTATTGAAGAATACTTCTGCGAAAGGCCATAGGCCGATAAGTATAGTGAATCGGCCCCAGAAAGATATCTGGCTTATAATTTCAGGGTATGTTGGTACTTATGAGATACTTCGATACTGCAAGTTTCAGCTCTTCATCTCATACCGTTTTCGAGAAAATCGAAAAAAGCTGAAATTCAGAAAAAAATTATTTTCTCAGAAACCCGTGAACCGATTGATCTGAATTTTTAATATGTTCTGGAGGATGATGGTAGCTTCTAGAAGAAAAATTATGAGCTATATTGGTTCATAAGAACCTCGAAAAAAATGACGTTTTTCTTTTAATTTTAATTTTTAACTATGATAGAGTTTTGGCACAATTATGAAACTATTTTCTTTGAATTCCTCATTCAATTTTCTGTGGAATTATGACTTTTACGAATATTAATAAATGGTACGCCATATTGAAAAAAAATAGAAAACCATTTTTTTATTCAAAAATCAAGTTATTTCAATGTTTTTATTCATTAAACACTAGTTATCGCTATATTTGAATACATTATTTTTTACATAGTAAGAAAGATTTTCTGTGATCCTCATGACTAATCCTCCTCGCTATCTTCATCAATGACCGTGGTAATATTATCTTTATTGAATAAGGAATTAAGTATTTCAGCTGGTCTGGGGATTTAAGCCAAATATCGAGCGTGTGCTAAGTACAAAATTATTGCAGCGACATGTGAACAACAACCAATTGTTCTGAGTCCATTAGCACATTCACAACAATACCTTGATATTCCACTCCATCCAATTGTGTCTGGTTTATATTCAATAAAACATCTGTAAACTTTTCTTCCGATATGACGAGATTGCACTTGAGCCTTCAACACATTGGTTTGATCTTTGACAAACTGAATAGTTATATTATCTGATTCATCCATCATTTCTGCTAAATATGATATTGCTTGTTTATATTGATATGATCCCGTAAATAGAAGCTTCAAGTCCTTTTCAGTCATTTCCGGAAAGTCCATTAATTCACAAGATGAAATTGTTTCAAATGGAAGTTTCTTCCGCCGCCAACCATTTTTATCTACTTCTTCAGCTAATGTATTGTCCGTATTATTTCGAGATTCCATCATTTCAACAATTTCATCAAAATACTCTGCATCTGAAGACAGGCGTTTATTGTATTGATTGTGAAGAAATGATGCAATTCTATAAAAACTACCTACTCTAGGAAGCATTTTATTGTCGAATTTCTGGTCAAGTAAATGATATTTTTGTTTTAGCATACCATGTACTGCTTCTACTACCCATCGAATTTTTGTAATGTACCTTGAAGCATTAGATTCAGTCGTCGTTAAATGATTTCTTTTACCTTTCAATGCGGGCATCAATACTTGATAACCTTTATCTTCTAAGTGCGCCTGCACGTCACGAAATCCTCGATCAACAACAAAAACATCACCCGGCTCCAATAAGTTGCAAATACCATCAGGAGAATCGATAATCTCTTTCATTATAGCAGCGTCATTTAGGTTGGCGTAATATGGCCCTAGCATATCAACTATATAACCATTTGTTGTACAAATAGTAAATGGTTTACATAGCGGCACTTTCTTTTGCCCAGAGAAAGACTTTCTTTGATATGCATTATTAGAGCTCTTTTGATGACGAGCATATGTTCCGTCACAAATCAGAAAAAGCTTATCACTCAAATCAGCGTACAAACACTTTAATAGCGGTGATGAAGTATTTTGAACAAAATCAGTTCTGGACATGGCTTGACAACCAAAGTAACGAGGTAATACATCTTTTTCGAATGATTGTATTACTTGTTCGCAATACTTTGAAACCAACTGCTCATTTGGTAATTGTAAAGTCGCTGATATCAATTTGTTTGAGTTGCCAGTACGAAGTTTGAATAGAAATACAATAAGTGCTTGAGTAACCGTGCGAGAATCTGTATTTCTCATTGTTATTAATAAATCACGTACTTCTATTATATTTTCTCTTCTTAATCCAGTAAATATATAAAGTTGTTCATCAGAAATTCGAAAATCATCCATTTTATCGAGCAAAGTAGAGTCACAGTCAACAACCAAGTTTTCCATAAGTTGGGTTAGTTCTGACGATCTTAAAATACTCCAATTGGAAAAAACCTTTAACCTATCTAAATTCTCTTCATAAAAACGTTTTTTTATCAGATGGTCTCTGCAGCATCGATTTCCATTCGGAATAAAAATTCGTCGCTTGATGAAGCATTGAGTACGTGCATCTTGAGGAACAAGTACAAGATAGGTATTTGAAACATTACACACACAACAGTATCTGTGAGTAGCAACAGTTCTTTCAATTTGAATTTCAATACACTCCTCTGTATCATGAGATACAAAATTCAAATGATATGATGGATCATCAGAGCTTGATTGCGACAAAGTCATCGATGATAAGTTTGATTCAGTTCTTTCTAACATGCCACTCAAATCACTTATATCTGAAGTCAATTCATTTTCTCCAAATGTTTCCGTTTCTTCATCATCAAGTTTCATTTTTTTATATTTTTTTACACGGCAACATGAGCACACAATATCACCAACTATAATTGGATAGTCGAAAATAGTTGAAAGCTCTGCAGCATCTCCATCACTTTCTATATGTTTTGGAGCACCAGGTACTTTTTTTATGAATTTTGAACAAACACAACATTTTGGGTTGTTATTTTTCGACGTAGACATATTTGTATTTATATAAAATCAGAGTAATAGTCCTTTTTATATTTTGGAACAAACGATAATCGAAAAACAAACCAAGCTCTTTTTCAATGTAAACAGTGAATTTGAAGGTTAGTTTGTAAATATGTCATTTTTAATTAAAAGTAGAAAATAAGGTTACCGACTTGTAATAACAGTGCCATCTTACAGTTACTGAATGAACTAATTATTATGCGGGAACAATAATATTTATTAAAACGTAGTTATCGAATACATAATCGAGAATAATATTCGAGTGAGCACCATTCCTGCTGTTCATTGAATAAAAACATTGAAATAACTTGATTTTTGAATAAAAAAATGGTTTTCTATTTTTTTTCAATATGGCGTACCATTTATTAATATTCGTAAAAGTCATAATTCCACAGGAAATTGGATGAGGAATTCAAAGAAAATAGTTTCATAATTGTGCCAAAAGTCTATCATAGTTAAAAATTAAAATTAAAAGAAAAACGTCATTTTTTTCGAGGTTCTTATGAACCAATATAGCTCATAATTTTTCTTCTAGAAGCTACCATCATCCCCCAGAACATATTAAAAATTCAGATCAATCGATTCACGGGTTTCTGAGAAAATATTTTTTTTCTGAATTTCAGCTTTTTTCGATTTTCTCGAAAACGGTATGAGATGAAGAGCTGAAACTTGCAGTATCGAAGTATCTTATAAGTACCAACATACCCTGAAATTATAAGCCAGATATCTTTCTGGGGCCGATTCACTATACTTATCGGCCTATGGCCTTTGAGGCAATTTCACCATGCCGTTTTCAAGATACCGTTTCTCGAAAAATTGCAAATTTTGCATACAAGCAATGGCTTATACCCTAGGAAATGAGCACTTTACGGATATTCAGTCACTGTTCCGTCGTCACATGTGTTTGGGTGTGCGCATGAACGCGTGCAAGAGAGCGAGGAGAACAGGGCGGGTTCGCATGGCCGCGGCGGATGTGGCGGCGCTGATCACGCTCGCTTGTCCCGCCAAAACCGCGCGAACCCGCGTTGTCGGAAGATGGAAGGCGGGGGGGGGGGGGGGGGCGACCGGCGACGGTGAAGAAAGGAGAAGAGAGTCAGTCGCTTCGAGAACGTTATACAGGGTGGGCCATCTATTGGTACGTTTTTAAAAATGCGATCAGAAGAGTATGCATTGATATTTTTTATTAATTTTTTTTTTGTTGTAAAGCTAAAAGTATCCCCGTCAAGAATGAAAAACGATTTCGTTCATGTGGCTCCCTCTACTGGCCTTACAGTATGCCATTCGGTCACCCCAATTAGTGATAACATTTTGAACTACCTCGGTGCCAATTTCACTCAAAACAGTCGTAATGTTGTTTTTCAAAGCTGGAATTGTCTCTGGATTATCCGCATAACATCGGTCTTTAACGGCACCCCACAGGAAGAAGTCCAGCGGTGTCAAATCGCAGCTACGCGCAGGCCAATTGACATCTCCTGAACGGCTGATTATGCGGTTGTTAAACTTGGTGCGCAGAAGGTCGATCGTAAGTCGGCTTGTATGGCATGTGGCGCCATCTTGTTGAAACCAAAGGTCGTCCACATTCATAGCGTCGATTTTAGGCCATAAAAAGTTGGTCAACATGGCTCTGTAGCGTTCGCCATTGACGGTAACGACGTTGCCAGCATCATTTTCGAAGAAAAATGGGCCAATTATGCCACCACTCCAAAATCCACACCAAACTGTGACTCTTGGAGGATGCATTGGTCTCTCTACGATTGCGTGTGGCTGTTCCGAACCCCAAATCCGGCAGTTTTGCTTGTTCACATATCCGCCGAGATGGAAATGCGCTTCGTCCGAAAAGATGATTTTTCGACCAAAATCGACGTCATTATTGAGCTGGTCTATGGCCCACACAGCGAACTGATATCGAAGCGGATGGTCATTTGCTTTCAACTCCTGAGTCATCTGGATCTTGTAGGCGAATAATCCGAGGTCTTTGTGCAGTATTCTCCTCAGGCTGGTGCGACTAATGCTCAGTTGCTGCGATCGGCGTCGAGTTGAGGTCGTCGGATTCTGTCTCACACTTTGGGCCACAGCCTCAATATTCTCGGGTGTGCGCACTGACCGAGCTCTGGGACCACTTCTGTCATCCACTAACATCCCTTTCTCACGAACTTTCTTCACCAATTTGCGTATAGCGCCTTCGGTGGGTGCTTTATCACGACCCATATTTCTTTTCAAAATTCGCACAGTTTCGGCGACACAGCACTGACTTTGAAAATAAGTTTTTAAAATTTGAAAACGCTCTTCAAGAGAAAACATGTTGTTTCGTGCCGCGGACAGTATGGCTAATGAACTGTAAAAATTTCGGGTCTGTAACTCGTTTGCCGTTGTCATACGACGAAATTCAAAAACGTACTAACAGATGGCCCACCCTGTACTAAACGGGAGACCAGAGAAACCGGGATCAACTGATCCCTCGTTACTTAGTAACGATCACATCTTCTCTACCGAACGTAGAAGAAGGTAACCGACGGCCGTCGAAGTCCGTCGAAGTCTAAGTCGAAGTCTAAATCGAAGTTTAAGTCGAAGTCGAAGAAAGTTACTGGTCGAAACCCAGCATTCATATTGTACTACGGTTGTGCGAAGGCGACGAGTGCCAAGAAAGCGATCATAAGCGCGCGAAACATAACCACCACGTGGTCGGTGCGGCTAGGCAACGATCTTCACGCGGCTGCGGACGGTGTGCGACGCCAGTCGATAGTGTTCAACCAATAAATCTGGGTTTTTTATGCCGCAACGGCTTTTTCCCATAAATTGTGTCCGTTATTTACAAATTCCTATTCACCTAGTCCAGTTATAAAGGGAACAGTCAAACACAACGGTTTTATGCCACCGGCGGCATGGCCGTATCATTCAACATTAAACAGTCACCAAAATGTACGAAGGAGACATGCGAAATTCTTGAAATTTGGCACAAAAGTAGTTTAGTATATGAAGAATAACATATATTTTATTGCAATTTTTTAACCATACAGTAAAAAAAGTATAGACTATTTAAAAAATATTGTTTTGAGGCTAAAAGAATGCGTTAGTGAGCACGGCAACGTCGGTTTCTCACGACTGACGGGACATGTGAAAGGGGAAGGTTATGATACAAATCGACGAAGGGCGGGAATATAATTTTTTCAAAAGAAAAATGCTTCGGGTTTTAATGTATAGGAAACTTTTAACAGATTTTCATTGAGATTCAGATACAAAGAAAGATATAAGCAACAAATAATACATTTATCATCAAAATTGAATTTATTCAGATTATTATTTTTGTTTTGAAATTTCATATATCTTACATAATGATGTTTTGGTGATTTTTAATGATACTTTAATCATTTGAAATGTTCAACAGTATTTTTGAGAACAGTCTTATCTTTGGTTACTTTTGTGACAAAAATATGAACAATGAGTCTTCTCCGCTATGGTATAATTGTATCAATTGCTCGTACGTGATTTCCAGCCGTGCAAGTTTCGTGATCATATATTTGGATAGAACGTCTTTCAAAGCTGATAAGTCATTTCAGTTTGATCTAACTTTTAATTTTTTAATAAAATCTTTCAGTGACTCAATGAATATTATAGAATTTTCAAATATGTCATCGAAAGTCAAATATTGCTGAATCAAATCTTGCAGAATGATATCATACGTAGCTTTATGAAAGTTTCCTCCGTATAAATTTCTGTCCAAAAAATCTTCCGCTAGCTTCGACAAAGTAAACATTCCTTTGCCTTGACGCTCAGGAAATTTTCGCCTTAATAATTTCAGTGAATCTGTAAATCCATAGATGATTTTGCTGAATTCATTTTCAAGAGAATGATTCACAATCTCTTACAAGGAAACGTTGTCAGGTGTATCTCGCCGATTTTGATGAAATTTGGCATGGTCGTAGAATGGACAAAAATTGGCCACATCTGTTTTTTATACGTGCCAAGATTGATTTTGAAGGGGTGAAACGCACCCTCGAAAATAGGGGTATTTTTCGTTTTTCGGCGATAACTTTTGAACAATAGGAGATATGACAAAATTTCAAATTGCAACAATATTTATTTTTTCGCGTACTATACACTGGATATGAGAATGGTGCAGATAACAACAAATTTCATATTGTTTATTGCAAATATGCAATTTTTGTCATACTTATCTCAGAGAGTTCTTAACCGATTGGGATGCAAATTTGCATACGGGTAGAGGGTAACAAAATAAAGTTGGGGTGTTTTATTGTTTTCCGATATCGCATAATTAAGGGGTTAAAGAACCCTTCGATTTTGTATTCAACTGCATCGTCTAATCAACTGGCCTTTTGCCATTCTGGGTTAAATTCACGTTAATATAAATTCGTTTGAATACTCGAGTACATATTTGTAAATGCCACTAACCCCCCACCCCCAATCATCCCCCTCCCGACCATTCAAAGTTCTTACCGCGCGGCATGGATGAAAATTTGTAGAAATGAAATGGGTTAGACTCGAAGTTCAATCAGTCAAAATAATCGATACAAACTCCCCTGTTTTGGCTTAACATTACCCTTAAGGGGGCAACTCAAGAACTTTGTTCATTCGTGATCGATTCGATTTCGGGACGAGGTTTCCAAATTGAAAACTACAACCGTGATTTTACTTTTTTCGACTTTGGATGGTCATATTTGAATAGTCTTTGTCGAAACCTATACTCGATTGGTAAATTAGTCCTTCCTCTTTTTCGACAGTCTTACGTAGGTTCTCTCTTTTCAGAGCCAAGTCTATTCTTCTCTTTTTTTTCGATGGTCAGTGCTTTGTGTGATTTTTGCACTCTTTTTTGGTCAATTGCTTTCAAAGAATTTATCAAATTGCTGGAAATATCCAAGTTCAGAAATTTTTTGACGTCTATTAAATAGCTGTCGCCTTCATTTTTTGTCAGAACTGCGCAAGCGACCCGGATATCACCTGATGTACTTGTACTGTAACTTTTGTTCTTTGGGAACTTCCTGCTGACAGTATGACTAAGCGCCTCATTAGCCTGATTAGATGCAGAAATACAAAACTTGAAGGTGTTGTCAGCATACGAATCGAAAATCGTTTGTGACTCACGATAAAGAATTTCATCTTTGATAATAAATTTTTGTTGGTACAATCCCGAGCTAGTATTACCAACTTTCTTGCACCATCTGCCACAATTGTCATGTTTGTCGAAGAAATGATAAGGGATACAGCGCGCGTTCGCTGCTAATCCTCGGCTGTCTCCTTCATTTTGGGCAACGGCGTAACTGAAGCATTTCTTCATGTGAGAAATCAAACCTTTCTTGCACAAGCTTTTGTGTTTTGATTGCAGACTGTATAGTTTTTTTGACAAACTTGTTTTACAAGGTTGATGTCTGCTAATTTGTAAATTTTGCTTCCATGGTTTGATTTCGTTACAGCAGACATGAGAGAGCTGTCTTCATCGCCGACTACTATTTTGACATTCAGATTTGACTCTTTCAAAATCGTGCATTTTGTCAACATTTCTGCACCAACATTAGCTTCCATGGCTTTTGTGCTGCCTGTAAAGTTTTTCCTGCAGTCATGTTCATCTAGGGGTCGGCCTAGATCGCACGAGCGACATTTTCGGTTGCGTGTTCGATAATCTAATATTTTTTTCGGTAGGAAACCTATTATAGCCCCATAGCCATTGAGACTATTGTAGCTCCTCCTATTACCCCTCTTCGACCAACCCATGCCGTATGAAATAATAATATTTACTATGGCGCCCAAGGTTTCGGCGAAATTGTTATTGCCGTCTACTTGTGCGCTAGATAGCACGCCTACGAACTCGTCTCTTATTTCTACAGGCCTGAAAATAAAATGGGAAAGTCGTCATAAATGAAAGAGAAATAACAAAACTCATTGAACTTTTTTATTTTATTTATAACACATTTTTTGTAAATATGTAAAATTATTTTGCCTTACAGTGTTACGTTTTGATGGTATAATTTTAAGAACATTTAGCACCTTATTTTTCCTCTTGCTATTACAATGTAACATGCTTTTATTTATAAAATTGGGACTGTGATAAAAACGGGAAGATTTAATAATTAAGGTGTAAAGTTTTAGTGTTAAAAATATATAATTATGTACGATATGGAATTGTTTTGTCGTAGACGAAGAAGCTTAATTATCATTAAAGGTTACAATGAACTTATAAAGTGTTATATTTCTTATTAGAGTTAATTTATTTTTAACTTTTTAGTACATTTTATTAACAAATAATAAAAGCTTATTTTTAAAAAAGTTTTTCTTTTTTTAATATTATTAAAAATTTCTTTTTTTTATTTAAAAAAAAATTTTTAAATAAAAAAAAAATTTCTTTTATTTAAAATATGTTTGTCATAATAATATTGCATTGTCATCCGATTTATATATGCATGCAAAATTTCAGCTCAATCGGAAACCGGGAAGTGGATCAAATTTAACTTGCAAAATTTGATTACAGACTGACAGACAACGGGACAGGTGAAGCTTGTAATACAAAAAGCTTGTAAAATATAAGAAGTTAAACTATAATAATATCATACACTAAATTCGAAAAAAACGAAGTAGAAAATTGATTATCAAATTAAAAAATAAATTATAATGAAACGTCTCATAAACATATTGTTGAGGATAAGCGATGCTCGTGAGCGAAAGAAAGACAATTTGACCGATGGTTTCATGACAATTCGACGCGTCTGTATACGAAATACACAACAGACCTGGGTCAACGGTTTTTCATCTCCGCTCGAACGTACTCGCGATATAAGCGGTTCAACCTCGGTACGAAGCGAACGGTCGTTGCGGTACGCGGTGGTACACAGTTACGTGTATAAACTAGATACGTGTTCACTTATATACATTCATAAATACACTTCATAACGCCTTTTATCAGAACCAGTATCTAAATTATTTACTCCGTATCCACATACTTTCATCACATGTCAACCAAAATGCGATTAAATATGTTTATGGAAGTAGACCTCGCGACAATTGATTACAAATCAATTAGTTTGTATAAAATAATTTTATAAATTTAGATTTAGATGGTCATATGAAAAGGCTATGAGTATAGATAGTATTTACAATTCCTCATGCAGTTTGTCTAATTTACTGAGCACCAATTTTCTTTCTTCGGCAGCAGCTTTTCTGCAGCTCCGTCTAGCTGCTGCTTCGATAGCAGGGTCGACTTATTTTTCATATCTCTTGAAGATGGTGTAATTCAGTTCCGGAATATCGAGACACATCAGAATTTTATTTAATTCGGTGCACCCTATCCGAGCATTGACTGTACCTAGAAAAGATAAATCGTTTCAATCATTTATCATTCAGCTTGGAAAAATATTTATTTTTGAATATACAGGGTGGCCCACATAACTCTTAACAGCTGAATATTTCGGAAACTATTTGTCCAATCAAAAACTTTCTCATGAACAACTTTTTGATTGGACAAATAGTTTTCGAAATATTCAGCTGTTAAGAGTTATGTGGGCCACCCTGTATATATGTAGGAGGCAATAGTGAGCGGTATGATACTGTCAAATAATAACAATCGGAAAACTGAACAGATTCTTTATTAACCAAAGAGATGTATGTTATGATCCAGGGTTTCATACGCATTGGATTATCGAACGACTCTCTCAGTAGCAGGAGACTAACTCACTCTCGTCTCTCGCGCTACCCGTCGAACGTTGCGCGTCCTCTTCGTTCGCACGATTCGAGAAGGCGGAGAGGAAGAGGGTAGTGCTGGTGCTCCGCATGAGACTAACAGCTACTTCCCGCCAAGTACGTCTTAGCACCTACATATACTTACCAAGAATTGCATTGGTTGTGATATCATTGTGAATTTTTTCTGCTGGATGAGCTTGGGTTTGCTCGTTCACTGCATGATGATGGCCTGAATGAACCTGATTTAGTACCTCGCACTTTAGACATTTAATTGAAAATGTTGAATGTAGTCCTTCCCTTGTCTCTTGAACCACATTTTTAAATGAGAGTGTGTCTTTACAAACTCTGCACTGCAGATTGTTTGCTAGAGCAGATAAGTTGAAGATGCGATTTGCTTCGCATACGTTAAAAATGTCGCGTTTTTCGTCGATTGATTTATTGCGATTGTTTTTCGGACGCTCCCTCGTGACAGCGACAACTTTTTCCCTTTTGGCCAGCTCTCTACTTCGTATAAATTTCCCTTTCGATCTTTTTTCAGACATCTTTTTGACGTTCTCTTTATTTTAGTCACAGGTTTCACTGGTTCGCACTCACTAGTATAAAATATTTGAGATTATGTTTGGCTATGCGTAGAGCACGCTGTAGAGAGATCACTGATACCCACAATCTCACTTTCGGCACGCAATACTCAGATAAATGATTCACGCAGATAAATCAATCGCACGGATATACGAGTAGAGCAACGTTGTCACGTTTCAATTTTTTACTGGGGCTACGTGAAACAAATTTTTATTAAATTAATTAATTTAAATTGTTTTTACGTTCAAGATTTTCATATGGTCTGAAACATTTATGTAAGTTGATAACAGTATTTTTACTTGGCCATATGACTTTTTTTCTGAGAACTTACGCTTCAGTTTTCTTTTGACTTATGCAGTCGTGTTAGAACTACTTTAATTGCAGCGCCGCGCAACGCGTCAATATAGTACACGTTGACCGCCACATTAAGCTGCTCGCACACAGCCACCATTAAAGGTGTACGGATGTTCACCTCATCATGTCATAAATATCGACGACTTTACACGCGAACTTTTGCGGTAAAACGGACACTTGCAAAAAGTCTCGCTCCATGTTCGCTGTTGCTGGGTAGAATTATAACCGTGTTCTAACGAGCAGCGAGAGTTCGTTATTACCCCGGTGTGGCACCTCTGAATCATATAAAAGTTTACCTCAGCGTTTTACATGTATATAATACATTGTTGTAGGACAAAATGCAGCGCTGATCGTCACGCGCTTATGTCTCTGCATTTTTCAGAGGTATTAAGATTCATCCTCGAGAGAAATGAATACAATGATTGCTGCATATATATTGTAGCGATATATATATATATACATTGTCACGCCGTTCGGGAGGAGGGGTATGGGGAGTTTGGAATAAAACAAACTAAGAAAAATATCACAGCAGGTTTTATTTGCACAATTAATTTTACGGCGGACGATCTCCGGGATGTTGTCTAACAATGACAAATCGTAAACTTGGTTTTGGGCGCCAGTTAATTTTTAAGCAATCATAAAATAAAATTAACAAAAATAACAACCAAAGGAATTTTCCACTGTCTAATGTACGGCGTATCTCTGAAAGGGGAGGATGGCTAGCGTATAGGGAAGGGGTGGGGGGGGGGGGGGGGGGGTCGAGTGGGAAGGTATCTCAGGGAGACGATTCGCCGACTCTACGGCCTCTAATTACCACTGGCGTTTCTATTATATTCAGTCTCGGTCGCACGATTTATTTTCTTACACTACGCCTGATACGGTCAGTCGCGAGGAAAGGGCGGGCGGGGAGAAAGGGAGAAAGGCGTTGTTGTCCGTGAGGACTTTGGTTGATTGATGGCAAGAGGGGGGGGGGGGGGGGGGGGTTAGGTGTGATCGCGCGACCCGCGCGATCGAATGTTGTCGACGGCGGTCGCGGTAGTAGGTAGAGGGGGAAAGGGGGTCAGGCGGGTAAGAAAGACCGTTACTAAGAATTTCGCAAAGTTTAATTTCTAGGTTTAACTGCCGTCCCACACGGCGAACACAGAGAAAAGAAAAGAGAAACGAAAACGGCGGATTTTCTAATATTCGCGGACTAAGGGATGACTGATACGAAATAATGCACGCGGGTCTGTCAAAAATGAGCCGGGCAGTATTTCGGGGGGGGGGGGGGGGGGTAACCTGTGCAAACACTCACCGTGCCGATCTCTTTCCTCCTTGTCCCGTTCTTTCCTGTTCCTTGATTATCCTTGTCGTTGCCTGGTCGTCCTTATATAGTTTTCGTATTCCTTTCCTTTTTCGTGTACTCGTATCCTTTTTCGGTCCAATTCGTCGTTAATCTTTGTTCGCTTTTAATCCTCTTTCGCACCCTTCTTCTCTCTCGCTCTCACTCGCTCTCAACTCTACTCGCTCTCTATACTCTCTAACTACGCTCGATATATTTTTCTCTCCTCACTGCTCTCTATACGCCGGCTCGTCACAAAGTGACGGCCGCATGGCCGGCCGGAAGCTCGCGCATTTTTCGCGCTCGCTGATTGGCTACCGGCCGGCATCGATCATCGAGGCAGCAGCGACACGGATCGATGGGAGATGGGTCAAACGTATGATTGATTCGGGACTATCGCGAGCGGGATCTATTGGGGACATTTTTTTTTAATTTTATTCTCTTTTTTTTTTGCAGTTTCGAGCTTTCGCTCATTACTGCCTGATTTCACTTTATATTTTTATTTTATCCAATTATTTTATTTAATAGCAATGTTATATTAGCTTTGTATTTCGTTTACGTTCTATGGTCACTTAGCCGCTGAATACATCAGCGTTTCCATCCCTGCCCCGTCGAGGCGGACCTTCTACTATCCATTCGCATTGTTTCTATCGCCGTTAGTCTCTAATGTATTTATGTAAGTTGCCCTTATCTTAAATAGGTTCTCCACGTAGTTTCCAAAATTCTGGAAACGATCCTGTGTATTTATTATCGTGGCCACATTTCCTTGTGCTTCTCTTAGACACGGATACCTTATCGCTTCGTACAATGGACACTCGAAGATCATGTGATCAATTGTCTCGTCCCTGTCGGTACAGAATTGGCAGTTGGGGGTACAGTTTACTCCTCTTCTATGGAGACTACTGTTGATTGATCCATACCCAGTAAGAATATGGACCACTAGCCTAGAGGGATTAAACCATTTATTTTTCCGTCTGAATCCCACGTCCCTGATGAATCGGAACGTTGTTCTACCATGTGTATCCGTTTCCCAGTTCCGCTGCCAGACTAATATCGCCTCCTTCTCGATTCCTTTTATCCCTGTCTCAATGTCACGGGCTTCACGTTCTTCGTTATCTTCTATGTTCGCGTCGAACCGGAAATTACCCCATCTTATACTTTGATTACTGCATATTTTCCTTGTTATTCCTCGTTGTATCACCTCCAGGTCTATTGGCATGAAGCCCAATATGACTTGCAACGCCACGGTTGCAGTAGTCCTGCAGGCCCCGGTCATGACAAGGAGGATCACTCTCTGTGCTGCCCACAAGTGCTGCTTCACTATATTATTTTGAGCTCTATCATACCATGCTCCCGAGCCATATAGCAGAATAGGTAAGCACACAGCCTTGTATAGTATATTTATAATCGGCCTCCTGATGCCCCATTTTTCATGTGCAACTCGTTTTAGGGCCATTACGTACTTCGTAACCTTTTCCCATAGCCTCTTCACATGTTTGATAAAATTTAAATTATCATCCACCAGGATTCCGAGATATTTATAACAACTTGCGTATGCAACTCGCACCCCACAAATACTGATTTTAGGTATTCTGCCTTCGCTAAATTTACCCTTGACCATCATTGCCTGCGTTTTTCGAGCTGATATTTTAAGTTTGTTCTCTTCGCACCATGTTGCTACAAGTTCAGCAACTCGATTTGCGAGTGCCTCGAGGCCCTTTCTATTGTTTCCCTTTATAAGGTAAACGACGTCATCTGCGTAGCCTATGACCTGTACTTCATCACTCTCGAACTCCTGTGTCGTCTTCTTCAAAAGGGTATCCATACACCAGTTCCACGCATGGGGCCCCAAAACTGAACCCTGTGGGCAGCCTTTTTGCACTTTCGCTACAACCTTTTCAAATTTATTAGTCACTTCAATCTTTCGCCGTGTAAAATAGCTGTTTATAATTGTGAGAAGCGTGCTGCTACACTCGGCCTCCACCAGGCGCGCTCTGATTGCCGGCTACTACAGGTTGTCGAAAGCTCCTTCAATATCCAGGAAAAGCGCAACTACATACTTTTTGTCAGTGTTTTTAATTTCGTTTCTGAATTCCATCAGCGCATCTTCTGTTGATCGACCGTTTTTAAACCCAAACTGTCTATCACTTTCTAGCTGTAGTTCTTCATACCTACGTTGTATGCGATTGACTATTATCTTTTCGAAGATTTTGTTCATTACTGGCAGGAGCGCAATTGGCCTATAGGCGCTGACAGATTCCGGATCTACGTCGTCATTTTTTGGTATAAGGCGTAGGCATGCGATCTTCCATTCGTCCGGAATCTTAGCCTCACTGAGACATTTATTGTATAAAAGGAGTAACACTTCCTTGTTCGCTAGCCACAATTCTTTTATAATCTCAGGTCCGAAGCCATCCCGCCCAGGCGCCTTTTTATTTTTCAGCGTTTTTAACACCATTTTTATTTCAGCCGTTGATATTTGAGGCTCTAGATTATGGTTACTGTATTCGCTGTATATCCCTCGAATTTGTCGGTGCGTAACTGTCTCTTCCTCTCTAGGTTCCATCGGGGCAAACTTCTCTAGAAGTAGACAAATAGACTCTCGCCAAGATTTAGTTTTCCCGCCTGTAGGCAAGCTTAGAGTTCCTATGTCGGTTTTCTGTCGTATTTTATTTCGCACGATTTTGTGGATTATACCCCATGGGTCTTTGTTTTCCTCTACTTGTACAAAGTTTTTCCACATTTGCTCCTTCTGTCTTCTAATTTCTTTCGTATATTTGTTTCTGGCTATTCTGTACACTTCCTTGTACTGGCGGAGGTTGTCCACAATCTGCATACGACGCGCTCTCGTCAGTTGCTTGTTTGCTCTCCTAACTTCCTTCCGAAGTTTGTCCAGTTCGTTGCTCCACCATGGTATCGCTCTGGAGCTGTTCTTCTTCTTAGGAATGCACTTGCAACAAATGTTGGTAAGTACTTTTCGCAAATCGGTATTTAAGTCATTTATGTTTTTATGTTTCAGAAGGTCCATCTTTTCCGGAGTAAATTCTTCGTTAACCATTTCTTTAAACTTTGTCCAGTTCACTGCTTTTATGTTCTAAATATCTCTTTGTGTTTGAATATTTTCCTTTGCGTATCTTAGCCTCATTTCTATTATGATTAGGTTGTGGTCAACTGCAAGTATCTCGTCTGTGAGTCTCCATCTCAGACTACCCCGTCGGATACCCCTCCCTACGACCGTAACATCTATATTTGATTGTCCTTGAGTACTAGAGTACGTGTGTCGAATACTAGGCTGGTTCAGAACTGCCAGGCCTCGCTCAATAAAGAACTCTTCGAGCAGGCTTCCCCGCTCATCCGTCTCTCTCGAAAACCATGTGGTCGAATTGGAGTTGGCATCCATGCAAATCAAAACTCGGCGGTCGCCTATGGCGTTCAAAACGGTCTCGAGTTCCATTATAAATCGCTGTATCGACAGGGACAACTGGCAATATAAATTGACTATGAAAAAGCAGTCATTTGCCGTTCGTATCTCAAATGCCATAATACGAGTATGTTCCGAAACATTCGTACTCAGCGAAAAGACCTCTAGTTTCCTAGTGCAAACTATTGCAGCTACCGAGGGGGTGTCACCACTTGGACATAAGATACTCATTTCTTGTGTTGTATATCCTCGTATTCTTCCCTTGAATGTATAGGGTTCTTGTATACACAAAATGTCAAGCTCCAGTACAGTCATGATCCTATTAAGTTCTGCCGCAACCATTCTTGATCGCTGCGCATTTATCTGACCAATTTTTAACTCCATATTATTCTGCTACGGTAGAATTCGACTTGTCTTAAGTACTCCGGACAGTCCTTATATCTTGTACTGTGCTTGATATCCTTTCTTTTGGCCCGCGTGCAGTTGACACACTCCGGATTAAGTTTTTTGGCACAGGTTTCTCGCAAATGCTCCTGGCTTCCACAATGCTCACATACTTGTTTTTCAAAACTGCAATTCTTCGCGATGTGTCCATATCCTAAGCAGCGAAAGCATCGCGTGATATTTATATGTTCTTTCAGTCTATATGTTCTCCAGAACATAAAGACTTTTCCTCGTTTCAAGAGGTTCGTAAAATGTTGAGCTGGTAGTAGAACGATCCAGTTGACTTTGTCCGCTTTGCCATTTACTTTAAAACAGTGTCGGAAGTTGACTTTTTCCTTCAGATCTTGTTCATTTGCGTTCACATTATAATCAAGGTTCTTTGCAATAAAGTCCTCTTTCAATTCAGTAGCTTTGTAGTCCTTCTCCACATCGTATATGCTGATACTCGGGTCTGACTTCTTTGGCCCTGATGTTTGTTGTCCCACGTTGTCCAGCCCCGCCTTTTCAATGATGTCCACATCAGCTTTACTATTGACCTCTATTACGATACCTTTAGACCGAAGCTGTCGTATACTACGAACTTTCAGACACCCGCGCTTGTCTTTCAGAAGATCAGTTACTCGTGTTTTGATTTCATCATTTGTTCTCGTGTCATTTTCATTTTCCGGTTTGATGATAACCACTTCATATGCTTCCTTCTTTTTCTTTTCAGGTCCACTAGGCTGCCGGCGAGTACCAACCTCCGGATAGGGGGACCAGCCCGACGAACCAGCTGTCACCTGCGCGTAAGTATTACTCCTCTGTTCAAAACACACGGCATGTTTCGCAATTACTTTTTCGTTTTCCAGTATCGCGTGTTGCAGTTGCGACTCCAGTATCGCCCATTTAGCCAAAATAAATTTGATGGCCGGCTTATTAACCTTGTTCGCGTCATTAAATAAGAAGGCCTCCAGACTATCTCTGTCCGATTTAACGGCGTCTAAGGCAGTGCGATCGCGAATCTCTTCGAAGTCTATCTCTATCTCTGAACGTTTGCGTTTTACAGCCAATCCAATTTCATCGGTTAGGGATGCAACCGAACTAGCCCGTCTAACGCCCAGACTAGGTGCATCCACATCTTGTGAACCTGCATCCGCCCCCTGCTCCATTTCTTCAAATGGTCTCTGACTCTTCCTTTTTTGTTTTTTATTTATTGAAATTTCCATGCTATTCCCACGGGAATGGTCGGAAAGTAAGTCAACCCGGGCAGAGCCGCCTTACCCGGGCAAGCCTGATTTCACCTCGAACCACTCCAGCATGGTTAGACCTGCCAGGAGTTCGACTCCCGCTGGCACAGCTTCGAGGATCATCAGGACTCGCAAGCCCCCCCCCCCCCCCCCCCCCCCCCCCGCAACAAGGTAGCGAGCCACGGGGGAGTCTATTGGGGACATTTTTTTTTTTTTTAATTTATTCTTCTTGTGCACTGCGTGCTGCGGCAATCGAGCTCCTCGCTCATTTCCCCGAATATCATCCGATCTTTTGCACTACTCATAATATTCATAATATTCACAATTATATTATATTTGGTTTTTAACTTTCATTTTTGTATTTATTAAATAGTTTTTTTGGGCCTTTCACTCTATCCTTTTTTTTCGATTATTCCTTTTTTTTTCCTTTTTCCCATCTTGTTTTGCTTGTTACGTATATGATTTTAATTGATAATATCCAACACTCACGCTCTATTTAGTCATTTAGTCATTATTAATATATTTGTTTTCTTTTTATTTTCGTAGGTCTTTTAGCCGGCTACTTCTGCAGCCGTTGCCCGTCCCTGCCGCGTGGAGGCGGACCTACTTCTACTTCTAGTTTTGGCTCCTTTCGGGTCGTTGGTCTTGAGTTTCGACTCCTCTTTCAAGATAAGCTTTCCTTTTCTGGAATAGTTCTCTCGCAAATTCATTGAATTTTTCAAAGTGGGTTTTGCTGCGAATGAGTCTTTTATGTTCCCGTGTTTCTCTAAGATCCGCATATCTTATTCCCTCGTATTGTTCGCATTCCCACAACATGTGATCGACTGTTTCCCTTTCCCTCTTGTCGCAAACCTGACATTCACTGCAGTCCGTTAAGCTTCTCCGTTCCAGTGAATCATTTATCGGTCCGTACCCTGTTAGTAGGTACACCGAAAATCTATTAGGGATGAACCATTTGTTTTCTTCTTTAAACCTCACCTGTCTTATGAACCTGTGCAGATCTCGGCCATGGTCATTTACCTCCCATCTATGCTGCCATTCCCTTAGTATTTCTTCATTGACCATTCTGTTTTGTACTTTCAGCTCATCACCTGAATTCTCTGTATTTTCATTTGGTAAGTATATGTATTTGTGCCATCGTACGTATTCTTGTTTCCTTACTCGATACATTATTCCTTTTTTAATTGCTTTTAGGTCAAGTGGGAGGCACCCTGCGATTACCTGCATTGCAGCCGTCGACGTCGTTCTGCATGCTCGCGTCATCGAGAGGAGCAACGATCTCTGTGCTGCGTCCATGTTGCGTCTCATAAGGACTTTATTTACCGCCTGGTACCAAAGCGCTGCGCCGTATGTTATAATGGGTACGCATACACTTTTGTATATGGTGCGCATTGTTTCTGTCCTTATTCCCCATTCGTCCTTGGCTAACCTTGTGATGGAAATTGCAAATCTTACTATATTCCCTCTTTTTTCCTTCACATGTGGTATGAAGGAGAGCTTTTCATCTATCCAGACACCCAGATATTTGTACTTAGTACAATATCGGATGAGTCTACCATTGACCCTTAGAGTTGAGAGCCTCTGTGAGTTTAACTTCCCCTTCATGAGTATTGCTTTCGTCTTACCTTCTGATACGGCTAGCTTGTGCTCCTCACATCATGCTTCAACTCTTGCGAGGATTGTTTCACCTAGCTTTTCAATTGCCCTCCGTGAGTCTCCCTTCACAATCAGCAGCAGATCATCGGCGTATGCGATCACCTCTGCATCGTTCGGATTAAACTCGTTCGTGAGTCCATTTAGGAGAGAATCCATACACCAACACCACGCTGCGGGCCCCATAATGGACCCCTGTGGGCATCCTTTTTCCTTTCGTCTTTTTGCACTGCTAGTTTCATTCCGCACGAACATTACCCGGTTACTGCAGTAATTATCCACCAGTTTGACAAGAGTCGTGCTGCATTTGGCCGCGATAATACGACGCTTGATCGCCGGCCACCATAAATTATCGAAGGCGCCTTGTATATCAGTGTATATGGCCACAATATATTTTTTTTCACTATTAGCGATACATTGCCGCATCGCCACCAGCGCATCTTCCGTTGATCGGCCTACCTGAAAACCAAACTGCCTGTCACTTCTTAATTCCATATTGTCGTATTGCCCCTGTATTCTTCGCACGACAATCCTTTCGAAAATCTTACCAACTACTGGGAGGAGGGCTATCGGCCTGTATGATTCAACACATCTCCGATCTCTAGATGTATCCTTCAGGATGATACGCAAATCTGCCTTCTTCCACGTGTTTGGGAATATGCCTCCTTGCATGCAGTTATTGTAGAGCTTCTTTATTGTCCCACAATCATGCTGCCAGATCACTTTTAGAATTTCTGCACATATACCATCCAGGCCCGCTGCCTTGCCATTTTTTGTTGCCTTCATTGCGGCGGATATTTCCCCGTCTGTAATTTCTGGTTCAAGATTCGAGCACTCATACTCCATGTTTTCCCGTCTTATGGCTTGAAGTCTATCTGGTTCATTCTCTCGCGAGTCTTTTGGTACCATTTTCTTTAGCATCAGCTTCGTTGTTTCTTTCCATGTGGTGGTAATCTCTCCATTTGGCAGTAGTAGTGTGCCCGGGATCTCTTTCCTCTTAGCTTTATCTCTGGCTATTTTATATGCAATACCCCATGGATTTTCGTTTGCCTCCTTTGTGACAAAATTCTTCCAGGACTCCTGTTTTGATCGTCGTACCTCCGCGGTGTATGCATTTCTTATCTTACTAAATTTCCTTTTCAGAGCTTCAATGTCCCCGCCACCGGCTCGCCTTGCTCTGGCTAGTTCTTTCCTCGTTCTTCGAACCTTCGTTCTCTGCCTCTGCAGATTCTCAGTCCACCATGGCATGGCTCCCCTTGTTATCTTCCGTTCCCCTAACGTTTCATGGCAAACCGCTGCGACCCCCCCCCCCCCCCCCCCCCCCGAATATCTTTGCCGCTTCATTTGGCTCCTGTGTCTCGATTCGCCATTTGTTATTTGCCGTAATAAACTCGTCGTATTTGCCCAGGAACCTTTCCCAATCAGCATCGTTGTGCTTAAAACCAGTTGTAGGTGCTCGAATTCTGCTCGCTACCCTACCGCTTTGCACCTCCATTATAATCAGATTGTGGTCGCTGGCACTACAGGCCGGGATCACCCTCCAGTCACAAATGGCTCGTCCAAGGTTTGAGCTGGTCAGGGTCACATCTATGTTTGATTCCCCATGCGTACTAGAATAAGTGTAATCTCTCGCCTGTTTATTAGCAACTAAAAGTTCTTTTTCTGTTATAAAATCCTCCAGGACTGCACCGCGTCCATCCCAATGTTCCGAGAACCACAACGGTGACTGAGCATTTGCATCGGCTGCAATCAATATTTTTGCTCCAGCATTTCGGTCCGTTATTTTTGTCAAAAGTGCACCAAGATCTCGCATGTGCCTGTCAATCGGGTGGGAATGTTGGCAGTAGATACTAATTACGAAGATCGTTTCTACTCCATCTGTAATGCTTGCGCATGTTACGTGGTCCGAATCGGACGTATTGACGTGGAACACTCCAAGTCGAGAGCTTGTCACTAGGATTGCAACCCACGGTGTGTCGATGTGGGGTTGAATCAGACGGTACTCAGGACTGTTATAGCCTACTACTTTTCCTTTGTATGAGTACGGCTCTTGTATACACAGGATATCGATTCGCTCATCCTGCACCATCTTCCGGATTTCCCCGGCTTAGGTGTATTTTATTCTAGTTCGTAGTAGCTCAACCTGTCGTATGTACTCAGGACATTTTCGATCCGTTGACGGATGGTTCGTTACTGCACGCTTTGCCTTCTTACAATTTACACAGCTTGGTTTATCCTTCGATGGGCAGTCTTTCCGGAGATGACCCTCCACACCACAGTTTCCACATTTCCGGTCAGCAGATCCGCAGTCTTTGGCTAGGTGCCCAAATCCGGAACATTTGTAATACCTGGTGACATTAATGAAATCACTTACCCGGTTAGAGCGCCATAGCATGAACACACGTCCTTTCTCAAGTATGCTTTTATGCATATCATGTGGCATCTCCACCAGCCAGTTTACATTCCCATTTCGATTTTTGAAGCTATGTCGGAAGACTACGTTTCCGGAGGTTTCGCTTGATTCCCTATTACCCAGGGTGCAATTCTTTCCTATTAGATCGTCTCTAAGATCCTCTGTTTTCAGGTCTTTTTCCACATCATATATTATTACTGTAGGATTCAGTTTCTTCGGCGCTTCCGTACGGAGGCCCACCTCCCGGAAATCCGTCTCCTTGATTAGCATTGGGTCTATCTGTCCATCAACCTCTATGGCCACTCCCTTCTGCCTGGTTGGGCGGATGTTTCTCACCTTGAGTTTGGACTGCACTTCCTTTAACGCTGTCTTAGCTGCGCTTGTAATTTCTGCCCCTGTTCTAGGATCATCGTTATTTATCGGCTTTAGTAGGATGACCTCTGTTTTTTGTTTCGGTCGGAGTGGGCGCTTAAAGAAAAGCCGTCCATCATCCTCAGCAGCCCCATCCTCCCGATGTGTCCCTCCAATTCCGCCTCGGGCCACCTGGGCGAAGGTAGGCTTTGGACCCTCCGACACCGCCCCTCTTACCTGTGCCTTTGCGTTTGCCCTCTCTGTCTCGAGTTCTGTCCTTATTTTTTCTGTCTTGACTATTTGCTCATAAAGAGTCGATTCCAGTGCAGCCCATTTGCTGAGGATTGTCCTCAATGCCACCTTTGTGATCTTATGGCTCTCATTAAAAAGGAGCGTTTCAAGTTCCTCTCGATGCTTTTTGATGTCAGCCATTACGATGCCATTATCGTCCTCATCGTCTTCTTCCGGTCCCCGTCTTTCTTTGACCCTCTTCCGTTTTTTTGCTCCACCACTGAGCACTCTTCCGGTGCAAGACGACGACTCCGATGCAGCTCTGCTACGGCCATCCAGGCTTTGGATATCGCTACAGCCCGAGACGTCCATTTCTTTTCCGAAAGCTTCCCCTATACTTTCCCTTCGAGTTCGCTCCGCTATCCCGACCTTATCTACTCCAGACGGTCCAGCCTCCCCAGTTACCTCCTTCTCCGGATTTTGTCCCTTTTGAGTGTTGTTTTTATTTGATTTTTTGTTTTTGTTATCAGTGTCCATATTTAGTCCCACGAGAATGGTCGGAAGGCGAGTCAACCCAGGCAGAGCCGCCTTACCCGGGCAAGCCTGATTACTCTGGGGGGTCGGCAGGTACCCCAGAGGGATCGTGTGAAACCGTCATATTTAACGTCCCACGGACATTCACCCCTTGGCACGATGCCTTACACCGTGGGTTGGGACGTTCTATTGGGGACAGGCAGGTAATTAGGTCGGTCGGTAAGTATGGGATAATTGTGGACGGGAATTGATAATTGTGGGTAATAAGGAGGGTGGGTAGTGTAATCGCCGTGCGCTGCTGCCATCTTCATCACTCTGTCGCCGCGCGGCCTATGGATGGCCGGTGTGCGGGGACGGACGGGTGCAGTGTTTTTGGCAGGTGGTGATTATGAAGTGTGATCGAGTGAGTTGTGAATTGTTAGTCCTCCTGGTTGATTTCGACGGGATGAGTGGCGATGGGGATGGTCCTCGGGTCGGTCCTGGTGAGTACTTCTTCATTCATTTATTTCTTCTCGATTTTGTGGATTTTTATTTCTTCTTTGTCTTTTTAGGTTATGCCGGTCAGTCCTGCACGGCGTCGACGACGACAATGAGGACGACGACGACGACGACGATGGTCGAACGGGGATACTTTGCAGGCCAGTCCAGATAGTCGTTTCGCCACTGATTCCTTTTTAATTATCTTTTTATTAATTTTCTTCTTCTCTTCGCAGATGATAGCGGGTCGGTCCTGGGGGACGGCAGCGACGACGACGACGACGACGACGACGACGACGACGACGACATATATATTGAAATGTTCGTTAAGGGGACTCGAAGAAAATTGAGAGGTAGATGTAAAAAAATGAATTATTCTTTATTCTGTTCTTTAGTAGCTATATTCACTCTCAGTTACTTTAGCCACTCTCGGTCGTCGACGGTGATTAGCCCGTACCACTGGCCGTGTTGTGCGGTGATTGGCGTGCTCCGTGGTGAATTTTCCGTAATTATTCGGCTGATTGGCTGCTTCGTAAATCAATGGAAATCGATACTCGACTGCTTGACAGCTAAGATGGCGGCGTCGTAGTGAATCGCGGACGTGTATTTTGTGTTAGTGCGACGTTTTCGAGGATTAATTAGGCAATGGTAAGTTCCTTTTCAATTCTTTTAAGCTTGTTATATGTGCTCTTTCGGTTTTTCTTTTATTTGTAGAGCTGCAGTGTGGCTTCGTATTATTTGAGGCGGTTTGCTAGGATTTCTTTTCCTCTTGGTGAGTCCACGCCTTGTTTATTTCTTTTGTCCTTTGCTTTCGTTTTCGGCTGTTGCCTTTTCTGTTATTGCCGGGCTTGAGTCGGCTTATTGAGGAATAGCTATGCTGCTTGATTCTGGAGTACTGCCGCTGCTTGTTTTTGGTATGGCCGCTGCTTGATTTTGGTACTACCGCTGCTCGATTTTGTTGTATCGCTACGAGTGATGTATTTGGAGGTACTTCCATATTGGCGAGTGTTTTTAGATTTTCTTTTCTGACTTCCTTCCTCCTTTCCTGCTGCTTGTCGTGTTGTTGATCCTGTGTGAGGAATCGTGCGGTTGTTCTTGCCTTGTAATGTTCTTCCCCGAGTGTTAAGATTTTTCTCCTCTGCTCCCTTGCGCACCTTGCTACTTCTTTTAATTTCTGGAACTTTCAACTTCTCTACTCTCCTCGATATAACCTTTCTTCCAAAAATTTTTTTTACTTTAACCCGTCTTTCCTTTTCTTCGCCAGCGAGTTGTTCTTTGAGATGGCCACCCTCGCTCTCCTTTCGGAGAGCAATGTACCGGCCTTCTTGGGAATTTCTCGCTTTTGAAGCTAGTGGAATTTTCGGTGGTGACTCCTTATTTATCGCTTCCTTTTATATTTTCTTTCCTTTCCTGGTAGTTGTGAGAAAGTCTTCCCTCTATCTAATTTTCCTTGAATTAACTTTTATTTTATTTCTAATGTTCTTTTTCTTTTCCAGGTGCTGTTGTAGGTGGCGCCACCCATTCAGGGCGTGTGGGGAATCACTAGGGAAACATATCCAGCGCACTGTTCTACCCACAATAAACTTAATAGTATCTTTATTTTTCAACAAGAATATAATTATTTAGATAATTTGTACTAATACGACATTCGGTGTGTTGCGTCGAGGATGGTCGAGGAACCAAGTTGTCTATCCTCTCTAGACGCGAAACTCGGTGTCGCGTCTCGACTCGGTGTTCGGGCGGCTACCGTCCGCGGCGCTGCGTGTCAGTTCGTCGCTGCTTGCCCGGTAGCGTTTTTGTCCACGACACCTTCCGCGCTTTGCGCGGTTGGTCGGGAACTGCCGTACCGGCAACCGCTACAGGCGGGTAGACATTTCAATATATATAATAAATATATGTATATATATATATGAATACATTCAGATCAGAAATCATATATATATAGAGACAGAATATATGTA
The DNA here is from genome assembly GCA_946811545.1 of Netelia fuscicornis. Lineage (NCBI taxonomy): Eukaryota > Metazoa > Arthropoda > Insecta > Hymenoptera > Ichneumonidae > Netelia > Netelia fuscicornis. The sequence continues at coordinate 28,434,344 of OX328015.1, forward strand.
TAGATACATACATCTGTTCGAATATATATATATGTCAACCAGTGGATGTCAGGACTTTTTCTGTACTCTTCTGGAGGTTGTCAGGACAGTTGGTGCATGTCAGGACTGTCCTGACAATTTTTCCTTAGTAACGTATATTGTCAGGACATGTCTCCATAACAACCATACGCTACTTAGGACTTGTTTCTCGTATACTCAGGTTATTCTCAGGACACTCCTGACAACTGTATTAGATATTTTTTTCATTCTTCCGTCAAGAACGTGTAATATCAGGACAGTCTCCACAAACACCTATACGAGTGAGGATATTAATACTCCTTTAAATATTCTGATAAATTTTCTTTAGCAAAGGATACTATCAGGGCATGTCTCCATAACGACCATACACTACGCAGGGTTTTTTTCCCATAGACTGATTATTGTAAGCACAGTTTTGACAATAGTTCTGCCGAGCGGACGAACATTTATGGTTTGTCGCGATTTAATTTTTGCGACATAATAATATTCAGTAAATTGTTCTTAGGTTTTTTCTGTACTCGTGACGCTATCGTCTTTACATATGACTTATAGTACTTCCATCGACAGTATTTTTGCCTGCGTCGATATTGGAATAATTTCTAAAATTTGACAACCACCATGTCGAGAATCATATTAAATAAAATCAGCTGTAACAGAAGGTCGCATAAAGTAATATATTTATGATTATGCATCCTTAAATATTTTATTTTGATAAATGCTATGACGTATTCATCTCTTTGTGATGAATATTGTGAACGGCATGGCTGTAATGGATTCTCTTTTAGCGACCTCGACACTGATACATCTAACGACACAAGTCCCAAGAAAGTATAAACAATAAAGAAATCCAACTATCAAAAACGAATCGTTTTGAATTTCATGTAGTAATGCCTACCTGGTTCGTCGCATATTTCTTCAACCGTTGTATTAAATAGCAGGGATTCCGCCAGAGCTTTGGATCAATCATCATGATCTGTGATTGAAGTTTCTGTAACTTTTATGAATTCTATCGAGAACTCAGTTCGATGGCATAAACAGGTTTCGGCAGGACAGCCTTGCAAATACAAACAAAAATACTTTTATTCGGGATAGAAATCTTTTACAGAAATGAAAATTTCTATTAACAAACAGGTATATAATATATTGCAAAGAGTATATAAATAATATTTTAGCGGTTTTCGCTTGAAAACTGTCATTTACTTTTTTGTGATTGGTTTGAAATCCAGGTTTTTATAATACAAGGATTCCGCCCTTGCAGTAGGACATGATCACTGCATTCTTCCTGAATTTGTGTCAGTGATGGATACGTTTTTTTGGACCCACGTGTCCATAAGGTGAAGCTGTAAGAGACCATTAATTTAAAGAACGTACACGTAAGAAAGCATTAAACAAGTAATAAAGTACAAACTAGCGATGGCATTCGCTCCACCGTAGAATCCCCAATTTCCTGAATACTTTTTGCTGCATTCGGTGCTTCGATGCCTAAAGTTAGTTACATATTATTGTAACAAATTACATATGATAAGATAAGGGATATAAACAAAAATTATTCCTTAATTGTTTAAATTTATTAGTGCTGTTATTTTAGTATCGACCTTTGTCTAGGTTCAACAAGCCATCGTATTCATCATCGCCGCTTTCGCGGTCGGCATCGTCGTCAACCGGATTGTGATGTGCTATTTCTAAAATCTTGGACATTTTTAGTATCTCACGGCTGACAATCGGTTGGCGATAATGCGTTCGATGTATCTTCTCTGCGTGCCCCATAAATCCTGCTACGTCGGCGACCTTTTGCGATAGATTCAGATTGATACATGCTGTCGCGACATGTTTTCGGAGCGGTCCCTGTTAATTCGTACGGAAAAGCCACCTTCGACTCACTATTAAATTTTCGCATGAGTGCGCATGCTCTTAAGTATTTATACAGAATTTTATGGGCACCGGGAAGTCCACAAACGTACAGGTTCTCCGATCTAACTCCAGCTTGTTGGCGTCGCTTTAAGATCACACACATGCTTGCACTTAAATCAGCTGACAAAAGGACGGGCACGGTCCGATTTAGGTTTCTGCGAATTGTGAACCGTACGTAATATTTTTCTATCGATTGACTCTCCAGCGACATATTTCTCAATTCTTCATCCCCTACAGATTGATAATTCCGCCCGACGACTTTTGATCAGTTGTGTCGCTGTTCAAGTGCTTTCCGCAAATCTAAGCCAAACTTCATAATTGAATTCAGTGGCTAGTGCCTTTAACGCAGCTTCGCGTTGTTTTTTTAAATAGTCATGCAGCGTTCGTATACCGGAGATCGATGGGAGCTCGATATTTTTTCTACGACGCTGTTCCGTTTGCGACTCTATAACCACTTTATTAATATCGGCCCCAGATCGACTTCTAAGCATTTTAGAAAGTCTTCAACACGGCCTTTTTGTAAAACATCTTCATTAAATATTATAGCTGCTTTTAAAAAGCGACCCATCAAGCACATATCTGCCAGAATCTTATCGTGCTAATACTGCAGATTCCCGTACTTTGCGCAAAGTTTATCCCCGTATAGAATTATCTGCCGGTCATATCGTATAAGTTGAACGACGTCGTTTTCTCTTAAAATAGGAAAAATTTCCAGTCTCAATATCTCGCATGCCTCCGCATGAATGCGGCCGAGAATTTCGCGGCTTCGTACGAATAATTTCATGTTTCTTTTACCGTCGTGGGAATAACATTGCTTCTCATGATACCAAATGTTGTTCTTCGAAAAGAAGCTTCTACAATTTTTAGGTATTGTGCATTAGTCTGCATTAGGTATCCTGCATACTAGTAACTCGCCATCGTTAACAAGATTGTTAGTATTAAAATAGAACATGCATTGTTTGCGGATATCATCAATGATCTTCAATCTCTACGGGATTACCCTTTGGCAGCATGGAAAACTTTTTAACATTATCCACATCCTTTTCTTGTTCTCAGGACTTTTTTCGCTGGCGGCTCTATCGTCTGTGCCTATGTCGAATTTACACCGTACGTATTTTTTGCCAAGTTTACATCTGATTCAGTTTCCGAAAGATGGTAATCGCTACCATCACTATCATCGTGAATGGAATCAGCTGTAAAGAAAAATTGTATAAAGAAATCTATTTATATAATTATGCATCCTGAAATATATGATTTCGATAAGAACCATATTCATTTCGGGGCGATGAGTACTCTAAACGTTGTGGCGGCGCGGAAGTTTCTTTTGGCTGATCAACAACTATTATATCCAATGACGTATATCCTAAAAGTATAGAAGCGATAAAGAAATGAACGATTGATTGCATTAACAATTTATAGTATTTGATTTTGAGAATCAATACCTTGTTCGATACTCGTTCCTTCAATCGGTGTACTACATAGCACGAGCTCGGCCAAAACTTTGGGGGACCCTTCACGATATGTCGTTGAGTTTAACATATTGATACTGGTGGAAATTTCGGCACCTACTACCGATTCTATTAAAAACTCAGCGTCACGTAATGAAACATCATTAACTATGACTGTTGGTGCAATTTCTTCCAAAAGACTCATTAACACCGAACTGTTTTCTATGTCATGGATCATGAAATGCGTGTTTCTTTCACAAATCGTGTAAGTGTCATTGCATTTTGGCACGGGGCTCTCTTGTAGCGATGTCTCCTTGTTTTCATCCGTTTGGTCGCTAATATGGTTGTTATTTTCATCTATCCGAACTTCGTCATACTTTTTACAACATACAACAAAAACCAAAAGGCTTTTATGGTTTTGAGGACGATTTTGTCAGCTGGGAAATTATATCGATAAATTATTTCATAACTATTTTACATGTCTTTCAAAAACTTATATTAGAATATAATGTTCAAAACCCACCGTACTTTCAAATATAATCATAATTATTAGTAACGAATGTTTTTTTATGACGACAAAATTATGAAAATGATATTTAAGCCATTTGTCGAATTTAACTCATTGTCGGAGCGATAGTTATTACCAGGACATCGGTTACAGAGGCAACGGTAGTTAGCGGGACATCATGTACAAAGGAAACTGTCATTATGAGGCCATTCACAGAAGAAACGGTCGTCATCAGGACATTTTTTATACAACGCTTATTATCGGAACATCATTTAATAAGAAAATTTATAATTTCCAAGAATGCATATACATTGTATTGTGAGCGTCTTTTACTCAAACAACCGATTTCGGGAGCGTCGAAAATCGGTTCAGTCGCCTCTAGGCAAGCGAAGTGTTACGAGGTTTACCATAAAGGAGTGTTACGCGAATCTCGATAAAAGTATTTTTACGATTATTAAAAAAATGTTCGTACTAACAAAATTCGAAGACGACACGTTCTATATTTGCACTTAAAAAAACGTGACATACGTGCAAAGTGCGCGATATATTGTAAAATACAAGAACGGTGGCCGATATCACGCGGAAATTAACGCAGAGAACGGTAAATAAAATGATTAATCATTGATTTTTTTCTCAGAAGTACTATTATAACTATATATTTTAACGAGTTTACAGAACATTTATAAACAAAGGCCAATATTGGTCAATGTTATAAAATCACAGTTATCCGCGTATGCTTAAATAAATAAATTCGATCTCTTATTGGAAAAGACGAGATGTACAGGCTTTGTTACGGATCAGGTTTTGCTCATCCTACGAGGCGTTATTTTCGCTGCCACCAACAGTGCGCATAAGGCGCCCTGTATATGGTAAGTTGATACGATATATGGTAAGAACACTAGTAAACTTGATTAATATATATATGCGAGTGGTATAAAGAAAACGGAACAATATAAATTTGATGTGACGCCGGACGATTTATCCCGATTTCGGGTAGCCGCGGAGAGCTAGAGTTTACCAACGTTTTGGTTTTCTTTTAAGAACCGCAGCCTATTCCCGGTCTTATTTCCCGACGTTGGGCACGCGGCGGAGTTTTTCCCTGATCGGAGTCTTGATCGGAACTACTAGATATCGATTCTGTGTCGGACACCGAGGGTCCGAAGAACCTCGGTGGGGGACACGGAAATTTCCAGTGATCACGCGCATATTCTCGAATATGGCGTGATTTCGGAGGTGGTGGCTACGTGGTCAGCGACGTCGTTGTTGCCATGCGGGCTCTCGCGAGAGCCGTCGCAGGGTCACAACACTCGCCCCCTCTTGGAGTGAGGCGGCGTCCTCGTCGGCTCTGTGTTACTGGAGATTTCGGCGGTCCAGCCGGATCACCCTGCGCCCGCGTAGAGTGCCTCTCGTAGACTGCCGCAGCGTTATTGAGGGTTGTTCGTTCTTGAGAGCGATGGTTCGGTTCCCCCCACCACTCCGTTTTCATTCCCCCTTTTCCTTTTCTTAGAAGAAAGAAATTTTAGCTGGGAGATTAAGGAACAAGGGACTCCTGACGCGGCACGGCCCGGGGCAGGGGAGTAGCGGGGACGGCGGTCATATTCACCGTCGTCGACGGGTGAGCTATTTCGGCGTAATTGGTTTCGGGCGGAAACGGGGCAGCGGGTAGCGGCTCGAGTGTTATCGCCGGTGTAGAGTTCGACTCCGGCGAGTGCTTGGGCTTTCTGCACAGTAAGGCCGAGCCTATGCGACAAAGCGAGCGTAGCATAGATCGTCCAAATAAGTAGCACATGAATTCGAGCACAATGAGACCTTGTCCGGCAAACCCGGCGATGGTGATGAAGTACTGCTCTTGCTTTTCTCGAGCGTGTTGCCCGATGGCATGGACCTGGGTCTCGATAGCTGCGAGAGAATTCCCTTCTCCGGAGTTCTGTGAACCGAGTCGACGAAGGTCGGATTCTTTTCCCAGGATAGACTCGAGCGTGTGCGTGCTCGTGATGGAGACGGCGTGCAAAGTCGGCGCGATGATAGTAATATTGAGTGAAATTCGAGGACGATACTGATAATTCGTATCGCTCTCGTACGCTCGTACCCCGGTAAAAGTTGCGCTTCTCATGAGTCCGACGCAGTTGAGGCTCACACGCAGGATTCCGACGTTGTTGACGGTCACTTGCCGTATTGGTAAATTGGGGAAAATTGTTTGTACATTCTCCTCGCTCGAAAGAAATTAAAGCGAGCCTCCCTGTACAGGTAGGTGCGTCCAATGGGGCTCATGATAGGGCCGAACGCGGACGTCGCAGCGTCTCATGGTTTCAGGGGAGGGGTGAATTAGCATTCGTAGTTCGCATAAATTTGAGACCGCCGTTTCCCATACCGGTACACCTCCTGCACACAGCAGACGTTTCTCGGAGGGTCGACAGGCGTGCACGTAATCGCAGTCGGCGACGAAGAAGGTCCGCTGGTCTGCTGATAAGGCGATATACGAGACGGCTGGCTTGATATAAGCGGAGCCGGTGCCGTTATAGAACGTCTGAGGGACAGGCCATGGATGTATCCGGTAAAGATCGTATTTGGTCCGGCCGAGGATAGGTAGATGTATAATTATCATCACTCGGTCTTGATGATGACGAGGTCGGTCCAGGCTAAAGTAGCTATATATTCGGGCCGCAGGTGTTCGATGGGGAGGGGGAACTCCAGGCCGACGGCGCGAAGCTGTGCCACTCGGGGGATGGCGCCCAACTGTTCAGACGTAAGAGTCGCGGGGTCGAAGCGCCCCTCCCTCACGGCCAGGATTACGCGAAGGTACTGTTCCAAGGTGGAGACGTAATGATTCACCTTATCGAGTACTTTCTGCGCGTAGTTAACCAGCGTGCTATTGTAATGGTTCAGGGTTGACTGATGGCTCAGGGTGAGCATATCATTTTGCAGAGTGACCTCGTACTTCAGCACACTGTCAACTCGTATCGTCTGTTCCAAGTGTTGCTGGTGTAGGTGCTGCATTTGCGATCGGGTGACGTGCATTTGCTGTTCCACCAGATGAGTCAGATTTTTTTGGTCCTTGAAAAGGTGTTCGATCTGTCCGTTCATGTACTCGGCGTCTTCCCCGGTAAGAGTCCCGAAGAGCGATCGGCTCAGTGACCCGATTATCCCCAAAGGTGCGGAGCGTCGCAGCAGCGTGCGCGGCCGGCACCGGGCTCGGGTTTCGGCCGCGTATACTCGGATACGGCCCGCAATTCGCCAAGCAATCGAGTGGCCAGTTGAAGTTGCGACCATATCTTGCCGTAACGCAGCAGGTCCTTGCAGGTGGATTTTCCATTGATCCTGAGGCATCCTTGGTAGACGTCGTCCAAGGTCGTCGCGTCCCGAGGATAATCGCGGGCTAGCTGCTCTACCTCGATGAATACGGTAACTCGCCAATCCGCCTGCTGGAGTTGTACGGTAGTAGTCAGCTCGTAATATAGGCCGCTGCAATCTTCAATGGGGAGCACCTGATACGCGCTTTCCGGCCGGAGGTCGGCGGATACCGTCGTGGAGATTAGCACGAGGCAGGCGATTCCCAGCGTGTCGATCGCGGCAGCCATTACTTACGTCTTTGGTTTTACAAAGTTATTAGGAAATACGTCGCTCGCACATTTAATATTAATTATACTATAAGTATACGTATTTACTCGCAAGTAAAGTAGCGCCGCGGGTTGTCTTTTTCCTCGAGGTTGTAAAGTGGTATATGGATATACACTGTGACGAGATTTTGCGCCTTCTCGTCTCCAAGACCAACATTCCTCGTGCGAGGAGGATTAATGCCCCTCTTTGCCATCGAGACATCAAATTATGCGCAAAAATAAGCCGGCCGAAACATTGCTAAATAGCGACGAAAGTCGCACAATAGCCCGAGAAAAGTTCCAAGAATTCGAGGCGTCCGGCACCGATATACATCGCGTTCGGAGTTGTGATCACGTGATATAAGACATAGAGGACAACGGGTTTGGTAGCACTCGCTTCTTAGCGAAGCGTGCACGTACCCATTGTCTGCTCTCTCCTTCGCTCTCTTTCTTACTTCCCCGCCTTCGCGCGTGGTAGGCGGAGCGGCCGTCGCGCGTCAATCATCGTCCACGAAATTTCACATAGTTGGGGAAAAATCGATATTCCGACTAAGTGGGGCGCGCATCGGCCAGCAAGTTCGGGCGCGCTAAGCATCAACCAGTACCTTCGATCCTGTCTTGCGGATAACCCGTCGTTGAGTGTCCCCGTTTTCCCTCTTCGTTTTGTTCGTCGTGAGTACCGTTTGTTTTGTTGTGCGACGCCAAGTGAGAGTTCGACGTTGGATCGCAACCACGTTTTGGTAAGTCTGGGATTAGGGTTTTGTCGATTAAGTCGACGATCTGAGTCATGCCGCCTCGGCGTGTTCTTTATTTTACCGGTCGGCCGGTAGGGCTACCGCCACCTCCGGGAAGGTGGCAGTTAGCTGCTCAGGTGGAAACGCTCAACTAGGTTTGGCGTCGGTATCATGTCGTCTATGTCTGCCCCGACCCTCGTGACCCGTGTATCCCGTTCCCGCGATAGAGTTAAATTCAGGCCGTAGATTTCCCCGCTGTACGGGTTACTCTCTCTGTCGGTCTATCCCGACGCTACCTTTACTACTTCGTGCCGCTCCCTTCGGCAATTCTTCCCGCTAACTCTCCAGATATTTCGTCACTACCGTTCAGTAACGCTCCTCGCTACCTTCTCACATATTTCGTCGCTACCTTCCAGTAATTCTTATCGCTGCCTTGGAACATATTTCGTCGCTACCTTCCAGTAATTCTTATCGCTACCTTCGAACATATTTCGTCGCTACCTTCCAGTAATTCCTATCGCTACCTTCGAACATATTTCGTCGCTACCTTTCGGTAATTCCTCTCGCTACCTTTTCATATATTTCGTCGCTACCTTCCAGTAATTCTTATCGCTGCCTTCGAACATATTTCGTCGCTACCTTCCAGTAATTCTTATCGCTACCTTCGAACATATTTCGTCGCTACCTTCCAGTAATTCCTATCGCTACCTTCGAACATATTTCGTCGCTACCTTTCGGTAATTCCTCTCGTTACCTTCGAATATATTTCGTCGCTACCTTCCAGTAATTCCTATCGCTACCTTCGAACATATTTCGTCGCTACCTTTCAGTAATTCCTCTCGCTACCTTCGAATATATTTCGTCGCTACCTTTCTGTGATTCCAATCGCTACCTTCGGATATCTTTCCTTGCTACCTTTCAGTAATTCCTATCGCTACCTTCTCATATATTTCGTCGCTACCTTTCAGAAATTCCTACCGCTACTTTCGAACCTATTTCGTCGCTACCTTTCAGAAATTCCTACCGCTACGTTCGAACCTATTTCGTCGCTACCTTTCAGGAATTCCTACCACTACCTCTCTGGTATCCTCGTCGCTACCTTTCGCTGCCTCGGGTCATCTTCCACGGGGCCTGGTTCATCAGTCGCCGTCTTCCCGATTTCAACGAGTTGAGGCATAATCGCCAGCGAAGCTTCTAATAAAGAGAACTGAAAACCGTATCCACTGCGTTCGTCGTTCTTTCACTGTCTTGGTCCTCGCGCCCGTCCACGCCCCTCTATCATTACCGACAGCGAGTCGGGTTGACCTAGCCGATTTCGTGTGCCCGGGACTCCGCCGTGCTCCGCAGGGTCCATCTAGCTTCATTGTAGCGCATCCGGGGTAACAAACTTAAATAAGCCGGTTTTCCGGTGGTATTCGTACCTGGCGCCCGTTTACCCCGGGTGCCCCGCAAGGGTCCGCCGGTGGCCGTCGCCCCTAGCCGTGTCGATCGAGTTGACGCGCACCTCGCTAGCGACCATGGGGCTCAGACGGCGGAGTCTCCCGGATAGGTAACGAAAGATCGTTACAACACATACACATATGGACATACATACATATATATATGAAGGGACCCGCTCGCTTTAGAGTCCCTTACGAAATAAAGGTGAACGGGAAATACCAAATGAAATCTTTATTTGCGCTTTTTACTTACACTTACAGACTACAAGATAGATTCGCGGACAAAGGTGTGTATTTTCGACTGTCTCGGACGACAGGAGATGAACGACTGGCTAACGTTTGATTACGCGCTAGAGTGGGGAGCGCGTATTAGAATATTCTCGAATTTCGGCTGTTTACGCCGGTTACTCATATTTTCTGAATTTATCGGTACGCGCGCTATGTGGCGTTCGCCACATATATACATGTAAATACATATACATACAAACACATCCATACATATTTCATGTTAAAAGGTGAGGTTTCTCTCTTTTTTTTTTTTTTTTTTTTTTTATAGGTGGGCAATTTTTGCTTTGTCCACGTGTTTACGAAGCCTTTTTCCGTTCGAGGCCTCAAGAACGACGTTGCTCTTGTCGGTGATTTGACGAATAGCATATGGCCCCTTATAGTACGTGTCGAGTTTGCCTTTTCGAGGTTCTTTTAACACGTAGGCCATATCGCCGGGCTTACCCTCGAAGGGATGGCATTTACGATCGTAATATTTCTTTGAGCGTTCCTTTGCCTAGTTCAAATTATCACCCCCTATCCTGCAGATCTCGGTTCGCCTTTTTATTAAGTCGGCGAGGAATGAGTTGCTAGTATGAAGAGGTTTATTGGGGTCATAACTACTCATTGGCCGAATGGTCCTCCAGAAAACGAATTCGTTGGGGGTGAAAATCGTGGCCTCGTGAACCGTGCTGTTGTAAGAGGCTTCGGCAAAGGATAGCATCTTATCCCAATCATCGAATTGATCGGAGTAGGCTCGTAGGTAGTCAACCAGTACCTGGTGGCTACGTTCTAGCGAGCCATTGGTTTGAGGGCGATACCCTGAGGTGGTTAGGTGATGGATTTTACACAATCGACATAATTCGCGAATTAGTTTGTTGATAAAGGCCGTGCCACGATCCGTGAGAATTGCTCGAGGAACACCGTGCACATTAATTAGTCTCCTTATCATTGCCGCAGCCACCGCTTCAGCTCGCAAATCTGGTATGGCCTCGGCGATACAGAATTTTGACAGGTTGTCTTGAATGGTAAGGATATGTAGGTTACCATTCGACGTGATCGGTAATGGCCCACGGTATCTAAGGAGACCTTGTCGAATACATCGACAGGGGTGTCAGTTATTAGCATGGGCTCGCGCGTGCGGACACGGACGAGCTTATTTTCTTGACATCTCTGGCAATGGCGGATGAAATTTTGGACGTCGTTTCGTAGGGCGGGCCAATGGAAACGTTCGCGACTTCGTCGGTATGTTTTGGTTACGCCTTTGTGTCCGCCCCAAAAACTTTCATGAGATTCCGTGATAATGCCGAGTCGGTCTTCGGGGGGAGGGGTGATTATTTTGCCATAGCATATGGTTACGCGGACTCCCGACGTTCCGAAGATTTCGTGAATCAGGGGTTTCGGAAGGCAGGTCATCGGTTAAGTCGCCGTGTCTGCTTAGGCGAAGGGAACCGACGCCGGCTCGGATCGCATGATCCCTTTTTCTTTTTATTACCACGCTGAAGATCGTATGGCCCTTCAGTGGGGTAATTAACAGTCCACCGACAGGTAGTGTTTGAGATCGCACGGTCGAGGAATCGATAAGGCCCAGGTCGGACAAGACTTTCGATATAGGGGTTGTAAATTCTCCATCAGCTGAGATGAAATATACATAGTTGTCGCGGGTGTGCGTTAAAGAGTCACGACAGCCCACTATGCGTGGTGGTTCGAAAGTCGTAGCCGCATCTTTAGCCTTTCCGAGTACGATATCGCGGCTTCGGATTGTCGGTTCTACGAATTCCTCAGGCTCGTAGCGGGCATCGGATATTAGCGGCTCGGCGAGCAATGGAATCGTAGGTGGGAGAGAGAGAGACAGAGATGGCAAGGCCGACCGAAGTCGAGGCGACGCGGCGGCTCGCGTCGACGGCGGCGTCGCGTCGCTTAGCGACGGGGTCATCATGGGTCTCGACGGTGAAAGTGGAGGGGAGGGCCACGTGCGCGCCGGCCGGTGCTCGTTTGGGTCTCGCGATGTTTCGTCGTGCAAGATCGTAGACGCGGCTATTGGCAGATGACGCAACTCGGCTTCGTCGTCCGCTTCAGCTTCCTCGTCTCGATCATATGGCCGAGAAGAGCGAGTTCCCATATGGCTCGTTCTTCGAATCAATTCCTCGTCCGTTAAATCCGGCCATTGTCGTGATAAATTGTGTATTCGGTCGACGAGGCCCGAGTCTCCTTTCTCGGAGTCGAAGGGGTCCATCTCCTTATGGATTTCCTGGAGATTCTCGTCGACCTGTTCCGCGTCCGAGATGGATTCGGGTAAGGGTGCGTCGTCGATCTTAGGATCGACTTGAAATTTTTCCTCGAGCCGTTTAATGGTCTCGTCATATTTGCAAATCGACGTTCTAAGTCAATCGGTCATGGTTAGCGTTGCGTCGTCTGTCTCCTCCAGTGTGCTCTCCACAGAGTCGCTGAGAGGGGGAGAGGCAATAACGACGCTTGGCGCTGGGTTGGGCCGGTCTCGCTCGCTCAGGCTTGCCTCGTCTTCGCTTGGAGGGGCGGCTGTACCGGGGCTTTAAAAATTCGCTCGGCTAGACGAGTAGGTCGGGGTTCGTCGTGCGAACTCGTGCCTGAGATTTCGAGATAGTTGGGTATAGGGCGAGGCGGATCCGTACGCGTTTGCGTGCGTGTTGCAATAGCATTCCGGTCCAGAGGGATCGGGTTTTTATTTTTGCGTCGCGTTAACGTTTAGTCGACCGGGCTTGTATATGAACTCGTAATCGTAGTTCTGCAAGCCAAGCCGCCAACGCACTAGTCTTTTGCCGGGATCGCTCATAGAACCTATCCATTTCAAGGGCTCATGATCGCAAATTAATTTGAACCTTCGACCGTATAAGTAAGGTTGGAAGTGTTCAATGGCGCTTATGACCGCGAGACATTCCTTTTCGGTCGTACCGTAGCCTGTCTGCGCCGTCGAGAGGATTTGAGAGTAATAAGCGATCGGCCAATCTTGGCCGTCCCGTTCTTGCCCCAAGACTGCTCCGATGGCGATATCGGAAGCGTCGGTGGTAAGGACGAAGGGTCGGTTGAAGTCGGGATACTGTAGGACGGGTTCCTTGCAGAGTGCCCTGCGCAAATCTCGGAAACTCTGCCTCTGGCTTGCACCCCACTCGAACGGTTTACCCTTTTTCGTGAGATCCGAGAGTGGTTTGGCGCGACCCGAAAAAGTCTCGATAAATCGGCGATAGTATCCAGCAAGTCCTAAGAATTGACGTACGTTCTTTACCGTTTTCGGAACCGGAAAGTGTCGCACAGCGGCTAATTTTCGCGGATCCGGGCGAAGTCCATCTCTACCGAGCACGTGACCAAGGTATGCTACTTCTCGTTTGAGAAATTCGCATTTATCTGGTCCCAATACCAGGTTAGCTTCGCGAAGTCGTGCGAATAACCGGCGGACCTTCACTGCATGTTCGTCCAGAGTTTTAGCAAAGACCACAATGTCGTCCAGGTATACGAATAACTCAGTGCCCTGGAGACTCTGTAGTACATTGTCCATTAGTCTCTGGAAGGTCGCAGGAGCATTTTTCAAGCCTTCCGGCATTCGAGTATACTCGTAGTGGCCATTAGGTGTGGGAAATGCAGTTTTCGCGCGATCTCGTGGGTCCATAGGGATTGGTTGGAACCCTGTCGCGAGGTCGAAGGTCGAGAAATAACGGGCGTCTCCCAATTAGTCCAATATATCCCGTATATTGGGCAATGGGTACGCGTCCGATATTGTCTTTTCATTAAGTTTCCTGAAATCGATGACCATGCACATTCGTGGGCGACCTTGGGAGTCGGGCTTCTTCGGCACTATCTAAACAGGGGAATTGTAAGGAGACTGGGAAGGAGCAATTAGATCATCGTTTAGTTTATTTCGGACATGCATTTCGACCTCATCGCGATGAATCATAGGGAACCGATATTGGCGGGTGTTTATCGGCAGGTCGTCCTGGGTCGGAATGCGGTGCATTACGCACGAGGTGGCTGGGAGCTTATCTCTGGGTAATTTGAACCTCAGAGGATCTTCCTCGATGAGCCGACGTACATGATCTTGTTCGAGGTCATTGAGATCTTGGAGTCGTAAGGCTTGGAGAATTGCCGTTACTCGGTCGGTCGGGGCGTCGTCCGCGTCGTCGGATGACGAATCATGATCCAAGCTTGCCTCGAAATCATCGGCGTGGCAATACTCGAATGGAATCAATTCCTGAGGGGGTACCGCGACGGTTACCTTTCGATCGAGGGTGTTGATTGCCATAACGTGGCAAACACCACGTCGCTGCGTAACAAGCGCATCGCCGATGTATAACCCGTCCGGGGTAGAGATACGAGGGAGGTAGCCTTCGCACATGTCGGAATTTATTACCTCGATAGGTAGCGGAGTTCTGGCACGCGCACGAATTGTAAATACCTTTGGGTCTAATTTGTTTTCTTCGGCCGTGACGAACATCCGAGGCCGGATAGGATCACTTGCCATAACCAATGCGTTGTGATGAAACGAGATCTCGGCACGTTCGCGGCGAAAGAAGGGTTTCCCGATAAGACCGTTGCTATCCGTTGCGAAAACGTCGACAACGTGGAATGTGCTGGGGAGGCCGTTTATCGTTAAAGTCACGGTCCCGAGTGACCATGATTTTTCATGCGAGGGTCCCGTGTATTCTTTCTGTCGCGCGATGTCGATAGGTATATTTTCGGGAATCGCGCATCTCTTGATAACATTTAATGCCGACCCGGTATCGCAAAAGAAGTTGTCCGTACCTAATAGAAGCTCTGGCGCGGATAATCGAACGACAGGCATCTCGCAGGAATCGTCCGAGTCCGATGACACGTTCGTCGTTTTATCGGCGCCCGAGGTAATTAACGAGTTTACTTTTGAAAGGTTACTCTCCAACCTCCCTGGGGAACTTCGCTCAGTTTTGTTTGGACCGTCGCCGCGATGCGACGAGCCCCCGGGAAGTTTAAAGGTTCGGGAGATTGGGTTCGGGGGTTTACGGGTCGAGCTTCCGGGGAAGTGTTCCTCGGGTTACGGGCAGCTCGTAGTCCGCACTCGGTCCAAGGACAGCAGGTACAGCCTCCGTTGCGCGCACAGCAGTAACGCTGGCCACATCCGCCAATTTTTCGTTTTTGTCGAGGGGTCCAATCGGTCCACGGACAACAGGCGCACCCGGTGCCTCGGATGCAACAATATCGTCGGTCGCAGCCTGGGTAATTTTTTACGGGAACCTTCGGCGACTCGTTGTTAGTTATTAAAGGGCTAGGGTCCTTATCGGGTCTGAAAATGCTTGGCCTTGCCGGATTCGCGTCGCAGCTCCGCGGGGAGGGGGAGCGTTGATACCCGAAACGCGGCTCGGGTTCTCGTCGCGATAGCGGCGGGCTCTTGGGATGGTCGCTTCGCGCAACCAGAGTACGCGGTTCTCCACCTCGAGAGCTCGCGGATTCGTCACACTCAACGAGTTCCATCGCGAGGTCATATGCATCTTCAAGGGACTTCGGGCGACTGCCTGTAACTATTTTCGAAATACTAGGCGGCAAGGCTCTCCGAAAAGCAAGTAGGGCTTGATCGGTGAACATGTCGGGAGCATTTTCCGGTAACTCGTAACCGTACTCAGCTCTGAAACAGCTTCGAGCAACGCTGGTGAGAGCTAGAGTGCAGTTATACAAGTCCTGCACTTTCTCTCCTGGTTGTAGCCACAATCTCATAACTTCGGCCATACAATCGGCATATTTTCGTGGACGCGACAGACCTCGTTTTAACGCATTTATCAAGTTATCTATAGTTTCCACTGTTTTTCCTTCTAAACATGATCGAGCGGTGCCTCGCAACCGATTGAGAACCCCAACAACCAACTCCGGTTCTAATTCTCGCGAAATTTGAGAGGCCGAATTTCGTAGGATTTGAAGGAAATCGCGTAGGGGCACGTTGCGTCCGTCGAATTCGGGGATTCCGGATAGTCGCGTTTGCACGCTAAGCCCCCCTATCATGGAGGTGATAGCCAACATGGATTGCGAAAGGGCGGCCGACGTATCTGCCGCCTCCTGGTTATCATTGGGCGATGGATCTGCCATTATGGCTTACGCGGTACCGGAAGAAAGAACGACAACCGGTTGAATTAAATTCCGGAAGGAAAAAGAAAATTATATCGTTCGATGATCAGAGGCGTCGAACGGAAAGAGGTGAAATTTTAATACTATATCGAGGAAAAAGACTTTCTAGCCTAGTCTTAAACAAAAAAAGAATTTTTTTACTTAAAATTCTCGACACCGGTCTCCTCTAAAGAACCATGTTTCAGGATAGTACAGCGTATCCCACCGCTGCCACCAAGATTTGTTACGGATCAGCTTTTGCTGATCCTACGAGTCGTTATTTTCGCTGCCACCAATAGTGCGCATAAGGCGCCCTGTAATATAAAAATTCAAAGAGAGAGAGAGAGAGAGAGAAAGAAAATGAAATAGCGTGCATAAGCGTCGGAAGGACGTGAACTGCCGCTCGTCCCATACGGGCCCGCTATCCTTTTCGGGAGCTAAGAGGAAGGGAAGGTGTCGATTTTTTTGAGTCAAAAACTCCTGAAATAATATAAATTTATTGCACCCGGTATGATGCGTTTCTGGATGAGAATACAGTAGAAAAGAAAATGATTAACATAAAGGTCGTCGACTTACATTGTTTTGTGGTCTCTCGCTGGTCAGCGACCCGTTAGCTGACGCTCTTACAATTACTATCGCGCCGGTATATGTATGGGTTAGTATTTTTATGCACTCGAGACGGTATATGTATGTATTAATGTTTTTATGCACTCGAGACGGTATATGTATGTATTAATGTTTTTATGCACTATATTAGTCGGATTGGATTGAGAATATAATGATAACGACTAATCGGATATATGATAAGAACACTAGTAAACTTGATTAATATATATTGTAACGGTCCAACGACGACTGACCCCGTGACCTGTAAACAAAATAAACAATGGTGAGTTAAACAAACAACCACCAGATGGCGAGCAATAACAACAGATCTCGCAAACAAAATAATGTTTGCGAGAATATAAAAAGGCAACAAATCAACCAGAAAAGCACCTCTACTATCGGTTCTGAACTGAGCGAACCACTAGAAGGAAGCAATAACCCCGGCGGAGCAGCACAATACCTCGGTATTGTGACAGCAGAGTCAGCGGGTGCGCAACCTTCAGGGCAAGCTCAAATCAGACCATCTTACCGGAGTCAAGAGAGTCCACAGAGGCGCAAAAGGAATCAGGAGACGCAGCGAGCATCCAGCGACACAGCAACAACCAGAAGGCGCAGCAAGAACCAGGAGGCGCAGCAACAATCAGGAGGTGCAGTCTCAGCCAAGTCGTACACAGCGCAGTCCAGAGACCAGTCAGTCACCTGGAAAACCACGAATTAATTAATAAAAATAAAAACGGGAACGCGTATTAGAAAGCAACTTACCGGTTGTAAAACAGCGACCGAAGACAAGTATAAACAAATCTCGGGAAACGTACAAAACCGGCTACAAAATACAGCACCTGAAAAAGAAAAAATAACATAAAGCAACCAAAATACTCAACGCGCGCATCAGAAAAACCCTCACCTGTTTTTTCACCACAGAAGAGGCACCCCGAAAGAACAACACAGCACAACAAAGTTAAGAACTTACACAAAAATAAACCACACAGAATTGCGCACATGTCACGGCCGCGGCCATATTGATTACCGGTACGGCATCGATCAACCGTGTCAGAACTGACGAGCAACTCCGATATATCACGGTATCGATGCGCACCTCGCGGCAAATTCAGTGAACCGTGGGTACTTAGGAAGAGTACGCACCACGCCTCACGCGACATATTCTGTATATCTATCTGAAGTAATAAAACCTAACTTACCAACACATTCCTTCGTCTCGACTACTTTAATTTCTCTCGAGTCCTCGAACAAACTACGTTTCAATATATACGAGTGGTATAAAGAAAACGGAACTATATAAATTTGACGTGACGCCGGACGATTTATCCCGATTTCGGGTAGCCGCGGAGAGTTAGAGTTTACCAATGTTTTGGTTTTCTTTTAAGAACCGCAGCCTATTCCCGGTCTTATTTCCCGATGTTGGGCACGCGGCGGAGTTTTTCCCTGATTGGAGTCTTGATCGGAACTACTAGATATCGATTCCATATCGGACACTGAAGGTCCGAAGAACCTCGGTGGGGGGCACGGAAATTTCCAGTGATCACGCGCATATTCTCGAATATGGCGTGATTTCAGGAAACTCCGCCTCGTGAGTCCTTCGTCAGCGGCGCGTGTACGAATTTTCGCTGACCCGGAGCGTTGACTCGGAGGTGGTGGCTCCGTGGTCAGCGACGGCGTTGTTACCGCAGGGTCACAACAGCTTTATGATTTCACGCATAATAACTTTTTACTATACGTGCGGTAAAGAACGTAATATTATACAATGTTACGTACGGGTTTCCGTAATAACGTATTTTTATTAGTTTATATTTATTTATAGTCGAGCGTCAGGTACTCGACTTGTGGGTTCTTGTCAGTGTTAAAGCGGTGTTACGCACCTCACCTGGTTTTGTTGTTTGTGTGGGAGTGTGTGTGTCTCGCCCTGTCGTCGTCGGCAGATTCCTACGAAGGTCGGTGGTGGCGGCGGCCTTGGGTGTAAAGATAACACACACGATTGCACTCAAGATCTTTTATTTAGATTTTTCACAGGCTTGATCGTGTGGTTTACACTCGCGCGCTTGTGTGCGGCACTACCACTACGATCTCGAGTTTTCGCTGAGTCGGCACAAAGGGGCGAGCGTTCGCAACGTGATCGCCTCGCTCGACTCTAACACTATCAGGTTTAAATGAGAGTAATAATTGGATCGAGAATTTATGACTCGCAATATTTTGACGCGTAATGCCGCTCGGGTAATTAACGCGGTACAATAATATTACGAGGGGCGCGAAGAGCCGTCCTGGTTGACTTGCACGCAAAGAGTTCTAAATGATTTTGTTCGGTCTTCCGCACTCACTGTTACGCTCGCGAGACTCTAAGTACGCGAGATGTATTTGCCTTAAGGTATGAGCACGTCGATCGTTCGATATGCCTGTTAAGCCGAAGGTGTCGATTTAGACTGGTGATTAATTCGTCGATCGGAATGCTCATTACCCTGGGGCGAGGGTGTTGGAAGAGTCTCGCGGGGGCAACAGGAAGTGTCGGGTTTCGTTATTCGGAGTTTGATCGTTGCTAGCATTCTCAGAAAGATTGCTGACTGAGTAGCGCGTGGAGTTTGGAAATTTCCATCGCGAGTCGATGTACTTAGGTAAAGTTGTGACGAGGCTGCGCGTGCATCGACGGATCGTTCGGTCAGGTTGTTGCCAGGCTGACCGGTCCGTAACAACAATACATTTTCCATTAATTCAACCATACAGTTTTTACGATACGAAACGATATTCCTGAAATTGAAATTATGTTTTTTTATGCTTAGTGATCATTGAAAACTGAAATGAAAAAACGGCAAATGTCCCGATAATAAGCATTGTATAAAAAATGTCCTGAGAACGACCGTTTCTTCTGTGAATGGCCTCACAACGACAGTTTCCTTTGTACATGATGTCCCGTTAACTACCGTTGCCTCTGTAACAGATGTCCTGGTAATAACTATCACCCCGACAATGAGTTACACTCGGCAAATGGCTTAAATATCATTTTCATAATTCTGTCGTCATAACAAAAATCGTTACTAATAATTATGATTATAATTGAAAGAATAGTGGATTTTTAACGTTATATTCTAAAATAAGTTTTTGAAAGACATATAAAATAGTTATGAAATAATTTATTAACCTAATTTCCCAGCTGATAGAAGCATCCTCGAAGCAATAAAAGTCAAAGAGTCTGACGAAGTTTGGATGGAAGAAAACAATAACCATACTACCGACCAAACGAACGAAAACAAGGTGTCATCGCTACAAGAGAGCCCAGTGCCAAAATGCAATAACTCTTGGACGAAATGGCACCAACAGTCATAGCTAATGATGTTTCATTACCTGACCATGAGTTTTTAACAGAATCATTTAAGTCAATGACATATCGTGAAGGTTCCCCCAAAGTTTTGACCGAACTCGTGCCATGTAGTACACCGATCGAGGGAACGAGTATCGAACAAGGTATTGCTTCTCAAAATCAAATACTATAAATTGTTAATGCATTCAATCGTTCATTTTTTTATTGCTTGTATACTTTTAGGATATACGTCGTTGGATATACCAGTTGTTGATCAGCCAAAAGAAATTTCCGCGCCGCCACAACGTTTAGAGTACTCATCGCCCGGAAATGAATATGGTTCTTATCGAAATCATATATTTCAGGATGCATAATTATATAAATAGATATCTTTATACAATTTGGCTTTACAGCTGATCCCAGTTACGACGATAGTGATGATAGGGATTATCATCCTTCACAAATTGAATCGGACGTAAACGTTGCAAAAAATACGTTCGGTGCCAATTCCACATACATACAGATGATAGAGCCGCCAGCGGAAAAAGTCATGAGATCGATCGGCCGATAATTAATATACCGGGAAAATCCGTCGGCCACAAGACCGACGTTCGTTCTGCATGTATTGCAAAACAATGCAGAGCAAATTTGTGCGACATTTAGAAAATAAACACAAGGATGTGGATAATGTTAAAAAAATTTCGGCGCTGCCAAAGGGTAATCCGGAGAGATTGAAGATTATTGATGGGATCCGCAAACAAAGCATGTTCTATTTCAATACTGAGAATCTCGTTAACGATGGCGAGTTACTGGTGTGCAGGAGACCTAGTGCACACGCAGCTCGACCAGCCTCACACTTTGTGGCGTGTAAAAATTGTCGAGGCTTCTTTTCGAAGGATAACATACGTCATCGTGCGAAGCGGTGTTATTCCCACGGCGGTACAAGAAATGTGAAATTGTTCGTACGAAGCCGTGAAATTCTCGGCCGCATTCATGCAGAAGCATGCGAGATGCTGCGGCAGGAAACTTTTCCTATTTTAAGAGAAGACGACGTCGTTCGCCTTATTCGATATGACCGGCTGATAATTCTATATGGAAATAAACTTTATGCAAAGCACGACAATCTTCAACACCAGCACGACATGGTTCGGGCAGATCTGCGCCTGATGGGTCGCTTTTTAAAAGCAGCGAAAATTCTTAATGAAGACATCACTAATTTTGCTTCAATTTACCATCCAAGATTGTATGACAGCGCGATTTTGGCAATTCGTGATGTAGGAGGATTCAACTCGAAAACCAAAAAGTATGCTGCACCATCTACAGCATACGGAATCGGATCCATCCTTAAAAAGGCAGCGTACTGCTATATCTGCGACTGCATCAAACGCGAAGACGCGTTACAAAAATGTCGTGTTGAAGACTTTCTAAAACTTTTAGAAGTCGATCTGGGCACCCATATTAACAAAGCGGTCATGGAGTCTCAAACGGAACAACGCCGTAGAAAGAAGATCGAGCTCCCATCCATCTCTGACATACGAACGTTAAACGACTATTTACAAAAACAACGCGAAACTGCGTTAAAGGCACTAGCCACGGAATTCCATTACGAAGCTTGGCTTAGACTTGCAGAAAGTACTTTAACAGCCACACAACTATTCAATCGTCGTCGGGCGGGCGAAATTGAGAGAATTCTCATTGACGATTTTAATAATCATCAATCTGTAGCGGATGAAGAATTAAGAAATATGTCGCTAGAGAGTCAATCAATAGCAAAAAATTACGTTCGATTCACAATTCGCGGGAAGCTAAATCGGACCGTGCCCGTTCTTTTGTCGGCTGATTTAACGACAAGTATACAGGGTGTTTAGAAAGTCTGGAAACGTTCGAATATCTCAAAAATAAAGCATTTTAGAGAAAAATGTTTCAGGCAAAAGTTGTATGGTTCTGAAAAAACTATTAGATGGTGCCATTGAATTGACCTTGAAGAGTTATTTGAAGGTCACGTGAAGGTCACCTCCATTTTTTTAAATGGCACCCTCTATTTTTATTACATATTCTTGTAGCTGATCTCGAGAGCTTTCCAAAACACTATAATTAAATGTTTTTTCATGAATTACTTTTCGAGTTACAAGGCTTCAAAAGTACAATACCGCCTGCATTAGCGTTAACCGAGATGTACCACGTGGAAGTTGCACGGTCGGATTTACATCTCCTCTGTGTGTGTGTGTGTGTGTGTGTGTGTGTGTGTGTGTGTGTGTGTGTGTGTGCGTGTGCGTGTGCGTGTGCGTGCGCGTGCGCGTGCGCGTGCGCGTGTGCGCGTGCGTGTGTGTGTGTGTGTGTGCACGAGTATTTGTGTGTACACACACGCACACACAAACACACACGCGCGCGCACGCATGCACGCACGCACGCACGTACCCACGCACGTACGCACACACATACACACACACACACACACAGGAGATGTAAATCCGACTATGCAACCTCCACGTGGTACATCTCGGTTAACGCTAATGCCGGCGATATTGTACTTTTGAAGCCTTATAATTAGAAAAGTAATTGATGAAAAAACATTTAATTATAGTGTTTTCGAAAGCTCTCGAAATCAGCTACAAAAATATGTAATAAAAAATAGGGGGTGTCATTTTAAAAAATGGAGGTGACCTTCACGTGACCTTCAAATGACTCTTCAAGGTCAATTTAATAGTACCACCTAATAATTTTTTCAGAGCCATACAACTTTTGTCTGAAACATTTTTCTCTAAAATGCTTTATTTTTTAAATATTCGGTCGTTTCCAGACTTTCCAAACACCCTGTATATACATATTGCTGAATGGGTTTGTATGTATACCCAGATATCTTTTCCAAAAATCATATTATTTTGTGAACAGTTTTTATAAACAGCAATTCTCATAATATGCATGACCAAAGCTGCGAGATTAGTTCGCGCGACTCGATTGTTTTCGCTTCCTCTTATTCCCTCCACAGGGCAGTCCGGGGGAAACGCGGGCGGCTGGCCATCGCTGTGAGGCCTCGGCGCTTGGCCTGTCTTGTCAAGTGCACGGTCTTACATACAAGTCTGTCAACTCCCGGGAGTGGGGGAAGGCTAAAGTGACTCGCATATTGAAGCAGAAAAACCGAGTTCTCTCTATGGCCACCTGCAGCGCTGCTAGCGAGTGCCGACATGACATAACCTCATAATCATCGTTTTCGGTTTTGGCAGTTTGTACCGTGATACAAAATTTGGTTTTTGTGCTGTGATAGTGAGTTAGATTAAAAAAAGATATATCATTATGGGACGATCGTGCGTGGTGCCAAATTGCAAAAGTTACTATCGAGGTGCTGGAAAACCAAAAATTTCAATTTTCAAAGTGCCGAGTAAGATCGAGACTTTGCAGAAGTGGAAAGCTGCTATTCCGGGTTTGTTAGAATTGAACTCTTCGCATGCTCTTTGCGAGAAGCATTTCGAAGAGAAATTCATCGTTCGAAAATATGTGAAGCACGATGTTAATGGAAAAGTAATAGCAGAAGTAAGTATTATTGACTCTTATATTTTCGTTGTATATCACAATTTATTTTTTAATGTCAATATTGGAAATTTAATCATATTTTCTGTAGGTTCCATTCTAACATCCACGTTTATCTCGCTCTGCTTTTCCAACCATTTTTGGTCAGAGCACACTATCTCCAGCAAATGAAAATACAGTCGCAATTACTGGTAAGGAAATATTGAACTTGGGAATCGAAAAAAAATACATATAAATTCGATTACATAATAAAAATTAAAATAATAAAATAAATAAACTCACAAATAATTAGTATGGACTAAAAAGTATCGTATTCTTTCACCTGATTACAGATATCACCGACGACAATTGTTTGTCGATCATTGATACGGCAATTGATGAAACGCAGGTGGATCCCGCTGGACTGTTCAAACAGGAAACCCTTCGTATTGGTTCTTATGGCGGAGTGCCGTTAACAGCCGAAGTGGATTCGTTTGGACCGAAGTCACTGAACGAAAGGAAATTCGCATTCCAGAACGTCATAATTAACGAACGTAAGTTACAATTTATTGAAACTGTTTACTTCACAGCGTCTAACAATTCTTAGCATTAAATTATGAAAAACTTAGGACGGGTTGTTCCAACCTCCCGGTAAGCCTAACTGGTTTGATCCCTAGATACCTAGAGCTCAAAAAATCAAGATATTCTTTAAAAAAATTTTGTTGCTCTGCTAACAAAGCGATCAAAAATTTATTTTAGGGTTGTATTAACTACATAATAAGGTATATACAGTTTTTTTCAATAAAAAATACAAAATGGTGTCAACGCATTATTCTTAGAACAATGTTTTTTAAACTGGTAAGCAGCATAACTTGTGCAATTATTATCCGATCAATTTAAAATTAGAACTGAAGCTTCTTAAATATATTATCTAAAGCGGTACACGAAATTATTGTTAAATATTGATTTTCCGCAGAATGGCAGCAGTTTGAAAAAAGACAAAAAATTAGATTTAAAAAAACGACTTTAATTTGTATATAAAAACCGTAATCTTTATCCAATCGTAAAAATCGTGTGTATCGCTTCAGATAATTTATCTAAGAAGCTGTAATGAAAATTCTGAGTTGATCTGATAAAAATTGCACAAGTCATGCTGCCCACCAGTTTGAAAAACATGGTTTCCAGAAAAACGCTTTATGACACTATTTTGTATTTTTTATTGAAACAAAAAAAATTTGCTTATATCTTATTATGTACTTAAGGTAATCCTTTCGTGTTGACCAACATGTTTTCAGGTATTATACATGGATTAAAACCTGCCGAGAACGACAGCAAATATTGTGCCATGGTTCCAAAATCGTGGAGCGTTAGCGAATTGTCGAAAGGGCCTAAGCAGAACGTTCTATTTTCATACGCTCGAGCGGTGACAAAGAACGGAATAGAATCGCCAGTAATTCAGAAGTGCATTACCCTTTCTAATGATAATGTCTTGCATTACCGCGTTTATGGGCGGCTCGTCAACGCGGAAGGATCACAGCTGCCTCTCGAACCTTGGATACGATCGAAGAACTGCCACTTGTTTTAATCAAGTTCGAGAGAATGAACGTATGCCATGGCATAAGCCCCATAGACGTTCGTCACTTGGAAGTTGGACAAGTGTTTCAAGATCATTTTGATCTTTGGCACCACAACGACTGCACTCTAATCTCAAAAACGAAGAGATGCAATAATTGCATGAATTTGAGAAAAGTGCAGTTGCAAAAGGAAAAGCGATGCAAGAGGAACAAAATGGCACGCCGCATTTACACTTCGTCGAATCCCATGGAAAGAGCCAAAATATTCGCAATGCGAAAGAAAAACAACATCATCAGACGTTCCAAGAATCGAGCTGAAGCACGAATAGCGCTTCTTTTGGAATCCCTACATGCAAAAGGAGAAGAAATAGCGAAGGTCACCACACAGTCATTGGAGGAAAAGTGCTCTGAGTTCAAGATTGAAGGTGCTCAAAGAATTGCACTGAGGGAAATAATAGAGGCGGCGTCAAAAAAAGACGCGAAAGGTCGTCGTTATTCTGAGGATTGGATTATGCAAAGTATACTAATGAGCATCCGGTCTCCATCCTACTACGAGTTTTTGCGCAAAAACGACGTCCTTCCACTGCCGTGCACTCGAATGATTCGTGGGTATTTTTCTCTCATAAAAATGAAGTGCGGCTTCGATCAACCATTTCTGCAACTTCTTAAAAAACATTTCGAGCGCAAAACCGAGCTACAACGCCATGGAGTGCTTCTCGTACACGAGATCAACTTAAGGAAATCCGTCGCAGTTTGCTCGAAGAATTTGACGTACGCTGGTCTGACGGATTTTGGCGATGACGGTCCACAATCAACTGATATTGCAGATCACGGTCTTGTGAAAATTTTCCAACCGCTTGCCGACTCTTACACACAGCCAGTTGCGGTTTTTGCCTCGAAAAATTCCGCTAAAGGGGAAGAATTGGCCAAGCTAGTAGTAAAAGCTACGATATACCTCGAAGAAAGCGGTGCAAAAATTCACGGGATCATCGCAGACGGCGACAACAAATAAAAAAATGTGGTCACTACTGGGCATCACCAGCACTGTTGAAGAAACAAAAACTTGGTTCACTCACCCCTTGGACAATGACCGGAAGATTTTCGTATTTTCCGACGTTCCGCATCTCATTAAGACATTACGGAATCGATTGTACAATAGAAAACGATTGCGGGTAAGTTTAAAAATGAAAAAAAAACATTGTTTATAATTATGATTATTATATATTCAATAAAGTAGTCAGTCGTGATTTTAATGGCATTTACCTGATTCTTTTCCAGATGACTTCCGAGAGCGGGTACGTTGAATGGAAATATTTCCAAATACTATTGGACTTGGACACTCAACATCCAGGACAGGCGAGGCCATGTCCGAAATTAACTAAAAGACACGTGGTTCTCGATAACACTTCAAAGATGCGTGTTCGGCTTTCAACGCAGGTAAAATTACTTAGAGCTTGGATTGAATTAACTGTATATTTATTATCAACATGTTATTACTTAAGGATGTACTTGCACGAACTCAAAAATAACTTTAGGCTTTGATTTTTTTAAATACAAAGATAAGTGTCGTAGGAACTCAGATTCTAAATTTGAAATACTTTGACCACGTCGTTGAGAAGATATTAAATATTAAATTATTGAAATTTTACACGGTGAGCATACAGATTAACATGATCTCCACAATTTAAGTATGAAATTAACACTGTTCGAAATAAGATAAATCTATAAAAATACTTTTATTTCGTTCCATATATAATTCTTTAAATATGGTGGTATTTTGAAATATTTTCACCACGTCGTTTATCAATAATTAATTATTTTCGAGAACGATTATGCAGCGTTGCAACTACAAGAGTAAGTGCGTGCGCACTCTGTAGCGCGCTCAAATTCAAAAGGGTTTTGATAGATTTGGTAAGCTTTCGCAGTACAAAGCAGTATCAAATGTCAAAATATATTAAAACGGAGAAAATAACTGAATAATATTGTTGAGGCGCGATGGGCCCGAGAATGATTCTGAATGCCTTTGCACACCTCCCTCAATACACTTGATATAACGGCAAGGGTTTTACGACTTGGACCGCTTGTTTCCCTTTGGGGTAGTTGGTTAGGTAATGAACTAGTCATTGAGCTACTTGAAAACACAAAATTAAACTTTATTGATGATTTATGACAAAGAACGATAGAACGGGTTCAGCGGTTGCTTACAGACTAAACTTTGGCGCATCACCGGCCGGCTTAGAACTAATGGCCGATGGGGGGAACGCGTGACCACAGGGCCGTACATATTTGGCGGCGAGGCCTCAACAAATATATATATACTAGACATGTTAACCCTTGTGTTCGCACCCAACTTTACCTACGTTGTTACGCACCTGGGGTACCCGGGTGCCCACCACTTATTTTTCTTCGCTTTTCAAATAGTACGGCTCTGAAATCGATTCCTAAACCGTTATTTCTATAAATAGACATCACTATATAGTCTGGCAGGGGCCGTCAAATCGTCAGGGTGATGTTCGAGAAAAAAATCAGGGAGAACGAGTCGTAAAGGACCTTGCAGCTCCGTACCGAGGCAGTGGTAGAAATATCACCATGGACAATTTTTTTACAACGTTACCCCTTGCCAAACACATGCTTTCATGGAATTTAACTGTCGTTGGCACTTTGAGAAAAAATAAATCTTATGTTCCAAGTGTCATGGCTCCGCATAAGTCGAGAGAAGTATACTCGACTGAGTTTGCTTTCAGTGAAAGCGTCACGATGTGCTCATACGTGCCAAAGAAAAATAAAGCCGTAATTATGTTGTCGACTATGCATTCCGACAGAGCTGTAAATGATGACAGTAAAAAAAACCAGTCATTATAACATACTACAATAAATATAAGGCTGGCGTTGATACTATGGACCAAATGTGCACTCGATACACTACGCAACGTCGTACTCTGAGATGGCCGGTAGCTCTGTTCTACAATATGCTGGATATTAGCTCACTCGCGTCCTATTTAATTTATTACGAAAATAATAAGATGATTCCGAAGAGAACAAACCAACGACGACTATTTATGCGCCAATTGAGTGAAGAACTGGCAAAACCAGTAATTGAGAACCGGTCACAAAACGTTCAAATAATGCGTAATTACAGTACAAAAATCGCCATTGAAAGTGTGATCGGGCGGTCATTAAATCCCGTGGACATCGCTCCAAATCCTGCTAATGAACGCGATATGTCAGGAAGGATAAAAGTCACTGGCTCCTGTCATATTTGCTACAAAGCAGCAATAAAGAGGAGGAGAAAGACACGAAAGTCATGCTGCGATTGCAACAAACCTGTGTGCGATGAACATGCTACAACCTTAGCGAAGTGTCACGAATGCAGGGGCTAATTAATTTTCTACATTTATTTTGATGTATTTCGTATTATCACAAACCATATTCGACGTATTCTAATAAAATAAAATATCCCAAACCAATAATCCACTCAAAATTATTTTTTTTCAAGGTGGGTACCGGGGTACCCGGGTGCGTCCGTGACATATATATACTTCACACTCGACTTTTTCTTAGTAATTAAACAAATTATTTTATTCCAAACGAATCATCTGCTTACAATTGAGTTGAATAACGACGATCCGGAGGTTTTTGCCGAAATTTCTATTTTTGACCAAGTTAAATTAAAAAATGTACCGTGGTGGGCACCCGGGTACCCGGGTGCGAACACAAGGGTTAATTTCAATAAAAAACGAGGTTGGTACTTTAGTCAAACAAGAGACTTGAACGTCAAGTTTTAATACTTATTTGATAAATTCGAATAATTCTCACGTGCAGCATGAATAAATCATAATACTAATTAGGTAGTATATGAAAAACATTTTTCGCGTTATTCCTGAAGATTTTAAAAATATACTTTGAGTTGACTTCAAAGTAGTAGAAGTACATCCTTAAATACTTGTATCCTTTTCGTTACAGATTTTCAGTAACTCGGTTGCCAACGGTTTGGCTTTTTATTTGTCCCAAAAATGTAGCGATCTTGATGGGTGCGAAGAGACCATATCCAAGGACTTATTCCAAACTGTAACGATTTCAAGGTAAAAAACAGACATACACATATACGCGTCTTAATTATTATAAATGAGATACTTACCTTTGCAAAAATATATATATACTTACCGTGATGCAACCTGACACAAAGAGAGTGTCCAGCTAAAAAAGAAAACGTTTCTTCCGGGGATTTTTGTAGAGGGAAAAATTTTGTAAAGGTGAGCCCAGTACATTTCGAGGCACATGTTAAGGTGGCATATTTTAATTTGTTGAAAATAAACCAATCTGTTGGTCGACATATTTGGAGAGCGTCTTGCCATAATCGACGGAAATGATACACCTCGTAATTCTGGACTGAAACGGAAAAAAACATGCAGCTTTAAATTGCAATACAATTTCTTCTTGGGTGAACTACGCAAAGCAGAAAAAATCGTAAAGTCATAACTGTGCAGGTTTAAAAAACGTCTTTTATGTTTTATCTTATTTTTAATTTGAAGTTACAATTCCACGATTTTTTCTGCTTTTTCACAGTTTACCCAGAAATAATTTATTTGCTAATTTAAAACTGCATTGGTTTCGTCGTTTCAGCCAAGAATTACAAGCTGCATCATTTCCATCAATTATGGTGAGACGCTTTCGAAATACGCTGACCAACTCACCATGATTTTTTAAATTTATTTTCAACAAATTAAAATTGTCTCAAAGTACCAGATTCGCTTGTTTTTCCCAACTCAACGAAAATTCCCGCAAAAACGCTTCCTTTTACTGCTGGATACTCCTTTACAATAAAATCTCACTATTATTTCATATAATTTGATATAATACTCTTAGATGTGCGGTGCCAAATTTATGTTCGTCTTTTTATTTATAATAACCATCAACAGGTGTTAGAAGAATCCCTGGATTGGCTCAACCACTGGGAACTGGCGGTGAAGAAGGGCGACATAATGGAAAACGAATTTTTAAGTAGAGAAACATCGCAAGGATTAGGAGTATCTCTTCAATCCACCATGGATATCTGTCGTTATCTCACCGAAAATTTCGGGTTCTCTTACTTGTTGACGGGAAAATTGAATCAAGACAATCTTGAGGTATGAAAATAAAATATTAAGAGAAAAAAACGCGAATGAGAACAAAAATATACCATTCAATGAATCGTTACCATTGCAACTAAAAAAAAGAAACCGGTTTTTTTTAATCAGAAATAAATTATCCTCTGCAGATACAATACATTTTTAATGGCTTTTTTCAGAAATTTTTTGGAACCATCAGACAAGCTGCTGGGTGTAATGATCACCCAAACTGTCCGACATTTCTTCAGTTATACAAACTACTATCCGTGTATAGCATTATCAAGCCACCGAAATATGGAAACTGCACAGTATCGAAGGAGACATCGCCACGGATTCTTATAACTTTGAGCGAACTTAAAGATTTTTACGGCAACAACAGCGAGGGAAAGAGAGAAAAGTATCGTCGGAAGATTCAAGAAAAGTTAGATAACATGTTGAAGCAAGAAGATTGGGAAGCGGATGATGTTATCGAACATCACGATGATCACGATTATGCTTTGTCCTCGACGCTCAATTGCATAATTTATTATGTGACAGGTTCCTTTCCAACTTCTTTGTCGATCGCTTTATACCTGACTAACCTTTTGTTTACCTTCAATTTACTAACAACATCCAGTATTCTATTGCAACCAAAAACCGTAGACCACATGGCAGTTGTAGTGTAGTTCGCAAAGTAGATATTGTTCGGCTCTTCAGTGATTATTGCAACCTTTGTAAAATCTATTCAAGCTTTGGTATGATTTTATGATTTCAGGTTATCTATGCAAGCAAGTTTTAAAGATTTACAAATCCTGCATGACTTGTTTACAAGCCGTGAAAGTCGATTTCTCTCCTCAATCTTTATTATCGAAACTGATCGATATGAAATCCCGAGGCGGGTTAATTCACGCCAATTTACGTTTCTTCAACCTTATCCGTTATGTGGAAGGATGCTTCGCAAAACATTCTTCTCACGCGGATGTATTTGAATTAACAGTAGATGAAGTTCTTTCCACCTACAGCTTCACCTTCCCATGTCAAGAACATGCTTCTTATATTTTATCATATGCTATCGTATAACGTTCGATTAAGAATGAGACAACGGGCTCACCAACAAAACTTGACCCTCGCACCCAATTTTGTTACAAAAAAAAAAGTCGTCCAAATTGACAAACAATTAGTTCCATTAAATGGCCAACTCAAGAGCAAATACAGATATTCGAGTACTTTTATTCCCTATCCCTTTTTTTTACAACCTTAAGGAGAAAACTGACTTATCGTTAGGTAAAAAAATTATGGAACGATACTTAAGAATGAATTGAGATTCTTTGTAATGATAATTTATAACAAGGTAAGTAAGTTATTACACATTTTTCAATTTCATTATGTTAGGACAAAAACAGCTATTGTCTGCATCTTTTTCATATATATATATATAACAATAATAATTTGTTATTCTGATTTCGTGTTTCTTTTTTAACTCAAACGTAGCTTCGGTTCTTACGTTTGATCACATATGCAGATTCAACTCTCTTATTTTCTTTCTTCTCTCGATCTTTTTTTTTTTT
The DNA here is from genome assembly GCA_946811545.1 of Netelia fuscicornis. Lineage (NCBI taxonomy): Eukaryota > Metazoa > Arthropoda > Insecta > Hymenoptera > Ichneumonidae > Netelia > Netelia fuscicornis. The sequence goes on from OX328015.1 coordinate 28,466,010, forward strand.
CTCGTCCTGGGTTCACGACAAATTAAGCATTTCAATAATTTTAGTAGCATATATTTTCCTACTTTTTCAGTAATACGGCATAGGAAAGATTTAAAAATAGTATATAAATAAACAATAAATAATATAAAAATTAATTTAAAAAAAAGATTATATCGCAAGTGGATTTGAACCAAAAATTACTGGGATTCATCCAGAGTTTTTAACCACTTGACTATTTCATACATTAAGAAATAACGTTAAAAACTCCATCATGTGTTTTAGCGCCACTTGGGGTTTAACTGGATTTCGAATTATTTGGCTCTGTGCGATTTTTTCTCCATTTACGTTCAATATTTTCTCGGCTCATATTAATGTTGTGCGATATTTAATTTAATAATCTTCAAGATTTACCGACAATAATATTGTTTTTATTTTTTGCTAGTCAAGTTAATAGTGCGCTTGCGCAACCCAATCGGCACTCGATTGTAGTGTCGCGTGTGGCCAAACCGTGAACTTCCAAAAACTGCTTCAACAAGCGAGTCACCCCCACTCCCGGGAGTTGACAGACCTGTATGTAAGACCGTGGTCAAGTGTCATACTGGGGCTTCGCAGTATACGTGCGCCATGCCATCTCGCGGTAGGTGGCGGCGGCGCTTAGCAAAATGATAGGAGCTCTGCACTACAGAAGCCGTCTGAAATTTCCGCTGACTTACACTGCCTCTTAACGGCGGACTATCTCCGGGGCAAATAATAACAATAATAAACATATTAAACCGAAATTTTATTTAAAAACAAGATAACGTGATAACAAGATATATTCGCCTCTACCTCTCCTACTCTCCTTACATACACGCACACAACTCTCCAGTCCCTCCTAACCGTCACTCAGTTTTACCTTCTCTCACCCACACAGTCACTTAGCCGTCCCCTTAACAGTTCACCACACAGTCCTCATAGTCCAGTCATTACGTCGGAAAAAAACAGGTTATAAATGCAAAAAATCCGAGGCGGCCAAATTTTGGATATGTTGTGGGGGGTGCTTAGAAAAGCTTAAATTCAAATTGTCGACCAAGATTTCCTATGTGCATTTTCCGCCATCTTGAAAAAAGGGTTAATCCAATTATTTTACAATAACTCGGTTCTGCGTTGAGATACGAACATTTTAATATAATACTTTTTTGTTGCTTTTTTTACGCTCTAAAATTTTGTACCAATTTTTTTTTTGTCGCTATTTCCTCTTCTCCTATCACAGATATCGAAAAAATATCTATTACCAAACTTGTAGAGCGTGTTCAGACCTATCAATTTCATTTTTTAATTTTTAATTTTCGACAAAAATTACGCCCGCTAGCGCGCCTCAAAGTCAGAAAGTTCGTGCTCAGATTCGGTGTAGCAGCTCGCACGGTTGCATCCATGCGTCGAAAGGGGTTCAGGGAAACATTGCGATATAAAATAAATAAATAAACCAATCAAATTATGAATTACGCCGATAAAATTTATTCAACTGTTACGGACCGATCAGCCTAGCAACAACCTGACCGAACGATCCATCGATGCACGCGCGGCCTTGTCATCACTTTACCTAAATGCACCGACCCGCGATGGAAATTTCCAAACTCCACGCGCTACTCAATCAGCAATTTACACATTTCTGAGAATGCTCGCAACAACGAATCGAACTCTCAATAGGAAATCCGATACTTCCTGTTGCCCCCGCGAGACTCTTCCAACACCCTCGCCCCACGGTAATGAGCATTCTGATCGACGAACTAATCGTCAGTCTAAATTGGTACCTCCGTCTTAACAGACGTATCCAACGATCGGCGTACTCGTACCTGAGGGCAAGTACATCTCGCGTATCGAGAGTCTCGCGAGTGTAACATTGAGTGCGGAAGACCGAACTAACCGTTTAGAACTCTTTGCGTGTAAGTTAACTAGAACGGCACTTCGCGCCCCTCGTAATACTCTTGTACCGCGTTAATTACCCGAGCGGCATCACGCGTCAAAGTATTGCGAGTATAAAATTTCCCAAATCAAAACATTATTTCTATTAATCCGAGAGCGTTAGAGTCGAGCGAAACGTATCGCGTTGCGAACGTTCACCTTTGTGCCGACTCAGCGCAGACACCGAGATCGTAGTGGTAGCGTCGCATACGAACGCGCCAGTGTAAACCCTACGATCACCTCTATACGAAATCCGAATAAAAGTGTTGAGTGCAATCGTGTGTGTTTTATCTCCACGGCCAAGACTGCCGCCATACCCGACCTTCACAGGAATCTGCCGACGACGACAGGGCGAGACACACTCACTCATACACCAACAACAAAACCAGGTGAGGTGCGTAACACCGCTTTAACACTGACAAGAACCCACAAGTCGAGTACCTGACGCTCGACTATAAATAAATATAAACTAATAAAAATACATTACGACGGAAACCCGTACGTAACAATTGGTGTCAGAAGTGGGATTCTGTCTACCAACTCACCAACTAAATTCTTTTGCATAACTAATAATTACCACATAATAAAAAATGGCAGAACTACTAACGTCGCTCCTCGAGCAGACTACGCTCGATAATCGCCGAAAAGAAATTCGGGAGGCAGTACGTTCCCTCCCTGAATACGATGGCGCGTCAAAATCCCTCACGACGTTCCTCCGAAGGATCGTCGATGAGTTCGAGATGCTCGATGCCACCGACGAGCCAAATTTTTTAAAAGGAGTTAAGGGCAAGCTAACCGGAGCTGCCTGGGATTCCCTCGATGGTAGAACGATAGAGACCATCAGTGCATTAATAAAACATTTAAAAGGCAAATTCGCGCCGGGCAGAAACGCGACCTCGTACCTGACCGAGATAAATCGGCTAAATATAAAGAAAAACGAATCCCCCCGAGAATATATCGCTCGCACAGCGAAATTAGTAAAAAGAGCGCGAGCTGCCACCCGCGGAGATCGACCTGCCGCGCAAGTTAGAGTAGCACTCGAGGATCTCGAGAAAATGGCGATCAGCAATTTCTTGAGGGGATTGCCAGATGAAATTTTCTTCTCAATCAAACATGAAAATCCAACCACCCTAGACCAAGCGTTAGACCTGGTGATCGAGGAGGACCGCGAGAGACACAATCGGCGACGTGTCCTGGGAAAATCGAAACGGAAATCCTCCCATCGGAAAAGCTCGCGCCGGAAGAAAAAAACAAATCGACGTAACCGCTCATCGAGCAGCTCGTCGTCATCTTCCGATAGCGAAGACTCCACAACCAGTAACTCCCCGTCTTCAGACGACGGCCGAAGGCACGGGAAAGTCTACGCCCTCGAGGCGAACTACCACCGGCGAGAGTACGAGCCTCGCTCCCCAAAATATTGGAACTGCGAGGCGGACCAGCACTGTGCGTGCTGCCGTAAACGCCCGTCGGAGACCCCGAAAGAACGATATCGATGGAGGTCACCATCGCCTCGTGAATTTTCACGAGCCTCTTCCTGCGAGTCCGAAGAACATTTAAACTCGCGAGGCGCTCGCCCAGCCCTCACCTGGTCGAGCGCCCCAGAAAACACCCAGAAGTTTCCACCAAGAAGGGAGGAACCGAGCAAGACGGTGCGATTTCCATCGAACGTGGAACGCAATGCCTTCTCAAGGAAATACCGCCCGCAAGAATCAAGATCAAATCGGCGGACTTCCGAGAAGGCTACGCAGAGTTCATCCTGGACGGCGGATCCTCCATCAACCTCATTCACGTGACCGCCTTAACCGAGCCCAAGAAAATCGACGCCACCGACACACGGAAAATCCGAGGAATAATTCCAACAACAATTCGTACCCTCGGAACAGTCGCTCTCACCATTCGAAAAGCTGACGTGGTTTTCCACGTCTTCGATGGTGAACGACTATCACGAGCTGACGGTCTCCTCGGAGCGCCCTTCCTTCATGACCAGCAAGCTGAGATTTCTTATCAGCATCGGGCGCTCGTCACAGCAACAGAACCCACAAGTCGAGTACCTGACGCTCGACTATAAATAAATATAAACTAATAAAAATACATTACGACGGAAACCCGTACGTAACACAACAAACAATTATTTTATGAGGAAAATGACAATGAAAGGCGTTTTTTTTCTATTCATTTTTTTTTGTCTTTTCGATGGTTCTGGCCGAAGATCTTCCTCCTCGATATATTCTTCGGGTTCTTGCACGGACTTCCTCATTTTAAGGTGCGCTAGCGGGCGTAATTTTTGTCGAAAATTAAAAATTAAAAAATGAAATTGTAGGTCTAAACACGCTCTACAAGTTTGGTAATAAATATTTTTTCGATATCTGTGATAGGAGAAGAGAAAATAGCGACAAAAAAAAATGGTTCAAAAATTTTCGATTTATTTTATTAATATCTCAATAAATATGAACGACAGGTAAAAAATGTATATAACAAAAATTGTAGAGCGTAAAAAAAGCAACAAAAAAGTATTATACTAAAATGTTCGTATCTCAACGCAGAACCGAGTTATTGTAAAAAAAAAACTGGAGGTAACCCTTTTTTCAAGATGGCGGAAAATGCACATAGGAAATCTTGGTCGACCATTTGAATTTAAGCTTTTCTAAGCACCCCCCACAACATATCCAAAATTTGGCCGCCTCGGATTTTTTGCATTTTCAAATGTATATAATGACTGGACTATCAACTCTGTCAGTTCACACAGCTCTCACTCCGTCGATGCACACAGCTCTCTTTTGTCGATGCACACAGCTCTCGTCTCCTTCACACACACAGTCCTAACGTCTTTTCACACACACAGCTTCTCGCTCTACACGACTATACTCCTTCATGCCTCAACGGTTTCTACCGGCTTTTCCCGACGAACCGGTTACCGTCGCCGGGCCAATATGGCCGCCTTCTTAACGGACTCCGTCCGCTGTTCGCTACGCCTCCTGCCGTTGCCCGCGAATATTCAAATCGGGGATATTAATCTCTAGCAAACAATTTCTCAAATTTTGGGCGCCAGTTAATTTTTAATAAGGAAAACAAAATTAACAAAAATAATGACTGAAAACTCTATAACGGGGCTGAAGGGAAGGGTTAGCACATAGGTAAGGGGAGGGGTCAAGCGGGAAGAGGTATCTCAGGGACAGGTTCTCCGACGCAATGGCCTCTTAATAATTACTACTGGCTAGATGGTTCTCGAATATTACACTTTTGTTATTCGTACTTATTTTAAATCTGCGTTCCCGTCAACACGGTCAGTCGCAAGGAGAGAGGGCGGGCGGGAAGCAGGGGAGATATTTGGTTTGGGAGTCGGCTGTGCCGAGGAAGGCGGTGGTGTGTATCTCGATCGCGCGAGTCGCGCGATCAAATGTTCTCGACGTCGATATGGGTAACAATAGGTAAAGGTGGACAAGGGGGGTGGGGAGTCAGGCGGGAAAAGATGAGTGTTACTCGGGCAATTATACTATTTTACATTAACTTTCGCGATAATACTTCTTGGTTTGCTACAGCCGTCCCACACGACTATTTTATATAAAAAAAACTCTGGCCAAAAACACAAGGGGTAATGCAAGCAATAAAAAGGGGGGAGGGTACTCTATACAAATCAAATAGAAGGGGGATAGATTTTTATACGTGTGCCGGTAATGCTGACCTGTACAAACACTTACGTTCTTCCTGAAGGATTTCATCCTCGCCCCCGTTTCCTTGTTTCGTCTCTGTGCCCTTTCTCCTTTTACCTTTTCTCACGCCCACACACACTTTACACTCTCAATTCTTTCCTCTAAATTTTTCTCCACTCGACTCTCAATTTTTCGCAAACTTCTCTTCCGCTAACTCTCTCAAACTACTGAGTGCGTTTAATTTCGTTTCCGCGCTAATGTTTACTGTCCGCCAGCTCGTCGCAAAGTGAAGTCTCTCTCTTCTTTGCTGATTAGCGGGCTCGATCATTGGGCAGCAGCGGCACGGGTCGATAGGGGAAGGGTCAAGCGTTTGATCGATATTTGATCATCGCGGCGGGATCTATCGGGACGGGCAGGTAAGTAGGTCGGTCGGTAATTTAGGGTATTTTCTTTTTGGAAGGTGTGATTGCAGGTAATGGAAATTTTTGGGGATCACCGTGCGCTGCTGCCGTCTTCGTCCTTCCTTATCGCCGGTCAGTCGATGGATGGCGTTGAGGTGGGGACGGACGGGTGATTTCTCCTGACAGGTGGCTAATTTTCTGAGTTTCTTATCTTCTCTTCGTCGACGTCGATGATGTGGACGATGACGATGACGATGCATTGGCGGCGTCTTCGGGGCTGGCGGGTCGGTCCTCTTCTCGATCAGTGTTACACAGGCCTTACAATATTTTAGGGAAAAAGGAGGGGAAAATAAAATAACATTTCCTACTTGCCTTATTTTGGGCCTTTCCGTGGGGACGGCTGCCTTTGGGACGAACCGGGTGCAGGGGAGATATTGTACAACGTTACAATGTATATGAGAAGTTCTTACAGAACAGCCAGCGCCACAGTGCGGCAACCACATTTCGCGTGCCACTTTTATCTACCAGTATCAGGGGGCTGGATATGATCATAATATGGTCAGAAAGATAATTTTGATGGCGTGATTCGCCTTTGGATTAAATTGACTATTGTGCAGTTTGGGAATTTTTATTTTACTCGGTTTTGTGACCATGTATGGTCACGGCAAATTGGGTTGTATCACTATTTTTTTAAATTCTTTTTATTGAATGTACGGATATGATAATCTCGGATAATTTTTTTTCAAATTTTTTCATCAGTTATTTACAAAGCCCTTTGAAAATCGAGCACCGAGCGCCCCGAACGGCCTGGTCACGTCAGAATGCGCGTGGGTAGCATTACTCTGTACGGAACGCTAAGCAAACGTGCATGGACTGCGCGTTTAATTGCCGTTTACAAAATGTTTACACCGAAAAAAAGTTATCGTTATTGTTTTGTGCTGTTGTGCAAAAATACAACGAAAAACACACCAAATAAAATATTTTTTGTGTGCCAAACGACGAAAAAAAGAAGAAAACTTGATTTAGTGTATCTCGACGTCCAGACGCGCCATCGAAAACGAACTTTTTTTGTTGTCAAGATCATTTCAATCTTAAAGATGACATGGAGAATTATGTGCGATTTTGTTTGATGGGAGTGTTGTCGCATTCGTATCTCCCGCGCCTGCGTGCGTCGATCTAGGAGAAAAGGTAGTTCGGCCGAGCGCCGATTGGAGCGCGTGTGTGAACAAGACGGATGTGGTAGAGAGAGCATGTCGAGCACGACACTTCCGATAGAAAGCGAGAATAGAAAAACAGTGTGTACGTAGAAAGAGCAGAGTATCTAAATATATAGCATTTATATCATCGAAATAAAATCGTTTATCCTGATTATACATAGAGTGGCACAAATCCTTCCTCATATCCTGTGAAAATAACAACAGGGAGATCCTGTCAAGTTGAAGGCTAATACTATGCCACATTATTTCGACTGTCGACCAAATCGGAAACGAGTGAATGCAGAACCTCGGCCAGCCACCGAAAAAAGACGCCATCAAGCTGAACTACAGGAAATACTGTCTGATATAAAAGAAAATGCAACTCCAAATATTCCGGAAATGATATCTTCAACATCGATAACGGTTCCTGAAATACCTTGCTTCACATCAACGAGTGAAAATATCGTACCTACGATAGAGTCAACAGTGGGATTGGACTCGGGCTGTGCCACGTCACACTCCAAGGAGTGCGTTGAAATTACACAAGAAATGCACTGCTCAAAAGGTGTGCAGACAAACATAAAAGTCAAATACCGAAGTAAAGCGATTACGTGGAAAATGTTGACGCAAAATGCTCATTCACAAACTGAAGATATTGTGTAGAACCAGCCATCCACTTCAAGCACTTCAGTTACGATTTCACCAATAAAATCATTTCAGCTGTTGAAAAAAAAAAAACAGATTTGAGCAGCGAAAATTCCTCGAATCTAATCTCTAATGCTACGAGTTCGATGGCTTCTACCAGTTCATCGAATTAGATGCCACGGACATCACAAGAAGAGGAAAATAAAGCAGTCAGTCAACACGAAGTGCAAGCAAAAAGTGTTATGATGACGAACTATTTCATAAACAATAATTGTAAAGATTATACTGTCATTCGCAGTGATTGGTTTTGGATTATCAATTTGATTCATCTTCACACCAAAATTCCTGCGGATAATATCAAACTGACACTTATGAAAATTCGCCTTGATGATACTGGGAGCTTTCCAGCTACGAGACACAGAGCGACACAGTGTTGCACAGTGCCTTGGAGTTTGTTGGAACGTTTTGAGGTTTTAAATTCGGTCACTAGAGTCCGCTCGTGCAGGGTACGATAAATCTAGGGACAAGTCAAACGCGTACAAAATATTATTATTTCTGTTAAACGCGTACAAAGTGTATCATTGCACCTAATAAATAAAAAAACGATCAATTCATAAAGAAAATTGCAATTTCGCAACCGATATAACGGTGAGTTTCGCGACATTTATTAAATTTTCACTGAAACGATTCTATTTTTGAAGAACGGACTGACGTCTGAATCAGACATAACCTACTCCTGCCATTGTTTAGTTGACAATGAAAAAACATTAATGGTATTTTGTAGATGGATAAACCTACAGTCGTGGTCCAATTGTTAGAATCACATGTAAGTAGCAGTTTCACCTCGACAGATAGTGAAATGGATGAATCAAGCAGTAGTTCACATGACACCGTCTTTTCATCAAGTAGCGAGGAGGACAATGAAGATATATTGTTCTTTCCTTTACTACAATACTTAACCACTGGTCAAAAAAGACATCAGGACGAAAATTTTCTTGCTGTTGTTGATTCTTGGTCGTACCAAGAATTTAAGGAACATTTGCGGTTGAGCCGGTCCACTGCACAAGGACTGATTGGTATGAAGCAGCTTTCGATTTATATAACACCAGAATTAATTTTCTGGGTTTCTATAGCGCATGCTAAATAAAATCCAAGTCTAAAATGTAAAATAATCTCTTCTATTTCAGATGAACTCGAATTATCAAATGTTATTCCATCACATTCGTTTGGAGTTAAACCCATCTCGGCAAAACTAAGTTTTCTAATCTTTTTATGGTATATCGCAAATACAGAACCATTACGAACCATGGCAGATCGATTCAATGTCTCTATTTCTTCTGTGTTTCGGGTACTTCGTCGGGTTATAGCGTGGCTGTTAACGAAGCTAGATCTAGTAATTAGGTGGCCGCAGACACATCAAGTTGCAGTTGTGACTGCAGGCTTTCGTGTTAAACAAGGTATACCGAATGTTTTGGGAGCAATCGACGGAACTCATATTGCAATAGAAAAACCTGCAATGTTTGCACGAGATTATTGTAATCGCAAAAAGTTTTTTTCCATTAGTTTGCAAATAGTAGCAGATGCGAATATGCGGCTAACCAATGTACATTGCGGCGAGCCTGGTTCACTCCTTGATGCACGTGTATTTAGGAGATCATTGTTATATGATGCAGCAAGTGCTGATACTGCAGGGTTGTTCCCAGATAATGCCTTTCTAATTGGTGACTCAGCATATCCATCCCTGCCATGGCTCGTTCCACCTTTTCGAAATAATGGTCATCTTACTCCACAACAAACGGAATTCAATTTCATGCACTCATCTACGCGCATGTCCGTTGAAAAAGCATTTGGACAAGTAAAGGGATGGTTTCGCCGTATTAAATTTTTTACTGAATACCGTAACATATCTTTTGTCACTGACACAGTAGTTGCAGCATGCATTTTACATAACTATTGCATTGAATCAAATGATGTTTACGATTTTCCTGAAGATACTCGTAACAGCGTAGAGGTTAATATAAATGACAATCACGAATTGGAAGTACCAGATCATAGAATTGGAGACGACCGCAGGATGCAACTTTTCAATGAACTATTCCCGGAATAATGATATACCAGCTGCAAGTTACAACTCGTAAATTGCATTACATTCAATCAATTGTATATTATTATAATTGTATACTAAATAAACAAAATTGCACAATCAATTTTCTTTGTTTAGAAGCAATGCAAAGAATCACGTATGATTGAATCCCACAATCGCATGCAGTAAGAATTCTGCACTTACCAAATCAGTCTATGTGCCAATAAACATTTTGAACGTGCAAAAACTCTATTAGGGTTCTTTTGTACTTAATTGTATTCTCATTGTGTACTTATTCTTTCATTCCCTAAAGAAATTATTATTATTATAATTACGCTATTCATATTACACATTATTTTTTCATTCTCTGAAATTTTTTTTTTTTTTTTTTTTTTTTTTTTTTTTTTTTATCGTGGTAAAAACATAGGGAAAATCTTTTATAGACCGTAGGCGTTTCCGCTACGCCCGAAGTTGGGGGTTGCCCTCCAATTCCAGGAGGAGCGTCCGCGCCCGTGTGCTGGACTCTCATCCCGCTCCACTGGGCAGAGCGGAGGGATGGTAGCCCCCTCTCGATCCGATGGAGTAAGATGCCTACCAGCTAAACCCTCCCTCCCCTGACCGTTGATCAGGCGAGAGAAATCCACTTCCGTCCGCTTCCCGTCCGTGTACTGCTTTCGCATGCGTCCGTCGGGTAGTCCTGTCCAAGTCAAATTTGTCTGTTACGTGGTCTCTTGTCGGGTCTAGGCTGCTGAAGAGTCACCCTCTCGTTTGCTCAATCATTCAAGCATCCGTCTACATTTTTGCTCCTAAGAACAGTTTCGATGTAGGTGGCCACAAGGGTCCACCGTTCGTCATTTTGGGCCATCACGCTAACAATGTTGTCTGGCGTGATGGTTCCCACCGTCGCCTCTAGTCTTCGTCTCGTCTGTGTCCATCGGTCACATGTGAAAAACGTGTGCTCCACGTCGTCTTGGTCGTGTCCACAGTACTTGCAGTCTGCAGTCCGTACCCTCCCCATTTTGTGTAGGTAACGTCTGAAGTATCCGTGTCCCGTCAGGAACTGCGTAAGGTAAAAATTCACCTCCCCGCCTCTCCTTCCAATCCACGGTTTTAGTTCCGGTATCAATCGTCTTGTCCATGCTCCGGTCGTCTCGTTTGTCCATCGTGTTTGCCATTCTTGGATGGTCATGTCCCTTTCCCTTATTGCCGCGTCCGCCCGTCCGTCCGTCCTGCTTCGGGCATAGATCCTCTTACGCTCGCGCGCAAGAAGGTCTATCGGGACCACGCCCGCCACAACCAGGACCGCTCCTGCGGAGACGGTCCTGTAGGCGCACGCAATCCTGAGTGCCCCGCGTCTCTGTACCGTTGTCATTGCGGTTCTGTACTTTTTGACGTTCAGTGTGTCCGCCCATATTTCTGCCCCGTATAGAAGGATCGAGTGAGTCGTCGACATTAATAGTCTGCGTTTACTCGGCCTCGGTCCATTTGTATTTGCCATCAGGCGGCTCAAAGCTGCTACCCTTTCAGCCGCCCTTTCGGCCGTCCGTTTTATGTGAGGCCAGAAGGTCATCTTCGTATCTAGGGTGACCCCTAAGTACTTGATTTCCCCCCTGGTCGTCGTCGTTTGTGTCCCAACTGTCATAGGAATGATCGTCGGTATCCGTTTCCTCGACAAAATCATCAGTTCCGTTTTGTGTGTAGCCAGTCGGAGTCGGTGGTCCGTCATCCATCCTTCTACCCGTCTCATCACCTGGTTTAGTCGGAGCTGGGCCAGAGATGTATCGCTTTCGACGATCACGGCCGCCACGTCGTCAGCGTAAGCGACCAAGAAAGTCCCCAGCGGCATCTCCAGCCGCAGCAGGCTGTCATACATTCCGTTCCAAAAGTCCGGTCCCAGTATTGATCCTTGAGCGACCCCCGCCGTGGTCCTCCGGGTCCTGGGTCCTTTTGTTGTTTCGTATGTGAGCCGTCTGTCTCGTAGGTAGTCGGTCATCACTCTCATCAAATACTTCGGTACCGCGAAGTCTCCTTTGAGAGCTTTTAGGATGTCAGTCCACCTTGCCGAGTTAAAGGCATTTTGTACGTCCAGTGTCACCAGTAATACGATCGAGCGAGCCCCGTGGCATTGGCTTTCAAGCTGGTTGAAAGCCGCCACCACGTCTTGTATCGCGCCAATCGTCGATCGTCCTTTCCGAAAGCCATACTGTCTGTCCGATAGTCCTCCAGCTTCTGTGATTGCACTCGTCAGTCTCGGTCTCAGTAGCTGTTCATACAGCTTTCCTGTCGTGTCGAGTAGGCTAAGCGGGCGATAGGCCGATGGCGAGTGAGGGTCCCCCTTTCCTTTAGGAATGAGAACCAGCCTAGCCACCTTCCACCGCTCGCCGAAAGTCCCTGTCGTCAAGCATGTGTTGTACATGTCTAGGAGAATCTGCGGCCTCAGGTTGCCCATCATCCGCAGGATTTCTCCCGGCGTGCCGTCTGGTCCCGGGGCCTTCCCGGCCTTCATCGAGGCGGTTGCCCTTAAGAGCTCGGTCTCGGTGAAGAGCGGTATCTCCCCTGGGTGTTCTTCGTCCTCTGTTTCTGTCCTGTTCTCGTGTGTCGGAAAGAGTCCGTCGATAATTGTCTGTGTTGTTTGAGGGTCCATTACGCCGGGCGGAGTTCGGGACCCGAGTCTACCGGTCACAATCTTGTACCCGGTACCCCATGGGTCTCTATCCACCTCGTCGCAAAGCCCTCTCCAGCACCTTTGTTTACTGGCTTTGATTGTCGTCGTCAGTTTTTTCCTTGCCGTCCTGTAGGCTGTTCTAAGCATCTCCGACTCCGGTCCTCCCTTTGCCCGAGTGAGTTTCCTCCTGCAGGCAAAGCAGGCTTTCCTCAGATCTGCTATCTCGTCTGTCCACCAGTATTGTTGTTTTCGATTACATCCGTAGCGTTTTTTCGGCATTGTGTTTTTGCACAGTTGCTGTACCAGTTTCGTCGTCTCGTCGATTAGCCTTTCGGCCTTTTGTCTTCCAGTAAGTTCGTCAGGTATGGTTCTCAGCGGAGCTGGTGCTGCCATCAGTTCCTTTGCGAACCTGTCCTCGTCGAGTTTTCGGAGGTTCCACCGCAGGAGCCGCCGCGTCTGTTGCGGTCGCGTTTTGGTTTTCTCCTCCACTTCAAAGGCAATGTACTGATGGTCGCTGGCATTATAGTCCTCGACCACCCGCCACCGCCCAATCCGTGGGAGGACACCTTCGGACGTCAGCGTTACGTCTGGGATGGAGTCTCCAAAGCCCGGTCTTCTATATGTCGGCGTATTTCCGGTGTTGGCGACTGCTAGATCGAGCCTTGCGGCCATCTCCAGCAGTAACCGTCCTCGTTTGTTCGTCATGGTCATTCCCCACTCGATCGCTCTAGCGTTGAAATCCCCCGCAACAACTATGTGTCCCGTCGTCTGTCTGAGGTGATCCTCGAGAACGGAAAGCCTCCGCCCGTACTCCTCAGCGGTGCAGTTTGGCGTCAGGTAGACGCTGACATAAGTGACATCGTCCACCCTAGCCCAGACGAAATCGTCTGCCACACCGCGAGACGATAACCGGGAAGCGGCCTGCCCTCTGACCCAGATGGCGGAAGTGCCTCGGTTGTTTGAGAGCCACGCCGGGGTTGTCATTTGTCTATAGTATTCTGAGAGTATCAGTACCGTAGCGTCAAGTTCGTCGGCTACTTGGGGTAGTAGCATCTGTGCCGTTTGACTCCGGTTCAGGTTTCCCTGTAGTACCTTTGTCATGTCTTAGTCCTTTTCTTGGCCTCCTCCAGCGCTTCCCTGAATACGGCGCACAGCCCGGTGCCCGGTTTGTGCGCCGCCTCCGGCCTTTCAGCCTCCACGCATAGGAAGCAAGTCAGTCGGTCGTTACACGTCTTGCCGGCGTGGCCCGTGTGTCCACACTTCCAACAAGAGTTCGTCCTGTCTGGTCCCTTGCAGTCTCGTCTCGTGTGGCCGTAGCCAAGGCACCGGTAGCACCTTGTAACCGTCGTCCTTAGTCTGACGCGGCAATTTACCCACCCGATCTTTATTCGTCCTTTGTCAAGTAGTGCTTTGGCCTTGTGTGCGTCCAGTTGGCACACTGCCATGCACTGTCCTGTCCTGTTTGGGCCGAAAACATGTACTTTCGTGTCCCCTTTCTGTCCAGTTTCTTGTTCGAGGGCAGCCGCAACCTCCTCGGCAGTCGCGATGCAGTCCAGATCCATGATCTCCAGCGAGGTACTGGGTATCAGGGCCCGGACGCGTCCCTCCTGTCCGATAGCGCTCTGGAGGGAGCGCTGGAAGCTTTGGCTCTCCTCAGGTCCCGTCTGTAGTTGGAGCAGCAGTCCTCCGTCCTTTGTCTTACGGTATCCCCTGACCGTCACGTTGTCCGTCGCGGGGTCTACCTTTGACTTCATCTGTCGGACTAGGTCGGCGTACGTCTTCCCTTGTTGGGGTTTGACAAGGACAGCCGTCCCCCGAGGCGCGGGGCGCTGTCTGTCTCGTTTCTGCAGTTCCTTGTTTTCGTTTGTCCGTTTCGCCGTGTCTGTCTGTTGGTTTCCTTGTTTCCGTTTCTTTTTATTCGTCTGTGTTTGCCAGCCTCCCTCTCGCTGCAGCGTATCTGTCCGTTGTACGTTTTCGGTCACTGTCGGTTTTTTTGCTGCTTGCTGCGGAGGGCTAATGCTGGCTGTGTCGCGTTTTCGTTTCGAGTTCTGGTCCGTGGATGTTTTTTCGTTGTGTCTGACTGTTCTTAGGTTTCTCAGTTTTCCGCAGTTACTCAGAGCGACCTCAGCAGCCTCCAAAACAATTTTAATGCCGTCCTTTGTCTCTTTGTTCACGTTTTTCTGTATGCCTGTCTTTTCCTGCATCATCCTGACGCGCTCGAGGATTCTCGTTAATTGATTCCTGAGCTCGTCAATGATTCGCAGGTCTGTTTGTTCCGGTTTCGTGATCGCGTCCGTGGGTTGTCCTTTGTCAATAGCGGTCCTGTAGCTGACGAAAGCCGCAACGCTTGGTGCGCTGTTGAGCCTCGCCCTCCCTGCGCCAAACTGTTGTTTAGTTTGTCCTGTGACCGTCTTTTTCTCGTTCGTCTTTTGTCCGTCCGAGTTTGTTGTGTGGCATGTTCTGCAGCCCCCAGAATCCGTGCTGCTGCCTTGAGCCACCGGGGCTTGCACCCGATCGGAACTCAGGGTGGATTCCCCCTGTGTAGGGGTTACCACCTGGGGTAGTTTGTTTTGTCCATGTCCGTTCATGTTTGTTTCGTTATTTGTGTTCGCCTAGGTGGGCCTCCATCGGGTATATGCCCGACTTCAGTTCACCTAGACTTACTGGGTGTCCACGGGGTCGTCACTTCCCGACGAGAAGGGTTTTTACACCCTCCCGCACCCTGCGGTTTGTGTCCCCCCCTGTGTGTGGTGTTCCCTATTTGTGGTGTGTGCGTGGGTATGAGTGCCCATATGAGAGACAGGTACATTCACTCCTCGGGAGAGCCCGTTTATAGGGATCCCAGTCATTCGCTTTCCGGTGAGCCCCGTTTATAGAGGCTCCGGCCACTCACTTTCTCAGGGCCCCGTTTATAGGGTTCCTGATCATTTACATCCCCAGTGTCTCTCGAGCGTGTTTGTGTACGTGTCTGTGTGTGTGTGCGTGTAATGTGTTTTTGGTCCACCCCGAGATTCTCGGTACCCTCCATATCTGGAGGGCGTCCCCCTATCCGCCACCTGGGGAGGCGCCCGATGCGGGATGCAGCAACCCGACACGGGTCATTCTCTGAAATTAGGGCTAATATCTTTTACTTAATTGTAAAAGCTATTAGTCCTAGAGCAGTCATATCATTTGTTATTATCTTAGAACGATGTATTGCAGTACGAAAGTTACAGGGAATAATAATTTTAATCAATGGTATGTAATTTAAAGAATAGATTGAAGAAGTATAGTGAACAGTTTTATCTTATCAAACATTCGAAAAGTTTTTATTTTTAAATAGTTATACTCTTAACAGCGTTACGCATTTAACAGCCGTACCCCCGTTTTCTCCAACGCGGTTCAACATTGATCTTGATTTAATCTACTGTTCATCTTTTTCTAGTTCCACAAATTAGAAAAAGGTGAAGAGCAAGTTGAATCAAGATCAAAATTGAACCGCGTTGGAGAAAACGGGCGTTACACTCTTAATAGACTCACATTCTTAATAAAACTCTCATAATAAAAATGTAATTTCAAACAGATAACATTACATATTTGTACTATTCTCTGAGCTGTTATCACAATTTCTTTGAATTTATTCACATGATTTCGTTGTTTATATGTTCAGTCGGAATCGGATTCAGGAAGATTTTGATTTTCCTTGTCTTCTACTAATTTCTTCAGGAGTTTATATTTCATTCTTTCCATTTCCACGAGTTCCATGTGACGATTTTTTTTCTCTTTCATTCTTTTTGCAGCGATTTCTTTTCGTTGTTCTAATTCAGCCTCTTTTAGGTCGAGCTGTCTTTTTTTTAACTTCAGAGCTTCTTTTTTGGTTTCACTGAGATCTGAATATCTCTGATCTTTGATTTTATCGCGTTCTTCTTTTTTTTCCAAATGCTGCAACCATTGCTTTGCAAGTTGAACTTTCGTTGCTGCAATTTTGGAACCTGTTCCATGCAAACAACGTTGCTTATTTCTTACGGCAGTGCAGCTTTGATTCGTATCACTTTTGGCTGGTGTGACTGAATTAATTGAATCGCTGGACGTAGACGCGTTTTGGGGTTTTTTTTTCATTACAATCGACGTACGAGAGTCGGACATTGATTTGGGAAATTTCGATGATACAGTATGTGTATCGATGACACCCCTCTGTGATGCGAAAATTTCATCCAGCTGGTTGAACCACTCGAATTCTATGTTCGCTCTGCCTGATCTAGAATTGTTATCCACCACTTTTTTATATTTGTTAATCAAGGCATTGATCTTCCATCGCACTTGCTCAGTCGACATCTAAAGGACATTTAATTACATTATAACTAGTATAATGTGAAATGAAAACGTTGACAACGACGGCGGGACATTTTGCTTCAAAAATTTGTATTTCAAACGTGATTTCATACTACGACATGACTTGCGAGATAATATTTGATTCAGCAAAACTATCATACCTTTATCCCAAGCTGCAGTAGACCATTTTGAACAGACTCCCATATTTTCCCCTTTTTTTTAGGGTGCTCCAGCATTTCCATATTTGCTTCATAAAGGCTGATTACTGCAACCGTTGCTTTTCTAGTCCAAATCGCACCTGTAATAATAGAATGTCGACTTTAGATATCGTTTGTCAAACATCATTGGGTTTATTATTTAATTGTATTCTTAGTAATATAAAAATTAGACATCTATGAGTTTATTTAAGTTCTTTCGTAATGGAGCTCACATTCTTTCCCTGTTGCAGATTTTTGCGATTCTCCCTCCATCGTATTTCCAATATTATTCTCGTCATCGTTTTGAGGACTTTCCGTTGGTCTGGCAATACTTTGTGCACAAGACGATGCTGTAACAATATAAACGTGTAAGTGGGTGCGCTTTTGCATAAGATACTTATTGCCAGATCGCAAGCTCAACTAATTAGAGTAGATTGTATGACAAGTGGCAGCACCCTCTTCCACCGAATTGATTAACCCATTTGCATCATCGCTCTACTTGAGCTCCCGCATCGAAACATCAGCGACGTTCAACAAACGACTGACGCGTATCACCACGCGCGGTCGGTCGTATGTGCTGTAAAGGGCATCGCGACCCACGGATTATTCCGCGCTTTGACGTAGATGGGTAAGAATGTACTTTTTAAACGATTGATACACAGTGTTATATTGCATTTTACATTTTTTTACACAAAAGGAAAAACAAATATTTTTTTATAAATGAAATAAACTAATTTTTGTTAAAGTAAATTAACGTTCGTGGAATTCTTTGAAATGGTCAATACATAGTGCTTTATCACAAATGTGGCATTTAAAGACTGTCTCCCTTCGAATCGACTTACTTAGGCATAGAACGCATCGTTTTGAAGTTTTATTTCCTTTTGCTGGAGTTGCAGGTATCCGTACAGGAAAATGTCTGTCAGTAAATCTCGTAAAGGAATCATTGACAGATGCCTTATCTACATTAATGTTGGGCAAATATTTATCTATAATTTCTTCGCTTAATAATTGTTTAAACACATGAAAGGCTCGATCTTTCTTCTGATTTTTAAAAATTACATAAGTATTCAGCAACATCATATCGATAAAATAAAAAAACATTTTTTTATAGGCTTTTTTACATCGTCGAACAGTATGAAGTTTGCTTAACATTTGGTCGCCAACATCAACTCCACCCATATATCGATTATAATCAGCTACTGCGGTTGGTTTTAAATTCTTTTGTCCAGTATATCGGTTTTGTTTTCCTGCTTCAACAAAACTTAAATCGTGCATGGTAGTAAGCATAACGACATCTTTCTTGTCCTTCCATTTTATCGCCGCCATCTCTTTTGTAGTAAATATAGTAGCTTCCCCTTTTTTCAATACGTGTGATTTTAATTCTCGAGGCATTTCTTTCCTATTTATTCTCACTGTTCCACATACATTTGTTTTCATTTTATATAATTCTCGGTATAATGTTGGTGAACTGTACCAGTTATCAATGAATAAGCAATACCCCTTGTGCAATAATTGACTCTCTTTTAACAAATTGAATACAACATTCCTGCCAGCAGATCCTTTAGCAGTTTTATCTTTTCCTATATATATATTGAAATTATGTATGTATCGTGATTGTGAATCACAGACTTTATAAAATTTGATACCGAATCTCGCACGTTTTGTTCGAATAAATTGTATGTAATGTAAACGACTTCTACATGCCATTAGTGATTCATCAATGGAAATGTTTTTGTTTGGGACATACATGCGAATGAAAGTTTTCTTTACAATTTCCATAACTTCCCGAATTTTAGACAGTGGGTCATTAGGATTATTTGTACTGGAAAAGTGTAAATTTTTTGAGATAGTAATAAATCGGCCACGACTCATGACATTCTTAAAATACGGAGTTTCTATACTTTTATCTGTTGACCAATAGCTTTGAACCGTGAGCTTGGAAATTAGACTCATCAAAATATTTACAGCAATAAATACTTTTAATTCGTCCCCTTCAATAGGTATGAAGTCTGCGTCGCTTGCGCCATACTTATTTGTCTCCGCAATTATTTTTGTAATTAATTCAGTGTTAAAAAATAGTTCAAAAACCTCGCCTCTTGACAAACCCCGTGTATTTATAGTTGCACCACCTTCACTTGTAAAACGATGTATAATCGGAGTATGATTTTCGGCTTTCCACACGTACTCTTCATTTATAAAATTATTGCACTCTTCATTTTCGCTATCAGAACTTGACGAAATCCTCCGGCAACGTTTTCTAGGACGTCGTACCTCATTACTTGATTCCGAATCAGGATACTCAATATCCATTGGGGCATACTAAATTTTAGATTATATTATAAAATAAGATTGCTTTCCAAACTTGGATTTTTTTAAATTTAAATATAGATTGGCAACACTTACTGATAGTGACAATTTGAAAGGTTTTCATAGAAAAAGTAAAACTTTTTTAGAAAACACTGATGTATATAAACTCAAAGAACTGAAAGGCTCTCACAAGCGGTTGAACGTGGTCTGATGCAACTGAAGGATATTTTGCAACTGGTAAGAATAAACAACGTAGGCTCGCGGATTATTCCGCGCTTGGTGATAGTCGACTGTCGCGACCCGCGGATTATTCCGCGCATTGATGCAAATGGGTTAAAAGTAACAGTTTAGAATTACGTTGATCCGTTTCCTGATGATATAATATATTTGTATCCTTCTCCATAAACACGGCCTTGTTAATAAAACAAGGATGATGCATGATCCCATCAAAGAATGGAATTCGCTCGTTGCAATGTTTGCACGTGTACATACCTACATAAATAAATTAAGTTAACATCAAAGAGAGAACTGTACATTTAGACGTTAGAAGTTGCTATATTCATATAATTTTACCGGCGTCTAGCAATAAGATCGAGTACTTACTTATAACTCCTTAACGCCTTGCGCTCATAAAACGATCACGAAACAAGTCGTAAGATTTCTTCAAACAAAAGCCGGTACCGGCGGTGAGCCCAATACCACGCCACGAAAATAAAATCTGTAATTAAGAAATTGGCAAAAATGAGGTCGACACAGTGTGCAACCATGCTCCGCAGCTGTGTCCGACTGTGTCGGTCTGTGTCGTTGTTGGAAAGCACCGTATTCGACACTGTGTCGCTCTGTGTCGTTGCTGGAAAGTTCCCACTTTCAAGCGATTAGGAGTTCAGTTTGATTTGGCTGCTGCGCAGGCTGGGAAGATTTTTTTCAAAGGATTGCGAATGGCAGATGTTTTGAAATCTTTGATTTCCTTTCCTCCGGCGAAAAGTGTTAAAAAGCTCTTACCCATTCCATTCCGGGCCAACTACAGTGAAGTTCAAGCAATCATTGATTGCTTTGAAATTCAAATCGAAAAGCCATCCGATCCTGTGAAACAAGCTCTTACCTGGTCCGAATATAAAAAATGCAACACCTTGAAGTATTTAATTTCCGCAACACCGAATGAAACTATTAATTTTATATCCAGTAGTTACGGAGGCAGGATTTCTGATACTTTAATAGTTGAAAAAAGTGGTTTTATAAACAAGCTGCCTGAAAACTGTTCCGTAATGGCTGACCAAGGGTTTAAACACATTCAATCACTTCTTAATAGTAACAATTGTCTTTTAGTTTGACCACCAAGTGTAGCTGCTAACTTCAAATCGACAAAAGAGGAAGTTTTAGAGACGAAACGAATTGCCAGCTTGCATATTTATATTCAGCGAATTATTAGAAGACTAAGAGAATTTAGAATATTAACTCCGCATTCTTGCATCCATTATAGTTTGATTCCACATGTCGACAACATACTGATTATTGCAGCTGCTCGTGTAAATTTATAATCACCTATTATAAAAACTTAGAAATAATAATATACCAAAAAAGCATTGTAGTACATGAGTTTTAGAATTGTTTATTATCCTAGACATATTATTTATGACAAAAAAGTTTTGTAAATATATTATGTTTCCAAAAACTTTCGACTTTGGTAATCATTTCAGACACATATGTCTCATTGTAAGGTTCACAAATTATTGTTACCTCCTGCGACTCTTCAAAATTAGGATCTGTTACACAGAGGTAACCTTTTTTACATCCAGGTGCTTTCATTTGTAGTTGTATCTGCGCTTTACATTCTTCTTGTATGATACCATTCTGGATGAAATTTTTAACTGTTGTGGCCTTCGCGGGGCATTTAACTTCGATGACAAAACCTTGTCCGATGGTATCTGGTGAAGCGCTCAAAATTGGAGAAGATGGTATCAGGACAAAAGCACTGCTCCGCCAACTGACATTCAACTCCTTCGCAGCAACGGCGAGTACTAGTTTTTCTAAATCTTTCCCCCTTTGCATTTGCGGTGAAGTAAAAACTTTTGATGCACCAATTATTTGACGAACTAAGGAGCTAACAACTGTTTTGCAGTGCGCTGCTTCTAATATTTTAGAAGCTGTAATTTTCACATAGCGCAATTTATGCCATAGCAATAAATCGGTCTGTGTGTGTGTGTCAAGCGCTCTGCTGTTAAACACAACACCGGAGTCAAAATCTTCTTAGCAAAGGTGAAAAAGTCTTCCGCAGACTGTTGCCCAAGGTTTTCAAACTCTATGAGTAGCTGGTGCATCGACAAAGACATCACACTTCTTTCTTTCACAGTACAATGGTGTCTCGTAAGTTGACTATCGAATCTTTTTTTTCCGCTGTTTTTAAAAAATCGGCTAAAAACAATTTGCTAAGATTTTAATTTGACACAGAAGACGATGAATCTTCATCGGTGTCTGTCTGAAAATCTGTTGCTACGATAAACTTTTTTGTTGTTCCGATGGAGCTCAAAACAGATTTTTTCCAATAGCATTCGGTTTCTGTAACGGATGGCATTACACTTCTACGCAGGAGCCACATTATAAATGCTATGGAATGCTTACAACCTCCTGCAAAAGAAATAGAAAGATGTGAATTTTTCCCTTTACTATTAAGTATTGAACTGTAATGTCTAATATTTACTAGCTTTTGTATCGACTGTTACGTCCTAGCCAGTAAAACAGAAGTCGACAATGTGTTTGGTCGACAATTCAAACTCCCGATAATCGGTAACTCACCAACAAACTTTCCACATACCACCCACCATCACTCGTCGATCAAAACTCAACATACTATATCATTTACTCCTAGAAATTAAATAGACTAAGGAAAAATTCCCAACTAAAGGTTGCCAGAGCACCAAGCTCCTATCACATTCATATATTAAGGAACCCAAACCGTAACCAATCTCGAACACCCCATCCACTTATAAACACTCTTTCTGACGAACATTTTTCTTTATTTCTTTTCCACGAACCTCTTGCGCGACTTCGTCACTCGAAAACTTAAATTCTCAGATTCATAAATATCCAGCCAGATAAATTTTCCTTACTTTCTTTATTCATATTACATTCTAAAGAATCTCTTGACCGACACCGTCGCCCAAAAATCTACCCATAAACAAAACACTGTAAGTATTGTACGAATTCTAACTCGAAACCTTTTCCTTTTCCCACAACTGGTCACGTACGCACTATTTCCTCTCCTCAAGAAAAACAAGGGATGTTACAACAAAATCCGACCAATCAAATCAACCGTCTCTATTTTGTAATCCGCCTCCGCGAGGCAGAACGACCGACTCTTTGTAAAACTCCACTCACTTTATTCTTCGCTTTCATCGAGTCAAGACCTCCGCGTCAAGACTCAGAGTTGACCTTATAACTATCTCGACTAAAAATCTGTAAAACGTCAACTTAATATATAATTCTATCAACGTACAATCGATAAAGTTTATGTTATTTGGTGATCATTAAAAAGTACAACCAAAGTGTTAACCATTTCTCTGGAACAGAGAACCGACATAAACTACATCAATTCCAACAAAATCCCATTGAGTCGTATATTGTGTTCGGAATTCGCGGCGATCAAGCAGACTCACTCGCGCAACTTAATCTATTCAAAAGTTCGCGCTCCAACCCCGATCGTACCGCGTCTTCGCTCTGAGTCTCCCTCTCGGGACGTAACAGACTTACCATTTGCTGCTGCACAGTTGTGACATTGAACATTTAGAATTTTTTCTTCATCTTCGTTAATTTGCAGTGTCACATCACATCCTTTATTATGAACTCGATGTTCATGACATATGATACACTTTACGGTGCATATAGGTCCGTCTCGCTGCAGGCAAACGTAACCAACGGCTTGATCACTCTAGTTTTCCCGCGATGACCTGTTAAACGTTCAATTAAAACGTAGATAAAATATGGATCATTTATTACACATCGATTTGACACATTCTAACGCTATGAATGGGACAAAATAAATGCAATTAATTTAATTTACTTACATGCTGAGCTTGGCGTTCCGAATTTCTTCGGCGTTAAAAGAATCGCTGTTTTTTAAAAATTTGTGAAGCACAAAAAAGTCGATTTTCGGGTAAATTTCGAGAACCGGCTTTAACGAATTTTTTTTTCTAACTTATTAGCCATTTCAATTTTATTCACCCGTTCAACACAATAAAACACCTTCAAGTACTGGTAGGTTAAACGCGATGAGGTAGTAAGACCCAGCAAGCCCGGGTAACGCGACGCGCACCATGACCAATAGCGGCGCGTTTCACTGGGGCCATAAAAATTCGAATTTTTAACGTTGATTTCTGGCGTTAATATGAATGGATTAAAAATTTGTTTTCTCTGAATATTAATTATTAATGCTAAATAATGTGAAAATAATTTTAAATGAAACGTTTTTTTTATGATACAACCTAATTGCCGGTGCCGCAATCGTCACGCTTTATTTTTATAAGTGATTAGTTTGCGTTTTGTATCTCCCATTCGATTAGTCTATTGGAATATTCCATTGGAATGTTCCTTCGTTGTACTGGGGTACAACATATTATATAATCCAAGAAATGTTATCATTTATATGCCGCTGATCGTAATTGTTATAACTGTATTCTATACTATTCATAGAAGACGTATTTATTAAAAAATATGTTTCTTAATTATTTTATTGAATATATTTCTTTTAGGTTTCCCACTGCTATTTATAGTAAGGTAAATTATTGTTAATAATGCATTATGCTAGTGCCTCGTTATTGATAAAAAAAGGAAGTATACTGTTTATGATTGTTTGGGTGAGTTCGTTAATTATTCCGAATAATATACATAATCAGTTATTGTTCGTTATGACTTTTAGGGCATGTATGATTGGTGAATTTGTGGTTGTTAAATTTTATCCGTATTTTAATATTTATTGTTTAATATTTATGTGTGAGTGTGTGTTGTAAAATATATATATGTATAGTACAATATATGTGTATAATAGGTAGTGTGTTAATGTTCCTCCTTCTACTCGAGTGGAATGTTTAATATTTGGCAAATATCTTTGGAACGTTGCCGTGTTTCATGGTTAAAACGCGGTGGCTGTTTGCACGTGGTCGGATCCTTTCTAAACAAAGTTTATAATGGTGAAGTTTTTCAGCTGATGGTTTTTTTTTGTTTTACGTTTATTTTCCGTGTCCGAAATTTGTCCACCTAGTTTATCTTGAATAATTATACTTTTGAGATGTATTGTTTTAGACGGTGGGAACACAAGTGTCGAAGCTCAGCGTTTGTTTATATTAACAATAAGGATAGTTCGTGTAGTATCAATACTTACTATACTTGCTTATACTTAATATACTTACTTACTACTGCTTAGGTCTGTTATGTTTTCACGCCTACACTGCTGAACCAATTTTGATGAATTTTGGCACAGGGATACATGGGACCTTCGGGGCGGATAAAAGATACTTTTTGTCGTGAAAATAAAACTTCAAGGGGGTGAAATAGGGGTTTGTGTGAAAAAATCGTATTCTCTCCGTCTTCTCTTTGTGTGGATCTTCTTGTCGCCGATGACATCACGGAACTCTTATATATAAGATATAGATATAGAAATAATAGTAATACCTCTCGCGGCCGGCGGGTGTCGCATGGTCATCCCGCTTCTCGCAAACGATTCATCCGTTCGCCGGCATTATGAATGGGTAAGCTGAACAGCGAAAATTGAGCTTTTGTACATTACGCTGTAAATATGCGATATTCAAAAAGATTCCCTTAAGCTCATGTAATTAATGATATATAGTAGGGATGGGCGATGTTGAGAATAAAATCGATTTTACGAACATTGATAAATAAATAAAATATCGATATTAACAATCGATGTTTTTGGTAAAAAAATCGATGAACGAAATAATCGAACCCAATATGAAAAATTTCGAAAAAAACAAATTTATTATACAATTATATTTTTTAAATTATTTTGATCCAATGTTGTTGAAGTCGGACCAGTGTGTCGATATGGGACGGGTTTTTCGCGCATGCGCAACTGAACAAGCATCAGTGAAGTATCAATATCTAGTGAAAAGAGGTGTCGGGCATCGGGTTCATTATTCAACCATTCTGCTAAGTTTGCATTAAACTGTTACATGTCATTAAAAAAAGGTTTTGATACGTATATAACTTTCAAATAAATAAAAATTATATAAGATGTGTATATGTGATATAACAGCTAAATATATATGCTAAATAATAGGGAAGTGAGTAGTGAAATAATTGTTCACACTTTTTTATAATAAAAGAAAATTTTATTTGGCAGACTCTCAAAGAACACCAACATTCGTTGCAAGGGTAAGGAAAACTGCCAAAAACCTTACCAGTGTTCGTACAAAAAAAAACAATTGTTATTATAATTTGATAAAATATATATATAATAAAAACAAAATTCACAAATTAATATCACATGTAATTAAAATCACAGAAAACAAAACAAAACATCATTTGTTAACAGATAAATAAAATATTATAGTTAAAATCTGGAAAATAAAAGCTTATTTACTTATAATGAGCAATGAGTAATAAAAAAGGAACTTGCAATTAGAAATGTGGTTAGACGGGTAATTCAGTTAAAATAAAATTCAATTCATATCTATAGTTAAAAGAAAATACATATAAAATATATAAAGATATGAAAATAAAAAATATAAATGTATAATATGAAAAATAAAAATAACGAAAATTCATTTGCCATCCAATACCGTCTATTATAAACCATTACCTTTACTTTTTCTCGTATAAATTTTTTGAATTGTGTAAATTTAAATGTTCCGAGTTTACTTCAAAATTTATGCAGTTAATACCGTGAGCCTGAAAAGATGATCGCGTTACGCAAATTCCATTAACAGTGTCTGTAGATAAACGATTTCGTTTCTTAGTTTTTACATCGGCTACTATCGAAAAAATTCGTTCGGCTTCTGCATTTGAATGTGGAAAAGATAAAACTGCTTCAACTAATAAATCAATATTTGGAAACATTTTTGTGTTATTAATATCTTTAAAATCTAGTATTTTTTTCCACATCTCGTCTACTTCTAAGAAAGCTAACTCTTTTTTCTCTAGGTCATTATAAACCGATGGCAAGGTTGTCCATTCGTACGCTAATTGTACCGTGTCTATATTTCCTATTCTCTTAGCAATGTTACTCAAGTCTTTAATTTTATTTCTTCCTTCGTCATACAAAGCAATTTGTGGATCTAAAAAGGTTAATTGTTCAAAAATTATATCTTTATATGGCAATCGTTGTAACATGCCCCGAACTGCTGTTACATAAAAATCTAAACATTTTACTTTAATGTCATACGCGCATTTTGAAGGCAGTGTTGCTAAAAAGCTCTCACATTCCGGTCCTACACATATATTATTGACATTTAACAAATTATGTTTATCATTCATATTTAAAGTCGTAATATCTTTTAAAGAGTCCACAGTAATAAAATTTTGTCCAATGTCGCGAATTAGTTGTTGACTCTTTTCAAATAATTTATGAATAAGAATTTTCCGCGATTGAAAAGAAGCGTTAAAAGCATTCAAAAAATTTAATGAATATTTTAAAAAGAGTAAATATGCTTTCAATGAATCGTCGTTTAATAGTTCTAAAATAGTCTCTGCAGATTTTGATTTATCCTCAACTATTGCTAAAAGAAAATACTTTTTTTAGAACGTCCCAATTTACAAGTAATCTAACAACACATTGATGTAGCACAAGCCATCTAGTGTTACTCAACTTTAGAATCTTACTTTTTTCCATATTAAAAAATTCCTGACATTCATGTAAAGTTGCGCATCGTTTTGCACTGCCCGAAACAAAAGTTGCAATGCCTCGAATTAAATGATCGTATGAATGTGGCAATTGTTCGCAAGCTTTGCTTGCTATAAGCGCAGCTGAATGGCAAATGCAATTTAACAATACAAGTCCCGGTATTTTTAATTTCAAACGTGACATACAAGAATTATTACGACCAATCATTACAGACGCGTTATCACTTGCCATCCCAACAATATTAGTTAAAGGAATTTGTTTTTCTCTTAAAAGATTTTCAAGAATTTCAAAAATTTTATTGGCGGAACTATCTGTTGCATCCATCGGCACTAATTCCAAAAGTTGTGTTTTTACTTTTTTATTAATTGGTGATACATATTTTACAAGAACACACATGACTTTAGTATCTGAAATGTCAGTACTTTCATCCAATAATATCGAAAATTTGCGCGTTTGTAAATTTTTTACAAGTTTTTGGGTTTCATATTTTGCAATTACTTCTGTAACAATATTTTTACATTTATCGTGGGCCAATGAAATATCTTGCAAAACTTTAGAATCGTCAAAAAGATTTTTTAGTAATGGAATTAAGTGATCCGCGGTGTTAAAAGCAATGTTATGCTCAGCAAAAAATGCTGCTAATTTTATTTCCGCGATTTTTACTTTATTTTTGTGCAATTCTGACACGGGGACTCTATCATTATTATTATTGTTTTCTTTATTTTGGGATGTTATGTTTTCAATGTGTTTGACCGTCTGTGAGTGCTTGTTTAAATCTGTTTTATTGCAATAAATGGTTTTATAACAAACGGTACAAAAGGCTTTATTAATTGTAGGATGTGGAGCTGGAGCCAACCATCCTTTAAAATTTTCCTCATCTAACCACACTTTCTGGAATTCTCTAATCTTCCGTTTTTTTGCTTTTTTCTTTGGTTCCATAATTCTATCCGTTTTCGCTCCTTTCTTTGGTTCCGTAATTCCAATAATCTAAGTTAATAATCTAAGTAATAATATAATTAATTAAATATACTTACCTATACTTACCTTTCCGCTGCTCCCGCGGTTTCCGCCCGCCAAAACTTATGTGACCATAAAATGATCTCATATTAGTGACATAGTACGGCACTGGTTTCATGTTACTGTTGCCGCGCATGCGCGAAAAACCCGTCCCATATCGACACACTGAGTCGGACAGTACGTGAAAAAGTATAAAATATGCATGAGTGCACACTTAGGATAAAAATAACAAAACGAAAAACGACCATTTTTTATTATAACACTTTTTTATACTTTGAAAAACATAAACATACATGAGGTGAGAACAAATACAATTATGGACGTTGTGACTGTTAACGCATACAAAATAGGAAATAGGAACTGTCACCGTTAACCTATAAAAACCACACTTTAAATAGCATCATGCGTAATGTCAGTGCGGTTCACTCCACGCAGCAAAGAGAAATAAAAGGAAAACCGTTCTTTCTTATACAAAACCCCAATCCTCAGGAGGGAGAGAACTCAAAAACAAGAGTTTGTTTAGATGCTCACCGCTCAGTCGACTGCGTTTGTCGGTCTTGATGTCTCCAGCTTGTGAGAAGAGTCGTTCGCATGGAACTGCGGTTCCAACGATACTGACGTATTGTATGGCCAATTTGTGTAACGAGGGAAACACATGTTTCATTGATGACAAATATTTGAGAGGGGCTTCATGCCGCGAAATGACGGGCAGACTCAAATATTGCTTTAATTCAAAGCTAAGGCCTTCACAAAGCAAGGTGCTATCCGTTTTTGATGCAGCCAAACGATCGTGGAAGCTCCACAGACCACCACTTTTCATCGGCTCAGTCGACACTTTTTCGGATGTTTTCGGAACTCTATCTTTTTTAACGTAATCATTCAAACGCGTTACTACAGACGAAACTGCCAAAGCATTTTGGAAATGCAGTTTCTTAAATCTTGGGTCCAGTACAGTTGACAGTGCCAGAGTTTTGTGCAACTCGAAATCCTTGAAGCGATGTTCAATTGTTCCCTCGAGTTTCTCTTTGAATTCGTTTCCTGACTTCGTGGCTGGTTTTCATTCGTTTATGGTCATTTTGAGGCAACGAACCAGAGGAATGATCACGCTGCATGTAGGGTATGACTCTCCGCTTACTTCCGTTATGACGCATTCCAAGGGCTTCATTAATGTTACAACGTCACTCAACGTTTGTATCTCGTCGCGCTTCAGCATATCGGGTGCAGTTGGACATTTGGAAATAGCTGGATATACATATTCTTCGAGAAGGAGAAATCTTTCCAGCATGTATAGGGTGGAATTCCAGCGCGTGGGGACATCTTGAATAAATTTAAGAGCAGTCCCCTCAGATTTCCCATCTCGGATCTGCAGTCTTTTTAATTCGTCGCAAGCGACAACGCTCCTCCTCGTCACTGTGACTATGGCCTTGACTTTTGCGATTATGTCCCGAACGCGTGGCATAGCTACTAGTACGTCCGGTACAAGGTGCGAGAGAGTGTGCGCAAAGCATGCTAAATGCTTTTCTGGTCCAGTGTAATCCCTCACAGCTTTTTTTTATATTGGCAGCGCTGTCCGTAATGATTGCGGTAATTTTTGATCGATCCAGTCCAAAAGCCTTGATTGCAGAATTGATGCACTCCCCGAGGTACTTTGATGTGTGACTTTCGAACAAAGCAAAGACGCCAACACTTCCACTCTTCATTTTTAAATCTTGAGTAACATAGTGCACCGTGACACCGAGATAGCTTTCATTGCTGACGTCCGTCCAATTGCCACACGTGACAGAATACGCGATAGCTTCGTTGAGGGTAGCCACGAAGCGCTCTTTGCATACCTCGTATCGAGCGTCTATCAATCTTGTGACAGTTTTCCTGCTAGGAATGCTGTAAAGAGGAGCCACCGTTTTCATTAATAAATTGAACCCCTCGTTGTGTACCGTAGACAAGGGCATTTTGTCGACTGCGATCATGTACAATATGGCATTTGTGATTTTATCCGCGGCTTTGCCTCCTTCTGTAAATACAAAATCGAATCATTCAGCAGAAAATAACAATGAAAATAAAATAATGAAATATATTTGACCATGTACGTACCCAGAAACGAATTCGTACGCTCAAATGCCTCATTGATTGTCGTCAACTAAAATACGTCGAAATAAAAATAAATGAAATTGAAAAAATAATAGTGAAATAAAAAATGATAGTTTAGCTTAATCGTTCAATTATCTTATTTAATGCTAGTCATTTATGTACTCGCTTACCCGTGATTTCACACGTTTGGTCGGCGTCGGCGGACAATCATCGACCGATTCGTCGCTTGATGCTCCCGAGAGGACATTCGCTTTTCTCTTTTGATTTTGTTTGGTTATTTGTGAACAAAGAATTGCGTGGCGGGTACTTAGGTGTTGAAACAGGTTAGTAGTATTCCCTCCGTGTTTGTAAATCTTATTACAGAGGATGCACCGGGCTGTAGAGTTCTGGTCCTTTTCGAAATATTGCCATACTGCACTCGGCTGCTTTGCCCTGTTGAATTTCGAATTGAAACATTTATTGTGAATAAATCTTGTAAAACGTAACTTTACAGCGTATGAGGACTATGAGACCAAATATAACTTACCGAGATTTACTCTTTTCTTCAATTGAGCTTTGTGGTGTGACTTTAATTGACACCGTTTTATCGCCTGATTCTAGCTGAATATCCGCATCGTCCTCTGCTGTCATAATTCGTTCGCTATAAGAAGACAAATGTTAATTTTAACTAAGTGACAGATCCATATTGATACATTTTTGTACACTTACTAATCCATGTCATCGATCGATCGAAATATCGTTTCGATTGTGTCATCGGAGTTTTGGACTTTTCCCGCTTCCAACAAATTGCGAACGTAGTCAACAGCCTTATCTTTGTCATCTAAAATAAATAGCTCTGAGTATGCGATCATTCAAACCGACGGTCATTTTACATCACCGTGTAGTGTGTAGAATTGTAGATCTTACACATGTTACCCTGTAGATACTCAGTTTTTCAACATAGAAAATGGAAAATGCATGCGTATATATATACGTACGTTTGAATGAGACATACTGTGACATGGACAAATCCCCAACCGCAAATGATTCTTGCCGATTAATTTGGAAAAACATTGTATGCGTTCTCACGGCTGCAATTGTAATATAAAAATAAAACGTGGTAAAATATTTTCGCCACGGCATTCTTAGAATTTACACAAAATTGATCACGCTATGTATCTACCATTAACCTTTCGAGTATTTTGGCAGAGGTGGGTACTCCAAGGGTTAAATACTATAATATGCATAAATGGACTTACCGTTCGCGTCTGAATCTATACTCTCGGTATCCATCGCTTTTTTAACTGATTTTTGCGTTTTTTGTTGCTTGTTGATGGCAGTAAAATAACCAAACCGGCGGCGGCGTTTTCACGTTGAAGTTATGGTAGATGGTTTCATTCATATTGCGTCAGATGTCGGCATTGTCATAAATCTAAAGCCTGTATTCACAGTCGGTAAATATAAGTACACTTTTAAGTCCACGGTCCACGGCCCACGTTTTCATTATCGAGTTTTCTTTACACATCGAGTCTCAAAAACGGATTTCATATTGAATTATTTAAGAACCGACTGTTAATATGGGTCAAAAAAGCTCCGATGTTCCTTAAAAAAATCGAACATCGATTAATCGCCTGGTTAAAATATCGACACAAAATAATCGATTATTTGTACCGATTTATCGACGCTTTCGATTAATCGGAAAACATCGCCTATCCCTAATATATAGATCTTGGATATTGTGGTCGGTGGTATATCTTGGATGATAGGAAACGAATCATTTAACGTGATATATAATATAAGTATATGGCAATTGATCCCATGAAATGTACATGTTGGGACTGAAAATAGAAAATATAGTTGCTTAATGCCACTATGAACAAAATAATATTTTTTTTCTCTTCACCAAATCTTTATTTATTAAAGGAAATTATTTGCAATATTATTTCGGCTAAAATTAAACCCATTTTAATTGTTATAAATAAAACAATCGACTACCCAGATATACACATTTAGCTGATATTTGCATCATATGTACGTCTTGTATGATAGTCCAGTCATTATATACATTTGAAAATGCAAAAAATCCGAGGTGGCCAATTTTGGATATGTTGTGGGGGGTGCGTAGAAAAGCTTAAATTCAAATTGTCGACCAAGATTTCCTATGTGCATTTTCCGCCATCTTGAAAAAGGGTTACCTCCAGTTTTTTTTTACAATAACTCGGTTCTGCGTTGAGATACGAACATTTTAGTATAATACTTTTTTGTTGTTTTTTTTACGCTCTACAATTTTTGTTATATACATTTTTTACCTATCGTTCATATTTATTGAGATATTAATAAAATAAATCGAAAATTTTTGAACCATTTTTTTTTGTCGCTATTTTCTCTTCTCCTATCACAGATATCGAAAAAATATCTATTACCAAACTTGTAGAGCGTGTTTAGACCTACAATTTCATTTTTTAATTTTTAATTTTCGACAAAAATTACGCCCGCTAGCGCACCTTAAAATGAGGAAGTCCGTGCTCAGATTCGATGTAGCAGCTCGCACGGTTGTATCCACGCATTGAAAGGTGTTAGGTCGAAAGTCCTTCTTTTATGAAGTTCCTTCGTCTTTGTGAAAATTTGGAGCGGATCAGCATGTGCTGATTTCCCCTTTGTCAATAAATAACTCTTCGGGTTTAGCCATAGAACACAAGAGTGCATTTTATTGGCTCGTGTGGGAAAAGCCTTGTCGGCATAAAAACCCACGTGAAAATGTGTCGATTACAAGATTTGTACACGATATATTAAGTTCGCGCTATCGTGATCGCAGGAGGTATTCGACATGATTTCGTAATTTATGAGTTTGGTTATTTTAATCAACAGGATCTTGGGCCGTGGCCGTCCTTTTGTACAAATAACGATTTTACGAGATCCGAGAATCACGGGCCGTTGCCGTTCTCGCGATCTATTTAATCACCCTTTGATAACCTCGTTGGTTATCAAAATTTCGTGCTTTCGTTTGGTCTGTCTAATGACAACTGACTCCTCTCTGCCTTTGTTTCGCGTACGCTTCCTAGTCGCCTCGTCAAGCGTTCCTCTTTTTCTATGAGCCCCACTCTCACTTGTTTTTTCATCTTTTTCCTGAACTTAATCACGATAGCGCGGTACAACAAGTTATATACCTATTCACCAAACATCCTCCCGCCGTTGGGAGTGTAAACGAGCAAAAGAATTTGAAGTAGCAATACATAACGTTGAACAATTTTACTACATGCGGGTTTGTTTCACCCGTCTTTAACTCAACCAATCTTGAAATCAAAATATAATAACAACATCTTAATATAATGGTATGCTTTATGAAGCTAACGTTGAAATTAATAATTAATTCAATATAACTAGACGACTTGTGAATTGCGTATTGGAATGATAAAAAACTCTTTCCTTCTTAAACATATTGAGTTTAGTAAGTCAACGGAAACGCTTTTAATTCTTGGTGGGTAATACGCATAACGATGTTGTATTTCTCTTGAAAGTTCCTTGTATTGTTTTTACGGTGACGACTCGGACCACGCCATCGCCGCCGGAATGTAATTCGACCACTCGTCCTAATCGCCACTGCAAACACGGTTGACTTTTGTCGATCAGCAATACGACAGCATCTTGGGTAATGTTTTCATTGGGATGAATCCATTTCTGTCGTTTTTGTAGTTCACTCAAATATTCAAGCTGCCATCTACTCCAAAATTCGTGACGCATTTTAGTTATTAATTGCCACGATGACAAGCGATTGTCTGCAACAGAAGAAAAATCATTTTCCGGCAGCATTGTGAGAGGTTTTCCGATAAGTAGATGCGCCGGTGTCAATGCAATTGGATCGTTTGGATCGTTAGACATAGAACACAATGGGCGCGAATTTAAAATCGCTTCGATCTCTATTGCTAGAGTACTGAGTTCCTCATATGTAAACAAAAGATCGCGCATGACACGTTTGAGGTGGTGTTTGCATGACTTTACCGCTGCCTCCCAGATCCCTCCAAAATGAGGTGAAAGAGGTGGATTAAAATGTCACTCTATCTTTTTGTTTGATGTGAACTCGTAAAGTTGTGTACGGAATTCCTCGGATTCTCTTAAAGCGTAAAATTCGCGAAAACGACTATTTGCTCCTACAAAATTTGTCCCGTTATCGGAGTAGACATGATTAGGCACACCGCGACGACCCACAAAGCGTCGCAAAGCTGCTAAAAACGCATCTGTCGAAAGATCGCTCACGATTTCGATATGCATGGCCTTAGTTGACATGCAGATAAACACGCAACCGTAGACCTTGACTTTGTTATGGTTTCGATGTTTCTTTTCTTTGACAAACATGGGGCCAAAATAATCGACACCGGTATGATAAAACGCCGGTGCGTTGTCAACTCTTGACTTGGGCAAGTCAGCCATTTTATACGTGATGGGTGTGGGTCGAAAACGTATACATCTAATACAGCGTCGAACAATTTTTCGTACTTGGTTTCGACCATCTAATATCCAAACTCTTTGTCGAATATTATACAACGTTGATTGTATTCCAGTATGGTAGAATGCTTCGTGTGTGTGTCGAATTAAAAGATCAGTTACGTGATGACGAGATGGAATAAGTATTGGATGTTTTTGATCTGGACCTATTTGAGCTCGATTTATCCGACCACCGACGCGGAGCAAACCCATTTCATCGATTATCGGATTCAAAGATCCGAGTTTCGCGCACTTTACTCTTCCCTTACTCGAAAGTTGATTGATTTCGTCGCGAAAATTCGATCGTTGTATTAGGCGAATCACGCATTGTTCTGCTCTGTCGATTTCTTTTATTGTTAACTCACCCTTTCCTTTATTTATGCGCGAAGAAAACCGCAAACAGTATGCTATGACGCGAAGCAATCTCGTGTATGACGAAAACCTTTTGACGATTTCGTCTGACTTTAATTGCGACACCATGCAAAATGCCTTTTTTATCCCGGGTAACGTATCCGGACTCTTCTCGACAAATTGAGGCCACAAAGATTCAGGTTGAGCCAGCCACGAAGGACCTCGGAACCACGAATCATTTTTCAAAAATTCGTGGGGTAATTGTCCTCTTGACAATGCATCGGCTGGGTTATCTTTGGACCGGATATGTCGCCATTCGGCGTCTTTACCATTTTCCTGTATTTCCGCAATCCGATTTGCTTCAAATACCTTCAATATACTCGGATGTTTCTTCAACCATTGCAAGACGATTGTCGAGTCAGACCAAAAAATAGTTTTTGAAACGCGGAAAGTCAGTACTTTGCGAACTTCGCGATATAAACGCACGAGGATCAACGCCCCGCATAGTTCAAGTCGTGGAATTGTTTGTTCTTTGAGCGGCGCGACGCGACCCTTTGAGCATAATAATCGGACCCGAATTTCGCCTTTCTTGTCATAAGACCGGATGTATAAACAAGCCCCGTACCCTGTTTTGCTTGCATCACAAAATCCGTGTATTTGAATATCGATAGGATCATTTATCAAGATGTAACGATCAATTTTCAGATTGTCGACTAACGAAAGCTGTTCTGTAAATGACTTCCACGCAGAATATAATGTACTAGGTACAGATTCGTCCCAATTGGTTTTTGCCTTCCAACATTTTTGCATAAAACTCTTGGATACGAGAATAATTGGACCGAGTAGACCGAGGGGATCGAAAATTTTTGCGATCTCTGACCAAATATGGCGTTTGGTAACCCTTTCAGAGAGTGTGATCGGTTTGACGGTGTAGAGTAACTCGTCGTTACGCGCGTTCCATGAAATGCCTAGCGTTTTATGTATGGGATTTTCGTCCGTGAGAAATTCTATATTCGCAGTCTTTTCCTTTAAGCCGTTCAACGTTTTCAGGTGATTTGAAGCCCATTGACGAATCTCGAAACCACCGCGTCTCAAGATTTCGATAACTTCATCTCGCATTTGAATAACTGCTTCAACAGTGTCTGCTCCCGAAAGCAGATCGTCCACGTATAGATCGCGTGTCAAGACTCTAGCACCGATCGGAAAGTCCACGCTCTCATCATTTGCTAGTCTGTGGATGGTGCGTATTGCAAGAAATGGCGCTGAGGATACACCGAATGTTACTGTATTCAATTCGAACGCTCGTATTTTATCTTTGTGATACCAAAATATACGTTGATATCGGCGATCGTCGGGATGAATCCAGACTTGACGATACATTTTTGCAATGTCTGCGGTAATCACGTATTTATAGCTACGAAATCGCAAAAGATGTTCGACCAATTTCAGTTGAATCGTTGGGCCGACCATCAGGGTGTCATTTCACGATACTCCCTTACTTGTTTTCGCAGATGCGTCGAAAACGACTCGAACTTTGGTTGTCGCGCTGGTTGATTTTATCACCGCGTGATGTGGAAGGTAATATCCACTTGGTGATTCGTCCGTGATTAACGACATGTGCCCTAAATTGATGTACTCATCTATGACGCGATGATACTCGTGCTTGAGGATCGGATTTGCATTCAATTTTCTTTGCAACGACGTGAATCGCCGCAAGGCCATTGATCGAGACTCACCGAGTTCGCGATCAGCGTTGCGAAACGGTAAACGCACAGTGTATCGTCCCGATGATTCGCGAATAGTGTTTTCGTTGAAATGAACTTCACAATCCGTATTTTCTGAGACTTCAACTTGGCTCATATTTGCGTCGTCTAGTAACCAAAATTTCGCAATTTGTTCTTTTAATTCGGTTAATCGACACGATACGCGATTCCCGACCTGACCGTTCCTGGTTCCGCCTGCAGCAACCCAACCGAGTTGAGTTTTTTGCAAAATTAACTCACAATCGTCACGAGATATATCACATTGTCCGATTGATAGTAAAGACAATGTCACTCCCGACCCTAGGAGAACATCAACCCCTTGCGGTAAATGAAATTGCGGATCGGCTAATTTTATGTTTTTTGGTATATTCACCAATTCGCGAGGGAAAACTTCATTTGGTACGTTGTCAGCGATTTTTGGGATAATCAATAAAGTAAGCGTCTTGTTGAAGTTACTGTGGATTGAATAGAATGTACACTCGACTGCTCCATTTGAGATTGTGTTTGTGTCGTTTATCATTTCTACCGTGAGTGAACACGTGTGTATTGGTAATTTTAATTTTTTTACGAGATCTGCTGTTATAAAATGTGCCGTAGCACATGTATCCAATAAAGCGCGACATTTTCTGAATTGACCATTTGCATCCTTGATGCGTACCTGAGCACTCAGCATTAATTGAGATTGTAAAACTCGCGATGTAAGACCATGTACGACCCCATCTAGTTCTGTCATATTTACCTTTGATTTTGAATTGTTTGCATTGTCCGATTTTGTCGAATCTAAGTTTACGGTGGGAGAAGAGGTCTCATTATGCAAACTCGTATGGTGATATCTCGGACAATTTTTGCAGTGCGATGAATTACATTTGCCGCTGTGTGCGCGTAAACAGTTTTTACACAAGTTTGACTTTTTGACGAAGTTCCATCGTTGTTGTACAGTCATGGTTTGAAACTCACGACACTGATACACAAAATGTCTTTCCCTTTTGCAAATCGGACAATTAGCCGATGTACCAGTCATTAACGTACGCGCCCCGTCTTCCCCCTTTCGCGTCTTCGCACCGCCATGTTCTTTCCCGAAAAATGATCGCTTTCTACTGCCTTCTTGTTTTGAACGCGACGAGTCTTGTTCGATCGTGAAAAGTCGGAACGCAGTTTCCGATATAAACGTAAATATTTGATCGAGCGACGGAGAAACATCTAGACTGAGAGTTTCCTCCCATTTAGTCCGAATGTTATGAGGTAGTGCGCGTTCCAGTATTCGAACTAACAAATGTTCCTCCGGTTTCACTTTCATTGACGCCAACATGTTTATGTGTTGACGCGTGTCGTCGACGAGCCTCGTCAATCCTTGGTGTGTGGTCCTCGTTTGGACAGGTAACTCGAGAAGCGCATCGAGATGTTGTACGATCAGAATGCGAACTTTATCGTACGAGTTTAACAATAAACACCACGCTGTTTCGTAATTCTCGTCGCTTACGTTGTATATAAGGATTTTATTCAACGCGTCACCTTCGAGACAATTCTTTAAATAAAGGAATTTTTGTAAATTCGTAATATCTGCGCGAGAGTCGATCATCGTGAGAAATGTATTTTTAAATGACAACCATTTATCGAGACTACCGTTGAACCTTGGAAGATCCGCCACGGGCAGTTTGAGCCGACGCGTGCCATCGATTGGCAACGACGTTATATTCAAGGCACTATTTGATTCTGATGTTCTTGGTGAAACGATTGTTTCGATTTTTGTTACAATCGCATAAAATCGATCTTGTAACATATCGAATTCGGCGAGTTGTTCGTCATCGAGTTCAACCAACAACGCAAGTTCATCGTGTAACTCTTCGTATGCCCGGAATTGTTCTTTTACGCGATCTAAACGCACTTTCACATTCGCGGGTTCTAAATTAGAGTCTTCCACAATTTTTTCGAGTTTGGTCAATTGGGTTTTCAGCGTTACGCCTTTTTGATGAATATATTTCACGCGTTCCCCCATTTTGACCAATGGTCATGATATAAAAGTCACAAATTATTTCACCAAATATTTCAATGAACACCAAGATTAATGTGTTTAATAATACTTTGAAATGCGAGTAAATGCGTAATCGGATATTATTGCAAAATGAATTGGCAAAAATAACAAACTTTGTAATTGATGTGATCTTTACGGAGTCCAGATCAAGTCTGCCGATTCAACGAGAAACTCAATGTTACTAACCGTCGCATATGCAACGCTTACAATTTGTTTTAAACAAAACCAGTCGTTTATTTTATCGATCGGCAAATAAATGATGATAACTTAATGTGAATTTCAATTTTTTAAATTCAGCGGGAACTACACGGCTATGATATAAAAATCTCGCACCCCGACCTCGCACCTTTCAACTTTCGTCAATTTCTACATATATATGACTATGGTTCTGTATGTATGCTATAGTAGTATACGCACGGCGCGATATCATACCAAGACCGTAAAGAATGGAGATAATGTTATGCACAACCAAGCAGTCTTATAACGTGACTAAGCAGCTAATATATATAAGTAATGATAAGTTGAATACTTAAATTTTTTAAGAAGATGAACATCTCCTGCAGATGACGACGTGGCCGTGAGGAGTCCGGAGACGATGGCGAGCGGTCATAGAGTCGTTCTTCCGAGCGTCGCACTATTATTGTAAAAAAATGTATTTTTTCTGGTTCTATTTTGAGGGCGTGGGTTCGAATCCCACTTCTGACACCATTTTGTTAGGTCGAAAGTCCTTCTTTTATGAAGT
Source organism: Netelia fuscicornis (assembly GCA_946811545.1). Lineage (NCBI taxonomy): Eukaryota > Metazoa > Arthropoda > Insecta > Hymenoptera > Ichneumonidae > Netelia > Netelia fuscicornis. The sequence goes on from OX328015.1 coordinate 28,505,694, forward strand.
TCCTTCGTCTTTTTGAAAATTTGGAGCGGATCAGCATGTGCTGATTTCCCCTTTGTCAATAAATAACTCTTCGGGTTTAGCCATAGAACACAAGAGTGCATTTTATTGGCTCGTGTGGGAAAAGCCTTGTCGGCATAAAAACCCACGTGAAAATGTGTCGATTACAAGATTTGTACACGATATATTAAGTTCGCGCTATCGTGATCGCAGGAGGTATTCGACATGATTTCGTAATTTATGAGTTTGGTTATTTTAATCAACAGGATCTTGGGCCGTGGCCGTCCTTTTGTACAAATAACGATTTTACGAGATCCGAGAATCACGGGCCGTTGCCGTTCTCGCGATCTATTTAATCACCCTTTGATAACCTCGTTGGTTATCAAAATTTCGTGCTTTCGTTTGGTCTGTCTAATGACAACTGACTCCTCTCTGCCTTTGTTTCGCGTACGCTTCCTAGTCGCCTCGTCAAGCGTTCCTCTTTTTCTATGAGCCCCACTCTCACTTGTTTTTTCATCTTTTTCCTGAACTTAATCACGATAGCGCGGTACAACAAGTTATATACCTATTCACCAAACAAAAGGGGTTCAGGAAAACATTGCGATATAAAATAAACAAATTAACCAATTAAATTATAAATTACGCAGATAAAATTTATTCAATAAACAATTATTTTGTGAGGAAAATAACAATGAAAGGCGTTTTTTTTCGATTCATTTTTTTGGTCTTTTCGACGGTCCTGGTTGAAGATCTTCCTCCTCGATATATTTTTCCGGTTCTTGAGACTGTTGTACGTACGTAGGAATTGATATTTGGGTGGTCGTCAAATAATCATCATAATCATCGTCGTCGTCATCGAGTAAAATGTCAACTTTGGCGACGTTGTTGCATGTTTGCCCACTGCAATGAAAGCAAATGACGGAGCAACTGATCCCTGCTTTCCTGCATCCACAAACAGCTTCACACTTCCCTTTGCATTTACAAGAAATAAGTTTGAGAAGTTCAGGTGGAGCCGGCTCAGCTATGGTAGTAATTGGTTCCAGCCCGTAATTTGTTAGTCGCCAGCCCCATTCTTCAGGATTTTTAAACAATCCCAGCCACGTTTGCACTTGGAAATAGGTTCGAAAAATGTGCTGGCGGACTGCACTTTTCGTTGGTGGGAGGATTGACAGGTTGTTCGACCTGTTCGTTGCCATCGATTTCGCGAAACGGTTAAATTGCAACGTATTGATAGATTTTTCTTGGTTACCACCATATAGAGCGATGAGAAATTGCTCCCCGGCGTAAGTGGGCACCTCCGGATCAACCTTTTCTTGATAAAATAATTCAACCGACGACCGCAGCTGGGGATGCTTCTCAAGAGTGCTGATAAATTTGGATTTTCCGATGTCGTAAAAGGACGATGTGGTATCACAACCGCTAAAAGCATGGATGAATAGTATGTTCCGAAGAACTGATTCATCCATGCTTTGTCAGTTCCCTTCACTGCAGTGGGAAAACATGTAACAGCGTCGCCAAAGTTGATATTTTACTCGATGACGACGACGATGATTATGATGATTATTTGGCGACCACCCAAACATCAACTCCTGCGTACGTAGAACAGTCGCAAGAACCCGAAGAATATATCGAGGAGGAAGATCTTCGGCCACAACCATCGAAAAGACGAAAAAAAATGAATAGAAAAAAACGCCTTTCATTGTCATTTTCCTCATAAAATAATTGTTTGTTGAATAAATTTTATCGGCGTAATTCATAATTTGATGGGTTTATTTATTTATTTTATATCGTAATGTTTCCCTGAACCCCTTTCAATGCGTGGATACAACCGTGCGAGCTGCTACATCGAATCTGAGCACGGACTTCCTCATTTTAAGGCGCGCTAGCGGGCGCCTTAAACTCTACAAGTTTTGTAATAGATATTTTTTCGATATCTGTGATAGGAGAAGAGAAAATAGCGACAAAAAAAAAATTGGTTCAAAAATTTTCGATTTTTTTGATTAATATCTCAATAAATATGAACGATAGGTAAAAAATGTATAAAACTAAAACTGTAGAGCGTAAAAAAAGCAACAAAAAAGTATTATATTAAAATGTTCGTATCCCAACGCAGAACCGAGTTATTGTAAAAAAACTGGATTAACCCTTTTTTCAAGATGGCGGAAAATGTACATAGGAAATCTTGGTCGACAATTTGAATTTAAGCTTTTCTAAGCACCCCCCACAACATATCCAAAATTTGGCCGCCTCGGATTTTTTGCATTTATAACCCGTTTTTTTCGACGTAATGACTGGACTAGTGTTATAACTTTTAAATTCGTGTACAATGTCAATTGGTAGAAAATAATACCGCGAAGACCAATAATGAAAACAAGAAATAAAATCAACATGGATACAACCGAATTGACCGTCACCTCACCGATAACACCACCCTTATCTGGTGAATACGACTCTAGTATGTTGTTCGAGCTTCTTCATCAACTGAAAACGACGATTTGTCGTCAGTACCATTGTTACGTACTGGCCGGCATTAAAGGCCCAGTCAATTTTCAAAATTCGGCAATGACCAAACGTCGGTTGCATATATCCTCTAGTCGGTAAAAGGGCGCTCTGCGTAGTTACCCCTAGTACCGACTTACCAGATAGTTTTGTCTGATAAGTAAATGGTACGACTTATGTTAACACGAGAGATGGTAGGAAAAACCCAGCCTATCACAAGAACTTCCCGACCCTCTCCTAAGGGAAAACCCAAACTCCACCCTAAACAAAAATCCCTTCCACCCAAAGTCAGAGCACCTATAAAAAGACACGCTCTGACCAGAAAAAAACACTTATAGACTTCGTCTTTTTAGACTCATAGACAATTATTACACAACACGAGTTCTCTCAGTCGTCAGTTAGAACAGTCTCTGTAAAACGTCTTGCTCGACGTTCTGTTCAGTTAAACCAACAGAAACTAAGAGTTACTCTACCACTTTAAATCAACTTGAATAAACTTAATTGTTAACTGTTTATTCATCGTGTTGTTCTCTTCAACTGCGCATAGCAGGGGTCGAATTTCACAAAGAACCTTCGAATCTCCGAATTTCCGCTCGATCAGAATATCTCATTCATTCTGATCAAACTGAGTGTACTCTTCGTAGTTCGCGCCGATAAAACTATATCAGCGGAGTCAACAGAACGGCGTGACCGTGCTGTTCCGAATCATCGTCGAGGACGTAACAGCTCAGTTTATAAATAAATTTGGTGGCAGCGAACGGGATTCACTCGGGAGACACCGGAGTTCAACGATCAAACAACTGCATCTGAACAACACAGATCTTCTTAAGTAGTAAGCGTTTCTTTCTTTTTCTTGCATAAAAAATGGCTACCGCAAACACAAATACTTCAGGAATGGAGATGTCGATAGACCCTCCACCTGTATATATAGGGCAGAACAACATTTCAGAGAATTTTTGAAAACTATCCCAAATTTCGATAACGGGACCGACGGGGGTACCCAATAGATTCTTTTCTACGCGATTGCAAATTAGCGAAAGAACTGGCACAGGGAGTAAACGAATCTCTCGTCAAGCGGATGTAGCCACAGTAGATAATCTCATAGAATTTTTCTCAAAACACTATAGGCCAAAGAAAGATGTTGAAGATTGGTTTACAGAATTTGAAAAGCTCAAACAACAACCGAACGAAAAGGTCTTAGATTTCGGCTACCGAGTTTCATTACATTTAAAAAAGACATTGAAGGAGATAGACTTAAAAAAGAAAACGACAGGGGAAAGGATATTGATAGCAGAACAGTTAACAATCTGGGCTTTCAAAAGGGGAGTTTCACAAAGAATAGCCGCATTCTTAGAATCAGAACTCGCAACCCTAGCCGATGCTACAACAATGGCAGAAAAAATTGAAGAAAGATTTAGGTCAGACAAAGAGACAGAGTGTTTCACAGTCCAATCTAACATTCAGAGACATAACAATAGAATGAGACAATCGAATCAAAATACACACAAAATCAACAACCAATCATACATATCAGGCAAATTTTGCACATACTGTAAAAAATCAAACCATACTATCGAAGATTGCAGGGCATTAAAAAGCAAAAATCAGATGAACAAGTCGGCGACAATGAACCTGCACGCGAACATGATGTGTCATTATTGTAAAAAACAGGGCCATTTGAGCGGAGTCTGTAGAAAAAGAATCTATAACGAAAATGCGGCCCGAGCAGGTACTCAGAACAGTCAGTCGGGAAACGGGCAGGCAGCCCCCGGCCACGGCGCACCGACAGGGCACGTGCCGGCTCAGCGTCAGGAGAACTCCCAACAAAACTAGGGAGGATAAATGTCTTGCAGGCAGACTATAAATCAACATGCGTCTCTCCATGCGTCAATTCTCCATCAATAGTAGTGAAATCAAAAGATATTTTTCCCGATCGCGCGACATTTTTGGTAGACACAGGATCCCAATTAATTCTCATCAAATATAGTTCACTAAAAAACCCAAATCTCATAAATAATTACATTCAGAATGAACTAACGGGAATCTCAAAGAAAGACAAACCTTGCACAATAGGACAAATCAGTATAGACATGAACGGCACGCAAACGATTTTTCATGTAATCTCAGACGATTTTTCGTTAAATTATTCGGGCATCATAGGATACGAATTATTGTCCGCGGGAGGAAGCATAATCGACTATAAACAGGGACAGATAACACTAATCGGTACGCGAATCCCTTTCATAGAGAGAGAGAGCATAGTCTTGCCAGCAAGAACAAAGACAGGTATATTTGTCAGAGTCGTAAACGCGCTCGAAGAAGGCTACCTGCCACGGCTTGACCTACCCGAAGGTATATACGCAGGAGAGGGTATCGTCAAGAATAATAAAGGAGTAGCCTACTTATACGCAAAAATACCCGGGAGAATCATACTAAGATCGACATTCCCGTAATACCTCTGTATCCTTTCGATACAAGTGTAGACGAGGACGAAACTTTCGATAAAGATAACTCTAAGTACATCCCAAGAGCTCAGGGAACTCGTACCGGAGAAGTTATCAGACTGTTGAAACTCGATCATCTTAATGAAGAAGAGCGTAAAGCGGTAAACACCCTAGTGGATGAATACGTTGACCTCTTTCATATCCCCGGAGAACAATTGCGAGCAACGAGCACGCTCACCCATCGCATACTGACCACAGACAATATACCCGTTAATACCCGACAGTACAGACACACACCATCACAGAAAATAGAAGTACAGAAACAGATAGACGACCTGTTACAATCAAACATAATACGACCTTCAAGTTCGCCGTAGAATTCACCTCTGTGGATTGTACCCAAAAAGCCAGACGCATCGGAGAAACCGCGCTGGCGCCTCGTAATCGACTTTAGAAAAGTAAACGAGAAGACTATGTCAAAGTGCGCGATATTAGCGACTTTGGACGATTGATCCGGGGGCAGGGGGGGGGGCAACTCGGACCCGAAGGGAGGAGAGTCCGGTGGCCTTTTCAGGTTCCTACCGCGGACTTCCTAGTACCCCTTGGGTCGGAGTGCCGGGAGCGGGAGGGGTGAAAAGGAACTCGGACCCTAAGGGAGGAGAGTCTGGTGGCCTTTCCAGGTTCCTACGGCGGACTTCCTAGTACCCCTTAGGTCGGAGTGGCAGGAGCGGTGGGAGTGAAAGGGGAAATGGTCGCGAACGTTCTTTGGCGGAGCTTTGGCGCTCTGAAAAGAGCGGATTAGTCCCACGTTTAGCGGTTAACCGACCGGGGTCGAGGTAGGCCCGTGGCGTGGGGGCAGCGGGCCCGCGAGCAGGCGGATCCGAGACGGGGTGTCCTTGGGTGCCCCGATCTGCTTGACCACGCGTCTGAGGTGGTCGGGGTCGGTCTCCTTAACGAGGCCCAAAGGCTTCTTCGGCGAGAGCCGGTACCCTGGCCTCGCTGAGCCCCGGGAGACGGCAGCCGCCGGGTTTGCGGGCCTTGTGGCTTTCCTCTCCCTGGTTGGGGAGGCGGTCGCGGTAACTCGTATGACGGCCCAATGTCGGCCGACCGGCGGAGGAGGCAAGCGGAGCGTTTCCGGACGGGAGGCTCCGGTTCCCGCCTTCACGTTGTCGGAACGAGAGGTGACGTTAACCGGGAGGACCTGAGAAGGTCCGATGTGTATAATGGCCAGAGAGGGCTTCACCGACGCCTCCCTGGCCTCAGCGCGATGATCCAGTCTGCGGTAATATGAAGCGGTCCGACGGCGTTTCCTGGTCATCGGTACGGAGGAGACGGGTGTCGAGAAAGAGTTCAACTCGGAGACGAGGTGAGTTCCCAAACTGGAGGTTTATTTTCCCAGGAACGGTTATAGCGTGTTTTACAATGAGTAGTTATGTTGGAATAGCGAGGTGCCTTTTCGGCGCTCTCGTCTTGTGAGCGGTCAGTTAGCGAATGCTTCTCGGCAGTGATGCCAACTCTTACAGAATGTTCCCCCTAGGACCAGCTTCAAATCCCCCTATATATCGATCAAAAACCCCTAAAGTTTTTGTTGTACACAGTGTTTGAGAGGTAATTTCAAATATAAATTTAAAATGCATTAGAGTAGTATAAAATAGCTGTTGTATTTATATGGGTGCATTTTACACATTTGAATACATTAATTAATGATGAAAATAATGAAATTAAACGATTTTTATTTTTTATTTCTTAACTTTCGTTTCTGAAATATAGGTTTTCTTAACTTTTCTTGGCACACATTTTTTCGCTTCTTCCTCATTTTCTTTTCATACATTATTTTTAGGTTTTTATACTTTTCTTTTTTATTTGTTCTGTTACAGTTAAACGAGAAAGAATTCAAATTAAAAAGAAGACATTGCAGCAATTCGTTTTCAATTTTAAATGTATCTCGTTTAATTGTAACAGAACAAATAACAAAAGAAAAGTATAAAAATCTAAAAACAATGTATGAAAAGAAAATGAGGAAGAAGTAAAAATGTGTTAAATACGTATCCCGATAATATTTAATTGTTATTAAATATCATCGATCGTATTTAATATTTCATCGAAGGCATCGGCCTGGCTATCGCGCTGCGTTTTGCTGTTGCTCATATTTTTAAAATCATACATGTCGACGTTAAATGATTTGATCATACGGGCAGAAGGGACAAATTTCACGCATGAACCACCGTCTCTTTGCAAAGTGAATCTCACCATCATTATGCTTTGCAGCACTTCGAGCGATAGTTTATTCCGTAATTTATTTTTGATTATGTTATAAGTGGAAAAAGCTCGTTCCACACTTGCGTTTGAAATAGGAAGTGTGAGAAGAGCCATTGCAAATTTGGCGATATTTTGAAAACGTTTGTTTCCAGCAGAATCGCAATCTTCGAAAACGTCTGAATACAATTCAACAGAACTATTCACGTTTGGCCACGGTTTGTTTGGCAATTGATACCACTCTGACTCTATATAATTCTTGTCACCGTACAAATGATCTCGATGGAATTGTGTCGAAATGTTAGTTAAACTTGGCTTAACTTGTGATAACGCGATTTTGGGATGCAGATTGGCCATCATTCGCAAAACTGATAAATTATCTGGCAACCTCTTCTGAATTTCCTGAGCCAAAATACACAAGAATTTCTTGCACCTCTCTTTAACATCAAGCAAGTCTCTCGCGTCAATATTTTCTGCGATGGACTGAAACTCGTAACCAAAATACATAGCAGAGGTATGCATCAAATGCGATTGAAAGTCGAAAACCGCTAATTCGCTATCTGGCAATTTCTGGAAACTTGATGGCACGACGAGTTTTTGAAGTAAACTTTTAAATACCATAAAAAGGTCTTCGAGCAACTTAGTTGGTTCCACATAATCGCTTTGGAACATTAAATTCAACTGAGTGACGGTTTTCAGTTCATATTTTAAAAAAACTAAAAGAGCTTTGAATGGCAATCGTTTCATAATGTCGTATAACTGCTCAGCCATATAACATTTATCTTCTGATTTGGCGATCGAAAATAGTAAATGCAATTCTTCCCACTGATCAAGTATAACGTTAATGGCTTCAGATCGTGCGAGCCAGCGAGTTCCACTTAGTCCTTGAATTTTTTTTGGTATTCCTTTGCCATTTATGGTTTCGTACAGCGTCCGATATTTCTCTATCCGTTTAGGGCTGTACGAAAACCAATTGTGCGTTTCTCGCACTAAAAATTCCAATTGACGGGGCAACGTCTCCGACGCTTTTTCGGCGCACAAATGAAGCGAATGACAAACGCACTTCACGACGATTAGGTCCTCTATTTCTTCCCTGAACAAAGTGGACACGGAATGACGTTTGCCAACCATGACGCTCGCTCCATCAACGCCAATCCCAACCATATTTCGAATGCTCAAACCATCTTCTTCCATCTGAACTTTAATAGCGCCGTGCACGCTTTTAGCATCAGCATCTATTATTTTAATCAATCTGTAGAAAGTTGTAATCACTTGTCTTTTTTTGACAGAAAAAAATCGCAACATGATGCAGAGTACTTTCTGCGTACACAGATCCGTACTCTCGTCGATTATAATTGAGTAGGGGCTATCGCCAATTTCTTCTATTAGTTCTTGCAGCATGCAAGGACCGAGCACATTTTTAATTAGCATCGAACATTTTGTGCGATGAAGCTTGAGATTTGCAATCGCCTGGGATGAAGGGTCGAGCTGCGGCAGTATTTCGACCATATGGTTTACAGATTTTAATGAACTGTGCTCTGCGATAAATGCAGCAATTTTCAATTCTGCAATTTTTGTTTTTTCCGTAAAAACAGGCTTAAATACCGACGTCAACGGTTTGCAGGTCTTCGCAGATTTGTCTGACGCAACAGCCTTTTTATGTTTCTCCGTATTTGCGTGACTCAGGAGATCCTTTTTGTGTGCCTTCAATGACACGTGGCAATACTTGCACATGGCAGAATACGCATCGATCGGATCAGGCGCTAACCAACCTGTAATGCAAATACCAATTTTCAATGATACTACATAGTATTTTCAATACAAATTAAAACACATTGGCAAGCACAAGAATTATTTTCAATTTGATAGTAACAGCACCACAATTAAATACATAGTGAAATGTTAATGAAGGTCATACGAAATTCCATAAGAGACAACATCAAACGTAATGCACAAAACATATCGAGCGAGTATCGAGTGTCATGCTGCACTGAGTTGGAAAATTGATCGGATTCAACGTGACAGTTTGGTAGTATAGAAATTCGCTTTCAATGCGATAAGAATGAGAAGAATACTTAAAAGCACGGTATAACTTTTCCAACTTAGCGCGAGAAATCCACAACCAGCGTATATTTGTATTTTTTTATATAAGAATATCTCGATGATAGCTGTGCGAGCAAATCAGCGTAATGAAAATATATAGTAAAACGAGTATGCCAAGTAGGTTTAAATTAGACCAAGTTAATATTAAACGCCTGAAAATGGAAATTAACTGCCGCCAAAGCAAGCTGCGGATCCACGAAGCAAACTGAAACATATTGAGTCATTAATCTAAGTTACCTTTATCAAGAAAAATGTTCTGCAAACGCTGAAACCTTGGTTGATCTGAAAAAATTCTTACATGATGCCTATTTGTTTAAGGTAGTTCAGTCACAAAACCATTTTTTTAGAAAAGTCTTGAAAGAAATGTACACAGAGTGTATCGGTAATCGACTGACACGTATATAAAATTTTACAAAGTTATATATTATGTACTGCTGCAAAGTGATATGATTAATAATGTAAACAAATTTATAACCTAAAAGCTAAAATCATTTTTCCTTCAACTTCGTTTTTTACTTTCAATATAGATTATGCGCGTTTACATTTCCTTATTTTTTGCCCAAACACAGCATAATAATTTTGAAAAATAACATTCAATATCTACAATTTCATATATTTACGAATTGAACTTCGATTAAAAGAATTATTCTTTTAGGCCATTTTTACTAACCTTGAAGTTTGGGATCGGTCTCCCAACACTTTGGTATATTTTTGCAGGTATCTTTTGCTTTTTTCTTTTGGCATTCTGAAAAAGATTTAACAATTAATTATTATTCATCTTTTTTGTTATTACTTTGCACCACAGATAAACATAAGCGACTTACTTTGCAGCCCAATAAAACTCGCGAGTATACGAACGGACACAACGTCACAAGTCACAACCTCAACGTATCAACGTGAAAACGTAAAAAAAGAGTATAAATAGTAAAAGAGTAAAAAAAGGTTCTCTTGACCAGCAAGTTGTTATTGGCAACGAATGTCTGAGTTCGTTGTTATTGGTCATAGTGCGAAATTGAGCCACCAGCGCTACCTGCGTGTTGCTAAAACATGAAGTATGGCATGAGTGTAAACATTTTATCATTTTATTTTTTCAAAATATACACTTTGATTTCACGCCCAAAAAAAATTGTCTTGAATAATGTACCCCCTAAAAAATCCCCCTAAATAAATGTAACCCCTAAAAAAAACCCTGTACGTCTTGATTCCCCCTAAATTTGGGGGGGAAACCCCCAAGTTGGCATCACTGCTTCTCGGGCCTCTCGGCGGCGCGCCTTATATACCCGTCGGAGTCCCGGCGGCGCACCAATCAATGCACGGGCCACTCCTTGGTCGTGCGCCGGGCCCGCTATAGGTATACTTGGCGGTGATGGGGCCGAGCGTGAACGCTGATTGGCGCGTCGGTTGTATTGCAGCGTATTACCGATAAAACTAGCCGACGAAAACTGTGGGTGCCGAGTAGTGGCGTACAACAACTATAGGCGACGCATATCCATTGCCATTGATAACGGATATTCTAGACCAAATAGGGGGAGCCAAGTATTTTTCGGTATTCGATCTAGCTTCGGGATTCCATCAAATCGAAATGGACCCGGAAGATAGACAAAAAACGGCTTTCACGACCCCCCACGGTCACTACGAATTCAACAGAATGCCCTTCGGCTTAAAGAACGCACCGGCAACGTTCCAACGGCTAATGGATATGGTCCTGCGTGGATTACAGGGGAACGAACTGTTCGTATATCTCGACGATATCATCATTTACTCGAAATCATTAAAAGAACACGACGTAAAATTCAGACAGCTTGCTGACATACTGAGAAAAGCCAACTTAACACTACAGACCAATAAATGCGAATTTCTCAGGACAGAAGTAAAATACCTAGGTCACCTGATATCGGCAGACGACATAAAACCGGACTTGAAGAAAATTGAAGAGGTAAAATTTTTTCCGACACCAAAAACACAAAAGAATATAAAAGAATTTTTAGGTCTCGCGGGGTATTACCGTCGTATCATTAAAGATTTCGCGAAAATCGTAAGACCATTATCGGACCTCACTAGCAAAAATCGAAAATTCGAATGGACATCGAGAGAACAAATATCCTTCGAAACTCTACGCGATATGCTATGTGAAGCACCGATATTGCAATACCCAGATTCCACGAAACCATTTATTGTCACAACGGACGCATCAGGTTTCGCGATAGGCGCAGTTTTGTCACAGAGCAAAATCGGTGAGGATCTCCCTGTCGCATATGCATCGAGAGTACTCAATGCAGCAGAAACCCGATACCATACCACGGAGCGCGAGATGGTAGCAGTAGTATTGGCGTTACAAACCTTCAGGCCTTACCTCTACGGTAGACCATTCACACTAGTTACAGATCATAGACCGCTAGTATGGGTAAACACAGTAAGCGACCTAACGTCACGAGTAATGAGATGGAGAGAACGATTGAGAGAATTTGAATATACAGTTCAATATAAAGCCGGTCGAGTCAACACCAATGCAGACGCACTGTCCAGGAACCCCATAATAAAAAAAGGGACAGTGTACGTAGTCGAAGTTAAGTGGCGGAAAAGGGCCCGCCGTGAAGGAGACAAAACACGACCAGCAATAGCCGAGCCGCGCTCACCCCCGGGTAGCGACGGCATAGAAGAAAAAAGGCTAAAGCTGACCGTTCAAAAACACGAAAAGAGCGAGAAAGAAGTAAAACCAGATGGCGAGACCAAGAATTTCCCAAGCCCTCCGAAAGGGAACGATACTGACAAAGAAGAGATTAAAATGGAAACAGAATCATCAGGCTCAGACTTTTTAGGATTCCCCATGAAAGACGAAAGCGTTAGAAACAGAGAAAGGGAATCAGAAATTAATGTGGAAACGAAAACTCCGACAGACGATAGGGTGCACGACAAATCCGAATTTTCGAAATTAAGCGAATTATTAGAAGAAATTTGCGAGAGCGATGAAGAAGATAAATCAACAAAATCCCCAGAATCAATAAAATCTCCAAGGAGTGAATCAAATATATCCAAAGAGATAGTAGAATCGGGAAATTTTTTCAGAAATTCTGTATCAAAAGTATCACGGGATACTGAGAGATTGAAAAAATCACAAAAAGAGTCCGAATTTTCGAAATTAAGCGAATTATTAGAAGAAATTTGCGAGAGCAACGAAGAAGATAAATCAATAAAAATTCCAGAAGCTACAGTATCAATAAAATCTCCAAGGAGTGAATCAAATATACCCAAAGAGATTGTAGAATCGGGAAATTTTTTCAGAAATTCAATAACAAAAGTATCACCGGATACTGAGAAATTAGAAAAATCACAAGACGAAAGTGATAAAGTTTCGGAACCAAGAGTAGAGGAAACAATCAAGATACTAAATTCGGTTGAGCAATCTAAGAAACCATCGGATGAAGAAAGACCAATAAAAGAAAAAAAAAGCGAAAGCAAGGTACTTAAACAAAAGCGTAGCCCAGTAGAACGGTGTGCAACTAGCGACCACGGAGGGCCTGATCAACCCGCCGAATGCCAAAACACACGCAGGGAAATAATCGTACCAGAACAGGACGCGAGTAAAGAGAGTAAAATATCGGTCTCAAACGAATCATCCGATGAGGAAGAAAAAATTATGAAATTGAACAGAAATATAGAAATACTAAAATCGCAAATTAAAGAGAAGATAAAACGGAAGAAGCGCCTATCTAGAAGAAGCAAGTCAGAAAAGTCAGTATCGTCAGGCAACAAGAGCGACACAACCCAGTTGTTCAGGGGGTGAGAGTTTGTTTGCGCCATGGCCATTGCGATCTCCGTTATTAGTCACGCTCGCCCAACTCGCGTGAACAGAGAGGCAAATCTCTTGTGAACGTGTAAGCGAGCGGGCAATCGACATGTTGTGAGTTAGTTTAACGCAGGGGTCGATCGAGTGACGATCGTCGGAAAGAATATCATAATACATACGACTCCACGGAGTAAATCGACTCACAAGGCGAGAGGGCCCTGAGCCCTCTCACATACGACTCCACGGAGTAAATCGACTCGCAAGGCGAGAGGGCCCTGAGCCCTCTCACATACGACTCCACGGAGTAAATCGACTCGCAAGGCGAGAGGGCCCTGAGCCCTCTCACATACGACTCTCACGAGAAACATATTTTGACAGTCCCAGCAGTCGGGTGAACGGCCATACGGTCCTAGATTCTCCGACTCTCGACTAGTACATTGTGACAAAAAAAAGGATAAATACAAGGCACGCGAGAGATCGCAATGACACGGACCAACAGACTCTCTGCCTTGTTAAATATGCAAAAACAAAATTGTAAATCATCGTGGGTTTTTATGCCGCAAGGCTTTTCCCACAAGAGCCAATAAATCACAAGAATTTCGATGGCTCAAACTCGAGCATTTTATTTACAAAGAACCCCCAACCTCCATCCTTCATACAAGAAATGATATATCCAAAATTACGAGGCAACTTCGCAGTGAAGAAGCTTCGACAATACAAAATGGTGTCAGAAGTGGGATTCGAACCCACGCCCACAAAACGTGGATCAGAAAAAGTGCAAATGTGCATCGTATCAGTAAAAGGGAGACTCTACGACCAGCCGACCATCGTCTCCAAATTCACTACCCCCTGTTCGCCGCGACGGAAGATGATCAGCATCCTCAAAAAGATAAGTATACAACTGTTCATAATTTCTCATATTGCATTGTTTTTTTCTTTTTGGTATTATACGTCTTCTCCATGATTGCAACGTTCGGCATAGTCGAATACGCATGCCTGTTTAACGTACGCGTGGTACACGGAATGTAGCATGCATGTATTTCGGGGTCACGTGAATAAAGGTACAAGTCGCGGTTGATCTGGAGTTTGCGGGGGAGCGAGCGCTGATGGGTACTCGCCGCACGGGGAGAATTTGTTTAATCAGTTGCTAGCCGCGCTCGGTTTATTAATCTTTTGTCGGTAAACATACGAGTTCATATGTTTTGTCAATAGATACGCGCTACATGAGAAAATGTTTTAACGTTGACCCTTAAGAGCACTCGAGTTTCGACCTTTAAGGCATACACATCGTGTCTCGGTTCGAAGTGTTGAAACAGCTTCTTGTTGCAAATATCTCAGAAGTTTTTATTCGGTTCAAATTTAGTTGAAATGGCGAGCCGCGTAAAGTTTATTAATCAAAAGCGCGCGAGCTTGAAGGCGCAGATTACAAAACTCGAGAGAATCGCGGAGGACGCCGAGTTAGATCCCGCAAATATAAAAATGCGTTCGGACCGTGTAAAAGAACAGTTTCGGTTGTACGAAGAATTACACGATGAACTCGCGATATTGATCGAAGGGGAGAGTGACCACATCGACGAGTTCGACGGGTTGCAAGATCGATTCTACGCGATCGTGACAAAGGTCGAGGCAGACTGGTCATCAACGATTCCGCGATCTCCAAGTGTATTAAACGTGACCTCTCTGCCGATCGACGGCACACGCCGACTAAAATTACCGGTCGCCGAGCTCCCAAAGTTCAACGGTGACATTGAAAAATGGCTATCGTTCAAAAACACGTTTCTAACAATGATCAATTCACGCGAGGACATAACGAATTTACAAAAATTCCTATATTTAAAAAATTGCCTCGAGGGTGACGCGTTGAACAAAATTCTCATATATAACGTAAGCGAAGAAAATTACGAGACGGCGTGGAAATTACTCTTAGATTCGTATGACAAGGTCCGAATTCTAATCATGAAACATCTCGACGCGATCCTCGAATTACCAGGGTTGACAAAAGCGACGCATAAAGGGTTGGCGCGACTTATCGACGATATGCGTCAACACACGAATATGCTCGCGTCAATGAACGTCACACCGGACGAACATTTATTAGTCCGGATAATTGAACGCGCGTTACCCAACAATATCCGGGTCAAATGGGAAGAAACGCTAAATCTCGACACCTCGCCGACGCTCGAGCAAATTTACAAATTCGTCTCTGAGACCGCGTTTCGTTTGTGCACGCTCGAGCAAGATGCATCGCGGTCAAAGCAAGAGATTAGTAGCAAACGACCACTTTCGGGTAATAAAGATCAGAGCGGAGTCAAGAATCGACGAGGAGAAAACGGTGCGCGTATATTCGCGACCGGTGCGTCGGCAAAGTGCGTAATATGCAAAAGGGAAAATCATCCCGTGTATCAGTGTCACGAATTCCAAAAAATGACGGTTCCACAGCGGTGGAATTGCGTAAAAAAATACGTCCCTGATACCAAAAAGAAAAAAAACAAATACCATGGTCGGAAAACGAACATCGTGCCAATTAATCGAATTAAGGGAACAAATCGAAAAATTTTGGTTGCTCGAGGATGCAAGCGCGAGTCAAAGAAAATTATCAGAAAATACGGACTGTGAAATTCATTTTAATCAAAACGTCATTCGTGAGTCATCTGGAAGGTATGTCGTTCGTCTGCCGTTTCGCAGCACCGAACGAGATCTCGGGGACTCGCGATCAATAGCTTTGCGACGATTCGCTGGATTGCAAAAGAGACTCAACGCAGACCCGATCCTGAAATACGAATATGATCGCGTTATGAACGAATACATAGAGCTTGGCCACATGTCGTTGGTTGACGACGAATCGCAACCAGGGTATTATCTCCCACACCATGCGGTTATAAAATCGACAAGTATTACGACAAAGACTCGAGTCGTCTTTGATGCGTCCGCCAAGACAAGCAAGGGAATATCACTCAACGATATGTTGATGGTTGGCCCGACGATTCAATTAAAACTATTCGAGCATCTCTTGCGGTTTCGTAGTCATAGATACGTGGTCACCGCGGATATCGCGAAAATGTATCGACAAATCTGGATACATTCTAACGATCGTCGTTATCAACGAGTTTTTTGGTTCCAACGTGGAAAAGTACGCGTATTCGAATTAAACACGGTAACGTTCGGCGTGTCGTCGGCTCCGTTTCTCGCGATACGAACCATACAAAGACTCGCGAACGATGAGGCCGCTCATTATCCAAAGGGAGCCGCGGCTTTAACGCGCGACTTATACGTCGATGATTTATTATCGGGAGCCGACACTCTCGAGGAAATCGTACAAATTCGAGACGAAGTCATCGAGATATTGAAACGCGGCGGATTCGATATTCGGCAATGGACGTCAAATCACCCGCGAGCTCTAAATAATTTGGTCGAAAAAACCACAAATAACGAATTTCTGACAGACGAGAATCCTGTGCACAAGACACTCGGTATCTCGTGGAATGCGCAAAATGACGACTTATTATATACAGTGAAACGTATCGAGCCTTCCGAAAGAGTTACTAAACGGTATATTTTAGCAGAAATCGCGAAAATATTCGACCCCCTCGGTCTACTCGGTCCGGTCATTCTCATCTCAAAGGTGATTATGCAACAATGCTGGAAGGCAAAAACTGACTGGGACGAATCCGTACCCAGCGCGTTGGATTCCGCGTGGCGAGCGTTCGCAGAACAACTATCATTAATCAATAATTTAAAGATTGATCGATACGTCTCGATAGAAAACTCAAGCGATATTCAGATGCATGGATTTTGCGACGCAAGCAAGACAGGTTACGGTGCTTGTATATACGTACGCTCTTGCAGCCAGGAGGGCGAAATTCGCGTGAGACTTTTCTGTTCAAAGGGGCGTGTCGCTCCACTAAAAGATCAAACGATCCCTCGACTCGAGCTCTGCGGCGCATTGACACTCGCTCGTCTATATCAGGAAGTCCGCGAAGTAATGGCCTTTCGCGTTAGCAAGACAATTTTCTGGTCAGACTCAACAACGGTTTTACAATGGTTGAATAAACATCCGAGCGTCTTAAAGTTGTTCGAAGCAAATCGCGTTGCAGAAATACAGGAAGTTACTAAAAACGTAGAGTGGCGGCACATCCGAACCGATCAAAACCCGGCGGATGCGTTATCAAGAGGTCAGCTCCCTCGGGAATTTTTAGAAAACAACTCGTGGTTTCGGGGCCATTCGTGGCTGGCCCAGCCCGAATCCGCCTGGCCTCAAGGCGCCGTGGCACCTCAGAAAGATTTACCGGGAATCAAGAAACTATGGTGCATGGTATCGCAATTGCAAACGGAAGAAATTTTCAAAAAATTCTCATCATACACACGATTGATTCGCGTTATCGCGTATTGTTTGCGGTTCGTATGCGATAATAAGGTCAAAGGCGATTTGACAATTACAGAAATCAACGAGGCCGAATATCGTGTGATTCGATCAATACAACGAGCGCACTTTCAAGACGAGATCGGTCGTCTTTTATCCAAGGATAGAGTAAAATGCGCAAAACTCGGATCTCTGAACCCACTGGTCGACGAGAGAGGGTTGCTTCGCGTCGGAGGTCGCATAAATAAGGCCGATATCTCGCGGGATCAAAAGAATCCAATGCTTCTCCCGTCTCGACATTACGTAACCGATCTGGTAATTCGACATATGCACGAAAAATTCTATCATACCGGGATTCAATCGACATTATACAACATCCGGCAAAGATTCTGGATATTGGACGGTAGAAATCAAGTACGTAAAATCGTTCAACGTTGCGTAAGATGCATCCGGTTTCGGGCCACACCAGGGACGTATAAAATGGCGGACCTGCCTAAATCAAGAGTGGATAACGTGCCGTCATTCTATCACACGGGAGTTGATTATTTCGGTCCTATACTCGTCAAAGAAAAAAAGCATCGGAATCGCGGTAGTGTAAAGACATACGGTTGTGTTTTTATTTGTATGTCAACCAAGGCCATTCATATCGAGATCGCGAGCGATCTATCAACAGACGCGTTCCTAGCGGCCTTGCGAAGATTCATAAGTCGTCGGGGTATGCCCGGCCATATCTATTCGGATAACGGGACAAATTTTATCGGCGCGAATAGTCAGCTACGTGAATTGTACGCATTAAGGGAATCCGAGGAATTTCGTTCTCAACTTTATGAATTCGCTTCAACTAGAAAAATCGAATGGCATTTTAATCCACCCCTCTCACCTCATTTCGGGGGTATCTGGGAGGCGGCGGTAAAATCGTGTAAACACCATCTGAAGCGCGTCATGCGTGATCACTTATTCACATACGAAGAATTAATGACTCTTGCAATCGAGATCGAAGGCATTCTTAATTCACGCCCATTGTGCCCAATCTCCACAGATCCAAATGATCCCATTGCTTTAACGCCTGCGCATTTTCTTGTTGGTAGACCTCTCACGATGCTGCCGGAAAATGATTGTTCGCTTGTTCCAGACAACCGATTGTCCTCGTGGCAACTCATCACTAAGACCCGACAAGAATTCTGGCGCAGATGGCAACTTGAATATCTAAGCGAGTTGCAGAAGAGGCAAAAATGGATAAATTCGACCAAAAACATCGCGCAGGATAATGTAGTCCTACTAATCGACAAAAATCAACCATGTATGCAGTGGCGACTGGGTCGAGTGGTCGAAGTGCACCCAGGAGACGATGGCGTGGTCAGAGTTGTCACCGTGAAAACAACTCAAGGACTCTACAAGCGCAGCACAAAATCGATTTGCGTATTACCCATAAGCGCTTGAAATTGTTGTCGACTAGTCGGCAATATACAATAATTTGATAAAGTTCTCATTTAAAATTTCAATTTCTCATCTAATTTCCCTAATCTATGTTATCAAGTTATCAAATCATACTCGGTCAAGAGTAAATTCAATATAATAAGTAAAATGTAAGCTGATAAGATGTACCTATAGCACCTTTCAACTACTTACGTGAATATCAGTCAATAACTTGTGGAAAGATCAATTGTAATAAGTGAAATGACATATATTACGGTGTTAAACAATGTTGTTCGTGGGCACTCCCAACGGGGGGAGGATGTTCAGGGGGTGAGAGTTTGTTTGCGCCATGGCCATTGCGATCTCCGTTATTAGTCACGCTCGCCCAACTCGCGTGAACAGAGAGGCAAATCTCTTGTGAACGTGTAAGCGAGCGGGCAATCGACATGTTGTGAGTTAGTTTAACGCAGGGGTCGATCGAGTGACGATCGTCGGAAAGAATATCATAATACATACGACTCCACGGAGTAAATCGACTCACAAGGCGAGAGGGCCCTGAGCCCTCTCACATACGACTCCACGGAGTAAATCGACTCGCAAGGCGAGAGGGCCCTGAGCCCTCTCACATACGACTCCACGGAGTAAATCGACTCGCAAGGCGAGAGGGCCCTGAGCCCTCTCACATACGACTCTCACGAGAAACATATTTTGACAGTCCCAGCAGTCGGGTGAACGGCCATACGGTCCTAGATTCTCCGACTCTCGACTAGTACATTGTGACAAAAAAAAGGATAAATACAAGGCACGCGAGAGATCGCAATGACACGGACCAACAGACTCTCTGCCTTGTTAAATATGCAAAAACAAAATTGTAAATCATCGTGGGTTTTTATGCCGCAAGGCTTTTCCCACAAGAGCCAATAAATCACAAGAATTTCGATGGCTCAAACTCGAGCATTTTATTTACAAAGAACCCCCAACCTCCATCCTTCATACAAGAAATGATATATCCAAAATTACGAGGCAACTTCGCAGTGAAGAAGCTTCGACAATACACCAGTCATCACAAAATTCAATAATTTTACCCGATTACGTAGAAACACCACAACCACACAGCCAAGAATCGTTCCTACAAAAAATCAGGAAAGACGACAATATAAAACCAGTACACCTAAAATTCGTGGACGGAGATGAAGAAATTGCATCAGATGTGAAAAACTCCGTAGCGGCAATAAAAGCAAATTCTTCGCAGGGAGATAAAACTCCACCACTGAAAAATCCGTTAGCATTCTGTCAGAGAGAAAACGCAGCAATAAATTCGTCATCTCAAGAGATTTCAAGAATTCCCATAGAACAAAAAATAAAACACACGAACCCAAATAATTTCCAACGCGAGTTAACTAGAGAATTAACCAAGAGGTCCACGTGTGCAGCAGGATTCACTCCGTCCCCAGCGACAAGAACGAGAAGGAAAATCGGCAATATAACGCTCAACAGGGATATACCACCCGTAGAATCCTCAACGGAACACGAGTTGGAGATAAAAAAATTAAACAAAAATCAGGAGAAAACACAAGACGGCACAATCTACAACACTCTACACACCAGCACTCTCTGGAAATACATAGAAACCAAAGAAAAAGGAACAGCATCAAATAACAAATCAGAGAAAGCGCAGACTGAAATAAGAAACTTCACATCAGTCACGAACCGTACTATCGCACACGAAGCGGCAACGAAGCCAGATTGCCCGGATACACCCTCGGAGATACCCGAGATGACCGAGGTCGTAAAATCTGCCACATGTGGAAATAACCAATTTAAGAATATCGACATGGATGTCGAGCAGGAATCAAGTGACAAAGAGGCTGAAAATGTGCAAGCATTCGAAAAAAATTCGGAGCCCATAAATTTAGAAGAGGATAAGCCTCGAGAAAATATAAATGCTCAAGAGCCCTCCCAACCGCTCCGACGATCAAAAAGGGTCGCCAAGAAACCCTCTTGCTCATGCTGTGTAAGGACACATGGCACATCACATAAACCGATAACCAAATGTCCACAAATCGTGAAAAAAGAGCATAAGAGAGAAGCACAAAATCCCGGTATTCCCACAATAAACGAAAGCATAGAAATTCCACCGGTAGAAAAACAGAAAGAATACACACAGAAAAAACCTCAAAATGAGAGAGAGACCGAGAGGTTAGGAGAACCAAGGGTCACGAAACGAGCAGCAAGCCCCCCAAGCAATAACGAAATCATTAAAATACACCCCCTACCAACACCGACAATAGAAAGAGATGCTATTGACTCAAATATCGAAAGCGAAGCGATAGACCAATCTTTTCCAGGAAATTTTATAAACGCAATCAATAGCTACTCAGACAACGATAAAGCCAATAGCGAACGAAAACAAGTTCTTTCAAAAAATGTTGCAAGGAAAAATCATAGCAGTTTACATGATGATGACAACGAAGAAGACAGAAGATTAATCGAAACAAGAGATAATCTGGAAATAGGGAACGATAACATAATCTGCTTTGCCAATGCAGACGGCACAGTATCAGATGAAATAGGAAAAAGACTCATTAAGAAAGGACTGCTAAATAAACTCACACCATTGAAAATATCCTCAATAGGAGAAGTAGTAGTCTCAACAAAAAACAATAGGAAAATTTTCGCGTTGATTGTTCGACAGACCAACGAACATCAATTAACAGAAAAAACCATCAGAAAGGCCTTCCAACATTTAAAACTTATTGTGGCAGAAATAAACGTCAAATCAGCCAGCATTTCACAAGCCGAAAGTAACTTAGAAACAGCAGTCTGGAACAAAATAAGTAAGATTATAGAAGAGACATTACCCAATGATATCACGATAACAATTTGCAAAGACAAAATTGTAATTCCATCCGAAGATCTCAGAGAAGGCATAATACGTGAGTGTCACGAGACCCCGTTAGGAGGCCATAAAGGAGTGACCAAGACCTATAACAGAATCAGGCAAAAATATTACTGGCCCAACATGAAAATAGATATTCAAGAATTCATTAAGAAATGCACGAGCTGTCAGAAAAAGAAATTGGTCAGAGTAAACACAAAACAACCAATGATTATTACAGATACATCAGCGGATGTATTTCATAAAGTAGCAATGGACATAGTCGGACCATTCGAAGTCTCCAAGAACGGATACAAATACATTCTCACAATGCAGGACGACCTATCGAAATACAGTTTGGCTATACCCCAAATAAACGCAACAGCAGAGGAAATATCGAAAGCGCTTGTCCGAGAATTTATAAATAAATTTGGTTGCCCCAAGGTAATCTTAACAGATCAAGGCGCAGCGTTCATAGGACAAGTTATGAAGAGATTAGCTAAAGCATATCAAATCCAACAAATCAAAACAACAGCATTCCACACTCAGTCAAACGGCTCTCGAGAGAAGCCACCAGGTACTGGCAGACTACCTGAAACACTATACACAAAAAAGGGACTGGGGTGAATGGCTCTCACACACAGCGATGTCATATAATACTAGCGTACACGAAGGCACGAAGTTTACACCATACAAACTCGTTTTCGGTAGAGAAGCAAGAATACCATCAGCCATATCACCATTAGATAACACAATGACATTCAACGATTAAATTAAAGAAAAACTAGAACAAACCATGAAAGATAGAAATGAAGCGAAAGAAAATTTAGAAAAAGCAAAACAAAAATCCAAAGAACATTATGATAAAAAATTGAACCCAATAAAACTGACGTTAGGACAAGAAGTATATTTGACCAAAAATCACAAGACAAACAAATTAGACGACAACTACCGTACACAATCACAGACATCATTGCAGATAAAAACAAGGTAGACATTGATTTGGGCAATAATAAAACAAAAATATTTCATTGCGATAGACTAAAAATAGCACACAAATAAAAAAAAATAGAGAAAGATAAACATGCAAAACATATTCTTTTTTCAGACGAAATGGGCGTTGACTACGTCATGATAGTAGGAGTGCTTCTGCTAGCATCGGCAGTAAGAGTGACCACCGAATTTATAGCTTACGATTGCTGAGCACCGTCAATGAACATAACTACATTATCGCTTTTAAATATCAAAGATTGCAAAATCCCGATACGTAAGCCCAAAATTAAGAAAACAAAAGTACAACTTTTACAAACCGCCGAATTTACATCAATAAGCGTCTTTCAATACAAAATAGAAATTCATAGATCTATATTCTACTGCGGGATGCACTCACACATTTCGTTAGTATCCAACTCAGACATGGAGTATATAAAAGAAATCACTTACGAACAATGCAAACGCATTTACTCCACACAATCATACCAAACACACAGACAAATCTTCATAGACATACTTCCCAATGCCACATCCTCGAGACCCTTGACCCTCGCAGGTAGAGTCGACAGCGACGGCAATTGCGAAGGGGAATTCTTCTCGGACCACTACGGGTCATGGTCAAGTGTAGTAGTACAGGGGCAAATTAAAATCATGTTGCAGGACTATTCCGCAACAGTAAAAACCAACGAAAATGAAATAATATTAAGATCTGGTGTCAGATGCACGTACACCTCAGGAAATTGTTTGGATATCGAGGGAGGAAACACATTTTGGAACCTAATGATAACAAATGGTTGCGATTTCGATACATACTCAACATTGTATGAAGGCCCAGGAGAAAAAATTAGGGACAACTCTCTAAATAAATACAGAGAAGAAATATACTCCGTAACGACTGAGGAGATAACTTTTGCTCTAACAACGCGCGGAGTAACAACAAAATGTGGATACAAAATTATTAGAACCGAACACCCAAAGCTTTTTATCGTTGATAGCAATGACAGTCCATTACTCCCCATCGAAAAGGGAATCACGTTAAAAAATATGGACATGCTGGGATATGTCAATACCAAATTCATATTCCTTGAGAACCATCTGAAAGAACAGAGAGTAACCCTGTATAACGACGTTATTAAACAACAATGTGAACTAGAAAACAAAGTCCTTCACAACTCTCTGGCAATAGCACCACTCGCACCTGCCGAATTCGCTTTTCACCTGATGAAGAAACCAGGGTATATAGCACATTTAGCGGGCGAGGTAATTAGGATTGCAAAGTATATACCAACGGAAGTAACCTCGCGAGAAACAAAGACTTGTTATCAAGAATTACCAATTAACAGAGCAAACGAGTCACTTTTCATGCTACCACGAACCCACGTAATAGTAAAAACCGGAAATCAGATAGACTGTCATTCCCTCCTAGCCCCGATGTTCCGCATTAATAACGATTGGTATCAAACTCTACCCACCCTGGCGCGAGCCGCCGAACCCGCAGAACTCTCAGCCAAAACGAAAATATCGTGGAAATATATCTCCCCTACCAATTTAGCAACAGGAGGTATCTACTCGGGGAAAGATATAGATAGACTCAGGGAAAGTATTATGTTCCCCGTAGAAAGACCTGCTATCTTGAACACAATAGCACGAAGAGCGACAGGTCAGGTACTCGATGACCAAAAAATATCAGTCAACCCGCTCATTGACGAAACAGCCATCAGGAAAACTTTAGAAAAGGCATGGGGAAAGGTGTATAATTTCTTCAACACCGTAGGAATGTTCAGCGTGACCCTGGTAGGTGTATGGGTTACGGCAAAGGCACCGAAATTTTTAATCGATACCGTAGTACACGGCTACACTCTACATAGAGTGTACGGTTGGAGCGTCTGCCTGGTAGGAGCCGTGTGAGACTCGGCAACTAATCTACTATTGCACCTAAAAAATAGCCTACCCGACGAAACCCCGACCGTCGAACAAGACCCGAGTCCACTACTAGAAACACAAGACGTGGCAAGTACACCGATTTACCCGACGGAACAATTAAAGATAGAGGTAGAAGCATCGAATCTAAGTAACCAACAGCCTATATTAAATCGTAGGATAGTCTTTTAGAGGAGAAGACAAAAACCCCTCGAAGGTGACCGCATTTTTTTTTCCTCTCTTTATAAAAAAAATGACAACAATAAGAGAATTACATTACTCCTGTGCCAGAGGTTTCTCTATAGCGTAATTTAAGACCTTCGGTAATTCAACATCGCAACGTAATTAAGAATTAAGCAATACGAAATATCGACAAGACCTCCTTCTTTCCTTTTTAGGTTTAACCATTCTCGAATAATTTTTTTTATATACATATATATGCATGTCTAGCGAGCCTCTATGCAAGAAAAAAAGAAAGAAAGTAAAGGAAACGGAAAGAGTAGTAAAAGAAAAATTATAATAAGAAAGAAAAATAGATATAGAAATAAACTAAGAATACATGGGCCAACGGAAGCCTCCCCCTACTTGCTCGCAAACATTTCTTCAACGGGTCATCCAGCCGTTGAGAGACTATTACAAAAAGGAAGAAGATAAAAGAAACGGAGAAAGTAGTAAAAGAAAAATTATAATAAAAAAGAACAATAGATATGGAAATAAACTAAAAATACCATAGCCCTACTCGACTACGTGAGCCACTGGGTATACATGGGCCAACGGAAGCCTCCCCCTATTCGCTCGCAAGCATTTCCTCAACAGGTCACCCGACCGTTGAGAGATTAATAGGCGACCAGAATCGCCCCGACGGAGAACAAAAAAAAGAAAAAAGGCGCCCATCGTCCGGCCCCGATGGCAGCAATACAAGGCGCAGAAACCTCCGAACGACCCACCGACCAAACCAACCGAGTCGCATGTTGGAACCATCGCAGAACGCTTAAAAATCTAGGGAAGGGTACAATCTCTTATGAGAGAAAACGCGTACACAAAGAATTATAAAAAAAAAATTTACATTTTATTTCTTTCCTCACTCCCTCTCTCTCCCTCCTTTTACAATGGATACAATTTTGTATTTCACCCGCCAATTTTTCTATTATTTTTTTTTCCGCTTCACGTTCACTCGTTCCACTCAATCGGCCGAGTATGCCGCATAAATTCCGCCTGGATCCATCCAAGCTGGGTGATCCCAGTCTTCTTCCGGGTGCACATTCCCCAAGCCACCCTCGAACATTCAGCGGGTGCACCAGAAGTCAAACTCGACCGCGTCCTCCTGTCGAGATAACTCGCGACGCGCTTCCCTCCGCGCCTCCCGAACCGAGGTCCAGACCCGGAATAATGAGGACAGGCCCTATATGTGTAAAAAAAAAAAAAGAGAAGAAACAAGAAAAACACAATAGATTATTAACGGTTTAACGAAATACGTGCTAAATCATTTTTTTTTGCACTACTTACGCAACAATGCCGTTTCACGCACGACTCCTGAGCGAATTGGCTTTCGACATCGATCTTCAAACTGCGTTTCGCCATATCGATAAATTCGAAGGAAGTAGTAAATTGGAGAACTGTTCACCACAAGAATTCACAGAATAATGGCTGCTCAGAAACTACCCGAGCAGCTTCGCACCTCTCGAAACCCAAATTTCACTACTCCCCTCCATCCCACACAAAAACAATGTGCACAACGGTAAACCCCACCGTTGGCAGCGCCAAATACGGTACATTCTCACACCTTCGAACCCCCTCCACCCTTAGAATTTTAAAGAAATCGAAATTTTTAGCTTACCCCTAGTTAAGTACAGCGTGTAATTTAGTACAATCCAATATTCAGAAATTTTTTTTTTTCTTTCTATTTTCTTTTAGAATAAGTACAATTGTAATCAAAGTCCGTATAAGAAGTATAAGGAACATTAATTAAAAATACACGACAATCATATTTACGATGCTACACTTGGAATAAAGACTTAAGATAATTCATACATACCAATAATTAGCCTCTAAAAAAACATTCATGTATCAATATCATATAATTCAACTAGACTCTAAGATTATAAGGGGACACATGCAACCAAAATATGCTTGATTTCATATCAGAGCGAGGACGCTCCCTCTTTTTCGAAGGGGGGAAGTGTTACGTACTGGCCGACATTAGAGGCCCAGTCAATTTTCAAAATTCAGTCATGACCAAACGTCGGTTGCATATGTCCTCTAGTCGGTAAAAGGGTGCTCTGCGTAGTTACCCCTAGTACCGACATACCAGATAGTCTGATAAGTAAATAGTACGACTTATCTCAATACTAGAGACGGTAGGGAAAACCCAGCCTATCACAAGAACTTTCCGACCCTCTCCTAAAGGAAAACCCAAACTCCACCCTAAACAAAAATCCCTTCCACCCAAAGCCAGAGCACATATAAAAAGACACGCTCTGACCAAAAAACGACACTTATAGACTTCGTCTTTTTAGACTCATAGACAATTATTGTGTTACATAACTTGAGTTCTCTCAGTCCTCAGTTAAAACAGACTCTGTAAAACGTCTTCCTTGACGTTCAGTTCAGTTACGCCGACACAATCTAAGAGTTACTCTACCACTTTAAATCAACTTGAATAAACTCAATTGTTAACTGTTATTCATCGTGTTGTTCTCTTCAACTGCGCATAGCAGGGGTCGAATTTCATAAAGAACCTTTGAATCTCCGAATTTACGAATTTACGCTCGATCAGAATATCTCACTCATTCTGATCAAACTGAGCTTACTCTTCGTAGTTCGCGCCGATAAAACTGTTGTTCCGAATCACCATCGAGAACGTAACAAGTTAACCTTAGCGGCACTTCATGTCCCTCGAAATACTTGTGTACCGCGTTAATTACCTTAGCGGCATTTCGTGTCGAAGTGTATCGAGTGTAAAATTCTTAAATCAAAACATTATTTCTGTTAAACCCGAGAGCGCTAGAGTCAAGCGAGGCGTATCACGTTCCGAACGCTCGCCCTTCTTGTCGACTCAGCGCAGACAATAAGATCGTAGCGGTAGGGACGCATACGAGTGCGCGCGTGTAAATCGGTACGGTCATCCTTGTACGAAATCTAAATAAAAAGTTAAAGTGTATCTGTGTGCATTATCTCCACGGCCAAGGCTACCGTCATTACCGACCTTCACAGCAATCTGCCGACGTCAGCAGGGCGAGAAACACACACAAACACACACGAACAACAAAACCCAGGTGGGGTGCGTTACACCGCTTAAACTCGGGCAAGAACCCACAGTCGAATTCCTGACGTTCGACTATAAATAAATTAATACATTACGACGGAAGCCCGTACGTAACAGATTTTATGTTTTTATGTGCGTTTTAATATATTTAAACAATTAAATTTAAATGGTCGCACAGCTAATATCTTGTGTATGTATGTCATGTTTATATCGAGATGTGCTGTGCACCGATATTGTTTTCATCGTTGAGTTGCCAACTCGCGGCTTATTCGTTCGGCTTATTCGTTCGGCTTATTCCTTCTGTCTCTTCCTTATGGGTCGCTGCGTCGTTTCTCGCTCTTACTCTTCTGGTGGCTTTCCTCGATTATCGGTATAGCCGCCGGTGTGCGTGTAGGTATGTTGTGTCTGATCGCGACGGTGTTGGTGTGTCCGTGTGTGGTATCTCCGGAGTTTCTCGATGTTGTCGTCTCTCTCTCTCTTTCTCTTTCTACGGTCGCTCTTCCCCCTTCCCCGTCGCCCGTTCCGAGCTCCCGAGGGAAGGCGCGCGGTGCGGGGAGTACGTCGGAGGGTTCGGGAGCACTCGGCTCCGAGGCGAGCTGTGCACGGCTCTCGTCGCACATCCCCCCTCCTCCGCTCGCGCCACTCGATGGCCAGCGAGGGGTATGCGGCGCAGGAGGACCAGCGAGAAACACCCAGAAAGAAAGCACGACAATATTGCCATATGTCATAATTCGGCAACCCGGCGATAATGAGGAAAAGAAGGGGAAGAATGCCTAGGCTAAGTACGCCGGCCGGACAATGAGACAGAGAGTTCGACGGACATCATAGAGAGAGCAGCGAATTTGATTTGTGCGACGTAGCGTGACCAGTATTGTGTATGGCGACGTATTCATCGGGATTTTGTAAGTCGATCCGATGTTCCTAAAAGAAAGAGAGAGAGTAGGCAGGGACGAAGCAGCCACGTAATTAAGTCCGGCGACATTAATTACGAATAAATTTAGTATATTTGCGGTAATCCCGCGTGGTAGAAGTTCTAGTGACCGGTAAAAGCCGATTTTTAATTTTAGTGAAGCTGCTCGCCCCTCGCCGACTCTCTACTTTCATCCAATTCTCGTATCTGTCACGATGATTACGCGGGTATTCAGCATCGCCGTGCGTTGCACGATAGGCTACATAACGGTTGAGACGCCGGTGTCGCGCACCACGTGCGGCCGTCCTCTACAGCGGTCGCGCCGTAGTGTTTACATCCTTTGTATCGAGTCGCCGTGCCAAGTTTTATGTCGTTTCACGTAGATGTAGAATTATCGTACCGTAGTAATTTTTCTCTCGTCGCGTCGAAGCTACTTAAAATAATTTATTCTCTCGACGAGGGCTATCTACGATTGTGTATTATCAAACGGAGTGCTATCTAGAATTATTGTTCGTCTTCGAGGGGACTACCTTGCATTATTGGCTACCTACAGGGTGATACACTCCATCATGCTCTATGGCGCGGAAATCTGGGCAGAGCAACTGACTCGGGAGAAACATCGGCGGGCACTGGCAGCGGTACAGAGGCGCGCCGCCCTCCGAGTAGTCTGTGCATACCGCACGGTTTCGGAGGCGGCGATCTTGGTCATAGCCAAGGCGCCTCCCATAGACTTCCTGGCGGCCGAACGGAGGAGGCTGCACCAACTGCGTGAAACGGGGGACCTGGACGTCCGTTCCAAAGGCCTCGAGCGCACGAAAACCATCGAGGATTGGGAGCACAGGTGGTTAAACAGCAGCACTGGCAGATGGACGGCTAGACTCATTCCAGGGATAAGAGCATGGATCAGCTGCGATCATATTGAGACAAATTTCTACCTGACGCAGCTGCTTACTGGACATGGCACTTTCAATGCGTACCTGCACCGTATGGGCCTCTCAGATAGCCCGAACTGTATCTACTGCCCGAACGAGGTTGACGACGCGGAACATACTTTCTTTCACTGCAGCAGATGGGCGGAGGAACGCAGCGCTGTAGCAGTATCCACTGAAGGAGATATTAACCCTGGTAACTTGATACCTCTCATGGTCAGCTCAAAGGCAAAGTGGGAGGGCATCATGAACTTCGCGGAGAAAGTGCTGAAAGCTAAGAGACTAGAACAGCAACAAAACGGAGCAGGCGCCTAGTGGCGCGTCAGGGGGTTGCACTGAAGGCGTCTTCTCACTTTGGAAATTTAAAAAAATCGATTTTTTTTTTTTTTTTAAATTTTGAAAGTACATATCTTCAAAAATGTCATCTCGAAATTTCATAAAGATCGGACGAGTCTAACTACATTTTTTGGCGACCGTTAGGTGACTACCTGAGAGTACCCGGCGATCCCTTTCACGCCGCTCGGACGGTCCCTGTATATCTGACTCTATACAATTGAATAGCCGTGTTCTTTTGTTAATGTAGTACCCCTTGCTTAGGTATATTCTGTTTTCGGGTCTATACTCATGTAATAAGACCTTAACACGTGCATTTTTCAAAAGAAAATCACTCGGCAACGATGCTAAACTGTTATTTCATCAGTCTAATTTGAAACTTCGTAACGGCAACATCTCTGCGCTCAGGATTGTTATAATGGATAAAAAGACTTCGCAACAAAGTGCCACGTGGCGACGTCCAAGTTCGAAATCTAAAAAAAGAAAATTTCGTGGAGTGCTTCCACACCAGTCTGAAGCAGATACGAGTCATGCTAGTGCGAGTGCAGCAAAATTAAAAAAATCGGACGATACAAGTTTCGATGTACACATCGATCCAACGGCTGGATATAGTATTATTCAGTTTTTTCTTGTTTTTTCTACATTACAACAATATGTGAAGTGTAAAGTTTGTAACAAAGATGTTTCTTTTACAAAGTACGGTCAGCGAGGACTCGGTTTCAAAATTTGTGTGACTTGTGATTGCGGAGAAAAATATATTAACTCATGCCCATTAATCTCAACTGGGTACGAAATCAATCGTCGTTTAGTGTACGTTTTGCGTTTGATTGGTGTTGGATTGAGTGGTATCAATACGTTTTGTGGGCTCATGGAACTGGGACATGGAATCAATTCCACCGTTTATTATCAAATACTCAATTCGATCGCCATCGCAGTGCAAAGTGTGTTCGATATAGTGACGAGCAAGTCTGTCAAAGAAGAAAAACTGTTGAACGCTCAACACGGAGAACCCGAAGACGTTTTAACCGTTTCAGGTGACGGTTCCTGGCAGAAAAGAGGATTTTCTTCTCTTATTGGAATCGTGTCATTAATATATAAACACAGTAAAAAAATTGCAGACGTCGTTGTGAAGTCGAGTCACTGCAAAAGCTGTGAATCGAAAAAAGGTATGAAAGAAACGATCGAATATGCACAGTGGTATGAAAAGCACAAACTAGTTTGTAGTGCTAATCATTCAGGTAGTTCTGGAAAAATGGAGGTTGACGGTATATGTGAGATGTTTTTGCGATCACTCGAAAAATTTGCTGTGCGCTACGGTTTTTACATCGGTGATGGCGACACTAAAACTTTTAAAATATTGTTCGATACAGCACCGTATGGTGAAGACTTTGTGGTTAAGAAGTTGGAGTGCGTATTACACGTTGCGAAAAGAATTTTCAAGCGTGCTAAGGACGCTAAGAAAATTCTTACACAAAAGAGAAAAGCTGCAAAGAAAGACGCTGGAAAACCTTCACCAAAGAAAAAAGCAGCCAAGAAAGTTGTAGTAAAAAAAAAATAAGTTGTTATAAAAAAAGTTCCTGTCGTAAAAACCCAAGATTTAACAATAAAATTGATGACAGAATTATCAACAAATTACTCATTGGCAATTCGAAGAAACCTGAATTCTGTCGAAGATATGCGCAGGAAGATCTGGGCAGGATACTATCATAAAATTTCAACCGACAGCAACCCACAGCATACGTATTGTTCAGACTCATGGTGCAAGTACAAGAAAGCAGTGAAAAACAATCAGATAGAAACTTTTAAACATCCTCCTGCTCTAGCTGATGATGTTCAAGAGGTTTTGAAACCGATCTATGAAGAACTGACGAAGGACGAGTTACTGGAACGATGCCTCGGAGGAAATACCCAAAATAACAACGAGTGTTTCAACAGCTGTGTCTGGGCAATGGCGCCGAAACACGTTTTTACGGGAAGAAAAACCGTGGAAATTGCTTGCCAAACAGCGGCATGCATTTATAACGAAGGGCTACAACCTGTTTTAAAAATTTTGGAGGTGATGGGTGTCAAACTAGGCCCTATCGCCGTTCAATACGCCGAGAAACGCGACAGTGATCGCGTACGCGTAGGGAACCGCCGCAGCTCTAACGCTTCAAAAGAGACTAGGTCGAGACGAAGGGAAGCTATTTTGGACGAACACACCTTCTACGAAGAATCGGAAGGTCCATTGTATGGAGCAGGCATCGCTGATTAACCCGAGGTAAGGTTTTTTCATGATTTTTCTGCAACCAAAACTTTAAACGCAGTTATCTCAAAACAAGGTTTTTCGGTGCTTTGTTGATGAAATTTCGGAAACGATCCGGCCGATTGTCATGAAATTTGAATGACATATGCTTCATAGTTATGGCTATAGCGCATATCATCAGATTTTTGAAATTTTGATTTTAAGATTTTTTTTTTTACAAAAAACTGCAAAAAAATCGTGGTTTTTTTTTACTTTTTCGAAAAACGTGCGCCATTTTGTTATTTTCGCGAATATCAAAAATCTGATGATATGCGCTATAGCCACTGACATACTGAATCTAAAACAGTTTTATTTTTTTGTTTCAGACGACCCGTCTCGGAGATACCATCAACAAGCCACGACCATAACATTTTTACACGGGTTTTTCGATGCTACTGATGTATTATAATAATTGTTTAAAAAAATTAAAAAAAATTTTTTTCATGTACTTGAAAGATGTGTTTATTACATAGGATCCGTTTTATGCCATAATTTTAAGCAAAAATCCTCGAAAAAAAATCGCAAAAACAGCCTATTTTTGAGGCGCTTAAAGTGAGAAGATGCCTGAAGTAATGTGAAAGCGGTTTTCGGTGCAATCCACGCTCACCAGGCGTGGGGGGAGACAGAGGAATGTTTTTAGTCAGTAAAAATCTGACACTACCAGCAACACAACAACTTTCGTTTGGTGTCTTTTCGAAGATTTTTCAACCTCTGAAGGAAAAAAAAACAGGGTGATACATAAAATGACTATCTATCTTCGAGGGGGTTGCCTATCGGTCTTGGCTACCTGCAGGGTGCTACATAAAATAATTATTTATCTTCGGGGGGGGGGGTTACCTATCGTCATCCGTTGCCTAAAGGGGACTACATAAATTGATTATCTATCTTCGAGGGGATTACCTATCGTTATCCGTTACCTACAGGGTGCTACATAAAATAATTATCTATCTTCGAGGGGGTTACCTATCGGTCTTGGCTACCTACAGGGTGCTACATAAAATAATTATTTATTTTCGAGGGGATTGCCTACAGGGTGCTACATAAAATAATTATTTATTTTCGAGGGGGTTACCTATCGGTATTGGCTACCTACAGGGTACTACATAAAGAATTATTTATCTTCGAGGGGGTTACCTACCCGTGTTGGCTATCTACAGGGTGCTACATAAAATAATTATTTATCTTCGAGGGGGTTACCTATCGGTATTGGCTACCTACAGGGTGTTACAAAATTGATTATTTATCTTCGAGGGGATTACCTATCGGTATCTGCTACCTACAGGGTGCTACGTAAAATGATCATTGATCATCGAAGGGGTTACCTATCGGTATTTGCTACCTACAGGGTGCTATATAAATTGATTAGTTATCTTAGAGGGAGCTACCTATCGGTATTTGCTACCTACCGGGTGTTACATAAAGCGATGATTCATCTTTGAGGGGTGATCTCTGCGCATTGATTATCAAAAGGTATTGCATAATATTATTCCTTCTCTCGTCTATGCTTCGTATACCTGAAACTAACGAAATCTCGCCGACAGTCTCTGCTATCTCTTACAAGTTCGTTTCGCCACGGGTGCGAGACGACGCGACTCTGCTGTTCGTATCCCTGTCTAATATTCCTTCGAATATTTTCTTTCGGCGCGTTTGCGAGGAGTGTACTGCCTCGTCACAATATATATATTGTGACAGGCCCACCTGAAACAGACGAATAAATTATCGTCACTAGAGGGCGACGTCTCGCGTGAACGAGGAAGACAACCAGCAAATATAAATAGTGTAAAATAAATCGACAACTCACCCTTACCTGTATTGCTCTGACAGAGCTTACCTGACTGTTACCTTCCGACGCTCTAAGATTCCACTCTGGTGGGAAGGACGAGTATCATCTGGTACACACAAAAGTAAACATATGGAAAGACAAAATAAGTATTAGTGTCAACCTAGAACGAGTTACTCACCTTGAAAGCAGAAGGTCTCCACCGCAGGACGACCTGCCGGCGACCCCGTGATGCAGGCAGCAGTCGTCGAACCCAATCATCACCTATGAAAAAAAAAGAATGGTCAACACCAGGAACTCCGAGACGAGTAAAAATTGAAACAACTCACCAAGATCGTGATCAGAGTATCGCGAGTCCGACACCAAGAACCACACCCGCCAATCGAATCACTAAAAGAACGTCTGGAACCACAACGCTCCTATGTTTTTATCAAAATTAAAAATCATTTATCAATATGCAGACGCGTGACATATGTGGCCGCTCGGTAATTGGGACGCACCAAGGATGATCGCCATCGCCGTTATCAATCGAACGAAATCAGTACGCTCCGCTATGAACTAATTAGAGCGGCGGCGTCTGTAATAAGCCCTACCTGTAATTTCCGCGAGAAGCTTCGTGAATAAATTTCTTCGCTTTACCAACAGGTTGTTACCCTGTTTATTCCTATTCGAGTCCCGAATATACAAGAAAAATCATTGAATCGATCGTACCGTTTCAATATATATTACCAGTTTGGGTTTGGCGTGGAGCGGGGAAAAGGAGTGGGAGTCAGCGCCAAAAATAACCAGTCAAAATATATTTATAATTATATATTTAAAAAATGTAAAAAATAAATAAAAGAGAAAAACAGTGCGCCACTATTACGACACCCTCCATCCCCCTCCTCCACCCGCGCACCTCTCCCACCGCAACTGCGGCCGCTCGAGCTCTCGCGAACTCGGCGACCGCGGAGTGGCGGTCGCCATAGTGGTCGCTATACTACTGACGTCGGTTCGAATTGTGATTAATTTTAGGATCAATTAGTCCCGGTTAAAATTATTTTTCTTCATAAACGGAAGAAAGCATCTTACACACGACCCCTTTCTGACCAATACACTTGGATATAATCATTATAGTGATGTTGCAAGAAAGTAAAATCC
The DNA here is from genome assembly GCA_946811545.1 of Netelia fuscicornis. NCBI lineage: Eukaryota > Metazoa > Arthropoda > Insecta > Hymenoptera > Ichneumonidae > Netelia > Netelia fuscicornis. Next base: position 28,540,988 of record OX328015.1, read on the forward strand.
GAAAGATTCAAGAGTATAAACCGACAACATGACACTCACGGTTGTGGCGTTAATTGCGTAGTAGCAGGTACCGTTACATCGAGGCGTCTTGTAAGGCCTTCTTTTGAAGAAACGGCGAGAGGCAAAATGCTGTGCTTGTTCCCAACAAGTTCTGCTATTTTGCTATTAATTAGTATTAAATAGTATTTATATTATATTATAGCACATTATGTCGCCAATAATTCAATATTTTTAAGAACTGCTTTTATAAATACCTTTCATAAGTGCATGTTGCTCATCGTCGACCAGTTTTATTGATATTGGAAATTGTATTTTTATAACTCCTTTCCAAACTTTTGAATTTATTTTCAACTTGGAGAGGCGATACACCATACCCAGCTACGGCCATTTCATTAGCAATTTGTTGCTGCATAGCTTTTATGGTTTAAATTTTTCTTCTCGTTACGAGTTTTTTCTTTTCCTTATATATCGGTAAAAACAATCGTGTCTGAGTCAAAAAAACATTTTCCTCATTTGTATCAGGTACTGATTTGGCTTTGGTCGCTTTATAAGTTTCTTCTTCGACATGAGAGTCATTTTCGGTCTCATTCTCTATCGCATCACTTACTGATAATTCCACATCTTCATTTGCGACACGGCATAGTAATGAACCAGAATCCGAAGTTATGTTTTTCTTTGGTATGTAGAATTGCATTCCATCTGGGAAGTAATAAGAAATACAGATTTACATAGAATTACTTTAGACATTGGAAGGATATACTGATGTTCTCTATTTATTTATTGCACCGTTACTATATTAGGTATGCATCATTCTATTTTTATTCAACACATTATACTTTTAAATAACCTTACATTCCATCTTTGCACAATCATTACACGACCAAGGAATTTTTACAACTTAGACAATTTAATTATCACTTCAATTACACATTACTTTCTCAAGTCTAACCCATTCCAGGTTATCGAAACTGTACTTGTAATTGCGCTCGGAATGGATGTATTCATACCAGTTTTATATATGATGGAGTGTTAGCGACAAGATTATAGAAATCCTAAACCCTCACAAGGGCATAACAAGTTGTTGTCAGCATCAAAGACTAAGGCGTCTTCAGAATCTCGGAACAGCACTGCTGACTTAATTCGTTGTTCCTGATCCATGTTTGATTGAGTTAACGTTGATAGTAGTAGCGTTGATATGAACGTATTGTGATGCTGCGAATTTACAATAAACACTGGTCGTTATATCATGTCAATTTCGTTATCACCTTGACCAATAGAAATTGATAATTATAATACTTTGTTCTTTTAAACTTTTATTATTGATTGTTTTTTTTGTAATAAATAAGAATTTGTTTGTGATTATCTTATACATTTTAGGTTATGTCGTACTCACCTCTGTATACACTCGCTGATCGTTTCGCTGGTAATGGGGTTATTCTAGTAAATATCACTGCTACACTTTTCGTATACTTTTACACCTCGTCAATATCGCGTGTAGAAAGTTTAGGGTTAGTGACACGAAAGTATAGCTACACTTGCAATGGGAACAGCGGTGTGTGACGTCATTTCCGTCAAAACGAACGCGAAAGTGTACACTCCCTATAAAAGTGTAGAAAGTGTAGCTAGCGCGAACAAACCTATGGATTGGCATTACTTGGTGACTTTGGGCGGCAAAGAGCTGCCGAAGCTCGGCGTCGGCATCGGTGAATGTTGTTCCTCGGTTGCTGTAGATGGTGTAGCACATCCGTCTCCTGGCTATGAAGCGCTGTACAGCTGCAAGGAAGGCCTTCGCGGAGTAGTCTGAGACCACGTCGAGATGAACTGCCTTGGTAACCAGGCAGGCGAAGATCGCGAGGAATGCCTTGGTTGCCTTGTGTCCTCGTCCCGGAGTAGTTCGTAACATGACTGGCCCGGCGTAGTCCACGCCGGTGTGCTGGAAGGGTCTTGATGGGCGGACGCGTGATGATGGAAGCTCCGCCATCCGCTGTTATGTTGGTGCCGCCCGCCATCGCACGCATGGCACGTATTGGTGGATGCATCCTTCGACTAACGGGCGTGCCCGTGGGATCCAAAATCGTTGTCGCAGATGGCTCAGGGTCGGTATACCCCGGTATACCCCCGCCATGTAGGCACCACTTGTGGAAGGCTTTGATGAGCAATCGGGTGAATTTGGAGTCTGCCGGTGACAGGATGGGATGCTTCTTGTCCTAAGCCAGAAGCGAGTATTTGAGTTTTCCCCCAACCCGAAGGATGTCATCTTGGTCGATGAAGGGCGTAAGACTCGATAGCTGGCTCTGTGCTGGTAGTGTTTCGGAGACTCGTAGTTGTTGAATCTCCTTTGAAAATGCTCCTCCTTTGAAAAATCTCCTCAGATGCGAGTGTTGGCTCGTTTGGTGATTTGGATAGCCAACGTTTACACCATGCGGTGACTCGGACGAGTCTCAAATACGAGGATGCTCGTTCCAGTACTCGATGTTCAGCGGGAAGTTCCTCGTTGATGGCTGTAGCCATGGACGTTATCCGAGCCTCGGGCAAGTCAACTGAGATATCGATCGTTATATCGGCTGGGCTTGGGAGAGATGTTGGTCCTGTCCACCATAGCGGATGAACTAAGAGCTCCTTCGGTGTTAATCTCCTCGATGCGCAGTCCGCAGGATTTAGCTGGCCAGGAATATGACCCCATGTTGCGTTTGAGGTTGGGCGTTGGATGTCTGCAACCGGGTTGGCGACGTAGGTCTTCCAACGAGTTGGATGGCCCTGGATCCATCCAAAAACTACTGTGAAGTCCGACCACAGATATGTGGGGATGGTTGATGCGTCTAGGACCTCTTTAGCGTGTTGGACCAGGATGCAGGGCAGGTGGGCAGCGCAGAGCTCTAACAAGGAACATCAATTAGGTGCCCCTCGAAAGCTCGTTCTCAGAGCTTACACCAAAAGATCAACGAGCAAGAATGAGAAATGAGACCCAAGAACTAGAATTCTTCCAGAACAGATGTTTGGACGAGGCGAACGAATGATCATTGCTCATTCATGTCAATCCTGTGGTTAGTAGTGTTTCGTTATGTCCGACTCTGACAGCAATATTATAATTGCAAGTGCTCCATTTATTATTTTGTCTCAAGCATTCAAAAAGAAAAGAAGGAAGAGACGGTGGTGGGTGACAAATTTAATGCAGCGAAGGATATTAGATAATGTAGGTGAAACGATGATGGAAGAACAAGAAGAAAGTGCTCAATTCCAAAACTTTTGTCGAATGGCGTCAGAGAATTTTGAGTATTTATTATCTCTGATCGGCGACAAAATTGGGAAAGCAAGTATCAATTTTAGGGATCCGATTCCTGCATATGACAGGCTAGCAGTCACTTTAAGATTTTTGGCAACTGGAGACTTCTACGGAAGCCTGATGTATCTTAGTAAAATGTCTAAATCCACAATATGCAATATTATATCTGAAGTTTGTGTTGCGATAAATGAAGCATTGCATGACTACGCTGAGGTAAGTAAACAAAATTATACTCACCATTTTTAAGGCATTTTCTGGAAAAATAAACAATCTTAGAACATATCTTGACTTATTGTTAGAAAAATAAATATCTGACAACATTTTTTAAAACACAAACAGAAATTAACAAAGAGTAAATTACTTAAGAACATATCTTGACCTAGAAAGACATCGGAGAATATGCATTTGAATCAACCTCAAAATCCCCCAAATCAGCGTCGAACAGTATATTATTAATAAGATGTTTTGAAGCTACGTGATTCCCAAAGGCTTGACTGCTGTCCCTTATCTTTGCATCGTATGTATCTTTTAAAATACCGTACGCTTCGTTTACTCGAAGGTCTTCACATTTCAATTTTTTTTCGTGATATTGTCGTGTGGCTAGATCCTAGGGAACTTGAAGGTCCCGAGTGCGTGGTTGAGTATGACCATGTATCTTCATTAGGGTCCGCTACCACATCTCCTTCTTCTTCATATTGCTCACTCCCCTTTTCATCAGCCTAAAAGAACAGTTTAATTAATATACACCCTACATTAAGTTTGCATTCATTTCAGATACCGTAAACAGGAGATGCATGGCTATCAATTGCTCAGGAATTTAATGAGCAGTGGAATTTCCCAAACTGTGTCGGTGCTATAGATGGAAAGCACTGCATCATACAAGCACCGATTAACAGCGGAAGCGACTTCTTTAATTACAAATCCACATTTAGTTTGGTGTTAATGGCCATTGTAGACGCTAACTACAATTTTATATTCGCCGATGTTGGTTGTCAGGGAAGAATATCAGATGGCGGCGTTTTCAGAAACACTACTTTCTATCAGAAACTACAAAATAATGAATTACATTTGCCTAATGACCAAAGCCTTCCAGGAAGACAACAGAATGTGCCATTCGTATTCGTAGCAGATGACGCATTCCCATTACAAAGACACATGAAGCTGTATCCTGGTACTCATGCCAGGAGATACGAAAAACGAATTTACAACTATCGTTTGTCAAGAGCAAGATGAATAGTAGAAAATGCGTTTGGCATACTTTCAGCAGTTTTTCGTGTATTGCGAAAACCTATGTTACTACAACTCGATAAAGCATCTCTCGTCGTTATGGCCTGCGTAAACCTACATAATTATATGATGAAAAGAAAAGCTTCTAGGAAGCTATATAATTCACCGGGCATGATGGACAGAATAGAAGATGGCCTCGTTACTCCAGGCCAGTGGAGAAATGTGGATTCCTTATCATCATTTCTCCCATTACCCAACATTGGACGGAGACATACGGTATAATGTGAAAATATACCACGAGAATTTTCAGACTATTTTAATTTTACTGATATTTTGCCATGGCAAAACAATATTGCATAATTGCATAACTAATGTTACGAATATATAATGTAGAAACAGATATAGAGATATATTTATTAAGTGAACAGTAATATAATTCATAAAGGGGTTTCTTAGCACTAGTTAAGTCGGTAATTCTAACGGTCTCTCGTCGTGATATCTAGACGCGTGTGTAAATGTATATATGTGTATATAGGTGTGACGAGGCATACCCAAGCGACGACCGCGTTGGCGCTAGAGCGTCCTTGTTCGCCGCTATGTCCGTCTCGCTTTTCTGTGTGTAACTCACACCGTTAGCGCACCACGTGCGTCTCACCGATTCACCCAGTTCGCTCCTCCACCACCTGTTGCATTCAGCACGTACTATACTCCGCTCGTATGCCCTGTGGCAACTATCACATAACGCAGCGCACACACACAGACTCTCGCTCGCTCAGAGATACGCACACTATACTTCGCCACTCTTCGTGCACGACTGCCGTACCGTACCGGCTTGCCGCTTGTTCAACCGGCGGATCCTAGCCAATATGGCCGCCGTTCAATACTGCTGACACAGCACGATGCTACTGCCACCTGTGCTGTGCCCGCGAGTATTTGAATCGGGCATTGCTCTTAACACTAATTTCTATGGACACCTATTTTGAAATTGTTATAAATGTACCTGCCACTTAATATAATAAATAAACATAAGCTCCTACTCACCATGTTTTTATTTTGGTTAGTATCGAAATTAAGTGTTTTTCTCGGTTTATATTTGTCCATTAAAAAGTGCATACTTTGAAATTTTGAATTGTAACTGCAGTCGGCACCGCTGCCTGATTTTGTACTCATTGTTTTTGCCTTTCTCGGCGGTAAGATGCTAGAAGCGAGTCCATCTTTTTTTTCACTTTTTCGACATTACATTCTAACAGATTTGGTATTTGCTGTCAAGCATCTTGTGTGCGAGATGTATTTTTGTAGTCTTGAAAAGTCGGATCCCACAGAAATCTGAAGCCTTGGTAGGCTGCTATCGTGAATAGACAGTTATCTTGAGACCAATCCATAACGCCACCACAAGTAGGTATGTATTCACGTCGCTGGAGCACAAGAACCCTTTGATGAGACCGCTCTGGGGAGCGAGCGCGTCCGAACACGCAAAAACGCAACTGTTCACACGCTTTAGTCCCGTTTACACCAAGTGGGCGGGCGTTCTTAGAATATTCCCTAGATTCTTTGCGAATGCAGACAGAACAACGAAAAAATGCTCCACGCCTGTTTACACTAAAAGAATTTGATAGAGTGGTTGTAGAATGAGCATTTGCTCGCCTAGTCTAAATCGGCGTTGAGATGTAAATTTGCGAAGATTGGGCGAACCATCCTTGTATTTATTTTTCCCCCACCTTCTATGAGAACGAGATGGATATAATTGAAGAAAACTTGTTTCATTTTGATGGTAATACAAAGATCTAGTTGGCGTGTTCTTGCATTTTTTCCAAATAGCAACCTTAAGGGGATAAACTACCCTCTACCCGAATTTTTTTACCGCAGTCGTCTTTTCCCTTTTAACACGACTTTACCGATTCAAAATATTTCTAATAACTCCGAATCGACGTTTCTTCATATTGCGAATTCAATATGAGACCCTGATAGTGAGAGGATAATCGAAACTCTCTCTATTTTCCTTTTCATTGGCGATTTAAAAAGTTGCTACGCTATTTTGATGAGTATGTGGATATTTCGCATTAGTCTCTAATAGATTAATCTTTATTAATCTCTAATAGGTATCTTGCATTAATCTCAACAAGGACCGGGGAAGGAAGACGTCGAGATCTGGCTCTTACTCTTCACTTTTCTGATGTTTATGAGAAACTTGCTTTCTATACGCCCAATGATAAATACTTTTTCCACTTACTTTCTTTAATGCGATAATTTTTTCGTTTAGGGGGGTAATTACAAGGCTTAGTCGCCTTCCTCCGGCCCCCCTAAATGGGTCCAGGGACGGCGGACTTGGGGACGTCCATCGTCCTCCATTCAACTGGACCCGAGGTGGCAGCGCATAGTGTTCCCGCGCGCCCTTCATTGATGTTGCTGGGGGAGTCAAACACCTCATTCACTCCCACCCCAGACCTGAGGAAGCCTGCAGAGGCGAGCGGCACTAGCCGAGGACTGCGGAAGTCGCATCAGTTCCCGCGATCCTCCGTGTAGGTGGGAGAAGGAACACCAGGGTGGTTTTTAGTCAGTAAGAGTCTGACAGACCCCTCGCCCCCCCCCCCCCCCCCCTCCCGGGCGGACGACATCCATGAGGATTTTCCACCCCGAATAAAAAAAAATGGACTCGTCAATTATTGAGCGGACTCTATATACGGGCGATACCCTTTAGGTGATGGTGGTACCAATTTACGAAGCGATTAAGTTATCAAAGTTGAGTCCTGTCTTTTGGGACTGGAAAATCAATTATTAGCCGCATTTTCTCCGGATTTGGGCGAATACCTGACTCATCAACGATGTAAACCGAGAAATTTTACTTTCCTGCAAGGCAAGCTGCTTTTTTCGCGATTTAATTTTAATTTCGCCTCGCGAATTACTTCACACACAAGCGACAAAAGCTGAAGGTGTTCGTCGAAACCTTGACTGAGAACAATCCAGTCGTCTAGGTACACAAACATTTGGGTGGTAACTACTTGTAAGGGAATTTCAAAATATGACGCGCCAACGGTTAGATGGTGGAAGGGAAGAGGAAAACCTCATAGATACGCGATACGGGCAGTAACTCGGCAATGCTCATTGGAGTAACATGTATATATATCCCAACGAAATAAAGTCACGTTCACACAAGATACTTTTCACTCATCTCGTTAATTCTAAAATGTTCCTCACAAAATATCAGAAGTGGAATTCACCTAAGTGCATTAAAAAGAGTTTTAATTAAATCACGTAGAGTATGCGTAATCGACATTACGTCGAAGTTACAGTTACCGTTACGAGTCATGGACGAAAAGACGCCTCGTGTTCGATCGAGAAATTTCGGTGACGAAAAGTAATCGTGAAGTGAAGTTCGGAAAGACTAAAACAATGCAAGTACCGAAAGCGCTACGTGAAACGGCATGACGTGCAGTCGTTCAGTGTTAGTGCTCCGAATAAACGATAAATCATCGTTTTAACGGTTGAAAATTTAGTCGTTCACGAACGAAGAAACGGTTATAGATACGTGTAATCGCTGTGTGTGTGAGTAATCACGTAGTAGAGATTATATACATTTCGAGAACGTTCTAGAACGTTCTAGAATGCGAGACGAGTGAGGAGTCGAGAAAAAAAAAGGTAAACAGAGAATGTGCGAACATAGGAAGACTACCGACTTACGGAAAATATCTATAGTTCGATATAAAGCCGAATTACACAGACGCGGTTTACCAACGTACGGATCAAAAAAAGACTTTATTGAACGTTTAAATCAGATCGACCCGAGTGGAAATTGGATCGACGACATTATGACGGATGATATTATAGATGTGTCCGACAAACAAGGATTGGGCGCGAGTAACGAGGACCCGGGAGTGTTAAACGCCGATATGCCACAACGCATACAAGCTAATGCAAATGTACCGGAAAACGCCGAGTCATGTTCAGCCTCGAATCGACAGAGTAACATGATGGAAACCGACGAATTGGCGCAACGGTTCCACAATATGCAGTTAGAATTTGAACGGCGTGAGAACGAGCTTTTGCGGAGAGAATTGGAGCTTTTCCGACGCGAAAACGAGCAGTTACGACGAGGCACGACACCTACAACACAGGCTACGAGTAGACAGGAAAATATCTCCGCCATGTTGGAGCTGGTGGGATTTTTTGATGGAAGTGTTGGTACATTTAGAAAATGGGAGCAACAGATTCGACAGTTGTGTGTTACGTATAACTTGGAAGACGCTCGTGCGAAACTTCTCATCAGCAATAAGTTGAAGGGCAAAGCAAAAAGTTGGTTCCAAGCGGAGAACACCGTTAGCATGACCCTCGACGAAATAATGCACGGTTTCAAGCAAATGTACGATCATCGCCCCTCACGTGTGATACTGAGAAAAAAATTTGAAGCTCGAGAATGGCAAACTACGGAGAATTTCGCTGATTATTTTCATGAAAAACTGATACTGGCGAAAGATGTTCAAATCGACGAGGAGGACATGGTCGATTATTTGATTGATGGGGTTCCCAGTGAACACCTACAAGATTTAGCCAGAATGAAAGAGTTCGTCAACAAAGAGGATATGTTACGAGTTTTCGAACATGTATCATTACGAACTACAGCGAAAAACCATAATCAAAAACGTGATTCTCGACTACCCGCGAAAATAGAAACAAAATCATTTGATTCGCAAACAGAACGCGACCAAAGAAAAGACATAGGCAGCAAAAATGAGGATGAAAAAAGCAAACGTTTTCGCTGTTACAACTGCAATAAGATTGGGCATCTATCCACGGACTGTCGACTCCCAAGGCGCGAGAAAAACTCATGCTTTAAATGTGGCGAAGTAGGCCATATGTCGAGGAGTTGCCCATCTAAGACTACATCACCTCAGGTTACCGTCGTCAACGAGTCAGAGGATCAAATTTGTGCAGTAGAAGGATCAAATGAAGACGACGAAACATTCTTCAGGGACATCGATGTCGAGCTAAACAGTGATCCGAAAACCCGATTCAAATTGAATGCGTTAATGGACACGGGTAGCAAAATCAGTTTTATAAAGGAAAGTGTTTTGCCGGTAGATTGCGTAGAGTCTGCTAAAAAAATATCGGAAAACTTTTGCGGAATAAATCACTCTCCTCTATACGTACATGGCGTGGTACGATTAAATGTAACTCTCGGCATCGAAACTAAAGATAATCTCGCGATACTAGTTGTACCGGATACCACGATGGCAAATCCGATAGTACTAGGAAGAGACGTGTTAAAAATATTTGGGTTGGGGTTGAGAAAGGTGGAAGCGCACGCGATAGATGAAATCCTGAATATTCATGTAAGCGAATCGCGCGATATGACATGCACTCTGAACATTAACACGGAAATCTCGAACGAATTGCAGCTTGAACTTCAAAAGCTTTTCCTTTCTGATTATGTCGAGCCAATGCGACCGGCGAGTCCCGCAGTGGACATGGAATTGATCTTGAATTTAACTGACGATAAACCGTTTCATTTTTGCCCGAGACGTATATCGGCTTTTGAAAAAGAAAAACTGGGAAATATAATAGATGACTTGCTTGTTCGAAAAATAATTCAGCCCAGCAAGTCTGAATTCGTTTCACCGATTATTTTGGTCAAGAAGAAAAGTGGCGAGCTGCGGCTTTGCGTTGATTATCGCGTTCTGAACAAGGCTTTGCGTCGCGACAATTACCCCCTTCCCGTTATTGAAGACCAAATCGATGTATTAAGGGATAAGAAGTATTTTAGTCTTCTCGATTTAAAAGATGGATTTTTCCATATTCGTGTTGCGGACGAATCTGTAAAATATACGGCTTTTACGACATCACTGGGAATTTTCGAGTACAAGCGAATGCCATTCGGGCTTAAGGTGGGACCGGCAAGATTTCAACGATTTGTAAACGAAGCTTTGGCCGATCTTATCAAGTCACGAGACATAGTAGTGTACGTTGATGATGTATTAGTTGCGACCGCCACATTGGAGCATCACCTCGATGTATTAAAAAAATTATTTAAGCGTCTCGTAGAAAATCTATTAGAGCTAAGAGTCGACAAATGTAAGTTTTTACACTCTGAAATTGAATTTTTAGGGTACCGAGTCTCACAAAAAGGTGTTCGGCCGAATAAATCGGGAATAGAAGCGATTGAAAAATATCCGCTTCCTAAAAATGTCAAAAGCTTACAATGTTTCATTGGTATGGCATCGTATTTCCGTAAATTTATTGAGGGATTTTCAGTTATTGCAAAACCACTATACGACCTGTTAAAGAAAAATACGGTTTTTGCCTTTGGCCATGAGCAATTGAAAGCATTTGAGACGTTGAAAGAAAAATTGCAAGCAGCACCTGTCCTGAGCATATATAATCCTCGTGATGATACTGAGCTACACACTGATGCTAGCTCACACGGATTTGGCGCTGTGCTTCTTCAGAAGAAAACCGACATGAAACTCCATCCGATTTTGTATTTTTCGAAACGGACGACTGAAACCGAGAGCCGTTATCACAGTTTCGAATTGGAAACACTCGCGATTATATACGCATTACGACGTTTTCGGATTTACCTCCATGGCATCAAATTCAAGATCATCACAGATTGTGCCTCATTGAAAATGACATTGGACAAAAAGGAAATGAACTCTCGAATCCAAAGATGGGCAATCTAGCTCATGGAGTATGATTACATTTTAGAGCACAGGGCTGGCATTAGGATGCAACACGTCGATGCTTTGAGTAGGGTCGAAATAATAGGTGTAATCGAAGACAACCCACTCGAACTTGAATTGGCGTTAAGTCAGAATCGCGACGTAAAAATCCAAAACCTGCGTAAGGAACTTGAGAAAAATGAAAACAAGAAATATGAAATGAGAAACGGTCTCATATATCGAAAGAGAAATAATGATTTGCATTTCTACGTGCCAGAGAAAATGGAATGTCACGTGTTACGGAAGTATCACGATGAGCTAGGACATTTTGGTTCAGAAAAAACACATGGTGCTTTGAGCAAAACTTATTGGTTTCCTCAAATGCGATCGAAGATTAAAGATTACATACAAAATTGTTTAAAATGCATATCATTCTCGCCGAGCGTGGGTAAAGCGGAAGGATACTTACACTGTCTACCTAAAGGGAATTTGCCTTTCCAAACAATTCACATCGATCACATGGGACCTCTCGATCGTAAGCGTTTGGTGAAACATTACGTTTTAGTGGTGATTGATGCATTTACTAAATACACGAAATTGTATGCTACGAAAACGACAAAGTCAAGAGAGACGATTGAGTGTCTGAGACAATACTTCGCAAATTATAGTCGTCCCCGCACTATAATAAGCGACAGAGGATCTGGATTTACATCCGACGAATTTGAAAATTATCTGAAAGAAAATAATATAAAACACGTACTCATAGCAACAGGATCTCCGAAAGCTAACGGACAGGTTGAACGTATAAATCGTGTATTGAGTCCGTTGTTGGCGAAAATCGTCGACAATAAGACCGGGAAGTATTGGTACAAGGCACTGCCTGAGGCCGAGTTTGCCCTAAATAATACCATAAGTAAGACTACAGGGGAAACTCCAAGTCGTCTACTGTTTGGCATAAACCAACGAGGTCCAAGCATCGATAAAGTCAGCGAAGGTCTCGAGGATGAAATCGGAAATGACATGCGTGATCTCGAAACGATACGCGGGATAGCGCAAAGGAATATTGAACGAAATCAAGAATACAATCGACAATATTTTAATAAAAAAAGGAAAACACCGCACCGATACAAGGAAGGCGATTACATAGGGATACGTAACTTTGACAACACACCAGGTGCGCCAAGGAAGTTGATTCCTTCATTTAAAGGCCCCTATCAGATAGCACGAGTACTTCGGAACGATAGATACATTGTCAAGGATGTCGAAAATTCCCAAACTTCACGACGACCTTACGAAGGGACATGGGAAGCAAATAACATCAGACCTTGGCACAGCGGAATGGTATAATTAGCTTACTCTAAAAAGGATACGATGTCCGAGGCCGGACAATGTTCAGGAAGGGCCGATTGTAAGGGAATTTCAAAATATGACGCGCCAACAGTTAGATGGTGGAAGGGAAGAGGAAAACCTCATAGATACGCGATACGGGCAGTAACTCGGCAATGCTCATTGGAGTAACATGTATATATATCCCAACGAAATAAAGTCACGTTCACACAAGATACTTTTCACTCATCTCGTTAATTCTAAAATGTTCCTCACATACTTCCTTCTAGTGTCCACGTTTCCGCAGGTGATTTATTTCAACTTGAAAAGTGAACCAGAAGTCCATTCCCAATATTACCTCATTTGACAAATGCGAGAGAATACTGAACCGCTGTGGACCATAAACATCCCCTATATCTCATGCAAATTCTTTCCACGTTCTCCTGCGCGTTTTGTTCAGTAGGTACCAGGCCCCATACGGTCCTTCAAAAGTACTGGACAGGCATGGGATGAATTGATCTTTGTCTATCCCACTCACGCTCAACTGGTCCTTTCAAATCAATAGAAATTGTTCCGGGTCTTTTTCAGTTTTAGGGAATGTTATTCGGTTTCTCACTATGTGACCTATTTTTAAGGCCGATTCCACTTCCCCATTATAGGCAAATGTCATATTATTTTATCTTCTTCCCCGTTGTTCTAATACTGGAGAATACCGTCTCTATCTTAACTCGCGATGTTGTTCGCTGCCCTTCCCACTATCACTTGATTTGCTCGTTTGCCAAAAAAGAATTCCTCTTCGCGGTTTGTGATAAGTTCTATAAGGGCTTGTTGTCAAACTATTCGCTTGGCCTTGAATATCTGTAGCGCGCAGCAGTTGAGAAAATTGTTCTTGCGTGATGAAATTTTCGGTAGTAATTATTTCTCCCTGTGAACCTTGGCGAGAAGTAGTGAGCTTGACCATCCTATTCGAGGTATTTTCGCATCCCTGCATATGATTTACGAAACTTTGGTATTGCAATTTGGGTGCTCTCAAATTTACTGCATTATCCCTGACTGTACGACTGGTTTCACGGAAACGTACTCTTCACGGTGGTATTTCATCATTTTCTAAGTTATTTGTCAATACGTTTTCCACTGCAGAAAAGCGCGCGAAATTATTATTCTGATCATTTTCGATCGCGCCTCGCGGCCAGATCCTAAGCGGGCGTGGCGCGTTACGCATTAATTGCTCGGGGCGACGCAACATTTCAAAATTATTTAAATTTTCCCCTTGAGTATAAGAGCACCTTCGGTCTACAAAATTATTAGCAGGTTCCCCCGGTGTATAAGAGTACCTTGGGTCCAAAACATTATTATTAGGTTCTCCTGGTGTATAAGAGCATCTTGGGTCCACAAAATTATTTGGTTTACTACAAGTTTTAACAAACGGAACGTTCATGGCACCTGTACCTTGTTAAAAAATCCTGGCAACTTCATCCTCCACATTAACACATTCACGTCGGGGTGACTCACCGGTGGGTCACACTTGACTGTTCCGTGGGGCGGCGTGGCCTACTAGTGGGTTACGCCTAACTATCCCGTGGGGCGACGTGCATTACAGGTGAGTCACTTGTGTTCAGAAAATTAGTCGTTACAAAAATACGTTGATTTTATTTTTTCTCAACATTATATATAAAAATTGAGTATCATAAACATTAACATTCAATATTTTAAATTGATAACAATTATTTATTTATACCTATGCAACTTTTTAAAACATTATAAGCATAATGCAGAGGCTGGCCCTTACAACGCGTACAATATGTCGTTACCTTTTTACTTTTTTTCGCGGCATATAATCTACCTTGTATTTGTGATAATTGTTTGTAGCATTCTTTACATCTTTTTCTTGCGTTTCTGGAAGCCCCTTTGAATGATCGTAGAAAATGTGTACGTTTTCTTGACAGACTTCTCTTTTCTATTTCAGCCTCTTCCAATTCTCTGTGATCTTTGATCAAAAGATGATCGATAATTTGTTCTCGAAATTAAAAAATTGGAATATTTTTAGTTCCCCTTTTTGATGAATATACCATGCATTTACCAGGCAAGTTCCGCATATTATTTCTATCATAATTTTTCTGTACCATTTTACCGTTCTTCGAAGAGAACTGTAGTAAGATGACATTTGATCAGATAGATCGACACCCTTTTTCACATTATTATTAAAAAAAACAGTATGTGGTTCGGATTTATTATTTGGCCCCTGAATAATTGCACATTTATGGTTCTGAGAAGTTGTTATCATACATACGGGCCTTTTGTCGGTCCATTTAATAAATTTTACCCCACTGCGATTTTAAAAACTTATAATGCTACCCCGAACTTGCTTTTGCTTTGATTGTGGTGGTAGAAATTGTTTGTTCTTTTTTATTGTTCCACAAATAAATGTTTTTTTGCATTAGTTCCTCGGCCAAAGGGATACTGATATAAAAACTATCTGTAAATAGTGCGCGGCCCTCAAATAATAAATCTATTATCAATTTTATGACTACGTCATGAGAATGTGTCTTGGCGATTGGTTCTGCATTTTTCCCTGCATGAATCTCGATATTATAAGTATAACCTTCAGGAACGCACAGTTTGTATACCTTTATGCCATACTTATGACGCTTGCCTGGAATGTATTGGCGAAAACTAAGACGCCCCCTCCATGGAATCATACTTTCGTCAATAACAATGTTTTCTCCAGGTTTAATAGTGCTTTTAAATGTGTGCACAATTGCTTCAAGTACATTTCTTATTTTATGTAATAGATCTTCTGCTCTAGCCGTGGTATTGTCGGAGAAGTATAAATATTTGAGAATAGATCGGTCACGTTTCATCGCATTTTTATTACGAGCGTTTGCATATATGTCATTTTGTGACCAGTATAATCTAATTTCTGGTATCTGTACTATACCCATAATTAGCAAGATGCCAAAAAAGCATTTATTTCATCTTTTGTAACAGGTTTCCAGGCCGGTTGGTGATTTGTGCTGCTACATGCAGAATTATTTATGCATTGGGTAGAGTATTTATTTGTTTCTTCCGCGATTATTTCAAGTATGTGATCCGTGACGAATAATTTATATAACGAAACAGGATCGTCGCAGTCCATGTTGTGAATTAAAAATTCCTCTTCCGCATACTCATTCATTCCTTGCTGTCTTCCTGTTATTTTCTTCCATTCATTATCATCATCGTCACTCTCTAAATTCGAACTCGTAACAGTGTTGCCCCGCCCCACGAAGCGTAAGGAGATACCACAGTCCCGCCTCACGCGAAATAACGTAGATTTTCGCCCCGGCGTGAACGTGTTAAGCGACGGATTGTCCGGTACTATTTCTCTCCCTCCCCCTTCGAAGTTTCTCTCGGTCTGGGAGATACCTTCAACAGGCTTATTTAATTTTAGTTCATTGAGAACTTTAAATAATTCTTTTACTTTGCCTTCACGGGTATTTATTTTTTATATGCACGATTCAATATTTTCTAAATATCCAAAAATATTTTGGTTTAAATTCCCTTTTGAAGGAATTGCTCTAAACGTTGGGGTTGAGACTGGAGTTACCCCCCTTGAGCCTCTACCCTTTCGTATTGTAGTGCTACCCCAAGCAGACGCGATGAGTGCACACGAAGGTTGTGTTAGGCTTGGCGAATGTAATCGCGGGGAACGGAAAATTGTCCCTCGCGCTGAACCGTTAGTGTTAGCTCGCTGAACGGACTCAGCCGATACCCTACTACTATGTGGGCCTCCCCCCCTCAGATGGGGACGGGAGCATCTGGCTACGAGGCGTACCGGAGGGTTATTTATCAAAGCAATTCACTTTAATTTTCAACCCGCTTGAAAGCTCAGTAATAAATAAATATTCTATTATAAAATTAATTTCGTTTTTATTTGTACGATTTGTACTAATTAACTACTACATTAAAGACCAACCGTAATAATTACAAAATTACTCACCAAAATGCTGCTGGAAGGTTTTGCTTTAATTAATCCGATCGTATTATTTCCTTTCAAACACTGTCAAATATCTGTTTCTGTCTTGTCAATGTTGATAAATTCTTGCTATATAAGAGAAATAAGAATGTAATATTTCGTCGTTCAATAATTTTGACGAGAATACATGAGTAAGAAAGAAAAAAAGCAAGAAGTGTACAGCAGCAAAATACTGTTACGTACGGGTTTCTGTCGTAATGTATTAATTTGTATGTTATTGTTATTTATAGTTGAACGTCAGGAATTCGACTTGCAGGTCTTGTCTTAGTTTAGCCCTTTCGCTACGGCAGTCCGTTCCGCGAGAGTAGTGCCACTGAACGGGGCACCACGCCGCGCAGTGTGCACATCGCGCATCGGTAGGCTTCGATGTTCGCACTTACTTCTTTCAGTGGCACTTTGGAATTGTCTTGTATGTATACTTTTTTAAGAGTTATGTAACATCTGTTTCGTCATATTATATAGAAAAACATAAAAATGAGTATATTGTGGGTATTCAGAAATTTACATATTAACAAATTTTACTATTATTATAAATAAAAATACAGTTAAGGTAATTAGATATCAAATTATACAATAATTCTTAGTAATATAACTCTGTATGATATATTATAAAGCAAGGTTCCACGCAGAGACTAACATTACAATCTTTACATTCATATCGAGTCTCGCGTCTTTTGTCGTTTACTATCCAATAGAAAAAAATTGAAGATTCTTATTACGTATGAAAAATGTGCAGGATTTAGTTCAGTACGAGCTATTAGATTCAAAAGATATTCTACCGGTATAGTAGATTCAGTTTTTCTAATGGTCCGCATAGGTGGCCCCGCGGACGCTGGATATAGTCGGCACCCGTACACACAGCACGTCTCGCGGATACCGACTACAACCGGCATCCGTATACACAGCACTTCACGCGGCCGCCGACTATAGTCGGTGTCCGTAGCGAAAGGGTTAAGTGGCCTAACGCACCTCACCTTTTGAGTGTATGTGCATGTGTGTTGAGTGTTTCTGCTCTGCGACCTGCTGACGTCGGCGGATTCCTGGAAGGGTTGGTGACGACGGCAGCCTTGGCCGTGGAGATAATACACCCAGGATACCCTTGAAACGTTTATTTAAATTTTGTACAAGGCTGATAGTAATAGTTCACACGTACACGTACGTATGCGGCGCTACCACTACGATCTTGTCTGCGCTGAGTAGACAAAAAGGGGCGAGCGTTCGGAACGCGATACGTCTTGCCCGACTCTAGCGCTCGATATACTCCGACGCGTAATGCCGCTAAGGTAATTATCGCGGTGCAGATGTATTTCGAGGGACATGAAGTGCCGCTAAGGTTCACTTGCACGTATAGAGTTCTAAATGGTTATTTCAGTTTCCCACACCCGAAGTCACACTCGCAAGACTCTAAGTACACGATATATATATTGAAACGTATTGCGGTTTCAGTATTTAATTCTGTTCGGGACTCGAGCAGGAGCTAAAGAATTTTGTAAAAGGCACTCATAAAATCGACGAAATTTATTCAAATTTTAGATTAAATACAATAGTAAATTTAAGTGGTACTGCAGCTCATCTCTTGTGTATGTGTATTGTGTTTATTTTGAGATGGTCTTGTATGTCTGTGTTATTTTCGTGGCTGAGTCGCCGCTGTGCGGCTCGTTCGTTCGGCCGTCTCTCTCTTCCTTAAGCGTAGCTGCGTCGCTCCTCGCTCTTATTGTTTCGATCTCTCCTCGATGATCGAAGTCGCTACGGTGTGTGAGTGTAGGCCTGTTGTGTTGTGTAACGGGTTTTACCCGCACCTTCCGAGAACCTCCGGTTCCGCCACTCGGGGAGGACCGCGCGGTGATCCGCGCCATTCTCCGCTGCTCCGGCGAGGTGGAGTCGGGACTTGCTGACGCAGTAGGGTTAACCGGGGGCGGACGGGCGCCAGGTACGCTCACGTACCACCGGCCTAGACCGGCTTTATTTAAGTTTGCCGCCACCACGGCCTCCCCTACGCGTCCCCGCTTCCCCCCGAGAGCGAACACCGGGGTCTCGGGCTTCACTCCGGCTGACCCAGCCCGCCTGCGGGTCGGTAAGGTAGAGGGGGGGGGGGACGAGAAGGAATTTTGGGTCAATTAGGCAACGTAGCAAATTAATTCCACAATTAACAGGCAACCAATTTATTGCACGGGGAACGTTTACAATCGCGAGTCTCTTCCAATGATAACACTTCCGCTTTACGATGCTTATACCACCCTGACAACCTGCTTTCAATGATTACCACTCGCTCGCGGTAGAGAACCTCATCTCGTTGGTGCCCTATCTACTCATATCGCCAGATAACCGCGTCCGAGAGAAGGATTTATAATATGTACTCCCGGTATGTAACGAACGAGGATAGGTAACCCCCGTGATGATAACTAATTATTTCAGGTAGCACCCTGTAGATAGCCAATGATGGTAGGTAACCCCCTAGATGATAAATGATTATTTCCGGTATCACCCTGTAGATAGCCAATGATGGTAGGTAACCCCCTTGATGATAAATAATTATTTCAGGTAGCACCCTGTAGATAACCAATGATGGTAGGTAACCCCCTTTATAATAAATGATTATTTCAGGTATCACCCTGTAGATAGCCAATGATGGTAGGTAACCCCCTTGATGATAAATGATTATTTCAGGTATCACCCTATAGATAGCCAATGATGGTAGGTAACCCCCTTGATAATAAATTATTATTTCAGGTATCACCCTGTAGATAGCCAATGATGGTAGGTAACCCCCTTGATGATAAATAATTATTTCAGGTAGCCTAGACGCGACGAGAGAAAAATTCCCTACTCTATGATAATTGTAACAGTATTCTAAACGACACAAAACTGACACGGCGACTCGATATAAAGTAGGTAAACACCACGGTATGACCGCGGTAGAGGACGGTCGCACGTGGTACGCGACGCCGGCGCGTGTTATGAAAGGAGAGAGTCGGCAAGGGGCGAGCAGCTTTTTGGTACGCTAACATCGTATTCTTACTCTGTAATACCTGACGCAGGACTACCGCAAAATAATTTCAATTGTTTAACGATTATCGCGGGGCTTACTTAATTCGCTGTCTCGTCCCTGCCTCCTCTCTCTTCCGTTCGGAAAGCTGACGTGAACTCACGTACGGCCGGTGCCGATCTCCCTTGCTTCCTTTTTCTTCACTACTACTTCTCGCTGATAGACTCGTGCTTCTAATGCTCCTCGAATTCTGACTGCCGGTCTCGTTGTCCGGCCGATGTACTTAGTCTACGTACTCTCCCCCTACTTTTCCTTATTACTTCTCGCTGACCAATTATGTTACGGGTGTCGCGTGGTCGGCTCTCTTCCTTGAAGATTCTCGCCGGTCCTCCCGCGCCGCATACCCCTCTCTGGCCGTCGAGTGGCGCGAGAGGGGGACGGGGGGGGGCGCGATGAGAGTCGTGCACAGCTCACCTAGGAGCCGAGTGCTCCCGAACCCTACGACGCACCCCCCTCACCGCACGCCTTCCCCCTGGAGCTCGGAACGGGCGACGGGGAAGGGGGGGAGCTCACCTCGCCGGGCAGGCGTCCCTGTCCTTGGCGGTTGGCTCACGTAATTTTGCCACCAGGCACGAAAAACTGCAACACCGCCTCCCCCGCCGCACCCTCCGAACTCCTTATTTCGAGGCGCCGTTTCGCGCGGACTTCAGCGTGCGGTGCCCCAACGAGAACTTCGTTGCTGAAAGACGTAGCCGACGGACCGAATTGGCCCCGGGGGTGATGACTCGACGTTTCATCGGCGCCCAGGGTCGCACCTGCGACCCCCTGCAGGCTGCCATCTCCGGTGTGACGAAAAAATCGTCACAGAGCCCCCTCCAAAGATGATGCCTGGTATTTGCTGACGCCGATGGTCCTAGGGAGACGTGGTCCGAAGCTTCTGGTGAGTCCGTGCTGGTATGTGCGGAGTGGTGAGGCCTTCCTTCCTCCGGTGGTGTCTCGGGGCGATGCTCCTCTTTGCTGGGGTCCATCTTGCGTGGGCCCCCTATAGAGAGTCCGGAGTCCTAAGGTAAGGGCCTTCGGGAGTATGGGAGTAGGTGAGAAATGGGAGACTTATTGGTGGTACCAGAGGATTTATTAATACTGGATGTATCGTACGTAGTAAATATCACAGGTAGTTATAGAGAGCCGTAGTAGGTAGCCAGTTGTACTTAAGGTAGGTAGCGGATAGAGCCAATTCGGTGGGTGATCACTCGGTAGGTAGCCGGGTGGAATCGATCTCGTATCCCGTACGGACTAGGGTCTTTTTGGGTTTTGGGGACTTACGGTATTTAGCCTGCCCATATCACAATACGGCGCCACGCTACCGGGCTCGTTGATCGGAACAGAAAGGTCTTACAAGAACAGAAGAGAAGAAGAAAAAAAAAACGAGCGGACTCGAAACGAAATTTGAGAGTCGGTCTTATGGCGGCCGTATAAAGGGAAATAATATAAACTCTGGGTGGGCTTATGGTTGCCACAAAAAAAGGAAACCAAAACTCAAACGCTTGGTGGCCTTATGGTCGCCACGGAAACGAAAGGAGACAAACTCAAAACTCTACGCGGGCTTATGGTTGCCGCTAAGATGAAAGAAAACAAAAATTAAAACGCTATACGGACTTATGGTCGCCGCTATTATGAAAGAAACAAAAATTAAAACGCTACGCGGACTTATGGTCGCCGCTAAACTAAAAGAAAACCAACATCAGAACTCTACGTGGACTCATGGTTGCCAGGACTAGTAAAAGAAAACAAACACAACTCTCCGTGGGCTCGTGGTCGCCATTATTAAGGAGAAGGAATAGCAAAAAAAAATGGAACAAAACTATCGGTGGTCGCAGGTTTGCCACGGGCAAAAAAAAACAAAGAGAAAGAAGGAGGCTGATGCTGGACGGCCGAGTGACCACCCCTATTACTGCTGGTCGGTGTCCTTGGTGAGAGGTTGACCTCGGGGTAGGACCTCTTCCCTTGGAACATTTCGGCCGAGCGTCCTTACGTAGGGACCGGCGGCGCGCCACTGTGTCCCGTGGAGTGGACAGTTGCGGACGGTGACGCCCGGGGTTCTGCATACATAGCAAATTATTTGCTTCGACGCCGTGCACTCGGGCTTTGTGTGCGACGCTTCCCCGCAATTGAAGCATCTTTAGTAGCGGAGCCCGGGCGCCGTCGTGTTGGAGGGCGTGGCCCTACTGCGGGTGTTGCTGCGGTGGGGTGGAGACTTCCACTCAGATGTCGGCTCTCGAGGTGGTTGTGGCGTCGCTGGCGGTGGTGCGCCGGCCTCAGCTCGAGGTGTAGGTCCGGGTGGTGGGAGGTTGGCCTGGGTGCGCGGGTGGTGACCTCCATTACCTCCGTTTGGGTGTTTTGGGCGTACGTCGGGGTGGGGTCCCGAACGTCGACCGAGGTGGCGAAGCGAATGGGCCCTCCCAGCACCTCATTCAGTGGGCAGGCGGTGCCCTCCCTGTGTGTTAGGGCCAAGATGGTTTTCCGTAGATCGCTCAGGAATCCCGGCCGAATATACTCCACCGCCCGGAGTTCCCGGGTGTACCCCCGGATATTGTCCCAGATTGGGATGGGGTCCAATTCGACCTCGTCGAGGATGTCCGTAGCGAGGTGTATCTCTTCCGCTAGGGAAGGGACTTCCGTCGAGGCTTCTGACCCAGCGTCCGTATCCATCTTCTCTGGCTGGCTGTGATGGGGGGTCGACTCCTCGCTATCTGTTAAAATTTCCACCGAGGGTGACGAGGGTGGATCTTCTTGAAGGGACCGGTCGTCCAGCGGCTCGGCCTGGTCTTTGAAGAGGGACGCGAACCTGTCCTTTGCCCACTGGGTGCGCCCATATGTCCCTTGTCTGCTCATTTTAGGTAGCCTTGCGTAAGGTTATTATGTAGCCTACTTAACCGAGTTTATGTAACCGTGATGTTCATCCTGCAACCATGAAACAGAGTCCTCAGATAGGGGAGTGGTGCGGCCGCGCGAGTTAGATAGCCAATGGATTCGCGGTTCGCGGGGGCTTATGTTTAGTTAGCCAAGGTCGCGTTTTCGGGGTTAGGTAGCCGAGTTCGCGGTTTCGGGGAGTAGGTAGCCAAGGTCGCGTTTTCGGGGGTAGGTAGCCGAGTTCGCGGTTTCGGGGAGTAGGTAGCCAAGGTCGCGTTTGCCGGTTCGTCAGGTGGAGGGGGTTACGTAGGGATTTAGGTCGCTGACGTGGACTTTCCCGGTCCATTTTCCTTGGGGATCTTTTAGTTCGAGGACCGTTGGGGATATCGCTCGGGTGATCTCGAAAGGCGCATGGTATTTGGGAGTCAGTTTCGCCGAGATATGGTGCGCGGCCGACGAGAGAACATGGTGGCGTTTGAGTACCAAGTCGCCTGGTTGGTAGCTTCGTTCGCGGCGACGCAGGTTGTAGTAACGAGCTTGGCGGTTGAACGCTTGTTCTAAGGAATGCTGTATGGTGTCCTGCAACTTCCTGAGTCTCTCCATCCGCTCTCGCCAGGGTTGGGTAGTGGTGGCAATGACCTCTTGCTCGCGTAAATGTGGTTGCAACGCGCTCGGGCGCGGGTCCCGACCAAAATTCAAGAAGGCTGGCGTGGTTTGCGTGGAGCTGTGGTGAGCGGTGTTGTACGCGAATCGGAATTCGGAGAGGTGGACATCCCAACTACGGTGGTCCGACTCGATGAAGGCTGCGGCCATTCCCTTGAGCACTCGGTTTACTCGCTCTACGGGGTTCGCTTGCGGATGATACGGCGGGGTGGTACGGTGTTGGATTCCCACGCGTTCGGTCAAGGCTCGCAAGTCGTGGTTGTTAAATTCTGTCCCGTTGTCGGTCAGCAAGGTACGAGGAGCGCCCCACCTCGAGATGACTTGGTCCTCCAGGACTTCCACGATGCGTTTCCCCGTAGCTTTTCGTAGGGCGGTGCACTCGATCCACTTACTGAAAAGGTCTTGTACCACTAGCACATACGCGCAGCCAGCCCGGCTGGGTGGTAGTGGTCCCATGATATCGGCCGCTATGTGATCCCATGGTTGCGACGACACTCGTTTTCCCATTAGCCCTACCGGGGCCGCTTGTTCGACCTTACATTTTTGGCAGGTTTCGCATCGGCGAATGTAGTTAGCTACGTCACGGAACAGGGTCGGCCAGTAATAATAGATAGCCACACGTTTCAAGGTCTTGTCGATGCCTAGGTGACCGGTTTGGGGCTGGTCGTGGAATTGCCGGATGATTTCCCTCCGCGCCGCTGATGGGACTGCGAGTTTCCAGGAACTTAGGTCCCCTAGCTCGAGGGCGGCTAATGGGGCGCGGCGATAGTGATAAAGCCGTCCATTCTCCACTTTCCAGTCGGCGTGGTGCTCCGGATGTTCGGTGACCTGGCGTAGTCGTGTCTGGTACCAGTCGGAGGTCGTTGATTCCGGGCTGGTCAGCGCATTGCAGGTAGCCTCGGGAATGCGAGAGAGCGCGTCGGGCACATGGTGCAGGGCTCCCTTACGGTGCACGATTTCATAGTCGTATTCCTGGAGTTCGAGGGCCCATCGCCCTAATCGGCCGGTAGGGTTTTTGAGATTATGTAGCCAACGGAGGCTCGAGTGGTCGGTGATCACCGTGAACCGGTATTCCTCAAGGTAGCAACGAAACTTCTGTATCGCCCAAATCACAGCCAGGCACTCCTGCTCGGTGGTGGTGTAATTCTTTTCTGCGTCCCGGAGGGCTCGGCTGGCGTATGCGATCACGTACTCTTCGGCCTCGGTGCCCTGCGTCAGTACGGCCCCGAGTCCTACGCTACACGCGTCGGTTTGGAGCACGAACGGGTGATCGAAGTCCGGACAGGCTAGTGTTGGTGAAGTCGTCAGGCAGTGACGGATGGCCTGGAAGGCGTCGTGCTGCGGGGATGCCCACGTCCACTGTTGGTTTTTCCGGAGTAACTGGGTTAAGGGAGCCGCTAGTTGTGCGAAGTCGGGTATGAAGCGCCGATACCACGAAGCCATCCCGAGGAAGCGTCTTAGTTGTTTTAGGTTACGCGGAGCGGGGTAGTCCAGTACGGGGCCCACTTTGTCTGGATCTACTTGCAGTCCATCGCGATTGACGAGGAAGCCTAGGTACTTGACCTCCGAGCAGCAGAAGTCGCTCTTCTCGGGGTTGATGGTTAGTCCGGCGTGCCGGACTTTACGGAGCACGGTGCGTAGCCAACGGAGATGTTCCTCGAACGTCGGGGTGACTATGATAATGTCGTCGAGGTAGACATAGACGTGGGGTTGCAGCTCCGTTCCTAGCAATCGGTCCAGCAATCGTTGAAAAGTCGCGGGGGCGTTGGTTAACCCGAACGGCATCCTCCGGAAGTGGAAGAGTCTCATCCCCGGGACGGTGAACGCCGTGATCTCTCGACTCGCCTTTTCCAGCGGGACCTGAAAGTAGGCCTGGCTGAGGTCCAAGGTGGTAATGTAATTGGCGCTGCGCAGGCGGTCGAGGATGCCGTTCATGTGCGGTATCGGGTACGCGTCCTTTTTGGTCAGGCTATTAACTTTGCGGAAGTCCAGGCAGAACCGCAGCTTCCCATTAGGCTTTTGCACCATTACGATGGGGCTGGACCATTCACTCCGGGAGCGCTCAATGATCCCGTCTGCGAGCATCTGCCGAACCGCCTCGTGGATGGCGCGTTCGAAGACCGGGGACACCGTGTAGTACCGCTGCTTGATGGCTCGGCTGTCCCCTACGTCGATCGGGTGTTCCGTCAGCGTGGTGGCACCAGGTTTCGATGGCGCGGGGGGTACTTCCGTCGCGATGAGTTCATCCAAGCATTGTTTCTGCGCGGGAAGGAGTTCTTGTAGACCGCAGCACCAGGTAGCCGAAGATTTATGGGTGCCCCGCGTCTCGAAGGGGTGACTTCGAGACGGGGCCCACTTGCCACTCCAACGAGCTCGACCGAAGTCGACCACGAGGCCCGCGGTTTGGAGGAAGTCCAGACCGAGGATGCAGGGCAGCGCGAGGACCGGCAGTAGGTATGCGGTCAGCCGGACGGCCTGTCCATCCAGTACAGTGGTCAGGGTGACCGATTCCCGCGCCACTGCCCTCTGGCCGCCGGCCATTTCCACGTGCGTTGGAGTGGTACGGATCCGAGGAATTCCTAGGTCCTCGAGTAGACGAATGCCCTCGGGGCCTAGGAAGGTGCGACTGGATCCGGTGTCTACGACAGCTTGGAGGAGTCGGTCCTGAATCCGGAAAGACAAGAAGAACGCGGCTGCGCAGGGAGCCGATTGAAGGTTGACGCACCACACCGGGGTCTCGGGGGCGTCCTGGACGGTAGCCGAGGGATCCGTTGGAAGGTCTCCTCCGCGGAGGCGGGGTGGTCGAGTAAGTCCTCCGGCCCCGCCTTTACCGGTTTCCCGCGCAGCTGCAGGTATTACTCTTCTGACCGGCCCGCCCGCAACGGTAGCAGAAGAGTCGCCGCGGGTCCTTGCAGGTGTTAAATCGATGGCCGGGGTTACCGCAATTCCAACAGTCAGGTGGACGGCGGGGTTCTCTACGTGGCTCTCCGGAATCCTGAGTGGTTAGGCCTCGGACAGGTGACGGCTCTGAGCGACCCGCCGGTTGAGTTTTGGTAGTTGACGGGGTTGCAGCGGAAGTCGGCCTCGCAAAAGTGATCCGCTTAGAGGCGGGCGACGACGTCCTGGTTCCGGACTTCGGGGTGCTTGGTGGAGGGTCCCGCATGGCCTGCAGGTGGGCCTCCGCCGGGCCTTTCATGGTCGGAGGCTCCAGCATTTCGGCGAGGTCGCACTCCTTGCCGCCCCTCTCGAGGTCGTCGTCGTCCTGGGTGGCCAGCGTGGCGTACACATGCTTGGCCAGAGGTGGCTTTGGAGTCCGGGGGCTCCGGTACGCCAACTCCGGGCACAGTGACTGATCCGGGGATGGTGGCGCGCGGTACGTACGGGCGGCTTGGTAGCTTTTTTCCACTCGGACCGCGATGTGTTCGAACGAGTCAAAGTTGAACAGGTCGTCCCGGTGGATGGCGATCTGCAATTTAGGTAGCAAATTGCGATGGGCGTATTGAATTTGCTCCGCATCGGTCCATGGGGGACGTAGCCGACTGAACAGTCCTCGCAGACAGGTGAGGTAGTCTGCGACGCCCTCTTCCGTGCCCTGCGTGCGACGCATAATTTCGGTCCTCAGGGTGTACTGGTAGTCCGGGTCGCCAAAGCGGAGCCGGCAGGCAGCCTTGAACTGAGTCCAACTGCTCCACCGGTCGCGGTCGTTGCGGAACCACTGAAGGGCTATCCCGGTGAGGAAGAAGGGTAGGCAGCAGATCAAGTCGGCGTCGTTCATCGGGAAGAGCGTCCGTCCCTCCGTGATCCGAGCGAGGAAGGGTTCCACGTCTTCCCCTCGCTTGCCTGAGAAGGATATGTTCCACTTTTTCATGGTGTTGAGGGCCGTTGAAGCGGAATGGTACGGCGGCCGTGCCCGAGCGCTTCATACTGGTCTTCCGGGGGTCGCCCGGCTCTCGGCGGATAGTGGCCACCCGTATCGGGGTACCCGGTCGGGCGGAAGTCCTGATATCGTTCCGGGTCGTGGCTCGTATGGCCGATTTCCATGGTGGACTGGTCGACCATGCCCGAACGCAGCTCGGGTTGTCTCGGTAACGGTGGTCGTCCCGAGACCCGGGCAGGGGTTGGCCCTCATATCCTGGTTCCGGTCCGGTGGTATTCGGTGTCGACTCGGTACAGTCTTTGGGGTCCAGAGGGTTCCTGACCAGGGGGTTCCCACCGACTGTC
This sequence comes from Netelia fuscicornis, assembly GCA_946811545.1. Lineage (NCBI taxonomy): Eukaryota > Metazoa > Arthropoda > Insecta > Hymenoptera > Ichneumonidae > Netelia > Netelia fuscicornis. The sequence continues at coordinate 28,568,272 of OX328015.1, forward strand.
CCCTGGTAGTCCCAGGCCGGAGTCCCAGGTGGTCTGGACCGCGCCGCAATGGGCTTCGAGATGTCCGTCTCGTGGTGCCAGGTTCTCCGCAGGGTTTCCCGGTGGGCCTTTCTGCGCGGACGGTGGCTGGGGCTCCTCGTCCGGCGGGGTTGGTGTGCTCGCCGCGGGGTCGGACATGCTGGCGCGAGATCATCCCTTGCTTCCGGATCGGGTATGTAGCAACGCGGGTAGGTAGCAGACGTGAAACGGGTAGGTAGCAAACGCGAAACGGGTAGGTAGCAAACACGAAAAGGGTAGGTAGCGAACGCGAAACGGGTAGGTAGCAAACGCGAAACGGGTAGGTAGCAATGCGGGTCGGTAGCACTCGCGAAACGGGTAGGTAGCACTCGCGAACGTGACCGGGTTCTTCCGTTCCCGAATCTGGAGGGTGTCTCTGAAGTCTCGTGCTTGCTAGGCTTCAGTCGGTCGTTATTACTCGTGACTTCGTATCGGTAATCAAGATCTGTGAGGCTACTCGGTTAATGCAAGACTGACTCTTAAGGCGGCCTCTCCGCCAGATATATTCTCGAGGAGCGTCCTTCGGGGGGGGGGGGGGGGGGGGGGGGGGTCAGGCCCCCTCCCAGTCCTTGAGGTCTGGTTTTGATTGGGGTGGGAGTCACGGCTTCGACGTTGGCTTGTCAACAAGGGATTCCCCCTAACCCCCCAAGAAAACACCAGTACCCCTCGGCCCATCAAACAAACACGGTATTCGGGGATTAACGTTAACAATAGGACGTCGCGTCGGTCGATCGTCGACACAGAAATTGTTAAATAAGGCAAATTTCAAGTTTCGAGAGGCTGAATCGTAAGGTCAATAATGAAGAACCATGTCGCTCGATCGCCGACGCGCAAAACAAATATGATACCTCGAAATATCCAATAACAAGAAATTAAGGCGAACAAAGGGAGCCTCGCATCGATCGATCGGCGACAGGAAAAATAAACAAGATAATTTTGAATCGCTAGAGGCTGGGAGTTAACGTGAAATAATAAAGATACGTGTCGTAAGATCGTCGAAGCACAAAACAACACGACCTTTCAAAATATATTATAAACAAGGGATTAACGCGGACAAAGGGAACCTCGCATCAGTCGATCGGCGACACGAAAAATAAAATAAGATGATGTTGAATTTCGAGAAGCGGAAAATGAAGGTAAATAATGAAGAAACGTGTCGTTCGATCGCCGAGGCGTAAAATAAATATGATATTGTTACGACCTGGTTTCAGAAATGTTACGCAAATAATAGGGGTGGCTTTTTGTTTCAGCGGGAATGCGCCCACTGGGGAAAAAAGCCGTCTCAGACACGCTTCTATTGGGACCGGTGGTGCCGGTATGGTAGGAAAAAGGAGTACCCGACCGGAGGGAGGTAATTTGTTATGAATTTATTACGACCTCGTTACGGACGGTCTTCGAGATAGTTTTTAGGTCGTTTTACCGGTACAGAGGGTACCTTTAGTGACCATTGGTCGGTAAAACAGGTAAATCCCCGGTAGGTGCTATGGATTGAGGTAAGTTACCGTTAGTGGGTAAGGTAGGAAGTTAGTAGTTATACTGGTTATCAAGGTGAATTTGTTCTTACCTTGAGCTGATGATGACTGCGTACAAGCGGAGTGCGTAGCGGGTTGGTTACTCCAACGTGATGACTGGAATTTCAGGGCTAGCTGGTGCAGGTGGTCCTCTAGGTGTATCCGGTCTCGGAGGTGCCGTTGGCGAAGGTGGTGGAGTAATCGGTGGTGACGGAATCCGTTGGTTACGGAGACGTCTCAGGAAATCGTTGGAAATAGAGTTGTGTTTCCAACAGACAACGAATAGATCGGCACTTCGGAAGAGTCGAACTGATACGACGAGTTCTTCGATGATCGTCGGTTTCGGATAGTTATTATAAAAAGCCGCACTATTTACGGATGATAGTTCGTGGTACAGAGCACCGGTATGACCGGTAGTCTGACTTGTCTGTCCTAGTTCCGTGGCGATAGCTTTCCTTACAGCTCGGCTTACTCCCCCGCGGCGTCTACCCATTTATTAGAGAGATCTGATAAGAAAAGACTCGACTCGTTAATTCGGTCGTTGTCAAGAATAATGGTTTGTCGCAACGTGCAAGTGGTATGCACCATAAACGACGGAAGGATCACGCAACGTGCAAGTGGTATGCACAATAAACGTGAGAGAGAAGGATCACGCAACGTGTAAGTGGTATGCACAATAAACGTGAAAGGAGAGGGTGGTTCAACGTGCAAGTGGTATGCACAATAAAAACCGGGTGAGGTAGGTGTGAGTAGCTCTTCAGCGCCCGATGTAACGAGTCGTGTAATTACCGTTTGAATAATTTAACCCCACTCGCGATGTACGGAGGAAGGTGAATAAAGTAAGTATGGGCACTAGGTTTACTTACTTAATAAAATGTATTAATTGAAATTATTGCGATACAAGAAGTATTACAAGAACACCGGAATCGTTTAAGGAACTGCGCAGTGTAGGCCCGATACAATGGATGAATGATCGCGAATGTTCGGCGCACTTTAACTGTGTCTTACGACTTTTCGCGTTAAATCGAAATCCGAATTGATTCTATATAATGTTAAGTGAAGTTTAGTTATAGTGGAACTGTACTTCGTAATGTATGTAGTTGATGTAATCGCGTGCAACGGTATGACTGCTCTCGGTGGCTGTCTGAGCTGAACTGGCGAGTCGCGGTGCGCGCTGTGATTTATATCATTCCCTTATGGGTCTGATAGAGGGGGAAGCCCTTTGTTCCGAGGTGGCGAGTCTTTTGGTGACTCACCTTTACTCGCCTCTGAACTCTGTTGTGGCTAGGAGTCGTTATCACGTATACGGGGGATCCCTTTACTCGAGGGTCCCTTATCAGTTATAGAGTTACTCGAGGGTCCCTTATCAGTATGGAATTACTCGAGGGTCCCTTATCAGTAGGGAACAATATTGGGTTACTCGGAGACCGTTGAGGTACGTCACTTGTGCGGGCGTCGCAGTCTCTCGGCCGGAGCTCGCTGCTTGTGCCAGCGTTGAAGTCTCCGGGCCGACGAGTGTCGCTTGTGCGAGCGTTGAGATCTCCGGTGCTTCGTCGCTTGTGCGAGCATCGGAGTCTCCGCCTTGATGACGCAACTCCTCGGTTTCCTCAGCTAAATTTGGGGTGTTTGCCGTGGTTCAGAGTTCAGGGGTGGTATATGTATTTACTATGCCTTATTTTGCTCTAGTGTATGTATGTGTTCTCCATCTATGTGTGTGCATGCGCTCATGCAGACACATAGATGGGGAATTTTTAAGAAGTATGTGTATAATATGAATGAATACATGTGTATGTGTGTATTAAAGTATGTGTATGTGTGTGTGACCTCCGGCCGCTACTTATGGCCGTGGGAGAAGTGTCACTTTTGATGAACCTGAGGGTGATCCATGTGTTGAGGAGGACCTGGGACGTAACACGCCCCCCCCCCCCCCCCCCCCCCCCCCCCCCCTTGGTGAACGTACATGAAGCCGTGGCTTGAGGTGCGTCCGATGTGGAGACGGTCCTGTAGGTCCGGATCAACCCCAGAGAGCCTTCGTGGTTTGGCCTTGGGTAGGTCCGGGTATATCGAAGGTCTCGATGGTTCTGGTGATTCTGCCGGTGGAGCTAGAGGACTCTGCATCGAGACGTTCTCGAATACGTCCTCTTCGGGATTTGGTGATGATTGCTGGTTGAAGTGCTTCCTATGTCCTAGGGTGAGCAACAATCCGGTGATGGAGTTCCAGCAGGCCCCGATTAGGTACAGACTCCATCCGTACAGGGAGTGTAGTGCGTATCGATGTATGCACGTGTCTATCGCGAATTTGATGCCTCTGATGGTCAGGAAGACACCAATTAATCCAGCACTGGCTGTGCCGAATTTTAAGAATCTGTTCCATAGTCGTGCTGCGGCGGATTCAGCGATTTTGTTGAGGGTTGTTTCGTCCAGTAGTCCTTGGATCGAGATGCCCCCGTCGGCTATTTGGTAGCCTCCTGAGCCTCTAGCCAGGTGATTGAGTAATGCGGGTTTTTCCGCAGGGAACATTATGCGCTCCCTAAGTTCCTCTATATCGTTTTCTGAATATATGCCACTGGTAGCAAGTTCTCCAGGTGTGGCATATTTCCAGGTTGGTTGATATAAGGGTTGGAGTTGTTGAGGTGGCATGACTTCCACCGGTGTGGGCATCAGCCTGTACCAGGTCCCCTCGATATTGTATTCGGTGGGTAGTACCGGGTTACCGCCGATTTGCGTCCCTGTTTTCACCAGCATTCTTGATGTGGTGGTGAGGAAAAAGGATTCGTTCCGGAAGGTGACGGGTAGCTCGTAATAGCATGCATCCGGGCGTCGTAATTTGCATTCGACAGGTATGCGCTTGACTATGTGGGCGACTTCGCCTGCGATTACCGCCATGTATCCGGGTCCTTTCATCACTGAAAAGGCGAACTTCTCTGGTTGGAGTGCCGCTGTGGTAAGTGCGTTCTGTAGGACTTGTCGTTCCAGGTTGCACCGTTGGGTGATGATGTCCTGATACAGTGACCTCATCTGGTGTCGTACGTGTTTTTCGACGTAGACAAATTTGGAGTTTATGTATGTGAAGATGTCGAGATTGTCGACTGACACCTTCCGTTGGACCATGGGCGAATGCCCCTTGGTGGTTTCCAGGATGAACAGCTTAGGGTGTTCTGTCCGGATTAGAGTATACCCGCACACGCCAAGTGGTTGCTCGTGTCGTGCTAACGCGAACGTTGTGGCTTTTGTGTTTAAGGTGTATACATCTGATAGTGTGTCGTCGTCCATGGATTTGAGCTTGGTAGCTTCACCCTCGTATAGGACGTCGTATTTGTTGAAGCCGCAGGAATCGGTAGGTGCTGATGTCCAGAATACCGAATTTCCATGGGTGTCGATGCAGTGCTCGTTGGCTAATTCGCAACGGGTCCCTGTGGGTAGGACAATTTTCCCTTGGCCCAGGTTGACCGTCGCCTCGAAGTTATAGACTGAGATGGTAATGGTGGCGGTGACGAACACCTTACTCCATGTACCATAAGCGTCGCTGTACTGTATTCCTTCGCAGTTTCCATCGCTGTCGAGCGCTCCTCCCAGGGTAATGCTGCGATATGACGTGGTGTTTCTGCGTAGGCCGACCAGTTCTGCTGCGAAACTGAGTCGTAGATTTCCTGTTTCCTGCAGGCGTTGGCACGTGCTCCTTTCTAGGTCCTGGAGGAAGACTTGTCTGCCCCCGTGAACTGCGGAGTTATGCGAATGCATGCCACAATGCGTAATCGTGCGGTGTATCTGCACTTTGCATTGTATGGCATGTGTTTTCTCGAATTCCGAGAGTTGAATTAACTGGATGTATACCGGAGTTGGCCTTGGTTCCAGTTGTGGGATTATGCAATCCCCTGCCCCGTTCAAGGAGATGGTGGTCATGTTCAGCGTTGATCCGCTGCAATCATACCCGACCAGTCCTTGAGTCGTGACGAGCAGATTAGTCGCTATCACTATCAGTGGTAGGATCATCCTGCAACAGACCGGGTTTTAACCTTGTTAACCGTAGTTTATTGGGATGAACGGTGCGATTTTTTTCCTTTGTATTTCAGGATTATATTCCCGTTGGGTAATATATTTTCGATTTTTAGTGGTTCGGTGTACTGATTCCCGAATTTCCCAGGGTTTGGTTCTTTTAGCATTAGGACAATGTCTCCGTGCTTGAACCTTTTTGGGTTTATTTTCCGGTCGTAATACTGTTTTGACCGTTGTTTTGATTGTTTCAGGTTCTCCGCTGCCAGCTCTTGGAGTCCCCGGATTTTGATGAAGAGATCCTCCAGGTAGATATGATAGGTTGGATCCTCTTCTTCCGTGATGTCCAATCGGCTTGAAGGCAGGCGGGCTGGTTTCCCGAAAACTAATTCATGTGGTGTGAAGCCGGTTCCTTCGTGGTGGCTGGTGTTGTAAGAGAACATGGCCAGCTCTAGGAACTCGTCCCACTCGTGAATTTTGTCAACGTACTGTTTTATGTATTCGGCGAGGACGTGGTGAGATCGCTCTATAGACCCATTGGATTGAGGATAATAGGCGGTCGTCCTGCACTGGTTGATACGAAACTTTTTTGCTATATTCCGTATGAGTGAGCTGCAGAAATTGGCTCCTTGGTCTGTTAAGACAGCCTTTGGGGCTCCGAAACGGGCCACAAAGTTTTTGGTGAAGGCGTCGCTGATGTGTATCGACGTGGTCCCTGTTAGGGGTAGAGCCACTGAATATTTTGTTAGTAGGTCTTTTGTTATTAAATGTCTGCAAAGGTGGGGGCAGACCCGGGATCTGGTTTAGGTGAAGTGAGGGAACGGAGAAACACAGTGAAATGGTGAACTCGTGAACAAAAGAAATGAAGAGACCGGAAGAATTAACAAAATAAAATAACAATGTTTATTATAATACTATACACTGTACACAATGATGATGTACCGGCGTGCGAGCCGATTAATGGCGGCACCGTAACTCGCGACCGCGTGGCCGTTTGAATTATTTCCTTTTAGAGAGCCGTTGTCGTTATAAGAGATCGTATCGAATTTCACCACAATCAATAAGAATATCCATGACAGAAAGCCGGTCAGAATAGTAGTCCACAGAGTCACAAGGAAGAAATCGAAGGAATAGCCGAAGTCAAAGATACAATTGAAGAAACTTAGAAGCGCGCGACGAAACCCTTTTCTACTGGAAACCGAACTAGAAGTAAAGATGCCGGAAATCGATGTAGTTGATCGATTGATGAGTGGGGGGAGATCTCGTTACGCGCGAGTACGGCCGAGTTCACCCGAGAGTCAAAGGCCGAGACCTGCTGACCTCTCGCATGGACTCCCGACACTACGCACTTTCCTGAACATACTCCCCGCCTTCGTCTACTGAGTTGACGAAGAGTCCACCGGAAGAACCGCTAGTTTGGAAGTTGGCCGTTTGAAGGTTCAAGAAGCCGTGCGAAGCGTCACGACTCGAGTGAGGCCGTCCGATCCGGGATGAAGTTCGATCACTCGAGCCATTGGCCATCTTGAAGGTGGAAGTCTCTCATCCGTGATGAGCACGAGAGTACCGACTCGAATCTCGTGCGAAGGATGATGCCATTTAGAAAGAGATAGGCTTCGTTGGAGGTATTCCGAAGACCATCGTTGCCAGAAGTGTTGAAGCCTCGCTTGTAGAAGTTGCCACCGTGCAAGCCGTGATTCCTGAAGAGACGTAAGGGATGGTTCCGGCACGGTGGTTAATGCCTCTCCGATGATGAAGTGACCCGGGGTGAGGGGAGCTACGTCCTCAGGGTCGTCTGACAAAGGACAAAGTGGCCTTGAATTCAGGATGGCCTCCACCTGCGTAAGAAGAGTCGTAAATTCCTCATACGTGAGTGAAGTGTCTCCGATTATCCGGCGAAGGTGGTGTTTCGCGGATTTTACAGCAGCCTCCCATTTCCCTCCCATGTGAGGTGCTGCCGGAGGGTTGAAGGACCACTTAGTCCCAAGGTTGGTCAGAGAGATGATTGTAGAGTTCATCTCTGCTGAGCCAGCCTTGAATAGCTCTTGAAGGGCCACATCTGCCCCGATGAAGTTCGTCCCACAGTCACTGTAGAGGGTGTGGCAGATGCCTCGTCTGGCCGAAAACCGCCGATATGCTGCAATGAAGGCGTCCGAAGTGTAATCCGTGACGAGTTCCAGGTGGACCGCTGATGTTGAAAAACAGACGAAAACTGCGAGGTAAGCCTTGTAAGTTTTCGCTCGTCGTCCACGCCAAGTCTTGATGATGAAGGGTCCAGCGTAGTCAAGACCTGAGTGGAAGAAGGGTCTCGAAGGAGTGACGCGTGCGGGTGGAAGTTGACCCATTAATTGTTGTGCCTGAAGTCCGCGATGCCTCGCACACGTCGTGCAGCGAAGAATGAACGATCGTACTGGTGCTCGACCTCCTGGTATCCAGTACGAGCGTCGAAGGAAGGCGAGCGTGGCTTGCGTGCCTCCATGAAGTGTACGGAAGTGTGCATCCGAGATGACTAATGATGTAAGCCGAGAAGTTCGAGGCAAGATCGGTGGGTGTTTAGCCTCTGGTTGAAGAAGTGAATGCTTCAGCCGTCCTCCGACACGAAGGGTCCCTTGATTGTCGATGAAGGGTGTGAGGGCGGTTAAAGGATTCCCTTTTTGAAGTGCTGATCCGGCTGCAAGAAGTCTCAGCTCCGTGGCGAAGTACGCTTGCTGAAGATGTCGAATCCAGAAGAATTTTGCTTCTTCTAAGTTTCCCGGTGTTAATGGAGAAGTCAACGATAAGTGTGGAAGTCGTCTGAAGCAGGCTATCGCTCGTTGACACACAGCTGTGACCCTGAGCAATCGCGTTAAGGAGGAATATCTCTCGAGGAGACCCCACACTGGTGGGTCGCGCTCCGAGGTGGCGATGAAGGCAATCCCGGGGCGTTGCTCAAAGTCGCTCTCTGCCGGAGGATCCGTAGAAGAGACTGGCCACGACTGAGAAGGAAGTAGAAGCCAAGATGGACCGTGCCACCATAGAAGGTGCTTGGATAGCTGTCGGGGTGTAAGCCCGCGTGAAGCACAATCCGCCGGATTTTCCTTGCCTGCAATGAACCGCCATCTTGCAAGCGAAGTGAGCTCTTGTATGGACGTTACCCGGTTCCGTACGAAGTCCTTCCATTTGGCGGGATGTGAAGTAATCCATGTCAATGCCACTGAAGAATCTGTCCAGAGAAAGATCGGAGCGTCTCCGAGGTCGAGCGTTCTCTGAACATACACCAGAAGCCGCGCCAGAAGAAGAGCAGCATTCAATTCGAGTCGGGGAATTGACAGTCGTTTCAATGGTGCGACTCGCGTTTTTGAAGAAATTAACGTGACTGTGGTGGAGCCGTCGAAAGAAGTTGAACGAAGGTAAACGACTGCTGACATGGCCAATTGTGAAGCGTCCGAAAACCCATGAAGTTCAACTGCGTGTGAAGGTGACAGTTGAAGCCATCTCGGGAGACGAATGAGCGAAAGATCGCTCAGATTGTCTCGGAAGCCTTGCCATTTATCTTGAAGACGAAGTGGGAGTTGGTCGTCCCAGTGAAGTTCGGCCATAGATAGTTCCTGCAAGAAGACTTTTGCTGTGATGATAACTGGTGCGATGAATCCTAAGGGATCGAAGAGCGAAGCGGTCTCTGATAAAATTGTTCTCTTCGTCATCTCAGCATTGAAGGAAGTCTGAATCTGGAACCGGAAGTTGTCCTCGATGGGATTCCAAATGAGGCCAAGAAGTTTTACGGTAGGCTCTTCCGGCTGTATCACGATGGAGTCTGAATGTGAAGTCGAAGAGACGTGCTGAAGGGCTTCACTGGAATTTGCTGACCATTTTTGAAGTGGAAAGCATCCGCGTTCATAAATGCCTTGAAGTTGGACCGCTGTGGATTGAAGTTCCTCGATCGTGTCGGCACCGCCGAAGATGTCATCGACATATCTTCCCTTTGTTAAAGGCGAAGCAGCTAGAGGGAAGTCGTGTCCCTCGTCTTCGACCAACTGAAGCATGACGCGAATGGCTAGGAAGGGTGCGCAACTGAGACCATAGGTGACGGTGGTCAATTGATAAGGGACGATTTGATTGTTGCAATCAGTCCACAAGATTTGTTGAAGCGGCCAATCGTCAGGGTGCACCGCAATCTGACGGAACATTTTCGCAATATCTGTTGCGAAGACGAAGCGATGCCGGCGGATCCATAACAGCACGTCTGAAGTATCTTGCTGAAGTTTGGCTCCGGTATGAAGAAGGTCGTTTAGAGACGTTCCATTCGAAGTCTTGAACGATCCATTGAAGACAACACGTAGCTTCGTTGACGTGCTCTGAGCACGGAAGACGCCATGATGTGGAAGAAAATATTGAAGTATTGAAGGGTCCATGGTCGGCGCACGAATCATGTGGGAGAGCGCTTCGTATTCTTGAAGGAAACCAGAATACAGGTCACGATACATCTCGTTCGACGCTAACCGCCGTTGAAGCTGTAATAGACATCGTTTGGCTCCGTGGTACGAATCGCCAAGTGACGAAGGTGCTGCCTTGAAGGGAAGTCGCACGGTGTATCGTCCTGAAGCGTCTCTCGTGTGCGTCTCTCGGAAGTGCTGCTCACAGGAGGCTTCATCCGGGTCGGGTGTAGAGGCCGAATCCGGAAGAACTTCCTCTTGCTCCCAAAACTTAACGAGCAATGAAGTGACCTCCTCCTCTGCAGAAGAATGCTGAATACGAACCGGGTTTGAAGTCGAAGTGTCAACCGGGCCGAGTACGATCCATCCCAACTTTGTTCGCTGAGCGATTGGCTCAGAAGGTCGCCTCTTAACAATGTCGGACTCTACAAGGAGGCCGTAGGAGTCTGCTCCAATGATGAAGTCGACGGGTCCCGGCTTCAGAAAGTCGGGATCTGCCAGAAGTAGACCTTGAAGGTGTTGCCATTGTTTGGAGGAAGTGAAGGATGGCAACGTTGAGGTAAGAACAGTCATTACATAAGCAGTGACCGGAATGACTGACGATGGATCGTGTATGGACGTGAGTTCGACCGTAGTCGCTCCCCGCGTCCTGCCAGCTCGTTGACTGCCAATACCCAAAATGTTGATCGATGCGGTTGTACGATTTAATCGCAGAAGTTGAACTATGCGCTCGGATACGAACGATAGTTCTGCACCTGGATCGACAAGAAGTCTGATCCGATGCGAGGCGCCCAGAAGGTGACGAAATAATTGCTTGGCTTGTCGCCAGTAAAACTGAAGGTCTTACCGTATCGATGTTTGCAGAGACCTTACTGTTGCTGGAATGAAGTGCACCCTTGGAAGTGTCGAAGTGACTAGAAGTGTCCGATGGAAAGAAGTTCGCCGGTGAAGTGACTGTACTGGAAGTGACGTCGCATTGTTGACTGCTGAGGAGTCAAGCCTTCGGCTCTGTTGGCGACGATGAAGCCTGCGGTCCGGACGTTGAAGGTTGAGGAGCTGATCTCGAAGTGCTCGCAGTTGTTGGCAGGTGTATCAGGGAGTGATGCTTCCCGTTACACTCAACGCATCGGCTCGACACTCGGCAATTGATTGCCGAATGCGGTCCGAGGCAGTTGTAGCAAAGCCTCCTTTGCTCTGCGATGGTACGTCGCTCCGTCGGTGTCTTTTTCTTGAAGAGCTCGCAGCGAGCGATGAAATGAGTACCGAGGCAGTAATGACAGTTAGAAGTGGCCGGTCCCATCGGACGAAGAGATTGAGTTGAAGCGATCGCCTGTGAAGTGTCCACGAACTATGAACTGTCGTCTGACGGATCGGTAGGAGTGAAGGCTGGCATGGCCTTGGCGGTTGGGTGTGGCCGTGCCGACCGAACTGGTGATGGATTGACTCTCGAGCCTCCGGTGGAAGGCCAGAGCCGGGAATCGTCCTCGCAAACTTCCATCGCTCTTACGCGGGTGGCGAGGAACTCCCGAAGTTGGTCGTACGATGGCGGGCAAGTGGACGATCCCAGGCTCAGCTCCCATTTTTCTCGAAGGTAAGTATCGAGCCGAGAGACGACGAAGTGCGTCAAGAAGATTTGCTCCCGATCCACCGGAACATCCAGGGCTCTTAAGGCATGGAGGATCTCGTCGGTATTATGTAGAAGCGCACTCAAGGATTTCGCCGATCGAGGAGTCACAATTGGCGTACTATAGAAGCGGTCCAAGTGTGAAGCGATAAGGAGTCGTTTATTCTCGAAGCGTCCGACGAGGAGGTCCCATGCAGAAATGAATGCATCTGAAGGGACCGGAAGATTGGCAATGAGTTGAGCGGCTTCTCCCGTCAGAGAAAGCCGAAGGTAATGCCACCGAGGTTATGTCCGGATTTTGTCCCACCAGGGAGACAAACAGGTCTCGGAAGGAACGCCATAATTTGAAGGTTCCGTCAAACGTGGGAAGTTGGATCTTCGGAAGTGCTGCTCGCGTGTTCGAAGTTCCCGGAATCGCAGAAATATCGGCTAAGTTGGCTCCGGTTGGTTCGGCATGATCGAAGTGCTCCTTAATGCTGAGGAGGTTGACCTTGGCTTCTTCATACGCGCTCTGGCACTGGGCTTCGACCGCTTCCTTAAAGTATGCCGTCTCTGCCAAGTTCTCGCAATTCATTTCCAGGAGCGCCTCGTGCTCTCGCTGGAAGCGTTGCCAATTTGTTTCGAGCAGCTCCAGCCGGGTGACTGCGAGCGTTTTAGAAGTGTTAAGGGTAGTCGCCTCTCTGGTCTTGACGGTAATATCCGAAATGCAATGCATTGTGCTGGTCAGTCCGGCAATACGACGCTCCATTTTGGCAGCGTTGCTAGTCATGATGGTGGCAATGAAGAGGTTCTGGAAGAGCTCGAACAAGTGCACAGTTGAAGAGACCGAAGAGAAAGAAGAGTCCGAAGTGACTGACGCACGCGCACGAAGTAAGCAAATCACGTCGCACACAAAAGTCAAAATCGTCGAAGCGTCCTTGTCGAAGAGTCACCAGCTTACAATTCGCGTAAGTCACACGTGAAACCGTCGGCAGTCACTCATGGGTGCGAGAGAGAACGAGAACGTTCTCGTAGTGTTCAACGCACTGGCACACGAGGTCGAAGCGAAGAGACGAGATCGCGCACTCACACGAGGTGGCCGTTGAGCGTGTACCTCGCGCTTGACCACAAGACGAAGCGTACCGGCTATTTCGCGCACTAACACGCGTCGAAGCGTTCGTAAGGGTCCCTCGCACACAACCACACGTAGAAGTGTCGGTGATTTAGACGAAAAGCCGTCTAAGGAGCGAGTGTGAGAGAGCACGAGACAGCGAAGCACTACCGAGGTACGAAGAGCCGCACAAAACGGACGACGCGAAGATAGGGCTTACGCGAGTGCGAGAGAGCGCGATAGAACGAAGCACTGTCGAGGTACGAAGAGCCGCACAAAACGGACGACGCGAAGATAGGCCTTACGCGAGTGCGAGAGAGCGCGAGGTACGAAGACCGGCACAAAGCGGAGACGACGGTAACCGTCGCGCGACACTTTCTTTGTCCGTTACCTTATGGAAAATTCACGAAATAATTGCACTAATTGTTCACCGGTTTTTCTCACTGGTTTCACTTCACCTAGATCCGGCTCGAAGGACCATTAAATGTCTGCAAAGGTGGGGGCAGACCCGGGATCTGGTTTAGGTGAAGTGACGGAACGGAGAAACACAGTGAAATGGTGAACTCGTGAACAAAAGAAATGAAGAGACCGGAAGAATTAACAAAATAAAATAACAATGTTTATTATAATACTATACACTGTACACAATGATGATGTACCGGCGTGCGAGCCGATTAATGGCGGCACCGTAACTCGCGACCGCGTGGCCGTTTGAATTATTTCCTTTTAGAGAGCCGTTGTCGTTATAAGAGATCGTATCGAATTTCACCACAATCAATAAGAATATCCACGAAAGAAAGCCGGTCAGAATAGTAGTCCACAGAGTCACAAGGAAGAAATCGAAGGAATAGCCGAAGTCAAAGATACAATTGAAGAAACTTAGAAGCGCGCGACGAAACCCTTTTCTACTGGAAGCCGAACTAGAAGTAAAGATGCCGGAAATCGATGTAGTTGATCGATTGATGAGTGGGGGGAGATCTCGTTACGCGCGAGTACGGCCGAGTCCACCCGAGAGTCAAAGGCCGAGACCTGCTGACCTCTCGCATGGACTCCCGACACTACGCACTTTCCTGAACAGTCTTACAATGTGAGGATGTGCGTGTGCCCGCTGCGAGTGACCGGTAGTGGTCCGACGATGTCCATGGATACTTTGTCGAAGGCGGCGCCAGGTGTGTCGGTTATCAACATTGGTTGTTTAGTTTTAACACGGACCAATTTTTTCAATTGGCAATTCCGGCAATTTTGTATGTACTCCTGGACTTGGATTTTCATCTTAGGCCAGAAGTATTTTTGACGCAAACGTTTATACGTTTTCGTTACGCCTTTGTGTCCTCCGAATAATGATTCGTGGAATTCTGCGATAATTTTTGTTCGATCCTCGGAAGGAGGTATCTCTACGGATTGTTTGCACACTGTCAGAGTGCATGTGGTGTCAGACAGATGGTCTGTGATAATTTTTAGGATCGTTTCCCATGATATATTATCGATTTTTGTTTTTGCAATGCTAATCTGTTGCAAACCTAGCTGTTGTATGGCGTCTTGCAGTGAGCTCACAGCTTCGGCTACGTCATCGGGAGAGGCGTTGGCTCGCAGATCTGCTTTAATTGGTAATGCCAGTAAGTACCTATTTTTCGTTTTTGTTGCCTTAACGCGGCACAGGGTGAGATCCCTGTAATTAGGTAGTAGATTGTTTGTTTGCAGATCGGCGGCTCCCGCGTCTACCGGTTGACCTTTTGTTGTTATGAAATGTATTAAGTCGTCCTTTCGCATGGACAGAGTGTCGTGATTTTCGACGATTTTGAATGTAGGATTTTCATTCCTTGGTTTATATGGGATGGTGGCGCGATCGAATATCGCGTCATCATCGTTTGATGACTCGCTGTCGGAATCGGTTTCGTTGTTATTTAGTATCGGTCCAATCGACTCGCTGCTGGTGCTCGGCAGGCCTCGTGCAGGAGCTACTGTGGTTCCGATTATCTCTGGTGGGTTTCTGGACAGTGCGTCAGCATTCGCATTGATTCTGCCAGGTTTGTATATGATTTTATAATTATAGTTTGCCAATGTAAGTCGCCAGTGGACGAGTCGATTGGCCGGGTCTTTGACAGAGTTGAGCCAGACCAAAGGCTTGTGGTCGGTGACTAGAGTGAACTCTCAGCCGTATACGTACGGGCGGAACTGTGCGACCGAATATACGATTGCTAGTAACTCCTTTTCTATCGTGGAGTAATTTTGTTCCGGCTTGGATAGGGTACGTGAGGCGTACGAGATGGGTTTGTCCTTTCCAACCGTGCCTTGGCTCAAAATGCCCCCTATGGCTGAATTTGACGCGTCTGTGGTTATGACAAATGGCTTTGTAAAATCTGGATACTGAAGTACAGGTGCATTATACAAGGCCTTACGCAAGTTGTTGAAGGCTTGCTCCTGCGCGTCAGTCCATTTAAATGTTGCTGATTTTTGTAATAGTTGAGTCAAGGGTTTTGCAATGCCCGAGAAATTTTCAATAAAACGCCGATAGTAGCCGGCTAAGCCCAAAAATTGTTTAATTTTTGTGGCCGTAGTTGGTCGAGGATAATTCTCGATCGAATGGAGTTTGTTGGGATCGGGTTTTACGCCGTCCTCACTTATTGTATGTCCTAAGTATGCTACTTCCTTCCTTAAAAATTCGCATTTATCCGGTTGGAGCCTGAGATTGGCCTTTCGCAACCGGGTTGCCAATTTTCGGAACTTTATTTCATGTTCCTGGAGTGAGCTTGCATACAAGACGATGTCATCCAAATACACGAATAATTCCGTGCCCTGGAGACCAATTAGCACACGATCCATTAGTCGCTGGAAAGTGGCTGGAGCGTTTTTGAGCCCGAAGGGCATTCTCTCGAACTGATAATGCCCAAAGGGTGTTGAGAAGGCCGTTTTTGGGGCGTCCTCTTGGTTTAGTTTGATCTGGTGGAACCCACTCGCCAAATCGAAAACTGAGAAGTATTTGGCGCTACCCAGCTGGTCCAATATTTCCGTTATATTGGGCAGCGGGTATGCGTCGCCGATTGTTTTCTCATTGAGATTTCGGTAATCTATTACCATCCGCCATCGCCGGTTACCATGCGAATCGGCCTTTTTAGGTACGATCCACAGCGGGGAACTGTACGGAGATTCGGACGGGGAGATAATCTTATTGTTGATTAACTCCGTTATATTTTTTGTGATTTCATCCTTGTGAGCAGGAGGAAATCGATATTGTCGGGTGAAGACTGGTTGTTCATCCGTTGTGATTATTTTGTGCTCTATTGCGTTAGTCTCTTCGAGCGGTTGACCAGGAACCTGGAATAGGTCTTGGTTCTCGTTTATTAGACCGTGTATACTACTTTGCTCGTCCTCGTTTAAGTGATCGAGTCGTAGTAGGTCTGTTATGGTGGCAGGTGGACCCGAAGCTGTCTGAGCAGCTAGGGTATGCACTGTTTCCACCATGGAAAATTGCTCGAGGGAGATAGCGGGTATTTTTATGGTCGTCCCCTCCGTATTCGTGTTGAATATCCGGAGGTACGTAGTACCGTTTTTGCTGCGAGCGATTGCTTCGCCAGCGTATATCCCGTTCCCTAATTCGAGCCGAGGTATGTAACCCTCGTTTGTCTCGGGGTTCGTGGTTTTTAGTTTATACACGCATCCCGAGCGCGCTGGTAATGTAATCTGAGCTTGATTTTTGAAGGGTATGGAATGAACCCCCCCACTCACTGACGCGGATTCCCAACCTATCCGGGCTCCGTTTGTCCCGTGAAACTCTGATCCAAGGATCGCAGATTGCTCTATGAGGAAATCATTGGCGACTACGTGAAAGTCTGATTTAGACCCCTTAATGTCCAGTTGGACTTTGCCCAGTGTGTATACCGGGTCTTTTGAAATGCCTTGAAGGCGTAAAATTAGCGTACCGTCTCGGTGGACTTGCCGTTTAAGAGCTTTGGCCTTGATCAGGTTTGGGTCGGAGCCGGAATCGACGAGAAAATCGTGCGCGGATGTGAGTTCTGGTGTTTGAAGCTCGATTACAGGTATGAATGAATTACGCGTTAGGCGCACGTCGGCGTGTCCGACGGTAGCACACGTGGTGCTTGGGGTTCTTTTTGTTGGGTTAGAACCGCTGTTTTTACGGGGTGCTGTGGTTTCTCCGGGCGCGTCGCACCCGATTGGTGCGCTCCGGTGAACCCGTTTCCCGATTTTCGGTTATTGTCGTTTTGACGTTTGTAACACTGTTCCAAGGTGTGACCTGGCTTAGTGCAATATTCGCAAGTTGCGTTTTTAGTATATTTTGCGCTATCGAAGTAGCGTGGTTTGTTGTCGGATGATGAGTTATTCCCATTGTTGTTGTACGGTATTTTACCGACAGGTTTAGTTTGCGGGTTTTTAAGCCAGCATTTCTTGATATTATGGCCATTCTTGTGGCAATGAGAACACGTGACTTTACCCGTGGTTGAGGATTTCACGTGGGTGATCGGGTGAGTGGAGCGAGGCTCCGTTTTGATGGAGAAACGGGCGCGGTCGCGTTCCATTTCTTTATCCACCCGTATGGCCGCATCGTAGGCCGTATTTAGGTTCTGGTACCCTTCCATTTTCAGCCTTACCCGAAAGTCGGGTGGTAGGCCGGCGAGGAAACACGACAGAGTTTCTGTTTCGTGCCTCTTTATACGGTCTGCGGATAGGGTCCCGAGATCGCGTATATCGCCGTCTATTATGGCCGTATGGAGGTCCTTTACCCGAGATATGTAGTCGATAATGTGTTCGCCGCGAGCTTTGGCGATATTGCCAAGCTCACCGCGGTATTGGTGGCTCGATTTGGAAGCCCCAAATGTAATTTTGAGTTTTTCGACGAAATGGTCGACAGACGTGAATACGTCGTCTTCCACCGCCGTATAAGCTCGATCCTGTAATTTATTTCTCAGGAGTCGGGCCAGGTTGGGTTCATGTTCCTGGGGGAACATTTCCCGAACGCGAAGACATGCTCTCGCGAATTTTAACACGGATATGTTCGATCCGGTAAAAGTTGGGACGGATTGTAACGCGTCCTTGTAATTGAGTTGGGGAATCGCGAGATCGCGATATGTGGGTGTTGCCCGTGGGTGACCTCGCGTATCCGACTGTTGGTAGGGCGGTGCCCTTTGATGGTGGGAATTGCGGATCTCCGCGATTTCCTCCCGAAGCGAGGAGAATTCCCTAAGGAGGGACCCAAGCATGCTAGGGTCCATGTAAGGATCAGGTGATGTCCTGTCATACCCGGAGGCTTCGTGGGCCCTGGGGGTATGTGGACGATTAGGTGTTTGAGGGTGTTCTATAGGAGCTGATAGCCTTTCGGCTTGTTCACGCTCACGTTCCATGAACGCTTGTTCGAGTTTTAGGAGCTGGGCGTGTTTTTCCTGGTTTTCCGATTCCAGGTTTTTTAATGCCTGTTCTTGGTCAAGGATTTTTTTTTGTTTTAGTGAAAGTTGGGCTTGTAGGGTCTCTATTTCCCCTTCTGTGAGAGGTTTTGACTCGGCGGTTTGAGCCCTTGTGTTCGCCATTTTAGACGATTTTTAGGGTATAATTTAATAAATTTTAAGGTTTTTAGGCACCAGTCCGAAAGAAGGTGTGCAGAGAGAGATAGATCCCACCGCTGTCACCAGTTTTATTATTTATGTTACGTCCTGGTTTCAGAAATGTAATGCAAATAATAGGGGTGGCTTTTTGTTTCAGCGGGAATGCGCCCACTGGGGAAAAAAGCCGTCTCAGACACGCTTCTATTGGGACCGGTGGTGCCGGTATGGTAGGAAAAAGGAGTACCCGACCGGAGGGAGGTAATTTGTTATGAATTTATTACGACCTCGTTACGGACGGTCTTCGAGATAGTTTTTAGGTCGTTTTACCGGTACAGAGGGTACCTTTAGTGACCATTGGTCGGTAAAACAGGTAAATCCCCGGTAGGTGCTATGGATTGAGGTAAGTTACCGTTAGTGGGTAAGGTAGGAAGTTAGTAGTTATACTGGTTATCAAGGTGAATTTGTTCTTACCTTGAGCTGATGATGACTGCGTACAAGCGGAGTGCGTAGCGGGTTGGTTACTCCAACGTGATGACTGGAATTTCAGGGCTAGCTGGTGCAGGTGGTCCTCTAGGTGTATCCGGTCTCGGAGGTGCCGTTGGCGAAGGTGGTGGAGTAATCGGTGGTGACGGAATCCGTTGGTTACGGAGACGTCTCAGGAAATCGTTGGAAATAGAGTTGTGTTTCCAACAGACAACGAATAGATCGGCACTTCGGAAGAGTCGAACTGATACGACGAGTTCTTCGATGATCGTCGGTTTCGGATAGTTATTATAAAAAGCCGCACTATTTACGGATGATAGTTCGTGGTACAGAGCACCGGTATGACCGGTAGTCTGACTTGTCTGTCCTAGTTCCGTGGCGATAGCTTTCCTTACAGCTCGGCTTACTCCCCCGCGGCGTCTACCCATTTATTAGAGAGATCTGATAAGAAAAGACTCGACTCGTTAATTCGGTCGTTGTCAAGAATAATGGTTTGTCGCAACGTGCAAGTGGTATGCACCATAAACGACGGAAGGATCACGCAACGTGCAAGTGGTATGCACAATAAACGTGAGAGAGAAGGATCACGCAACGTGTAAGTGGTATGCACAATAAACGTGAAAGGAGAGGGTGGTTCAACGTGCAAGTGGTATGCACAATAAAAACCGGGTGAGGTAGGTGTGAGTAGCTCTTCAGCGCCCGATGTAACGAGTCGTGTAATTACCGTTTGAATAATTTAACCCCACTCGCGATGTACGGAGGAAGGTGAATAAAGTAAGTATGGGCACTAGGTTTACTTACTTAATAAAATGTATTAATTGAAATTATTGCGATACAAGAAGTATTACAAGAACACCGGAATCGTTTAAGGAACTGCGCAGTGTAGGCCCGATACAATGGATGAATGATCGCGAATGTTCGGCGCACTTTAACTGTGTCTTACGACTTTTCGCGTTAAATCGAAATCCGAATTGATTCTATATAATGTTAAGTGAAGTTTAGTTATAGTGGAACTGTACTTCGTAATGTATGTAGTTGATGTAATCGCGTGCAACGGTATGACTGCTCTCGGTGGCTGTCTGAGCTGAACTGGCGAGTCGCGGTGCGCGCTGTGATTTATATCATTCCCTTATGGGTCTGATAGAGGGGGAAGCCCTTTGTTCCGAGGTGGCGAGTCTTTTGGTGACTCACCTTTACTCGCCTCTGAACTCTGTTGTGGCTAGGAGTCGTTATCACGTATACGGGGGATCCCTTTACTCGAGGGTCCCTTATCAGTTATAGAGTTACTCGAGGGTCCCTTATCAGTATGGAATTACTCGAGGGTCCCTTATCAGTAGGGAACAATATTGGGTTACTCGGAGACCGTTGAGGTACGTCACTTGTGCGGGCGTCGCAGTCTCTCGGCCGGAGCTCGCTGCTTGTGCCAGCGTTGAAGTCTCCGGGCCGACGAGTGTCGCTTGTGCGAGCGTTGAGATCTCCGGTGCTTCGTCGCTTGTGCGAGCATCGGAGTCTCCGCCTTGATGACGCAACTCCTCGGTTTCCTCAGCTAAATTTGGGGTGTTTGCCGTGGTTCAGAGTTCAGGGGTGGTATATGTATTTACTATGCCTTATTTTGCTCTAGTGTATGTATGTGTTCTCCATCTATGTGTGTGCATGCGCTCATGCAGACACATAGATGGGGAATTTTTAAGAAGTATGTGTATAATATGAATGAATACATGTGTATGTGTGTATTAAAGTATGTGTATGTGTGTGTGACCTCCGGCCGCTACTTATGGCCGTGGGAGAAGTGTCACTTTTGATGAACCTGAGGGTGATCCATGTGTTGAGGAGGACCTGGGACGTAACACGCCCCCCCCCCCCCTTGGTGAACGTACATGAAGCCGTGGCTTGAGGTGCGTCCGATGTGGAGACGGTCCTGTAGGTCCGGATCAACCCCAGAGAGCCTTCGTGGTTTGGCCTTGGGTAGGTCCGGGTATATCGAAGGTCTCGATGGTTCTGGTGATTCTGCCGGTGGAGCTAGAGGACTCTGCATCGAGACGTTCTCGAATACGTCCTCTTCGGGATTTGGTGATGATTGCTGGTTGAAGTGCTTCCTATGTCCTAGGGTGAGCAACAATCCGGTGATGGAGTTCCAGCAGGCCCCGATTAGGTACAGACTCCATCCGTACAGGGAGTGTAGTGCGTATCGATGTATGCACGTGTCTATCGCGAATTTGATGCCTCTGATGGTCAGGAAGACACCAATTAATCCAGCACTGGCTGTGCCGAATTTTAAGAATCTGTTCCATAGTCGTGCTGCGGCGGATTCAGCGATTTTGTTGAGGGTTGTTTCGTCCAGTAGTCCTTGGATCGAGATGCCCCCGTCGGCTATTTGGTAGCCTCCTGAGCCTCTAGCCAGGTGATTGAGTAATGCGGGTTTTTCCGCAGGGAACATTATGCGCTCCCTAAGTTCCTCTATATCGTTTTCTGAATATATGCCACTGGTAGCAAGTTCTCCAGGTGTGGCATATTTCCAGGTTGGTTGATATAAGGGTTGGAGTTGTTGAGGTGGCATGACTTCCACCGGTGTGGGCATCAGCCTGTACCAGGTCCCCTCGATATTGTATTCGGTGGGTAGTACCGGGTTACCGCCGATTTGCGTCCCTGTTTTCACCAGCATTCTTGATGTGGTGGTGAGGAAAAAGGATTCGTTCCGGAAGGTGACGGGTAGCTCGTAATAGCATGCATCCGGGCGTCGTAATTTGCATTCGACAGGTATGCGCTTGACTATGTGGGCGACTTCGCCTGCGATTACCGCCATGTATCCGGGTCCTTTCATCACTGAAAAGGCGAACTTCTCTGGTTGGAGTGCCGCTGTGGTAAGTGCGTTCTGTAGGACTTGTCGTTCCAGGTTGCACCGTTGGGTGATGATGTCCTGATACAGTGACCTCATCTGGTGTCGTACGTGTTTTTCGACGTAGACAAATTTGGAGTTTATGTATGTGAAGATGTCGAGATTGTCGACTGACACCTTCCGTTGGACCATGGGCGAATGCCCCTTGGTGGTTTCCAGGATGAACAGCTTAGGGTGTTCTGTCCGGATTAGAGTATACCCGCACACGCCAAGTGGTTGCTCGTGTCGTGCTAACGCGAACGTTGTGGCTTTTGTGTTTAAGGTGTATACATCTGATAGTGTGTCGTCGTCCATGGATTTGAGCTTGGTAGCTTCACCCTCGTATAGGACGTCGTATTTGTTGAAGCCGCAGGAATCGGTAGGTGCTGATGTCCAGAATACCGAATTTCCATGGGTGTCGATGCAGTGCTCGTTGGCTAATTCGCAACGGGTCCCTGTGGGTAGGACAATTTTCCCTTGGCCCAGGTTGACCGTCGCCTCGAAGTTATAGACTGAGATGGTAATGGTGGCGGTGACGAACACCTTACTCCATGTACCATAAGCGTCGCTGTACTGTATTCCTTCGCAGTTTCCATCGCTGTCGAGCGCTCCTCCCAGGGTAATGCTGCGATATGACGTGGTGTTTCTGCGTAGGCCGACCAGTTCTGCTGCGAAACTGAGTCGTAGATTTCCTGTTTCCTGCAGGCGTTGGCACGTGCTCCTTTCTAGGTCCTGGAGGTAGACTTGTCTGCCCCCGTGAACTGCGGAGTTATGCGAATGCATGCCACAATGCGTAATCGTGCGGTGTATCTGCACTTTGCATTGTATGGCATGTGTTTTCTCGAATTCCGAGAGTTGAATTAACTGGATGTATACCGGAGTTGGCCTTGGTTCCAGTTGTGGGATTATGCAATCCCCTGCCCCGTTCAAGGAGATGGTGGTCATGTTCAGCGTTGATCCGCTGCAATCATACCCGACCAGTCCTTGAGTCGTGACGAGCAGATTAGTCGCTATCACTATCAGTGGTAGGATCATCCTGCAACAGACCGGGTTTTAACCTTGTTAACCGTAGTTTATTGGGATGAACGGTGCGATTTTTTTCCTTTGTATTTCAGGATTATATTCCCGTTGGGTAATATATTTTCGATTTTTAGTGGTTCGGTGTACTGATTCCCGAATTTCCCAGGGTTTGGTTCTTTTAGCATTAGGACAATGTCTCCCTGCTTGAACCTTTTTGGGTTTATTTTCCGGTCGTAATACTGTTTTGACCGTTGTTTTGATTGTTTCAGGTTCTCCGCTGCCAGCTCTTGGAGTCCCCGGATTTTGATGAAGAGATCCTCCAGGTAGATATGATAGGTTGGATCCTCTTCTTCCGTGATGTCCAATCGGCTTGAAGGCAGGCGGGCTGGTTTCCCGAAAACTAATTCATGTGGTGTGAAGCCGGTTCCTTCGTGGTGGCTGGTGTTGTAAGAGAACATGGCCAGCTCTAGGAACTCGTCCCACTCGTGAATTTTGTCAACGTACTGTTTTATGTATTCGGCGAGGACGTGGTGAGATCGCTCTATAGACCCATTGGATTGAGGATAATAGGCGGTCGTCCTGCACTGGTTGATACGAAACTTTTTTGCTATATTCCGTATGAGTGAGCTGCAGAAATTGGCTCCTTGGTCTGTTAAGACAGCCTTTGGGGCTCCGAAACGGGCCACAAAGTTTTTGGTGAAGGCGTCGCTGATGTGTATCGACGTGGTCCCTGTTAGGGGTAGAGCCACTGAATATTTTGTTAGTAGGTCTTTTGTTATTAAATGTCTGCAAAGGTGGGGGCAGACCCGGGATCTGGTTTAGGTGAAGTGAGGGAACGGAGAAACACAGTGAAATGGTGAACTCGTGAACAAAAGAAATGAAGAGACCGGAAGAATTAACAAAATAAAATAACAATGTTTATTATAATACTATACACTGTACACAATGATGATGTACCGGCGTGCGAGCCGATTAATGGCGGCACCGTAACTCGCGACCGCGTGGCCGTTTGAATTATTTCCTTTTAGAGAGCCGTTGTCGTTATAAGAGATCGTATCGAATTTCACCACAATCAATAAGAATATCCATGACAGAAAGCCGGTCAGAATAGTAGTCCACAGAGTCACAAGGAAGAAATCGAAGGAATAGCCGAAGTCAAAGATACAATTGAAGAAACTTAGAAGCGCGCGACGAAACCCTTTTCTACTGGAAACCGAACTAGAAGTAAAGATGCCGGAAATCGATGTAGTTGATCGATTGATGAGTGGGGGGAGATCTCGTTACGCGCGAGTACGGCCGAGTTCACCCGAGAGTCAAAGGCCGAGACCTGCTGACCTCTCGCATGGACTCCCGACACTACGCACTTTCCTGAACATACTCCCCGCCTTCGTCTACTGAGTTGACGAAGAGTCCACCGGAAGAACCGCTAGTTTGGAAGTTGGCCGTTTGAAGGTTCAAGAAGCCGTGCGAAGCGTCACGACTCGAGTGAGGCCGTCCGATCCGGGATGAAGTTCGATCACTCGAGCCATTGGCCATCTTGAAGGTGGAAGTCTCTCATCCGTGATGAGCACGAGAGTACCGACTCGAATCTCGTGCGAAGGATGATGCCATTTAGAAAGAGATAGGCTTCGTTGGAGGTATTCCGAAGACCATCGTTGCCAGAAGTGTTGAAGCCTCGCTTGTAGAAGTTGCCACCGTGCAAGCCGTGATTCCTGAAGAGACGTAAGGGATGGTTCCGGCACGGTGGTTAATGCCTCTCCGATGATGAAGTGACCCGGGGTGAGGGGAGCTACGTCCTCAGGGTCGTCTGACAAAGGACAAAGTGGCCTTGAATTCAGGATGGCCTCCACCTGCGTAAGAAGAGTCGTAAATTCCTCATACGTGAGTGAAGTGTCTCCGATTATCCGGCGAAGGTGGTGTTTCGCGGATTTTACAGCAGCCTCCCATTTCCCTCCCATGTGAGGTGCTGCCGGAGGGTTGAAGGACCACTTAGTCCCAAGGTTGGTCAGAGAGATGATTGTAGAGTTCATCTCTGCTGAGCCAGCCTTGAATAGCTCTTGAAGGGCCACATCTGCCCCGATGAAGTTCGTCCCACAGTCACTGTAGAGGGTGTGGCAGATGCCTCGTCTGGCCGAAAACCGCCGATATGCTGCAATGAAGGCGTCCGAAGTGTAATCCGTGACGAGTTCCAGGTGGACCGCTGATGTTGAAAAACAGACGAAAACTGCGAGGTAAGCCTTGTAAGTTTTCGCTCGTCGTCCACGCCAAGTCTTGATGATGAAGGGTCCAGCGTAGTCAAGACCTGAGTGGAAGAAGGGTCTCGAAGGAGTGACGCGTGCGGGTGGAAGTTGACCCATTAATTGTTGTGCCTGAAGTCCGCGATGCCTCGCACACGTCGTGCAGCGAAGAATGAACGATCGTACTGGTGCTCGACCTCCTGGTATCCAGTACGAGCGTCGAAGGAAGGCGAGCGTGGCTTGCGTGCCTCCATGAAGTGTACGGAAGTGTGCATCCGAGATGACTAATGATGTAAGCCGAGAAGTTCGAGGCAAGATCGGTGGGTGTTTAGCCTCTGGTTGAAGAAGTGAATGCTTCAGCCGTCCTCCGACACGAAGGGTCCCTTGATTGTCGATGAAGGGTGTGAGGGCGGTTAAAGGATTCCCTTTTTGAAGTGCTGATCCGGCTGCAAGAAGTCTCAGCTCCGTGGCGAAGTACGCTTGCTGAAGATGTCGAATCCAGAAGAATTTTGCTTCTTCTAAGTTTCCCGGTGTTAATGGAGAAGTCAACGATAAGTGTGGAAGTCGTCTGAAGCAGGCTATCGCTCGTTGACACACAGCTGTGACCCTGAGCAATCGCGTTAAGGAGGAATATCTCTCGAGGAGACCCCACACTGGTGGGTCGCGCTCCGAGGTGGCGATGAAGGCGATCCCGGGGCGTTGCTCAAAGTCGCTCTCTGCCGGAGGATCCGTAGAAGAGACTGGCCACGACTGAGAAGGAAGTAGAAGCCAAGATGGACCGTGCCACCATAGAAGGTGCTTGGATAGCTGTCGGGGTGTAAGCCCGCGTGAAGCACAATCCGCCGGATTTTCCTTGCCTGCAATGAACCGCCATCTTGCAAGCGAAGTGAGCTCTTGTATGGACGTTACCCGGTTCCGTACGAAGTCCTTCCATTTGGCGGGATGTGAAGTAATCCATGTCAATGCCACTGAAGAATCTGTCCAGAGAAAGATCGGAGCGTCTCCGAGGTCGAGCGTTCTCTGAACATACACCAGAAGCCGCGCCAGAAGAAGAGCAGCATTCAATTCGAGTCGGGGAATTGACAGTCGTTTCAATGGTGCGACTCGCGTTTTTGAAGAAATTAACGTGACTGTGGTGGAGCCGTCGAAAGAAGTTGAACGAAGGTAAACGACTGCTGACATGGCCAATTGTGAAGCGTCCGAAAACCCATGAAGTTCAACTGCGTGTGAAGGTGACAGTTGAAGCCATCTCGGGAGACGAATGAGCGAAAGATCGCTCAGATTGTCTCGGAAGCCTTGCCATTTATCTTGAAGACGAAGTGGGAGTTGGTCGTCCCAGTGAAGTTCGGCCATAGATAGTTCCTGCAAGAAGACTTTTGCTGTGATGATAACTGGTGCGATGAATCCTAAGGGATCGAAGAGCGAAGCGGTCTCTGATAAAATTGTTCTCTTCGTCATCTCAGCATTGAAGGAAGTCTGAATCTGGAACCGGAAGTTGTCCTCGATGGGATTCCAAATGAGGCCAAGAAGTTTTACGGTAGGCTCTTCCGGCTGTATCACGATGGAGTCTGAATGTGAAGTCGAAGAGACGTGCTGAAGGGCTTCACTGGAATTTGCTGACCATTTTTGAAGTGGAAAGCATCCGCGTTCATAAATGCCTTGAAGTTGGACCGCTGTGGATTGAAGTTCCTCGATCGTGTCGGCACCGCCGAAGATGTCATCGACATATCTTCCCTTTGTTAAAGGCGAAGCAGCTAGAGGGAAGTCGTGTCCCTCGTCTTCGACCAACTGAAGCATGACGCGAATGGCTAGGAAGGGTGCGCAACTGAGACCATAGGTGACGGTGGTCAATTGATAAGGGACGATTTGATTGTTGCAATCAGTCCACAAGATTTGTTGAAGCGGCCAATCGTCAGGGTGCACCGCAATCTGACGGAACATTTTCGCAATATCTGTTGCGAAGACGAAGCGATGCCGGCGGATCCATAACAGCACGTCTGAAGTATCTTGCTGAAGTTTGGCTCCGGTATGAAGAAGGTCGTTTAGAGACGTTCCATTCGAAGTCTTGAACGATCCATTGAAGACAACACGTAGCTTCGTTGACGTGCTCTGAGCACGGAAGACGCCATGATGTGGAAGAAAATATTGAAGTATTGAAGGGTCCATGGTCGGCGCACGAATCATGTGGGAGAGCGCTTCGTATTCTTGAAGGAAACCAGAATACAGGTCACGATACATCTCGTTCGACGCTAACCGCCGTTGAAGCTGTAATAGACATCGTTTGGCTCCGTGGTACGAATCGCCAAGTGACGAAGGTGCTGCCTTGAAGGGAAGTCGCACGGTGTATCGTCCTGAAGCGTCTCTCGTGTGCGTCTCTCGGAAGTGCTGCTCACAGGAGGCTTCATCCGGGTCGGGTGTAGAGGCCGAATCCGGAAGAACTTCCTCTTGCTCCCAAAACTTAACGAGCAATGAAGTGACCTCCTCCTCTGCAGAAGAATGCTGAATACGAACCGGGTTTGAAGTCGAAGTGTCAACCGGGCCGAGTACGATCCATCCCAACTTTGTTCGCTGAGCGATTGGCTCAGAAGGTCGCCTCTTAACAATGTCGGACTCTACAAGGAGGCCGTAGGAGTCTGCTCCAATGATGAAGTCGACGGGTCCCGGCTTCAGAAAGTCGGGATCTGCCAGAAGTAGACCTTGAAGGTGTTGCCATTGTTTGGAGGAAGTGAAGGATGGCAACGTTGAGGTAAGAACAGTCATTACATAAGCAGTGACCGGAATGACTGACGATGGATCGTGTATGGACGTGAGTTCGACCGTAGTCGCTCCCCGCGTCCTGCCAGCTCGTTGACTGCCAATACCCAAAATGTTGATCGATGCGGTTGTACGATTTAATCGCAGAAGTTGAACTATGCGCTCGGATACGAACGATAGTTCTGCACCTGGATCGACAAGAAGTCTGATCCGATGCGAGGCGCCCAGAAGGTGACGAAATAATTGCTTGGCTTGTCGCCAGTAAAACTGAAGGTCTTACCGTATCGATGTTTGCAGAGACCTTACTGTTGCTGGAATGAAGTGCACCCTTGGAAGTGTCGAAGTGACTAGAAGTGTCCGATGGAAAGAAGTTCGCCGGTGAAGTGACTGTACTGGAAGTGACGTCGCATTGTTGACTGCTGAGGAGTCAAGCCTTCGGCTCTGTTGGCGACGATGAAGCCTGCGGTCCGGACGTTGAAGGTTGAGGAGCTGATCTCGAAGTGCTCGCAGTTGTTGGCAGGTGTATCAGGGAGTGATGCTTCCCGTTACACTCAACGCATCGGCTCGACACTCGGCAATTGATTGCCGAATGCGGTCCGAGGCAGTTGTAGCAAAGCCTCCTTTGCTCTGCGATGGTACGTCGCTCCGTCGGTGTCTTTTTCTTGAAGAGCTCGCAGCGAGCGATGAAATGAGTACCGAGGCAGTAATGACAGTTAGAAGTGGCCGGTCCCATCGGACGAAGAGATTGAGTTGAAGCGATCGCCTGTGAAGTGTCCACGAACTATGAACTGTCGTCTGACGGATCGGTAGGAGTGAAGGCTGGCATGGCCTTGGCGGTTGGGTGTGGCCGTGCCGACCGAACTGGTGATGGATTGACTCTCGAGCCTCCGGTGGAAGGCCAGAGCCGGGAATCGTCCTCGCAAACTTCCATCGCTCTTACGCGGGTGGCGAGGAACTCCCGAAGTTGGTCGTACGATGGCGGGCAAGTGGACGATCCCAGGCTCAGCTCCCATTTTTCTCGAAGGTAAGTATCGAGCCGAGAGACGACGAAGTGCGTCAAGAAGATTTGCTCCCGATCCACCGGAACATCCAGGGCTCTTAAGGCATGGAGGATCTCGTCGGTATTATGTAGAAGCGCACTCAAGGATTTCGCCGATCGAGGAGTCACAATTGGCGTACTATAGAAGCGGTCCAAGTGTGAAGCGATAAGGAGTCGTTTATTCTCGAAGCGTCCGACGAGGAGGTCCCATGCAGAAATGAATGCATCTGAAGGGACCGGAAGATTGGCAATGAGTTGAGCGGCTTCTCCCGTCAGAGAAAGCCGAAGGTAATGCCACCGAGGTTATGTCCGGATTTTGTCCCACCAGGGAGACAAACAGGTCTCGGAAGGAACGCCATAATTTGAAGGTTCCGTCAAACGTGGGAAGTTGGATCTTCGGAAGTGCTGCTCGCGTGTTCGAAGTTCCCGGAATCGCAGAAATATCGGCTAAGTTGGCTCCGGTTGGTTCGGCATGATCGAAGTGCTCCTTAATGCTGAGGAGGTTGACCTTGGCTTCTTCATACGCGCTCTGGCACTGGGCTTCGACCGCTTCCTTAAAGTATGCCGTCTCTGCCAAGTTCTCGCAATTCATTTCCAGGAGCGCCTCGTGCTCTCGCTGGAAGCGTTGCCAATTTGTTTCGAGCAGCTCCAGCCGGGTGACTGCGAGCGTTTTAGAAGTGTTAAGGGTAGTCGCCTCTCTGGTCTTGACGGTAATATCCGAAATGCAATGCATTGTGCTGGTCAGTCCGGCAATACGACGCTCCATTTTGGCAGCGTTGCTAGTCATGATGGTGGCAATGAAGAGGTTCTGGAAGAGCTCGAACAAGTGCACAGTTGAAGAGACCGAAGAGAAAGAAGAGTCCGAAGTGACTGACGCACGCGCACGAAGTAAGCAAATCACGTCGCACACAAAAGTCAAAATCGTCGAAGCGTCCTTGTCGAAGAGTCACCAGCTTACAATTCGCGTAAGTCACACGTGAAACCGTCGGCAGTCACTCATGGGTGCGAGAGAGAACGAGAACGTTCTCGTAGTGTTCAACGCACTGGCACACGAGGTCGAAGCGAAGAGACGAGATCGCGCACTCACACGAGGTGGCCGTTGAGCGTGTACCTCGCGCTTGACCACAAGACGAAGCGTACCGGCTATTTCGCGCACTAACACGCGTCGAAGCGTTCGTAAGGGTCCCTCGCACACAACCACACGTAGAAGTGTCGGTGATTTAGACGAAAAGCCGTCTAAGGAGCGAGTGTGAGAGAGCACGAGACAGCGAAGCACTACCGAGGTACGAAGAGCCGCACAAAACGGACGACGCGAAGATAGGGCTTACGCGAGTGCGAGAGAGCGCGATAGAACGAAGCACTGTCGAGGTACGAAGAGCCGCACAAAACGGACGACGCGAAGATAGGCCTTACGCGAGTGCGAGAGAGCGCGAGGTACGAAGACCGGCACAAAGCGGAGACGACGGTAACCGTCGCGCGACACTTTCTTTGTCCGTTACCTTATGGAAAATTCACGAAATAATTGCACTAATTGTTCACCGGTTTTTCTCACTGGTTTCACTTCACCTAGATCCGGCTCGAAGGACCATTAAATGTCTGCAAAGGTGGGGGCAGACCCGGGATCTGGTTTAGGTGAAGTGACGGAACGGAGAAACACAGTGAAATGGTGAACTCGTGAACAAAAGAAATGAAGAGACCGGAAGAATTAACAAAATAAAATAACAATGTTTATTATAATACTATACACTGTACACAATGATGATGTACCGGCGTGCGAGCCGATTAATGGCGGCACCGTAACTCGCGACCGCGTGGCCGTTTGAATTATTTCCTTTTAGAGAGCCGTTGTCGTTATAAGAGATCGTATCGAATTTCACCACAATCAATAAGAATATCCACGAAAGAAAGCCGGTCAGAATAGTAGTCCACAGAGTCACAAGGAAGAAATCGAAGGAATAGCCGAAGTCAAAGATACAATTGAAGAAACTTAGAAGCGCGCGACGAAACCCTTTTCTACTGGAAGCCGAACTAGAAGTAAAGATGCCGGAAATCGATGTAGTTGATCGATTGATGAGTGGGGGGAGATCTCGTTACGCGCGAGTACGGCCGAGTCCACCCGAGAGTCAAAGGCCGAGACCTGCTGACCTCTCGCATGGACTCCCGACACTACGCACTTTCCTGAACAGTCTTACAATGTGAGGATGTGCGTGTGCCCGCTGCGAGTGACCGGTAGTGGTCCGACGATGTCCATGGATACTTTGTCGAAGGCGGCGCCAGGTGTGTCGGTTATCAACATTGGTTGTTTAGTTTTAACACGGACCAATTTTTTCAATTGGCAATTCCGGCAATTTTGTATGTACTCCTGGACTTGGATTTTCATCTTAGGCCAGAAGTATTTTTGACGCAAACGTTTATACGTTTTCGTTACGCCTTTGTGTCCTCCGAATAATGATTCGTGGAATTCTGCGATAATTTTTGTTCGATCCTCGGAAGGAGGTATCTCTACGGATTGTTTGCACACTGTCAGAGTGCATGTGGTGTCAGACAGATGGTCTGTGATAATTTTTAGGATCGTTTCCCATGATATATTATCGATTTTTGTTTTTGCAATGCTAATCTGTTGCAAACCTAGCTGTTGTATGGCGTCTTGCAGTGAGCTCACAGCTTCGGCTACGTCATCGGGAGAGGCGTTGGCTCGCAGATCTGCTTTAATTGGTAATGCCAGTAAGTACCTATTTTTCGTTTTTGTTGCCTTAACGCGGCACAGGGTGAGATCCCTGTAATTAGGTAGTAGATTGTTTGTTTGCAGATCGGCGGCTCCCGCGTCTACCGGTTGACCTTTTGTTGTTATGAAATGTATTAAGTCGTCCTTTCGCATGGACAGAGTGTCGTGATTTTCGACGATTTTGAATGTAGGATTTTCATTCCTTGGTTTATATGGGATGGTGGCGCGATCGAATATCGCGTCATCATCGTTTGATGACTCGCTGTCGGAATCGGTTTCGTTGTTATTTAGTATCGGTCCAATCGACTCGCTGCTGGTGCTCGGCAGGCCTCGTGCAGGAGCTACTGTGGTTCCGATTATCTCTGGTGGGTTTCTGGACAGTGCGTCAGCATTCGCATTGATTCTGCCAGGTTTGTATATGATTTTATAATTATAGTTTGCCAATGTAAGTCGCCAGTGGACGAGTCGATTGGCCGGGTCTTTGACAGAGTTGAGCCAGACCAAAGGCTTGTGGTCGGTGACTAGAGTGAACTCTCAGCCGTATACGTACGGGCGGAACTGTGCGACCGAATATACGATTGCTAGTAACTCCTTTTCTATCGTGGAGTAATTTTGTTCCGGCTTGGATAGGGTACGTGAGGCGTACGAGATGGGTTTGTCCTTTCCAACCGTGCCTTGGCTCAAAATGCCCCCTATGGCTGAATTTGACGCGTCTGTGGTTATGACAAATGGCTTTGTAAAATCTGGATACTGAAGTACAGGTGCATTATACAAGGCCTTACGCAAGTTGTTGAAGGCTTGCTCCTGCGCGTCAGTCCATTTAAATGTTGCTGATTTTTGTAATAGTTGAGTCAAGGGTTTTGCAATGCCCGAGAAATTTTCAATAAAACGCCGATAGTAGCCGGCTAAGCCCAAAAATTGTTTAATTTTTGTGGCCGTAGTTGGTCGAGGATAATTCTCGATCGAATGGAGTTTGTTGGGATCGGGTTTTACGCCGTCCTCACTTATTGTATGTCCTAAGTATGCTACTTCCTTCCTTAAAAATTCGCATTTATCCGGTTGGAGCCTGAGATTGGCCTTTCGCAACCGGGTTGCCAATTTTCGGAACTTTATTTCATGTTCCTGGAGTGAGCTTGCATACAAGACGATGTCATCCAAATACACGAATAATTCCGTGCCCTGGAGACCAATTAGCACACGATCCATTAGTCGCTGGAAAGTGGCTGGAGCGTTTTTGAGCCCGAAGGGCATTCTCTCGAACTGATAATGCCCAAAGGGTGTTGAGAAGGCCGTTTTTGGGGCGTCCTCTTGGTTTAGTTTGATCTGGTGGAACCCACTCGCCAAATCGAAAACTGAGAAGTATTTGGCGCTACCCAGCTGGTCCAATATTTCCGTTATATTGGGCAGCGGGTATGCGTCGCCGATTGTTTTCTCATTGAGATTTCGGTAATCTATTACCATCCGCCATCGCCGGTTACCATGCGAATCGGCCTTTTTAGGTACGATCCACAGCGGGGAACTGTACGGAGATTCGGACGGGGAGATAATCTTATTGTTGATTAACTCCGTTATATTTTTTGTGATTTCATCCTTGTGAGCAGGAGGAAATCGATATTGTCGGGTGAAGACTGGTTGTTCATCCGTTGTGATTATTTTGTGCTCTATTGCGTTAGTCTCTTCGAGCGGTTGACCAGGAACCTGGAATAGGTCTTGGTTCTCGTTTATTAGACCGTGTATACTACTTTGCTCGTCCTCGTTTAAGTGATCGAGTCGTAGTAGGTCTGTTATGGTGGCAGGTGGACCCGAAGCTGTCTGAGCAGCTAGGGTATGCACTGTTTCCACCATGGAAAATTGCTCGAGGGAGATAGCGGGTATTTTTATGGTCGTCCCCTCCGTATTCGTGTTGAATATCCGGAGGTACGTAGTACCGTTTTTGCTGCGAGCGATTGCTTCGCCAGCGTATATCCCGTTCCCTAATTCGAGCCGAGGTATGTAACCCTCGTTTGTCTCGGGGTTCGTGGTTTTTAGTTTATACACGCATCCCGAGCGCGCTGGTAATGTAATCTGAGCTTGATTTTTGAAGGGTATGGAATGAACCCCCCCACTCACTGACGCGGATTCCCAACCTATCCGGGCTCCGTTTGTCCCGTGAAACTCTGATCCAAGGATCGCAGATTGCTCTATGAGGAAATCATTGGCGACTACGTGAAAGTCTGATTTAGACCCCTTAATGTCCAGTTGGACTTTGCCCAGTGTGTATACCGGGTCTTTTGAAATGCCTTGAAGGCGTAAAATTAGCGTACCGTCTCGGTGGACTTGCCGTTTAAGAGCTTTGGCCTTGATCAGGTTTGGGTCGGAGCCGGAATCGACGAGAAAATCGTGCGCGGATGTGAGTTCTGGTGTTTGAAGCTCGATTACAGGTATGAATGAATTACGCGTTAGGCGCACGTCGGCGTGTCCGACGGTAGCACACGTGGTGCTTGGGGTTCTTTTTGTTGGGTTAGAACCGCTGTTTTTACGGGGTGCTGTGGTTTCTCCGGGCGCGTCGCACCCGATTGGTGCGCTCCGGTGAACCCGTTTCCCGATTTTCGGTTATTGTCGTTTTGACGTTTGTAACACTGTTCCAAGGTGTGACCTGGCTTAGTGCAATATTCGCAAGTTGCGTTTTTAGTATATTTTGCGCTATCGAAGTAGCGTGGTTTGTTGTCGGATGATGAGTTATTCCCATTGTTGTTGTACGGTATTTTACCGACAGGTTTAGTTTGCGGGTTTTTAAGCCAGCATTTCTTGATATTATGGCCATTCTTGTGGCAATGAGAACACGTGACTTTACCCGTGGTTGAGGATTTCACGTGGGTGATCGGGTGAGTGGAGCGAGGCTCCGTTTTGATGGAGAAACGGGCGCGGTCGCGTTCCATTTCTTTATCCACCCGTATGGCCGCATCGTAGGCCGTATTTAGGTTCTGGTACCCTTCCATTTTCAGCCTTACCCGAAAGTCGGGTGGTAGGCCGGCGAGGAAACACGACAGAGTTTCTGTTTCGTGCCTCTTTATACGGTCTGCGGATAGGGTCCCGAGATCGCGTATATCGCCGTCTATTATGGCCGTATGGAGGTCCTTTACCCGAGATATGTAGTCGATAATGTGTTCGCCGCGAGCTTTGGCGATATTGCCAAGCTCACCGCGGTATTGGTGGCTCGATTTGGAAGCCCCAAATGTAATTTTGAGTTTTTCGACGAAATGGTCGACAGACGTGAATACGTCGTCTTCCACCGCCGTATAAGCTCGATCCTGTAATTTATTTCTCAGGAGTCGGGCCAGGTTGGGTTCATGTTCCTGGGGGAACATTTCCCGAACGCGAAGACATGCTCTCGCGAATTTTAACACGGATATGTTCGATCCGGTAAAAGTTGGGACGGATTGTAACGCGTCCTTGTAATTGAGTTGGGGAATCGCGAGATCGCGATATGTGGGTGTTGCCCGTGGGTGACCTCGCGTATCCGACTGTTGGTAGGGCGGTGCCCTTTGATGGTGGGAATTGCGGATCTCCGCGATTTCCTCCCGAAGCGAGGAGAATTCCCTAAGGAGGGACCCAAGCATGCTAGGGTCCATGTAAGGATCAGGTGATGTCCTGTCATACCCGGAGGCTTCGTGGGCCCTGGGGGTATGTGGACGATTAGGTGTTTGAGGGTGTTCTATAGGAGCTGATAGCCTTTCGGCTTGTTCACGCTCACGTTCCATGAACGCTTGTTCGAGTTTTAGGAGCTGGGCGTGTTTTTCCTGGTTTTCCGATTCCAGGTTTTTTAATGCCTGTTCTTGGTCAAGGATTTTTTTTTGTTTTAGTGAAAGTTGGGCTTGTAGGGTCTCTATTTCCCCTTCTGTGAGAGGTTTTGACTCGGCGGTTTGAGCCCTTGTGTTCGCCATTTTAGACGATTTTTAGGGTATAATTTAATAAATTTTAAGGTTTTTAGGCACCAGTCCGAAAGAAGGTGTGCAGAGAGAGATAGATCCCACCGCTGTCACCAGTTTTATTATTTATGTTACGTCCTGGTTTCAGAAATGTAATGCAAATAATAGGGGTGGCTTTTTGTTTCAGCGGGAATGCGCCCACTGGGGAAAAAAGCCGTCTCAGACACGCTTCTATTGGGACCGGTGGTGCCGGTATGGTAGGAAAAAGGAGTACCCGACCGGAGGGAGGTAATTTGTTATGAATTTATTACGACCTCGTTACGGACGGTCTTCGAGATAGTTTTTAGGTCGTTTTACCGGTACAGAGGGTACCTTTAGTGACCATTGGTCGGTAAAACAGGTAAATCCCCGGTAGGTGCTATGGATTGAGGTAAGTTACCGTTAGTGGGTAAGGTAGGAAGTTAGTAGTTATACTGGTTATCAAGGTGAATTTGTTCTTACCTTGAGCTGATGATGACTGCGTACAAGCGGAGTGCGTAGCGGGTTGGTTACTCCAACGTGATGACTGGAATTTCAGGGCTAGCTGGTGCAGGTGGTCCTCTAGGTGTATCCGGTCTCGGAGGTGCCGTTGGCGAAGGTGGTGGAGTAATCGGTGGTGACGGAATCCGTTGGTTACGGAGACGTCTCAGGAAATCGTTGGAAATAGAGTTGTGTTTCCAACAGACAACGAATAGATCGGCACTTCGGAAGAGTCGAACTGATACGACGAGTTCTTCGATGATCGTCGGTTTCGGATAGTTATTATAAAAAGCCGCACTATTTACGGATGATAGTTCGTGGTACAGAGCACCGGTATGACCGGTAGTCTGACTTGTCTGTCCTAGTTCCGTGGCGATAGCTTTCCTTACAGCTCGGCTTACTCCCCCGCGGCGTCTACCCATTTATTAGAGAGATCTGATAAGAAAAGACTCGACTCGTTAATTCGGTCGTTGTCAAGAATAATGGTTTGTCGCAACGTGCAAGTGGTATGCACCATAAACGACGGAAGGATCACGCAACGTGCAAGTGGTATGCACAATAAACGTGAGAGAGAAGGATCACGCAACGTGTAAGTGGTATGCACAATAAACGTGAAAGGAGAGGGTGGTTCAACGTGCAAGTGGTATGCACAATAAAAACCGGGTGAGGTAGGTGTGAGTAGCTCTTCAGCGCCCGATGTAACGAGTCGTGTAATTACCGTTTGAATAATTTAACCCCACTCGCGATGTACGGAGGAAGGTGAATAAAGTAAGTATGGGCACTAGGTTTACTTACTTAATAAAATGTATTAATTGAAATTATTGCGATACAAGAAGTATTACAAGAACACCGGAATCGTTTAAGGAACTGCGCAGTGTAGGCCCGATACAATGGATGAATGATCGCGAATGTTCGGCGCACTTTAACTGTGTCTTACGACTTTTCGCGTTAAATCGAAATCCGAATTGATTCTATATAATGTTAAGTGAAGTTTAGTTATAGTGGAACTGTACTTCGTAATGTATGTAGTTGATGTAATCGCGTGCAACGGTATGACTGCTCTCGGTGGCTGTCTGAGCTGAACTGGCGAGTCGCGGTGCGCGCTGTGATTTATATCATTCCCTTATGGGTCTGATAGAGGGGGAAGCCCTTTGTTCCGAGGTGGCGAGTCTTTTGGTGACTCACCTTTACTCGCCTCTGAACTCTGTTGTGGCTAGGAGTCGTTATCACGTATACGGGGGATCCCTTTACTCGAGGGTCCCTTATCAGTTATAGAGTTACTCGAGGGTCCC
Source organism: Netelia fuscicornis (assembly GCA_946811545.1). Taxonomy (NCBI): domain Eukaryota; kingdom Metazoa; phylum Arthropoda; class Insecta; order Hymenoptera; family Ichneumonidae; genus Netelia; species Netelia fuscicornis. The sequence goes on from OX328015.1 coordinate 28,605,363, forward strand.
TTATCAGTATGGAATTACTCGAGGGTCCCTTATCAGTAGGGAACAATATTGGGTTACTCGGAGACCGTTGAGGTACGTCACTTGTGCGGGCGTCGCAGTCTCTCGGCCGGAGCTCGCTGCTTGTGCCAGCGTTGAAGTCTCCGGGCCGACGAGTGTCGCTTGTGCGAGCGTTGAGATCTCCGGTGCTTCGTCGCTTGTGCGAGCATCGGAGTCTCCGCCTTGATGACGCAACTCCTCGGTTTCCTCAGCTAAATTTGGGGTGTTTGCCGTGGTTCAGAGTTCAGGGGTGGTATATGTATTTACTATGCCTTATTTTGCTCTAGTGTATGTATGTGTTCTCCATCTATGTGTGTGCATGCGCTCATGCAGACACATAGATGGGGAATTTTTAAGAAGTATGTGTATAATATGAATGAATACATGTGTATGTGTGTATTAAAGTATGTGTATGTGTGTGTGACCTCCGGCCGCTACTTATGGCCGTGGGAGAAGTGTCACTTTTGATGAACCTGAGGGTGATCCATGTGTTGAGGAGGACCTGGGACGTAACACGCCCCCCCCCCCCCTTGGTGAACGTACATGAAGCCGTGGCTTGAGGTGCGTCCGATGTGGAGACGGTCCTGTAGGTCCGGATCAACCCCAGAGAGCCTTCGTGGTTTGGCCTTGGGTAGGTCCGGGTATATCGAAGGTCTCGATGGTTCTGGTGATTCTGCCGGTGGAGCTAGAGGACTCTGCATCGAGACGTTCTCGAATACGTCCTCTTCGGGATTTGGTGATGATTGCTGGTTGAAGTGCTTCCTATGTCCTAGGGTGAGCAACAATCCGGTGATGGAGTTCCAGCAGGCCCCGATTAGGTACAGACTCCATCCGTACAGGGAGTGTAGTGCGTATCGATGTATGCACGTGTCTATCGCGAATTTGATGCCTCTGATGGTCAGGAAGACACCAATTAATCCAGCACTGGCTGTGCCGAATTTTAAGAATCTGTTCCATAGTCGTGCTGCGGCGGATTCAGCGATTTTGTTGAGGGTTGTTTCGTCCAGTAGTCCTTGGATCGAGATGCCCCCGTCGGCTATTTGGTAGCCTCCTGAGCCTCTAGCCAGGTGATTGAGTAATGCGGGTTTTTCCGCAGGGAACATTATGCGCTCCCTAAGTTCCTCTATATCGTTTTCTGAATATATGCCACTGGTAGCAAGTTCTCCAGGTGTGGCATATTTCCAGGTTGGTTGATATAAGGGTTGGAGTTGTTGAGGTGGCATGACTTCCACCGGTGTGGGCATCAGCCTGTACCAGGTCCCCTCGATATTGTATTCGGTGGGTAGTACCGGGTTACCGCCGATTTGCGTCCCTGTTTTCACCAGCATTCTTGATGTGGTGGTGAGGAAAAAGGATTCGTTCCGGAAGGTGACGGGTAGCTCGTAATAGCATGCATCCGGGCGTCGTAATTTGCATTCGACAGGTATGCGCTTGACTATGTGGGCGACTTCGCCTGCGATTACCGCCATGTATCCGGGTCCTTTCATCACTGAAAAGGCGAACTTCTCTGGTTGGAGTGCCGCTGTGGTAAGTGCGTTCTGTAGGACTTGTCGTTCCAGGTTGCACCGTTGGGTGATGATGTCCTGATACAGTGACCTCATCTGGTGTCGTACGTGTTTTTCGACGTAGACAAATTTGGAGTTTATGTATGTGAAGATGTCGAGATTGTCGACTGACACCTTCCGTTGGACCATGGGCGAATGCCCCTTGGTGGTTTCCAGGATGAACAGCTTAGGGTGTTCTGTCCGGATTAGAGTATACCCGCACACGCCAAGTGGTTGCTCGTGTCGTGCTAACGCGAACGTTGTGGCTTTTGTGTTTAAGGTGTATACATCTGATAGTGTGTCGTCGTCCATGGATTTGAGCTTGGTAGCTTCACCCTCGTATAGGACGTCGTATTTGTTGAAGCCGCAGGAATCGGTAGGTGCTGATGTCCAGAATACCGAATTTCCATGGGTGTCGATGCAGTGCTCGTTGGCTAATTCGCAACGGGTCCCTGTGGGTAGGACAATTTTCCCTTGGCCCAGGTTGACCGTCGCCTCGAAGTTATAGACTGAGATGGTAATGGTGGCGGTGACGAACACCTTACTCCATGTACCATAAGCGTCGCTGTACTGTATTCCTTCGCAGTTTCCATCGCTGTCGAGCGCTCCTCCCAGGGTAATGCTGCGATATGACGTGGTGTTTCTGCGTAGGCCGACCAGTTCTGCTGCGAAACTGAGTCGTAGATTTCCTGTTTCCTGCAGGCGTTGGCACGTGCTCCTTTCTAGGTCCTGGAGGTAGACTTGTCTGCCCCCGTGAACTGCGGAGTTATGCGAATGCATGCCACAATGCGTAATCGTGCGGTGTATCTGCACTTTGCATTGTATGGCATGTGTTTTCTCGAATTCCGAGAGTTGAATTAACTGGATGTATACCGGAGTTGGCCTTGGTTCCAGTTGTGGGATTATGCAATCCCCTGCCCCGTTCAAGGAGATGGTGGTCATGTTCAGCGTTGATCCGCTGCAATCATACCCGACCAGTCCTTGAGTCGTGACGAGCAGATTAGTCGCTATCACTATCAGTGGTAGGATCATCCTGCAACAGACCGGGTTTTAACCTTGTTAACCGTAGTTTATTGGGATGAACGGTGCGATTTTTTTCCTTTGTATTTCAGGATTATATTCCCGTTGGGTAATATATTTTCGATTTTTAGTGGTTCGGTGTACTGATTCCCGAATTTCCCAGGGTTTGGTTCTTTTAGCATTAGGACAATGTCTCCCTGCTTGAACCTTTTTGGGTTTATTTTCCGGTCGTAATACTGTTTTGACCGTTGTTTTGATTGTTTCAGGTTCTCCGCTGCCAGCTCTTGGAGTCCCCGGATTTTGATGAAGAGATCCTCCAGGTAGATATGATAGGTTGGATCCTCTTCTTCCGTGATGTCCAATCGGCTTGAAGGCAGGCGGGCTGGTTTCCCGAAAACTAATTCATGTGGTGTGAAGCCGGTTCCTTCGTGGTGGCTGGTGTTGTAAGAGAACATGGCCAGCTCTAGGAACTCGTCCCACTCGTGAATTTTGTCAACGTACTGTTTTATGTATTCGGCGAGGACGTGGTGAGATCGCTCTATAGACCCATTGGATTGAGGATAATAGGCGGTCGTCCTGCACTGGTTGATACGAAACTTTTTTGCTATATTCCGTATGAGTGAGCTGCAGAAATTGGCTCCTTGGTCTGTTAAGACAGCCTTTGGGGCTCCGAAACGGGCCACAAAGTTTTTGGTGAAGGCGTCGCTGATGTGTATCGACGTGGTCCCTGTTAGGGGTAGAGCCACTGAATATTTTGTTAGTAGGTCTTTTGTTATTAAATGTCTGCAAAGGTGGGGGCAGACCCGGGATCTGGTTTAGGTGAAGTGAGGGAACGGAGAAACACAGTGAAATGGTGAACTCGTGAACAAAAGAAATGAAGAGACCGGAAGAATTAACAAAATAAAATAACAATGTTTATTATAATACTATACACTGTACACAATGATGATGTACCGGCGTGCGAGCCGATTAATGGCGGCACCGTAACTCGCGACCGCGTGGCCGTTTGAATTATTTCCTTTTAGAGAGCCGTTGTCGTTATAAGAGATCGTATCGAATTTCACCACAATCAATAAGAATATCCATGACAGAAAGCCGGTCAGAATAGTAGTCCACAGAGTCACAAGGAAGAAATCGAAGGAATAGCCGAAGTCAAAGATACAATTGAAGAAACTTAGAAGCGCGCGACGAAACCCTTTTCTACTGGAAACCGAACTAGAAGTAAAGATGCCGGAAATCGATGTAGTTGATCGATTGATGAGTGGGGGGAGATCTCGTTACGCGCGAGTACGGCCGAGTTCACCCGAGAGTCAAAGGCCGAGACCTGCTGACCTCTCGCATGGACTCCCGACACTACGCACTTTCCTGAACATACTCCCCGCCTTCGTCTACTGAGTTGACGAAGAGTCCACCGGAAGAACCGCTAGTTTGGAAGTTGGCCGTTTGAAGGTTCAAGAAGCCGTGCGAAGCGTCACGACTCGAGTGAGGCCGTCCGATCCGGGATGAAGTTCGATCACTCGAGCCATTGGCCATCTTGAAGGTGGAAGTCTCTCATCCGTGATGAGCACGAGAGTACCGACTCGAATCTCGTGCGAAGGATGATGCCATTTAGAAAGAGATAGGCTTCGTTGGAGGTATTCCGAAGACCATCGTTGCCAGAAGTGTTGAAGCCTCGCTTGTAGAAGTTGCCACCGTGCAAGCCGTGATTCCTGAAGAGACGTAAGGGATGGTTCCGGCACGGTGGTTAATGCCTCTCCGATGATGAAGTGACCCGGGGTGAGGGGAGCTACGTCCTCAGGGTCGTCTGACAAAGGACAAAGTGGCCTTGAATTCAGGATGGCCTCCACCTGCGTAAGAAGAGTCGTAAATTCCTCATACGTGAGTGAAGTGTCTCCGATTATCCGGCGAAGGTGGTGTTTCGCGGATTTTACAGCAGCCTCCCATTTCCCTCCCATGTGAGGTGCTGCCGGAGGGTTGAAGGACCACTTAGTCCCAAGGTTGGTCAGAGAGATGATTGTAGAGTTCATCTCTGCTGAGCCAGCCTTGAATAGCTCTTGAAGGGCCACATCTGCCCCGATGAAGTTCGTCCCACAGTCACTGTAGAGGGTGTGGCAGATGCCTCGTCTGGCCGAAAACCGCCGATATGCTGCAATGAAGGCGTCCGAAGTGTAATCCGTGACGAGTTCCAGGTGGACCGCTGATGTTGAAAAACAGACGAAAACTGCGAGGTAAGCCTTGTAAGTTTTCGCTCGTCGTCCACGCCAAGTCTTGATGATGAAGGGTCCAGCGTAGTCAAGACCTGAGTGGAAGAAGGGTCTCGAAGGAGTGACGCGTGCGGGTGGAAGTTGACCCATTAATTGTTGTGCCTGAAGTCCGCGATGCCTCGCACACGTCGTGCAGCGAAGAATGAACGATCGTACTGGTGCTCGACCTCCTGGTATCCAGTACGAGCGTCGAAGGAAGGCGAGCGTGGCTTGCGTGCCTCCATGAAGTGTACGGAAGTGTGCATCCGAGATGACTAATGATGTAAGCCGAGAAGTTCGAGGCAAGATCGGTGGGTGTTTAGCCTCTGGTTGAAGAAGTGAATGCTTCAGCCGTCCTCCGACACGAAGGGTCCCTTGATTGTCGATGAAGGGTGTGAGGGCGGTTAAAGGATTCCCTTTTTGAAGTGCTGATCCGGCTGCAAGAAGTCTCAGCTCCGTGGCGAAGTACGCTTGCTGAAGATGTCGAATCCAGAAGAATTTTGCTTCTTCTAAGTTTCCCGGTGTTAATGGAGAAGTCAACGATAAGTGTGGAAGTCGTCTGAAGCAGGCTATCGCTCGTTGACACACAGCTGTGACCCTGAGCAATCGCATTAAGGAGGAATATCTCTCGAGGAGACCCCACACTGGTGGGTCGCGCTCCGAGGTGGCGATGAAGGCGATCCCGGGGCGTTGCTCAAAGTCGCTCTCTGCCGGAGGATCCGTAGAAGAGACTGGCCACGACTGAGAAGGAAGTAGAAGCCAAGATGGACCGTGCCACCATAGAAGGTGCTTGGATAGCTGTCGGGGTGTAAGCCCGCGTGAAGCACAATCCGCCGGATTTTCCTTGCCTGCAATGAACCGCCATCTTGCAAGCGAAGTGAGCTCTTGTATGGACGTTACCCGGTTCCGTACGAAGTCCTTCCATTTGGCGGGATGTGAAGTAATCCATGTCAATGCCACTGAAGAATCTGTCCAGAGAAAGATCGGAGCGTCTCCGAGGTCGAGCGTTCTCTGAACATACACCAGAAGCCGCGCCAGAAGAAGAGCAGCATTCAATTCGAGTCGGGGAATTGACAGTCGTTTCAATGGTGCGACTCGCGTTTTTGAAGAAATTAACGTGACTGTGGTGGAGCCGTCGAAAGAAGTTGAACGAAGGTAAACGACTGCTGACATGGCCAATTGTGAAGCGTCCGAAAACCCATGAAGTTCAACTGCGTGTGAAGGTGACAGTTGAAGCCATCTCGGGAGACGAATGAGCGAAAGATCGCTCAGATTGTCTCGGAAGCCTTGCCATTTATCTTGAAGACGAAGTGGGAGTTGGTCGTCCCAGTGAAGTTCGGCCATAGATAGTTCCTGCAAGAAGACTTTTGCTGTGATGATAACTGGTGCGATGAATCCTAAGGGATCGAAGAGCGAAGCGGTCTCTGATAAAATTGTTCTCTTCGTCATCTCAGCATTGAAGGAAGTCTGAATCTGGAACCGGAAGTTGTCCTCGATGGGATTCCAAATGAGGCCAAGAAGTTTTACGGTAGGCTCTTCCGGCTGTATCACGATGGAGTCTGAATGTGAAGTCGAAGAGACGTGCTGAAGGGCTTCACTGGAATTTGCTGACCATTTTTGAAGTGGAAAGCATCCGCGTTCATAAATGCCTTGAAGTTGGACCGCTGTGGATTGAAGTTCCTCGATCGTGTCGGCACCGCCGAAGATGTCATCGACATATCTTCCCTTTGTTAAAGGCGAAGCAGCTAGAGGGAAGTCGTGTCCCTCGTCTTCGACCAACTGAAGCATGACGCGAATGGCTAGGAAGGGTGCGCAACTGAGACCATAGGTGACGGTGGTCAATTGATAAGGGACGATTTGATTGTTGCAATCAGTCCACAAGATTTGTTGAAGCGGCCAATCATCAGGGTGCACCGCAATCTGACGGAACATTTTCGCAATATCTGTTGCGAAGACGAAGCGATGCCGGCGGATCCATAACAGCACGTCTGAAGTATCTTGCTGAAGTTTGGCTCCGGTATGAAGAAGGTCGTTTAGAGACGTTCCATTCGAAGTCTTGAACGATCCATTGAAGACAACACGTAGCTTCGTTGACGTGCTCTGAGCACGGAAGACGCCATGATGTGGAAGAAAATATTGAAGTATTGAAGGGTCCATGGTCGGCGCACGAATCATGTGGGAGAGCGCTTCGTATTCTTGAAGGAAACCAGAATACAGGTCACGATACATCTCGTTCGACGCTAACCGCCGTTGAAGCTGTAATAGACATCGTTTGGCTCCGTGGTACGAATCGCCAAGTGACGAAGGTGCTGCCTTGAAGGGAAGTCGCACGGTGTATCGTCCTGAAGCGTCTCTCGTGTGCGTCTCTCGGAAGTGCTGCTCACAGGAGGCTTCATCCGGGTCGGGTGTAGAGGCCGAATCCGGAAGAACTTCCTCTTGCTCCCAAAACTTAACGAGCAATGAAGTGACCTCCTCCTCTGCAGAAGAATGCTGAATACGAACCGGGTTTGAAGTCGAAGTGTCAACCGGGCCGAGTACGATCCATCCCAACTTTGTTCGCTGAGCGATTGGCTCAGAAGGTCGCCTCTTAACAATGTCGGACTCTACAAGGAGGCCGTAGGAGTCTGCTCCAATGATGAAGTCGACGGGTCCCGGCTTCAGAAAGTCGGGATCTGCCAGAAGTAGACCTTGAAGGTGTTGCCATTGTTTGGAGGAAGTGAAGGATGGCAACGTTGAGGTAAGAACAGTCATTACATAAGCAGTGACCGGAATGACTGACGATGGATCGTGTATGGACGTGAGTTCGACCGTAGTCGCTCCCCGCGTCCTGCCAGCTCGTTGACTGCCAATACCCAAAATGTTGATCGATGCGGTTGTACGATTTAATCGCAGAAGTTGAACTATGCGCTCGGATACGAACGATAGTTCTGCACCTGGATCGACAAGAAGTCTGATCCGATGCGAGGCGCCCAGAAGGTGACGAAATAATTGCTTGGCTTGTCGCCAGTAAAACTGAAGGTCTTACCGTATCGATGTTTGCAGAGACCTTACTGTTGCTGGAATGAAGTGCACCCTTGGAAGTGTCGAAGTGACTAGAAGTGTCCGATGGAAAGAAGTTCGCCGGTGAAGTGACTGTACTGGAAGTGACGTCGCATTGTTGACTGCTGAGGAGTCAAGCCTTCGGCTCTGTTGGCGACGATGAAGCCTGCGGTCCGGACGTTGAAGGTTGAGGAGCTGATCTCGAAGTGCTCGCAGTTGTTGGCAGGTGTATCAGGGAGTGATGCTTCCCGTTACACTCAACGCATCGGCTCGACACTCGGCAATTGATTGCCGAATGCGGTCCGAGGCAGTTGTAGCAAAGCCTCCTTTGCTCTGCGATGGTACGTCGCTCCGTCGGTGTCTTTTTCTTGAAGAGCTCGCAGCGAGCGATGAAATGAGTACCGAGGCAGTAATGACAGTTAGAAGTGGCCGGTCCCATCGGACGAAGAGATTGAGTTGAAGCGATCGCCTGTGAAGTGTCCACGAACTATGAACTGTCGTCTGACGGATCGGTAGGAGTGAAGGCTGGCATGGCCTTGGCGGTTGGGTGTGGCCGTGCCGACCGAACTGGTGATGGATTGACTCTCGAGCCTCCGGTGGAAGGCCAGAGCCGGGAATCGTCCTCGCAAACTTCCATCGCTCTTACGCGGGTGGCGAGGAACTCCCGAAGTTGGTCGTACGATGGCGGGCAAGTGGACGATCCCAGGCTCAGCTCCCATTTTTCTCGAAGGTAAGTATCGAGCCGAGAGACGACGAAGTGCGTCAAGAAGATTTGCTCCCGATCCACCGGAACATCCAGGGCTCTTAAGGCATGGAGGATCTCGTCGGTATTATGTAGAAGCGCACTCAAGGATTTCGCCGATCGAGGAGTCACAATTGGCGTACTATAGAAGCGGTCCAAGTGTGAAGCGATAAGGAGTCGTTTATTCTCGAAGCGTCCGACGAGGAGGTCCCATGCAGAAATGAATGCATCTGAAGGGACCGGAAGATTGGCAATGAGTTGAGCGGCTTCTCCCGTCAGAGAAAGCCGAAGGTAATGCCACCGAGGTTATGTCCGGATTTTGTCCCACCAGGGAGACAAACAGGTCTCGGAAGGAACGCCATAATTTGAAGGTTCCGTCAAACGTGGGAAGTTGGATCTTCGGAAGTGCTGCTCGCGTGTTCGAAGTTCCCGGAATCGCAGAAATATCGGCTAAGTTGGCTCCGGTTGGTTCGGCATGATCGAAGTGCTCCTTAATGCTGAGGAGGTTGACCTTGGCTTCTTCATACGCGCTCTGGCACTGGGCTTCGACCGCTTCCTTAAAGTATGCCGTCTCTGCCAAGTTCTCGCAATTCATTTCCAGGAGCGCCTCGTGCTCTCGCTGGAAGCGTTGCCAATTTGTTTCGAGCAGCTCCAGCCGGGTGACTGCGAGCGTTTTAGAAGTGTTAAGGGTAGTCGCCTCTCTGGTCTTGACGGTAATATCCGAAATGCAATGCATTGTGCTGGTCAGTCCGGCAATACGACGCTCCATTTTGGCAGCGTTGCTAGTCATGATGGTGGCAATGAAGAGGTTCTGGAAGAGCTCGAACAAGTGCACAGTTGAAGAGACCGAAGAGAAAGAAGAGTCCGAAGTGACTGACGCACGCGCACGAAGTAAGCAAATCACGTCGCACACAAAAGTCAAAATCGTCGAAGCGTCCTTGTCGAAGAGTCACCAGCTTACAATTCGCGTAAGTCACACGTGAAACCGTCGGCAGTCACTCATGGGTGCGAGAGAGAACGAGAACGTTCTCGTAGTGTTCAACGCACTGGCACACGAGGTCGAAGCGAAGAGACGAGATCGCGCACTCACACGAGGTGGCCGTTGAGCGTGTACCTCGCGCTTGACCACAAGACGAAGCGTACCGGCTATTTCGCGCACTAACACGCGTCGAAGCGTTCGTAAGGGTCCCTCGCACACAACCACACGTAGAAGTGTCGGTGATTTAGACGAAAAGCCGTCTAAGGAGCGAGTGTGAGAGAGCACGAGACAGCGAAGCACTACCGAGGTACGAAGAGCCGCACAAAACGGACGACGCGAAGATAGGGCTTACGCGAGTGCGAGAGAGCGCGATAGAACGAAGCACTGTCGAGGTACGAAGAGCCGCACAAAACGGACGACGCGAAGATAGGCCTTACGCGAGTGCGAGAGAGCGCGAGGTACGAAGACCGGCACAAAGCGGAGACGACGGTAACCGTCGCGCGACACTTTCTTTGTCCGTTACCTTATGGAAAATTCACGAAATAATTGCACTAATTGTTCACCGGTTTTTCTCACTGGTTTCACTTCACCTAGATCCGGCTCGAAGGACCATTAAATGTCTGCAAAGGTGGGGGCAGACCCGGGATCTGGTTTAGGTGAAGTGACGGAACGGAGAAACACAGTGAAATGGTGAACTCGTGAACAAAAGAAATGAAGAGACCGGAAGAATTAACAAAATAAAATAACAATGTTTATTATAATACTATACACTGTACACAATGATGATGTACCGGCGTGCGAGCCGATTAATGGCGGCACCGTAACTCGCGACCGCGTGGCCGTTTGAATTATTTCCTTTTAGAGAGCCGTTGTCGTTATAAGAGATCGTATCGAATTTCACCACAATCAATAAGAATATCCACGAAAGAAAGCCGGTCAGAATAGTAGTCCACAGAGTCACAAGGAAGAAATCGAAGGAATAGCCGAAGTCAAAGATACAATTGAAGAAACTTAGAAGCGCGCGACGAAACCCTTTTCTACTGGAAGCCGAACTAGAAGTAAAGATGCCGGAAATCGATGTAGTTGATCGATTGATGAGTGGGGGGAGATCTCGTTACGCGCGAGTACGGCCGAGTCCACCCGAGAGTCAAAGGCCGAGACCTGCTGACCTCTCGCATGGACTCCCGACACTACGCACTTTCCTGAACAGTCTTACAATGTGAGGATGTGCGTGTGCCCGCTGCGAGTGACCGGTAGTGGTCCGACGATGTCCATGGATACTTTGTCGAAGGCGGCGCCAGGTGTGTCGGTTATCAACATTGGTTGTTTAGTTTTAACACGGACCAATTTTTTCAATTGGCAATTCCGGCAATTTTGTATGTACTCCTGGACTTGGATTTTCATCTTAGGCCAGAAGTATTTTTGACGCAAACGTTTATACGTTTTCGTTACGCCTTTGTGTCCTCCGAATAATGATTCGTGGAATTCTGCGATAATTTTTGTTCGATCCTCGGAAGGAGGTATCTCTACGGATTGTTTGCACACTGTCAGAGTGCATGTGGTGTCAGACAGATGGTCTGTGATAATTTTTAGGATCGTTTCCCATGATATATTATCGATTTTTGTTTTTGCAATGCTAATCTGTTGCAAACCTAGCTGTTGTATGGCGTCTTGCAGTGAGCTCACAGCTTCGGCTACGTCATCGGGAGAGGCGTTGGCTCGCAGATCTGCTTTAATTGGTAATGCCAGTAAGTACCTATTTTTCGTTTTTGTTGCCTTAACGCGGCACAGGGTGAGATCCCTGTAATTAGGTAGTAGATTGTTTGTTTGCAGATCGGCGGCTCCCGCGTCTACCGGTTGACCTTTTGTTGTTATGAAATGTATTAAGTCGTCCTTTCGCATGGACAGAGTGTCGTGATTTTCGACGATTTTGAATGTAGGATTTTCATTCCTTGGTTTATATGGGATGGTGGCGCGATCGAATATCGCGTCATCATCGTTTGATGACTCGCTGTCGGAATCGGTTTCGTTGTTATTTAGTATCGGTCCAATCGACTCGCTGCTGGTGCTCGGCAGGCCTCGTGCAGGAGCTACTGTGGTTCCGATTATCTCTGGTGGGTTTCTGGACAGTGCGTCAGCATTCGCATTGATTCTGCCAGGTTTGTATATGATTTTATAATTATAGTTTGCCAATGTAAGTCGCCAGTGGACGAGTCGATTGGCCGGGTCTTTGACAGAGTTGAGCCAGACCAAAGGCTTGTGGTCGGTGACTAGAGTGAACTCTCAGCCGTATACGTACGGGCGGAACTGTGCGACCGAATATACGATTGCTAGTAACTCCTTTTCTATCGTGGAGTAATTTTGTTCCGGCTTGGATAGGGTACGTGAGGCGTACGAGATGGGTTTGTCCTTTCCAACCGTGCCTTGGCTCAAAATGCCCCCTATGGCTGAATTTGACGCGTCTGTGGTTATGACAAATGGCTTTGTAAAATCTGGATACTGAAGTACAGGTGCATTATACAAGGCCTTACGCAAGTTGTTGAAGGCTTGCTCCTGCGCGTCAGTCCATTTAAATGTTGCTGATTTTTGTAATAGTTGAGTCAAGGGTTTTGCAATGCCCGAGAAATTTTCAATAAAACGCCGATAGTAGCCGGCTAAGCCCAAAAATTGTTTAATTTTTGTGGCCGTAGTTGGTCGAGGATAATTCTCGATCGAATGGAGTTTGTTGGGATCGGGTTTTACGCCGTCCTCACTTATTGTATGTCCTAAGTATGCTACTTCCTTCCTTAAAAATTCGCATTTATCCGGTTGGAGCCTGAGATTGGCCTTTCGCAACCGGGTTGCCAATTTTCGGAACTTTATTTCATGTTCCTGGAGTGAGCTTGCATACAAGACGATGTCATCCAAATACACGAATAATTCCGTGCCCTGGAGACCAATTAGCACACGATCCATTAGTCGCTGGAAAGTGGCTGGAGCGTTTTTGAGCCCGAAGGGCATTCTCTCGAACTGATAATGCCCAAAGGGTGTTGAGAAGGCCGTTTTTGGGGCGTCCTCTTGGTTTAGTTTGATCTGGTGGAACCCACTCGCCAAATCGAAAACTGAGAAGTATTTGGCGCTACCCAGCTGGTCCAATATTTCCGTTATATTGGGCAGCGGGTATGCGTCGCCGATTGTTTTCTCATTGAGATTTCGGTAATCTATTACCATCCGCCATCGCCGGTTACCATGCGAATCGGCCTTTTTAGGTACGATCCACAGCGGGGAACTGTACGGAGATTCGGACGGGGAGATAATCTTATTGTTGATTAACTCCGTTATATTTTTTGTGATTTCATCCTTGTGAGCAGGAGGAAATCGATATTGTCGGGTGAAGACTGGTTGTTCATCCGTTGTGATTATTTTGTGCTCTATTGCGTTAGTCTCTTCGAGCGGTTGACCAGGAACCTGGAATAGGTCTTGGTTCTCGTTTATTAGACCGTGTATACTACTTTGCTCGTCCTCGTTTAAGTGATCGAGTCGTAGTAGGTCTGTTATGGTGGCAGGTGGACCCGAAGCTGTCTGAGCAGCTAGGGTATGCACTGTTTCCACCATGGAAAATTGCTCGAGGGAGATAGCGGGTATTTTTATGGTCGTCCCCTCCGTATTCGTGTTGAATATCCGGAGGTACGTAGTACCGTTTTTGCTGCGAGCGATTGCTTCGCCAGCGTATATCCCGTTCCCTAATTCGAGCCGAGGTATGTAACCCTCGTTTGTCTCGGGGTTCGTGGTTTTTAGTTTATACACGCATCCCGAGCGCGCTGGTAATGTAATCTGAGCTTGATTTTTGAAGGGTATGGAATGAACCCCCCCACTCACTGACGCGGATTCCCAACCTATCCGGGCTCCGTTTGTCCCGTGAAACTCTGATCCAAGGATCGCAGATTGCTCTATGAGGAAATCATTGGCGACTACGTGAAAGTCTGATTTAGACCCCTTAATGTCCAGTTGGACTTTGCCCAGTGTGTATACCGGGTCTTTTGAAATGCCTTGAAGGCGTAAAATTAGCGTACCGTCTCGGTGGACTTGCCGTTTAAGAGCTTTGGCCTTGATCAGGTTTGGGTCGGAGCCGGAATCGACGAGAAAATCGTGCGCGGATGTGAGTTCTGGTGTTTGAAGCTCGATTACAGGTATGAATGAATTACGCGTTAGGCGCACGTCGGCGTGTCCGACGGTAGCACACGTGGTGCTTGGGGTTCTTTTTGTTGGGTTAGAACCGCTGTTTTTACGGGGTGCTGTGGTTTCTCCGGGCGCGTCGCACCCGATTGGTGCGCTCCGGTGAACCCGTTTCCCGATTTTCGGTTATTGTCGTTTTGACGTTTGTAACACTGTTCCAAGGTGTGACCTGGCTTAGTGCAATATTCGCAAGTTGCGTTTTTAGTATATTTTGCGCTATCGAAGTAGCGTGGTTTGTTGTCGGATGATGAGTTATTCCCATTGTTGTTGTACGGTATTTTACCGACAGGTTTAGTTTGCGGGTTTTTAAGCCAGCATTTCTTGATATTATGGCCATTCTTGTGGCAATGAGAACACGTGACTTTACCCGTGGTTGAGGATTTCACGTGGGTGATCGGGTGAGTGGAGCGAGGCTCCGTTTTGATGGAGAAACGGGCGCGGTCGCGTTCCATTTCTTTATCCACCCGTATGGCCGCATCGTAGGCCGTATTTAGGTTCTGGTACCCTTCCATTTTCAGCCTTACCCGAAAGTCGGGTGGTAGGCCGGCGAGGAAACACGACAGAGTTTCTGTTTCGTGCCTCTTTATACGGTCTGCGGATAGGGTCCCGAGATCGCGTATATCGCCGTCTATTATGGCCGTATGGAGGTCCTTTACCCGAGATATGTAGTCGATAATGTGTTCGCCGCGAGCTTTGGCGATATTGCCAAGCTCACCGCGGTATTGGTGGCTCGATTTGGAAGCCCCAAATGTAATTTTGAGTTTTTCGACGAAATGGTCGACAGACGTGAATACGTCGTCTTCCACCGCCGTATAAGCTCGATCCTGTAATTTATTTCTCAGGAGTCGGGCCAGGTTGGGTTCATGTTCCTGGGGGAACATTTCCCGAACGCGAAGACATGCTCTCGCGAATTTTAACACGGATATGTTCGATCCGGTAAAAGTTGGGACGGATTGTAACGCGTCCTTGTAATTGAGTTGGGGAATCGCGAGATCGCGATATGTGGGTGTTGCCCGTGGGTGACCTCGCGTATCCGACTGTTGGTAGGGCGGTGCCCTTTGATGGTGGGAATTGCGGATCTCCGCGATTTCCTCCCGAAGCGAGGAGAATTCCCTAAGGAGGGACCCAAGCATGCTAGGGTCCATGTAAGGATCAGGTGATGTCCTGTCATACCCGGAGGCTTCGTGGGCCCTGGGGGTATGTGGACGATTAGGTGTTTGAGGGTGTTCTATAGGAGCTGATAGCCTTTCGGCTTGTTCACGCTCACGTTCCATGAACGCTTGTTCGAGTTTTAGGAGCTGGGCGTGTTTTTCCTGGTTTTCCGATTCCAGGTTTTTTAATGCCTGTTCTTGGTCAAGGATTTTTTTTTGTTTTAGTGAAAGTTGGGCTTGTAGGGTCTCTATTTCCCCTTCTGTGAGAGGTTTTGACTCGGCGGTTTGAGCCCTTGTGTTCGCCATTTTAGACGATTTTTAGGGTATAATTTAATAAATTTTAAGGTTTTTAGGCACCAGTCCGAAAGAAGGTGTGCAGAGAGAGATAGATCCCACCGCTGTCACCAGTTTTATTATTTATGTTACGTCCTGGTTTCAGAAATGTAATGCAAATAATAGGGGTGGCTTTTTGTTTCAGCGGGAATGCGCCCACTGGGGAAAAAAGCCGTCTCAGACACGCTTCTATTGGGACCGGTGGTGCCGGTATGGTAGGAAAAAGGAGTACCCGACCGGAGGGAGGTAATTTGTTATGAATTTATTACGACCTCGTTACGGACGGTCTTCGAGATAGTTTTTAGGTCGTTTTACCGGTACAGAGGGTACCTTTAGTGACCATTGGTCGGTAAAACAGGTAAATCCCCGGTAGGTGCTATGGATTGAGGTAAGTTACCGTTAGTGGGTAAGGTAGGAAGTTAGTAGTTATACTGGTTATCAAGGTGAATTTGTTCTTACCTTGAGCTGATGATGACTGCGTACAAGCGGAGTGCGTAGCGGGTTGGTTACTCCAACGTGATGACTGGAATTTCAGGGCTAGCTGGTGCAGGTGGTCCTCTAGGTGTATCCGGTCTCGGAGGTGCCGTTGGCGAAGGTGGTGGAGTAATCGGTGGTGACGGAATCCGTTGGTTACGGAGACGTCTCAGGAAATCGTTGGAAATAGAGTTGTGTTTCCAACAGACAACGAATAGATCGGCACTTCGGAAGAGTCGAACTGATACGACGAGTTCTTCGATGATCGTCGGTTTCGGATAGTTATTATAAAAAGCCGCACTATTTACGGATGATAGTTCGTGGTACAGAGCACCGGTATGACCGGTAGTCTGACTTGTCTGTCCTAGTTCCGTGGCGATAGCTTTCCTTACAGCTCGGCTTACTCCCCCGCGGCGTCTACCCATTTATTAGAGAGATCTGATAAGAAAAGACTCGACTCGTTAATTCGGTCGTTGTCAAGAATAATGGTTTGTCGCAACGTGCAAGTGGTATGCACCATAAACGACGGAAGGATCACGCAACGTGCAAGTGGTATGCACAATAAACGTGAGAGAGAAGGATCACGCAACGTGTAAGTGGTATGCACAATAAACGTGAAAGGAGAGGGTGGTTCAACGTGCAAGTGGTATGCACAATAAAAACCGGGTGAGGTAGGTGTGAGTAGCTCTTCAGCGCCCGATGTAACGAGTCGTGTAATTACCGTTTGAATAATTTAACCCCACTCGCGATGTACGGAGGAAGGTGAATAAAGTAAGTATGGGCACTAGGTTTACTTACTTAATAAAATGTATTAATTGAAATTATTGCGATACAAGAAGTATTACAAGAACACCGGAATCGTTTAAGGAACTGCGCAGTGTAGGCCCGATACAATGGATGAATGATCGCGAATGTTCGGCGCACTTTAACTGTGTCTTACGACTTTTCGCGTTAAATCGAAATCCGAATTGATTCTATATAATGTTAAGTGAAGTTTAGTTATAGTGGAACTGTACTTCGTAATGTATGTAGTTGATGTAATCGCGTGCAACGGTATGACTGCTCTCGGTGGCTGTCTGAGCTGAACTGGCGAGTCGCGGTGCGCGCTGTGATTTATATCATTCCCCGGGTAGAAATTTGTAGGGTTTGCCTTATTTGCTACTAGGCCCTGATCAGGTAGCGCTACGGCTTGCCATAACATGGCAAGCCTGAGAAGGTCCTTATACGGCCCTGCAAAAGCCTGCCGTAAGACGGCCGTGGTCAGGCTTGCCTTATAGCGCCCTGCAAAGGCCTGCCGTAAGAGGGCCGTGCTCAGGCTTGCCTTATAGCGCCCTGCAAAGGCCTGCCGTAAGACGGCCGTGCTCAGGCTTGCCTTATAGCGCCCCGTCAATGCTTGTCGTAAGACGGCCGTGCTCATGCTACTATCACATTAATTTTGTTCACTGCTTATACAAAATCAATGTTAAATAATTTTCAAAGTCATAAAATATACAAAATATAATATAAAACAGAATTGGACAATAAATACTAATATTTATCTTAAGTTTGGTGCGCAAATTGAACTGGCTAAAAAAAGGTGTTTTTGAATAAGTGAATGAAGAATGAAACGGTTCCGACGTAGACATTTTTTGGGTTTTGCCTGTTATTATTAGGTTTGGAATCAGGAACAAAAATATATATATTCTATCGAAATATAAGTTTTATTTTCATGTTCTATATTTAGCAATGAAGAAAAGGAATTACATATGTTTTCTTGACTGAATCCGTAGAAATTTTAAAACATACCATTTTTGTTATGATATCTTCAAGTGTGCATATTTTTACGCGATTCGTTTCCTTTATTTTCCACATATCAAGCTCTCCGGAGTTACATGGATACTTGAAAATTGGTTTTTCTTTCATAAAAATCGTTCCTGTAATTTGGATAGTATTTTCTTCATGATGTTGAAAGGACATGGTATTAATTTCTAAAATTTGTTTATTTTTAATTAACACAACATTATCAGGTGATATCGTTGTGAGAATTGATGATTTATATCGGAGTTTTTTTATTGTTGTAGAATGCTCTCCCTGTTTTTTGCGTAATATAGATATCATGGGCGGTAGAGTTATTTTAGTATCGTAAGTTACGAATTCTTCGTAAAAACGGCGGGATACTTGGGACAAGGGTCGCTTACCGCTGCGGAGCATTTTTTTAATTTTCCCTAAAGCGTTTTCGAATGGAAAAGCTGTAATGTTGCTGAGAGAACATGCCATATTTTTCGCATCACTAGCCAAGTGGATCAGTGAATGCACATTTAAAACATGGCATTGAGTTCCGTACAAATTTGTACAAATTTCCGTAAATAAAGATTTGCGTGATCGTTAAATTTCAATTCCAACTCTTCTGAGCATAATATTCGACAGCCTGTATGAAAAAGCATGAAATGGTTGTACAGGTCACGAGATAGAATTTTTTTTAATACAACTGGAGCGAGATATAATAAAAATAATCGGAATTCTGTAGCTTTCCACTTTGGAAGATCGATTAACGACCTCGTTGTGCGTTGAAAATCCTGTGGTACTTGCGTTTGTAAATCAAGTAGATGATGTAACAGTTGAAGTTTACTATTTTGACTTAATTTAATTTTCCAAGTACCATTCAGCCAATAATCCAAACATTTTTTCGTTACACCCAAACAGCAAAGATGCATGAAATCCAATACAAAATCAGTAACCATATTAAGTTGAGGAATTGCGAGCAAAGGCGATATGCCTGTATGATGTTCTATTTGCTCTTGATTACGGAAACTATCATTTGTTCTTTCTTCACAATCCGCAGAAGCATATACCATTCGATTATCGCATCGTTTTCCTTTAATCGTGCAACGCTCACATGCATAGTATCCTCCATGGTTTTTAATTTGTTTGATGATTGAGCGAGCGGGTCGGTCGCACACGAAGCATTTAATGCGAATTTCAAACAGCCTATCATTTATCAATATTCCACCCTGTAGCAATTCCAATATCTCAGATATAAAGTTTTCAAAATATTGATTAATGTTAGTCGGCTTTCCAATTCCTGCATATATAGCAACTGGGAATGCTTTATATATATCCGGTTCGAAATGAACTTTGCATAGTATTGGCCAAAATTGTTGACTGCTGGATTTAAATAAAGGAATGCCATCGATGTTGAATTGTAAGTATAACAGATTTTCCATATGTATATCTGTATTTATAACTTTTTGGAGGGTTTTGGTAATACCAAAAAATACAAATTGACCGTTGCGTTCACCATTATCATTTCTGAACTCTTTAATTTCGTACACCGCTTTGGATGTGTTGAGAAATGTTTTTGCCGATTTTGGTAAAGAAGGAAAGGCTCTCGCTCGAAGAATTTTTAACAAACTATCCAAATGAGTGTGCGGTGTATGAGAATCAAGTGCCCACCGTCGAAGTGCCATGATCTCATTTTCATCGTCCTGTACGTCTTGTCGATTAACATAGTCGAGATTTCTTCCATTAACCTCTTCATCACTTTCAAAACTTTCATCACTGTCTCTCCTCATAACTGGTTTGATTTTCATCTGTCGATATTTTTGTTTCATCACCACTATTGTCAACAGAGTGGTTAATATTATCCTCATCGAGGTCATGATCACTTTGTTGATTTTCAGTATAATTGTTTATTCCTTCAGCAGTGATATCGTTTTCATTTTCGTTTTCAAGTATCATCTCATCGTTACTGCTGTCACTGTCTTCATACATTCTCTTAGTCGGCACTGGAAGTGCGGTACTGGTACTTGGACCATTCCAATCTGCACATAAATTCATAAGAAGGTGAATTGAATAAAAAGTGTATACTTCGAATATCTCCGTGTCAAATTTTAAAACTTTAATATGCTTTTCACGCGATCCTAGACGGTAATTCTTTAAAAACTTTCGCTCATTTTGAACTTACTATTCTAGAAAATCATTCAACCAATTAAAAAAAAATCTGCCGAAAATTATTTTACACGACAACGTTCTTAATCGAATTCGTGTTACGTAAAATATTATACTTGAACATTTTTAGGTTATACATACCTAACATAGGGATTAGTATATTTTCATCCGCAATCGTTTCACGTTTTTTTTTGCTGATTCGATGCCTTCGTACCCGCATTTTCGTCGCAAAGCGTGTCTTTGCTTGTGAATTCATTTTGCGAAAATCGTTCGCATCACACAAAAACTTTCGAAGAAACGTCAAATGTGCGCAGTCGGAAAACTTCGACCGTACTCGGCTCTTTCCGAAGATGTCGCTCGTTCACGGACACGCGCCAGTATGATTGTGTGATGGGCGCGTAAGAGACTGGAGAGGGGGTAAGTTTACGCGGGATCTGGCTGCATTGTTCTCATGCTTTCACGTGTCTCGCGCCTTATTACTTTTCAGTCCATAACAGTGTTTGTTTCGGTTAATATTGTTCACTGTGGTGCACTTTTATGTTGCTTATGGAATCGAAGATTGTGTTTATCATACATAAATCATTCACCGTCATTGGATTTAAAACAAAATTTGACGCTACACGTACCGACTACGCAGTAAACGTGAATAAAGACGACTATAACCTACAATAAGTGCGTCGGTTGAGTGTACCATCAAAGGTATGTAATTATGACAGATTAATAAAGTTTATGCATCGAAGGTTAATAAATAAATAGTACTTTTTTATTGCTCATATTGTAGATGGATGACGCATGCTATAAACTCATAGAATTTACAAAAGAAACATGCAATGGAACAAGAAGCGTCGATTTCGTTCCATCGGCGTGGATTACCTATGACTTCGATTTGGATACGTTGTCATCGAAATTCATGCCTCCACCTTATAATGACGAAAACTCGGCCTTATTACATACGCTAGTAAAATGTGCAGATCCTGCACCAGAAGCATGGCCAATGTATTCGATAGCGATACGTGGTGAAGCGGGTAATTTATTTTACAACAAGTAATTGCAGTTTTGATAGTGGATATTTATATTTAAGTTTATCTGATGTATTCAATTTGACAGGAACTTACGACGAAGCAGTGCGTAGGTTACAAATTCTGAACGAGAAGGCGTTTGCATATTCTTCGGATACGGATAACGATGCCCAAAGCAAAGCTCTTGTCGCAACCGCAAAATATAAAGCAAAAAATGTGCTCTGCAAAGATCGATGGCAAGTGCCAAAAATGGTAGATTCGAACCAAAATTTAAGTAAGTAATTAAGTACCCTAAAAAATTATATACATAAATAACATCATGAAATATAAACTTTAATTTGATCACAAATATAATATCGACTATACTATATTATAAAGTCTCGTTTTCATTCTATCACCACGCAAGAGCAAATTATTCAAATATAAGATATCCAAAAGCATTGGATATAACTACAGTTACTAATTTTTTATATTAAAGATTTTTTGCATGATTGACATCTCATTTCATATATATTAACAATTATTTGTTATTTCCAATTTATTATAATATGTAATTCGAATTATTGTTTATTTTCGATTCTGCGTAGTATCTGAAACTGGCCCTTCAGTTAATCCAAAAAGGAAAGCCAATGAAGACAAAGTACGTAATCGTATGATCTCTATATTCAATTAATATTTTATATGCTTGGGAAATAAATTAGAATACAATCTTCACAGAAACACAAAAAAAAACTTGTCTAAACGAAATTTTGATACGAGGTGCAACGTCAGCAACATGCCAGGGACAGTTTTGTTCAACGATTTGATACCCATTATGAATAGCAACTGTCCATTAGAAGGTAAAAAATAAGAAAAAAATGTCTAATTCGATCTGCGCAACAATATTGATACTGTTCATTTTCCTGTTTCTTCAAATCCCAACTTATTATAATTCACTAAAAAAATGAAGAATACAGTTACGGTTTAATCACTGTGGTTACAGGAAATTTAATATTTATACAATTTTTAAATTTGTTTTTGTTTTCCTTCTAAAGATATTGAAGATATCAAAGCAGTGATCAATAAAGGTTTCCACTCCCAGAGTCTAAAGCTTACGCAGATATCATTGCAGCTGGAGGAAATTAAAAATATGATGACTGAGCTCAAGATTGGAAAGATATCGGAAGTTCTTAAATTCACCAATGCTGCCGAAAAATACGATCTCGAAATTCCAGTGAAAACCCTGGAAGATTTTAAAAAATTCGATTCTAAGCTAAAAGCAGACGAAATTTTTCGGGATGATATAGTATAAGTGCTCAGCGTCTATCTTTACTTTTTTTGTTATCAAAATCTACTCTAATACAATTGTTCTTTTTTAATCAGATGGCCAATATGTGGACATTAACAAACGTTCAAGCATCCATGCTGCAAACCGTCAGAGAAATTTTTAAAAGATTTATTGCACGGGATGTAATTGTACAATGTACGGCCGTAAAAAATACTGGAAGAAAAATACAGCTCAACAAGACTCAATTTTTGTCTTGTGTCCAAGGTAACTTTTTTATATTTCTTGACATGTATGAGGTTTACAAAATATATTATGTAATAACTAAAGTACGTATCGTATTTCAGGCGTCATTTTGGCTAAACATAAAGATGAAGAGAAAGCTGGAACCCTTAGCATTAAAGATTTCGAACAAGCTGTGGGCAAAGTTATTAATAGCGCAAAGTATTGGGATGGTAATCGCTTGCTGAGAAAAAGCACGTTATAAATATGTATGAATATAATAGTATTTATCTATATATATATATATATATATTGTGACGAGGCATTATAGGCCTCGCAGGCACGTCGAGTACAAACAGCAGCGTCGCGCTGTCTCGCACCCGTGGTGGAAACCAGGTACGGTCGAACGGGCACTGTCGTCGAAATCTTCGTAAATTTCAGAGAGACGACGACCGACGACGTCGGCAAACGACGGAGAGGGACGACGGCTGACGGCAGAGCGAGAGAGATGGCTGTGCCGAAGGAGCGATCGTCGATCGTCGGACGGACTCTGCCCCGACCACGTGACCGAGAGAGCGACGGAGCCGGCCGGCGAGAAGGATGAGATATTAAGGACAGGGAGTTAGAAATTGATCGCCGATTCGAAGAGTTAGAAATTGATCGCCGAGTAGGAAGTTAGAAGTGGGACTACGAATAGTTAGAAAAGCTAAAAAGAGTTGTTAGGGAGAGAGTCGAGATCGGAGAAAGGACGAGTGAATAGAGAGAGTGAGGAGTGAACAGAGTAGAGTGAAGAAAGAACGAATAGAGTGGAGAGAGAGTGAGCAGTGTGTGAGAAGGCGACAGAGAGAGGATAGAGCGAGCGAGCGAGCGAGAGACCGAGAGATCGGAGGACGAGACATCGGCGAGGACGTGCGAGCGAGAGAGAGCGAGCGAGGCTGAGCCACCGGCGTACTCGGGAGCGAGAGAGAGGAACGCTGCGCGAGCAGAGACGACGAGACAAGGTAGGCGCACGTGGTGCACCATTTCTTTTGTAACGCGGCGCAGTAGAGAGCGTCTTGCCCGTCCCCTCGCCCCGCAAACCAAAGGCTGTACCCTCCGGCGTCTCCGGGGGTTGGCCTGAGAGGTAGAACCCGGTAGGTGAATGTGTGTGTGAATCGCGAACGAATTATTGTATGGCGAGAATCGTGTAATCTAGAGTTAAATAAAAATACTTGTTAACTTAGTAGACCGTGCCGATGCTCACACGGAGTTTGTTAATTATTTACGATTGTATGGATGATCCTATGCCCGTCGAATCCCACTATTCCCAGTAGCTAGTCGAGTAGTGAGTGAGAATAAATAGTAGAGAAAAAAACGATACCCTTGGTGCTAAGGGGGAGATACAAGTACCTGGCGCCTAACGAGCGAGAACTACGTAAAGGAAGGGAAAATAATAGTAATCACAATTTGGGCGTCATTATAGATTTTGGGCTGGTAGCTCTTCGCGGTATTTGAGCGAAATTTTTACTGTGGAAGAGCTCGTCACAATATATATATATATATATATATATATATATATATATATATATATATATAAAGTAAATAAACTTGCATTAGTTCGAACTTCTGTGAAATATAAATTATTTGGAATTCCCTCCCACATACTATGGCGTCGCTCTGTACTGCCAAATATTCAGGCAACTATCCCGGCAGCGTAAAAGCGACCGGATCAGGCAGCCTGATCCGGACCGTATACGCCGAGGCGTTACAGAATCTTACGGGGCGCTACTGGCTGCCTTATTAGTGCCGTAATAGGGCAGTCAGGCAGCCTGACAGTGCCCGGAGCAGGGCCCTACCACAATTTCTACCCGGGTCCCTTATGGGTCTGATAGAGGGGGAAGCCCTTTGTTCCGAGGTGGCGAGTCTTTTGGTGACTCACCTTTACTCTCCTCTGAACTCTGTTGTGGCTAGGAGTCGTTATCACGTATACGGGGGATCCCTTTACTCGAGGGCCCCTTATCAGTTATAGAGTTACTCGAGGGTCCCTTATCAGTATGGAATTACTCGAGGGTCCCTTATCAGTAGGGAAAAATATTGGGTTACTCGGAGACCGTTGAGGTACGTCACTTGTGCGGGCGTCGCAGTCTCTCGGCCGGAGCTCGCTGCTTGTGCCAGCGTTGAAGTCTCCGGGCCGACGAGTGTCGCTTGTGCGAGCGTTGAGATCTCCGGTGCTTCGTCGCTTGTGCGAGCATCGGAGTCTCCGCCTTGATGACGCAACTCCTCGGTTTCCTTAGCTAAATTTGGGGTGTTTGCCGTGGTTCAGAGTTCAGGGGTGGTATATGTATTTACTATGCCTTATTTTGCTCTAGTGTATGTATGTGTTCTCCATCTATGTGTGTGCATGCGCTCATGCAGACACATAGATGGGGAATTTTTAAGAAGTATGTGTATAATATGAATGAATACATGTGTATGTGTGTATTAAAGTATGTGTATGTGTGTGTGACCTCCGGCCGCTACTTATGGCCGTGGGAGAAGTGTCACTTTTGATGAACCTGAGGGTGATCCATGTGTTGAGGAGGACCTGGGACGTAACAATATTTCGAAACATATAAGACAGAGGGATTAACGCGAACAAAGGGAGCCTCGCATCGGTCGATCGGCGACACGAAAAAAAAATAAGATGATTTTGAATTTCGAGAAACTGAGAATGAAGGTAAATACTGAAGAAACGTGTCGTTCGATCGCCGATGCGCAAAACAAATATGGTATTTCGAAACATATAAGACAGAGGGATTCACGCGAACAAAGGGAGCCTCGCATCGGTCGATCGGCGACACGAAAAATAAAATAAGATGATTTTGAATTTCGAGAAACTGAGAATGAAGGTAAATACTGAAGAAACGTGTCGTTCGATCGCCGATGCGCAAAAAAAAATATGATATTTCGAAACATATAAGACAGAGGGATTAACGCGAACAACCCGGGTAGAAATTTTGTAGGGTTTGCCTTATTTGCTACTAGGCCCTGATCAGGTAGCGCTACGGCTTGCCATAATATGGCAAGCCTGAGTAGGTCCTGATACGGCCCTGCAAAAGCCTGCCGTAAGACGGCCGTGGTCAGGCTTGCATTATAGCGCCCTGCAAAGGCCTGCCGTAACACGGCCGTGCTCAGGCTTGCCTTATAGCGCCCTGCAAAGGCCTGCCGTAAGACGGCCGTGCTCAGGCTTGCCTTATAGCGCCCCGTCAATCTTACACCACCCTACTAGAATTTCGTAACGGAGCAGCGCACTCGCTCTCCCCACTCCGGCGCGACACGACAGTATCGCGAGGACCCTCTAGTTCACCCGTTGCCACACAGATGGATGCCGGCGTTCTCAGTTCTCACAAGTGGAAGGGTGCGAGAGTAAAGATAAGTAGGCGAAGAAAGTTTATTTCATAAGCAAAAAACGACCCATCATGAACAATAATATGAATGATAGTCGTAATTTATTGAATGTACAGTTTTCATAGAAATATCTTATTATTTCTTAATAGATATTGAAAATTTGTTTACGGTTTCGAGATAATCGTTTTTTCGCAGCGTTTTAACTCGTACGTTCCACGCTCATGCACTTAACTAAAATCAATTGAGAACATTGTATGTTTTAATTTTCACAGAATATCATTACATCGTACCACCGCTATAACGGGTTGATGAAAATATATCTTTTGACAAGTGTTTTATAGATTGTGTACTGATTTAGATTATGTTACCCCGGGTAGAAATTGTAGTAGGGCACTGTTATGGCAGCCTGATCAGGACCGTATTAGGCAAGGCGTTACCGAATCTAACGGGGCAGTAAGTGCATGCCTTACGAGGGCCGTAACACGGCAGTTAGGCAGCCTGACAGCGCCCGGAGCGGGCCCCTACTACAATTTCTACCCGGGAAAGGGAGCCTCGCATCGGTCGATCGGCGACACGAAAAATAAAAATAAGATGATTTTGAATTTCGAGAAACTGAGAATGAAGGTAAATACTGAAGAAACGTGTCGTTCGATCGCCGATGCGCAAAATAAATGTGATATTTCGAAACATAGAATACAAAGGGATTACGTAGCCGCCGTGCCATACCACCTGTGACTCGACCTATACTAGTTAAAATCTTCTCTCGGACGGTAGTTAGGCTAATTACTCCTATCGGGCCCCACGTTGGGCGCCATTTGTAACGGGTTTTACCCGCACCTTCCGAGAACCTCCGGTTCCGCCACTCGGGGAGGCCCGCGCGGTGATCCGCGCCATTCTCCGCTGCTCCGGCGAAGTGGAGTCGGGACTTGCTGACGCAGTAGGGTTAACCGGGGGCGGACGGGCGCCAGGTACGCTCACGTACCACCGGCCTAGACCGCCCATGTAAGAATTCAAGTAGGGCTTAAACTAGGCCCCGATTATTTTTCCCTAGCTCTAGAAAGGCCCTAACATGGCACCCGATCAGGGCCCTTAGAGGCCGGTCACACTTTGTTCATGAGGGCCTAAAAGGGCTGATTAATCAGGGCCCGACTGGGTGCCTCAACAGAACCCTGCTAAAACCGAATCGGAGCCATGAGGCAGCCCTATTACTGCCCTATAATTGCCAGCTTTATTAGTGGATACATATCAAGCGGGATGTTTTGCAATAAAGAAAACAATTTTATTTTCTGTTTTCTTTATTGCAAAACATCTCCTTTTAGATTTAGCTTAGATTTAATAAAATAGCTTATCGATGTAAAGCTTTAACGAGATCAATAAATGTTTTATTTTTGGCTTTTCTTACAACATAATGCATGTTCCTTACTTAGATATATTTATATCTATAATATATATATTGTTCAACAGCTTAAAACTAGAGACGAAATAACATTAATCGTTTTTTTTTACTTTGGTTTTCTTATTTCGTACGCATCTTACGACCTCCATCCCAGTCCTTGGCATTGTTGAAGGAGCTTGAGAGACTCTGGTGAAATATTTTCTCCGTAATCACGCCTTCATTCGAATGCATACGGTGAACGAATTCTGTAAAATAAATGATTTAGAGATTTTCAACAAACCTTATATAATTTTTATTTACATCATATGAATACATACCGAAAAGTTTTTCGTAAAATGCTGTCCCTTTCAGCATTAACTTGCCTGTTTTTTTTGATTCTCGGACAACTGTACAATTCATGGCGAATTGTTGCATAAAAAACTTCTTTATAATCGCATTTAAAGTTTTTTTTACGTCCGATTCCACGATGCAATTGAGTGCACCGTTCTATAAAACCGAGACATTTTCAACTGGTTCATTTATGCATAATTATTAATGAAAATTGTACAGAATATTCTTCAAATTTCCTCTTATTATATACGTCTTACATAAATAAATAAAAATTGACTATGTCATAAAAAACAATGATCGGAAATCGCCTTTTTTTCGAATCGAATTTTTCGTACAGTTTTAACACTTACAAAATCGTTTTGAAAGTCTGTATTGTCTTTCAAATGTCCGTCGAACACCAGAAAATCGTCGACCGAGCTCAGTTTTTGGATTCCATACTTTTTCATAAAGCCGTCAGGCGTCATCTCGGTGCTAGGCATCTTCATGAACCGTTCAAGGCTGTGCCGAAGTTCTTGTATTTCTTCACTTAAAAACTTTATGGCAGCCGTCATCTTCGTAAGAGTACGTTGAACCGGATCGTTTCCTGCAAATTATGATTAATTTTATTAAATAACAATTTTTGTGACGTTGATGACAACGCGTTGTTTTAATAAAAATTACTTAATCTTTATATCTTTCTCACTCTTTATAATCTCTCTTTCTTTCTTTATCTTTATTTATATTGTCTTATCCATATTATTATTAATATTATATTATCTTTGCAATACTTTACCATTGGAATCAGAAACGAGGTTGTTTTTTGCAGTATTTTCCAGGGGCCGAGTTGCATTTTTTTGAAATCCTTGAAGAGTGGGCAAAATTTTTGCACCATCGGATATGTATTTATTTGGCACTTTTTCTTTGTCCGTTGCATTCTCTGAATTCAACGGATATGATGAAATCGATGGCTGCTTGCAAACAGGCGATTCGTCCACGAGTTTTGATGGAGCGTTGTTTTTTTTTTAATTGGAACTGGAGCAACTGATGTTTTCGGCAAGTACCTTTGACTGAACTTTTTATTTTTTGAACGAACATAAGCAGCCGTAGTTTCTGAGTCAGAAGAACTGTTATCAGAAGAAGCTGAATATGTAAAAAAGACTGTATTTAGCAAATTTTTGTTTCACTTTTCACACTTTTAGATAAATAAATAAGTAAAAATGCAACTCAAACAAAATGTATTACTAGAACCGTTCTCGTCTAACTCCGAAGACAAATTTCGTCGACTCAACATATCTTTTATCGTCTTCGCATCGTCGGATTTTTTCTTTTTTATCAGCGTGGTAATTTCTAGAGAGTTTTTTTCTCCCATATCTTCTGACATAGTTGTGTACGCATATTCTTGATCGCAGAGTTTCTTTACTCTGTTCAACCCTTTGGCATGCGTTTCTATTTAACAATCAATTGAAAAAAAACATTAATAGAAAAAAATGAAAATGTATGGTCAATATAATTTAAAGTTGGATTAAGCCCTTACTTGCATCGCCTTGTAAGGTAACTGGATATGAAGGCCAACTTTCTGGAGGATCTTCTTGGTTTCGAATGAGGGTGCGGATGAGTAGCTTGTCTTCCTCGTTGTATGGAGGTGCCATGTATCGTACGACCAATGATCCAAGTCCCTTGTCATAAGAAACCCAAGAACTTGGCACGCACTCAACTGTGCGTTTACCTTTTTTATCAATTTCGTTAGTAAAACTAATAAGTTGATACGGTCGTAATTGTCGTTTTTGAGACTTCACTGTAAAAACAAAAATATTTATTTCAATAATTTTATTTTGCAATAAATGCTCGCTTTTTTATGATAAAAGTAATATGCCACGTGCAGTTTCGTTTACCATCTATTCTATTAATCATAAGTTTCATGTTATTTTTCTTCAATGTTACATGCGTCATTATAACTGCGACGAAAAAAATGCACGAGGAAATTTAACCCCACTGGTATGGCGCAATAAAAATCGAATTTGTAATAATAAAAATTGTCATTGTTATCTAAAAATTACATAAAAAATTAACAGGAAAGATGTGATGAATTTAAGATTAGAATTGTTATGAAGAAATAGCAATAATTTGTATTGTTCATCACGAATACGTACAGTACAAGTGAGGTACGTGAATACGTATAGTACAAGTGAGGTAAAATTTTCACGTGCTTTTTTTGCGTTGCGATTATAACTGTCAATGAAAAATACATAATAAAAATAATCACGGAGAATGTAAGGAATATACCATTGAAGAGTGATAAGATCAAAATATGATTAGAATGGATGGAACAGATGCTGACAAAAATTTCACATGATACATAACCTCACGTTCATCATATTATTAATAAAGCACGAATAACGAACGATTTTTTTCGTTATATGTATGGGCACGATCTTTCCACAAATGTACCATAATTTAATAGTGAACAAGAATAAAAAATTATACTTACTTATTCCACGAGATTTCACTAATACACACACGCAATAACTAGAATCGTTCGCACTGTTTATACTTTGGTTGTATTACTGACGCTGCTGGCGCTCGCGGTCATGAAGAGTCACGAATGCATCTATTGTATGCATATATGTATACACTTGTGTATAGGATTCATGGCTCTTTGTTCGTACGGCGATGTTTTGGAGGGAATTTAGCATCGGTTTTCAGTCGATGTCTATACTCATATAAAACTTTATACGCGAAATACGACGCGACCGAATTTTACGAACCAAATATTTTTCTCGAGAGTGAATAACGAAAGTGAATATAACGCAGATTGATATGGATCATCGTAAAAAAAAACGTGCGTGTGCTCGTAAGCGAAAGAGTCGATTACTTCTCAAGGAAATTGAAAGTGAGGCAATAAAAGCTAATATGGTAGCGAATAGACAGAGCGAAGGAAGTGTTTATGGTAAGGATAATGTCACATTAAAAATTTTTTATTCCAAAATTAGACTCGTTCAGAAGAATTCGCATTTATCAAGAATATGAACGATATTATAGGGGAAGAAGTCGCTGTCCAAGTCTGCGACAACGTCGATTATGGACACAAACACAATAGAATTGGGAATCCAAATTTGGACTTGATGAGAGAAAATATTTTCAACGAAGACTTTGATCCTGTCGCTGAGGAAGAAAGACAAAGTGACAAGGAACGGTCACTCCCGAAAGAAATTGAGGATCTTCGTCAGTGGGCTGTGAACACTCAAATTAGTCACACGCATCTCGAACAATTATTACTCATCCTGAGAGAAAGATTACTTCCTGACTTGCCAAAATCTGCCGTGACGTTTCTGGGCACACTCCATGCTAATTACAATATTCGGAGTATGGAAAGTTCAACAGACGGAGAACCTGGGGAATTTGTGTACTTCGGAATCGCAACTGGGTTGGAAAAACATCTCGCCAGCTTCCACAAAGGAGATATTGATTTAATTTTGAATATAGATGGACTGCCATTATCAAAATCTGGAAAAATTTCTTTTTGGCCGATTTTAAGTAAAATTTATTATGAGCCCGATGTGTATAAGCCATTTGAAGTTGCCGTCTATGCTGGAGCTGGCAAACCCAAGGATGCAACCGATTTTTTTGAAGATCTCATAAACGAATTGAATATCTTGCACCGAGATGGTTTCCGGTTGAATAATAAGATTTTTAAAGTCAATTTGAAAGCCATTGTTGCCGACACTCCGGCTCGTGCTTATTGTGGAGGTGATTTTTTAATTTCGTTTATTTCATTAACGGCACTCGCTTACAATCCTCCTTAAATTGTTGTTTTTTTTTCGTCATAGGTACCAAAGGACACGGTGGCTACTGTGCCTGCGAACGTTGTACCGTCTATGGGAAACCCATTAAAGTTGGACAAAAAAAAACTCAAATAGTTTACCCTGGAGTTGATCATCCAAAACGATCCAATATGTCTTTTCGAGAGAGATTGGACCCCGAACACCATATCGGAAATTCTCCTCTCGAACTAATAGAGCAGGACATTGATATGACGACCATCTTTCCGCTGGATTTCATGCATCTGGCCTGCGTCGGAGCTATGAAAAAAATATTAGAAATGCTCGTGTCTGGACCATTGAAAGTGCGCATGAACTTGAGAAACAGACACGAACTTTCTCGCAGATTGATTTCATTCAAAGCTCAAATACCAAAAGAATTTCAACGAAAGATGAGATCAATCGCTTGTGTATTTAAGTGGAAAGCCACCGAATTTAGATTCTTTCTTTTGTATTGCGGTCCTATCGTCCTGAAAAATTTATTGGCCGAAAATTTATACAATCATTTTTTATTGCTGCACACGAGCTTCAGAATTTTGTGTAATGAAACATTGGCTATATTATATAAAGAAAAAGCCAGGAAATATTTGAATCTCTTTGTACTTTCAATGCCAAGTTTGTACGGCGAACAAGCTCAGAGCATTAACATTCATAATCTCTGTCACGTCGTCGATGATGTTGAAAATTTGGGTTGTGATTTAAGTAAAATCAATTGTTTTCCTTTTGAGAGTCATCTTGGAACAATTAAACGTTCAATCAGAAGTCCAAATCGACCCTTGGCGCAATTGTGTCGCCGGCACTATGAAAAAAGTATCATTTCCCGTAGACTGATAGAAATTCCTTCGAAATTTCAGATTAGACAGAAGTATCTCGAAAATGGAGAAGTGATTGTAAAAATTTTTATTTTTAATCATTCCACATTTATTGGCACGAGAGTGCCAGATAACGTTGTGCTTTTGCGTAATGGATACGTCGCGAAGATTAATAAAATTTTCGGACGTAACGAGTCTGAAGAATGTTTGTATATTCAAGCAAAAGTATGGAAAAAAAAAAATCTATTCATGTACCCAACAAAGTCATCTAGAGTTTACGAATGGCGAATTATGTCAACAAATTCAGTTGATGGTGTTTATCCCGTCACGAGCATTGAACGGAAATTAGTACAATTAAAAATGTCGAGGCAACCAAACGGTGTTGTACACACATATGTGCTGTCATTCCTGCACACATGAATATTATTTAAAAAAAAAACTATTTTTGTCTTGCGAAACTTATTTTCCAAACGTTGTAAATGTTTATAGAATACAAATATTTGTAGTAAAATTCCACGCGTATGTTTATTTCAAGTGATCTAACCTAGTGTTTAACCGATAGCTTAAACTTTATATGTATATGTCACGTCTACGGAAAATAACCCGGGTAAGATATATTAGTAGGGCAGCCATAACAAAAATCGGGGCCCGTGAGGGTTTGAATATGGATGCCCTACTAGGGATTTCCACAACACAACCCGACTAAGCCCCGATCGGGGCCTAGTCGGGTTGTGTTGTGGACATCCCTAGTAGGGCATCCATATTCAAACCCTAACGGGCCCCGATTTTTGTTATGGCTGCCCTACTAATTTCTTACCCGGGCGGCTTTATTTAAGTTTGCCGCCACCACGGCCTCCCCTACGCGTCCCCGCTTCCCCCCGAGAGCGAACACCGGGGTCTCGGGCTTCACTCCGGCTGACCCAGCCCGCCTGCGGGTCGATAAGGTAGAGAGGGGGGGGGGGGACGAGAAGGAATTTTGGGTCAATTAGGCAACGTAGCAAAATAATTCCACAATTAACAGGCAACCAATTTATTGCACGAGGAACGTTTACAATCGCGAGTCTCTTCCAATGATAACACTTCCGCTTTACGATGCTTATACCACCCTGACAACCTGCTTTCAATGATTACCACTCGCTCGCGGTAGAGAACCTCATCTCGTTGGTGCCCTATCTACTCATATCGCCAGATAACCGCGTCCGAGAGAAGGATTTATAATATGTACTCCCGGTATGTAACGAACGAGGATAGGTAACCCCCGTGATGATAACTAATTATTTCAGGTAGCACCCTGTAGATAGCCAATGATGGTAGGTAACCCCCTCGATGATAAATGATTATTTCCGGTATCACCCTGTAGATAGCCAATGATGGTAGGTAACCCCCTTGATGATAAATAATTATTTCAGGTAGCACCCTGTAGATAGCCAATGATGGTAGGTAACCCCCTTTATAATAAATGATTATTTCAGGTATCACCCTGTAGATAGCCAATGATGGTAGGTAACCCCCTTGATGATAAATGATTATTTCAGGTATCACCCTATAGATAGCCAATGATGGTAGGTAACCCCCTTGATAATAAATTATTATTTCAGGTATCACCCTGTAGATAGCCAATGATGGTAGGTAACCCCCTTGATGATAAATAATTATTTCAGGTAGCCTAGACGCGACGAGAGAAAAATTCCCTACTCTATGATAATTGTAACAGTATTCTAAACGACACAAAACTGACACGGCGACTCGATATAAAGTAGGTAAACACCACGGTATGACCGCGGTAGAGGACGGTCGCACGTGGTACGCGACGCCGGCGCGTGTTATGAAAGGAGAGAGTCGGCAAGGGGCGAGCAGCTTTTTGGTACGCTAACATCGTATTCTTACTCTGTAATACCTGACGCGGGACTACCGCAAAATAATTTCAATTGTTTAACGATTATCGCGGGACTTACTTAATTCGCTGTCTCGTCCCTGCCTCCTCTCTCTTCCGTTCGGAAAGCTGACGTGAACTCACGTACAGCCGGTGCCGATCTCCCTTGCTTCCTTTTTCTTCACTACTACTTCTCGCTGATAGACTCGTGCTTCTAATACTCCTCGAATTCTGACTGCCGGTCTCGTTGTCCGGCCGGTGTACTTAGCCTACGTACTCTCCCCCTACTTTTCCTTATTACTTCTCGCTGACCAATTATGTCACGGGTGTCGCGTGGTCGGCTCTCTTCCTTGAAGATTCTCGCCGGTCCTCCCGCGCCGCATACCCCTCTCTGGCCGTCGAGTGGCGTGAGAGGGGGAGGGGGGGGCGCGACGAGAGTCGTGCACAGCTCACCTAGGAGCCGAGTGCTCCCGAACCCTACGACGCACCCCCCTCACCGCACGCCTTCCCCCTGGAGCTCGGAACGGGCGACGGGGAAGGGGGGGAGCTCACCTCGCCGGGCAGGCGTCCCTGTCTTTGGCGGTTGGCTCACGTAATTTTGCCACCAGGCACGAAAAACTGCAACACCGCCTCCCCCGCCGCACCCGCCGAACTCCTTATTTCGAGGCGCCGTTTCGCGCGGACTTCAGCATGCGGTGCCCCAACGAGAACTTCGTTGCTGAAAGACGTAGCCGACGGACCGAATTGGCCCCGGGGGTGATGACTCGACGTTTCATCGGCGCCCAGGGTCGCACCTGCGACCCCCTGCAGGCTGCCATCTCCGGTATGACGAAAAAATCGTCACAGTTGATATGTCGGTGTGTCGTGTCTCCGATGTCTCTCGATGTTGTCGTCCCGCTCTCTCTCTTTCTCTACTAGCGCATTCATGGCCGCCGGAGAGACAGCTGACTGTACAGTGTACGGGTCAGTTCTGTTGCCTTTTAAATTTCGTTGACTCCTTTTCGCATATAGTTTCCTCGGGTTTAACAACACATGAGCCTATCCGAATTACCACTTGCGTGATAATATCGGACCTCAAAAAGTCACCCACCGTTGTACTCCTATAGCGATCTGAGGACGCTCTTTATCGAGCTTTGACCACAGAGAAGGTATCAATTGTTCGTTTCGTCGGCCTTTTATTTGTTGCTCGCGGCTATATCGTTGGCGACAGCGGATTTTGTTTATTGTCCCTCTGCCGGGAGCTCCGTGAACTTTATATTTAATTTATTGTTCGGCTTGTGCTTGGCGCTGATGTGCCATCTCCCGTTACAATATTATATATATATATATAACGATATATATATATATTGAAATGTTCTTTTATGGACTCGAAAGAAATTGAGGGGTAGACGTAAAAAAAAATTTTAATTATTCTTTATTTTATCCTTATGCTTCTAAGTTCACACCGTTCCTTATCCTAATTGTCCACTTTCGCTCTTCGACTTTGATTGGCGCGTATCACCGGCCGTTGCTGCGTGGTGATTGGCGCGTTCCGTACTGATAAATTTCTCCCGCCCGGTCTGATTAGTTGCGTCGTAATCGATGGGAATCGATTCTTGCTGGTTGATAGTTAAGATGGCGGTGCCGCAGTGAATCGCATAAGTGTATTCGTGTTGTGCGACTTGTTTCAAGGATTAATTCGGCACGGTAAGTCCCGAAAACAGCTTTTGCTGTTTTTCTTGTTTTCTTTTAGAGCCGTCATGTGGCCTCGTCGTTACTTGCGGCGGTGTGCCCAGATTTGTTTTCTCGATGGGTGAGTCCGCGCCTTGTTATTTCTTGATTATTTGTTGCTTTAGTATTCTGCTGCTCCCTTTTCTTTTTATTGCAGGACTTGAGTCAGCTTGCTTTAGGAATACGATGCTCGTTGATTTTGGAAGGATTATGCTCTCGCTTTTGGAAGGACTTTGCCCTTTTATGCTTCTGGATTTTGGTCGTACCACTGCTAGTGAATTATGTACCAGGATTTAGATATTGGTAAGTTTTTTTAGAATTTCTTTCTCTGTTTTCCTCCTCTCTCCACTGTCCTGCGTCTTGTTGTGAGTCTTTTGCTGAGAGACCGCTCTGCTGGTCTCGCCTTGCGTGTCGTTTCTTTGGTGAAACTCCGCAAGTATTGCTTATTCTTCCGCTGTGCCTTTGCGTACCTTTCTTATTTCTTACTATTAGAACCCTTTGAGATTCTCCGCTGTTGCGCCTTTGCGCAATCTGATCTCCTCTTAATGATTTTAACTTTTCTTACTGCTTCTCCGCTCCGTGATATAATGTTATTCCCCAAAATTCAATACGGTCTTTCCTTTTCTTTACCCGCGAGTCATTCTAGAGTCAGCCACCCTCGCTGTCCTTTCGGAGAGTATTTTCCCAGCCTTCTCACGAATTTCTCACTTTGAAGTTAATGGATGTTGGTACAATTTTGGTCCAAAATTTCTATATTTTAACCCGTCTATTCCCTTTTTCCTCTCCAGCGAGTCGGTCTCGAGTTAGCCACCCTCGCTTTCCTTTCGGATAGCAATGTACCAGCTTTCTCAAAACTTTCTCGCTGTCAGAGTCTGTGAATTTTCGGTGCTTTCTCCTGATTTTCTGCTTCCTTATATATTTTCCTTTCTCTCCTTCTACCTTGGAGAAACTCTTCCCTCTGTCTCCTTTTCCGTGTATTAATCATGATTCTAATTGTAATTTCATTTTTCAGGTGCGGTGGCAGGTGGCGCCACTTGGCTAGGACAGGAGGACATCTCATTGTCCCCCCTGATTTTTCCACGCGGAGTCATGCTGAGCTGCGGATGGTCTACTGTCTTTCGCAGCTTAAGTATGCGCAGCGAGGGAAAATCATCTCTTTTCATCTTCTGCTTTATTCTAATCTGTTCTATTTTCTTTTAACATTTTCTTTTACTCTGTTTACAAATTCTTTTGCTTTGATTAAAGTTTGTTTTTATTTCCTTGCTTTTTGCTTGTTTGCTTTTTTTTTAATAAAATTTCTTTTGCTTTGTCTTTGTTTGTTTTCGTTGACTTATTTTTCAGCTTAATTTGCCTTTTGTTTCTAGTTACTTTTGGTTTGTTCTCTTTTTGCTTTTTTGCTTATTATTTTGCTTGTTCGTGCTGGGTAAGTTTTTTTTTTTTTTTTTTTTTTTTTTGAATATTTTATTTCGTTTTGGGAAGGGTAGGAAAATTAAAAGTCGTACGTTGTACCAATCAAATTTTATTCTATATTGATGTGTTTGAGGCGGTGTCAGATTGTTCGTCGTCTGAAGATTGGGTTTCTGCCTGATACTGGGGCCAGATGCTTGTCCAGTCATGTTGCGGCTCTTCCTCCTCGTCGTCGCTTGGGATGTACGTTGAGGCATCTTCGTAGTACACGCTGTCCTCGTCGTAAAGGTCGTCGTCTGTTACTGGCCGTGGCCTTGTTGGGTTGCTACTCGCCGCTGTCCCGCGGATTTCGTCTCTTGTCAGGGGCCTACCGGCGTATTTTTGCCACAATCGCAACTCGTCGATTCTAGACGATAGATTCGGCCCCTCGCTATGCCAGTGAAATGTTTGGTTACCTTTCGTTGTAGTTGCCGCATGTAACCTGATGGCCAGGTTAACGTAGCTCTCGTCGTTTGTTGTGTCCTTCAATTGGGCATATATTGCCTCGGTTCCTGTGGGTCGTTTTTCCACTGTAAGGTTCCACGTGGTTTTTCTCACTTCTTCTCTTAAAATGTCCGTCGTTTCCCAATCATAAAGTTGGCCTTCGGTAGGTTTTAGTCCGCTTATAGCACATGGAATCGCCAGCCAGGGGTACCCATACGTCCATGTTGGTGGTTCGTAACAGTCCTCCTTCTCGTAGTATAGTTCGCGTCCGTTGTCCCCCAACCAGACTTTTATCTCGTCCTCTTCTTTGTTTATGTCAATCACGTTGGCTCTCGAAAATGTTGTGCCGTCTCTGACGAGGATGCCTCTTCCTTTGTATATTTCTTCTTCCAGGCTGAGATCGGCGTTTTTTATGTTCGGGATTTTTTTTAAGATTTCGGGGATTTCGTATCCCCCCCGGGGTATGTAGCAAAATAGTTGTTCCGGTGATATCACGCCGATTACTTCCACTTCGAGATATTCTCCTCTGATACCCTCAATAGGGCAATTTCTGTATATTTTCGCCATGGTTGTTGCTTCTTTGACTATTCTCGGTTGAATGATCTTCCAAGGATATTCCTGGGTACCACGCCCGAATATTCTCGTCCGTGACTGTGAATAATTCAAAGTCGTTGACATGCTCTATTGTTATTAATTTTTTTTCTTCTTTTGCTTTGCGTTGTATTTGTCGCCTCTTCGCGTTCTTTTTTTTTCTATTAATTTTTATTTCGGAAGTTTTTTTTGTTTCCTTCTCGTTTTCCATCTTTCTCTGTTCACTTTTTGTTTCGAACTGACATTGGGGGTGTGTTCTTTTTCCTTCGTTTCCGTTAGCCTTTGATTATTTTGGCCTTAAGGGTTTCGATCTACTTTCGAATTTCACCTCCTTTTGGCTTATCTGCCCTCTATTGATTTGATCGAGTTATCTTTTCGATCGTTTCACCGTTGTGATGTTAGTCGCGGTGGTTTTGATTATCTTTTCTTTTATCTTTTCTCGCTTGTTCTGGTTGTATTCTTTCTTTTATTGTTTTGTTCTTGGTTTTGGTCCTTTGTCTTCTTCATTTTCTTGTGACATTTCTTTTTTGTATTTTTTTAATAGGCATCCGTGGAATTTTCCTCTTTCCCGGCCTGTTGCGGGGTCCCGAAGGAGATACGTTGCGATCCCTACACATTTAGTTATCTCATACGGGCCTTCGTATAGTGGCATGAATTTTGCAGTTTTCTTCTTACTCGGGTCTGAGACATTCAGGGCTCGTACTAACACCTTTTCTCCTTTTTCAAAGGTGGTTGTTATATGTTTCTCGTTGAATCTTTGTGCTCGTTTTTCTCCCTTTTTCCTGATTCTTTCTTTAACGAGCGTGATTTTCTCTTCTTGCGTTAATTGGTCGACCTCCTCGTCGTTGAGTGCTAATATCCACTTCTTCCAGATTCGAAACGGTTTCTTTTTTGTGTGTAATTCCGTTGGTGTTATTTCCGTAGTTTCGTGGTGAGTATCATTTATGCACGTCTCTATAACTGGTAACCATCGTACCCATGCGACGTGGTTCTCTTCTAAAAATGTCCTGAAGAATCTTGCCAATTCCCGATTTACTCGTTCAACTATGTTCCCTTGTGGGTGCCGTATTGACGAAAAGATACCCTTTATTCCTTCTTTTTCTAGTTTCTCGAGCCAGGTTTTTGAAGTGAACTGCGTGCCGTGGTCGAATTGTATTCTTTTTGGTTTCCCGTATTTTGGGATGTAGTCCTGGAATACTTTTCTTATTGTGGCTTCTGCGTTTGCTCGTCTGAGTGGATATAGTTTTACTAGTTTTGAGAAAGCATCTATTGTTACGAGTATGTGCTTTACACCGCCGCTGGCTGTCGGTAGTGGTCCAAAAAAATCAATTGATAATAGATCGCCTGGCTCTTCTGGCAGGATTGTTTGCATTTTTGCATAGTTTGTTTGGTTTGGTACTTTATTTCTCTGACACGTATCACATCCTGCCAGGATTTTCCGTACTCGTTCCGCCATATGTGGGTGTGTGAAGTCTTCATCTAGGACCTGGTATGTTTTCTTAGCCCCTACGTGTCCATAGAGAGTGTGACATTCCTTAACAATCTGTTCCAGTAAGTGTTTTGGAATTACCACCTTCCAAGCGCCTTTCTTATCAGTCTTCTGCAGGCATTCTTCCTTAATTCTATATCCCTTTCTTCCTTGTTTCGTCAGGATTTCTTCCCATATGGCCGCCAACGTGGTGTCCTTTTTCTGTTCTGTTCCGAAAGTGCGGAAGTATTCTTCTATTTCTGTTTTTATTTCATGTGCTAGTACGGTTGCGATAATGAGGCATTTTTTTTCGTTTTTCTCGTTGATTTCTGGTCGACTTAGCCAGTCTGCTACCGGGTTCTCGCGGCCGGCGCAATGCTTTATTTCTAAGTCGTATTCCTGGATGAGGAGGGCCCATCGTAGTAGCCTGTCCCCCCCGAATCGGCAGGTCTTGAGGAATGTCAAGGCCTTGTGGTCCGTGATGATCTGGATTTTTGCTCCTCGTAGATATGATCTGAACTTTTGGAGGCTCCATACTATTGCTAGCAATTCTTTTTCCGTCGTGGTATATCGCAGCTCGGCTCCCTTCAATGTCCGACTTGCGAATGCTATCACGCCTGTTTCTCCTTTTTCGTCCTTTTGTCCGAGTACTGCCCCTAAGGCGTATCCGCTGGCATCGGTGGTGAGGATGTATCCTCTTTTGGGGTCTGGATATCTCAGGATGATGTCCTCTATGAATAATCTTTTCGTGTTTTCGAATGCGTCTTGTCTTCGTGCGTCCCAATTCCATCTTTCTCCTTTTCTCAGGAGTTCAATAAGGGGCACTGTTGCTGCCGCGTGTTGGCTGGTGAACTTCGTGTAGAAGTTAATGAGTCCCAAGAAGCCCCGTAGCTGTTTGAGGTTTTGCGGTTGTGGGAATTCCCGAATTGCCTGTATCTTTTCTGGTTGGGGTTTTATGCCGGTGGTTGTAAGGATGTGACCGAGGAACTCCACCTGTTCCTTGAAAAATGATGACTTTGAGAAGTTTAGCGTTAGGCCGTATTGCCTGAGCCTCTGGAAAAGTATTTCCATATGTTCTATGTGTTCTTCATACGTTGCTGAGATACACAAGATGTCATCCACGAAGTTTAGTACAAAGCTTTCCAAACCTGTAAGCGCTATGTCCAGGGCTTTTATTAGGCTTGCCGTGCTTGTTTTTAATCCAAATGGGGTCACCGTAAATTGATAGCATTTTCCTTCGTGCAGAAACGCTGTGTACTGCCGGGACTCCTCGCTTAATGGGATTTGCCAGAAACTACTGGTCATATCCAGGCTTGACATGACCCGTGCATTGCCACATCTTCTTAGTATGTCGTCCGTCGGTGGTGCGGAATCATGGTCTTCTACTAGATATTTATTTAGTTGTCTGGCGTCTAAACACAAGCGAACTGATCCGTCCTTTTTGATGACCGTCACCATTGGGTTAATGTATTGGCTGGTTGTTCTTTCTATTACTCCATATTCCACCATCTTCGTGATTTCTTCTGCTACCTTCTCCCTGTATTGCAGCGGGATCGAGTATGACCGGTGGAGATATGGCGTGGGATCCTTCAGGACCAATTTGTGGACGTATGCCGTCATTCTTCCTGGTTTTTTTGAAAATAATTCCCTTTGTTCTGATAGGACCGTCTTGAAAGCTTCTTTTATGTGCATCGGTAGTGCCCCAGCTTCGTCTAGTTTTTGATCCACTTGTTGTTCTGTCAAATCGTCTTTTTCTTGTTCATGATGTTTGATTTCCATTGTTGTATTTGGCTGTGTTCTGGCTGTTTTCCATCTATTTCCTTCTAGGTACATGATGGGTGTTTCATCAATTTTTACTGTTCCCGTTTGGAGATCGAGGTTTATTTTGAATTTCTGCATCCCGTCTATTCCGAGCAATGCTTGTCTTCTTAGCCTGGGTACGATCATGATTGGTAGATTCGTTGCTACGTGATTGATCCTTGTCTCCACGAGGATCTGCTTCTTGATCTTACTTTTGTTGCCGCCGAATGCTCCTTGGACTTCTCCTCCGACGACCGGTAGGACCGGGCATCCCTCTAGTTCGCTTGTGAGTCCTTCGTAGCATTCTTCCGATATGCAGGTGACCTCACTGCCACTGTCGATCAGCATGGGGATTTGTTTTTCCCCAATATTGGCGATTATGACTGGGCATGGTGGGTTGCTGTCTATTTCTTGCACTAGTGTCGGCCCTTCCTCGGCTAGGTATTCGCCGGGATTCTCCAATGTATCTTCTATTGTTGGTGTTTTCTTAATTGTCAGAATGCCTGTTATTTTGTTTTGTTGTTTATTTCGTCTTCTTCTTTCCCTGGTTTTCTCGTTTCGTTTTTGTCTTTTTCTTACTTCTTCTAATTCTTCTATTTGTTCGTCTTCGTCCGTTGCACCTCGCTCATGTGGTGTTTCTAGATTCATGATTACGGGTGCAACGTCTACTCGTTTCCCTGGTCCTTCGTTTCCGCAACGGCTGTGGTGTCCTTTTTAAGGGCCTCTTGACTTTCTTCCTGTCTTTGTGGTTGCCAATTTTTTTGTTCAGGGACTTGATTCCTTGTCCATGATCTCTCTCCCCAGTTTTGTTGTCTTTGGTACCTCTCTTGTCCTGGGCTTTGGGACCATCGAGGTGGTGGTGGGTTCTGGTAACCCCTTTGTCGTTGCCATTTGTTCTCTTGTCTCTCCTTTTGGTGGCTTTCGTCGGCTCCTGGGTTTGTTCGGTTTCGACGTTTCTGAGCGTTTAGTAATCCTGCCCCGTCCACTCCTTCGAGGAGCATGAGGAATTCGTCAACGGTTTTTACCGTTCCTATTTGGACGGCTGCCCTTACGGTTTCATCAAAATGGTTTCCGAGATGCCTGATAATTTCCTCGTTTGATAGGCTTTTGCCTAGATCCTTTGCGTTACCGAAAATTCTGGTTGCATATTCTGCTCGAGTAGCTTTGTGTTCGTCTAGTTCATATGCTCCAAATTCTAGGTTTCGGCTTACCTTGGCTTGTATCTCTCGATTCCAGTATCTTGATTTGAATTTTTCGGCGAATTCCTCGATGGTGTGGATATC
Source organism: Netelia fuscicornis (assembly GCA_946811545.1). Classification (NCBI taxonomy): domain Eukaryota; kingdom Metazoa; phylum Arthropoda; class Insecta; order Hymenoptera; family Ichneumonidae; genus Netelia; species Netelia fuscicornis. Next base: position 28,647,887 of record OX328015.1, read on the forward strand.
GTCCTCCACCACTCTCCACCAATCCTTGGCGGCTCCTTTTAATGACGTGCCGATTAAATAGTGGAGGTCTGTGTTCCCCGTTACCCTCCAGAACTGTTGGAGGTCTCTTAAGTATCTGATCGGTCTCTCTTTTCCGTCGCCGGAGAAAGTTGGAGGTTGTTGTTTGGCTACGTACAGCTGACTGACGTTCATGCCTCCTCCTGTTAGATTCATTGTTTGTGACATCCTAGCTCGGAATTCTTCTTCCCAATGTCCGAGTTTGTCACGATTTTCTTTGGCCATTGTAGCTGTTGTTTTCATATTTTCGTGTACTTGATTCATATTTGTCATCGTCCTCTGGAGTTTCTTTTCTAAAGCATCGAAGTCGGCTCTCCTCTCCCTATCAATTTCGTCGATGTTTGCCGCTACGGTGTCTTGGGCGATGGTGATTTTTCGGTCGGTTTGTGCGACCACTCTGTCGAGTTCTTCTTGAAACTCTAGTCTTGCAAACTCCTGCGTTTGTTTGCATCTTAGTACACATTTTTCGTCTTGTTCTTTAAAGTTTTCATTTCGGAGAATCCTCTCCCTGTTTTGTTCGTTTTTTACTTCTTTAAGTTCTCTCATTAATAAATGGATTGATTCCTCTAATTCGACTTGCATTTCTTCGGACAAAACGGTCCCTTCTTCTATTGGGCTATCGTTTAATTGTCCCTCTTCCGATCTTTCCGGGGTTGCGGCGTTTGGATCCATGTTTTTTTTTTTTTTTTTTTTTTTTTTTTTTTTTTTTTACTGCCTCAAATTTTTTCGAGTCCCTGTTCGGGCGCCAAATGAAATGTTCTTTTATGGACTCGAAAGAAATTGAGGGGTAGACGTAAAAAAAAATTTTAATTATTCTTTATTTTATCCTTAGCTTCTAAGTTCACACCGTTCCTTATCCTAATTGTCCACTTTCGCTCTTCGACTTTGATTGGCGCGTATCACCGGCCGTTGCTGCGTGGTGATTGGCGCGTTCCGTACTGATAAATTTCTCCCGCCCGGTCTGATTAGTTGCGTCGTAATCGATGGGAATCGATTCTTGCTGGTTGATAGTTAAGATGGCGGTGCCGCAGTGAATCGCATAAGTGTATTCGTGTTGTGCGACTTGTTTCAAGGATTAATTCGGCACGGTAAGTCCCGAAAACAGCTTTTGCTGTTTTTCTTGTTTTCTTTTAGAGCCGTCATGTGGCCTCGTCGTTACTTGCGACGGTGTGCCCAGATTTGTTTTCTCGATGGGTGAGTCCGCGCCTTGTTATTTCTTGATTATTTGTTGCTTTAGTATTCTGCTGCTCCCTTTTCTTTTTATTGCAGGACTTGAGTCAGCTTGCTTTAGGAATACGATGCTCGTTGATTTTGGAAGGATTATGCTCTCGCTTTTGGAAGGACTTTGCCCTTTTATGCTTCTGGATTTTGGTCGTACCACTGCTAGTGAATTATGTACCAGGATTTAGATATTGGTAAGTTTTTTTAGAATTTCTTTCTCTGTTTTCCTCCTCTCTCCACTGTCCTGCGTCTTGTTGTGAGTCTTTTGCTGAGAGACCGCTCTGCTGGTCTCGCCTTGCGTGTCGTTTCTTTGGTGAAACTCCGCAAGTATTGCTTATTCTTCCGCTGTGCCTTTGCGTACCTTTCTTATTTCTTACTATTAGAACCCTTTGAGATTCTCCGCTGTTGCGCCTTTGCGCAATCTGATCTCCTCTTAATGATTTTAACTTTTCTTACTGCTTCTCCGCTCCGTGATATAATGTTATTCCCCAAAATTCAATACGGTCTTTCCTTTTCTTTACCCGCGAGTCATTCTAGAGTCAGCCACCCTCGCTGTCCTTTCGGAGAGTATTTTCCCAGCCTTCTCACGAATTTCTCACTTTGAAGTTAATGGATGTTGGTACAATTTTGGTCCAAAATTTCTATATTTTAACCCGTCTATTCCCTTTTTCCTCTCCAGCGAGTCGGTCTCGAGTTAGCCACCCTCGCTTTCCTTTCGGATAGCAATGTACCAGCTTTCTCAAAACTTTCTCGCTGTCAGAGTCTGTGAATTTTCGGTGCTTTCTCCTTATTTTCTGCTTCCTTATATATTTTCCTTTCTCTCCTTCTACCTTGGAGAAACTCTTCCCTCTGTCTCCTTTTCCGTGTATTAATCATGATTCTAATTGTAATTTCATTTTTCAGGTGCGGTGGCAGGTGGCGCCACTTGGTTAGGACAGGAGGACATCTCAATATATATATATATTAGACTGTGCCATTTTTGGGCAACTTTTTTTTTCTTCCTACTAACAGGGTCTAAACGTATTAAATGGTAAAAAAAAAGAAGCCTGTATAAATTTTAGCTCAAAATATTAATATTTAGAGGTCGCTTAAACACATCTTTATTTCCCATTTAAATAACACAGGGAAAAAAAATTTCTGTCGGAATTTTATAACACGGTCATTTCATATTCCACAAATAAGCTGCCGGCAGATTCTTATGCAGAATTCAATGCTCTACAAAAAAGCCCTCTTATACTTTTTTTGATAAACTTAGCCATTCAAGGGATGTTCTAAGTCGAGGGATATTCGAAAAAAAAGTTGCCTAAAAATGGCACAGTCTAATATATATATTGTGACGAGCTCGTTACCTGAAAATTTCGCTTAAAACAGGTGGCGAGCTGCCAGTCATAAAATCTCTAATGACGCCCAGTATTGTTTTGTTCAATGCACACATTTGCCTTATTCCGTATCGTTAGGCGCCAGGTATTTCTTTCGGCCCGAAATACCAAGGGTCTATCTCTTCCAATACTATTCCGGCTCGACCTCAGGAATGGGGGGGGGGGGGGGGGATTCGTAGGACAATCAATCAATTTTCTTATGCTAAATGAAATAACGGGTGAGCACCGATAATTATTACGACTCGAACAAATGTCTGTTTATTATTTTAATTCTATTTACAAATGTCTCATTCGCGCGTTACACACACTCTCTCATTCCCTCTTTTTAATCCATCATGCCGACCTCCGGAGACGCCGGAGGACACAGCCTACACGTGAATGGGCGAGGGGGGCAGGAGTGAGACGCACCCTACTGCCTCACGTACTATGAGAAGAAAATGCACCACGTGCGCCTACCTTTTCGTCGACGTCGATCGCCTCGGTGTCGCACAGCGTCCTCGGCACGTATCCTCTCTCTCGCTCTCTCTCGTCGGTACTCCGGTGGCTCAGCCTCGCTCTCTCCCTCTCACGCACACTCAATCCTTCGCTGTTTCTCGCTTGACTGCACTCTCAATCCTCTCTCACATTCACCGTCTCACTCTCCCTTCTAACTCTTTTTCTCTCACTACTTCTCGGTCGCTTTTCCAAATCTAACTTCACTCTCACTCTTCCTCTTTACCCTACTTCTGACTTTTTCTCAATCTAACTTATAATTCTCTCTCTCGACGCTCAAAATCTATCTCGCACGCTTGCCAAATTCGAACTAACTATCTCATTCTCATTCCAAATTTTTTCTCACTCCTTATTCTAATTCTTCTCTCCCTGACCATCGGCTCTCTCGTACTCCTCGCTCCATTGTTCCTCTGCCGGCGAAGGTGGGGGTCTCGCGGCGATCGCTCCTCGCGATCGCCGGCACAGCCATCTCTCTCGCTTCTTCTGCCTTCGCACAGCGTCGCTCTCTCTCGTCGTTGCTGCTGACGACGATATGTTATATCTATGTATATATATATATATATATATATATATATATATATATATATATATATATATATATATATATATATATATATATATATATATATATATATATAACATATATATATATATATTGTCACGCCGTTGGAAGGGAAGGTAGGGGAATTTCGCTGGTATCAATAAAAGAGGAAAGCCCATTAAGAACAATACTTTTATTTTTGTACTATCATAAGCGCTAACACCGCGGACTATCTCCGGGGTAGAACGCAAACAAACAAAAAAATATAAATCCAGATTTTTGGGCGCTAGTTAAAATTTTATGCCAAAAAAAAAAAGATTTTAACAAAAGTATCACAAAAGACAATTTACCATGTATAACACACGGCGTATGTTCGGACAGGGAAGGATGGCTAGCGTAAGGGCGGGGGGTCGAGCGGGAATTTATCTCAGGGAGAGGATTCGCCGACTCTACGGCCTCTTAATAATTACCACTGGCTCTCTATGGATTATATTCAGTCTTGTCGTGTAACTTATTTTATCACAATATCCGTAATACGGTCAGTCGCACGGAGAGGGGCGGGCGGGGAGAAAAGAGTTGTTGTCCGTAAGGATGCCGGATGATTGACGGAGGGGGGGGGGGGGGGGGGGGTGGATCGCGCGACTCGCGCGATCGAAAATTCTCGACTGTGATCGAGGTAGCAGGTAGAGGCGGGGGGGGGGGGAGGTCAGGCGGGAGGTAATGACCGTTACGCGCTATGGTACTAACTACGTAAAATTCTACCGCCGTCCCACACGGCACGCAAGAGAAAGTATCCAAATACTGATTTCTCACACTCGAGAAAAAAAAATAAAAATAAGGACTCGAAAACTCTAGTATTCGCGGTCTCCTCAAAAATGAGCCGGCAAGAATTCGGGGGGGGGGGGGGAGATTACCGCGCAAGCGCTCACCGTGGCTGATTTTCTCCTTCCTCGTTCCGTTCTTTCCTTATTCTCAATATCCTTGATCGTGCCGGTTCGTCCTCGTATTTTAGTGTCTTTTTTTCCTTTTCCTTTTTCTCGTTATCCTAGTTCGTTCCGATTTGTCCTAGTATTTTTCGTCGCTCGATCTCCTCTCTCTCTCACACTCACGCTTCGCACTTTCCTCCTCTCTCTCACTTACTCTCCAATAACTATATGTTAACTATATTTTCACTCTCCAATAACTGTATGTTATACTATATTTTCACGCTATACTCTCTCTCTACCAATCTGTTCTACTCGCCGGCTCGTCACAAAGTGACGGCCGCATGGCCGGCCGGAAGCTCGCGAAATTTTCTCGCTTGCTAATTGGCTACCGGCCGGCATCGATCATCGAGGCAGCAGCGATAAGGATCGATGGGAAAAGGGTCAAACGGGTGATTGATTCGAGGACTGTCGCGAGCGGGATCTATTGGGGAAAGATGTGTAATTAGGTCGGTCGATAAGTAGGGATTTATTGTGGACGGGATTTAATAATGGTGGGTAATGAGGAGGGTAGAGTAATCGCCGTACGCTGCTGCCGCCTTCGTCACTCTGTCGCCGCGCGGCCGATGGATGGCCGGGGTGCGGGGACGGATGGGTGCAGTGATTTTGACAGTTTGTCGATTTTTCTGGTATAGTGCGAGTTGTGAGGTGCGGTGTTTTTGATTTAATTTTTTCCGTTGTGGTGGTGAGCGGCGACGGAGGTGTCTGGCAGGATGGCGATGGTCGTCGGGTCGGTCTTGGTAAGTGTTTCTTCATGAATTCCTCGATAATTTTCTTCTTGGTAATCTTCCTCTTATTTTTGCAGGTTATAGCCGGTCGGTCCAGGACGACGATAACGGGGACGACGACGACGACGACGACGACGATGACGGTGGATTGTAGGGTCTGGCAGGGTCAGTCGCAAGGACTGACTTCCTGCGCCGGTGAATATTTGCACGGTTTTTATACTTTATTTAAGGCCAGAAATCCCTTTAGAATTTTCAAAAAATCGATTTTTTTTTTTACATATTTCGAAAGTATGATACCCAAAGAATATACTGACCAAAGGAAAACCCGAAATAATGAATATTTGCGGAGTTATCGCATATAATGAAGAGCGGAACGACAGCGTCCGGTCAGGTAAGCGAGTCGGGCGCTCGGACCGTTAGAGGCGGAGCAACCTTTACATCACAATGCTCCCTTATTTACCTTTTTTTTTGACCAGGCAGATGTTTCGAAAGAAATTTTATAGAGGGGACATTATAGATATATCTATGTAGTGTGAAACGGTAGGTATACGGAACGAATCGTTGCTCGAAAAACAGATTCAGTTTCGTTTAAAATTTTGTCACGAACGGTTGTGTTTACGAAAATAAAATGCCAAACTGCCCGAAAGGAACTCGAGACGATATAGCTCGAAAATGTGCGAGGAAAAAAAGATTTCAAGGAAATCAGTTCACTGATGCGAGCGGGGAGCATTTCGGGCCGAGTACAAGCGAAGATATTAGTGCCAGTGCTAAAAAACTCAAGGCTGCGTCCATAGAGGATGTACGTACAAATCCTTTACACGCATACAGGATTATTGAGTTTTTGACAGTATTCACGGCTTTATCAGACATTTTAATTTGTTCTGTGTGCAAGCAGAGAGTCAATTTTAATGAGTCAGGCCATAGAGGCCTTGGTTTCAAAATTGTCGTTATGTGTCGGTGTGACAATCGAGTAATTAATTCAGGACCTTTGATTCATACTGGTTACGAGATTAATCGAAGGCTTGTGCTAGTTATGAGACTTTTGGGGGTCGCGAGACGAGGAATCAATACCTTTTGCAGCCTCATGGACCTGTGCACTGGAATCAATCAAAGCAGTTACACCAAAATCATCGAGCACATTTATGCAGCTGCCAAGTCCTCATTCAATTTTTCGACGCAGAATGCTGTCAAAGAAGAGGTGAAAAAAAATATCGAGCATGAAAGAGGAGAACAAATTCTCAAAGTCTCTGGTGACGGTACGTGGAAAAAGCGTGGGTTCAAGTCACTGTATGGTGTAACTACGCTCATCGGCTACTACTCTGGTAAAGTGGTCGATTTAGTTGTGAAAAGCAGTTACTGCCACGCCTGTAATTTCTGGAAAAATAAAACTCATACGAAAGAATATGAGGAATGGTTCGAAGATCACGAAGAAAATTGCATGAAGAATCACGAGGGCTCCGCGGGAAAAATGGAGGTTGATTCTATGATAGAAATGTTTTCCAGATCTGAAGAGAAATTCAACGTAAAGTATGGCAATTATATAGGTGATGGCGATTCGAAAACTTTTAAGGCCATTCTAGAACTAAGTCCTTATGGTGACGAGTTGACTATTGTAAAAAGTGAATGCATTGGTCACGTAGAGAAGAGAATGGGCACCAGACTCCGAAACGTGAGAAAAGAAAAAAAACTTTCCGGAAGAGGCAAGTTAACGGATAAAGTTGTTAAAAAACTCACGAAATATTATGGTTTGAGCATTCAAAGAAATGTAAATAGTGTTGAAAATATGAAAAAAGAGATTATGGCTACTTTTTATCACATTTTTTCAACAAAAGAAAAGCCAAATCACGAATACTGCCCGACTGGACCCGAAAGCTGGTGTAAATGGCAAAAAGCAATCGCCTTAGGTAAAAATCCAAAATTGGAAGATCTTTCACCGTTACTTCCGGAAAGTATCCAAGAGCATCTCCTGCCAATTTATCAAGATCTGTCCAGAGATGATTTGCTAAAAAGGTGCTTGGGAGGCCATACCCAAAATGCAAATGAAAGCTTCAACTCGACGATCTGGCGATTGGCTCCAAAACATTTGCATTCCGGCTTAAAAATTGTTGAAATTTCGGCCCACATCGCTGCTGGTATATTCAATGATGGCTTCTCTTCGATCTTGAGGATTATGAATGCGTTGGCCATAGTTGTTGGCACCAACTGCAAAATTTTCGCCGAAACTTCGGATGAGGAGCGAATTGTACGGCAAAACAGACTGAGTCTTTCTGAGACGAAAGAAGCTCGTACTGCCCGGAAAAAACAGCTAGCGGAAGAAAAACAGCTTTTCGAGGAAGAAGAAGGTTTGCTGTACGCGCCTGGCATCGCTGATTAATCGGTAAGTCACTACAATTATTAGTTTTCACATGTTGAAACTTTAAACGCGATTATCTCGAAACAACTTTTTCAAAAACTGCTCGTGTTGTAGCTCCAAAAGTTATCGACCGATTTCGATGAAATTTTGGGAGATCACACTCAGTAATATTATCGGAAGGATATACCTAAAGTTTGAAAAGTAGCGTGTAAATAAATAATTTTTTAGGGGTCAAGTATGTCGAAAAAAAAGTAAAAAATTAGAACTTTAGAATAAAAGGGCTCCCAAATTTTCAATTTTGCACTTTGTCATCATTTTTTAGGTATATCCTTCCCCTTAATATGTCAGTAAACGAATAACACTTGTTAAATCTTTTTCAGATTAACAGCAAAAGCGTGACAACTGCAGCACTTTTCGATGGCATGAAAACAGGCGTCCGAAGACCCTTAATAACGCCGCCATTTTGTGAATTATCGCAACAAAAAAAATTGTTTCTCACGTTGAATGCTTAAATAAAATTATTTAAAAATTTGAAAATTATTGGATAATTTTTTCCCGTCTAAAAAAATTGTCCAAAAATACCTATTTTTCACGCTTCTAAAGGGATTTCTGGCCTTCTGCGAGGCCAGAATCTGCGTACTTATCTTTCTCTTTTCTGTTGCAGGTGTGAGACGGCTCCCCTGTGCGAGCCGGCTGCAGGGGAGGCTGTGACCCATGGGGCGCATGGCGTCACAATATATATATATATATATATATATATATATTGTGACGTGATTTTCCCGATGTAGGGAAAAGTCACAGTCCCAAGGCCGTTATCGGGTTACCCTCGCCGCACAACCCAACGATCGTACGCGCTACCGATTCTGGGATTTTTCTTGACTGCCGTTATAGATAGTTGATTAGTTGACAGTGTTGTCCAGGGGATAGTTTGGGGTTAAACGGCACGGCGTTCGATCCTGACGAGGAGAAGAGTGCTCGACGTAACGAGTTACCCGTCAGGAAAGAACGGCCGGCGAGTACGCGCGAGAAATTGATGCAGGTCCGGCTGCAATACCGGCGCCCCGCTGTTAGGTGCATCGTGCATGAGGGGAAGCTGAGGTTTTAGGATTGCGGGCGAGAGCGGGAACCTCTCGTGCTGCCGACGTAAGTACTCCCCTACGCACGATGACCATGGGGATACGATTTTCGGCGTACTCGCAAGATCTCGTGTACCGTCGATAATTGCGATTTCGTTAAGGTAAGTATTGTGTCGAGCGAGAGGGCAGTAGCTCTCGGTATTAGATTTCAGATTTCGGCTGATTGAAAGGTGATTGGCTGAAAATCAGTAGTTACCGTGTCGCGCTCGAGACCAGAGGTGTCTCGCGAAGCATCGTAGAGAGATCGAGGTGTCTCTGTCTCGCATACGCGCCGTGCGTATGCTGAGTTCTCTCTCTACGTACGCGCTCTAGTCATGTCGCGCTCTCGCTTACGCGTCAGGTGTAAGTCGCGCTCTCTCCCTCTAGGCACTCGATCTAGAGTCGTTGTTCGTCTCTCGCCGAGGTGAGAGGTGTAAGTTCGCGTACGCGCTATAGGGAGTTCCGTGTCGACCCGGCTCCCTATAGATGAAATAAATTCGCGTTTTCTCGATCGCTCTCGTAAAACAAATTAGTTCTCGCAATATAAAAATTAATCTATCGATTCCGATAGTTAAAAATTAAGCTCTCGTGATGGTTATTGTGATTTGTTTTGCTGACGATTTTGTGCTCAGACGTTTTCGTGACTGAACTCGTAGAGTTCATGTTCTCGTTTTCCGATCGAGACTCAGTCTCTCGCGAAAAATTAACGACGTTTTGGTGCCATCTGGGAGTGCCGTACCCCGACCCTCTCTACCATAATCGACAACCTGAGCGGCCGAGCGTTTCCGGTTTGTCGATCTCGCTGGCGCATCCAGGTGGACCGGATTGTCACCTCCGGCGAAATAAAAGTGACCCGATCCACGCAGGTAAGTCGTGAGCATGGAGGGGCCGGGTCGTTCCCTCCGGACCACCAGGTTGTGCCGGTTGTCGATACCGGCGAAATAAAAATCGACTGGCGCCCTGCCGGCAAAATTGCGGATGCGGTAGCGAGAGAGAGAGACGACCGAAGGTGACGATGGCGGAAGGATTCCGGAAATTCGTCACAATATATATTGTAACGTTGTACAATACCTCCCCTCCACCCGGCTCGTCCCAAAGGCAACCGTCCCCACGGACAAGCCCAATATAAGGCAAGTGATAAAATATTATTTTATTCCCCCCCCCCCCCCCCCCCCCCTTTATTGTAAGGCCTGTGCAACACGTCGAGAAGAGGACCGGCCCGCCAGGCCTGAAGAAATCTCCAATTCATCGTCATCGTCCACGTCCCGACATCGACGAAGAGACAAATAAGGAACGCAGAAGCTCGCACACTCGCACAACACACCACATTCAGTTATCTGCCACCACCAAGAGAATTACCCGTCCGTCCCCGCCACGACGCCATCCATCGGCTGACCGGCGATAAGGAAGACGAAGATGGCAGCAGCGCACGGCAATCCCAAAATTACGATTACCCGTAATTATCAAACCCCGTCCAAAATTATTCCCTACTTACCGACCGACCTACTTACCTGCCCGTCCCGATAGATCCCGCCGCGATGATCTAATATCGATCAAACGCTTGGCCCTTCCCCTACCAATCCGTGACGCTGCTGCCCGATGATCGAGCCCGCTAATCAGTAAAGGAGCAAGGAGAACTCACTTTGCGACGAGCCACCGAATAGGACCTTAGCGAACGAAATTTGAGAGAGTATCGAGAGACCAGTTAGCGAAACAGAAAATTAAACAGTCGAGGATAAAGAATTAGCGTATGGAGTGAAAAGGAAATTTAAAGAAAAGAAAGGTTTTGTGAGTGTGTGGAAAGCGTGCGAGGAGAGAGTGAGCGACGATAAAGAGAGGAAAGGGCAAAAGAGAGCCAGGACGACGAGGAGGAAAATCTGTCACCAGAGCGTAAGTGTTTGCACAGGTCAACCTTATCGGTACATTTTTTTCCTCGAGTTTCCTCTCCCCTTTTTGCGTTGACTTGTATAGAGCATCCCCCTCCCCCCCTTTTTCGTATTGCTTGCGTCTATCCCTTGCTTTTTGGCCAGAGTTTTTTTTTGTATTACAAAGTCGTGTGGGACGGCTGTATAAATTATCGTAGCGAATATAATAAGTCCGAGTAATGGTCATTTCCCGCCTGACCCTCCCTTCCCCCTGTCACGTGTATCTATCTCGACGTTGAGAACATTCGATCGCGCGACTCACGCGATCAAGATACACACGACCGACCTTCCTCGGCAGAGCCGACTCCCCAAACCAAAACATCTTCCCATTTCCCCACCTGCCCCTCTCCCTGCGACAGGCCGAGTACTCTTAAATATAAGACACAAGATATCGAATACGTACAAAATTTATAGCCCGTGGTAATTATTAAGAGGCCGTTGAGTCGGCGAACCTCCCCCTGAGAATCCTTCCGATTGACCCTTTCCCTTGTCTATGCGCTAGCTCTTCCCTTCAGTCCAGTATTGAGTTTGTTTCATTTTGTTATTATTTTTGTTAATTTTATTTTACCTGAAAATTAACTGGCGCCCAAAAATTTGAGAGATTATGTATTATTATTATTATTTGCCCCGGAGATAGTTCGCCGTTAAAATATCGACACAATAAAAGTTATTATTTGAATCATTAATTATTTCTTTTCTTTTAACCCCAAATTCCCCATACCCCCCTCCCAACGGCGTGACAAAAATTTTATATATATTGAGATGTCTTCCCGCCCAGGCCAAGTACCGCCACCTGTCACCGCACCTGAAAAGAAAATTTGAATTAGAAAAGGACAGAATAAAGATTAATTCACGGAAAATGAGATAGAGGGGAGAGTTTCTCCAAGGTAGAAGGAGAGAAAAGAAAATATATAAGCAAGGAAAAATAAGGAGAAAACACCGAAAATTCACAGACTTTGAAAGCGAGAAAGTCTTGAGAAAGCTGGTACATTGCTCTCCGAAAGGAAAGCGAGGGTGGCTAACTCGAGACCGACTCGCTGGAGAGGAAAAAGGGAATAGACGGGTTAAAGTATAGAAATTTTGGACCAAAAGGGTACCGACATCCATTGACTTCGAAGTGAGAAATTCGTGATAAAGCGGGGACATTGCGCTCGGAGAAGAGAGCGAGGGTGGCTGACTCTAGAACGACTCGCGGGTAAAGAAAAGGAAGGACGGTATCGAACTTCGGGAACGACATAATATCACAGAGCGGAGAATCAGTAAAAAGATTCACAATCATTAAGAGATCAGATTGCGCAAAGGTATAACAGCGGAGAATCTCAAAAAATTCTAATGGTCAGAATAATCAAGTGTGCAAAAGGCACCGCGGTAGGGAAATTCATACCAAAACAAAGAATACATAGATTACCAATAGAGAGCAAGGAATAAAATAACATTCACAACTACAAAAAGGAAAAAGGGAGGAAAATATCGAAAATAAAGAAATTACTCACCAAAGTTTTGGAAGTAAAAATCCCAAAAGCAACGTATCGTCTTGCAGAAAATCAATCAAACGCACGAATTTTCGTCATATCGAAACAGTCGGGATCCACAGCAAAGCCCTGCAATAAAACAAAAAGGCAACAGTAAAACAGAGAAACGAAAAAAATTCTTTCACTCGGCGTCGACTCACCAGATCCGAAACAAGTCCCGTACTAGCGCAGAATTGACACCAGGAAACGCACAACGAACCTAAAAGAAAACCAAAGCCGAACAACAAGCACACAAAGCTTAAATTAACTGAAAAAGGGCTTACCGTCTCGTGTTAATCCTTAATTACGGCACACAACACAAGAAGCACGCTGTCGATTCACTCTGGCACCGCCATCTTACCTGTCAACCAGCGAGAATCGATTCCCATCGATTACGACGCAGCTAATCAGACCGGGCAGGACTAAATTATCGCTACGGAACGCGCCAATCACCACGCACCAACGGCCGGTGATACGCGCCAATTAAAGTCGAAGAACGAGAGTGGACAATTAGGATAAGGAACTGTGTGAACTTAGCAGTATAAAGATAAAATAAAGAATAATAAATTTTTTTTTACGTCTACCCCTCAATTTTCTTCGAGTACCTACAGAACATTTCAATATATATATGCGTAGTGGATACTTTGAACCCACTTTCGTACGTTCAGTGCGTGTTTGGAGACATTTGGCTGTTACAAGGTCTGGCCTCAAAAAATTACCCACGCAACGTATGTTTTGAGGACTGTCCTCAAAGAACCCGTCGTCAACGGAATGGCTACTTTCAGACATGGCGTAAAGTGGTGTTACTTTGGGGACTGTCCTCAAAATAACAATTATACGGTGCGTATTATTCGAGGCCTGTCCTCAAAGTATCAAGTGATAAATATATGATTAGTATAATTTGAGGACGGTCAAACAAGTTTTAGCATGGAATTACTGATAAGAGCAGAATGGCATTATTCGGGTAATATTAATATTAAGACGATGGAAAAGGTCAATATAAACGCAAAAAAAAAATAATAAATGATTCTCGAAGACGGTTACTATTTTAAAGAAGGGCGAAGCATCATTAGGTGCAAAATAGTCTGATGCAACACGTGAAAATCTGTGTTTTCCCGAAAATGTCACCTTTTACTGAGAATAGTTTCGTGAAAAAATGTCAGTTGTCTCTCTCACATTTACAGTAGCTCGGTCGATATTGCACAGCGCCTTAAGGGTGAGTGTGACATGTACCACGTGACATATGAGTGCGAGAGAGATAGATAGAAATTTCGTTTCATAAATGCTTCGAAACCGTGCGGGTGGTATAAACCGAACGGGGCGCATTGCATTTTTGATACAATTGTGAATCATGTGAGACAAATTTCATCCCAAATGATTGTGTGTAACCGGAGATTTTACGAAAGACGTTTTCGAAGTAATTTCGAAGTGTCCCCCTGATTCTTAAGGTTACGTTTATTTGAAGGTTGAACAAAGCCTTTTTGATTATCATAATTAAAAGATGGTCGTGGATTATAAAAAGAAAAAATTGCGAGCAGAGTTTTTATTTTTTTCTCCTCACTAAACAACTTATCAAATAATACAATTCTATTACACTCATATTGAAAGAACTAAGACAAGTAAGATTTTTTACTTGTTAGAAATACGAAAATAGGAAATTAAGCCAGCATAAAAAAATAATATCAAGTAATTTCTCTTTGCGATGGAAAAAAACAACATAAAATAGAAAATGAAAATACATAGCGATAATGAACCATAGTTAGCGACATTATATATTCTTTTTTACAGAATAAAACAATTCAAGTGTGTCATTTCTTTTTCATGTCATATTTAGAATACATTGTCGGTAAATAATACTAAAACTAACATTTTCGTATCACGTATCTACGTCCGTCCTTTCCAATCGTTTCCGACATACTGAGGATTACAGGAGGCCGCACTTTATGAGACATTCATCTACTAGTTTTCTATTGGTTGATATATGAGAATAAATACCAACCGAAAGTAAGATCCGGTTGTCAACAGAATAAGATTGGTGTAACAATACAGCGCGTTTTTCAAAACATCAGAAGTTATACCACGTCAAATAGGTGATACACGATTGTGTCTATTCGTGTCCTTTACGTGCCTGTAGATATATACATAGATGAAATCTCGTTATTATCTCAAAATAATTCATAAATCGAATTATGGTCTATAAAATAATTATTATCCCATGTAATTAATAATTTTTCGACAAAACGTAACAATTATATACGTTTTTCGGGCTCGAAAAATTAAAACTTTTCAATATATATCCTATTAAAATTCGGTAACATATTTATAAATAATTATTCAATCGAATTTTGAACTCATTGTAAAAAAATAATAATTTCAAATTATTTTCAAACCCTTTCTATTTAATACTTCCTTTCGTTAATCACTTTCGACAACTTCATACTCTCATATATTTACTGCGAGTGAAAAAAACATTAAAACGATCAATTTATAATTTCGTTTTTAGGCACTTTTATATATGTTCTCAAAGGAGTCTTTCTCATGTATTGTATACTTTGGAGCCATGTGTGTACATATAATGTACATTTTGAAGCTCCTGACTATTTTAAGATCGTATTGTAAATCATTATATATTATAAATACGTGATCGTAATTTATTTATACTTTCTATCTCTTTCACTCTCTCTCCCCCATCGCGTGGCGCTAGCAGAACAGCGCCGCTCGTTCCGGAATCGAACGTACATATATATGATCTTGAAGCAGTTAGGAGCTTTAAAGTGGACACTACATGTATACATATTACCTCAAAGAATACAATATGTGAAAAATACTCTTTTGAGGACATATACTAGTGATCAAAATTTTAAAAAAATTGAACGTTTTCATGGTTTTTCACTCGACATAAATAAATTGGAGTTTAAGATTATTGAAAGAGATTAAAGAAACTAAGTATAAATGGGATGGATTTTGAATGTAATTTGAAATTATTATTATTATTATAATTATTATTAGTTTATGTGACTATTTTTTTTAGGTACGTCAACTATTAAATATTCAATCTTATTATTTACTAGTTATCATAACTCAGAAAATAATTAGGGTCACTGTAAAAAAAATCACATAGGCTAACAATAAGTGTTTGTCACTTTATACGAAGCAGTCAGGAGCTTCAAAGTGGACACTACATGTATATATATGGCCTCAAAGAATACAATATGTGAAAAAGACTCTTTTGAGGACATATTAGAATGATCAGAATGAAAATAAAAAATTGAACATTTTTATTTTTTTTTCAGTTTTTATATAGTACCGCTTTAGAAGTGGGCAAATATATCGAACTTATAAAAATGTGACAATGGAAAACAATATTTCAAAATTTTTTTCTTTCTTTTTTTGGGTGGTAGGGTAGAGCGGGGATAGTTGAGCAAGCGAGTAAGTTGTGCATTCGTAATATCTCGAAAACTAAGCATCACACGCTGGTGCATCAAATGGACGAAAGAGAGGTATGTGGGAGGGGAATACAACAAATCATTGCCGGTAGCCATGCGGCGCACGAGACGATGACACGGGACGTTTTATTATTATTGCGCCCAAAAGTAAAAAATACGTGATTAAGTATTTTTCTTCTAGCATTGTGTGAAAAACCAGGGCATCAATTAGACGAGTACTAGTATGTAGTACATTTAAGTGGCTATCAATCTGCAATAATTTTTTGAACGTACGTGGTACGGATTTCATTATAAATTAACATTTGTTAAAAAATCTGAGAAGGGGCTAGTTGAGCAGTTTTCGATGGGGCTAGTTAAACGATGCGCAACTGTCCTCATCGGCTGGCACGCATAACATGGCGGAGGTGAATACATCACGCTATCGCCGGTCCTCCTTGTTTATTTAAGAAAAAACATTTCACAGTTTGTTGCAGTTAATGTTCATGATTCAAAATGTAGCTAATTAATGTAGCTATTACTGCATTGCATCAAATGGTCTTGCATGTGTCTGATTTGTTGATGGAATTATTACCTTGCTCAACTTACCTCATAACCTTAGTCCTTACCTCATAACGACAGTCTCTCACATTTACGATAATATCTCCTAAATCAGACCTGAATTGGATAATGTTTCTGAAGGCGTTTTGAGCTGGAGAATTTGCGGATCTTACGATGCAAGAATCAAGGAAATCGGATGTATTTTTTAAAAGTTATGATCGATTAAGCCAGAAACTGCTCAACTACCCCCGCTCTACCCTATGCTATGTTCATAGATATTTATGAAACGTCTGATATATTAATGTACACATATACTATTGTAGAGTGTACTTAGAGGTATCTGAATTTTGTTTCGATGTATAGTCTGCTATGGGGACATATATCAAATGTATACATATATATACAAAGGCTCATAGCAGTCGTTGGATAGTTTTGCAAATGACCTCATATGAGCCGGTGTATAAAAAGTCCTCATAGTAGCCAAGTCTTACATATTATCGAATATAATGAAAACGGCAGTATACGTTCGACTCAAAATAGTTGTATATTGTTCGTAATAGCTTCCGACTTCGTTTGCAATCAATGTATATCAGATATATTTTGGGGCCTCAAAGTATACCCTACGCATATATATATATATTGCGACGAATTGCCGGAATCCTTCCGCCATCGTCACCTTCGGTCGTCTCTCTCTCTCGCTACCGCATCCGCAATTTTGCCGGCAGGGCGCCAGTCGATTTTTATTTCGCCGGTATCGACAACCGGCACAACCTGGGGGTCGGGAGGGAACGACCCGGCCCCTCCATGCTCACGACTTACCTGCGTGGATCGGGTCACTTTTGTTTCGCCGGAGGTGACAATCCGGTCCACCTGGATGCGCCAGCGAGATCGACAAACCGGAAACGCTCGGCCGCTCAGGTTGTCGATTATGGTAGAGAGGGTCGGGGTACGTCACTCCGAGATGGCACCAAAACGTCGTTAATTTTTCGCGAGAGACTGAGTCTCGATCGGAAAACGAGAACAAGAATTCGGCGAACTCACTCACGAAAACTCCTGAGTACGAAATCATCAGCAAAACAAATCACAATAACCATCACGAGAGCTTAATTTTTAACCATCGGCACCGACAGATTAATTTTTATTTTGCGAGAACTAATTTGTTTTACGAGAACGATCGAGAAAACGCGAATTTATTTCATCTATAGGGAGCCGGGTCGACACGGAACTCCCTATAGCGCGTACGCGAACTTACACCTCTCACCTCGGCGAGAGACGAACAACGACTTCTCTAGCGAGTACTTAGAGGGAGAGAGCGCGACTTACGCACGACGCGTAAGCGAGAGCGAGACATGACTAGAGCGCGTACGTCGAGAGAGAACTCAGCATACGCACGGCGCGTATGCGAGACAGAGACACCTCGCTCTCCCTACGATGCTTCGCGAGACACCTCTGGTCTCGAGCGCGACACGGTAACTACTGATTTTCGACCAATCATATTTCGATCAGTCGAAAGGCGAAATCGATCATCGAGAGCTACTGCCCTCTCGCTCGACACCATACTTACCTCAACGAAATCGTAATTATCGACGTTACTCGAGATCTTGCGAGTACGCCGAGAATCGTATCCCCATGGTCATCGCGCATAGGGGAGCACCTACGTCGGCGGCACGAGAGGTTCCCGCTCTCGTCCGCAATCCAAAAAACCTCCGCTTCCCCTCATGCACGATGCACCTAACAGCGGGGCGCCGGTATTGCAGCCGGACCTGCATCAATTCCTCGTGCGTACTCGCCGGCCGTTCTTTCCTGACGGGTTACTCATTACGTCGAGCACTCTTCTCCTCGTCAGGATCGAACGCCGTGCCGTTTCCACCCTAAAACATCGCTCGGACAACACTGTCAACTCATAAAATTTCATTCATAAACGGCAGTACCAAAAAAAGCAAATCAAAGAATCGGTAGCGCGTGACGATCGTTGGGTTGCGCGGCGAGGGCAAACCAGATAACAGCCTTGGGACCGTGACTTTTCCCTACGTCGGGAAAATCACGTCACAATATATATATATATATATATATATATATATATATATATATATATATATATATATTGTAACGTTGTACAATATCTCCCCTGCACCCGGCTCGTCCCAAAGGCAACCGTCCCCACGGATAGGCCCAAAACAGGCAAGTAAGGAGTATTATTTCATTTTCCCCTCCCTTTTTCTTCCCCCTAAAACATTGTAAGGCCTGTGCAACACACGAGAAGAGGACCGGCCCGCCAGGCCCGAAGAAATCGCCATCACATCGCCATCATTATCACCGTCCAGTCAACAACTCGCATACTCGCACACACCACACTCAATCATCCGTCACAATCGAGAGAATTCATCCGTCCGTCCCCGCACCACAGCCATCCATCGGCTGAGCGGCGACGAAGAAGTGAAGATGGCAGCAGCGCACGGCAATCCCAAAATTACGATTACCCGTAATTACCAAACCCCGTCCAAAATTATTCCCTACTTACCGACCGACCTACTTACCTGCCCGTCCCCAGTAAATCCCAATAGCGACGATCAAATATCGATCGATACGCTTGACCCTTCCCCTACCAATCCGTGACGCTGCTGACCAAAGATCGACCCCGAGGACAAGCGAAGAAGAAGGAAAATTCACTTTGCGACGAGCCACCGAATAGTACGATTAGCGGGAGAAAATATTAGCGACACAAATTAGAGAAATTTAGCGAGAGAAAGTTACAGTGTAGAGAAAAGGACATTAAAGAGTGTGAAGTGTGTGTGAGAGCGAGAAGAAAGGACAAAAGGGAGAAAAGCGAAGGCAAAGGACAGAGACGAGAAAGGAGAGGACGACGAGAAGGAAAATCCGCCACCTGAAAGTAAGTGTTTGCACAGGTCAACCTTATCGGTACATTTTTTTTTCCATTCCCTTTTTGCAATCGAATTGTATAGAGTATTCCCCCCCCCCCCCCCCTTTTTATTGCGTGCGTCCACTCCTTGCATTTTGGCCTCAGTTTTGTATTAAAAAGTCGTGTGGGACGGCTGTGTAAATTAGAGAATTCGAAATAGCGAATATTGCGATAATAAGAGTAACGGTCATTTCTCGCCTGACCCCCCTCCCGTCCTTACACCGTACAATAGAAGATCGAGAACACGCGATCGCGCGATCAAGCATCACACGACCGACCTTCCTCGGCACAGCCGACTCCCAAATCCAAAACAACTCCCATTTCCCCGCTTGGCCCCTCTCCCTACGACAGGCCGAATTACTCAGAATACAAGATAGCGAATACGTACCTGAAAATAAATTACAGCCAGTGGTAATTATTAAGAGGCCGTTGAGTCGGCGAACCTCACCCTGAGAATCCGTCCGATTGACCCCTTCCTTTGTCTATGCGCTAGCCCTTCCAGTATTCAGTTTGTATTATTTTTGTTAATTTTTTTTGTTACTGTAAAAATTAACTGGCGCCCAAAAATTCGAGATATTTGTTCATTGCCCCGGAGATAGTCCGCCGTTAAAAATATTGCAAAAATAAACGTTAGTATTTCAGTTATTAAGGATTTCTTTTTCTTTCCCCCAAATTCCCCATACCCCTCTCCCAACGGCGTGACAAAATTGGCGCCCAACGTGGGGCCCGAAAAGTTACCCTCTCCCCCCCGAAAATTTACCCCCCAACCCCCCAAAAATAAAATAGCGCAAACGGAAGACATCGGCAGCAACATTTTTTTTTGAGTATACAGACCTTGAAACAGAGTTGAGAGATTTTGAGATTACAGCTACGTTGACAGAATTTATTTTGGAAGAGATAAAACTTTTTTTTTTTTTTGGTTTTTGTTTTGGAGATTGGAGTTCCGTAAGAAATTTTTCTTGAGTGAAATTTGCGTTAGAAATTTTTTTTTTGATTGTGAAGAAATTTGAGAATAATTCCCCCCCTCTTTACCTATTGTGATTATTTTTCAGACGATTTGACCTTTGCGTTGAAACCTTTTCTTTTGGAGAAGAAGTAATTCCTCTTTGAGTGGAGTATCGTGGAAAAAGAGGAAAATATACATTTTTTGAGATTTTGAGAATTTTTGTTGAGTTGCCAGATAAAGAGTTCGAGATGTATTTATCCCCAGACAACCTTCTTTTTTTTGTGTGAGAAGAATTTTGAGCAAAATTTGCGTGAGAATAAAGGGAGAATAATTACCCCTTTACCCGTTGAGATCTATTTTGAGACTTTGTTTTACCTTGAGATTTTTTTTGAGAATTTGTTTTTTTTTTTTTTTGACCCTGTTTCGAGTTTTTTTTTCAGTTGAGAATTTCGTTTATAGATAATAAGTAACAATACTTCCCCCCTTGAGCCATAGCGTTTTATTTTTGAGTATTTGTTTTGCGACCGAAATATATGTTTTTTTCAATTAGTTTTTTTTTTTTTTTTTATCCATTTTGCGAAATAAGTTTTTCCCCTTTTTCCCCATCGAGTAATCATATTATTGCGAACCCATCCATTTTTGAGAATCCTTTTTTTGACAATCCTTTTTCTTTTGCGCTGAAGAATTTGCTTGTTTTTGCGACTAGTATATTTTTTTTTTAATCTTTTTTTTTTAGAAGTTTTTTTTTGCGATTAAGATATTTTTCCCTTTGAGGGCCCCTTTGAGTTTTTTTGAATCCCGTCTTTGAGAAATTGTTTTTTTTTTATGTTTTTTTTTTTGAGAATTCGTCTCTTAGGAGAACCCTCTGAATTTTGTTTCTCCCTATTGAGCTATTTAGTTGGAGAATAATTGAGAATAATTTGAAAATAATTGAGCATTTGTTATCGTTGTTGAGAAGCGATTTTTTTTTTTTTTTTTGAGAATTTTGTTTCCGAGATTAAGAACGATTGGAGGATCGTTGTGTACTTTTTTTTTTTGAACACCCCTGGAAACTTTTTTTTTTGTTTTGCGCTGCGCTTCCGTCCTGCTGCTACCCCCCTCCCTGTATCAATAGTGCCCGCCACTGGCTACTTCAGGAAATACGTAGATCATTTGTATTGCGAATAATTCCCCCCCAGATATATTGCAAGTATTGTACTTTGTTGTTCCCCGAGTATTGCGATTGATTTTTTTTTTCGTTGTGTATTCCGAATATTTTGTTTGAATACATCGACTATCGTCTTCCCCCGAGTATTGCGAGTATATATTTTTTTTTTGGGTACTCCAAATAATTTTTTTTGAGTACACCGATTAAAAATTTTTTTTTTTTTGAGCATTGAGAAATTTTCTTTCTTTTGAGTATTGCGAATATTTTTGACCCCCTTTTGTTTTTGCGTACCGTCAGGATAAGTACACCGTTCCACACGCACCGTAGGGCATACGTTGCTCCTTTTCGCCGAATATCGTAATTTGCGTTGTGTTTATTTTTATTTTGAGTGAATATTTGGAATGATTGACTTGCGAACCCCGACAGATACCATGGACCGAATCTTCCTGACGCTACCCATGACCGCAGTGACTGTTACGACCACGACAATTACTTCCCCCATTGTCCACAGTTCACAAAGTCAACCCCTATTCCCCGCTAGACCCCAACGCGACTACGAATCCCTAGAACCCGTCCAAGAGATAAAAGACAGAATCGACAGTATTGGAGAAATTTGTGAACTGATAAGAATGTGCCTTTGTGCACAAATTAATTCGAGTGGAACAGAGACAGACTTACGTGACAGACTAATACGATACGAGATTAGACGACTGTACCCCTCCCTCCCCGTACCCTGGAATCCTATGGACGATGAGTCCGATATATCCCTCCCCTACTCTCCCGATAAAGAATTAGCGGAATACCTGTGCTGTTCCGCATCGGTACCACCCGCCATCCCCCAACAAACCATTCTTGAGCCACTCACCCCCCTCTACATCCCTCCATCACCCCCTTACACACCAAACCCCCCCTCCGAACCCCCTTCCCCCCGTGAACGAGGCGTTCACATCCCACAACCTTCCCCCAGAACCATCTGGAGGACCCAAAATCCCCTCCCCACGGCTGCAAAAGCCGTTCAACCCCCCTACCAACCCCCTTCACCCTCTCCCCAGCCTATACAAGCCGCGCAAGCGGAGAAGCTTGCGCCTACTACCAGTCCCCAAGCACCTCTGACACCAACTACCCCTGACCCCCCGGCCGTAACCCCTCCACCACCCCGTCCGGCCCCAAGACGTCTGCCAATCACCCCTAAAATCCCTTCTCTCGACCGCAGCTATCGCGACGTAGCCGCGACAGTACCCACTCTACCCTTTCGGCAAAACCACCATCCCCAATTACCCCGTTCCCCTCTCCAAGTCCGGAGACACCCTCCAAAACACATCCCCCGTCTTGCAGACGTCGCCCCAAAATATCCCCCTCCCAATTTCCCTCTAAACACCCGCTCCGACCGTCCTGATCGCTGTTTTAATTGCAGCCAGGCCGGTCATCGTTACCGTGACTGCACGTACCCCCTTGGGTACTTTTGCCGACGGTGCGGCCGCCGCGGCAAGGACACACGATCCTGCCCGGTGTGTCAGCCGAACCGATCCGCAAATAGTGCAGGGAGAAGGCCGCTTATCATGCGCCTCCCCTCACGAGTACGACCCGTCAATTCCCCTAACCACCCCCGTAAGACCCATTTCAACCCATCCACGACTTACGGAAACCATCGCACTGTACACACCCCAAACCCGGTAAAATTCACTCCCCGTAAACGTCCCCTATATTCCGAACATCTGAGTACAAGATAGAGAATTTGAGCATCCCGTCTCTACCGAGTACACGTGAAATCCCCGACCGACCGACCCGCGAAAGACCCGAGAATGAATGGAAAAATGCGTGAAAGAATTTTAGTAAAGTTTGCGGCAGAGGAGCCACGTATCCCTAATTCGAGTAAGGCCCGAGGAGACTGCACGCGGTACCAAGGAATTTTTTTTTGTTGTTAGACCCGAAGTGCCGATAATGTTGCGAAGTGCAAGCACTTACGGTCTGTTTCCTTCTTTTTGAGATTTCTGCGAAATGTATTTTTTTTGTTGTTCTCCCCGTTTATATTGAAGATTTGTGTGTTGGAGTGTGTGTGAGTATGAGTGAGTGTATTTAGATTTTCAGGGTTAGTAAGTTCATTTATTTAGCCTGCTCGAGTACGTTTAAAAACGTACTCTCGTTTAAGCAGGGGGGTGTTGTAACGTTGTACAATATCTCCCCTGCACCCGGCTCGTCCCAAAGGCAACCGTCCCCACGGATAGGCCCAAAACAGGCAAGTAAGGAGTATTATTTCATTTTCCCCTCCCTTTTTCTTCCCCCTAAAACATTGTAAGGCCTGTGCAACACACGAGAAGAGGACCGGCCCGCCAGGCCCGAAGAAATCGCCATCACATCGCCATCATTATCACCGTCCAGTCAACAACTCGCATACTCGCACACACCACACTCAATCATCCGTCACAATCGAGAGAATTCATCCGTCCGTCCCCGCACCACAGCCATCCATCGGCTGAGCGGCGACGAAGAAGTGAAGATGGCAGCAGCGCACGGCAATCCCAAAATTACGATTACCCGTAATTACCAAACCCCGTCCAAAATTATTCCCTACTTACCGACCGACCTACTTACCTGCCCGTCCCCAGTAAATCCCAATAGCGACGATCAAATATCGATCGATACGCTTGACCCTTCCCCTACCAATCCGTGACGCTGCTGACCAAAGATCGACCCCGAGGACAAGCGAAGAAGAAGGAAAATTCACTTTGCGACGAGCCACCGAATAGTACGATTAGCGGGAGAAAATATTAGCGACACAAATTAGAGAAATTTAGCGAGAGAAAGTTACAGTGTAGAGAAAAGGACATTAAAGAGTGTGAAGTGTGTGTGAGAGCGAGAAGAAAGGACAAAAGGGAGAAAAGCGAAGGCAAAGGACAGAGACGAGAAAGGAGAGGACGACGAGAAGGAAAATCCGCCACCTGAAAGTAAGTGTTTGCACAGGTCAACCTTATCGGTACATTTTTTTTTCCATTCCCTTTTTGCAATCGAATTGTATAGAGTATTCCCCCCCCCCCCCCCTTTTTATTGCGTGCGTCCACTCCTTGCATTTTGGCCTCAGTTTTGTATTAAAAAGTCGTGTGGGACGGCTGTGTAAATTAGAGAATTCGAAATAGCGAATATTGCGATAATAAGAGTAACGGTCATTTCTCGCCTGACCCCCCTCCCGTCCTTACACCGTACAATAGAAGATCGAGAACACGCGATCGCGCGATCAAGCATCACACGACCGACCTTCCTCGGCACAGCCGACTCCCAAATCCAAAACAACTCCCATTTCCCCGCTTGGCCCCTCTCCCTACGACAGGCCGAATTACTCAGAATACAAGATAGCGAATACGTACCTGAAAATAAATTACAGCCAGTGGTAATTATTAAGAGGCCGTTGAGTCGGCGAACCTCACCCTGAGAATCCGTCCGATTGACCCCTTCCTTTGTCTATGCGCTAGCCCTTCCAGTATTCAGTTTGTATTATTTTTGTTAATTTTTTTTGTTACTGTAAAAATTAACTGGCGCCCAAAAATTCGAGATATTTGTTCATTGCCCCGGAGATAGTCCGCCGTTAAAAATATTGCAAAAATAAACGTTAGTATTTCAGTTATTAAGGATTTCTTTTTCTTTCCCCCAAATTCCCCATACCCCTCTCCCAACGGCGTGACAATATATATATATATTGTAACGGGCTTTGGTTACCTATCCGGAAGACTCCGCCGTCTTGGTCCCCTCCCCTGGTTGCGAGCAAGGTGCGCGTCACCCTGATGATCACGGCTAGGGGCAACGGCTACCGGCGAAGATTGGCGGGGCACCCGGGGTGAACGGGCGCCAGGTACGAATACCACCGGAAGACCGGCTTGTTTAAGTTTGTCACCCCGGATGCGCCGCTGAGAAGCTAAATAGCACCGGCGGGGTCCGACGGAGTCCCGGGCATACCAAATCGACTAGGCCAGCCCGACCCAAGGTCGGTAATGGTAGAGGGGCGTGGACGGGGCGCGAGTACCAAGGCAGAGAAAAGACGACGAACGATTTTAGAAGAGAGCGATAAAAGGTATTCGAAGGTAACGAGAGAATTAACGAAGGTAGCGCGAAATTACCAAGAGGTAGCGATAAATCAACGAAAGGTAGCGATAAAAGGTAGTCGGAGGTAGCGAGGGAATCAACGAAGGTAGCGCGAAATTACCAAAAGGTAGCGATAAATCAACGAGAGGTAGCGATAAAAGGTATTCGAAGGTAGCGAGGGAATTAACGAAGGTAGCGCGAAATTACCAAAAGGTAGCGATAAATCAACGAAAGGTAGCGATAAAAGGTATTCGAAGGTAGCGAGGGAATTAACGAAGGTATCGCGAAATTACCGAAAGGTAGCGATAAAACAACGAAAGGTAGCGATAAAAGGTAGTCGGAGGTAGCGACGAAAGGTATTCGAAGGTAGCGAGGGAATCAACGAAGGTAGCGATAAAAGATACTCGAAGGTAGCGGTAAAAGATACTCGAAGGTAGCGAGAAAGCGATACTCGAAGGTAGCGGTAATAGATACTCGAAGGCAGCGGTAAATCGAGAAAGAGATACTCGAAGGTAGCGATAAATCGAGAAAGAGATACTCGAAGGTAGCGAGAAAGCGATACTCGAAGGTAGCGAGAAAGCGATACTCGAAGGTAGCGAGAAGGAGATACTCGAAGGTAGCGATAAATCGAGAAAGAGATACTCGAAGGTAGCGATAAATCGAGAAAGAGATACTCGAAGGTAGCGATAAATCGAGAAAGAGATACTCGAAGGTAGCGATAAATCGAGAAAGAGATACTCGAAGGTAGCGATAAAAGAGATACTCGAAGGTATCGAGAAATCAACGAAAGGTAGCGACAGAATTACCAAAAGGGTAGCGATAGACATCACGACAGACTACGAAAAGACAGCAACGCATTCCCAAATTACTCTATCGCAGGAGCGGGATACACAGACGAAGGTCGGGGCAGACCAGGACTACATAAGATCGACACCGAGTATAGTTGCGCGTTTCCACCTGAGCAGCTAGCGGCCACCTTCGCGGAGGTGGCGGAAGCCCTACCGGCCGACCGGTAAAAAGAAACAAAACCCAAGACACACGCCAAGGCAACATGCCACCGATTGCCGACTTAATCGACCAAAACTCTAAGCACAAACTTACCAAAACGAAACGGTGGTCCAACGGCGTAACTATCACTCGGCGTCGCGTGACGAGAGTACGAACAAGGAGACACTGGCGGAAAAGGGAAACAATTATTAATCCGGCGGCGCGTAACAGTTATCGCGCGTTATCCGCAAGACGGATCAAGAACTCCTCGTCGATGGTTAACGCGTCCGAACGTGCTGGCCGACGCGCGCCCCACTCCGTCGAAAAATCGCTATTTTCCCCAACTAGGCAAAATTTCGTAGACGATGATTGACGCGCGACGGCCGCTACCCCTACTACGCGCTACGGCGGGGAAGTAAGAAAGAGAGCGAAGGAGAGAGCAGACAATGGGTACGTGCACGGCTCGCGTCGGAGCGAGTGCTCCCGCACTCGTTGTCCTCTAAGTCCTGTATCACGTGATCACAACACCGAGCGCGATAATTATCGGTGCCGGACGCCTCTGATTCCTGGAAGGCGAGTCGGTTTATTGTGCCATTCTCGTTGCTATTTTCGAAGTCTCGGTCGGCTTAATTTTGCGCGAGATTGGATGTCTCGATGGCAACAAGGGGCGTTAATCCGCCTCGCACAATGAGTAGTCGATTCTGGTGACGAGAAGGCGCAAAAACTCGTCACAGAACCCCCTCCAAAGATGTTAGCAGTCCGTTCTCCGGGCCATCGAGGACTAGCTGGGTGCGGCGGTGATGGCTGAAACAAAGAAGTGAGATCGCGGGGCGGCCCGCAAGGAAATTGGGCGGTCCGGAGGAGCGAATGAAGGCTTAGGTGTTAGCAAAGCGTTTTAATCTGGTGCCAAGGTACTGCAAGTGCGGAGCGTTACAAGTTTAAGTAAAGGGGCGAGCGCAGCGCCGGCATCACTACAATACCCAAAAAAAATTTTGGCTCCTTATTGAGCTGATCAGTCGCGTAAGCGAAACACAGAAAAGGTAAAACAAAATGGTACTGACGGCCGCCAGGTCAACTTGGTTAAACGGCCCATGGTCATAAGGAAGGAACAAACAACCAAAAGAGAAAAAAAAAGAAATTGAATAGAAGCTCAGGGGGGCCTTGGGTCCTCACGGAGCCTTTAAGGTGGCTCACCACCAACGTTCCTCGTCCTGGGCAGTGCTGGAAGCCCTTCCCAGCTCCTGTGGGGGTAGACGTTCGCGAGGGATGTTTCCTCCCTGAGAGGGAACGAAAGGGCCCTCGTCGCGCCAGGCCCTTGCATGGACCGGGCAGGTTTTGACGGTGACCCCGGGCCGTCCACAGCGGTAACAGCAGATCCGTTTCGGGGCTGGGCAGTTGGTGCGGGTGTGGGTGGGGTCGCCACAATTGAAGCAACGACCAAAACGTGATTGGCCGGTGCCGGAGATTGGCTTGTTTGGTCCCTTTTCCGGGTCGACCGGCTTTTTCTCGTGGCGAACGGGAAGTTGTGAAGGTCCCGGTTTCTCCCAGGCCAGAGGGCGACAACGAGCCGTTTCGGTGGCGGGTGCCGTGAGAATTTTGGTCAACGATGGAACCACGGGGTTTAACTCCGTCTGAGTAGCCAGGTTACGGAGCTGGCCTCCCCCGACCTGAGCCTCCGCCTCCGTGGTGGTAATCGGTACCGTCTGTGCCGCTCGGTGGACCGTGGGCGGGAAGTCGGAGACATCCCCTGACGAGGCTAGCCGTATTGGCTGACCGAAACCCGCTAAGAGAGGGCAAGGGCCCGATTCCCGGTGGGTGAGAGAGACGATCAGTTGGCGTAGGTTGTCGAAAAACCCGGGTCGCAAGTATTGTACCGCTCTCAGCTCGCGGACATAGCCCCGGATGGGATCCCAGACGGGGTCGGAGTCGATAGGACAGTCGTCCTCGAGGTCCCGGGCCAACAGGATCTCCTCCGCTAGGGAAGGTACTTCGGCGGTGGCTCCTGAAGAACTAGCCGCTTCCATGGCCGATGACACCGGCGAATAACGCCCGGGCGCGGCTATCTGAGGGTCCTCCAGGATCTCGATGGAAGGCGATGAGGATCTTTCTGGCCTCGGAGGGCTGCAATCGCCTCGCAGGTTAGTGGCGCGAGACTCCGACACGGCAAACCAGTCCTCTTCGGAAAGCGTCGGACTATAGCTCCTCGACATGGCGTTATCTTTTCTGAAAGAATTGGTTAGACGGAGGTGCCGGGGAGGCGTTTAATAGCAGTTAGGGGCTGGTCCATAAGATAGTTATGTAAGGAAACCAGGTAGTGGGGAAAACTTTGCTGCCGTCTGGCCGAAAGGTAGCTCAAAAATTAAGGAGGCCACGCCGTGTTAGGGCCGAAAGGTAACTTGAAAGTCCGTCCACAAGGTAGCTGTTTAGAAAAACAAGGTAGTGAAAAAGAAGGACGTTTCGCCGTGTTAGGGCTGAAAGGTAACTTGAAAGTCAATCTACAAGGTAGCTATTTAGAAAGCAAGGTAGCGAGAAAGAAGGAAGCTTCGCCGTGTTAGGGCCGAAAGGTAACTTACGAGTCGATCTCCCAGGTAGCTATTTAGAAAGCGAGGTAGCGAGAAAGAAGGAAGCTTCGCCGTGTTAGGGCCGAAAGGTAACTTAAGAGTCGATCTCCAAGGTAGCTATTTAGAAAGCGAGGTAGCGAAAAAGAAGGAAGCTTCGCCCTTAGAGGCGGAAAGGTAACTTGAAGCTCCGGTCGCGGTATTCTGGAAGGTAGCTCTAAAGTTCGCAATTTAGACTAAGAGGTAGCTCAAAGGGAGCCGCGGATCCAACGGAAATAATCAATGGGGAAGCGAGCGAATCCAAAGGTAGCGGTGGGTATCCTGAAGGTACTCGGTTCGCGCCTCCTAACGAGGAGAAGATAGCCAACAATAACTACCCGAAAGGCGCGTGGTCGCGTCGCGGTAGTGAGCGGTAGGGGTAGTTCGAGGGAAGCTACGCAACCGTTCTAGTTAGCTCGGACGCGTGGTGGTCCGCGCCTAGGACGAGAAGGACCTGGTTCCCCGTGAGAAGAAACTGGTGATGGGCTTTCGGTAGGACGGGATGGTTCCAACGGCGGTATGAACGGTTTGAGGTCCTTTACGTGAGCCTTACCGACCCACGTCCCCGCACAGTCTTTGAGTTCGACGACTGTCGGAGAGAGATGACGGAGGATCCGAAACGGGCCGTGATATTTTGTCGCTAGCTTGGCCGCGACGTGCTGGGCTGCCGACGAGAGTACATGTTGACGCTTCAAAACCTGGTCACCAGCCACGTAGGTTCGGTCACGGCGGCGCAGATTATACTGTCGAGCTTGGCGGTCAAAGGCTTCACCCAGAGCGTGTTGCACTAGTTTCCTTACTTCCGTCATGCGGGACATCCTTTCCTGCCACTCCTGCGGAAGTAACGGGGAGGCGTCAGAAAGCTGTTGCCGGGTCATTAATGCGGTGGGACGTGGCTCCCTTCCGAAGTTGAGGAAGGCGGGTGACGCCTGGATGGAACTATGATAGGCTGTGTTGTACGCGAAACGGAACTCCGGTAGGTGATTGTCCCAGCTTCGATGGTCCTGACCCACAAATGCGACGATCATCCCCTTGAGCACTCGATTGACCCTTTCGACGGGGTTGGCTTGCGGGTGGTACGGTGGTGTAGTGTCGTGCCGGATACCGGTTCTTTCCGTCAGTTCTCTAATGTACTTGTTGTTGAATTCCGTGCCATTGTCGGTTAGGAGGGAGCGAGGGGAACCCCAACGAGAGATAACGAGGTCCTCTAATGCGTTGACGATTTGCTGCCCATTGGCTTTGCGGAGGGGCGTGCACTCGATCCACTTGGTGAATAGGTCCTGGATGACGAGGATGTAGGCGAAACCGGAGCGACTTGGGGGAAACGGCCCCATAATGTCGGCGGCTATGCCGTCCCAAGGCTGAGTGTATGATCTTCGCCCCATCTTCCCTACTGGGGGAGCTTGCTCCACTTTGCATCGCTGGCACGTGCCGCAGGCTTGTATGTAACGGGTGACCTCCCTAAACATCGTCGGCCAGTAGTAGTAGGTAGCGAGCCGTTTGAACGTCTTGTCAATGCCCAGATGTCCTGCTTGAGGTGGGTCGTGGGCCTCGGAAATGACGGTTCGCCGGAGCGCGAGTGGCACCGCCAATTTCCATGCCGTCAAGTCCGTCAACTCGGACGTGGTCCAAGGGGGTCGGCGATGATGAAAGAGTTGGTCCCCTTCGATCTTCCAGTCTGGATACTTGTCCGGGTGAGCACGGACGCGGTTGAATTGCATCTGGTACCAATCGATCGGAGGGGTGTCGACGGCTAATAAGGTCGCGTAGGCGGCTTCAGGTATGCGGGATAAGGCGTCTGGGACGTGATGGAAAGCTCCCTTGCGATGTATGACCTCGTAATCGTATTCCTGGAGCTCGAGAGCCCATCGCCCCAATCGGCCCGATGGATTCTTTAAGTTATGTAGCCAACGCAAACTAGAATGGTCGGTGACGACGGTGAAATGGTAGCCTTCCAGGTAGCATCGGAATTTCTGGATGGCCCAGATCACAGCTAGGCATTCCTGTTCGGTAGTGGTGTAGTTACGCTCGGCGTCCCGTAGGGCGCGGCTGGCGTAAGCAATCACGTGCTCCTGTTCCCCTATCGTTTGGGTGAGGACCGCGCCCAGTCCCACACTGCAGGCATCCGTCTGTAGAACGAATGGTCTTTCGAAGTCCGGACAGGCAAGTGTCGGCGGTAGCGTCAGTTGGTGGCGGATGGTGTTGAACGCCTCGTTCTGGTCGGCGCCCCAGGTCCACGGCTTATTTTTCTTGAGCAGGGTGGTAAGTGGGTGCGCCAGTTGCGCGAAGTCCGGGATGAAACGCCGGTACCAGGAGGCCATGCCTAAGAACCGCCGCAGCTGTTTGATATTGCGGGGGACGGGATATTCCAGGATGGGTGCTACTTTATCCCGATCGACCTGTAACCCCTGGCGATTAACGATGAAACCGAGGTAGCGTACCGCGGAGCAGCAGAATTCGCTCTTCTCCGGGTTGATAGTTAGCCCGGCTTGGTGGATCCGACGAAGGACTAGACGGAGCCATTGTAAGTGGTCCTCGAAGGTAGATGTGACGATGATAATATCATCCAGGTAGACGTACACGTGCGGTTGCAGTTCCGGTCCGAGGAGGCGATCGAGCAAGCGCTGGAAGGTAGCAGGGGCGTTCGTGAGGCCAAACGGCATGCGCCTGAATTGGAAAAGACCCATGCCCGGGACCGTAAATGCCGTAATCTCCCGGCTAGCCTCCTCCAGGGGGACCTGGAAGTAGGCTTGGCTTAGATCCAAGGTCGTAAGGTAGTTCGCGCTACGTAGCTTATCCAATATCCCGTTCATGTGTGGAATCGGGTAGGCGTCCTTCTTCGTGACACTATTGACCTTCCGGAAATCCAGACAGAAACGCAGTTTCCCATTGGCCTTTTTGACCATAACAATCGGGCTCGACCATTCGCTCTGCGATGGCTCGATGACGCCATCGGCGAGCATCTCTTTGACGGCGGCGTGGATAGCCTCTTGAATGACCGGGGAGACGGTGTAATAGCGCTGCTTGATGGCACGGTGCCCTCCGACGTCTATGCGGTGTTCGACGAGGTTGGTAGCGCGGAGGAGTTTCGGGGCCGGCGGAATCTCTTTGGCTACCAAAGCTGCTAGACGACGGGCCTGGTCGGGGAAGAGCTCCTGGAGGCCGCAGCACGCTGCCGTAGCCGGGGTTCCGGCTTGCCGTGTCTCGAACGGGTGGTAATGCCCGGGATGTATCTTAGTGAACCAACGAGCGTGGTCGAAGTCGATGACAAATTGCGCCGCCTGGAGGAAGTCTATTCCCAGAATGCAAGGTAACGTGAGCACCGGTAGGGAGTAAGCGGTGAGGTGGAAGAGAACGTCGTCTAGCTGGGCCGTGAAGTCAGCCGCCTCGTACGCTACGGCTTCCTGGCCGCCCGCCATTACCACGTGGAGCGGTGGTGGATTATAAAACCGCTGGCCGTTTTCCCGCAGTCTGGCGGCCGTGTCGGGGCCAAGGAAGGTCCGGCTGGAACCTGTGTCCACTAGAGCTCGCACCTTCAGGTCCCCAATGGTGATCGTGAGGTAGAGAGCCGTAGAACTATCGACATTGTGTAGGTCGACACGCCGGTCAGTCGGGTCGGCGAACGAGGGAGCGGTGATCAGGCGGTTGCCAGGAGTCGAGAGTTGTTCGGTGGCGGGATTGCTCCGTAAAGGTCGAGGTCCCGCCGTTAATGGTTTCCCGAACAAGGACACTCCGGGCTTCGAACACCAGTCTTCCCACAACGGTAACAGAATAGCCGCTTGGCCTCCCTACAGGAGTTGAAGCGGTGGCCGGGTCGTCGGCAATTCCAACAGGTCGGAGGGGGTCTAGTCTCCCCACGACCCTGATGAGCACCAGGCGGTGGAGTACCGGCCTGGGAACGTGAAGAACCGCTCTGACGGTGGCTGCTGGATGGAGGTGACCTATGTCGGTCGGGCTTCCCGTCCGCGAAGGCTACTTGCTTACCCCGCGACGCCAGGCGGCGAGGTGGGTCAGCCCGATCGGCGGTGCCGTTCGTTCCTTGGTCTGCTTTCGGTGGTGGACGCGGCGACTCCCGCTGGTAATACGTTGGCTGAGGTAACGACTCAGGCTCGTCCCGCGATACTTCGGGTATCCAGTCCTCCTGACCGCTTTCCAAGGTGGCATAAAGGTGCTTCGCCGATGGTGCGGCTCGCTGCGATCGTGGGCTCCGGTAGGCTAATTCAGGGCACAAGGATTGGTCCGGCGTCGGGGGCGCTCGGTAGGTCCGGGCAGCCTGGTAGCTCTTCTCGGTGCGAGTCGCGATGTGCTCCAGGGAATCGAAGTCGTAAAGGTCGTCCCGATGGATAGCGATTTGAAGTTTAGGGAGCATGTTCCGGTGCGCGTATTGGATTTGTTCAGCTTCGCTCCAGGGTGGTCGGAGACGGCTGAACAAGCCGCGCAGACACGTCAGGTAGTCGGCCACTGGTTCCTCGGAGCCTTGGGTACGGCGCATCACCTCTTCCCGCAGGGCGTATTGGTAATCTGGGTCACCGAACCGTAGCCGGCAAGCATCCTTAAAGTGGCCCCAACTGGCCCACCTGCTGCTATCGTTGCGGTACCATTGCAGCGCGATCCCCGTGAGGAAGAACGGTAGGCAGCGCAACAAGTCGGCATCGCTGACCGGGAATAACGCGCGGCCCTCGGCGACTCGTGTGAGGAACGTCTCGACGTCCTCGCTCCGACGCCCCGAAAAGGAAATGTTCCATTTCCTCATGATATTGAGGACGGCCGATGCGGATGAGTAGGGGGGTCGATTTCCGCGGTCTTGGTCCTCGTCCCTCCTTGCCCAAGTAGGGCCGGACATCGTCGCCTGGGCGAGGTCTCCATGGAGAGGTGCTTCGGGGAGGCCGGCTCCGTCCAGTCGCTGCGGTCCGAAGCCGCTAAGCCTTTCCTGAGGCAGGTGTGAGGTACCGCCTGGCGCGGTTCGGCTGCGCGGGTAGCCGGTACCCGAGAAGAGACGAGGCTCCTGCCTTGGGATCGCCCGTTGCGGAGGAACCGGATCTTGCCAGTCGGGAGCGGTCGCGACGAACGGTGCCGCTCTCGTCGAGCCCCACTGGGGATGGAGCGACGGGCCCACGCCTGAGTCCCACGGAGCGTATTCCTCAGGTATGGTAGAATCGCGCGTATACTGCTGAGGCGCCTGCGGGTCGGAGTGTCGGATCGGGGTCTCCGAACCGGTTCCCGGTCGAGGGCGCTCGGCTCCGGGATTATCGGCCAGCGTTGGTGTACTAGCATCCGTTTCAGGCATTGCGAGGTGGACCGGTACGCCCCGTTGGAGGGCGTCGCAACTTAGGTGTCTTCGCGAAAGGTCTCAAACGGTATACGTAGCTCCACTAGAGGCCCCGATAGGTAAGGTCGGATAGGTATAGGTATCTTCACAGAAGGTAACGATAGGTAACGTTCGATAGGTATCCTCGCAAAAGGTAACGGCAGGTATTCGTGACTTCACGAAAGACAACGATAGGTAACGTCCGATAGGTATCCTCGCAAAAGGCAACGATAGGTATTCGTGACTTCACGAAAGACAACGATAGGTAACGTCCGATAGGTATCCTCGCAAAAGGCAACGATAGGTATTCGTGACTTCACGAAAGACAACGATAGGTAACGTCCGATAGGTATCCTCGCAAAAGGTAACGATAGGTATTCGTGGCTTCACGAAAGGTAACGATAGGTAACGTCCGATAGGTATCTTCGCAAAAGGTAA
Source organism: Netelia fuscicornis (assembly GCA_946811545.1). Lineage (NCBI taxonomy): Eukaryota > Metazoa > Arthropoda > Insecta > Hymenoptera > Ichneumonidae > Netelia > Netelia fuscicornis. The sequence continues at coordinate 28,682,592 of OX328015.1, forward strand.
CGACCGATAGGTATCTTCGCAAAAGGTAGAAGCAGGTATTCGTGACTTCACGAAAGATAACGATAGGTAACGTCCGATAGGTATCCTCGCAAAAGGTAACGATAGGTATTCGTGGCTTCACGAAAGGTAACGATAGGTAACGTCCGATAGGTATCCTCGCAAAAGGTAATAGCAGGTAAACGTAGCTTCACGAAAGGTAACGATAGGTAACGTCCGATAGGTATCCTCGCAAAAGGTAATAGCAGGTAAACGTAGCTTCACGAAAGGTAACGATAGGTAACGTCCGATAGGTATCCTCGCAAAAGGTAACGACCGATAGGTATCTTCACAAAAGGTAACGCCGAGTAAGCTGACTATGGTGAACGGAAGAAGTAAAGGAACTGAACCGGGATGGGGCAGCCACCGGTTTATGTACCCGGAGGCACTGCCCCACTTGAGGGTGATCCCCCACCAGCATGGATTGGCTTGCCCATCCCAAGTCGTACCTCCCTTCCCCACACCTCAGGAGAAGTCAACAAGGGATTAACGCGTTGTACTATTGTTGCCAGAATCATTGTTGTCATTGGGTTTGAGGATTCCGTGAATTGCCTCAGCGGGCACACCGCGGATGTTAATCCTCGGACGTAAACATATAAACTTGTTGTTTCTTAGTAAGGCCGGTTCGTAAGTACGGCCGGGCCTTGAACAAAGCACTTCAGCGATTTATCGTTACAAGGAAACACGCAAGAAATTGTTATGGTCGGTACGGACCGAGAGCGGCGCTAAGCCGCTACGCAAAACACGCGGCCTCTCGGGATCCATGTCCACAAAGCCATTGTTCGAGGAAGCTAATCCCCGTGCTCAATAACGAATTCTAATATATTATGGTTCACAACACAAACATCGAGAGGATCACGGTCAATTAGGCCTTTGTCCGTCAGAGACACGTACTTTAAGATGGGCCAAACACAATCAGCACAACGTACGATCGCTACTGTTGACGGATTGATGCTTCTAGCCTCCCGGGAAGGGAGAAGCGACACAGAACTAACCACAAAAGAAAATTTTTACCGTGAGCCCTGATAACCAGGGATTAGCTTTCACCGATAGCCAACTTTGCCGCGATACGCGGCCGGCGATATTGCCAAATCTCAACGAACAAGGGATATCAAGTCGGGTCGTGAACGCACACCGCGACCCCTGTATAGAACGGGAAAGATACGATACCCAACCTTGGCCTCGCCCCACGTTGGGCGCCATTTGTAACGGGCTTTGGTTACCTATCCGGAAGACTCCGCCGTCTTGGTCCCCTCCCCTGGTTGCGAGCAAGGTGCGCGTCACCCTGATGATCACGGCTAGGGGCAACGGCTACCGGCGAAGATTGGCGGGGCACCCGGGGTGAACGGGCGCCAGGTACGAATACCACCGGAAGACCGGCTTGTTTAAGTTTGTCACCCCGGATGCGCCGCTGAGAAGCTAAATAGCACCGGCGGGGTCCGACGGAGTCCCGGGCATACCAAATCGACTAGGCCAGCCCGACCCAAGGTCGGTAATGGTAGAGGGGCGTGGACGGGGCGCGAGTACCAAGGCAGAGAAAAGACGACGAACGATTTTAGAAGAGAGCGATAAAAGGTATTCGAAGGTAACGAGAGAATTAACGAAGGTAGCGCGAAATTACCAAGAGGTAGCGATAAATCAACGAAAGGTAGCGATAAAAGGTAGTCGGAGGTAGCGAGGGAATCAACGAAGGTAGCGCGAAATTACCAAAAGGTAGCGATAAATCAACGAGAGGTAGCGATAAAAGGTATTCGAAGGTAGCGAGGGAATTAACGAAGGTAGCGCGAAATTACCAAAAGGTAGCGATAAATCAACGAAAGGTAGCGATAAAAGGTATTCGAAGGTAGCGAGGGAATTAACGAAGGTATCGCGAAATTACCGAAAGGTAGCGATAAAACAACGAAAGGTAGCGATAAAAGGTAGTCGGAGGTAGCGACGAAAGGTATTCGAAGGTAGCGAGGGAATCAACGAAGGTAGCGATAAAAGATACTCGAAGGTAGCGGTAAAAGATACTCGAAGGTAGCGAGAAAGCGATACTCGAAGGTAGCGGTAATAGATACTCGAAGGCAGCGGTAAATCGAGAAAGAGATACTCGAAGGTAGCGATAAATCGAGAAAGAGATACTCGAAGGTAGCGAGAAAGCGATACTCGAAGGTAGCGAGAAAGCGATACTCGAAGGTAGCGAGAAGGAGATACTCGAAGGTAGCGATAAATCGAGAAAGAGATACTCGAAGGTAGCGATAAATCGAGAAAGAGATACTCGAAGGTAGCGATAAATCGAGAAAGAGATACTCGAAGGTAGCGATAAATCGAGAAAGAGATACTCGAAGGTAGCGATAAAAGAGATACTCGAAGGTATCGAGAAATCAACGAAAGGTAGCGACAGAATTACCAAAAGGGTAGCGATAGACATCACGACAGACTACGAAAAGACAGCAACGCATTCCCAAATTACTCTATCGCAGGAGCGGGATACACAGACGAAGGTCGGGGCAGACCAGGACTACATAAGATCGACACCGAGTATAGTTGCGCGTTTCCACCTGAGCAGCTAGCGGCCACCTTCGCGGAGGTGGCGGAAGCCCTACCGGCCGACCGGTAAAAAGAAACAAAACCCAAGACACACGCCAAGGCAACATGCCACCGATTGCCGACTTAATCGACCAAAACTCTAAGCACAAACTTACCAAAACGAAACGGTGGTCCAACGGCGTAACTATCACTCGGCGTCGCGTGACGAGAGTACGAACAAGGAGACACTGGCGGAAAAGGGAAACAATTATTAATCCGGCGGCGCGTAACAGTTATCGCGCGTTATCCGCAAGACGGATCAAGAACTCCTCGTCGATGGTTAACGCGTCCGAACGTGCTGGCCGACGCGCGCCCCACTCCGTCGAAAAATCGCTATTTTCCCCAACTAGGCAAAATTTCGTAGACGATGATTGACGCGCGACGGCCGCTACCCCTACTACGCGCTACGGCGGGGAAGTAAGAAAGAGAGCGAAGGAGAGAGCAGACAATGGGTACGTGCACGGCTCGCGTCGGAGCGAGTGCTCCCGCACTCGTTGTCCTCTAAGTCCTGTATCACGTGATCACAACACCGAGCGCGATAATTATCGGTGCCGGACGCCTCTGATTCCTGGAAGGCGAGTCGGTTTATTGTGCCATTCTCGTTGCTATTTTCGAAGTCTCGGTCGGCTTAATTTTGCGCGAGATTGGATGTCTCGATGGCAACAAGGGGCGTTAATCCGCCTCGCACAATGAGTAGTCGATTCTGGTGACGAGAAGGCGCAAAAACTCGTCACAATATATATGTGCAATGTTGACTATGAGGACACGATTCAAAACTTATTTCAAACCATCTAGCAGGTCATTATATGCTAAACAAAAAACATTTTTGTCCAAAATATACATAAATAAATAAGAATTTTTGAATTTTACCATCGAACGGCTATTATGGAGTCCGCGCTATAATGTATACTTTGAGGTCTTATACATATTTCCATGAACTGACGACTATGAGGACAATATAAAAGTAGATTTTAATTTTGCCTTTAACCCAAATTCATCAATAAACTATTTTATTAATAAAGAACATAACGATATGATCCGGCATAGGTTTTTCACTATTTTTATCCAATTCAAAACGATGTTTTGAATCTTTTTTTTCGCGCTTAGTTCTGAAATTAATCCATTAACGACCAGAAACCCAAGATTTTTTGCCTATCTTTGAGCATTATTTTCAATAGGAGTGACGAGAAATTCTTCAATCTCAACTATGTTTCCTCGTGGCAAGCAAAATAAAACGATTACAAAGACATTGAGAACGGCAATAAAATTTCCGAGGTATCGGCACGACGTTTTCCGACGTATTAATGGCGTGGAAGCCACGAGAACTTGTGTCCTCTTCTCAACCTCTTTGTTTACGTTTGGGCACGTTACGACTTGTTCGAAAACGTCACATTATTGAAAGCGATTTGAGTGACTTTCAAGCAAAGATCGCGCTATATATTATGAAAATCTGTCGTTGCACTAGCATTACTATCAACTCTCGAAAAAGTTTTGAGTTTGGCAAACCTGCAAAAGTCTCCGAATTCATAGAATATCCAAGATGAGACTATTTTATTATCTACAGTAAATAAACGAAAATACAAATTTCATTCACTCACATTCACAAGTATAGCCAGCATAAATCTAATAAAATAAACACATTTGTTTATTGTGAAACTAATTTATTTGCGAAAATTTAGCAAGTCGGTGGATTGATTATTTTAAGGACTCTATTTTTTAGCCTACGTACATTTTAAGGACAGTATTTCCTAGTTTTCGTATACTTTGAGGACTGTCCCCGAAGGATACGAATGACCGAAAACGCTGTCCCCAATGTATGCGAAAGTTAAAAAATATTAGTGATCTATTTTTAGAATTATCCTCAAAGTATCCACTCCGCAATCAAATATTCATACAACTATTATGACATGGAATTATTTCAAATTAAAGAAATTCCTTCCTTTTCTCGGAAAATTCATATTAATATAAAGCTGTCATGGCTCATAATTGTATTCTAAACTCTATTTTTTTTCGCAAATTGTCTCGATGTCAGTCACGATAACAAAAAACAAATTCCTGATTATACTTGTTGAATCATCAAGGATACATTAGGGAACATTCAGATTCGGATCTCCTTTTATACCCACAGCAAAAATTGTGCAAATCGACTTTGTATTCAAAGAGTTGCATCATAACAATGAACAAAGCTGTGAAACGTAACACGTAGACAACAGCAATAATAAAAGCCAATTTCGATCGTAAACTGTGTTACTGCAATTTCACGGATATTCCAATTTTCGAAATAATCGTATTTCTTCAAAGTAAAGGTTCGCAAATTGAATGATTAATGAACAATATTCATTTTAGTTATTTTTCGACGAATCATTCTGGTAATTGCGATTATATTTTACAGTAAATTATTGTGGAATCGCGAGAGCGCTCCCCTCCAACACCTAGCGCGCCAATTGACGAGCGCGCCGGGTGGTATCCCCACCACCGAGTGAACAACCAATGAGCCGCCGGCACCGGACTATAAAGCGAGGCGCACGAGACGCAGCGCGGCAGTCGATCCGGACATAACGTAAGAACAGTCTCCTAAGTCCACAAGGATCTCACCTATGTAAAGACACTCTACAAATAAAGCAAAGTATTTCCAAGACTCGTGTCGAAATTTCCTACAAAACTGGGGGCTCAGCCGGGATCAAGCAAGGAACCGGAAAGCGGCGAGATGGAAAACCAGGAGCAGAATAGGGATAGGGACCTCAACAAGTGGACGGTAGCTGACCTGAAAGAGGAGCTGCGGCGGCAAGCGTTACCAGTCTACGGGCTAAAAAAGCAATTGGTAGAAAGGCTGAAAGCAGCAATGCTGTTGCAACGGGATAAGGATTAAGCGACAAGGAATGAGGACGGTGACATCATAACCGATGATGACGAAGGTGACGAGATCAGTGAGGTTGATGAAGGCGACCAACCAAGCAACAGTCAGAACCGTAATCGTGGTATGGCGATACAACCGGTCCTGCTGACATTCCGAGACGTAGAGGAATCGATCGAGCGATTCAGCGGTGATAACTCAACATCGATTGAGCGATGGCTTGAGGAATTCGAGGAAATTGCTGAAACAGGTGGATGGACAGGAGTGCACAAGGTAGCATATGCACGGAAGCTCCTGGAAGGCTCAGCAAGGAGATTCGTGGCATAAGAGAAATGTGCAAAGTCCTGGACAGAATTACGAAAAGCCCTAAAAAGTGAGTTCGGGCAGGTAATAGATAGTTACACTGTTCACCAGCAATTAATTCGAGAACCAAAGAAAAGCGATGAGTCTTACCATGAGTACGTCTACAGAATGCTGGAAATTGCATCTCAAGCTGACGTTGAGATAACTGCCGTAATCAGGTATATCATAGAGGGTATACCAGATGACGCAGCTAACAAAGTAATATTGTATGGGGCAAAGACGGTGAAGCAGTTGAAGGAACGGCTTCTGCAGTATCAAAGCATGAAGAAAGAGGTCAACGGAAAAGGGAAGGTACGCTAAAATAAAGACAGAGGAAAGAAGCCAGAAAAGGACAACGAGCGTCGGGACCAAAAGCAGGGATGCTTTACGTGCGGAGACAAGAGCCACATCAGCCGGAATTGCTCTGACAAAGCCAAGGGGACGAGGTGCTTCAAGTGCAAGGGGTATGGCCATATAGCGGCGAAGTGTTCCGAAAAGAAAGCGACAAACACTGTTGTTGAAACGCGAAGACAATTGAACAACGTAAAGCAGGTCGAAATTAATGGACATCAGCTGGAGGCCCTGATCGACACGGGGAGCGACCTGACGTTTATTCGAGAACAAGAGTATGCGGAGATAGGTGCTCCAGCGATGGGCCATCAAGAAATAAATTTCGTCGGGTTAGGATCACGAAATAATTGGACAATGGGTGAATGTTCAGTGGAATTGGGTATTGACGGCGAAAGTTTTCCAGTAACATTACACGTATTACCAGGGAAAACTCTCAAACATGCAGTGCTACTGGGATCGGACTTTCTTAGCCAAACGGAGCTAATCATGCGAGGTGGTAAGATGGATATAAGGAAGTATAGCGACAAACCGGACGTATTTAAAATAGACATTGTCAAAGAAGAAGAAGTGGATACATCTTACATTAACAACCCAGAACTGCGAGGAGAGATACAGAACATCATCAGGACGTGTATGTGCCAACGAAAACGCGGGATGTGGGTGTGGCAACGAAGATAATTCTAAAGGATGAAATCCCAGTTGTGGCTCGACCAAGACGATTATCGCAACAGGAAAAGGAGACTGTTGATGGCATTATGCAGGAATGGTTGCAACAAGGAATTATACAGCACTCGACATCGGAATACGCTAGCCCTCTAGTTCTGGTAAAGAAAAAAGATGGGAAAACACGTGTTTGTGTGGATTATCGGGCATTAAACGCAAAAATCGAAAGGATGCAGTACCCGCTACCCATCATAGAGGACCAAATCAACGCACTACAGGGGGCGAACGTGTTCACCACTTTGGATCTTAAGAACGGATACTTCCACGTACCTATTCATGAGGCTAGTCGGAAATACACAGCCTTTGTGACTCCAACAAACCAGTACGAGTTCTTGAGGACACCGTTTGGATTATCTATAGCTCCAGCCGTATTTCAGAAATTCATAAATATGGTGTTCAGAGATCTTATACAGGCCAAGATCGTCTTGGCATACATGGACGATTTAATTATCATAGCACAAAATGAGGTTGAAGCAATAGAGCAACTAAGGCGGGTGCTGGGGGTCGCACAAGAACATGGTCTGGAGATAAATTGGAAGAAGTGTAAATTTCTGCAAAGCGAAATCGAGTATCTTGACCATGTGATCTCCAGAAATACGATTCGTCAAACAGACAGCAAATACAGGGCGGTTCAAGCATTTAAGACTCCAACTAACGTAAAGGAACTGCAATCTTTCCTGGGACTAACAGGATACCTTCGGAAGTTTATTCCGTGCTACTCTCAACTAGCTAGACCCTTGACAAACCTGCTAAAGAAGGATAGTAGGTTTCACATAGGCCAACAAGAGATGGAAGCAATTGACCAACTGAAGGCAGCCATCAGTCAACGACCCGTCCTGAGGCTTTTCCAGGAAGGGGCAGAAACCGAGCTGCATACGGATGCATCAGCTGAGGGGTACGGAATGATTCTCATGCAGAAGGCAGATGATGATGGAATGCGGCATCCTATATACTACGCAAGTGGAAAAACTACACCAGCCGAAGCAAAGTATTCAAGCTATGAATTGGAAGTTCTGGCAGTTGTAAAGGGAGTGGCCAAGTTCCGCGTATACTTACTGGGAGTCCCCTTCCGGATCATAACGGATTGCCAAGCTTTTGCAATGACAATGAGGAAGAGGGATATATGCCCAAGGATCGCAAGATGGGCATTGCAATTACAAGAATACCAGTATGAGGTGTGTCATCGACCAGGGCGAAACATGCAGCATGTGGATGCACTCAGCCGCCACCCATTACCGTCAGTGCTAGTGATGCAGGAATGCCGAGATAGCCTCATAGCACGGTTGAGAGGTGCACAAGAGGAAGATCAAGAGGTGGGAAAAATAATAGAAGATGTTAAGACCACAGGAAAAGAGGGTTACGTCATGCAGAACAACTTGCTTTACAAAGAAGGGAAAAATGGTGCGCAGATAGTGGTACCTAAGAGACTACAAACCCAAATTGCACAATAAGCGCATGAGCGGGGACACTACGGAGTCACCAAAACCGAGGGATTGCTGTTGGAAGACTATTGGTTCAAAGCCATGAGACCAAAAATCGAGAAGGTGAACCGAAATTGTCTTAGCTGCATCTTGGCAATTCGCAAGCACGGCAAACAGGATGGACTGATCCACCCAATTGAAAAGGGTGATCATCCACTTGATACGTTCCACATAGACCACGTAGGACCAATGACAGCAACACAGAAGCGCTATCAACATCTATTAGTGGTGGTCGACGGATTCACCAAATTCACGTGGCTATATCCAACGAAGTCAACAGGAGCCGCAGAAGCCATCGACAGGTTGAGAAAGCAAGCAGCCACATTTGGATCACCACGGCGCATCGTCACGGACAGAGGAGCAGCATTCACCTCGAACGTATTTGAACAATACTGTCAAGAAGAAAATATTCAGCATCTGCTCATAACAGCGGGAGTACCCAGAGGAAATGGACAAGTAGAGAGGATTAACAGAATAATTATCCCAATCTTGTCAAAACTCTCCGCTCCATCCCCAGAGACGTGGTACAAGGTTCAAGAGAATTTGAACAGCATGATAAGTCGCAGTACCCAGAGAACACCTTTCCAACTACTAATTGGAGTTAAAATGAGAACTAAAGGGGACGCACATCTTAAGGAGTGGATTGAGCTCGAGTGGGTCAATCAATTCAAAGAAGAAAGAGATGAATTGAGGAGCACAGCCAAAGCAGCGATTCTAAAAGTCCAGGAAGAAAACAGACGAAGTGCAAACAAAAAGCGAAAACCGCCTCCGCAGTACCGTGAGAATGACCTCGTAGCAATAAGGCGAACGCAGTTTGGAGCTGGGCTGAAACTGCATGCTAAGTTTCTGGGACCATATACGGTAACCAAGGTGTTACGACATGACCGGTATTTGGTCAAAAAAGTTGGACATCACGAGGGACCAAACGAAACGTCAACAGCAGCAGACAGCATGAAACCATGGATTGAAGAATCAGATGATGATACTACCGAGGATGAAGAATTGCCAGCTGATGTAAAGGAAGTCGTGCATAATTGAGCCTGCACCCAGGATACAGAGAACCGGAACATCTGAGGACAGATGTGCAGTCAGGAGGGCCGAATGTGGAATCGCGAGAGCGCTCCCCTCCAACACCTAGCGCGCCAATGAACGAGCGCGCCGGGTGGTATCCCCACCACCGAGTGAACAACCAATGAGCCGCCGGCACCGGACTATAAACCGAGGCGCACGAGACGCAGCGCGGCAGTCATCCCATCATCATCATCATTCGACAGTTATATCATAGTGATAGCAGTGATACGATACCATATCATCAACACATCAACACATCACTGTAATAATAGTGATATAAATCGGTCACACTATATTGACAGCTAGTAAACAGTCATCTGAAATTGAAAGTGTCTTATAATAATAACCTATCGCTATAAAAACAAAAAACAAACAAGCATAATACTTACGCATGGTCGCTAGCCTGCTAAGCCAGGCATAGCAAGTAGCCTGCTAAGCCAAACGGCAACTAATGATGAAACTGGCTCCACAGCCAAGAAACATCTAAAACGCCCAAATGATAACACCAACATGACAAATAAAAACAACAAAAAAACAAAGGACCACGGCTCCTTTGCCAAACCTATGATTAAATTAAAAAAACACACACGTACTGATAATAGCGCGAAGTGCAATAAATTCGAAGTGTTAAGCATCGAACGATTAAACTCCAACGAGGGTACACTTCCCAGCCTACCAAAAGAAACCACAGATCCATCGAAAGAGCAAGCGGATCCTCCAACGAATCTATCGGGTCTACGAACGGAACTCCTAGACCCACCTAATCTAACAAACGAACCAATCATTCGACAAAAGGAACTTCTAACTAAGCCAAGTACTTCACAAGAAACACAACCAACAACTGAACCAAAGCAAAATAATGATACGATTAAACCACCACCAATAGTCATAAACAATGAAAAGTTAACGGAAATCAATAAAAAACAAATATACTCTGCTATACGTACACATCACAAAGGTACTACCCTCTCGTACTCCCAACAAAACATAACAATAAAAACTCAAACAAATAAATCCTACGAGGAAATCAAAAACTTTTTAATTGAAAATGAATTTAATTTCCATACGTTTGCTAACAAAACTGAACGAACAAAAAAATTTGTAATTAAAGGTCTCCCCGACCTAGACTGTGAGGACATCAAGGAGGATTTAATGTCACAGGGTATTGAACCCACCAAAATTGCCAAAATGAAATTGGCAGCCGGACTGGTGGTACACAATCCCTTCTTTTTTGTGGCACTACCTCCCAAAACCACAAACAGTGAAATTTTTGCCATAAAATATATCTGCTCAGTCAAAATCAAGTGGGAAATATACCATAATAAAAAAATCACAACTCAATGCTATCGATGCCAAAGGTTCGGACATGGCACTAGTCATTGCTACAATAATCCTAAATGTGTCAAATGTGCTAAACCTCATTTGACCTCAAACTGTGATAAAACCACCGATTCTCCTCCAAAATGTGCAAACTGCAAAGACAACCATACAGCAAATGCCCCCGAGTGTCCGGTGTATATAAAACATGTTGACTATATAAAACGCAATAAAAATCCAACATTGAAACACAAAAAAACTGCTTTGCCAACTTCTCCACCTGCTAGCAGTGACTTCGAGTTCCCACGTCTCAACACCAGACAACACCCAACAAGTGAAAGCACAGGAACGAGCCACACTCATCTCCAACCTCAGGGGCCTTCACACAACGTCGACAGCACTGCGGCAACAAGTCACCCAACAACTACTACAGGATCTTCAAATCTCACTAACACCAAGTCCACCGAAGCTACAAGTTTTGCAACAATTGTAAGGCATAAAACACCAAGAGAATCATATACCAATTCTTTTACTAATCAACCACCTACGATATCAAATGTAATTACAAACAACCTTAACATATTCACTGAAATTGCTAATGAACTCCAAGATATACAAAATAAATGCAATCTAACCACAATGCTCCAAATGGTCAAGGAGCTCAACACAAAATTATCAACATGTACAAATCACATAGACCGCTGTCAAGCCTTCTATAATGTTATCCTGAAATACGTACCAAATGACTCAACTACTACATAGAAAAATAAATCTTGCCATATGGAACGCAAACGGCATTAAAAATAAAACGCACGAGCTTGCACACTTTATTAAAAATCATAATATAGACATAGCTCTCATCAGTGAAACTAAATTAGCCCCCAACATAAGAGCAAATATACCAGGATTTAAATGTTTTAGAAAAGATCGCCCATCGAAAAGACCGGCGGGAGGAGTAGCGATATACATCAAAAATAAAATACCGGCTACCGAAGTCAAATTATCAACCACATCATTTGAATCGGTTGGCATTAAATTATCCAACAATCTCGTGATAGTAGCTATTTATGCTCCCCCTTATGATCAAATTAATATCAATGAAATCAAACAACTAAACCATCTCACTCACACGCTTCTTATGGCAGGTGACTTTAATGCCAAACACCAACTCTGGAACTGCCACAACTCAAACAAAAACGGCAGATATATATACAACCTACTCGCAAACTCAACCCTAAACATCAACGCTCCCGACACCTTTACACTAATCCCGTACCAAATAAACAATCTACCTAGCATAGTTGATTTTGCCATTACAAAAAACATAAATTGCATGACAAAAGCAATATCACTATATGAATTAAACTCCGATCACCTCCCTGTGCTAATCACAGTAGGACAAAAAGACCTTCACAATATACAAAATAACAAGCTGAACTACAAAAGAGCGGACTGGAATAAATTCCGCAAAAATCTAAGTGAACAAATCGTAATTCAAAATGATCTACCCTCACACCAAGAGATTGAAAACAGTGCAAAACAAATCACCCAAAAAATTCAGAAAGCTATCACATTAGCCATACCAACAAGTAACCTAACCCCCACACTAATAGAACTTCCGGAAAACATTAAAACCATGATTAGACTCCGAAATCGTACAAGAAGAATATATCAAAGTACACTCGATCCGCCTGTTAGAATGCTCATGAACAAACTCAACACCAACATCAGATACGAAATAGCAAAATACAAAAATCAAGAATGGGAAAATAAAATCAACAGTCTCAAAATCCAAGATAAATCAATCTGGTATATGACCAGAACTCTGTCCAAAAACAAAAAGATGACCATACCGCCCTTAACAATCCCAGGAATTCCCATGCCCAACCTAAAACAAAAACTCAATGCTCTCGCAACTCATTTCGAATCAGTTCATAAAATTACTACTAACTATGGAACACCTGAGCACGACCTAAATATCTCCAATGAAAATGCAACTTTACTAAGTACACCTACTCCATTAACAGAAGCTAAACTCACCAATTACAGAGAAATAACAAGAATAATCAAAAATCTCAAGCCCAAAAAATCTCCTGGTCATGACAATATCCAAAATATAATTATTAAAAACCTTCCTAAAATAGCTATTAATCAGTTAATCAATATATACAACGCTTGCCTGACACAAGCCTTTTTTCCCTTAACATGGAAACATGCCAAGATACTACCAATTCCCAAACCTGGCAAAATCAACACAAACGTCCAAAATTACAGACCTATCAGCCTTCTTTCAACTCTTGGCAAACTCTTTGAAAAAATTATCCTAGCTCGCATACAGCATTTTGAGGCTAGCAACAATATCCTCATCCCCGAGCAATTTGGTTTTCGGCATAGCCACAGTACTGTTATGCAACTCGCCAGAATCACTTCTCATATTACACATAATTTTAATATAAACAGATCAACCGTTATGGTTCTACTCGACATAGAAAAAGCTTTCGACACAGTTTGGCACGCTGGTCTAATTAACAAACTCTTCAAATTAAATTTTCCTATATATATTACCAAATTAATAAATAATTATTTATCAAATCGCACCTTCTCTGTATTCTCTGAAAATACTACTTCCGACACAAAAACTATCTGCGCAGGTGTCCCCCAGGGCTCCATCTTAGGACCAACGCTATTCCTATATTACATAAATGATCTTCCCAAATATAAACACACTAATCTTGCCCTTTTTGCAGACGATACTGCCATTTACTCCACATCATGGCAAAAAGCAAACGCGCTCAACCATGTCCAAAATCATATAAATCTAATTACTGAATATTTTAAACATTGGAAAATAAAAATAAACGCCTCAAAATCGGAAATGATACACTTTTCCAGAAAAGATAACAAGACACTGAATAAAACTCTAACTATAGATACTACACAAATCAAACCACAGAACCAAGTCAAATACTTAGGCCTTACCTTAGACGATAAATTACTCTATGGTCCACACATTAAAAATGTAAAACTAAAAATTATCACAATCAAATACTATCTTCATCATTTAATTTGTCGAAGTAGCAAATTATCGTTAAAAAACAAAATACTCTTATATAAAACAATCATTAAACCAACGGCTCTATACGCCGCCCCGGTGTGGAGCAGTGCTGCAAAGTGCCACTTAAATAAAATAGAATGTACATTAAACAAAACTATTCGCATGATTGCGGCAGCTGATCATAGAGATACAAATGCTAAAATCAGAGAGCGCACAAATTTACCAAGCTTCTCAGACGAACTACTAGCACTCACCCGTGAATTCTATAATAATCAAACAGATAGAAGCGTATTATTCACTAAGCCCAACAAAAATAAGACTGAACTACCGTACAAAATCAAATACAAACTTCCGCACCATTTAATAATGGACCAATAACCCGAAACACATATATCTATTATAATGTATAAATGTAAAATTGTAAAATGCATGACCCATACCATAATTAGATAGTATTTAATATCTACCACTGATACCACTCAACCGCATACTACCCCTTAATTCTAAAAGGCCTTTTTTTCAAATTTTTTGCCTAAACAAAATTCAGAAACTACAGCGAATAATTACTATACATTCTGTTCAGGGGATGAGAGTTTGTTTGCGCCATGGCCATTGCGATCTCCGTTATTAGCCGCGCTCGCCCAACTCGCGTGAACAGAGAGGCAAATCTCTTGTGAACGGGTAAGCGAGCGGGCAATCGACATGTTGTGGAGTTAGTTTAACGCAGGGGTCGATCGAGTGACGATCGTCGGAAAGAATATCATAATACATACGACTCCACGGAGTAAATCGACTCGCAAGGCGAGAGGGCCCTGAGCCCTCTCACATACGACTCCACGGAGTAAATCGACTCGCAAGGCGAGAGGGCCCTGAGCCCTCTCACATACGACTCTCACGAGAAACATATTTTGACAGTCCCAGCAGTCGGGTGAACGGCCATACGGTCCTAGATTCTCCGACTCTCGACTAGTACATTGTGACAAAAAAAAGGATAAATACAAGGCACGCGAGAGATCGCAATGACACGGACCAACAGACTCTCTGCCTTGTTAAATATGCAAAAACAAAATTGTAAATCATCGTGGGTTTTTATGCCGCAAGGCTTTTCCCACAAGAGCCAATAAATCACAAGAATTTCGATGGCTCAAACTCGAGCATTTTATTTACAAAGAACCCCCAACCTCCATCCTTCATACAAGAAATGATATATCCAAAATTACGAGGCAACTTCGCAGTGAAGAAGCTTCGACAATACAAAATGGTGTCAGAAGTGGGATTCGAACCCACGCCCACAAAACGTGGATCAGAAAAAGTGCAAATGTGCATCGTATCAGTAAAAGGGAGACTCTACGACCAGCCGACCATCGTCTCCAAATTCACTACCCCCTGTTCGCCGCGACGGAAGATGATCAGCATCCTCAAAAAGATAAGTATACAACTGTTCATAATTTCTCATATTGCATTGTTTTTTTCTTTTTGGTATTATACGTCTTCTCCATGATTGCAACGTTCGGCATAGTCGAATACGCATGCCTGTTTAACGTACGCGTGGTACACGGAATGTAGCATGCATGTATTTCGGGGTCACGTGAATAAAGGTACAAGTCGCGGTTGATCTGGAGTTTGCGGGGGAGCGAGCGCTGATGGGTACTCGCCGCACGGGGAGAATTTGTTTAATCAGTTGCTAGCCGCGCTCGGTTTATTAATCTTTTGTCGGTAAACATACGAGTTCATATGTTTTGTCAATAGATACGCGCTACATGAGAAAATGTTTTAACGTTGACCCTTAAGAGCACTCGAGTTTCGACCTTTAAGGCATACACATCGTGTCTCGGTTCGAAGTGTTGAAACAGCTTCTTGTTGCAAATATCTCAGAAGTTTTTATTCGGTTCAAATTTAGTTGAAATGGCGAGCCGCGTAAAGTTTATTAATCAAAAGCGCGCGAGCTTGAAGGCGCAGATTACAAAACTCGAGAGAATCGCGGAGGACGCCGAGTTAGATCCCGCAAATATAAAAATGCGTTCGGACCGTGTAAAAGAACAGTTTCGGTTGTACGAAGAATTACACGATGAACTCGCGATATTGATCGAAGGGGAGAGTGACCACATCGACGAGTTCGACGAGTTGCAAGATCGATTCTACGCGATCGTGACAAAGGTCGAGGCAGACTGGTCATCAACGATTCCGCGATCTCCAAGTGTATTAAACGTGACCTCTCTGCCGATCGACGGCACACGCCGACTAAAATTACCGGTCGCCGAGCTTCCAAAGTTCAACGGTGACATTGAAAAATGGCTATCGTTCAAAAACACGTTTCTAACAATGATCAATTCACGCGAGGACATAACGAATTTACAAAAATTCCTATATTTAAAAAATTGCCTCGAGGGTGACGCGTTGAACAAAATTCTCATATATAACGTAAGCGAAGAAAATTACGAGACGGCGTGGAAATTACTCTTAGATTCGTATGACAAGGTCCGAATTCTAATCATGAAACATCTCGACGCGATCCTCGAATTACCAGGGTTGACAAAAGCGACGCATAAAGGGTTGGCGCGACTTATCGACGATATGCGTCAACACACGAATATGCTCGCGTCAATGAACGTCACACCGGACGAACATTTATTAGTCCGGATAATTGAACGCGCGTTACCCAACAATATCCGGGTCAAATGGGAAGAAACGCTAAATCTCGACACCTCGCCGACGCTCGAGCAAATTTACAAATTCGTCTCTGAGACCGCGTTTCGTTTGTGCACGCTCGAGCAAGATGCATCGCGGTCAAAGCAAGAGATTAGTAGCAAACGACCACTTTCGGGTAATAAAGATCAGAGCGGAGTCAAGAATCGACGAGGAGAAAACGGTGCGCGTATATTCGCGACCGGTGCGTCGGCAAAGTGCGTAATATGCAAAAGAGAAAATCATCCCGTGTATCAGTGTCACGAATTCCAAAAAATGACGGTTCCACAGCGGTGGAATTGCGTAAAACAATCGTCCCTGTGTAAAAACTGTTTGCGCTTGCACGGCGGAAAATGCGGCTCAACGCATTGCAAAAACTGCTCCAGGTTTCACCACACTCTGTTGCACGGCGAATTTCCGGCAGCATCAACCCGCGCAGTTCAAGAAATGGCAAGGGCGGAGGCTATAACCCAGTCGACAGCAAAGGTGAATACAACATCTCGCGAAAGAACTGCACACGGTTTTACGTCGCGAGCTCTGCAGTCACAGTTAATGCTAAGCGCTCAAATACGCGTCAAGGATTCGCGTGGTCAGTTCGTAAAATGCCGCGCCTTATTAGATACGTGCGCAACGGCGCATTTTATCACGGAAAATCTCGTGAGAGAACTGAAATTGCCGATACGCGCGGGCTCGATTTCGGTGGGAATGATCGACGACGCGAATACAATTGCGAAGGGCATGGTCGAGTGTACCTTTTATTCAAGAAATAATAACTTCAATAAGACTCTTACGTTTCTGATTATACCGAAAATCGCTGACAATGTACCGAACGAAATTTTTCCTCGAGAATCGATTGTCATACCACAGAATATAAAGTTGGCTGATCCACAATTTCATCTGCCTCAAAAAATCGACGTTCTCATCGGGTCAGGAGCGACGTTGTCATTATTATCGATCGGGCAATGTGATCTATCTCGCGACGGTTGTGATCTATTCCTACAAAAAACTCAGCTTGGCTGGGCCGTCGCCGGCGGAAAAACAAATACCATGGTCGGAAAACGAACATCGTGCCAATTAATCGAATTAAGGGAACAAATCGAAAAATTTTGGTTGCTCGAGGATGCAAGCGCGAGTCAAAGAAAATTATCAGAAAATACGGACTGTGAAATTCATTTTAATCAAAACGTCATTCGTGAGTCATCTGGAAGGTATGTCGTTCGTCTGCCGTTTCGCAGCACCGAACGAGATCTCGGGGACTCGCGATCAATAGCTTTGCGACGATTCGCTGGATTGCAAAAGAGACTCAACGCAGACCCGATCCTGAAATACGAATATGATCGCGTTATGAACGAATACATAGAGCTTGGCCACATGTCGTTGGTTGACGACGAATCGCAACCAGGGTATTATCTCCCACACCATGCGGTTATAAAATCGACAAGTATTACGACAAAGACTCGAGTCGTCTTTGATGCGTCCGCCAAGACAAGCAAGGGAATATCACTCAACGATATGTTGATGGTTGGCCCGACGATTCAATTAAAACTATTCGAGCATCTCTTGCGGTTTCGTAGTCATAGATACGTGGTCACCGCGGATATCGCGAAAATGTATCGACAAATCTGGATACATTCTAACGATCGTCGTTATCAACGAGTTTTTTGGTTCCAACGTGGAAAAGTACGCGTATTCGAATTAAACACGGTAACGTTCGGCGTGTCGTCGGCTCCGTTTCTCGCGATACGAACCATACAAAGACTCGCGAACGATGAGGCCGCTCATTATCCAAAGGGAGCCGCGGCTTTAACGCGCGACTTATACGTTGATGATTTATTATCGGGAGCCGACACTCTCGAGGAAATCGTACAAATTCGAGACGAAGTCATCGAGATATTGAAACGCGGCGGATTCGATATTCGGCAATGGACGTCAAATCACCCGCGAGCTCTAAATAATTTGGTCGAAAAAACCACAAATATCGAATTTCTGACAGACGAGAATCCTGTGCACAAGACACTCGGTATCTCGTGGAATGCGCAAAATGACGACTTATTATATACAGTGAAACGTATCGAGCCTTCCGAAAGAGTTACTAAACGGTATATTTTAGCAGAAATCGCGAAAATATTCGACCCCCTCGGTCTACTCGGTCCGGTAATTCTCATCTCAAAGGTGATTATGCAACAATGCTGGAAGGCAAAAACTGACTGGGACGAATCCGTACCCAGCGCGTTGGATTCCGCGTGGCGAGCGTTCGCAGAACAACTATCATTAATCAATAATTTAAAGATTGATCGATACGTCTCGATAGAAAACTCAAGCGATATTCAGATGCATGGATTTTGCGACGCAAGCAAGACAGGTTACGGTGCTTGTATATACGTACGCTCTTGCAGCCAGGAGGGCGAAATTCGCGTGAGACTTTTCTGTTCAAAGGGGCGTGTCGCTCCACTAAAAGATCAAACGATCCCTCGACTCGAGCTCTGCGGCGCATTGACACTCGCTCGTCTATATCAGGAAGTCCGCGAAGTAATGGCCTTTCGCGTTAGCAAAACAATTTTCTGGTCAGACTCAACAACGGTTTTACAATGGTTGAATAAACATCCGAGCGTCTTAAAGTTGTTCGAAGCAAATCGCGTTGCAGAAATACAGGAAGTTACTAAAAACGTAGAGTGGCGGCACATCCGAACCGATCAAAACCCGGCGGATGCGTTATCAAGAGGTCAGCTCCCTCGGGAATTTTTAGAAAACAACTCGTGGTTTCGGGGCCATTCGTGGCTGGCCCAGCCCGAATCCGCCTGGCCTCAAGGCGCCGTGGCACCTCAGAAAGATTTACCGGGAATCAAGAAACTATGGTGCATGGTATCGCAATTGCAAACGGAAGAAATTTTCAAAAAATTCTCATCATACACACGATTGATTCGCGTTATCGCGTATTGTTTGCGGTTCGTATGCGATAATAAGGTCAAAGGCGATTTGACAATTAAAGAAATCAACGAGGCCGAATATCGCGTGATTCGATCAATACAACGAGCGCACTTTCAAGACGAGATCGGTCGTCTTTTATCCAAGGATAGAGTAAAATGCGCAAAACTTGGATCTCTGAACCCACTGGTCGACGAGAAAGGGTTGCTTCGCGTCGGAGGTCGCATAAATAAGGCCGATATCTCGCGGGATCAAAAGAATCCAATGCTTCTCCCGTCTCGACATTACGTAACCGATCTGGTAATTCGACATATGCACGAAAAATTCTATCATACCGGGATTCAATCGACATTATACAACATCCGGCAAAGATTCTGGATATTGGACGGTAGAAATCAAGTACGTAAAATCGTTCAACGTTGCGTAAGATGCATCCGGTTTCGGGCCACACCAGGGACGTATAAAATGGCGGACCTGCCTAAATCAAGAGTGGATAACGTGTCGTCATTCTATCACACGGGAGTTGATTATTTCGGTCCTATACTCGTCAAAGAAAAAAAGCATCGGAATCGCGGTAGTGTAAAGACATACGGTTGTGTTTTTATTTGTATGTCAACCAAGGCCATTCATATCGAGATCGCGAGCGATCTATCAACAGACGCGTTCCTAGCGGCCTTGCGAAGATTCATAAGTCGTCGGGGTATGCCCGGCCATATCTATTCGGATAACGGGACAAATTTTATCGGCGCGAATAGTCAGCTACGTGAATTGTACGCATTAAGGGAATCCGAGGAATTTCGTTCTCAACTTTATGAATTCGCTTCAACTAGAAAAATCGAATGGCATTTTAATCCACCCCTCTCACCTCATTTCGGGGGTATCTGGGAGGCGGCGGTAAAATCGTGTAAACACCATCTGAAGCGCGTCATGCGTGATCACTTATTCACATACGAAGAATTAATGACTCTTGCAATCGAGATCGAAGGCATTCTTAATTCACGCCCATTGTGCCCAATCTCCACAGATCCAAATGATCCCATTGCTTTAACGCCTGCGCATTTTCTTGTTGGTAGACCTCTCACGATGCTGCCGGAAAATGATTGTTCGCTTGTTCCAGACAACCGATTGTCCTCGTGGCAACTCATCACTAAGACCCGACAAGAATTCTGGCGCAGATGGCAACTTGAATATCTAAGCGAGTTGCAGAAGAGGCAAAAATGGATAAATTCGACCAAAAACATCGCGCAGGATAATGTAGTCCTACTAATCGACAAAAATCAACCATGTATGCAGTGGCGACTGGGTCGAGTGGTCGAAGTGCACCCAGGAGACGATGGCGTGGTCAGAGTTGTCACCGTGAAAACAACTCAAGGACTCTACAAGCGCAACACAAAATCGATTTGCGTATTACCCATAAGCGCTTGAAATTGTTGTCGACTAGTCGGCAATATACAATAATTTGATAAAGTTCTCATTTTAAAATTTCAATTTCTCATCTAATTTCCCTAATCTATGTTATCAAGTTATCAAATCATACTCGGTCAAGAGTAAATTCAATATAATAAGTAAAATGTAAGCTGATAAGATGTACCTATAGCACCTTTCAACTACTTACGTGAATGTCAGTCAATAATTTGTGGAAAGATCAATTGTAATAAGTGAAATGACATATATTACGGTGTTAAACAATGTTGTTCGTGGGCACTCCCAACGGGGGGAGGATGTTCAGGGGATGAGAGTTTGTTTGCGCCATGGCCATTGCGATCTCCGTTATTAGCCGCGCTCGCCCAACTCGCGTGAACAGAGAGGCAAATCTCTTGTGAACGGGTAAGCGAGCGGGCAATCGACATGTTGTGGAGTTAGTTTAACGCAGGGGTCGATCGAGTGACGATCGTCGGAAAGAATATCATAATACATACGACTCCACGGAGTAAATCGACTCGCAAGGCGAGAGGGCCCTGAGCCCTCTCACATACGACTCCACGGAGTAAATCGACTCGCAAGGCGAGAGGGCCCTGAGCCCTCTCACATACGACTCTCACGAGAAACATATTTTGACAGTCCCAGCAGTCGGGTGAACGGCCATACGGTCCTAGATTCTCCGACTCTCGACTAGTACATTGTGACAAAAAAAAGGATAAATACAAGGCACGCGAGAGATCGCAATGACACGGACCAACAGACTCTCTGCCTTGTTAAATATGCAAAAACAAAATTGTAAATCATCGTGGGTTTTTATGCCGCAAGGCTTTTCCCACAAGAGCCAATAAATCACAAGAATTTCGATGGCTCAAACTCGAGCATTTTATTTACAAAAAACCCCCAACCTCCATCCTTCATACAAGAAATGATATATCCAAAATTACGAGGCAACTTCGCAGTGAAGAAGCTTCGACAATACACATTCTAACCAAATATACACCAAAAATCATCTAGTAAGCACTAAGTGCAGGAATAGATGCTCGCCTTGTACATATTAAAAACTGTATATACTATGTATAAAATATAAATAAAGAATACTTGAAATTCAAAATTCAGCGCGGCAGTCGATCCGGACATAACGTAAGAACAGTCTCCTAAGTCCACAAGGATCTCACCTATGTAAAGACACTCTACAAATAAAGCAAAGTATTTCCAAGACTCGTGTTGAAATTTCCTACATTATCGTTTGAATTAAAAAACTAAATTATCTGCGAAAATCTAGCGAATCGGTGGATTGATTATTTTAAGGACTCTATTTTTTAGCCTACGTACATTTTAAGGACAGTATTTCCTAGTTTTCGTATACTTTGAGGACTGTCCCCAATGTATGTGAAAGTTAAAAAAATACTCTTAATCTATTTTTAAAACTGTCCTCAAAGTATACAACTTCCAATCAAACGTTCGTACAAATTCGAAAAACTCTTTCTTTTTCTCGAAATGTCCTGATGTCAGTCGCGAGATGGAACAAAAAGTCCGTAAGTGAACTTGTTCGATCATCATGGAATCATACGTCAAGGAACATTCAGATTCGGAACTTGTTTCATGCCCACTGCAAAAATCGTCAGTGCCGGGGTAGACTTTATATTCGAATAGTTCATTATGATAATAAATGAAACTGTGAAATGCAATACTTTCATAAAAACAATATTCAAGCCAATTTCCATCGAAAACGGTATTTATGCCATTTTTAAGACTATTTAAGACAAACTATTCAACAAATAAAAAAAAATTCTTTAACAATTTATATTTTACCTTTAATTATGGCCATATGTGCATACAAATTTTTAGCGAAAAAAAATTGTCGCAGAACAATGTTGTTCCCATACTTTGAAAAATAAGGTACACCCTTAGGAAATATACCAAATTTGGGAATTTAATTTACACACAAAAAAACGAATACCGCGATCCATGAAAGGGAACAAAGCAATAGATTCGTAAATAACGAATCCGCAAATGTCCTCAACGTGATCGTTTGGTGTATAGTAACTTTGAGGACAATGTCCTCGTTTATACTAATAATGTTCAAGGCCTCAAAGTAAACATTTCACCTATTGTGGCTTTTTTGAGGACTGTCCCCAAAATGTACAGTAAATATATAAAACATTGAGGACTGTCCTCGAAACAGCCAGCGGTCCTCAAAGTAAACTATACATACCCGAAAATGGTCTCAAAATCTACGTTCTATATAACACATGGATCAATAAGTCCCGAGACTAACCCAGAGATGACGCTCGTAGTAAACCAGTAACCACGTCTTTCTAGAGTACTAACCTTTGCTTGAAACGTGTCAAAATTTTAAGTCGATCGGACCAGAAACAGCTGAGTTATCGAGGTTGGAGTAAAGTCGTTTTGTAGTTTGTTTCAAAAATGGAAAAAACCGAGTTTCGTGTTCTGATAAAACATTGTTTTTTAATGGGTAAAAACACCGTGCAAGCGAAACAACGGATTGAAAAATGTTACCCGGACTCTTGTCCATCAAAAGCAACGATTTGTCGGTGGTTTGCCGAGTTTAAACGTGGTCGTACCGACACAAATGACGCGGAACGCTCGGGTAGACCTGTGGAAGCCGTTACACCGGAAAATGTGAGTGAAGTGACAAAAATTATAATGAAAGATCGTAAAGTGAAGCTCCGTGAGATTGCTGAGATGACACAGATATCATATGGAAGTGTATTTATTATCCTTCATGAAAAATTGAGCATGAAAAAGGTTTTTTCCAAGTGGGTGCCGCGATTGCTTTCGATGGAACAAAAACAGCAACGAGTCGATGATTCAGAAAGCTGTTTATCGCTATTTACTCGCAACAAAAAAGATTTCTTGCGTCGTTACGTGACCATGGACGAAACATGGATACATCACTACACTCCAGAGTCGAACCGGCAGTCATCTGAGTGGCGCACAGCTGGTGAAAGCCGTCCGAAGCGTCCGAAAACGCAGCAGTCAGCTGGCAAAGTCATGGCGTCAGTTTTTTGGGATACGCATAGCGTGATTTTCATTGACTACCTCGAAAAAGGTAAATCGATCAACAGTGATTATTATATTGACTTGCTGGTGCGTTTGAAGGAGGAAATCGCAAAAAAACGACCGCACATGCAGAGAAAAAAAATCCTTTTTCACCAAGACAATGCACCCTGCCACAAGTCGATGAAAACAATGGCAAAATTGAACGAATTGGGCTTTGATCTGCTTCCCCACCCCCCATACTCGCCAGATTTAGCCCCCAGTGACTACTGGCTCTTTGCTGATCTTAAAAAAATGCTCCAGGGAAAAAGATTTGGCTCAAATGAGGAGGTCATCGCTGAAACTGAAGCTTATTTTGAAGCGAAAGATAATTTTTTTTATAAACATGGTATTGAAAAATTGGAAAAGCGTTGGAACGATTGTATCACCCTAAAAGGTGATTATGTTGATGAATAAAAAAAAATTTTGCAAAAAAAATGTTGTTTTCATTGTTAGTCTCGGGACTTATTGATCCATGTTATATATTATATCGACGCAATAAAAGTTATTATTTGAATCATTAATTATTTCTTATATATATATATATATATAGAGACGTTTTCCCGTCCAGGCCAAGTGCCGCCACCTGTCGCCGCACCTGAAAATGAAATTAGAATTAGAAAAGGACAGAATAAAGATTAATTCACGGAAAATGAGATAGAGGGAAGAGTTTCTCCAAGGTAGAAGGAGAGAAAAGAAAATATATAAGCGAGGAAAAATAAGGAGAAGACACCGAAAATTCACAGACTTTGAAAGCGAGAAAGTCTCGAGAAAGCTGGTACATTGTTTTCCGAAAGGAGAGCGAGGGTGGCTAACTCGAGACCGACTCGCTGGAGAGGAAAAAGGGAATAGACGGGTCACAGTATAGAAATTTTGGACCAAAAGGGTACCGACATCCATTGACTTCGAAGTGAGAAATTCGTGATAAAGCGGGGACATTGCGCCCGGAGAAGAGAGCGAGGGTGGCTGACTCTAGAACGACTCGCGGGTAAAGAAAAGGAAGGACGGTATCGAATTTTGGGAACGACATAATATCACGGAGCGGAGAAGCAGTAAAAAGATTCACAATCATTAAGAGGAGATCAGATTGCGCAAAGGCGTAACAGCGGAGAATCTCAAAGAATTCTAATAGTCAGAAATAACCAAGAGTGCAAAGGCACCGCGGTAGGGAAATTCATATCGACAAACAAAAGAACACATTAGATAAAGAATAGAGAACAAAGAATAAATAACATTCACACTTACGAAAAGGAAAGGGGGGAAAATCTCAAAAATAAAGAAATTACTCACCAAAGTTTTGGAAGAAAACAGCAGCACAACGTGTCGTACTGCACAAAATCGGTCCGACACACACAACGGCAGCCACATTAAGGGATCCTGCCTCACACGAAAGCCCTGCAACAAGATAAAAGATAGCAATAAGGCAGAAGCAACGAACAAAATTTATTAACATGGCGCATACTCACTGAGACTGAAAGACGTCCCATACCAGTACAAAACTGAAAAAAAGAACTCCCGGCGGACCTAAAACAAAACCAACACAAGAACAAAAGGCATACCAAGCTTAATTTATTTGAAAAAGGACTTACCGTCTCGTATTAATCCATAAATACGGCACACAACACAGGAACCACGTTCTCGATTCACTCCGGCGCCGCCATCTTAGCTGTCAACAAGCAAGAATCGATTCCCATCGATTACGACGCAGCTAATCAGACCGGGCATGAGAAAATTATCACTACGGAACGCGCCAATCACCACGCAGCAACGGCCGGTGATACGCGCCAATCAAAGTCTAAGAACGAAAGTGGACAATTAGGATAAGGAACTGTGTGAACTTAGAAGCATAAAGATAAAATAAAGAATAATAAAAAATTTTTTTTTCGTCTACCCCTCAATTTCTTTCGAGTCTCTACAGAACATTTCAATATATTGTGACGAGCTCGCGTTCTGAAAAATTTCGTAAAACAGATGCCGACGAGCTGCCAGTCTCAAAATCTCTAATGACGCCCAATTAGCAAACTTTTCTCTCCTACCTTTTAGGCGCCAGGTGTTTCTACCAGCCCGAAACACCAAGGGCACAGTCTCGTTTAATCTTACTCTCTCGCGATTACACGGCTAACAACTCAGAAATGGGGGGCGGGGGGGATTCGTAGGCCAAGCATTGATTATTACAACGGTTATGAAATCACGGGTGAGCACCTCTTTTCAAATTCTCAACATACAATTTAACTCGTATTTATTAATTCCCGCTCTCGGGCAACAACGATAATATCATACACATTCAGAAATTCTTATTCTACATTTATTCTACGCGATCAGCTAAGCGTCACGCTATTTGACCTTCGGTTTGATAGAGAGAGACACAGCTGGTTTCCGGAGACGCCGGAAAGCACAGCTAACGACTTGGGCCTACGAGGGGGGTGCGGGACGGACACCCTCTACCACCCCGCGTACAACCATGGAGGATCCGTACGTTGAAGAAAAGAACTGCACCACGTGCGCCTACCTTCTCGATTCGCAGTATATCCCGTCCTTGGCGTCGCACAGCGGTACTCGGGCGTCGTCCCTCTCTCGCTCGTTCTCGCCGGTGCCGGTGGCTCAGCCTCGCTCTCTCTCCCTCGCACACACTCCAAATTCGTGCAATCCTGCACTTTGCACTCTCTCTCTCTCTCTCTTCACTCGTCTATTCCTCTCGAATCTTACTCGCCACGTTCCTTCTACTCGCACACTCTTCTCACTCACTCTTCTAAACTGTTTTTCTACTCTTTACGCCCTTTTCACTCTCACGTCCAAGCTCTAACTCATTTCTTAATCTGTCCAAATCTAACTATCTCATTCTCTTATCGGTGACCAAAATCTAACTCTTATCGCTTATCAGTCCAAAGCCTCACTGACTGACTTATTCTAATTCTTCTCTCGGTGACCATCGGCTCTCTCGTACACCTCGCTCCCTTGTTCCTCTGTCGGCGAAGGTGGAGGGGTTCTCACGGCGATCGCTCCTCGATCGCCGGCACAGCCATCCCTCTCGCTCCTTCGGTCCTCGCACAGCGTCGCTCTCTCTCTCGTCGTTGCTGCTGACGGTTGGCGACCGCTCCCTGTAAATAAAGGAAGCCTCGCCGACAGAGTGTGTCCTTCTATCTCTCTTCTTTTCACGGGAGCGAGGCGTCGCGACTCTGCTTTCCTTTCCCGAATCTTAATAACGAGCGCGATCTGCGAGGGGAGTACCGCCTCGTCACAATATATATATATATATATATATATATATATATATATTGTAACGGGTTTTTCCCCGCACCTTCCGAGAACCTCCGGTTCCGCCACTCGAGGAGGACCGCGCGGTGATCCGCACCATTCTCCGCTGCTCCGGCGAGGTGGAGTCGGGACTTGCTGACGCAGTAGGGTTAACCGGGGGCGGACGGGCGACAGGTACGCTCACGTACCACCGGCCTAGGCCGGCTTTATTTAGGTTTGCCGCCACCACAGCCTCCCCTACGCGTCCCCACTTCCCCCCCGAGAGCGAACACCGGGGTCTCGGGCTTTACTCCGGCTGACCCAGCCCGCCTGCGGGTCGGTAAGGTAGAGGGGTGGGGGGGGGGGGGCGAGAAGGAATTTTGGGTCAATTAGGCAAAGTATCAAATTAATTCCACAATTTACAGGTAACCAATTTATTGCACGAGGAATGTTTACAATCGCGATTCTCTTCCATTGATAATACTCGCACGCGGTAGAGAACCTCATCTCGCTGGTACCCTACCTACTCATAGCGCCAGATAACCGCGTCCGAGAGAAGGATTTATAATAGGTACTCCCGGTATGTAACGAACGAGGATAGGTAACCCCCGCGATGACAACTAATTATTTCCGGTAGCACCCTGTAGATAGCCAATGATGGTAGGTAACCCCCTTAACGATAAACGATTATTTCAGGTATCACCCTGTAGATAGCCAATGATGGTAGGTAACCCCCTTAATGATGAATGATTATTTCAGGTATCACCCTGTAGATAGCCAATGATGGTAGGTAACCCCCTTAACGATAAACGATTATTTCAGGTATCACCCTGTAGATAGCCAATGATGGTAGGTAACGCCCTTAATGATAAATGATTATTTCAGGTAGCACCCTGTAGATAGCCAATGATGGTAGGTAACCCCCTTAATGATGAATGATTATTTCAGGTAGCGCCCTGTAGATAGCCAATGATGGTAGGTAACCCCCTTAATGATGAATGATTATTTCAGGTAGCACCCTGTAGATAGCCAATGATGGTAGGTAACCCCCTTAATGATAAATGATTATTTCAGGTATCACCCTGTAGATAGCCAATGATGGTAGGTAACCCTCTTAACGATAAACGATTATTTCAGGTAGCCTAGACGCGACGAGAGAAAAATTCCCTACTCTATGATAATTGCAACAGTATTCTAAACGACATAAAACTGGCACGGTGACTTGATATAAATTAGGTTTTTTTTTTTTTTTGAAAATTCTGTTTATTCAGAGACGATAAATGGTGAATTACATAGTTTGGGTCAGGTAAACAGTCCTGTGATCAATTACATTTTATTTATAAACTACATGGCTCCGGTGAGCTCTCGCGGTCTTAGATAGTTTCATTGTTTGCATTGATTTATATATAATTTTTTGCAGATATTTGATTCACGTACAACAGTTGTGTGAATAGTGTATTAGTTCAATTGGAGCAGAAAGTCTCCACACCCGTTTTGGGTGAAAAAACTGCTCTCAACAATTTCGTCGTCTACATGATAGTGCACAGTTAAAAATCCTTAAGCCTACTTTCAAAAAGTGAGAAGTAAAATAAAAAAAAAAAAGGTCAACAAATATTTTATATTCATGTCATGGTTACATGGTTACATATTACATATATCAGTTGCGAGTATCGAGCCACCAGTATCGTTTGAATTTGGTCCGGTGACGATCTTTTATGTCCCTTTCCGGCAATGCTTTAGAATATCTCCAATTGTTGGAGGGGGAGTTACCCTGTATGTTTGGTGGGTATGAAATGTTCCCGTTGCCAGGAGCCCTGTATACATGGTAGATAATTGGCAGGTTTGTGTCATCCTGTAAATATCCTTTTTGGTCGAGGTAGGGAAAGATTTCAGGTGGTAAATACCCTCTTTTTAATGCTTTTTCAAAATATCCGCTTTGAGGATAGATACATCCGTATATCAGGCTGTTTGATAGGACCAACCTTGTATTCGCAAAGTGATCTCTAGCCAGTTTTAACATGTGACAGTCGATTCGGTGTATTTTTGCTAGATCATAGATTTTCTTGTTGCTAGCGTAGTAAAAGTAATTAGTTTTGGCCGACCTATAATTATTTAGGCATGTTCTGAGGCATTTTCGCTCGAAAACACGCATTCTTTCGACCGTGGAGGCGCCTATGTTATACCAAATTGGTATTCCGTATGTTATGATAGGTTTTATCAGGCTCTGATAAGCCATGACTTTAACTTTCGTGTCGAGATTTTTGTTGTAAAACAGCCGACTTATTTTGAAAAATGCATTTTTCGCTTTTTTAATTTGGATTTTTACATGTTCCGTATAAGATAAAAATTTGTCTATGTAAATTCCCAAGTATCTTACTGTCTGTCTGTGTTCAATTGTCGCGTTCGTCTCGTTGTCTGTCAGTTTAAATTTTTTCCAATGTCTTTTCGTGTCTCTGTTTGCTTCTACCAGTCTGGGTCTAAATAATATTGTCTCGCATTTGTTTATGTTTATTTTCATTTTCCAATTTTCGCAGTATTTTTTTATGTCGTTGAAGTCTTTTTGCAAAATGTCGTTGAGTTTCGTCGGTTTCTGTCCTATATTATAAATTATCAAGTCGTCTGCGAATGCGATTGCTTTTTTCTTGTGTTTGGTGTTTAACCCGAATCTACGCAGGATGTCGCTGCTATATATGCTAAATAGAATTGGCGAATTTACCGTGCTTTGCTGCAGGCCGTTCTGCACTTTGAATAATTTGCTCGATCGGCCTTTTGCGTCGGTAACGTTGAAACTACGCCCAGTTACCATGCACCATACCATCTTGATGGTGTGCATGGGGAATTTTTTTTCCAACAGTTTATAGGCCAGCCCCTCCACCCATACGGTGTCGAAGGCCTTTTCAAAATCTATCAGGCATGCGCCTACGCTCTCTTTATTGTTTAGCGCCCAGCAAATGTCCGACGTCATTTTGTTAATGGCGTGTATCGTCGAGTGTTGGTGGCGGAAACCAAATTGACATTCCGGGATTATTTCGTTTTCATTGCAAAATTTCGTTAAATTTATATTTAAGACAACTTCGAATAATTTACTGATGTTTGGTAACAGTGCTATTGGCCTGTAGTTTGATGGCGAGGCCGTATTTTTGTCTTTTTTTTTAACGCAATGACCTTTGCGATTTTTCATTTTTTCGGGAAATATGTGTTGTTTAGCATGTTGTTGAAAAGTACTGTGTAGTTTCGTATCGTTTTGTCTGGTATCTGTTTTAGTGCGATATTCGGTACATTGTCGTGTCCGGAGGATTTTTTTGTGTTCATAATTTTAATAAGTGCTTTGATTTTTGAAAAGTTTGTGAAATAATCCTCCGTTCCTGTGTTTTGTGGACTGTCTGCTGTGCTTTGTGCTGAAAATGTCGTTAACGTGGCGTTTCTGTTTTTTTCCTGTCTAATTTCGTCTTTTAATTTGTCAATTCGTTTGTTGATTTTTTGTCCGTTGCGTCGTTGCCCATTTTCGCATTTTGCGTGTACATGCTCGCGAAATGGGCTCCCAGTAAATTCAGTTTATCCGTGTCGTTGTTTATTGTCAAATTGTCATTTTCGTCTTTTGCTGTCGTGTCTGTGTCTATATTTGCCTCCGTCAAAATGTCTCGTCTGTCTGCGTGTATTTGTAGAGTCGGTATGTTATTTGCTTGCTTTGGTCTAAAAATTGCGTTTATGGTCGGGAACATGTTTCTGTTGTCTTTTAACGAAATTTTACTTATTTTATTTTTCCAGAAATTATTCACCGACATGGCAAATTCGGC
The DNA here is from genome assembly GCA_946811545.1 of Netelia fuscicornis. NCBI lineage: Eukaryota > Metazoa > Arthropoda > Insecta > Hymenoptera > Ichneumonidae > Netelia > Netelia fuscicornis. The sequence goes on from OX328015.1 coordinate 28,713,516, forward strand.
TTTGAGCCTTGATCTCATGTGCCCGAGTGCTTCTACCAGTTCTCTTTCTTGTTGAGAGTTTCGTGGGGATATGTTTCTTCTTCGCCTGAGGATCGCGGTAAGTATTTCGCTTTTTTTCCTGCGTAGATTCGCTATTGTCTCATTTTCATACGTCTCTGTTTGATTGTAACGTTTAAATTTTGGTACTGCTATATTTAGTGCTTCTATTATGTTTTCATTTATTTCATCCAGGTACGCGTCTATCTCCAAGTCTGACAAATTTCTATCGTTAGGCACCCCCACGGTCGATTGCGCCTCCAGGACGTTACGGAACTCGCACCAATCTGCCTTATTTAACATCAGCTTGCCGCTCTCGCTTTCTTCCTCCAGCGTGAGTTTATCGCTATCAATTTCGTCTATTAGTATTTCTATACCGTTATGATCGCAATCGTATTCAATTGTTTTAATTTCATTGTCGCTGTTACTTGTATTTATGGCGATTCTACAATCAGCTATACATATATCTAGATACGAGTTTCCGCTGGGGAATGTCGGCAACTCGGGTATGAACAATTTTGCTTTATATTTAATTTTGTTTTCGTCCAGCCAATAGTCTATGAAATTGCCGCGAGTGTTATTGCTGCTGTTTTTCCATGTTGTGTGCTTTGCGTTCAGATCGCCTGCCAAAATATAGTAGTTGTGCGGTAGCTCAAGTTTTAACCCGTCAAAAGTTTGTTGCCAGTTTTTTTTTTAATTTTCGCTTGTTACTACCAGGGGCGTATGCCGCTATGACAAATAGATTTTTGCCTTGTGGCATTTTTAATTTTATAATAGTCGATTCGAGGAATTTTTCCCTCTGTGCGATCTGTATCTCTTGATACGTGAGGTTGTTTTTTATTAAAATCGCTGTGCCCTCCCCCCTGCTTGCAGTTTGGCCTATCATTTCTTATAACGTTATAATCCTTGAAATTTAATTTGTATTTGTCGCTTAGTTTCGTTGCATTTACCAGCACCACCTCGGGTTTGTGCTTTTTCGTCAGATGCAATAAATTGTCTCTGCGTTGATTCTGAATTAATGAATTTGTATTTATTGAGATAATTTTAAATTTTTCGTATACTCTAATATGCGTTTGTTGCGCCATTTGGATCCAAATTCAGGGACGCACTGATCAGCTCGATACTTTTCGCATTTTTTTTTATTTCATTTTTTACATAATTTAACTCTGGCATTATTATATCTAACAATGTATTTTTAATTTCTAAGGCAATGTGTGACCACGGTGGCAGAGTACCTTGAACTTCGTTGACGTTGTCCAGTCTCCTTGGCTCCGTTCGCTGCGTCTGCTGCAACCACTGCTGTATCCCTGGCGCCTGTGTGATTTCTCCAGGTCTGCTTCCTCGCACCGCCTCGGCAAAGTTGATCCTGGGGTCCGTATATTTTTGGATTTTTTGCATCCTTGCTGCCTGCATTTCCTCCTACTTTTGTCTCTGTTGTTTTAGCTTCAACTTTGTTTCCAACGCCTTTGGACAGCCACGATATGACGCAGGATGGCCATAGCTTTCGCAGTTAACGCAGTACAGTCTGCTCTGCTCGATTTTTTCGTCACTTTGTATCGCGCAATTTCCTGGTGAGTGGTCTTCACTACACTTTACGCAGCGGTACGGCATTTTGCAGTTTGCCGCTGCGTGTCCTCTTCTCTGGCATCTTTTACACTGGATATTTTCTTTCTTTTTCAGCTTTTCCCATCTCACCGATTGGAACGCCACATATTTGACTTGTTGCAGCTTGGCTGCCGAGCTCTCCGCCGATAACTGCACTAGGTAAATTGGCAGTTGTGTATTTTCACTTCGTGATTTAGGTGTTGAAAATCGCGCTACTTTTACGAATGTTAGATCGGCTATTTTCAGGCTTTTTAATTCCTCCTCGATCTCTTCGCACTCGAAGCTATTATTGATTCCTTTTAGTAGGAACGATTGTGTTTTTTCGCTCCTTGGCGTGTATGTATAAAATCGAGTTTCCACCTCTTCAAGGGTTTTTTTCACTTTTGCGTAATCTTCCATATTGTGAACGTATAGTGTGTGGTCGTTCTCCTTATTGTGACGTTTTATATGGAAGTCCCTTGTCTTTATATGTTCTGTACATAGTTTTGTTGTGTCCCTTGCCTCCTGGTGCGTTATATGTATCGGCGGTGGCTTGTGGCTTCTCTTCTTACCATTGTTTCTTGGTAATTCGTTGTTCGCACTCGCTTCGATGTTCTTGGTGTTTGTTTGCCTTTGCGTGATACCTTCTACTTGTTTCGGCCTCTTTTGTACTTCCGTCTGTTTACTAGAGCCGGCTATATTCTGGTGGCTCGGCTTCTTGTTTCTTCCACGGATTTTATCTATGATGTTATCCTCTTTTGTCGGCGTTTGCCTTCCTTTGTCCGTTGTTTCATTGTCGATAGCCAGCACTTCGAAGCTATTCCTCGAAACGTAACCTGAGCTCGTGTTGTCGCTCGTTTGGTTCTCTGTGTTTTCGATGATTTCTATATGTTTCTGTAGCTTCTGGATCTGCTCTCTTAGAAAAATATCTTCTTCAATGAGCGTTTGAAAATCGGGAGTTGAAATTTCCATTGTCTCTGGTTTGTCCTTTTGGCTCGTTGCTTTTTCGATTTCCTCAGTTGTGCTGCTACCCGCGTCACTTTTGCTTGCCTGCGGCCTTTTTTTGGACTTTTTAACCATCTGGCTCGGCACTGGTGCGGCCCTGAGCCTTCTCTTTTTCAATTGGAGTATATTCGGCACTTTTATTGTTTTTGTGCTCCAATTTATGCTTTCATATAAAGATTCTTCTTCCGATATGTCGTTTATTTTTTTGCCTTTATCATTCTCCGTTTCACTATCGTTTTCGATTATTTGTGATGTCGATTGACCATCGTTGATTGATCTATCTGCGCTCTCAGCCGTGGCTGTGCGCTTATTACTGCTCGTTTCCACTTTTCTTATTCTTCACACGATTTTTCACTCACTTTATCACAAATCTTAAGTCTAAATTGTTGTAATATTTGTATTATTTCTTTATCTTTGCTCCTATAACACTGCTTCTATTTGAATTTTACTACTATCTTGTCTCTATTGTACGGGTGTCCCCCACCAGTTACTCTCTCTCACTTACGCGCGTACGCGTGTCTCGTTATTGCTTTGTATTGAAACTCGCGCTAACGGAGCGATCGAGAGAACGCTGTTACCTCGTCGGTGTCTCGGTGAGAACTGATATAAATTAGGTAAACAACACGGTATGACCGCGGTAGAGGACGGTCGCACGTGGTACGCGACGCCGGCGCGTGTTATGAAAGGAGAGAGTCGACAAGGGGCGAGCAGCTTTTGGTACGCTAACATCGTATTCTCACTCTGTAATACTTGACGCGGGACTACCGCAAAACAATTTCGATTATTTAAGGATTATCACGGGACTTACTTAATTCGCTGTCTCGTCCCTGCCTCCTCTCTCTTTCATTCAAAAAGCTGACGGAACTCACGTACGGCCGGTGTCGATCTCGCTTGCTTCCTTTGCTTCACTTCTCCGTCTCCCAAATACCCTCGTGCGTCTAATGCTCCTCGACTTCTTACTATGTTGCCCTTCGAATTATCACTCTTATGCTCCTCGAACCATGACTCCCGGTCTCGTTGTCCGGCCGGTGTACTTAGCCTACGTACTCTCCCCCTACTTTTCCTTATTCCTTCACGCTGACCAATTATGTCACGGGTGTCGCGTGGTCGGCTCTCTTCCTTGAAGATTCTCGCCGGTCCTCCCGCGCCGCATACCCCTCTCTGGTCATCCAGTGGCGCGAGCGGGGGAGGGGGGAGCGCGACGAGAGTCGTGTACAGCTCACCTAGGAGCCGAGTGCTCCCGAACCCTACGACGCACCCCCCTCACCGCACGCCTTCCCCCTGGAGCCCGGAACGGGCGACGACGAAGGGGGGAGCTCACCTTGCCGGGCAGGCGTCCCTGTCTTTGGCGGTTGGCTCACGTGATTTTGCCACCAGGCACGAAAAACTGCAACACCGCCTTCCCCGCCGCACCCGCCGAACTCCTTATTTCGAGGCGCCGTTTCGCGCGGACTTCAGCGTGCGGTGCCCCAACGAGAACTTCGTTACTGAAAAAATGTAGCCGACGGACCGAATTGCCCCCGGGGGTGATGACTCGACGTTCCATCGGCGCCCAGGGTCGCACCTGCGACCCCCTGCAGGCTGCCATCTCCGGTGTGACGAAAAAATCGTCTATATATATATATATATTGAAACGGTATTACCTGAATCATTAAATTTTATGGTAAGTTCGAGACTCGAGGTAGAATAAATAGATTACTATCCTGTTGGTAAGGCAAAGAAATTTATTGAGAATTCATTTCGGGGTAATTACAGTTGCTCCTTATTATCGACGCCGGTGCTCTAATTAGTACCGCGCTACGCGTATCGATCTCGATTGATTGATATTGGCGCTAGCGATTATTCGGGGTGCGTCGTCTAGTGTATATATGAGTTTTGCCAATATGGCTGCGGCCTCTCTTGTCACGCGTGTGCGTGTGACTTGTTTATATTTTGTTTCAGTTATAAATAATCATTTTGCTCGAATCGCGGTGTGTCTAGTGCGGAGTATCTGTGTTGTTGGAATTCTCCGTAGACTGGTGAGTTGTTTCGATTTTTCTTTAGATCAAGCGTCCCGATATGATTTTTCTTTCCTCCTTCCAGCTGATGCCTCGGGTCGTTGACCCTTCGTCGAATTTGTGGACCGTTGTCGAGTAACTTCGTCGTTGGTGCCGGCTGCTTCTCAGGTGAGTCGCGAATTTTGATACGAAATTAATTGTGTCTCTGTCTTTTCAGATCTGTACCGTTCCGAGAGTCAGACGAGACTCGTTGTCTCTACCGTGGTAGAGACGTCAAGCGTCGTAAGGCAACAGTCGGGTAAGAAACCAAGGTGACTAAGGTGAGTAAGGTGAGTTCGAGAGGGTGTTTGCCCCTATTTATACTCATTGCTGTGTGCTTTCGTTTACGAGAAATATCGCCCCCTGGTGGTACTAATTTATTTCTATGTTTCAGGTGGACCCGTTTCATTGTCCCCCGGATTTTCCTGAGTGACACAGCATGCCTCCTTCGTCGCTGGGTCGGGAAGGAAAATCCCTCCCTTGGATTTATCTTTGCTTCGGCGCTCCCCTTTTTTTTTTTTTTTTTTTTTTTTTTATTACAGGTAAGAGTACTTTCATTTCAGTTTCTTTCTATCGCTGTATTCGTATTCTTCTATGTCTACATTTATGTGTCACAAAAAGAAAGATTTGCTTAAATTATTGAAGCCATATTAAAAAAAATTTGGTTCTGGGATTCATGCCTCACTATGAGCAACAAAAAACTTCTTAGTTTGGTTGAATTTATATCCCAACAAAATTTGTATTAACTTATTCTTATTAATTATTCTTATTCTTAGAAAACAAAACTCCTTCCATTTATTGAAGAAAAAAAACTTCCTATCATGCTTACTTTATGTACAAAAATTCATAAAAAAAACTTCTTAAATTTGTTCACTTTCTGTCAAAAAAAAAATTTTGTTTCATATTCCATTATGAAAACTTTGTGATTTTAATTGTCTTGGCAAAACTTAACATCTTTCGTTGTTCCTCGCACACTGGTTCGTTTTGAACAACGAAATAAAAAAAATATCTAACAAAAACTTTTTCACTTTTGTCTCATTCTTCTCAACAGTCGTCGGCGTGCGGCCACAGCCACTGGAAACGGCTCTCAGTGGTCGGTTCCTCGTCGGATTCGTCCTCAAGGATGAGGGTCTCGAGGTCCTCCCACCACTCCGGATCGTCGATGTCGTCGCCGGAGAAAGCTGATGTCGTCGGTGCGACTGTTGGGGCGACCGTTATCGGATCATATGGCATGTTGTTTTTGATTTTCCGCATGCCGTATACGGGATCGCACATAAGAGGTCCGGGAGTGCTCCAGATGAATGGAACCGGTTTTTTTGTTCTCTTCGCCGCTCGGAATATTTCGGCAATCTCCTCAAATGACCTTCCGTCCTCTTGGCGCAGATGTCCCCATAACGCCTGTCCTTCGGGTCGGTCGTTTTCGAACGTAGCCTGCCATGTTCGCTGTTGTACGTAGTTTAATAGTTGTTCGCACTTTTCGTCGTCGTATTCGTCTTCGTCATAGGGTTCGAGACCACGGATGGCGCACGTCACAGTGGCGAGTGGGTTTTCTTTCGCCCATTGCGTTGGAGTGAAGCACCTCTCAATTTCTGTGTCGATGTCGTCACCGTGGTCGCCCAGCCACAACCATGCCTGACCGTATTCGTATTCCATCACCGTTGCTCGATGGAATTTTTGGCCGTCGTGGTAAAAGATCGCTTTTCCCGGGTATAACTCCTCCTCCATACAGTACATCACTTCGGTGGTCCTTTTTGAAACGCATCTCATGCGCGTGATTATTCGCCGCGGATCGTTATTTGGTGTTCTAATGTGTAGGTAGAGATGGTTTGGAGATCCCATCGCCGATATCCGGACGTTGTACGTCTTCCCTCTCATCTCGTTTGTGTCGATGGTTTGGTACTCCATTATCACGTTTTGACTTGCTCGTGTCTCTCGGTGAACTAATTGTACCGGCCGATTTGATGCTCCCCTCTCTTACAGTCCGAGTGATTTCCCCGGATACCAACTTCTGATATTGGTATCCGTTATTAGTGTTAATTCGAAGATATTTTCTATGATGTTTTTATTTTGTTTTTCTTGCCGGTGCTTTCGTTGTTTCTCGGCCTTCCGTAATTTTTTTCTTAATAATTTTTCATTTTTTTGCTGGTTTGCGTGAGTTTGGTTTGCCGCCTTTTCCTTTTCGTCACGTTTATCGGTTTTCTTCTCCATTTCGGTTGTTACACTGATTTGACTTTACTCGTTGCTGTTCGCAACGGTTTTCGCGGTGCGAGAGAAATTTTTTTTTTTTTTTTTTTTTTTTTTTTTTTGTTTTGAACCACTTACAGCTCGCTCACCGAATATTGGATTATATTCGAGTTCCTTTGTTTGCTTAAATTAAATCCTTAATGCCTTGTAAACTTGAATTCTTAATTTCTCGCTTTCTTTTAAAATTTAAATTCTTAGTAGTTTTCAATCGTACCCTTTTTGATCTCTTGATCCTGGAAGAACTATTTTAGATACTTAATTTTTTTTTTCATAGCTTCTTATCGTTATTTTTATTCGTAGCTCTTTGTCATCCGAGTTTTTTTTTTTTTTTTTTTTTTTTTTTTTTTTTCTTTTGCTCTGTAGGTTTTTCCGGTTGGACGTACTGCTTCAGGAGACACGCGTGGAACTTTCCTCTCTCCTTTTTCGTCGAGGGATCCTCGAGGAGATACGTCGCCAGTGCTACGCATCTTTTTATTTGATATGGGCCTTCGTACAAGGGCATAAATTTCGCGGCCCTTTTGTTTTTCGGGTCCGAGACGTTTAGCGCTCTTACTAGCACCAGGTCTCCTTCATTAAACGTGGTCGTTTTGTGCGTTTCATCGAATCTTTGTGCTCTTGCTATTCCTTTCTTGCGGATTCTCTCCTTGATTAGGGCTATTTTCTTTTCGTAGTCGTTTTCATTTAGTTGTTTTGGGTCTTCTGATAAGAACCATTTCTCCCATGCTCGTTCCGGTCTTTTTCTGGTGTGGATCTCCGATGGCACTTCCTCAGTGGTATCGTGATAGACGTCGTTAATGCATGTTTCGATTGTGGGAAGCCATTTCGCCGCGTGGTTATCATCTAACAAAGTACGAAAAAACCTTGCTAGTTCTCTGTTCACCCGTTCCACAATATTTCCTTGTGGATGCCGAATCGATGAAAAGACTTTCTGGATTTTCTCCTTTTCCAATTTCTCCAGCCATATTTTGGATGTGAATTGCGTGCCGTGATCGAACTGTATGCGTTTTGGTTTTCCATATTTGGGAATGTAGTCGAGGAAGATTTTTCGGATTGTTGCCGCCGCATTGGCTTTCTGTAGCGGGTATAGCTTGACGAATTTTGTAAATGCATCGATGGTCACCAATATGTGTTTTACGCCTCCTTGGGCGGGGGGAAGTGGACCAAAAAAATCGATAGATAATAAGTCTCCCGGCGCTTCTGGTATGATTGTCTGCATCTTTGCGTGACTCGTGAAGTTCGGATTTTTATTCCGTTGGCAGGTGTCGCATCTTGCTATCACCTGTCGTGTTCTTTTGGCGAGGTGCGGACATGTGAATTCTTCGTCCAGTACTTTATGTAATTTTCTGGCTCCGACGTGTCCATACATCTCGTGACTTTCCTGAATCAGTCGTTCGATGATCTCCGATGGAACTAGGGTCTTCCAAATTCCCATGCGAGTTTTTACCTGCAGGTGCTTGTCTTGGATTCGGTATTTAGTTTTTTCGTTTTTATTTTCGGCAAGTTTCCATGCCTCCTTTGTTGCCGGATCCGTTCTTTGTATTTCACCGAGTCGTTCAAAGTCATTTTTCATTTTGTTGCTAAAGTCCGTTGCCCATGTTGTTGCTATTGTTACTCTCTTTCCGCCTTGCGTATTCATGCCTTCGTCGTATGGTCGGCTCAACCAGTCGGCTACGACGTTTTCTTTTCCTGGGCAGTGTTCGATCGTCAGGTTATAATCCTGTATCGCCAGCGCCCATCTTAACAGTCTGTCCCCAGCGAATCGGCATGTTTGGAGGAAGGTGACTGCCTTGTGGTCCGTTCTTACATGTACCTTTGCACCTAAAAGATACGTTCTGAATTTTTGCAGTGCCCATACGACGGCTAACAGCTCTTTCTCCGTCGTCATGTAACGGATTTCTGGACCTTTTAGCGTTCTGCTGGCGAATGCTATTACTGCCCTCTTTCTATCGTTGTCTTCTTGTTCGAGTACTGCACCGAGAGCGTAATCACTGGCGTCCGTGGTTAGCCAGTATGGTTTTGTTACATCCGGGTGTTTTAGTACGACGCTTTCTGTGAATAATTTTTTCACTTTTTGGAATGCCTTCTCATGTTTCCCGGTCCATTGCCAAGTTGCACCCTTCTTTATCAGTTCGAGCAGCGGTATTGTCTCTTCGGCATGTTTGCTTGTGAACCTTGAATAAAAGTTGATAAGACCGAGGAACCCACGTAATGTTCTTGGATTTGTCGGTCTTGGGAATTCTCGCATTGCCGCAATTTTCTCAGCTTCTGGTTGTATTCCCTCGGTCGTGAGTACGTGCCCAAGAAATTTTATTTCTTGTCGGAAGAATACTGATTTTTTTAAGTTGAGCGTCATCCCATTCTGCTCGATTCTTCTCAGGAGTTCCTCGAGGTGATTAAGGTGCTCCTCAGTGCTTGCTGACATGCATAAGATGTCATCTACGAAACTTATGACCGATGGTCCTATGTCTTTTAAGACTATTTCGAGGCCTTTGATGAGACTTGCCGTGCTCGTTTTCAGTCCGAAAGGTGTCACCGTGAATTGGTAGCACCGTCCTTCATGTAAGAAGGCGGTGTACGGTCTTGAGTCCTCATGAAGTGGGATCTGCTAAAAACTACTGGTCATATCCAAGCTGGACATGGTGCGCATTCCTTTACAGTGCTGGAATATTTCTTCGATGGATGGTGCCGAATCGTGGTCCTCTTTCAGATTTTTGTTCAGCTGCCGGGCGTCTAGACACAGCCGAACCGTGCCATCTTTTTTTACTACTGTTACCATCGGATTGATGTATTGGCTGTTTGTTCTTTCTATTACCCCGTGCCGGAGCATGCGTGCTATTTCTTCTCTCACACTTTCGCGATATTTCATCGGTATCGGGTATGATCGATTTACATATGGCTTTGGATCTTTCAAGTGTAATTTGTGGATGTATGCCGTCATCCTCCCTGGTCGTCGTGTGAATATGTGGTGGTATTTCCAAATGAGATCTACGAACTTGCTGCGTATGGCCTCCGAAACTCCTTTTATCTCCCTGCTTTTCCCTTCAATTTCTCCTCTCGTTAAAACCTCCTCTCTCATTGCCGTCACCGCCCTTATTTGGCCAAGTTCGTCTATTTCCCTCCTCTTCGGTTCACTCCACCTTTCTTCTTCTAATACCAGCACCACTTTCCCGTCGACACACACCTGATCCTTCGCAGCGTCCATCGTCATTCTCATTGCTCGCATGCCGTCTATTCCTAAGATAGCCTCTCGTTTCAGTTTTGGAATTATCATGAGTTGTAATATAGCTTTTGCTTCACCAATAGCGATCTCTGCAAACATACTCTTCTGTATCCTGCTCACCTGTCCGCTGAACGCTCCCTGTACCTCTCCGTCGGTTACTGGTAACATCGGACATTCCTGTACGTCCTTTTGTACTCTATTATAGCATTCTTCCGACAATCCTGATACTTCACTCCCGCTATTGATGAGCATTTTGAGGCTTGTCTTGTTTTCAAGCTTTACTTCGATTTCTGGGCTCTTCGTAACTCTTATCTGATAATTGTTTTTCCCTTCTTCCATCAAATATTCATTTGGTTGTTCATAGCTTTCGTACTCCTTTTGTTCTTTTTTTCTTACTTGACGCTTGTTCTCGTTTTGTACGTCCTCGGTTATATTTGATATTTTCGTTGCGTCTCGATTCGTTCTACTTTCTTTCTTTCTCTTCTCTCTCTCTCTCTTCTGTACGTTCCTTTTTTGTCTTCTCCTGGCTTGTTCTAATTCGTGTTTCGTGAGTTCGTCATCCGTTACGCCACCTTCTTGTTGTTCCAGGACGTGAATCTCGGGCGTAACGGCTATTCGTTTCCCTGGTTCTGCTCTTTCGGTGTCGATTCCGCCGTACTTTGCGGTTGTGCTGGTGGCGTCCATGCTGGTGCCGTTGGGTCCATTCGTTGTTCCCGAGATTGCGATGTCCTCTCCCATGCGCGGTTATCGCGATTTTGCTGGTTATTATATGTGCACTGCGGACGTGAATGTGGAGGATTTTGTCTCTGCTGCCACTGATCTCTCGTGTTTTCGTTTCCTCTGGGGCGTTGTCCCCCGTTATATGAGTCGTGATATGATCGAAATCTTTCTCTCTCGTTTTCTCCGTGTCGATTTCGTCGTCTTTGGGAGTTGAGAGGTCCTGATGCATCGAGTCGCTCTAGTAAGGCGAGGAAATCGTCAAAGGTTTTTACGGTGCCTAGTTGGACCACGGACCGAACCGTCTCGTTGAAGTGGTTGCTGAGGTATCTGATGACTTCTTCATTTGAGAGCTTCTTTGTGAGGTCCTTCGCGTTGCTGAAGATTCTCGTTGCGTATTCAGCGCGGGTTGCCTTCTGTTCGTCGATTTCATATGCCCCGAATTCTAAGTTCCGGCTGATTTTGTCCTGAATTTGTTGACTCCAGTATCTAGCTTTGAATTTCTTCGCGAAATCCTCGATGGTATAGACGTCGTCCTCGACTACACGCCACCAGTCTTTCGCTGCCTCGCGGAGTGACTGATTTATTAGGTAATGCAAATTTGTGTTGCCGGTGAGGTCCCAAAATTGCTCAAATTCTCTGAGATATCTCATTGGTCTCTCTTTACCATCTCCGCTGAATGTCGGGGGTCTCTGTTTTACCGCGAAGGCTTGACTTATGTTTAAGCCACCCTGGGTCATATTTACCGTCTGCGATAGTCGATTTCGTATTTCTTCTTCCACTTCTTCTATTCTCGTTCTGTTATTTTTGGCCATTTCTACGGTGGTCTTTGTTAGCTCGTTTTGCTGGTGTAAGCTACTTCTCGTGATCTGTAGCTTTTTCTCGAGGTCGTTGAAGTCTGTCTTTCGGGCGCGGTCGATTTCTTCCATATCGGCCTTCATTAGATCCTGCGATATCGTCAGCTTCCGATCGTTCTGTGCGACCACTCTATCGATTTCTTCTCGGAATTCTTGCCGCACGATCTCCTGTGTTTGCCTGCACCTCAGGACGCATTTTTCGTCTAGGTCATTTACCTGTTCATTCGTGGCAAGGCGTTCCCGAGTTTGTTCATTTTTTATTTCTTTGAGCTCTCGCAGCATTACGCGTATGCTTTCATCAATTTCATGTTGTAACGCTTCCGAGCTCGCTCTTACCCGCTCCCTCTCTGTCATCGTGCTGTGCCCTACTTGGGGCGAGGTTGTTGGCGTGATACCGAGTGCGCTTTCCTCGGCGGGAGTTTCGTCGATGATATCTGGTGTCGGTTCCGCCATCCTGTTGACACGACTTGCCGATTTACCCAGGTTTTTATTTATTCTTTAAAACCTCGAGTCCCTGTTCGGGCGCCAAATGAAACGGTATTACCTGAATCATTAAATTTTATGGTAAGTTCGAGACTCGAGGTAGAATAAATAGATTACTATCCTGTTGGTAAGGCAAAGAAATTTATTGAGAATTCATTTCGGGGTAATTACAGTTGCTCCTTATTATCGACGCCGGTGCTCTAATTAGTACCGCGCTACGCGTATCGATCTCGATTGATTGATATTGGCGCTAGCGATTATTCGGGGTGCGTCGTCTAGTGTATATATGAGTTTTGCCAATATGGCTGCGGCCTCTCTTGTCACGCGTGTGCGTGTGACTTGTTTATATTTTGTTTTAGTTATAAATAATCATTTTGCTCGAATCGCGGTGTGTCTAGTGCGGAGTATCTGTGTTGTTGGAATTCTCCGTAGACTGGTGAGTTGTTTCGATTTTTCTTTAGATCAAGCGTCCCGATATGATTTTTCTTTCCTCCTTCCAGCTGATGCCTCGGGTCGTTGACCCTTCGTCGAATTTGTGGACCGTTGTCGAGTAACTTCGTCGTTGGTGCCGGCTGCTTCTCAGGTGAGTCGCGAATTTTGATACGAAATTAATTGTGTCTCTGTCTTTTCAGATCTGTACCGTTCCGAGAGTCAGACGAGACTCGTTGTCTCTACCGTGGTAGAGACGTCAAGCGTCGTAAGGCAACAGTCGGGTAAGAAACCAAGGTGACTAAGGTGAGTAAGGTGAGTTCGAGAGGGTGTTTGCCCCTATTTATACTCATTGCTGTGTGCTTTCGTTTACGAGAAATATCGCCCCCTGGTGGTACTAATTTATTTCTATGTTTCAGGTGGACCCGTTTCATTATATATATATATATATATATATATATATATATATATATATATATATATATATATATATATATTGAAACGGTACCAACGCCAAAAGCCCACCTGAAACCAAAAGAAATCGTTAGTATACAAACCAACAGGGGGCTAGCATTCGCACAAACGATGCGATGAGAGAAAATATACAAATAGGCGAGACACAAAGGCGAAAGTGAAAGCGAAGGCACAATAATACGATTACGAACCTCAGCAATTACCAACCTACTTACCAATATTTCGGTGACAATATCCCGAAATATCCTATCTCTCAACATCCTTACCTCTGTCGATAACGAATAAGCACTTGGACGTGATCTATCCGGCGCCCCTCTTGAATGCTGCAAAAGCTACGAGACTGGCGGAGGTCGACTAGATGACTAGTAAAGGCTGAAAACCTGAAACGAAAGAGATCCAGTACTAAAAGAACCTTCGCCTATATCATACTTGGAGATTTACTCACCAAGTCGTCCACTGCGAAGAGAAGGGTCCACATCGCGTTAAGGGGCGTAAGAAGAAAACGGCGAGCATCTCCAAGGTCCTCAATAGGAACAAGAACTCTTCTGTAAAAAGGAAACATGGTTAATAAAATTTAAAGGACGACAAAAGTAAAGGATAATCATACTTACCCCATCCTAGAAGACTAACTTGTATAAACCATTAAGAAATCGAATAAAAAAAACACCAACAGGAAAAAGATGACAGCAGATTGACTCTTACCTGACGAAAAATCGACAAAACACAAACACGACACTCGACGTTGTACCTGTCAAAATAACTGGCGGCAGTCATCTTGGTCGACGAGCGAAGGAAGAACATACGACGACTCGATCGCGGAAGCTCCGACGCGCCATCCCGTCATCGATCAACGAACCGAGACGTCTATATCGATTTCACACTTATCACGGATAACGGAAGGCACGCGGCGATAAGGAAGAATCGTAATTATCGACCCAGCGAAAAGAACTGTATTATAACGCGCCAAAATAAACAGAATTTGAATCTTAATTAGGTGTTATCCCAAATTTACTTTCCTATCGAGCCGAACATAGTATAAAATTAATGAAAAGGCAATAGCCGTTTCAATATATACTTGCCCTCAGATATGGGTACGTTAAACCGATTGATACGTCTGTCAAGGCGGAGGTACCGATTTAGACTGGTGATAATTTGTCGATCGGAATCCTCATTACCATGGGCGAGGGTGTTGGAAGAGTCTCGCGGGGGCAACAGGAAATGTCGGGTTTCTTATTGGGAGTTCGATTGATTATTGCAAACATTCTTGGAAATGCATGAAATAAGTGATGACTGAGTAGCGCGTGGAGTTGCATTGGAAGTTTCCATCGCGGGTCGGTGCATTTAGGGAAAGTAATGACCAAGCTGCGCGTGCATCGGCCGATCGTTCGGCCAGGTTGTTGCTAGGCTAGCCGGTCCGTAATAATACATTAATTCAAAACGATACAAAATAAATTAAGTCAACTTCTTATTCAATCAATACTGCCTTAAATTTATGCGGGTTTTACTTTCGATCTTTATAGCTTTCTTTAGAATTGTCTATATTTTCAACGCTTGCCCCACGTTGGGCGCCAAATGAGACAGTGTACGTTATCTATATGGTGAAACACATTCACCTGGCACGGCCGGGGTCTTTTCAACTGCCATGGCTCTAATTAATGTTGATTTTATTTACCGTATTAGAAGTTTTATAAATGGGTTTGTCCATTTCACCCGAAAGATTGCACGAGATTCTTCCTAGAGGGGGAACACATTGGGACCCGAAAAGAGAAGAGAAAGGAAATGGAATAATTCCGAAGGAAGGCAAACTTGCAAATACTTACTTAACGCCAGTATATTTCCTTAATGTCCTTTTATGACCTTCGACAAATCTGGGTCTCAGACGGACCTCGCTGTGTACGATATCATCGAACCAATACACAAATTTGACAAACACTTTTACAACCACACAGACGTGGTTCTTTTATGGTAGAATCGGCAAAATTACAACTGCTTGAAGGCGCACTAAACGGTCAAAATATTATCGAGAACTATTGTCGTTCTACAATAAGTGCTAGCGCTACCAATTCTCTTGAGAGACTCTTTTCTGTTTCTAAGGCGTCGTGTTCGCGAAACTCTCCGTATCCCTTCTACTAATCTTTTCGTCGCCTGCCGGGCAAGGATTTGTCAACTTAAGAGCCAATACCAAATTTTGATTGACTCGGCCCTTATGCTGACGGGCCATCTCCGTGCCAAATTGTGTGCGTTTCGATTTTTGATATTTGGGAATGTACTCGAGAAAAATTCTTCCTATGGTTGCAACCGCGTTTGCCTTCTATAGAAGATGGAGTTTGACGAATTTGACGAAGGCAGCGATTGTTACTAGGATATGTTTCACTCCACCGGCGCCGAGGGGAAGAGGGGTAAAGAAGTCGATCGATAATAAATCTCCTGGCCCCTCCGATATGATCGTTTGCATCTTCGCATGGTTTGTGAAGTTAGGATTTTTGTTCTGTTGGCAGGTGTCACATACCGCAATAATCTGTCGTGTCTTCTTGACTAAATGCGGGTACACCACGATGCAGCCATACATTTCATGACACTCCTGTATCAGACGTTCTAAGATCTGTGGTGGTACTAGGATCTTCCATACTCCCACTCGATTCTTCACTTGCAGGTACTTGCCGTGAATTCGGTGTCTTGTGAGTAGTAGGGTGCGCACTATGGCCACCCCCACTCCTATCCCCACTCCTTGGCCGCCGAGTGTCGGTCGGTCGTGGTTGCGGGGGGAAGAGTTGCGGGGATAGAGCGTGTCGCCATAGTACGCTTTTTTACCCCCACTCCACGGCCGCCGAGTATCCTTGGCTCCGTGGGCCGTTGGTGCGGGGCGGGGAGGGGGAGGGAGTGTCGGTATAGTGGAGCGCTTGTTCTTTTTTAATTTTTGGCGTTTTATTAGCCGGGGAGGGAATGTGTCGGTATGGTGGAGCGCTGTTTTTTTAGTTACATCTGTTTTAAAGAATTAAAAAATTCGATGCAGACACCGAGATTCGAACTGCCGACCCTCGGATTACCAGTCTGAATATTTTTTTTCCTTTGAACCATTTTATTTCCAAATAATAAGTACATTAGTTTTTTTTTTGTTATTGGCGGAAACTGCCGTCTACAAAAGTTCCAATTTATAATATAAAAGACGCTAGCCCTCTGGCTAGAGGGGCGCATTGTCTTACAGTATTTTGTTATTAGAAGTGAACGCAGTAATGGTGTGAGCGAACTATTCGCTAGCTGTTAGATAGTGCTCCGACAGACACTCTGTTGAAAAGGGAAAAGTTGTGCCTGTTCTGCATGTAAAAAAAAAAACCCTCTTAACTATTTTTATCGGATGTTATGTTTGAGCATGGTATAAACTTTAACCTATATACGTATTTACTTGTCTACCTATTTACATATTTACAATATCTTATAATTAATAGTCTCTTTTATCTATGTTCTTTGGTTTACACAGTCTTAATATGTATCACGTACGGGAAATTGTATCCCTATATATCTTTGGAGCATGTCATTGCGACGTCTCTGTCTTCTTTGGTTTTTCATTCTCTCTTTGCGCAAATTGAGATCTCTGATAATTGGGTTCGGGCCTTTTAGCCAGTAGTATTTGTTCGTGTTTGTTCTGTGAAAGTCGTAAAAGTCGATTCTTGGTATGTCCATGCTGAATTTGAATTTGTTTCTATGATTCATGTAGTCCTCGTGTGTGAGCGATATCCTTTTGTCTGCTTTATTTCTTTTCCAGTGGTAAATTAATGGGATGTTTTGGGCGTTTTGTATGCATCCATTTTTATCGAAGTACAAGAAACCTTGGGGTGGAATGTAACCAGTTAACGCTTGTTGTGCCGTTAGCCTGGGGTCACATTTTGCTAATTTTTTAAATATTTCATTAGGTATGTTTGGTAGGTTGCTGAAATAGTTCCTTGTTAGATGTATGATAAAATTGTCGATTCTCGGGATATTGGCTAATTGATAAATTATCCTGTTGCTGATGCGTTTGGTATAGTTGCTGTGCTCCGATCTATGGAGCCTCAGACAAGTTCGTAGGCATTTCCTTTCAAAGATTCTGATCATTTCCATCCCTGTATTGTTGATGTTCCACCATACTGGTGCCGCGTAGGTGATGATCGGTCTAATGAGTAGCATGTATAATATTATTTTCGTTTTGGGAGTCAGGTGTTGATTGTAGAATATATTGTGATTGGCTTTAAGTGCAGTTCTTGCCTTCGCTAATTGCATTGTCATGTGTATATTTCCTCTTATTAGATATTCAAGATTCATGCCTAGATATTTGATGTTCTTTTTAAAGGGGATTGTTGTTTTGTTGTTTGTTCCTGGTATTGTTGTGTTGATTGTTAATAGATTGGCTCCCATTCTTTTGTCTTTGCTGAGGTTTCGGTATGGTTTTCGGAAGAGTGTGACTTCACATTTCTGTGGGTTTACTCTCAGGTTCCATGCCATATAATATTTATTTGTTTTTTCGACTAGTTCTTCGAGTTTGTCTTGGATATCGCAGGGTTTCTTGTCTGCAACGTAGATGATCAGGTCGTCTGCAAAGGCGATTGAATGTGTCTTGTTGTCTGAGTTAAAGTCGAATAGTTTTAGTAGATCGCTGGTGAATATGTTGAATAAAATTGGAGCATTTACTGTTCCTTGTTGTAGTCCTTCCTTTACGTGAAAGGTTTTGCTGGAGAGCATGTCTCCATCCCAGGTTTGGAAGGTTTTCCCGGTAACCATGTCCCATATGGTGTTGGTAAGCCGATCGGGGAATTTTTTGTTTAGGAGTTTGAATAATAGTCCTCTGATCCATATGGAGTCGAATGCCTTTTCCAAGTCCAGGAGGGCTGCTCCGACCGACAGTCCTTCATGAATATAGGTATTTACATCAGCGGTGAGTTTGTGTATGGCGTGGACTGTCGAGTGCATGTATTTGAACCCGAATTGGTTGTCGGGTATGATGTTCTGTTGTGCGCAGAAGAAGTTAATTTTTTGATTGATGATGGCTTCGTATACTTTGCTGAGGCTAGGTGTGAGGCATATGGGTCTGTAGCTGGCCGGATCTGTTTTATCTTTTCCTTTTTTTAAGATGGGGACTGTTTTTGCCCCTTTCCATATTTTTGGAAAGTAGGAATGATTCAGTGCGTTATTGAATGTTATTAGTAGTGCTGTTATTATGTTTTTAGGTAGGTGTTTTAGTATTATTGGGGGGATGTTGTCCAGTCCGGAAGATGTTTTGTTGGGCAGGAATTTTTATATTTTGCATAGCTGTGTGACTGAGCAGAACATTTTTGGTTCTCCGTGGACGGTTTCCGGTTGCGTCGGCGCATTAGCTGGGTTTATTTCTGAGAATCGTGTATGTGTATTTTTGTTTATTCTATTCGAAGTGAATTTCGTTATTAGTGTTTCGGTTTTTATCTCGACTAGATGCCTTAGTCTGGTGTTGCTGTTCAGGTATCGTGGTGAGTTGAGAGACTCGAAATACGCGCCTTGTAGGTTCAGTTTTTGTTGTTGTGAGCTGAAGATATAGTTGTTTCCTTCTTTTTGCAGTTCGGAGATCGGGATGCCGCTATTTTTGAATGTGCTTGAGTCTGTGTCTTGATATATGAGTTTTTCTGTTTTTGTATATGTTTTTGGCCTTACAAGTTGGTTGATTTTAGGAAAGAATTGGTCAGTTTGCTTAAAGTCGATATGCTTCATCTGTGAGCTCCAGTACTTTTGTGTTGCTTTCCTGAACTCGGTCTGCTGTATATTTTTGATCGTTTTGAGTAATGTTTTTATGTTTGATGATATGGTTAGTTTACATGTTGGGTCGTATTTCCTTATGTTATGAAGCTGTGTGATTAGATATGTTTTTTGCTTTTGTAGTTTCTTGATTTTTGGGGTGAGGTATTTGGTTACCGACGTTTTCGTTGTGTAGATAGGAATCGTGGATTCTATTGTATCTGTTATGTGTTTAGTTATTTTTATTAGGTGGTCATCGATCTCTTCGATCGATAGGTTGCGGTTTTGGGGTATAATTATATTATACGCTTTTTGTAAATTGTTAGTGAAACGAGACCATTTAGTTTTTTTATAGTCGAATTTTTTTGTAATTGGTGGTGGGGGGGTTGTTCGTACTCTCTTGAAGTGTCACGCGGAAGCTTAGTGCATCGTGGTCACTATCGTATGGTTTCGTGTCGATGTTTTCGTTTAAGTTTCCTGTTATGTGTAGACGCGAGTCTGCTAATACAATGTCAAGGAATGAGTTCGCCGGTTTATATGTGGGGTGCAAGGGTATGTATGCTTTCAGTTTATATTTTAAAGAGCTATTTGATTCCCATTGGGCGAAATATTTTCCCCTTTGGTTGTTGGTGCGGTCGCCCCAGCTCTTGCGTCTGATATTGAGATCTCCTGCTGCTATATAATAGTTATTCGTCCGATGTGCTTTTAATTTGCTAAGTAATTCGTTGAGTTCTTTTATAAATAGTTTTCTATTATCGTTAGTGGCATATGCGCTAATAATAAAAAGGTTGCGGCCGTTTGTTAATTTTATTCTAATGATCGTGTATTCTAGAATTTCATTTTTTCTCGAAGTGGGATGGTATACTATTTCGTGGTCAATATTGTTTTTGATAATTATTGCTGTGCCGCCCCCTTGGGTGGAGTTGGGTCTGTCTGTGCGTATTATTTTATGGTTTTGCAGTGTGAATTTATATTTTGGGTTTAGTTTCGTTTCCGATATTAGGATGATGTCCGGTTTTTCTTTTTTAATGAATTCGGTTAGTTCGTATCTTTTGTAGTTGGCTATCAATGAATTTACATTGATGGCGGTGATATTTAATGTCCTTATTGGATTAGAGTTATTTTCCATTATTATTGTGTTCTGGGAATATCGCGGACATAAGCATGTCTATTTTTGAGGTGTTAGTTGCTACTTGTATAGTGATATTATTGAGGTGTGTTGTAATGATTGTCGTTAGTTCTTTTTTTAGGTCGAGTGCCCAATCCGGTGGTGTTGTACGTGTCGTTTGGATATCTGTATTTGGCTCGTTCCTGTCTGGCTCTTCGTATTTTTGAGACGGACCTTGCTTGATTCCATCGTTGTTTACTTGTTGAGCGACCATCCTGGGTCTCTCGAAGTCTCGTTGTGGCGGAGGGTTCTTTGTAGCTTGCGCATACGAATGGTTTTCTGTGACCATCCTTGTTATTTTGGCCACTTTGTTTTTTATAGCATTTTTGTTTTGGGTTGTTATTTCTTTCTTTTTGTTTAGTGCAAACTTCCAGTACTCGCATCCTTTATAAGAGGCTGGGTGTCCTGATTTGTTGCAGTTCGCGCATTTAAGCTCACTGTTATCTGCTCCTTTCGGGATGCTGCATTTCCCGGGTTCATGGCTCTGTGCGCATTTAACGCATCGGTATTGTAGCATGCAGTTTTTGCTAGCGTGCCCTGCTCTTTGGCACTTTTTGCACTGAAAGAGGCTTGGTTTTTTCAGTTTTTCCCATTTTATTTTCTGGTAGCATAGATGTTTAATTTTAGTAATTTCCGCTATTTCTGAATTGTTTGTTAGTTGTATAATATGGTGATATTTGTCCGGTTGTCTCGGGTTGAAGACAAATTTGGTCAGGTTCGTTACGGTGACGTTAGGTAGATTTCGTGCGGTTATTTCCTCTAGTATTTCGGCGTCTTCAAATGGTCCTCTAATGCCTTTGATTATTAGGCATTTTGGCTTTTCGGATTTAGGTGTGTATGTGAAATATTGCACTTCGTGATTGTTAAGGATTACTCGGATGTTATTGTAGGTTGATATTTCTTTGGTATGTATTGTGTGATTGTTCTCGTCTATTTGGTGTATTGTGAATGAGTTTTTAGAGATGTTATTTTGGGTTAGTATTTTAATCATCTCCATTAATTTGTTGTTTTTTGTGAATATCGGTGGTGGTTTTGTCTTGTTTACCTCTTGTCGGTATTGCAATTCCTCCAGCGTATTGACGTTGTCTTCGTCCATGTCGCTGGCTTCGCTTAGTGTATCAAATTTGTTGCCGGTGTTGGTTATATCATTATTTTCTTTATTGTCTATCGCAGTCTGTCCTCTATACGTTTTTTTAGGTTTTATCCAATCAGTTGCCGGTACTGTAGGGTCCTTTGAGTTTTCCTGTGTGCTCACAGATGTCGTTAGTTGGTCTGCATTTCTCTTCCGCGCACCCATTGTATTGGGTTTTGGTGCGTTTGGTTTGATTGTTGGGCAGTTTTTGTTTTCTTTGATTTCTTTTAGTGCTTCTTGATATAGTTTATCAAGTTGACTTGAATTAATTTTTTTAACCGTTCTCTCTCTCGGTCTGAAATTTGAGGTACTTGCCTCTGCGGGTTTCGTTTCCCTTGTTCGGGGGACGCTTTTCTTTTGTGACATCATTGTGCCGAATGCAGGTCCCGTGGTGCCTGCTTACGCTATGTTTACATTATGGTCCAATTAGCCAGGGGAAACAAAGCAAAAATTCACTTCTTAGTCCACTTAGTTTGCACTGAGGCACTCCACTATTTATTGATTCTAAGCTGGGACACTGATCTTGCATGTATCCACTGAGAATTCTCTATTAGATATTAGTGCAGCCGGTGCAGGCAAACAAAGAAATTCGTTGCTAGCGTTTTGTTTCGTACGTGTTCACTCGTTCGCAGTTCGCTAGATACTACCAGTCTGAATATCTACCGCTACACCAAGACCCGTTATGACATTAAGTTTATGCGGAAGGCTTTTATAGCGACGGGTCTGGAGCGCGTTCATTGTTCTTTTTTTATTTTTACAATTTTATATTTTATATCTTTACATTTTTTATTTCTCCCCCCCCCCCCCCCCCCCCCCCCCCCCGATCCCGCGGGGATAATATTTTTGGCCAAGCGTGGGGCACTCCTCTCCCCACTCCTTTTCCTGCGGTCGCCGAGTTCGCCGTGAACTCGAGCGACCGCAGCTGTCGGTGAAGAGATGCGCAGGGCAGGAAGGGGTGATTTTTCTTTTCACCTCACTCCGCGAACGCCGAGTGTCGCTTCATTATTATTATTATTTTTTATTAATATTATCTTTTTATTCTTATTTTTGAAATCTAGGACTCACCGTTTTTTGCTGCTGCTCCGCCGCCGCCTCTGCCTCCTCCTTCTCTGCGGATACACACACACACACACACATGTCTGTTTTCGCGCTTTTTTGCATCTTTGCACACACACGCACACACACACACACACACACACACACACACACACACACACACACACACACACACACACACACACACACACACGCACACACACACAACGACACCTCCTACTCGCTCTAAAAACCCGCGTCCTCATCTCCGCCGTGAACGCCAAGAAATTCGTCCGCTATGTTGTTACCGTGGCGATCTAGCAGCCGCGTCATCGTCCTTCGCGCACTACGATATACAACGCTAGCTGTTGCCACATGTGCCGATAAAAATGCAAGAACCTCTTCTCTCCTGTGGTATAGCTCGAGGTTCGTTAGCTCAATAATATCGCAGCGTATGTGCAACAGAGGCGTTAATTTAAAAGGTTCATAAAGGCGGTAAATATCGCCAAGCTCGATGAATTCCTCGCGGCACTCATCGACCAACCACACACCGCTACACCCGTCCCTCGAGGTGCTTCTGACAACACCCCGGTATGCACACGCACCCACACGCACAGCACAGTGCAACCCCTCGACCAGTCTTCTTAAGGCTAGAGGTACACCGAGTTTGTTTATAATATAATGTTCCCGCAGCAGAGCGCGGAGCTCCGAATACACCGTGGCCATTGTCGCGGTACGTAAATAAAGCTCATCGAAGCCGTAGAACGCCACGACCTCGCACGCAAAGCGTGTGGGTGTCGCCGGGATCTCCCACAGAGTATACATTTTTGTTTTTTACGGAACTCGTAATGCCGGTCGCGTTTGAATAAGAACTGAGTTCTATAGGTCGTCGAGATCATTCAGAGACCACTGAACGCCCCACCCTAATATGTATCTATCACACAACACCTCTGTACCACTGTTGTGTATCATATACAACGATGCGACCCAAATCCTAGGTCAGCGTTTTTCCAGGCGTGCATGACACATCGGCGCGAAAGACAAGTGAAAAAAATACAACGAGCCAAATAGCTCACGGTATGCGCGCTTTTTAAATTAAACTGTTCTATTTAATTAAGCCTAGGACTTACCAATTTTTGTGAGGTGCCCCTGTTTTCTCGTACGCTCCTGTGTATTTTTATACACCTATTTATGCGGCTCATTACTGTTTATTTCTTTACTTTTTTCACACACTCCTGTTTCTTCTCACGCACTCGCGCACACCCACCCACACACACACACACACACACACACACACACACACACACACACACACACACACACACACACACCACACACCACACACACAAGCACACATACCCCCACCCACACTTTAGTGTAACGCCCTCAAAAAGTAGCTTGCCACGTCGATACCGTCATTCACATCGTTTACCGACCTCATCGCTGTCAGACGAATCTCACTGTGACGTGTCGTTACAGCGCACAATAAATGGGCGTTTAAAAAGCTCATAATCTCATCCTTGTACCCCGATATATCTAGATGCTCTAGATGTCTTGTTATAAACCAGCCTGCCGAACGATGACAAGCGTTTGTGGTAACAATGTGAAGGGGGTAGGATGGGAGAAGGATCCCGGGCCGTGGGGGGGGGGGGGGGGGGGGGGGGGGGGGGGGGGGGGGGGGTCAGGTGGCCTTTACAGGTTCCTACTTCCGACTCTCTGGTAGCCCCTAGGTCGGGGAGTTATCTTAAGGGTTATAGGGTGAGTATGGCTAGGGTACTCGGTCCCGAAGGGAGAGAGTTCGGTGGCCTTTTCAGGTTCCTACTACCGACTCTCGATCCGCCCTTGGTTCGGAGTTGGGGGGAATTGGGATGGGAGGAGAGGAGGCGATGCCCCCCGAGTTCCGTTTGTATGGTCGCTCTGAGAAGAGCGGATGATAGTGGGCGAGGGTCCGGAGACACCTAGGCGCGTGGGTCTCGTGGCGGCGGTGGAGCCGTGATCAGGCAGATCCGTGGCCGCGGATCCGAGGGCTTGCCGATACGGTGGATGACTTCGCTCAGGGGCCGGGGGTCCGGCTTCGTGGTGGATGGGGGCCGCTTCTTCGGCGAAAGGCGGAAGGTCTCTTTGGCCGTTACCCCAGACACGACGGTGCTCGGTTTTACCGGCCGTGTCGCTCGTCGCTCCAGCGATTGTGCGGTGTCGGTGGACTGGAGGCTGGACTCGGCGTTGCGTCGGTCGAGAGGGACCTACTCCGGGTTTGACGCCAATTTGCGGAGGGAGGTTCTCGCGGTTAGAGGGGTCCTGAGAAGGACCGATGGGTTTGGAGCTCGCGGAAGTCTCCTGGGCCGCCCTGCGAGCCTCAGCGCGATGGTCAAGACGACGGTAATACGAAGCCGTCCGATGGCGTCTCCTGGGCATCGATGACTGGTCGAGGACTGGTGTTGGAAAAAATGGAGCGGTAACCCAAAGACGTAGAAGGACTTGGTCAACAGGTTTATTTTAGAATCTGTTACAAGGAGTGGAGTCGAGGCACCTGGCTCGGCGCTCTCGCTTCGTAGACTGCCCTCTCAGGCCCGGCGGCCCGCTACTTATATACTAGTTGGCGGCCCACCGGCGCACCAATCAGCGCGCGGCTCGTGCGTCGAGCGCGATATAGATATACCGCGTAAGCTAGACCGAGGGCGAGCGCTGATTGGTGCGGCGGTTGCTCGTTCGCGCGTGATATAGATATACCGCGTAAGCTAGACCGAGGGCGCGCGCTGATTGGTGCGGCGGTTGTTCGCTCGAAAAATTCTTAGTATCTAGTTTTTAGGTAAAATATTCGACGAAATAGGTGAAGGTGCCGAGAAGCGGCATATAACAGTCTAATCGAGCACCGCGCCAGGGTTATCGGCTCCTGGAAAACAGGGATTGCGTGATATATGTTAGACTGTTCGACGTACACGCTACGTACTTCGTCGACCAACCACACATCACAGCACCCGTCGGTCGACACATCTAATATTAAGCAGCGAAATATACCGCCACCTATGCGCGCGACACTGTGTAACCCCATCGTAGCTACCGCCTCGTTTACGCGGACGCCACACCGTTCTTTATTATAATAATCGCACAGAAGTTTATTTAACGCACTATATGTTTTGTGCATTGCGGCTGTACGCACATAAACCATACCGAAGTCATCGATGAGAACGACCGTACAATAAAAAAATGCTGGCAAATCAACGTCAAGCATATGCACGGGCGGATACATTTTGAATTGTTTCGGGTTCGCTTGTCGGATTATAACTAACTTCTAATGAGTGACGAAATCTTTCAAAAACCTAGCACGCCCCCACCCCTGCACCGTCCTAAGATTTATCATAGCTTAGCTCAGTATTTTCGTAGAAGACGTCACGCTTAACGAATACCTGGGCTTGTCACGTACCGAGGACGCAGCATTTTTAACTGATGATAGTAACAGAATTCATGCAAGGGTGTTATACAGCACGTATTTGTTTTATGCGATTCGTACCGTCGAACGGGCGAAAGAAAAAGAATGAGCGAGGCTCCTGTGGCGAAATAATTTCAACAGCCTACGCGAGGCACTTAACGAAACGGATGTTTTTCATCTTTCATTGAAAAATTATTTTCGCCCAATACAACTTTCGATCTTTTTCCATAACTTCAACAGTCTAAAATTGTTCAGTCAGTTTATACCGCATTAAAGCCAAATCGCCAGCGGTTAAAATATTTCTACACGACCCTCTAAGCAACCTGATGTTAAAATTAAATTGTCAGAAAAACCTTCCTACACGCCCAACCTCTGAGCCAGTCTACGATATGGCTCAGCATTTTTGCAGAGTTATTAAGATTCATCCTCGAGAGAAATGAATACAATGGTCGCTGTGCATACATATGTAAGAAAGATTGGCGCCGTATACCGTATATCGTAACTTGTCAAATACACCGATGATCTTATGTTCGAAAGGTCGCGTGATAGCGCTTTGTAAAAAGATACGTGAGAATGAGAGAGATAGATAAATAGATAGATTTATTTATTTGCGCACTAAGATCCGTAAGGTCCTCTGGCACACCGCGCTAGTTCGCTAATAGTACAGATTGCTTACAATTTGCTTTTATACAATACTATAAAATTACCTAAAGTGAGATACAATACAATAAAATAGAATAACATTACATAAAGTGAGCACAGCAGGTAGGACGACTTCGTGTAACGCAGTCACGCGTGCCGAGCACTTACCCGGCATGTCTCGTACCCTGCCAATACAGATACTATATGGTATCTGGCCACTTAGCCTACAATTCTCCCTTTCGGAGCATGTCTTGAACAATGGTTAAGAATTTTGTCCTGCTCGCGGTCGTTGCCTGTAACGGCATTGCGTTCCAAAGATATGCCGCTGCGATGCCAAACGCACGCCTTCGGTATTCCGTCCGGAAATGTGGAATGACGATGTCGCCCGTCATGCACCTGAGCGCCATTCCTGCCCTGGGCTCCCTGAAATCGAACAGGTCACGCAGGTACGCTGGCCGACCTGAGCTGAGTATATCATATGTGAGGCGCAACATGTGGAATTTCCGCCTAGCCACCATCCTCAGCCAGCGCAGTCTCACCCAATACGGTGTGATGTGTTCGTACCATTTGACATCAAAGATGAACCGAACGCACGAATTCAACGCAATTTGCCGAACAGTATTGTACGTGTCTGCCATTCCGTACATTACGCAACAGCAGTAGTCGAATAGCGGTAAGATGAGGGCGGACACAAGCTTAATCCGGGCCCGCTGCGGTAGAAATTCGCGACAGGTCTTAAGCATGTGGAGCCTGGCACTTGCCGATTTTGCGACATGGATTGCTTGCTTCTTCCAGTCGAGCGTGGCATCCAACCAGAAGCCAAGGATTTTGACGGATCTGCAATACCGCACGACCGCTCCCAAGCTTGCTCCCTAAGCTTGCTCCCAAATACTATACAATGGGTCTTTTCATCGTTTAGGCATAGTCCGTTATTGTGTGCCCAGATTCGAAGAAGGACAATGTCCCTATTTACGCTGGCCACGCCGGTACTCAGATCCGATTTAGGACATTGCAGGAATATCTGGAGATCATCAGCGTACAAATTGTATGATCACATATACAAGGCGTACTCAAGATCAGGCATATATAGCGTGAAGAGCAGTGGTCCTAGCACTGATCCCTGCGGCACCCCATATTTTACGAGAGTCCAGGAAGACCTCGTTCCATCGTCACTCTGAACGGCTTGGAATCTGTCTGAGAGGTAAGATCTCATCCATTGCACGACAGATCCCGAGAACTGCAGCCCTTTTAGCTTACTTAGGAGTATATTATGGTCCACTCTGTTAAACGCCTTCGAAACGTCGAACAAGACCATTACTGTGATCAGCCTGTTGTCTATCCCTCCACGCACAAGGTCGTTCACACGTAACAGGGCAGTCTGCATGCTTGCACCTTTTCTGCATGCCGACTGATAAGTATCCTGAAGATTATTCGCCTCAAGAAAGGCAGTGATCTGATCAGCTACTATACGCTCAAGTATCTTCGACAATGTACACAGTAAGGAAATAGGCCTGTACTCCGCCGGCGAACTTGGTGATTTAACCTTACGAATAGGCCTTATAAGAGCTTTTTCCATATGGCAGGGAAAGTCCCATGCATAATGGAAAAATTGAAGATGTACAGTATTAAGTTGAAGATCGCCGGCAATGCTATCCGGATGATCCGAATTGACAGTCCGTCAATGCCAGTGGCGTTGGAACAACCCGGTTTAATGCTTTCATAAGCATGCCGGGGGTAATGCCCTTCAAGTAAAAAAGCGAGTCATCGTACGTAGTGCGGGTGTCAGAAACTCCCTGCGGCTCAGTTGTCGCAGTCACATCGCCTCCCGAAGCGAAATATGCATTGAGCACTTCCATAGACACCACTGGCTGGTGATTACTTTTTTGTCGAATGATTCCAAGCTGCCGTAACCGGCTTCACGCTTCCCATGTTCCTTGCACCCTGTCGAAGGCTGCACCGTAGAACTCTGATTTAGCCCGTTTGATATTCGCCTGGACCTCGTTCCTGATCTTCCAGTATTTAAGCCGGAGATCCTCCGATTTGCACCTGTATTCCACAGCTACGCCGCCCTCCGGCATCTTGACGCTTCGCATATAGCGTTTCCATACCCGATCCCGTTCACGCATCCGTCGTTTGATATCATCCGTTAGCCACGGTGCGGGCCTACGTTTGAGGACCTGGCGCTGCTTTGAGGCAAGCTCGTCCAAGCAATCAATGATGGCGGTGTTCAGAAAAGAAACCTTGAAATCAATAGATTGCGATTCGAGAAGTACTGACCAGTCCAGTGCACACAGGTTGGTTATGAAGGTCTCACGATTAAGCCGTTTAAAGTTCCTCCGAAGAACCTCATGGTGGTAATGCCGAGGCGTTCCGTAGTTGCACACTATCCCGATACAGTCATGTCCAGAGAGTGCAATAGATTTTTTACCTGAGTCAACGATCTTCTCCTCCCTGTCAACGATGCAGTGATCGATGCGAGTGTGTGACGTTGCGGTGTGATGCGTAGCCTCGGACGGTACCAGGAACAGGTCATTTGCCGCAGTGAATTCCTTCACAAACTCGCTATCATGATGAGCTATGTCCATGTTAATATTGAGGGCCCCCATGATTACGAAGAGAAAGAGAGAGAGAGAGAGAGATTGATTGATTGATTGATATATTTATGCCCAAGAACATCTATAGGGCAAAATTACAAAAACAGTGTACTTATGACAATAACTAGACTTAAAAATAACTATAACTAAGCAATTGAGCCAGTGTACATACAGTCAGTGACGAAATTGAGTGGACACTTTCTAGTATAAAGTGTCGGAACGATTTTTTATGTCATTTCGCTGGTAATTGGCCTAGGCCAATTTACCCAGCGTCATTTTAAAGAGGAGCAATTTACCTTCATTTTGGCTATATTAAAAAAATTTTACGATTTTTTTTTATTATTGGCACCCAGTTTTGAAAAAAAAAATTTTTGCCGTTTTCTTGTTTTTCTTTGAGTGGACACCGTTCGTAGTAGAATTTTTTTAGCACTTTTCTTTAACCGTGATCGTAAAGGGAGCAGTCCAACCTTCAATTGCTTTTCTTTAGAAAAAATTGTACGATTTTTTTTTCCAAAGATATTTCATTTTTAGAGAAAAAATAGACGATTTGAACATTGCTGCGCAGGACGAAAACGATGAGGTTTACAACAAAACCTCAAGACGGTAAAAAGTTGTAATACTTCTTGATGAGTTAACGAGAATTTTTTCAGATTTTTTTTTCGAAATTTGTTTTCCATCTATTTTCCGTCGAAGCTCGATTGATCTAAATACCATGAAAATAATAGAATTAAATTTTTTACTTACATATTAAACTTTGGTCTCTTCGGAGCTTTATTCGACGACACCAAAGTTTATTTGGTATGTAAAAAATTTAATTCTATTATTTTCATGGTATTTAGATCAATCGAGCTTCGACCGAAAATAGATGGAAAACAAATTTCGAAAAAAAAATCTGAAAAAATTCTCGTTCACTCATCAAGAAGTATTACAACTTTTTACCATCTTGAGGTTTTGTTGTAAACCTCATCGTTTTCGTCCTGTGCAGCAATTTTCAAATCGTCTATTTTTTCTCTTAAAATGAAATATCTTTGGAAAAAAAAATCGTACAATTTTTTCTAAAGAAAAGAAATTGAAGGTTGGACTGCTCCCTTTACGATCACGGTTAAAGAAAAGTGCTAAAAAAATTTTACTACGAAAGGTGTCGATTCAAAGAAAAACAAGAAAACGGCCAAAAATTTTTTTTTCAAAACTGGGTGTCATTGTAAAAAAAAATCGTAAAATTTTTTTAAAACAGCCAAAATCAGGGAAAATTGCCCCTCTTTAAAATGACGCTGGTTAAATTGGACTAGGCCAATTACCGGCGAAATGACATAAAAAACCGTTCCGGCACTTTATACTAGAAAGTGTCCACTCAATTTCGTCACTGACTGTATATGTGCGCTTATATACTAAAATGAAAATGTTATATCAAGGGTTATGCGCTACAAAGGTCAGTTTCAAGCAGGTGAGATCGAAGTGCAGATTTAAACGTTATGAGTGACGTGCTGGAGGTAAGAGAGCAGGGCAATGCATTCCAGAAGCGGGAACCAGAAATTAGGAAAGACCTGGCATACGTTTCTGTGCGGTGCTGGGGAATAGAGAGCGAATTCAGTAGATGTGCATGCCTGGTCGAACGTCGTAGCTGGGGATCAGGTCGTGGAAAAACTTGAGACAGGTAGGTGGGCGCCTGGCCGTCTAGGATTTTGAATATAAGGATGCCAAGAAAGTAATTTCGCCTCGATCTGACAGATAACCAACCCAGCTGACGACGAAACGGCGAAACGAGATCGTCTCGGCGAAGATCAAAGATAAAACGAATCGCGCTGTTTTGGAGTGTGGTAAGCTTTCTGTTGAGCTCGTCCGAGATTCCGTGGTAGACCAAGCAGCAGTAGTCGAAGTGAGGCTGGACCAGAACAGTGACAAGCTTGATTCGAAGATTCGTGGGCAAGGAGTTACGATGGAATTTGAGAGTGTGAAGAGTGCGATGAACTTTTTGTGAAATGAGAGAAATGTGGTTGGACCAGGATAGCTTCGCGTCAACGATCACTCTCAGATTTCGTGCTTCAGAAACAAATGGAAGCGATACGCCATCGACTCGAACAGGCTCAACTCTGTCTAAGTCCACAGATGCAAGCATAGCATTGCTGCCTAAGAGCATGGTTTTGGTTTTGCCAAGGTTGAGACGTAAACCGTTGCTAGAAGCGTATCCAGCAATGGATTCCGCATCTTGCTCAATTGCTCTAAGGCCGTGGGCCAATTCAGAAGGATGCACGCTGAAAAAAATTTGCGTGTCGTCAACGAATATAAGATAGTCAGAAAACTTTATACATTTTCCGAGATCATTTATAAATAAAATGAATAAAAGAGGACCAAGAACCGAGCCTTGGGGAACTCCCGACGACGTAGGAAGCCAGGTTGTGGTCGACAGATGGCGATAAAAATATGATAAATAAAAATGAAATTTCTAATGTAAAATTGGCAACATCTGAGCTCTGTGCGTGAGATTTATTTCTCACGGCCGTGTAGCCCCCAGCTAGGGAAGAGTCGTTCTTCCTGAGGTTGTTTGACCTCATTCAGGTATAGATGCCTGGTAATGAAGGTCCAGCGTGCGCGAGGAAGCTGACGAGCTGAATCGTGGCCGTTTTGGCTAGAGCACAGATTTGCGTAACTGACATGAGGAAACAATAATTTGACATAAACGAAAAAGAAAAGTGAAAAGCATAGGATTTATCGGCATCTGTTATTGATCAATAAAAGTAAATGCAGGCTCTGTGTAAAAACAAATTGTACCCGAAAAGCAGCTAGCAACCGTGTTTGCTTGGTCGGGAAGACCAGAATCAATCTGACCTTCACAGAAAGAACACGTAAAAATAAACTTACCCTTAATCACAATATTCGTCAATTCCTTTTGTCATTTACACAGGTTGAGACAGTATTATCGTCATCGATGATCGCCTGGAGTCTTCGTCACAGGTAGTGGTAAAGAAGGGACACAGTTGAGGAAGAACAGCCCATGCGTTTAAGTTTAACAAGAAGAAGCGAATAAAAAATAGTATCGAAGGCCTTGCTGAAATCAAACAAGACCAAAAGAGTGACTTTGCGTTGGTCAATGGCCGCCCGTACGTGGTCAGTTAAACTGAGGAGAGCTGACTGTGAGCTAAAATTCGATCTATAACCTGACTGCCGTGGATCTAGAAGATTGTTAGAGTTCAGGAAGGACTGGAGTTGATCATGGAGTACCCTTTCCATGAGCTTGGAGACTTCGTAGAGATTCGCAATAGGGCGGGTATCTGACGGAGACTTTGGAGTGCGGATTTTGGACAATGGCCTAGGCCCTGGTCTGGTCCAAAGGCGAGGGACGACGAGCGCGACATAATAAACACTCGACGAAGAGATTCAAGCGTAATGCATTGGAAGGAAAAAGACAAGCCAGGTAGTGTAGGAGAGGAAGAGGAATAGAGTAAGTCGATATCATGGACGGAATAGGGAGGAGAACAGTTCGAAACAGAAGAGTAGTGACAATTTAGCTGCTCTCTGCAGAAATATTGTAATGGTGATACTGTCTTTGCCCTTACTAATCCCAAGCGCGAAAGTGGCTTCCAGAGGGAGGAGGGTTCAGATATACGAGAGAGAGTCTCCGATATGTGAGCACTTTTAGCGCGCTTAATCTCTGATGCAAGGGAATTTCGAAAGTCGCGATATATTTCAAAGGTTAGTTTGCATCTAGTGTGCTTCGCCTGTTTGTAAAGAGCATTTTGCTCACGCATGGCGTTTTTAAGTTCGGCAGTTAGGCAGGGATTGGGGGTCTTCGAGCTATAAATTTACGAAACGGAGCATGAGTATCAAAGACTCCCATCACAACCTCAGTGAGTAGGGACACAGTCGAGTCCACTTCTTCGATGATAGCGATGGCAGTATTGTCAGCAGACAGCGTGTGGATACGGTTAATTAGGGAAGTGAAAAACTCGTCATTGTTAAAATGAGCTAGAGAACGACGTATAATAGGTTTCAGAGTAGTTGCAAAATCACCTAGCATATACCGCATTTGAATGAGGTCGTGTCCTGCTATAAAAGGACAATCAGTCTTCTTGTACTCAATTATTTTATCTATCGAGTCGACGATAAAAAGATCAAGCCGACGGTGGCCGTATGATAGGTCGGCTCGGATGGGACTATTACTAGTGCGTGGGCAGCGACAATGTTACGTAGATAGCGAGCTTCAAAGTGGTCCATCATCAGGTTGCAGTTAAAATCGCCTGCCAAGATAATATGGTTGTAGCTAGGAGATACAGTTACGAGTTTCTCAAAGAAGTCGTTAAAGAGTTCAGCTTTGGGCCGCCGGAACATTGCAACGAAGAGAATGGGACTCACGTTAGTTATCCTAAGCTCAATCATTAGGAATTCTGGAGAATTTGAGTATTCGCTCGGCGAGGATAGTACAAGTTTAGCTCTTAGCGTTTTATGAACGTAGCCAGCTACTCCTCCCCCTTGCTTGCCCTCGCGATCATTCCTAATCAGGAAGTAGTTTTTAAAATTCACAGTGTTATTGGCTATGGTGGAATGCAGCCATGTTTCTGATACAGAGATCACGTGAAAATCTGAAGTCTCGAAATGCAGACGAGCAAGATCAATGTGGCCTGGCAGGGAGTTCGCATTAAATTGGGCAACTTTAAGTGCGAACGGAGTTATGCTTACATTACGCGTGCACGAAGGCTTCTGGAAAGGAGAACTGGGTGATAGGCTTGGCGAAGTTGGTGCTAGTCACTTAATTTTGTCTAAGTCAGCCACCGAATTGACAAATATGATCTCAGAACCTTCCTCTTTACGAACACGGGTCCCATTCTGCCACCAGGCATATTTCTGGTGCATTTCACTCGCTCTGTCTTTGGCTTGCCGATGTAAGCGGTAGAACTCAGCCGGGATGGATGGATTCACGTACAAGTTACCCAGTCGATCAATTGAGAACACCTCGCGCAGTGAGAGGGGCTTCTTTGTACGTTTCTTTGTAATTATAAAGCCGTGAGTAGCCATCGATTTGAGTTTAACGAAGAACGACGTGGTCTTAGGTCTCGAGGACACTGAGCGCTGACTAAGGTTCACAGAGTCACCGACTGCACCAAGCATGCTGCCGTTGGGATTCTTTTTAATCGCATCACGAATCTCAAGCACATCGTCTGTTAGTTGAGGCACTGAAAGTGCAGCAAAGATTTTTGCAATTACTGTTTGCCTGTTCAACGCCAGATCCGTGGGAATACCACTCACAACAAGTTCCGTAGATGAGGCTAAAAATGAGTCAGGTTTCGAGGTTATCAGCTCGTTCGAGGTTATCGGCCTGTTCAAGTTGTTGACAGAACACAAGGACTCAATATTGTTTTTAAGATCGAGCATTTCTGACAGAGATGATGTTTTTGCTTCTTCTAACTTATTGACACGATCTGTAAGGTCCTTCCTACATTCACAGTTTTCACGCGCAGCGGTGGTAGCAGCGTGTTCCAAATTATTAAGGCGGTCGGCAAATTTCTGGTGTGCTTCGGACAAATCGTTGAGTTTTTTACCGAACTCTTGAAAATGACTGTTTATGCATTGCACTACATTTTCAAATTTTTTATCAATTTTTTCGTCAATTTTAGAATCTAACTGCTTAATCTGCTGTACAATAGCTTCCAGCGTAACCCGAATGCGCGGATTTGACGCTGAGGAAGCGGGTGAGTGAGTGGGAGACCGAAATGTGGACATAGCGCATGCACACGAGGGGCACACGTAATCTTTGGAGTTCACGGTGTATTCGCAATTTGCTCCGCAGAATTTGTTGGCACAAGATAGGTGGACTAGTTTTTTGCAATTGCCCGAGCAGACTGACGTAGCTTCTTCACGCGAAATTCTAATATTACATAACGAACAAACTGCAAGCATCATACAAAGTTGAATAATAGATGAAACGATTGTAGATAACGTAGAGATAATTACTATAAAAATTGTTAGTTTTTTTTTATAATGCAGTACGCACGATGGAGATAAGATAAAATGGGTAATAACAATTGTTAGTTACTTCATAATGTAGTGCGCTAGATAAAATCAAAATAGCTGGTATCAGTTGCAAGTTACTTAATAAAGTACTACGCAAGATAGAATGATATAAAATAATGATTAGTAACCATATCAGTATGCGGTGACAATATCGATATTAGTACTTGCTGCGAGAAATTGAAAGTAGGAAGCAATCAATCAAGTGAAGCGAGGTGTACGTCGCAGGCACAAAAGAATAGTTTCCGAGTAAGCTGGTAAAAACAGGTCTCTCCTGTGAGGCAATACATCTGCCAGATGGGTCGATAGGTGCGATTTCCTTTGGAAAAATCCTCGCGCTCGATATTAAGATTGATCGATAGATCTTAGGAGTCGATAGTAGCAATTATCGACTTTGCGAGAGAGAGAGGGAGAGAGAGAGAGAGAGAGAGAGAGAGAGAGAGGGATGTTTATTTCGTACTCTGGATACGAGATCCCTAAGAGTACCATGCTCATACAAATCATGACCATTTCAGTATAACGGTCTTCACCCCATACAACTTCAAGCACATTCGCATATTGGTAGAAGACATTATGTACAATCCAGCAGTATAGAAATATATAGTACACAGTATAGAAATTTAGTATAGTATAGTAACAGTATAGAAATTAGTTTAGTATAGTATGGTAACAGTATAGAAATTTATAGAATCACGCCTCATCCATCCTCGCCAATAATGTTGCGCGGAGAGCCGCCGTGAACATTGCCAGTGAAGCACACCGTCGAATGTTATCCGGCAGTGCATTCCACATCTTGCAGGCCACCACGACGAAGGACCGCATGAAATATTCCGTGCGTCCAGTAGGCACCACGAAGTCACCGACTCTATGCCGTCGCCGGAGCGGACGCCCTACCCCTTCGTCCCGTTCTACAAAACGATGTAGCAGGTACTGCGGCTGTCCATTCACCATCATCGCATACATAAAGGACCCCAGCAGATACGTCCGCAGATCTGCAACTTTCAGCCATCCCATTTCCCGGTAGTGCGGTGTGATGTGATCCTCCCTACGCGCACCGGTGATAAAACGCACACTGTGGTCTAGCGCTCTCTGGAGCACCTTGTCCAGTTCCGCAGTAAGCCCTGTTAGTAACAGGCAGCCATAGTCCAGGTGTGGCAACACCAATGATTCCACTAGTGTTCGACGGACCCCGACCGGCAGACAGCCACGGAACGTCCGCAGCTGGTAAATAGTTCGATTCATCTTCCCGGCGACCATTGTTATATGCTCGCACCAAGAAAGGGTGTTATCAATACGTATCCCAAGGCATACGACCGACTCGAAGAGTGGCACGACTTCCGCTCTGACCGTGATCGGGGGTAGCTGAGTTGTGGCCAGCAAGTTGGTATAAAATGCCGAGCCTAGTACGATCGCTCGGGTCTTTGATGCATTGAGTCTCAGGCCACATGACGTCGACCACTCGCAGACCGCCCCGATATCTTGATTCACCCGCGCAATTCCATCCGCTACATCACTGGTTCTACAGTGCAAGTATATCTGCAGGTCGTCACCCTAAATCTATAGCGGCATTCTCTCAGCTTTTCACCTAGTTTCCGCACAAATATAGTAAATAAGAGAGGTCCCAGTACAGATCCCTGCGGCACCCCGGACCGAACCGACTCCCACGCCGACCTGCACCCCTGCTTGCTGCCGACAGCCTGCTGACGGCCACGTAAGTAGTCGGAGTCAGAGAGAGAGAGAGATGATGATGATGATGATGATTATTTATTCTGCCCTAGTGAGCTATGGGGCAACAAAACTATACCGTAAATGTACAGACCGCAAATACGTACATTGGTAAGTATACAATTATAGGTCGCGCATTTTATACAGTAAATTCGAACCGACAATATAACAAAAATAAAATAAATCAATAAAATAAATGTAACAATATAAAAATAAAAATAATTATAGCGAAAAGTAAACAATGGTCGTCGTGAAATAACGATGGCCATAACAATAATGCATAATGTAGACAATAGTAATAATGCATAAAGAATGGTGTAGTAATAGTAATAATGCACAGTGCATACTGTATAATATAGTAATAGTAGTATTAGCAGAACAGAAGTAATACCCTTAACTAGAACCCTTGAGAAACCCACAGGTTACAAGACACGACGGCATCGGTGCCGCTCGATGATGCAGCCGATGACTTGGGAAGTCAGATTAACTTGGACAGGTCCTCTCCTGAGCAAATATTGATCACTGGCTGCCCATTGTCCCTCCTCACAAAGATAGACCCATTATTCACCCATACAAACTTATATCCTGTGACACCAGCACGCGCTTTTGTCTCACCCAATAGCTTATATCGCTCCGCCGACAAGAGTTCGTTCACGAAAATATTGCCCCTGGTATTAATATCGAAGACCTCGTTAATTTTGAGGTCGCGCTTAGCCTTTTTGGAATTTATTATAGCGTCTCTTACTGACGCCGAAGTAAGTGTTACTGCGATCGAAAAAGAGCGACGTGCCGAGTTTGGTCTAGTCTCGGTGCTCGAGGTATGACTGGCTGTACGATCTTTTCGCATCATAACGCGAGTTCCGACAACATGGCAAAAAAGGTCACCAATGCCTAACGCCGTCAATACTTTTTGGACAAGAATTCGAGGAGCGTCAGTCAATGCCTCAGGAATACCAGCAACAACAATCTCTGCTGGACCACCATTGGAGTTGCACACGTCATGAAAATCTGCCTTTAGCTGCGCAATCTCACGTGCCAACACAGCATTGCTAGCTTCAAGAGAAGCATTACTAGATTCTAGCGAGGCAATTTTTTCCGAGTGCGAGTTAACCGTCCGAAACAGCTTAGGAAGTTCACTTAGAGACTCGTTTATATCTGATATTGACGCGCGAAGTTCCGTAGCAAGGTGCGTATAATTAGCTTTTACATCAGCCAACGATTTCTGAACGTCGGTGATAAGGAGTTTTGTTTCGGCGCTTCCCTGACACACGAGAGCCGCAATCGACTCGAGCGACATAGGCGTACGTTCGAGCGCATCATCGGGAGATCTGACATTCATAGAAGAAGTAGCAGTGGATGGTTCTGCATCCGTGTCCATGACTCGAAGAAGCGTTTTGCAGCAAGTATTAACAGATCTGTTAGCCAAATAGTATTTGATACAACCAGGGTGAAACGCACGTCCGCAACACGAGCACTCCGTACAATTACTTGCAATCCCCCTATTGCACCTGTGACACGTTTTCAACAAACGTACAATATTCTAGATCTACACGAAAACCTACTTCGAATTGTATAGTATAAATCCACGCGAAAGCGACGCCGAATTGTATGCTAGTGGCACGCTAACTACGTACTATAGAGATAATGTATGGCTATACTATAGAGTATCGGTGACTTGAAACAGTATAGTAAACAGTGTAAGAACAGTATAAGTAAACAGTATGAAACAGTCACCGTCGCACATGCGTTGATACGATGATCTGAGCGGAGCGGCGGTAGCGAGCCGGCGATCAATCAAGGTGATATGGATCACTCACCACAAAGGCACGAACTCAAGCAACGATCGATGGTAACGTTACCGCGTTGGACTGCGATACCGGGCGACGATCGATGTGGTAGAGGAGAACCTGTAGCAGGCAATCACCAACCAAGGCGTGGCGCTAATGACGATGATAACTGTGATAATGTGATATCACCGTCGACGATCGATGGTAACGTGTCGAAGAGCGATGCTGATAATTGAGTGGTGACGCATGCGCACGCAGTCAGCAGGTCCGACAGAGAGAGAACGCGAGTATCCTTCCCAGTTTTGGCAGATTTCCAGAATTAGGTTAGGAAGTATATCCGCACTTTTCAACAGATATTCCCAACGATGCAGACGAATGGAAGTGAGGTTGAAGGGAATAATCGTTGAAAAGCGATAAGGCGCACGCTTTGATACTAAAAGCAGAAATGCCCGTAGGCAGCAACGCAGCAGAAATCGGATTTTACCAAGAGGCGAGAGCAATCGTGACCAACGTTACTCACCGACAAGAAAGAGAGAGAGAGAGAGAGAGCTATAGGCGGTGCATAAGAGCGAAAGAGACAGAGGGGCGAGCTCGCGAAGACGTCGCGGCATATACGTTCCGGAGCGTACCTTCCCCCGTACCGTTCACCATCACCTCGCCTATACTCTAGATCAGAAGACACGCGCTCGCTCTATCTCTTAAAGGTACTGCATGTATGAGAGAGAAAGAGCTCTAGAGATCTCTTTAGGAAGACAGAGAGTATGCTACCGCCCGCTTCTTTTCGTTTTCTATATTGTTACGTCCTGTTTCCAGGATTTCACAACAAAATTGAGAGTCGGCCTCAGTTTAGTCGGGAATGCGCCCAACAGGGATGAAGCCTCCCTGTCACGGACCTATGGAGCTCGGTGCCTGGATGATAAGGGTACGACCGAAGGAGGGGTAACCCGATTTTGTGCTCGTTTGGCTAGGACCTTGCTACGGTCGGTCTTTTCGATGATTTTCAGGGTAACTGCCGGTAAGGTAGTTTTATTAATATCCCCGGTCGGTAATACGGGGATCAGGGTTTACCACAGGTAGGTATGTTATCCTCGGTTGGTAAGGTGTGGAAATAACCTCCGGTCGGTAAAGTAGATGGGTGCCCTTTGGTCGGTAAGGTAAATGCGTGTGACTTACCTGTTGATGGCTACGAAGTTGAGCGGATGAGCGTAGCGGGTTAGTCCAATGTGATCACCGGTATGATAGGTCCCGCGGGAGCTGGTGGTCCTTTGGGAGTAGTCGGCGGTGTCGGGGTTGTTGGACTTGGAGGTGGTGTCGCTGGTGGAGATGGCCGCTGGTCCTGGAGACGTTGACGGAACTCACTGGTGATTGACTTGTGATACCAGCACACGACGAAGAGATAATCGCACTGAGATTATCGAATCTTGGATGATTCGTGGTTTAAAATGTTTTGCACTGAAAGCCGCGAGATTCACGGACGATAGTTCATGGTATAATGCGCGGTTGGCACTTGGGATGTTATGACCCGTAGCTATCTTAACCTTTCCTAGATCGATGGCGATAGCTCGTTTAACTGAACGTTTGATTCCCCCACGACGTCTACCCATCTATGTGAAACAGCGTTGGCCCGTTAGACCAAAGATTCCAGAATGACGGATTTGTCTTGGAAGGAGGATTCCGCGTGCAGGTGGTATGCACCGCAAGAATCGGAGAGTTATGATCCAGCGTGCATGTGATATGCACCGCGAAGATCGGAAATGGATGACCCAGCGTGCATGTGGTATGCACAACAAAGATCAGGATAGGTATGACCCAGCGTGCATGTGGTATGCACTACAAAGATCAGGAGGGAAGGTGATTATTCTTTTATACTTGGTGTAACGAGTCGTTGCTTGAACTCGGCTCGAAACGTTCTTACCCACTCCCTGGTTTACTCGCGATTCACGGATTTTACGCGAGGGAAGGTAAGTGAATTGGAGTAACACGTTGTAGTTACTATTAAAGAATATATATATTGTTGTAGAATTAGGTTTTACAAGAATCCGTAATCGGTACGGTAACTGGCGTAGTGTAGGCTGATGTCGAGAATTTATGCGAAACTCACGTCGTCGGTGAGGTACAATGATTCTGCGGGTTATGCACTTTAACTGCGGCTTACTGCGTTACTCGAGTATTTACTGTGATTTTATATAAAGTTAGTATTTGGAAGTTGTTGTAATAAAACAGAGCTTCGTGTAGTTGAATGTCGTAATGACTGATTGATTTGAATGTTGAATACTAAGGGTCGTGGTGACCGCTTAGTTTCGATTGTCGCGTGGAACTGACTTGAGACTGAGGAGCCGTCGATCGCGCCCCCAGTTATAATGTGCCCTGGAGGCAGGTATAGAGGGGGAAGCCCTTTGTCTAGGTGGTGAGTCATTAGGCGACTCACCTAACCTCACCCTTGAACTTTGTTGCGGCTACCAGTCGTTATCAGTATATGGGGTATCCCTTACTCGAGAGGCCCTTATCAATTAATAAAGTATTGAATTTCACGGGGACCGTTGAGGTGCGTCGCTTGTGCGGGCGTCGGAGTCTCTCGGCCGAAGCTTGCTGCTTGTGCGAGCGTCGAGATCTCCGGCGTGGCATGTCGCTTATGCGAGCGTTGGAGTCTCCGCTTTAGCGAGGCAACTCTTTGGTCTTTCGGCTAGTTTAAGGGTGTTTGCCGTTCAACAGAGTTCAGGGGTGGTATGTATATTACGTATGACTTATTATACGCTATAGTGTATGTATATAGTGTGCATCTATGTGTGCGCATGCGCTCATGCGGACACATAGATGGAAATTTTTAGCTATTATGTGTGTAATATATGAAAATACATGTGTATGTAAATATTAAAGTGTATGTGTGTGTGAGTGTCTTCTGGCCGCTACTTATTGTCGTGGGAGAAGTCTCCCTTTGAAGAGATTAGGGGTGATCCGCGTGGTGAGAAGGACCCAGGACATAACAATATAGACGAATAAATATCGTTTTTCGTGCCGTACCAAATAGAACAACTGTATAATCTTTTTAATTATTATGAACAATATGTACGAGCCGTTGCACATCAAATGGTGTAACCGCCAGAATTTTACATTTTTCGTTGTTTTCATATTTTTCAGTACCATCGAAAAATTCTTTGCGATAAATTCTGAGATTTTTAATCACCCTCTTAAAAGACATCGCTTTTAAAAATATCTCTTTTTGAAAAATTACGTTTACTGAGTATACTTTTAAAAATATAGAAAATTATTTAAGACGTTTTGAGTTTAATTTTAATCTGGCACGCCTCTGAATCATATAAAAGTTTATCTCAGCATTTTACATGTACATTTATATTATTATGCTTAAAACAATAACGTTTGTGCGCAATAAGGGCCCTCCTAATTATATTTACTACCTGTAAATTTTCAAATACGTCGATGATCTTATATTTACTACGTGTAAATTTTCAAATACGTCGATGATCTTATGTTCGAATATTGGGCGAAAATAATTTTTCAACGAAAGATGAAAAACATCCGTTTCGTTAAGTGCCTCGCGTAGGCTGTTGAAATTATTTCGCCACAGGAGCCTCGCTCATTCTTTTTCTCTCGCCCGTTCGACGGTACGAATCACATAAAACAAATACGTGCTGCATAACACCCTTGCATGAATTCTGTTACTATCATCAGTTAAAAATGCTGCGTCCTCCGTACGTGACAAGCCCATGTGTTCGTTAAGCGCGACGTCTTCTACGAAAATACTGAGCTAAGCTATGATAAATCTTAGGACGGTGCAGGGGGGGGGGGGGGGGGCGTGCTAGGTTTTTGAAAGATTTCGTCACTCATTAGAAGTTAGTTATAATCCGACAAGCGAACCCGAAACAATTCAAAATGTATCCGCCCGCGCATATGCTTGACGTTGATTTGTCAGCATTTTTGTATTGGACGGTCGTCGACATCGATGACTTCGGTGTGGTTTATGTGCGTACAGCCGCAATGCACAAAACATATAGTGCGTTAAATAAACTTCTGTGCGATTATTATAATAAAGAACGGTGTGGCGTCCGCGTAGACGAGGCGATAGCTACGATGGGGTTACACTGTGTCGCGCGCATAGGTGGCGGTATATTTTGCTGCTTAATATTAGATGTGTCGACCGACGGGTGCTGTGATGTGTGGTTGGTCGACGAAGTACGTAGCGTGTACGTCGAACTGTCTAACATATATCACGCAATCCCTGTTTTCCAGGAGCCGATAACCCTGGCGCGGTGCTCGATTAGAAATCTCGAGCATCTGGATATATCGGGGTACAAGGATGACATTATGAGCTTTTTAAACGCCCATTTATTGTGCGCTGTAACGGCGCGTGACAGTGAGATTCGTCTGACAGCGATGAGGTCGGTAAACGATGTAAATGACGGTATCGACGTAGCAAGCTACTTTTTGGGGGCGT
Organism: Netelia fuscicornis; assembly: GCA_946811545.1. Lineage (NCBI taxonomy): Eukaryota > Metazoa > Arthropoda > Insecta > Hymenoptera > Ichneumonidae > Netelia > Netelia fuscicornis. The sequence continues at coordinate 28,756,309 of OX328015.1, forward strand.
TACACTAAAGTGTGGGTGGGGGTATGTGTGCTTGTGTGTGGTATTTTTTTTTTTTTTTTTTTAATAGGAGGTGGAAAGATGCTTTTATGCACACCAGCAGGGTGCTGGTAGTGTGGGACTCCTCCTCTAAGGGCCCTACCCACTAAAAAAACCACCTCCATGCTCTTCTGCCCGTCCCGCGGAACCGCCGTCAAGCACTACTTCGCGGGGGAGCGAATGGCCTGAGCCCGCCTTTATTCGCTACGATCATCTTCTATTCTTCTCCTGGTCGTGAGCCCTTTCTTTCTTTCTCTTCGCTTCGCAGCTTCTTGATGATGCTACTTGCGAAACTCCCCACTGCATCCCAGTGCGCCTGGGAAATCAACATCTGGGAAACTATATTCTCAGGTAAGAGCTCCTGCTCCAGCAGGTGCTTCACCGCTTCCCTCTCTTCCTGGAAGCGGGGGCAGGCAAAGAAGACATGCTCTGCATCTTCCACTACAGCGGGGCACGCTGGACAGTCCGAGGCGTCGTCTAATTTGAACCGGACTTGGTATGCTCGGAAGCAGCCGTGTCCTGTCAAAAATTGCGTCAGGTAGTGGTCGACCTCGCCATGTCGGCGATCGATCCACGCTCTGAGGGCAGGGATCATTCGATACGTCCATCTCCCTTTCGTCGACGCATCCCACTTTTGTTGCCACTGCGCCATGGAGTTAGTTCTCTCCTCGGTGGTAATCGCACGCCGGGCCTCTCGGCTATCCAGTCGCCCACGTCGGTAGATCCGTTGTCTCTCGTCTGCAAGCAGCTCGATCGGCTGCATTCCATCTACAACACACACTGCGTCTTGTGATACGGTACGGAATGCGCAGGATACCCTCAGTGCAATCCTTCGGTACACCGAGGCGGCCTTGCACCGGTATTCCTTCGTCTGCATGACGTCGGCCCAGATCGGGGCCGCGTACAGCAGTATCGAGGAGGTTACGGTCGCCAGGAGCCTCCTTCGGTCCTGCCTGGGTCCGCCAATATTCGGCATCAATCGTGACAGCGCACCTGTGACTTTTGCTGCCTTGTCGCTGACGTATCCCAGGTGCACTTTGAAGCTAAGTCTGGCGTCGATCATGACACCTAGATACTTCAGGAAAGGCCGGGATTCGATCTCGCGGTTTCCGACTGTGAGGGTGATGGTCTCCGTTATTTTCCTACTCGTGACGAGCACTACCTCGGTTTTATGGTTCGCGAGTTGCAGGCCTACCGTGTCCATCCAGTGGCGGATGATTTCGATGGTCTTATTAGCGATTTGTACCACTTCCTCGGTATACTTCGCGACGACGACCACGGCAACGTCGTCGGCAAAGCCGATTAGTTTCGCTTCTGCCGGCACGCGAAGCTTCAAGAGCGCATCGTACATGATGTTCCATAGCAGAGGGCCGAGGACCGACCCTTGCGGAACGCCGCCCGTTACTTCATAGCTTTTCAGTCCGTCTTCAGTGCCATAGGTTAGCGTCCTATCTCTAAAGTAGTCCGTAATGATTCGCTTCATGTACGGTGGAAGTCCCAGGTAGTGGAGTGCTTCTAGAATGCAGCTCCACCTTGTTGAGTTAAACGCATTTTTGACGTCTAGAGTCACTATGGCGCAGTACCACTTAGGACCTCTTTTCCACCTCTTGCCACGGATGGCGTCGCGGGCTGTACTGATGACTAGGTCTATGGCATCTACCATCGATCGTTCCTTCCTAAAGCCGAACTGGTTTACAGAGAGGCCCATCCTGCCCTCTGTAAATTCCTCCAAACGGTCGCATATAATCTTCTCGAGGATCTTTCCTGCTGTGTCCAGTAGGCATATCGGCCGGTAGGACGACGGATCTTCCGGTGGCTTCCGCCCCTTCGGCAGGAGCACGAGTCTCTGTTTCTTCCACTGTCGAGGGAAGATCCCTTCGCGCAGGCATGCGTTATATGCCTCCAGGAAGATGACCGAGCGTGCTCTGCATGCGGCCTTGAGGGCAATGTTGGGTATGCCGTCCGGACCTGGTGCCTTGCTATCGCCCACCTTTTGGCAGGCTCTCCGCAGCTCTTCCATCGTTACCGGAGGCACATCTTCGACGGCTCCTGGTTGTTCCACGATGTAGGTATTTTTCCGCTCCTGTGGGAATAGCGTCGATACAATCGTCCGTAACATTTGTGCGTTGGTTGGTACAGCCATGGGGAAGCTCTTCAGCTTGGTCATAACTATTTTGTATGGCCGACCCCAAGGGTCACTGTTGACCTCAGAGCATAACTCCGACCAGCTCCTCCTCTTGCTCTCCTTTATGGACCGCTTGAGGTCTCCTCGGGCTTGCTTGTAGCATCGCTGGAGAGCGCGATACTCCGGGCGGTCCCTCGATCTCTAGTACAGTCTTCTGGTGCGATGGCATTTTCTCCTGAACTCGGCGATCGCTTCACTCCACCAGTATACCGGAGGTCGTCTGCTGTTGTTTGACGACCTAGGTGTCGTTGCATCCACGGCTCTGGTGATAAGAGACATCATCTGCTGGGTCTTATCTTCAGGTGATCCGGTGAGGTCGAAGCGGTCTTCTATCGCCACGACGAAAGATTCCTCGTCGAACTCCTTCGCTTTCCACCTCGGGTTTGGCCCTTCGTTCCTCCTACGGCTGGGTTTCCGGCAACGCCTCACCTCGCAAAGGATTGCTTGGTGATCGCAATGCGTGTAGCAGTCGGGGACTTCCCACGTAATGCCTCGCCTGTAGAGGCCTTCGCTCAGGAACGTGAGATCGACGATCGAGCTTGTACCGCTTCTGGTAAACATTGGTTTATCTCCGGTGTTTGCCAGAATAATGTCAAGTTGTGCAAAGGACTGGAGTAGAGTCTCCCCTCTCACATTCGTCTCTCTGCTTCCCCACTCAGTGGCCCAGGCATTGAAGTCGCCGGCGATTAGTACCGGACACTTTCCCTGCGCTTCGGATACTAGCTAATCAAGCATTGTCTCAAACTCATCGAGCGATGCGTTGGGTGAGGCATAACAGCTGTAGATGAATATACCATCTACTTTAGCCCAGACGAAACCGGTGCTCTGTTGCTTGATTACTTCCTGGACGGGGAGCTCGCCACACGCCCAAATCGCTACGCGTCTTGAGCTATCGGCGGCCCACTGGGGTCCCTCGAGGTCCTTATACTGTTCGCTTAGAATAGCAACGTCTATTTTTAGCTCTCGTACGGTCTGCAGCAATAGGTCTTGTGCTGCCTCACAATGATTGAGGTTCAGCTGCAGTACCCTCATCTACTGTCCGTCCTCGTAGCAGCGAGAAGGGCCGTCCGATATGCCTGGCACTTTCCTCTACCTAAGGGGTGGTCGCTGTTTCCTTTCCCTTGACAGAGAACGCAGCACGGGTTGTTTTTGCAATCTTTAGCAAGATGGCCTTCCTCTCCACATCTGAGACACTGCTTCGCCCTGTCGGGTCCTTTGCAGTTTCGTGCTAGGTGGCCGAAGCCCCAGCACCTGAAGCATCGTGAGACGCTTGTCTTCTCCCTAATCCGGCAGACGACCCAGCCGATCCGCACTTTCCCCACCGCGGTGGCTCTTCTGGCCTGGTCAGCTGGAAGGCCAATGACCGCCCTCTGGGTACCACCGTAGGCCTTACGTATCGACTTGACTGCGATATCCGCCAGACTAGGAATTTCCAGCAACCCAGCCACAGCCTCTGCAATCTCCTCCTTCGATGTGAGCTCGTCCAGGTCTTTGAGCTCGATCTCGATCTCGTGTCCTAGAACTTTGACCTCTGCCATTCCCGTGAGACTGGCTACCACTGACTCTTTCAGCTGTAGTGCCTTCTGGGTCGCTTTGCGGTCTAACTCGAGCAGTAAGTCGCCAGCCGCTGTCCTCCTGATTTTGTTGACGCTCTCTCCCACTTCCTTCAGCGCCGGGTTACTCTTCATCTCCTTTAGGATTTCCGCGTGCGACCGGTCTCCATTTGCCTTGATGACGAGCGCGTCTGGCTAGCGGGTCTGGCTCGTGGATTTTTCCGACCACCCTTGCTCACCGTTTGCCATGGCGCTATCTCCGCTGCCGCTATCGGTGTAGTCGAGGTCCCTGCTGCTCCGGCTAGTTGTAAAAGAAGTGGGCCTTTACCCGTCGCGGGTGGCTTTCCACGCTTCTTCTTCTTCTTCTCCTCCTCAATCATTCCCTCGTTGGGTGGCTCCACAATATTCAGCCCTCTGCCAGTTGAGACACTGTCCTCCTTAGGCCTTTGACTGGACTCGGGCGAGGTTCCTCCTTTCTTCTTCTTCCTGCCCCTGACTTCCTTAGTCGGTGATGGAGTCATTCGCCTTTTAGCAGTTGGCGCGGCGGTTAGTCCGGGGAGGTCTGAGTCTCCGTCACCCTGGTTGTTGCCTTCGTAGCCCCTGGCTTCTCGATGTCGGCGCGGCTGGCTAGTTCGTAGCTTGCTTTTATAGTCGCGACTAGCTTCCTGATCTCCGTATGGACGTTGTTCTTGCCCTTGATATACTCGGCAAGATCCCAAATCGTGTTGCCGAGCCTTTCAAAGGCCACTTCGCTTATCTTCCGCTCGCTATGTAGCGCTTGACTTTTTTCCAAACTCGTAGCTGTAGCTGTCGCAGGAGCCAAGTGGTCCACTCCTGCGGCATTGTTGCAGTCGCTTAATGACGACGTCCCGGGGCCCGCTTTCTCCCCCCTGTCAGACGCCGGTACTGGGGATCCGTCCACCTGCACCGTAAACGTTTTTTCCATGGTTGTACCTTCCATGCCGATTTATTGTCGAGGTTTGTTCCCCGTGTCTGTTTGGTCCGCGGGAGGTATTTTAATTGCCTCCTACTCTCTATATCTAGAGAGCATTCCCCTATCCGCCGCCTGGGGACGCGCCATGTAGGGGTTACAGCATCCCCCACCCCCCGTGTGTGTGTGTGTGTGTGTGTGTGCGTGTGTGTGTTGGAACGCCGAGGGGTGCAGCAGCGGGGGTGCGGAGCGACCGGTAAGTACTAGGGTTAATTATTCAAATAAAAAACATCGCGCCACTATGCCGATACCCTCCATCCCCCCTCCTCCCCCCTGCGCACCTCTCGCCCCACGCATCCACGACCGCTCGAGCTTACGGCGAACTCGGCGACCGCGGAGTGGGGGTCGCCATAGTGGCCGCTATACTACTAACAATATTTACTCGTACTTATTCAACTATCGATTGAGATCAGTTTTAATAACTAACAGCGAGTCGATCGCAATGTGGGGTAATTGGTTGATTCAATGAAATTTGTACCACAAAAATAACGATAACATATTACAACTCTTTATTATAATATGTTATTTCTGTTTTTTTTATCCGAGGAGTTGCGGAATCCGTTTACGAATACTCACCAGTGCGGACTGGTGATTATGCTGGCCTCCCCGCCGGACAGCCCACTTCCGTGGGCCCCCCAGCTAGACTACCAGCTAAACCGCCACCTCCGTTTTCCCTCCCCCGACCAGGTACTATTTTCGGTCGGCGTCTAGTTAGGGAGCCCGTGTCCGTCTCGTCGTCCTGTTTCCAGTCATCTGTACACTCTTTTCGCGTTAGGTCCTTCAAGTCAGGCAGCCGTCCGCGTTTTTTCATCGTAATATTGTCTCTGTATAAGTAGCAACCTGCCGCCACTGCTCCTTTCCCCGGAGCATCACCCCCACGATGTTATCGGGGGTGATGTCGATTCCCGAGGCCGCTTCCAGTCTCTCTCGTTGTTCTGTCCAGTGGTCGCATTTGAAAAATGTGTGCTTCACATCGTCTCGTTCGTGTCCACAGTAAGTGCAGTCCGATGTCTGTACTTTGTTTATGTTGTGTAGGTACCGTCTGAAGTATCCGTGTCCCGTCAGCAGTTGGGTGACGTAAAAATTTACGTTCCCAAGATCCAGTTCGGTCCACGCTTTCAGGTCCTTTATCAGGCGTCTCGTCCAGTTACCCGTCGTCCCGTCTACCCAGCGTTGTTGCCACGTTTGCAGCGTCCTGGGTCTTTCCGTCTTTGACTCGTCCTGTCGTCCCGTGTCCTCAGTTCTTTCATAGATCCTCTTGCACTCGACCGCAAGAAGATCGATGGGGATTACGCCTGCCACCACCAGCACTGCCTCTGCTGAGACAGTCCGATAGGAGCAGGCGACTCTCAGAGCGCTCCGTCTTTGTACTGTCGTCATTGCGTGGCAGTATTTTTTCGTACCTAGGGAATCTGCCCAGATCTCCGCGCCATAGAGAAGGATCGAGTGAGTCGTTGACATTAAAAGTCGCCGTTTTCCCGGTCTCGGTCCACTCGTGTTTGCCATCAGGCGGCCTAGAGACGCCACCCTTTCGGCCGCCTTTTGGGCTGTCTTTTGTATGTGTGGCCAGAAGGTCATCTTTATGTCCAACGTCAGTCCCAAGTACTTGACATCCCCTCTGGTCTCGATGTCGTCTGTGTCTTCTTTCATTGTTAGTCTTGTCTCTATGTGTTTCTGTGTGAGAAACACCAGTTCGGTCTTTTTCGTCGCGAGTTGCAGTCCGTGTTCCGTCATCCATCGTCCAACCCGTCTCATTGTCTGGTTCAGTTTGTACTGCGCCAGATCCGTGGAGCGCTCGACGATCACCGCCGCCACGTCGTCGGCGTAAGCGACGAGGCGGACCCCAATCGGGAACTCAAGTCTGAGCAAGCTGTCGTATATTCCGTTCCAAAGACCCGGTCCCAGTATGGATCCTTGGGCGACCCCCGCGGTGATTTGTCTCGTCTTCTGTCCCTCAGTCGTCTCGTAGATTATCCGTCTGTTGCGTAGGTAGTCCTCCACAACTCGGACCAGATATGGTGGAGCCCGGAATTTGCTTTCCAGCGCCTCCAAAATGTCCACCCACATGGCCGTGTTGAAAGCGTTCCTAACGTCCAGTGTCGCCAGTAATACTATTGGTCGCGCTGCGTGGCAGTGCCTGTCTGTGTCTCGGAAGGTATCTACCACCCGTTGGATGGCTCCCAACGTTGATCGACCCCGTCTAAAACCGAACTGCTCGTCTGCCAAGGTTCCTCCTCTCTGTATTGCGCCCGTCAGTCTCGGTCTAAGTAGCTGTTCGTATAGCTTTCCTGTCGCGTTCAGTAGGCTCAGCGGCCGGTGGGCCGACGGCGTGCTGGGGTCTCCCTTACCCTTGGGAATAAGAACGAGCCTTGCCGTCTTCCACCGGTTGCTGAATGTCCCTGTCGTTAGGCACGTGTTATAAAGGTCAAGATATAGGTCCGGCCTCAGACTAGCCATCAGTCGGACAATGTCGACGGGTACCCCGTCGGGCCCTGGCTCCTTACCGGTCTTCATCGCCTTGGCTGCTCGGGTAAGCTCCAACGCGGTGAAGATGGGGGCTCCTGTGTTTTCCGTTTCGTTCGTTGTGTCCGTACGAATAGGGTGTGTCGGAAATAGTCCGTCAACGATGCGTCCCGTAGTTTCAGCGTCTTTCAGTTCCATCCTGGTAGGTGTGGAAGTTTCCGAGCGCAGCTGTAAATAAATCGAAAAAAATGTAATATATATATTCTATCATAGAAACACAGTAAAATATATTTTGAACAGTTTGCAAACATACCTATCATGCAGATTCCAAAATTTGTTGCTTTCAGCAACACCTTTCCTTAAATTTTCTTTTTTGCAGTAAACTTAAGTACGACGATTTGCGTAAAAAATCTTCGAAGAATGTCGATTACGCTCTTCGTTGCGTTATTATTTCGGTCCAACAGCTCTTTTAACGATGAGATCTATAAAATATTCCAGAATGTATAAAAAATTTATAACGATCAATTATTTGCAGTTCCCTAATAGTCTCCGTATTTGATTGTCCTTAAGTTAAATTTTCTGTTTTCTTTTTTTTAAATGTATAACAATAAAGAAGTGAAACACTTAAAAACAACTTCATATAAAATATTTACAAATGATAAATGAAAAAAATATGACACTCACCAGAATTTCATTTACATCCTTGTCTTCTTTCAGTTTCTTATCAAACGCTTCAAATTTATCTAAAGTTTCAAATGGTAAATTGAGCCCATTTACTTTTTCGACTTGCGCGACGGTTATTTTCGTAGACTGCACCGTATCATTCATATTTCCCGTCGTGGAGAGCTTGTCGTAGAGAGCGTTGATTGCAGCTGTATTTGCTTGTACAGCGGCGGTAAGATTTACGCTGAGGCGTTTAAGCTCTCCTAGTATAAAGAGAGTATCTGAAACATGAATGAAATACACAATTTTTTTAATGAGATGAACATCAATAGATTGATCGATAAATTTGAAGAAGAAACGAACCTCGGCTGAAGTTGTTCGTCGACTTAGAAGCAACTCCGAGCTGTGCCCCCGATTTGAAATTTTGTTTTGCCGTATTCTCACACACTGGCCGCTCGTTGTTGTTATTTCTATCATTAGCTAAAAAGATACATTATAAAAATAAAATAGAAACATGGTAAAATACAAATATTGGTGGAGAGATTGGTGAAGATTATAAAAATGAAAAGTTTCAATTAATTGTTACCTGTTGATGTCATTACTCCTCGCCGCAGACTCTCTTCATCCGATGACGACGTGTCCCGTATTTCGTGGGCCTTGATTGTACGTTTAGCTATGCACTTTTGACGCAGTTGCTTTTTGTTTAGAGATTTTGAAGCAGCTGACTCTGACTCGTTCGACAACTCAGAAGCATTCAGTTTATCAACTGCATCTACAAGCACAAGAACGAATAAAATTAATGGATGAGTTTAATACAACAGATTTTCTAATTAACGTAACAATAAAAAATGTTATTGATAACAATATAACATATCAAAATAAATGAAGCGTACCACTATATTTCGCCCATGTGGGGTTGCTGGTCCCCCATTGGGCGCCTCCCCGGTTGGCGGATAGGGGACTGCCTGCCAGATATGGTAGGTACCAAGGAAATAATACATAAATACCTGGGGCGGACCAAAACCAGCAAACAAAACCAACTATGAAAATGCAGTGTGATGAAAACAAAGTACCCCGAGTGAGCAGCCCCAACAGGGAAAATCTCACTGCCGGTTACTACCGGGTGAAAGCCCCGGTGGCCGGCACCGACCCTACGGATTTTGGGGAGGGTCAATTACGCATTTTTCAAGGCGACTCACCAGCAGATGCATCGAGCAGATTGCCATTGAACCGCATCGAAAGCCCTTTCGCCAGGAGAAGCCGAACTCCTCGGACTCCTCCGGAGACATCTGCAGCGCTGCAGCGGGGCGAGACCGAACAGCGCCATCAAAACAAAAAGCCAGATAAAAAAAAAACGAGGGAAAAATGGAAAACAAAAAGAACAACAAACGGAGCAACTAGGCGCGACGGGATCCACAACGGACGGCGCTACGCCAGCCCACAACCCGGGCTCTGCCCGCGGGCCACCTACGAATGCGCGCGAATTTCTCTGCCAGCCCTCGATTCGGTACACGATCGCTCGGGACACGGCCATCGGCATGGAAGACAGAAACCTGGAGGAACTTCAGGAACTCCTGGCTGAAACCGTCAGACTGATCAAGGCGAAACGAACCGTCCCCACGGAGGTAACAAAAAATGTGAAGGAGGCCGTTGCCCTGATTGCAGAAGCCATGACTCACCGCAAATCATGGAAAGACGAACAACGGAAGCTCACCTCTGCCGAGAAGAGGGAGAGCGAAGAGGAGCGGCAGGCCGCAACTACCTGCACCCCGAGGAATAAGCGCCCGGCAGCCAGTCCACCTCTTGTGCAAGAGGGAACTACTCTGCAGGCCAGAAATGACGGCTTCACCCAAGTGCGCTGGCAAAAGAAGAAGCGCATCGGATCATCAGCTGACGCGCCGGTGGCGCAACAGCAAACGCCTGAGCCATCGGGCTCCCAAGCACGAACTCCAGCGCACCGAAAAACAAAGAAGAAAATAATGACAGCTCTCGGCTCCCGCGGTGACGCCGTGCTGGTAAGACCCGCTCAAGGTAAAACCTACGCGGACCTGCTCAGAGATATCAAAGCAAAGGTAAACCCGGAGCAGCACCAGGCAGTCATCCGTTCCATACGCGAGACAAGGGACGGGGGCATCTTGCTGGAAATGGACCGGAAGGTGGAAAACTGCACATCCTTCGCGGACGCAATAAAAGTGGCGGTTGGCGAACAAGGCGCTGTCAAGAGCCTCTCCCCAACCCATACTATAGAGATCCGGGACATCGATTCATCTACGAGCGAGGCCGAAGTCCTCGACGCCCTCATGAGGGATCTTGGGGAGTCGGCGGACATTAAAAGAGTCGGACTCTCAAAGAGCGTATTTCGGGGGCAACGCACAGCCTTCGTCGACCTGGACGGAAAGAGCGCGGAGAAAATGATCGCATGCGGGCGCATCAAAATCCGATGGATCATCTGCCGAACCAGACGGCACGAGACTATCCAAAGGTGCTACAGATGCCTTGGATATGGCCACCAGTCCAGCAGGTGCACCGGTCCAGACCGTAGCAGACGGTGTTACAAGTGCGGCGAAGCAAACCACAAGGCGAAAACGTGCAACAGACCACCCCGCTGCATACTCTGTTCAAACGACGAGGTTGAAGGCCTAGATAGCAACCACGCAGCCGGCTCAGGTAGATGCGCGGCCTACCGGAGAGCACTAAAAGGAGCCCTAGCGAACCAAAAATGGCGACCTTCCTCCAGTGCAACCTAGGACGGGGATGGACTGCGCAGGCACTCCTGCGCCAGCTTATCTCAGAGCACACTACTGACATCTGCATCATATCGGAACAGTACACGAATATGCCTATCGCATCCTGGCTCTCGGACACGAAGGGCACTGCTGCGATCAGGGTAAACAACCCAAATATGAACGTTCTCGACAGCGGGCGAGGGAACCGCTTCGTCTGGGCGAAGTTCCGCGACTTTACCCTGATGAGCTGCTACTTTTCCCCGAACCAAGGCATATCAACTTCCAAACGCCAAGTTGCCGACCTAGAGGACTGCGTGAGGCACGTCGGCGGAGAGGTCGTCGTTGCCGACGATTTCAACGCCAAATCCGCAGACTGGGGCATGAGCTGGAGTGACACCAGAGGAAGCAACCTCGTGGACATGGCTGCGCGGCTCGACCTGGTAACACTCAACATCGGAAGCACCACGACTTTGAGACGACCGGGCTGCCGGGAGTCAACACTTGACGTAACCTTCGCCTCACCAAATACCGCGGCAGGCGCTCGAAACTGGAAGGTCCTGGAAGGGTACAACGCCAGCGACCACCAGTATACGAGTATCGAGTTCTCGGCCGGCCGCACGGTAGCCGACGACGCAAATAGGGGGACTGCGCAAATCCGCTGGAACGACGGTAGGCTCGACGTACCCCAGATCATCGGATTCCTTAAAAACCAGCCGAGACTGTATAACAACGAACTAGTGAGCACAGAAGCAGACGCCGAAAACCTCGTGAACCAAATAATGACAACTATCGCTGCCGCCTGCGATGCGTCTATGCCGCGTAGATGCTCCCGCGCGAAAAGACGTCCGAACTATTGGTGGAACGAGGAGATCAGCAACTTGAGGAAAAAGTGCCTGACGCTGCGGCGCAAGTCTGTCAGGGCTAACCGCAGGCGGCAGATGGGCCTAACGGATACCCTCCTTGACGACTTCGATGAAGCCAAAAAGGCCCTCAAACGTGCAATTAAGGAAAGCAAAAGGAGGTGCTGGAAGAACCTGTGCGCTGACCTCGACAACGACCCATGGGGCAAAGCCTATCAGATCGCAGTCAAAGGGTTAGGCAAGCAAGGCCGCGTGCCAGTTATGGAGCCAGCAGCGATAGAAGGGATTATAGGCGACCTTTTCCCCCAGCACCCACAGAGAGCGCCTAGAGAAGACCCAAGGACTACATGCACGCTGCCTTTCTCATCAAGGGAGCTTCAAGATGCTGCTAGATCCCTGAAACCGGGGAAGGCTCCCGGCCCGGATGGCATCCCCATCAGTGTCTTCAAGGCCATAGCCAGTGAACGCCCTGAGCCACTCCTCGCCATGTACAACGCCTGCCTTGCCACAGGCACCTTCAGCCGTCGATGGAAGCGACAACGATTGGTTCTCCTAGATAAAGGGAAAGGCCCACCAGTCACGTCATCCTCGTACAGGCCTCTCTGCCTGTTGGATGTTGCAGGCAAACTCTTGGAGAAGCTTATCAAGGGTCGCCTAAGCGACGAGATCGATAAAGCCGGCGGTCTCTCGGAGAAGCAGCACGGCTTCCGGAAAAGGAGGTCGACCAGCGCCGCGATTGACCAGGTCATAACCCACGTGCGAAGGGCCTGGGCCGGAACCTACCAATCCCGCAAAGTGTGTATCCTGCTGACGTTTGACTTCCGAAACGCGTTCAATTCCGTGGGATGGGAGGACGTGCTGGACGCGTTGAAGACGGACTTCAACGTCGATCAATACGTCCTCAACATCGTGGACGATTATTTTCGGGATCGTACACTGATGTACGATAAAACGGAGGGCACCAGAGCGCTGCTGGCCACGGACTTCATGCGTGATACCCATCTGTAGCGCAATTCTGTAACTCGTTATGCTGTCGTTATGAGCTCATAACGACAATTTTCGTTTCGTTTTTTACCGAGACGCTATTATAACGACGACTACGATTTTGTACACTGCATTTAGCGAATTTTGTTGTTATCGATACCGAAATGCGTCGCTAAGGTGTCGATACGGCTCGAGTGGACATAGCGACCCCCTCGATACGTCATAACGACCATTGTGACAGCGCAACGTAAATTATAACCCTTGTAAAAATAGTGATAAATCATTACGCCGTCCGAAATAACAGGTATGTTAGTAAGTTATATTTCGTAGTAATCAATAATTATTCTAAAAACTTTGTTTTAGACAAACTTGTTAAATAATTTTTTTTAATTTTCTATAAGGAATGAATATAATCTATATTTTAGTATTGCTTCGAATAAAAACCATAAAGTTGTTTAGATAGATCACCAATTTTTTTTTTTATGTAGCTCTCGTCTGAGTAGCATTATAATTGCATCTTTTATTTATTTTGTATTTTTACTAATTGTAAAAAGTATACTTATAGGTGTTTGCAATTGACGACCATGGCTCTGGAATACCTCGCTTGGGATCTACATTTTCTCGAAGAAAGATTACGTCGACTCGAACGTCGTGTGGAAACAAGGCGGCTGCGAGATGCTCAGAATCCTTTTGAGCTACCACAAGAGGAATTCATAAACCTTTATCGCCTGCCTCAAGATGCTGTCTTGAATCTCGTCCATGCATTGCGGGCCGACTTACAGAGAGGGCGCGAGTCATTGGTTTAAGCCCAGAAATCAAGGTAAATTTGAAAAATATTGCATTTTCTGACCCGGCTACCCGTAGTTAGATGGTACTCAAACAAGGCGTTTCTTAATCATTTTTTCTCTGAGGTCATTTTTAAATATTATGTAATCAATCTTTCTTTGTTCATTTAGTATACATTTCGAGATATTACAGTATTTTCTGTATTAAAAAATAGCCATTAACAAACAAGATATGAGCGAACCCCTTCGACTTTTCTTTATTTCCGATGGTTCAGACCAGAAAATTTTGTGTGATCGAAAAAATATTTAAATACGACCTCAAAAAAAATCCATAAAAATCACCTTGTTTAAGTATCATTTGACTGTGGGTAATCCTTAAAGATATCGTGTCATTGAATAAATTTCTTTACAATGAACCTCTCAATGATGAAATGATTTTCACAGGTACTGGTCGCCATACGGTTTTATGCGGAAGGTTGTTATCAACGGAGTGTCGGTAACCAACAAGAACTGAATGTGAGCCAGTCGTCAACAAGTCGTTGTCTGCACGCAGTCACGGAAGCTATTAATCGGCGCTTGCTACGTCAATTAGTAAAGTTTCCGATGACTGCCATCGATCGACAGCGAGCAAGAGAAAAGTTTTCAAATGCTCCGCAGCCATTTGAAGGTGCTATGGGCGCAATTGATTGTACATATGTACACATAATTGCCCCATCGCAACATGAGGAGGCATTCGTTAACCATCACGGCCGGCATTCCTTGAATGTGCAAGCAGTACGTATAACTAGTAGAAATATTTTTCCAGATTGTTTTTATTTCCATTTTTTTTTAAATAATTTCTTATAATTGTACCATTTTTCTTGAAATTTAATTAGGAATTACAAAAAATGGTAAGAAAAATTATAAACGTGAATTTCAAGCGAAATTATGAGAAAATGTCGTATAATGTATCATCTTCGGATGAAAATTTGTTATAACTTTTTTTGTAATTCTATGTCGTTTCGCACATCACTGAATTCAAGTACTTCTGACTAATTTGAAAAAACTATTATCATCTATAAAATCATAGCGAGTATATACTATATTACTAGTATAATATTTATAGTCAAGATTTTCATTATCCTATTTGGGCTTCAGATTGTTGACCCAGATCTTAAAATATTAAACATAAATCCACGGTATCCAGGCGCTCGAAATGATGCGTACGTTTGGAGCGTATCACCTATTCGACGAGCCATGGAATTTCATTATAACCGAGGAGAACGAAGAACTTGGCTAATCGGTGAGTTATGATTTACTCTAAGAGAGTAAGTAAAAAAAACTGTATGATTCTACTCAAAAGCTATAAATATTTAACAAATAAAATGGAGAAAAATAACAAGTACGACTGTTAATAATTATAGTTTATTTTGCCTGAATGTGTATGCTGCATTAGCGCACTTGAAAGTGAAGAAAAATTGAACTAAACAAAATGCTGCCGATTTAACTACGCTTGGGGTTTAACCAAGTGCAGTTGAACTAAAAAAATGTTCTCGTTTGGACTGCGCTAGAGTTTTGACCAAGCGCAGTAATAAGCAGTACATTTTTCTTTCTGCATAGAGGGCAAAGCTTACATAGCATATGTAGCCTAAGCGTAGTTCAAGCTGGGGAAAATTCACTAAGATCAACTGCGATGGAATTGTCACCAACGCAGGCACAGCAGTAATGCATTGTTTTGAATTTCACTTTTACAATTTTTACAATTTCACAATTGCATAAGTGCAGTTTGAACTTTATATATCATATATTTAGTGTATTTTCAAAAATCAATACATTTTCCATTAGGTGATGCTGGATACGCGTTGGAACCTTGGCTGTTAACTCCTTTGGCCAATTTTCCCGAAGGCACGCGGCAGTTTCAATATACGCGACAATTGTGTACAGCAAGAAACGTTGTGGAGCGATTTTTTGGAGTTTTTAAATGTGTTTGGAGGTGTCTATCGTACCAGCGTGTCTTGCTGTACGAGCCAGCATTTGCCGCAAAAATCGTTAATGCGTGTGCAGTATTGCACAACATACGAGTGCAACTGCGGCTAAATAATGAAGGTGGCGAACAACCAGCAGCGATAGCTGCTGATCACAATCACCATAATGTTGATCCGATGAACCGTAATGAAGAATTGCATCAACGAGGACTACGCGCTCTGGCTCAGCGAGTACAGCAAAATATAATGAGGGAAAGATTTCCCAACTTACGCGATGCACAAGATGAACAAAATTAACACTATTGTTAATTTTGTTTCGTTTATGTTTGTTTGTTTTGTTCATGTTACTCTCGATTTCGCCCTCTTCGATCGTCTTCCGGGACGTTCAACCGATCGGTGAAGCCTGTCGCAGCGCCCTCGGTTTGCGCGGGACTTTCGACCCCGACATTGTTCGCCATGAGGCACAAACTTAACAAAATTAAGAATATTATTAATTTTGTGCATCATGGCGAGCGACGTCGGGGTTGGAAGTCCCGCGCAAACCGAGGACGCTGCGAATGGTTCCACCGTTCAGTTGAACGTCCCGAAGGACGTTGAAGTCACCTCGTATTTTCGTTTGAATTTTAGGATTAAGTGATGAGGATTAACTTGTGGTCTAATTTTGAAAAATAAAAAGACGGTATTATTTTGTTCATATTATATTTTAGTTCACTTCAAACTCTTGCAACACTATGTCTAAAATCTTGATGTTTCCATTGAAAAACTGAACATCGTTGATCCCACTGTGAAGAAGAATAATATCGAGATTATATACACTTTTCTCTGGGAGGGGTTTGCCGGGTTGGCTAATATATAGCAACATTAACAATTTTGTTTTGAAAGTATACCTCTATTTTTTTAAATGCTCCACACAATCTTTTATGGATACTGCTAATTTTTCGAGCACTGTATCTCGCGCTTGTTGTGACTGTACGAGCATCTGCAAAATCTCGTTCCGCTGCCTATCTGTTTCCGCATTTTCTCAATCGATTTTGCAAACATCTGCGTAAAGGAATTTTTTTTCATTTAATTTTGACGTACAGTTCATTGTAAAAAGTGTGATGTGTATGATGAAGACACATTTTAAGGAAATTTTGATAATAAATACCTCCATGCATGCAATTTGTCGCACAGCCAGGATTGCAAAATCGTTGCGCGAATTCTCCAATCTTGAGCAAAACGTTTCGCGACTTGAAAGATTAAACCAACATTTCGTACATGCTTCTGTATTATGTACGAAACAAATGGAGTAACGATTTGCTCATACTTACTTGGCTTTTTGGCTCTCGGTACTCTTCTATGTGCATTCCGGAGCGTACCACTTGGGCCAGCTTCTGATGAAGCAGCTGTTGTCGTTAATATTTGGTGGTCGCTCTCGAGGTTGAGAGCAGGACGTTCCTCGAGTGCCTCTATGATATTAAAGTTTATCAATATTCGTACGTTCAAAAGAAAGTCAATTGAGTGATATGACACGTGATTAACAATTAATTAATAAGTAATGATTGACATATTTAAAAACAGTTACTTACTAACATCGTCGATGGCACTGCTTTCAGGACTGTCTCGCAATATCAAGTTGCGGCCATTGATATCCATGGGAACTTCCTCTCCCTCGACCAACAGTTCGAAAGCGTTTGACTGAAATAATTGTTGCCCAAACAAATTACGTGCTATGATTTAATAACTTTTGATATTTAGATTGATGAATGCAAACAAAAAAATTACCTGTTCTTCTGGGAAGGCATCCGGGCATTCCACTCCTTCGACATATTCGAAACCAATAATGCCCAAAATTTTTTCTTTCCGATCGGTCAGTTTAGCTGGAGGACCACCAACATTTCCAGTCGCTGCCCTATTTGAGCGCATTTTGGCTACTTTTTACGACACGTGGCTCCTATTGTCTCGCCACGTCTGCAAACCAAGTTGTAATATTAATAATAACAAATCACACAATTTTCTTGAGGTGGCATAATTAAAATATAATATTTGTATATAACAAATTGTCTTTTGACATAAAAAATGCCTATTAACTTACTGACTTCCACGACTTCACATCTTTCGTCCTTCCACCTTTACCCATCCTATTTAATTGATTCACAAGGTGTTCCCACGATGCGGTTAGATCGGATCTTCCCTGCAGAGACTTGAATTTCCCGGTTGCCACATGGGGATTTTCAATAAAATAGTCGACCATGTAATCTAGTTGAGCGGGCGTAGCCTTCGCCTGTCTTTTTTGTTTGTAGCTAGAAAAAATAAATTAAAACTTAAAAGCCAAAAAATTTGGTTCACATTCACATGAACGATAAGGACCTTTAATTCACAAAATGATGCATACAAAAATAATACATAACATATATTAAATACATAACATATATTATGTATACCGTTTGACTGCTAGAGAATGTACTTACTTGAAAATTGAGGCCATGGTGAAAATATTTGTAAAGCACAATTTGAAAATTATGATTTCATTTATTCGTAAAATGAACCACGAATAAATAAAACTGTTTTTCGCGCGTCGCCATGGAGAAAACTTGAGGGTTCCTCGAGTCTTCATGCGCTCCACCGAGTGGCGGGAATTTCAAAATCTAGGAAGTATTGAATAAAATTGTAGAAAATTACAGCTTTTACGGTAAGTGTAATCAGCATGTGATCGGCAAGTGTAATCAGAAAATTACAATTTTTACGATAAGTGTAACCACCGTACGAAATATTTGTCCAATACGTAACTTCCTTTCGATATCGATAACGTTTAATAGCGACTTTTCGTTATCCCATTGGATGTTAAATTGGAGGAAAACTTCGTAGATTTTTTAATTCTCGTGACTGTGGCGCGCATGGACTCGCGCGCAACTCTAACTATACTTCTTAATAAAAATACCAAATAAATAAAAAAACGTAATTGAAATGCTACTTACAAGGAACATCACTTAGGTGTCCTCCTCCGATTTTGTTGAAACTTTGGTATGTGGTAGGGTATCGAAAATTAAGCGACACGTATTTTTTTTTTATCGGCGGAAAAAGATTTTAGGGGATGAAACACACCCTCAAAAATGAGCTTTTTTTCATTTTTCGGCGATAACTTTTTAACGGTACGAGATATTAAAAAAATTCAGATTGCAACAACCCTTATTTTTTTATGTACTATACATTGGAGACGAGGACCATACAAATAACAATAAATTTCATATTGTTTATTGCAAAATTCGAATTTTTTCATACGTATGAGAGTTTTTCCTCCGAGAAGTTTTAATCGATTGAGATGTAAATTTGGATACACGTGGAGGATGGAAAATTAGCGAATACACGTTTTTTGTTTTTCCGATATCTCGCAATTAAGGGGTTGTAACTACCTTTCGATTTTTGAGGCAAGCGCATCATATACTCAGCTAACATTATGTAATCTCCGGGGTAAATTCACGTCATTATTGACGTTTGTGTGCTTGTTTGTAAATACCCCCCCCCCCCCCCCCCGCCCCCAACAAAAAATTAAGTAGCGAACAACCCTTGTATTTATCTTTCCCCCACCCTCTATAACACCGGGAATGCATCTCTATGTGTGCATTTTTTTCTTTAAATTAAACAAATTATCTCATTAAAGAAAGTAAGTGGAAAAAGTATTTATCCGTGCGCGTATAGAAAACATGTTTCTGATAAACATTAGAAAGGTGAGGAGTAAGAGACAGATCTCGACGGCCCCCTTCCCCGGCCTCTATTGAAATTAATGCAAAATACCCATTAGAGATTAATAAAGATTAATCCATTAGAGACTAATGTGAAATATCCACAGGTATCCAAAACCATATTCATCAAAATAGCGCGGCACCTTTTTATATCGCCAATGAAAAGGATAATAGAGAGGGGTTCGATTACCCTCTCACGATCAGGGTCTCATATTGAGTTCGCAACATGAGGAAACGTCGATTCGGAGTTGTTAGAAATATTTTGAATCGCCCAAGACGTGTTAAATGGGAAAGAGGACCCCGGTAGGAAAGTTCGGGTAGAGGGTAGTTTACCCCCTTAAAGTTGCTATTTGGAAAAAATGCAAAAACACCCCAACTAGATTTTTCTGTTACCATAAAAATATAAGGGTGGTTCGCCCCTTCATTTTTTGTTGGGGGGTGGCGAGGGCGGGGGTATTTACAAACATGCACACAAACGTCAATAATGACGAGAATTTACCCCGGAATTACATAATGAGTAGCTGAGTATACGATGCCCTTGCCTCAAAAATCGAAGGGTAGTTACAACCCCTTAATTGAAAGATATCGGAAAAACAAAAAAATATGTATTCGCTAATTTTCCATCCTCCACGTGCATACAAATTTACATCTCAATCGATTAAAAATTCTCGGAGGAAAAACTCTCATACGTATGAAAAAATTCGAATTTTGCAATAAACAATATGAAATTTATTGTTATTTGTATGGCTCTCGTCTCCAATGTATAGTACGTAAAAAAAATAAGGGTTGTTGCAATTTGAATTTTTTAAATATCTCGTACCGTTAAAAAGTTAAGCCGAAAAATTAAAAAAAAACACCATTTTTGAGGGTTTGTTTGACCCCCTAAAACCGTTTTTCCGCCGATAAAAAAAATACGTGCCGCTTAGTTTTCGATACTCTAGCACATACCAAAGTTTCAACAAAATCGGAGGGGGTCACCTAAGTGATGTTTCTTGTTAGATGATATCTACTTAAAAACATAAATTAGTTATTGTATTTAAACAACTTTGTGGTTTTTCTTCGGGGCAATACTTACATATAGGTAATCTTCCTGTCTTATAGAAAATAACAAAATTTATTTAACAAGTTGGTTTAAAATCAATGTTTTTAAGATGATTGTTGATTACTACGAAATCAAACTTACTTACTAATTTACCTGTTGTTTCGAACGCCGTAATTATTTGTCACTTTTTTTTAGCGCGTATTAAAAGATAATAATTTACGAGTTAATAATTCACAATGGTCGTTATGGCATATCGAGGGGGTTACCAAGCATCGCTATCCGCTCGAGCCACAGCGATACCTTACCGACATATTTTGATATGGATAACCACAAACTTCGCTAAACGTCGTATACAAAATGACAGTTGTTATAATAGCGTCTCGGTAAATAACGAACCGAAACTTGTCATTATGAGCTCATAACGACAACATAGCGAGTTATAAAATATCACGTCGCTTGCTATTCGTAGTTGCAGAATCGTACCGCGGTAGCGTCAAAGCATCGCTATTGGTAGGTACAGAATCGAACCGTTGTTGTGGGAGTGTCGTTACGCGGAGCAAAATTCGTTATCGCAATGATAACGTTCCGAATCGTTATTCTTATAACGAGTTACAGAATTGCGCTACTGGTCGGGTACGCGGACGACATCGCCGGAGTCGTCATCGCAGAGAACGCCGAGGACGCGTAGCGCAAGATAGGACACCTTACAAGGAGAATAGATACCTGGTTGGCAAACCACGGGCTCAAACTGGCGGCTAACAAGACCGAGATGGTCGTGCTCACAAGGCAGCGTCACTTTGAGAAACCTTTCGCAATCGACGTTGACGAGGCACGCGTTGTGGCAAAAAGGTCGGTCAGGTATCTCGGCCTCCAACTAGGCGAGAAACTTAATTTTGGTGAACATATCCAAAGGACTGCTGACAAAGCAAGCGGCGCCGTGGCAAACCTCTCTAGGGTTATGCTTAACGTCGTCGGCCCTCGATACACCAAACGCAGGCTTCTTCTGAGTACGATACACTCCATCATGCTCTATGGCGCCGAAATCTGGGCAGAGCAACTGACTCGGAAGAAACATCGGCGGGCACTGGCAGCGGTACAGAGGCGCGCCGCCCTCCGAGTAGCCTGTGCATACCGCACGGTTTCGGAGGCGGCGATCTTGGTCATAGCCAAGGCGCCTCCCATAGATCTCCTGGTGGCCGAACGGAGGAGGCTGCACCAACTGCGCGAAACGGGGGACCTGGATGTCCGTTCCAAAGGCCTCGAGCGCACGAAAACCATCGAGGATTGGGTGCAGAGGTGGTTAAACAGCAGCACTGGCAGATGGACGGCTAGACTCATTCCAGGGATAAGAGCGTGGGTCAGCTGCGATCATGTTGAGACAAATTTCTACCTGACGCAGCTGCTTACTGGACATGGCCCTTTCAATGCGTACCTGCACCGTATGGGCCTCACAGATAGCCCGAACTGTATCTACTACCCGAACGAGGTCGACGACGCGGAACATACTTTCTTTCACTGCAGCAGATGGGCGGAGGAACGCAGCGCTGTAGCAGTATCCACTGAAGGAGATATTAACCCTGGTAACTTGATACCTCTCATGGTCAGCTCAAAGGCAAAGTGGGAGGGCATCATGAACTTCGCGGAGAAAGTGCTGAAGGCTAAGAGACTAGAACATCAACAAAACGGAGCAGGTGCCTAGTGGCGCGTCAGGGGGTTGCACTGAAGTAATGTGAAAGCGGTTTCCGGTGCAATCCACCCTCACCAGGCGTGGGGGGAGACAGAGGAATGTTTTTAGTCAGTAAAAATCTGACACTACCAGCAACACAACAACTTTCGTTTGGTGTCTTTTCGAAGATTTTTCAACCTCTGAAGGAAAAAAAAACCACTGTATTTCGAATTCCAGTCATCGTTTAAGTCGTCGACTTTTTCGATATTAAACAATTCTTTGGCCGATTTTTTTATGATTTTCTGCGTGGCTTTTTCGGACTTCGTCGACGGCTCCACGTCAGTGTCCGACGTATAAGCATACGCACATGTTTTTAATTTTTCTAAGCGCACGAGAGCTTTCTTGTAAGTATCTGTAATATAAAAAAAAATACTTCAGTTACGAACATAGCGGTCTTCATATAAATTCTAAATTCCTATGCAGATGTCTACGAAGAGACTAGAAAATTATGCATGTCATAATTTGTAGACTATACGAATCATAGTAGAGTCAAACATTCATACGCTGATTACTGCATCAACTCTTTGTAAACTTTTATGTCTGTAGAGATTAGTCCGCGTAGCTTGACAGTTTATTTGAATGAAAAAATTTAAGCTACGCCAAGTATTTTGTATAAAATTGAAGAAATTTTAATTTCATTAAAAAATGTAGCGTAGAATCTGGAGTTCATGTACAGACTGTTGCATAAACTCTGTAAATTTATCAGCTTTGGTCTCCACTGAGAAATTTTTCAGCTTTTTTCTACGGTGAAAAGTTTGTCAGCGTAGCTTGAACATTTCATTTTCATTCTATTCTAACTATATTCTATTTCTATTTTATTTCTAATTTTAATTCGATTCAAAAACCTAGCATAGAGTCTAGAATCCATATCCACGCTGCTGCATCAACTCTGTAAAATTGGATGCCCAGAGAAATGCCTTTGCACTGAGAAACTTTTCAGCGTAGAAAGAAACTGAGAAATTTCCCAGCGTAGAAAAAAGCTGAAAAATGTATTAGTGTAGCGCAGTGCAGTATATGGATTCTAAACGCTGCTGCATCAACTCTGTAAAATTGGATGCCCAGAGAAATGCCTTCGCAATGAGAAACTTTTCAGCGTAGAAAAAAGTTGAGAAATTTCCCAGCGTAGAAAAAAGCTGAAAAATGTATTAGTGTAGCGCAGCACAGTATATGGATTCTAGACTCTACGCTACATTTTTTAATGAAATTTCAATCTTTTCAATTTTATCAAAAATGCTTGGCGTAACTTGAATTTTTTCCATTAGAATAAAATTAATTTTTTTAAGTTCTACCGGAATATACTTACTTGCACCGCCTCTTATATTAATCTCCCACCATGGCCAAGTTTTTAATGAGGATTTTTCGGTCTCGACTAAACGTTGCAACTGCATACAAATTTTCGCGCTGTATGTTGGGGATGGATACCTTGTAATACATTTTTGTTTTATTTTGTCCCATGATAACCACGATGCGGGTACGATTTCTAAGTCATCAAGACCTTTTTTTTTACTTTTGCAAAACTGAATAAGCAGAAATTTATATTCCGCATCATTCGACGAAACTACAGATCAAAGAAAAGAAATTGTAATTATAACCTTAATTAACAGAGACACAAACATGAATCATGCATGATCTGCAGTGCATAACAGACGTTTCCATCGTTTTGCCCTTATTGTTCGTTGGCTTTCCGGCCATTTTTATGGTTATTCCTCACCCTCGTATGACTTGAACTGCGCTTAATTAAAAGAATGAAAACTATAGGCGGTTATTTTATGCGTCATGCTGTCCACTTTGTATTAATAATACACCAATATAACAATGTCTTCAAAATACTTATAGATGAATTAATTTTATTTCACGCATTGGAAACACGAAAGAACTTTGTAAAAAACCCGAAAAGAGAAAAAACGAAAACGAAAGAAAACTGGTAGAACAATGAAAGACCGGAGAGTAACAATGAAAGATCAGCACATACAAGTCGGAACGAGTCCACGCGGGAAATGCCGGCGAATGCCCAGGAATTGAGATAGCACATGGCAACAAAACTAGAGAGCTCGACCAAACCTGACGCACACGTAAACATATAACGACCGTCATGACCTTATATACATAGTATGCGGCATCACGTGGTTTTACGCCGTTCTTTCGACATAGGGACCGTATATACTAATATATTCTCATAGTCGCATCTATGTGTTTTCACTTGTGCGTGCTACACATTCTAACTTTCGTGAGAGTGTATCAGTGCGCACAGTCCCGTATACATTACCACCGGGGTTTCTCACCGATAAATTGAACATTTTGTAATATTTTTATTACATTACTGCTGTACATATAATTATCTATTTCGATAATAATAAACGGGAATGAAGGGTTAATAAGTCGTTGTAGCAATTAACATGTTATGTATTTTTTATTTCTATTTAAAGATGCAGCATCGGTATTGCGAAAACTCGCAATTGTTGTGCATCTGGGTGCATTCCAACTACTAATTTTACAATTTTTTGTTTAATATCATCTACCGAGAAAATTACCGTTCGACTTGAAACGGCAGAATGCAATTCCCATATCTCGAAATTCCTGGATGAAGTAGGATATTCAAATATTTCTCTCTTCACTTTCCATATGACGCCTTTAAACCTAATATCGCATAATGATTGTTCCGAAACAAAAATTTGTGTTATTTTTACAATTCTTTTGTCTACCAAAAGAACAACGTCGTTTGGCGAATGGGTCGTTAGAATAAACTCGGCATACCTGAGTTTAAGCACGTTTACATTACCATGAACAATCTCTCGACTTTTTTTAATTATTTGCACTCGATCCTCAGGGATCGCTCTTTCTATTTCAATAAAACTCTGCTCATTAAGACGTCGACAGATTTGCTCAAGAGGTTGATTCGGTGTACGTACAAATTTTTTAAGTTTAGCGAGCATACTTTCGAAGGGAAAAGCACTGATTCGCGATAAACTACATTTCATATTTTTTGCGTCATCGGCGAGGTGTATGAGGTTATGCATATTTGAAGCCGTTGAGCGAGATCCATATAAGTGTGACATAAGCATGACAAATTTTAGATACAATTTCCCTCGGGTGTTTAATCTACTGTTATGCCGTAGGGTTTATGTGGAAATTATATTTTGACACGCTCTGGTTTGGATTAATGAGTAGAATATTTATTATGATATTTTTAACAAATAAAAGAACTTAAACAAATTTTCTTTCTTTCTTCTAGTTCTGAGATAAATTCTAAGCTTTGACTTCTTAGACAACGTCTCTCGAGATCGTGTGTCGTTGAAGGAGCGTCAAAGACTGAGTTTCGTAAACCTACTAAAATCTACCTTAAGATCGAGGGTGTATTACTCCGCCTGCACTTTGCGCGTTGTCCAGCCTTAGCACGGCTGGACAACGCGTATTATTTTGCTTATTCCTAATGACCCTGATCATTATCGCAAAATTCTGAAATGCGCAAACTTGAATGTCTTAAAGGTCCAGTTTTTATTCGTGATGAATGTATGGTTTTGGTTGACATGGTTGGTAACATTTCTAAACTTGTTGATATTGGATTGGTTTCCGCCATTGGTTCCATAAAAATATCGTTCCGAGATGTATTATGTTCAGTTTGCTGATTCAGAAGACAATTCGAGAAAGAGGTTAGCGTACTGGATAATACTCCAAATAGGCACTTCAAGATTCGTACAATTCTCAACTTAACAATTAAGTACACTATTAGTACAGCACCTATCCCATACACAATGTACCAAAACCATGTTATCAAATCCTCTTGAAAAGTTTTCGTTCTTTGATGATTTCCGATTTGTTCCATTTCTTTACTAAGATCACTTAATTTGGTGCCATAATTAGTGAGGTCGCCCGTTTTTACATCAGGTGTTTCAATTGTATGGATTTTTACAAGACTCAAATTAAAAGATGAGCTTTCTAATATTTGAAAATGGTCACTAAAATTATAGGTGATTAGAGGAGTAAACGCTTTGTTTTGATTGTATTCCTTTTCGATGTGTGAATTTAATATTACATCATTAGTTACTGCACTGCATCCTGGTAATAACCAAAGAATTCTAGTGCCATTTATTGTTCTTTCCTCTACTTCACCATTGCAAATTATGCGGATGCTTTCTGGTTTTGGTGCAGTGTATAGCCATCTGTTGTTATTCTTAAATTGAACCCAAATAGTATGAGTTACGTGAACTATTTTAACAGTACAATCATCTTTCTTTAACTTCAAAGGTTCATTCACAATTTTACTAAGACAGGTATCGTGTGCTTTCATATAATATTTTGGATTTATCCTTTTACAAAAATATCGTGATTGATGTATCTTACAGGTATTTAAGAAATATTTGTCACTTGGAGTGTACAATAGTCTTTCATCGTTAGTAATAATATAATCATGTGGATTCGAAATATATGCAATTATGTTGTCTCCGATCAATTTTGGAGCTGGAATTACTCTGAACGCTTTATAGTTTTCGACTTCTAAGATTGGTACTTTAATAACATAAACAAAGCGATATTTTATGATACTAATAGCTACATCACTTACTTCTAAATATTCGAAATAATTTCCACTGACCACAGGGATAGGCATCTGATCATTTCCTTTTTCCTCTCTGATTAGATTTATAGCACTTATCAAAGATTCTGGTGATAAAAGTTGAGGGTTTGCTTGACCAGTTTTAGCAAAGATAATTGATTCTATTAAGATTCTCACGTTTTTGTCTAATCCGATCAATGCCAGTTCAATTTCTAAACACATTTCTATTATCAAAGCGTCCTTTTCTAATAATTTTTCTCTTTTTGCCAACTCCTGCAATTCGTTACCAATATTTTGAAAATTAAGACTGACTTGGTCGAATGCGTTTTTGTATTCGCGAAAAAGACCTTCACTCTTCTGAAGAAAGAGCTGAATTATGTGTGTTTGATTTTGAATAATTCACTGATTCGTTTATTATCATTATGGACTGCGTCTATTTCTTTATTGTAGTATTCTGCGTCATCTGAACTCATTGTTCCAAATAGTACTTTGCTTATTTTACCGACAAAATCAAATAAACCTCGTTTACTTCGATAGAGGCTGGGTACGCCTATTGTTGAAAACAGAGTATACTTATCGTTACTAATTATGTTTAATTGGTTACGTAGTCGTTGAATCAGCCTCTTTTCTGTGCAATTTTGGGAGCACAAGTTTTCCACGATTTTCAATCCTTTAGTAATCTCACTCTCTTCCCAGGTTAGTTCGTCCAAATTGTAATAAGAGACTACGTTATACGTCTCATGAAAGAATTTTACGTCACCCAAACATTCCATATGCAAATTCGGTAATGTCGGAAATTCTGTTTCCTCATAATGTTTGGCATCGATCCACAATATTTCAATCAGTATGGTCCTGAAACAAATTTACATTTGCATATTTCATTCTATTCGCATGGACAATCACTTCCTTTTTATTTTTTGCTATCTTGTAATTAACGTCGGAGATTTTTTCAATTATCCTAAATGGTCCCTCGAAGGGAACGTTTAATGCGTTAGTTTTGTTATTAGCTGTACTTTCTTTTTTTAACCAAATAAAATCTCCAGGTTCAAATTCTTGTGGATTAATCATTCGATCGTAGCGTTCTTTTGTACGCATTTTGCTGTCGACAATTATTCGTTTACTTTCTTCTAATGTTGTCGTGATCTTCGTTTGTAGGTTTTCCAAGTATTCAGGATAAGTTGTATTGCTTCTCTTCAATGATGAAATACTCCTCGGGTTGTTACCAAAGGTCAGCTTGTACGGTGTAAAACCCGTACTCTCGTGTCTTGACGTATTGTAGTATAAAGTTGCCAAGTGAATTCGCTCATCCCAATCATCAGCGTTTTTATTTGTAAAATGACGAAGATAATCTTTTAATACCTGATGATTTCTTTCCAGACTACCATTACTTTCTGGGTAAAAACTCGTTGTTGTGATGTGTTTGATTCCTAACATTTTCGTAAAATTCTTCATTAAATTGCTGGTGAAGTTGGTTCCTCTGTCAGTCAGGATTGCGCGTGGTACTCCAAAATATTTAACATATTCTTTCAAAAATGCTTCGATTACTGAAGAGGCTGTAAAGTCTTTGAGTTCAGCTGCTACGAAATATTTTGTTAAATAGTCTTGTATGGTTAACACATACTTATTTCGATTGGCGGTCAATGGTAAGGGTCCGCAAATATCCATAGCGATCTTGTCATTGAACTTCTGCGGTGTGTCGGTGATTACCATGGGCATTCTTGTTGGATGCCGGTTAACCTTATTTTTCTGGCAAATCACGCAATTCTTCACGAAATTCTCGACGTCCTTTCTCAATGATTTCCAAAAGAAATTTTGTGATATGCGGTAGTATGTTTTCTTGACTCCACCGTGACCTCCTATTGGACTGTTGTGATTTTCGTCAAGTATCTTCTGGATGTCTTCTATTCGTGGAATCAGTCGTTCTCTATCGTGAAGGTACACAGAACAATCACTTGGATTAAAAACTTCTCGCCATTGTTTCTCAATGTCTTTCCTCGAAATACCAGTCAATCGAATACAGCTTTCATGATCGATATGAATTTCTTCCCATTCCTCAGCAATTGCAACCGAACATAATTCTCTGATCTGTTTCAACAGTTCATCCTTAGACATACCTTGGTTTACGCTCATTATTACGTGAAATTCTCGATCACCCTCCTCGGAGAAGATTTCGAGATCTTGTGCGTTTTCATTTTCTTTTTCCTTTCGGATAAACGAAACATCTACGCTACCCTCAGGTATCGAAGAGTTCGTCAGAAATACTTGTCTACCCAATCTTATCACTGGCCGTTCAATGTCGCCCTGTTCTTCATGTGGGAGTTCCTCGCATGGATTATCTTCATGATGATTCTGCGTTTGTGTTTCCAATTGGTCTTCTTCATGTTGGTTTTGTTCCGCTTCTTCCCCAGGTTGTTCAGTATCCGTATCGTTTTCTGATTCTTCTAGTCGTCGGGATTTCCGTAGTTCGACCTGATTTTTAAGTTTTCTCTTTCGATTTCCTTCTTCTTGGTTTTCTTCGTAGTCACCTTCGTCAACTAAGTCGTCTGCATTCATGCGGCGATTTATCAAAACTGGGTTTCTCGATAATGCATCAGCATTTGTATTGAGGGTACCCTTCTTGTACACTATCTCATATTCATAATCCTGTAATGTGATTCGCCATCTTGCGAGTCGTGAATGTGGGTCTTTGTGGTTCATCAACCAGATTAATGGGCGATGGTCGGTGATAATTTTAAATTTACGGCCATACAAATATGGTCGAAAATGTTTAACACACCAAACAATTGCTAACAACTCTTTTTCTGTTGTTGAATAGTTTTGTTCGGCCTTGTTGAGGACACGGCTTGTGTAAGCAATTGGATGTTCTTTACCATTCTTCTCTTGAGATAATATTCCGCCCAGAGCGATATCTGAAGCGTCTGTAGTCAACGTAAACTGTCGCGAAAAATCAGGGTATAACAAAATCGGTTCTTCGCACAATTCCCTTTTTAGAACTGCAAATGCTCGTTCTTGTTCCGGTCCCCAATGAAAATCGGTATTTTTCTGTAGTAACTGAGTCAAGGCTTTCGTTTTCCTACTGTAATCTTTAATAAACTTCCGATAATAACCCGTTAGTCCCAGAAATTGACGAATGTTTTTAACGTTTTTTGGTTGCGGAAATTCCAAGACACATTTACATTTTTCCGGATTTGGTTTAACTCCCTCTTCGGTGATGACATGGCCTAAATATTGCAATTCCGGTCGCAAGTATTCACATTTATCTGGCTGAAGCTTTAAATTAGTCTCTCGCATTCTTTTAAAAAATGTACACAACTTTTCATTGTGCTCTTCCATGGTTTTTCCGTAAATAACAATATCGTCCAAATAGACGAAACAAGTATTACCAATTAAACCTCTCAAGGCGTTGTCGATCATCCTTTGGAACGTTGCAGGGGCGTTTTTCAGACCAAATGGCATTCTCAAGTATTCGAAATGGCCATGAGGTGTACTGAATGCTGTTTTTTTTCTATCTTGTTCTTTCATTGGGATTTGGTGGAACCCACTGGCTAGATCAAATGCTGAAAAATATCGAGCATTGCCCAGCTGATCTAGTATTTCTTCGATATTTGGCAACGGATATGCATCCTGTAAGGTTTTCTCGTTCACCTTTCTGAAATCTACGACTACTCTCCATTTTTGCTTCCCAGACGCGTCTTTCCTTTTTGGAACTACCCATAGGGGTGAATTGTACGGTGAGTTCGATTCTTGCACGATTCCTTTTTCATACATTTCCTCCACTTGTTTTAAGATTTCTTCGTGCTGAGCCGGCGGATATCGGTATTGTTTAACATTTATTGGGATATTATCGGTCAGCTCTATCGTGTGTTCGGCTAGGTTCGTGCATGGCAATAGATCACCCGGTAAATAAAAAACATCTTGATACGAGTCAATAATTTCCCAAAGGTTATCGCGATCTTTTTCATTTAGAATGTGTTGAATTCGAGTATTTTCTTTTAATAGGTGACTTCGAGACTGAGAACAAGTGATTGGCGATGAAGTGTTTACTTTAAAAAGCTTCGCTTCTGAATAGATTCTATTAAAAATAATCGTTCGTTGTTTCATACAAATAATTGCTTCTTCTTGTGTTAAAAAAGGTTGACCCGCGATTCCATCCTCTTCGAGAGGAAAATTGTTGGGAACGACTAAGAATATATGATCAATATGGCCAATAGAAATTTTACATTCTTGATCACAAATTACGGGCGTGGTATTAATTCCGGTTATTGACGCTGAGGTTTTCCTTACCGGTAGTCCGGACGTATTCCTTTTTTTTATTACGTTCACTGCCGCTCCTGTATCTGCCAGGAAGGAGTGCTCTCGGGTTCCATAGGCGCTGTGTATCTTGAGGACGAAGGCTGCTCCAGGATTTGTGCGTCTTCTTGACATTCGGTGTATGCGATGTGGTTCGGTGGTGCGCTCGGCAATCGGCGCGACGGAAAATTTTGAGTGGGTGCTTTGTTCTTATTCGGACAATCTTTTATGAAGTGGCCCGTTGCCCCACATCCGTGGCACGGGAACCTTTTATTCTGGAACGATGATATGTTCTGATTCTTCCCTGCAGGATTTTGAATGTTGTTGAACTTCTTCTGATACCCTGAATTTTCGTTGGCTGGTTTTTTGAATAACGTTCGTGATATGCCTTCTTCCTTTTCGGTTTCTAGAGCAAGATTTTGTGCTTCTTTTATTGTCGTTGGTTTTCCTGCTTTTACAAATAGTTTAATGTTTGGTCGAAGTCCTCGAATAAATTGTGCCAATCCCTGTTTTTCTTCATTCTGGAGTATGATTGGTCGATGATTTATGTCAAGACTTGGATCACTTGTTACAGCCCGTTTCACGTTTAAATGGCACTCCATAAATTTCTTATTGTACATTGTTACACTGTCATTATTTTGTTGACATTGGCTCCTCTCGAGCAGACTTATTTAGTATGACTTGCTCTCTCCAAAATGATTTCGCAGCACTTGGAACAAGTCTTCTACCGTACGAATATCATGACCGTCGATTGTTTTTCGCGCACCTTTCACAACCTTTTTTGATATGATTAATCGAACGAACATTATTTTTTGAGTTTACGGAATTTCTGCCAAGATTGATTTTACTTCAAAAATAAAAGTTTCCACTGAAATATTACCTCCTTCGAACTCAGTGATAAATTCTAAACTTTCTTTTAGTTGTTTAACAGTCGATATTGACCGATTTATCTCTCGCGCTGGTACTTCACTAGTCTCTTCCAATGAGTCTGCTCTACTACCGTTGCTCAGTTCGTCTATTTTCACATTTATATTATCAATTTCACTGTTAAGCGATGCCAAAATTGAACCAATTTCAGACGTCATTGGATCCATCTTTATTTATTTATTTATTTATTTATTTATTTATTTTTTTTTATTTTTTTTTTTTTAGGCAAACAACAACAACAAAAATGAAAGAGAGACAATATTATTTCTCACTTACAACAGGACTGTGATTCCTTTCATTTCCGTAGGTCGATGTTCCGTAACACTGGTTTGAAATATCCTTTTAAGCTGCCACCAATTTTATGTTATGCCGTAGGGTTTATGTGGAAATTATATTTTGACACGCTCTGGTTTGGATTAATGAGTAGAATATTTATTATGATATTTTTAACAAATAAAAGAACTTAAACAAATTTTCTTTCTTTCTTCTAGTTCTGAGATAAATTCTAAGCTTTGACTTCTTAGACAACGTCTCTCGAGATCGTGTGTCGTTGAAGGAGCGTCAAAGACTGAGTTTCGTAAACCTACTAAAATCTACCTTAAGATCGAGGGTGTATTACTCCGCCTGCACTTTGCGCGTTGTCCAGCCGTAGCACGGCTGGACTCTCACGGTCACTTTTGCTGATCTAGTGGCAAAAGCGTGAGAATGCTGCTTCATCCTCTTATTCTAAATTCTTATCAAATAGACCGGATGGAGACAGAATATGAGTCGCTATGACTACTGGCATAACACTACATACCATATCTTCTGCACATAAAATTCGGCATGCCGCGTGGAGCAACAAAAAGTGGTTGAACATATTAATCGGCATCAAACCCTTCAACACGATAGGACCGCAATATAGCAAGAAGAAGTGAAATTCCGTTGCTTTCCATTGTGCTGCATGTTTTATATTCCTTATTTTTCTCTGAAATTCGCAGGGAATGTGGTCGCGTAGAGCTTCGATTCTTCTCGATAATTCTTTTTTTACTCTCGAGCTAAACCGAAATTTTAAAGGTCCGTCCATCCAAATTTGAACAAGGAGCCTCTTCATTACGCCAATACAGCATAAATGCATGTAATCTAATACGAACGATGTGACCATGTTGATGGGGGGTGTAAGTGTGAGAAGCACTGATTTCTCGCTATGGTGTTCTCGATCCTCCATTCTACGAAATGATTCATCAGTCCGCTCGGGACAGTCAATGTCCAGATAGACTGTTCGATTATCTTTTCGAACCCCACGAACAGTGCATCGCTCACACGCACTGTACCCACCATGACCTTTCGTTAATTTCATGAAAGATCGAGCTGGCGTATCGCAAATGAAACATTGCAGTCGCACGGTGAAATTTATATCGCAAATGACGATCCCATTTCTTGTAAGCTCGTTCATTTCGGTCATAAAATCATGAAGAAATGAATTAACGCACATCGGCTTGGTTTCTCCACAGTATAGTGCTACCAAAAAAGGTTTGTAGACGTTCGGACTGGTAAATATTCTACAAAGAATTGGCCATAGTTGAAGTTTGCTCGAGGAAAATATTCGTAATCCGTCGACATTGAATTGTAAGTAAATCGTTGTCTCTGGATGAAGTGTACGATTCACACATTTCTGCAACCCGTTTGCAATGCCAAAATACACATATTGACCAGTACATGCACCATCTTTGTTTTCGATTTCTAAAATGTCATACGGCATCGAATTGGTTCGCAAAAATGTTTTCGAGCTTCTCGGTAACTCGGGGATCAAACGATTTCGCAAGATCCTCAATAATTTATCTAGGTGAGACTGACGAATATCGCGTTCTATTGCCCATGTGCGTAACTCCTCAATCTCTCTCGGACCATTCGGTGGTCTCGCTTCAGCGTCCTCGTCATTTATCATATTACGATTCTCATTATCCATCGCCACATCCGCGTCCTGTTCTTCATGCTCGTATTGCTCTTCCTGCTCATTATTGTTTTGAAGGACAAACTCTGGCTCACAAATATTTCGATTAAGCGATTCCGATCTGCTGGATGAAGAAGTTAATTCGATGTGTTGATTAACTCCTGCAAAAAAGCGTTGACAAACATTTTCTGTGAAATCTATACATTTTAATTTTAATTATTCGAGTAAAACTTCTTTAAGCACGTTGAGTATAATTTTTCAAAGTCGTCGTCATTATTATAATTTTGAAAAATTGCAATTCAATTTAATCCTCATATTTTTATCGAATTAATGTTCACCAAAGAAACTTTACTTTCCTCGCGTCCACTAAGATACATGTGCCATTTCTTGCTTCTTATTTTTTTAAGTAAATTATAAAAATAAAAATAAACACTTTGAATTAAGAATATTTTTTTCTTGGACTAATATATAATATCAATTAATTTTGGAAAAATTATATAAATTATTGGCGATTTTTAATTATTACTTACTCGAAGTTGAAGCGTTTGCCTCAGCATAAGTGTGCAACGCATAACGAATTTCCCTCTGTACTTGACGGTGACGTCGTACATATATGCGGTTTTTCTCACGTGTAGGCCCCGCTTTGTCCATGATAAATCAAATAGAAATAATTTGAGAAAAATAAACTTCACTCGCGTTGCACGTGTAAATCAACTGAATCTGACTGGATTCACCTCGGTATGACACTCGGCGCTTACGTACACCTTTAACCACCTGTGGATGTGGCTGGGCATAAACAGGGACTCAGATAGGAATCCGATATGTATGCCCGAAATACATGCGGTGCCGAAGTGCCATCTAGCGTCCTGTGGATGTGGCTGGGCATAAACAGGGACTCGGATAGGAATGCGACATGTATGCCCGAAATACAAGTGGTGCCAAAATAAGCGCTGTCTACACCGTGCGAACGTCGGTAAGTAGAAACAGAGACTTAAATAGGAATTTAATAGTAATACCGAAAATACACGTGAAGCCAAAATTTTCAAAATTATGCCATCGTCGTCGTACGTATGCCGATACTGCAGATGCAAGTTGAATTCGGACCGAGATGCCGGTTTTAGGGAATCCATGACAAATCCTGATCGGATTTGATCGGACATAGGGTATGCACGGGAATGTTCGCATAATGCGCGGATACTGTAGTAGTATATGTATGATGCTTGACTTTGAATTATTCCAAAAATACTTGACAATAGAGTTCGTGGTGTTTGGTTATTAAGGATGAACTGGTGATACAATCCCAGACAAAAAATGCATTCAATGAGAGTATTCGTACTTCGTGACTCAATAAAAATCTGAAAAAATACAGCAATATTTGGCATGTTATAAAAAACAATTATCAATAATAATATTACTCAAAAATTATTAAGAAGATGTTTAAACAAATAATTTGTTAATAACTTTTGGGCAATATTATTATTGATAATTTTTGAATTTTTTCAGATTTTTATTGAGTCACGAGGTACGAAAACTCTCATCGAATATAATTTTTGTCTGGGATTATATCACCACGCCACTGCAGTTTTGGGGCATCCCGACTCAATCCCGATACCAAGCCTGGAAACCGTCTGGATTCCTATAGGGACACCCGTTTTGGAGTATCCCTGCCTAATCCCGATCGGGATCTGATCCGTATGCCCCGAAAGTACAGTGGCGCCATTGTTTCGAAATTTCGTCACCGACGCAAATTTCTTCCGATCTGGAAACCATCTGGATTCCTATAGGGACACCCGTTTTGGGATATCCCTGCCTAATCCCGATCTG
The DNA here is from genome assembly GCA_946811545.1 of Netelia fuscicornis. Taxonomy (NCBI): domain Eukaryota; kingdom Metazoa; phylum Arthropoda; class Insecta; order Hymenoptera; family Ichneumonidae; genus Netelia; species Netelia fuscicornis. Next base: position 28,791,535 of record OX328015.1, read on the forward strand.
GATCGGATCCGTATGCCCCGAAAGTACAGTGGCGCCATCGTTTCGAGATTTTGTCACTGACGTAAATTTTTTCCGATCTGGATACCATCTGGATTCCTATAGGGACACCCGTTTTGGGGTATGCCTGCCTAATTCCGATCGGAACCGGACCGGTAGTTGGGTATCCCCATTACAATTTCTGCACGGGTAGTTTCCCGGTCACAATTTTGTAACCGGTTCCTCAGGGGTCCTGGTCCACCTCCTCGCAGAGCTTCCTCCAGCATCGCTCTTTGCTGTCTCTGATGGCGTTCGTCAGCTTTTTTCGTTCTGTCCTGTATGCGGTCTGCAGGGTTTCCCTGTCGGGTCTCCTGGCGGCCCTCGTGGCCCGTCGCCGACTTCTGATACAGTTTTCCCGCAGTTCGGCTATTTCGACCATCCACCAGTACTGTGCTCGTTTGTTTCGTCTGTATTGTCGTTTCGGCATTGTGCTATCGCACAGCCACTTCGTCAGTTTGGCCGTCTCGTCTACCAGTATTTCCGCCCTTCGCCGGCCAGTCAGTTCTGGGGGTACTTTCGTTATCGGGGCTGGCACTACCGCCAGCTCCTCTGTGAGTTTCTGTACGTTGAGTTTGTTAGTGTTCCACCGCGGGAGGTGTTGGATCCTCGTCCGTGTCGTCGTTGTCCGCCCTGCCATTTCGAAGGCGATGTACTGATGGTCGCTGGCCGTGTAGTCTTCAAGTACCCGCCAGCATCCCACTCGTGTCAGTATTCTGTCTGACATCAGTGTTACGTCAGAGATGGAGTCACCAAACCCTGGTCGTCTGTATGTCGGCGTGTGTCCTGTGTTTACTATTACCAGGTCAAGTCTTGCGGCCATTTCCAGCAGTAACCGTCCTCGTTTATTCGTCGCTGGCATTCCCCACTCGACCGCCCTAGCATTGAGGTCTCCCGCCAGCACGATATCACCGGGCAGATTCCTTATTCCGTCCTCCAGGAGCGCTACCTTTCTCCCGAACGCCGCGACGGTGCAGTTCGGGGTCAAGTAGACGCTGAAATAAGTGACAGCGCCAACTTTGGCCCATACGTAGTCTTCACCAGCGCCGCCGTCGGTCATCCGGGATCGGGCAGCGCCCCTCATCCAGATAGCCGCTGTCTCTGTTGCGTTCGTAATCCATGTCCGCGTCGGCCTTCTCCTGTACGGTTCGCACAGGAGCAGTATGTGTGCCTCATGTTCGTCAGCTATCTGTGGCAGTAATATGTCCGCCGTCCTGCTTCGGTTCAGGTTTCCCTGGATTATCCTGTCCGTCTTCCGGCCTGCTTCCTGCACTCCTCCAGCGCGACTCGGAACACTGTGCACCTCCCGCTTCCCGCGGGGTGCGTTATGTCTTTGTGTTCGGCCTCAGCACAAAGGGGGCGGGCCGGTTCGTTCTTGCAGTCCGTCGCGTGGTGTCCCGTCTCGCCGCATTTTCTGCAGCTTTTTGTCCGGTCCTTATTCGTGCAGTTGGCCTTAGTGTGTCCGTATCCCAAACACTTGTGGCATTTCGTCACTGTCAGGCGTTGTCGAACGCGGCATCGCACCCATCCTATCGCGATCCGACCCCGGCCCAGCAGCGCCCTGGCTTCCTGTGGTTCGAGGTCGCAGACCGCCATATATTACTCGGCCCGGTTCGGACCGAATATATGGACGCCGAAGTCCCCATCTCGTCCCGTTTCTCGTCTCAGTGCCTGTGTGACGTCTTATGCGGTTGTGACGCAGTCCAGGTCCATGATCTCCAGTTGTACCCTGGGTATCACGGCCCTATCACTGCCCATGTCCCCGACGGCGTCTTGTAGCGCGCGTCGGAAGTCTTCTCGTCCGTCCGTGTTCGTCTGTATTTTGAGGAGACACAGTCCGTCTTTTGTCTTCCTCATGTTTGTTACCTGGACGTGGCTTTTTTTCGGGTCCACTGTCGTCCGTATTTTCCGTAGAATGTCGGAGTACGTCGCGTCTTTGCCTGGTTTGACCAGTACAACCGTCCCTCTCGTTCCCCTATATTTGGGGGCTGACCTGCGCTTTTCAGCTTGGGTCGTCGCGTTCGTCCTGTCCGTTTTATTTTTCTGTTCTGTCGTTTTTGTGTTTTTATGGTGCACTGTTTGCCAGGCCCCTTCCATTCGTTTTTGTACTGTTGGTTGTTTCTGTACGACCTCCGGAGGGGTTTTCGTTGTCTCCCATTTTCGTTTGGTCGGTCGTACTTGTTCCGTCTCCGTTTCCGTATCCACCGCGTCTGTCTCCGACAGGTGTACGGTGGCTTGTCCTTTCGTGGCCGTCTTGGTTCGCGTGCTCAGCGCGGCGTCGGCTGCCTCTAGGATTGTTAAGATTCCGGTTTTTACCGTCATGTTCATATTCTTTTGTATGGCCGGTGCCTTGGCCATTTTCGTCGCTGTCCTATGTATAAGCCTCCCCCGTGGCTCGCTACCTTTTTGCGGTGGGGGGACTTGCGAGTCTTGATGATCCTCGAAGCTGTGCCAGCGGGAGTCCAACTCCTGGCAGGTCTAACCATGCTGGAGCGGTTCGAGGTGAAGGACCAGACTAAGAGCGTAGCCAACGTCCCAACTTACGGTGTAAGGCATCGTGCCAAGGGGTGAATGGCCGTGGGACGTTAAACATGACGGCTTCAAACGATCCCTCCGGGGTACCTGCCAACCCCCCAGAGTAATCAGGCTTGCCCGAGTAAGGCGGCTCTGCTCGGGTTGACCTCTTTTCCGTCCACACTCGTGGGAATAACAATGGAAATTAACAAAAACAAACAAAAAAACAAAAACAAACCTATCGATGATTTGGGTATGGAGACTGGCGACGAGACACATGAGGGCTATACACCCACTCCTAGCGCTAGCCGAGCTAGCTCTGTTACGTCCCTTGTGGATGATGATAGACATCCTGCCAAAAGGAAAAGAACAACTGTTGAAGAAATTGATTTTGAAGAAATACGAGACAGAAACATATTGGATAAGGTCAAGTATGAAAGAGATGCCCTGGAAGCTTATTTGCTCAACGAGTCAAATAAAGTTAACAAAGTTGCCATTAAGTTTATCCTGGCAAAGTGGGCCACACTTGAATCGATGCTCCAACAACAGATCCTTGCGAAAGAGACTATCATGGCTCAGTATCAGGAACGCACATTATTGGAATCGGAACATCAGGCCACATATGCACAGGTTGCCTCTTCGACGACATGGGGATCCCCCACAGCCGGACAAGTACAAGGCAAAACTAAAGCACACAATAAAGCAAACACAGAACCACGGCGTGAAACGTTCCGTAGGGTAATGAAAAACCAAATGAAACCATTCTTATCAAGCCGCTAGAAGTAAACGATGTTAGGGGAAATGAAGAGTTTCGAAAGGACATAATGAAAGGACTAAAAGACGTGAGATCGAAGCTTAAAGTTACGTCAATGCGGCAAATGAGGAAGAAAGGTTTCACATTGAATATGGAAAGCCAGGATGATGTGAAGCTTGTGACGGATGCGAAGCTGGGCAATTTGAACCTAAAAGTAGAGCGACCTGAAAAGCAAAATCCAGCTATAATTATCTTTGATGTTGAAAACGATTACAGCAAGGAAGAACTGATGGACGACATGATATACAAAAACATTGGTACAGATGCAAATGAAGAAGAACGTAACTCTCTCCGGAAAAATATCATCTTCCGACACTCGTACAAAAATAAATCAGGAAAGACAAATTGGATTATACAATTACCAGCGAAAGAAATGAAACAACTGCTAGACCAGGGTAGGATATTCCTATTGTGGCGAACAGACCGACTGGCAGAATTCTTAAATATCACCAGATGTTTTAAATGGGTTTCGGGCATTTGGCACAAAATTGCTCTGAAAAAGAGCAGCTATGTGAACACTGCGGATCAAAGGATCACAACCGAAAAAACTGCGAACATAAAAGCGATCAAACTTGTGCAAATTGCAAAAGGAGCAAAAGGAAAGACACCAAACACCACGTTAAGAGCAGAGACTGCCCAGAATATATCAGGCAAGTACATTTTTATAAAAGAAAGCTAGAATGGCTCTAAAAATAGCACAAATTAATGCGCAAAGATCTGCAAGTGCGGCAAGTGAAATTTTAAAAATTATTCTAGAAAAAGGCCTGGATGTAACATGCATACAAGAGCCATATATATTGTGACGAGCTCGCGTTCTGCAAAATTTCGTAAAAAGCAGGTACCGACGAGCTGCCAGTCCAAAATCTCTGATGACGCCCAATTATCCAAATTTTTCTTTCATACCTTTTAGGCGCCAGGTGTTTCTACCAGCCCGCAAACACCAAGGGCACAGTCTCTTGAATTCTTACCCTCTCGCGATTACACGGCTAAACTCAGGAATGGGGGTGGGGGATTCGTAGGGCAAACATTGATCATTAAGACGATCCCGAAATCACGGGTGAGCACCACTGTTCAAATTTTCAACATACAATTTAATTCCCCTTTATTCGGGCAGCAACAATAATCTCATACAATTTTAGAAAATTTTACTCTACATTTATCGTACGCGTTCAGCTAATCGTTACGCTATTTGACCTTCGTGTTGACCAAGAGAGACACAGCTGCTTTCCGGAGACGCCGGAAAGCACAGCTAACGACTTGGGCCTACGAGGGGGTGCGGGACGGACACCCTCTACCACCCCGCGTACAACCACGGAGGGTCCGTACGTTGAATAAAAGAATTGCACCACGTGCGCCTACCTTCTCTATTCGCCGTTTCTCTCGTCCTTCGCGTCGCACCGCGGAACTCGGGCGTCGTCCCTCTCTCTCGCTCTCGCTCCTTCGTCGCTCCCTGGGGCTCGCTCTCTCTCCCTCGCACACACTCCAACTCGCGTAATCCTTCGCTTTGCGCTCTCTCTCTCTCTCTCTTCACTCGTCTCACTCACTCTACTCACTCTGTTCCTACTCTCTATACTCTTTACAATCTCACTTCCCAGCTCTAACTCTTTTCTTACTCTCCAACTCTGACTCACTCTTCGTCTCCAACTATCCACAATCTTTACTTCTTGAATTATACTCTCTATCGCCGCAACTTGCTCTAACGCTCGCCAAATTCTAACTAACTTAATCTAATTCTCGGCCGGTGTCCACTGGCTCGTGCGTTCTCCTCGCTCCCTTGTTCCTCTGCCGGCGAAGGTGGGGGTCTCGCGGCGATCGCTCCTCGATCGCCGGCACAGCCATCTCTCTCGCTCCTTCTCTCTCCGCTCAGCGTCGCTCTCTCTCATCGTTGCTACTGACGGTTGGCGACCGCTCCCTGTAATTAAAGGAAGCCTCGCCGACAGAGTGTGTCCTACTATCTCTCTTCTTTCCACGGGAGCGAGGCGTCACGACTCTGCTTGTTTTTCCGAATCTGTCTATCGAGCGCGCTCTGCGAGGAGAGTACTGCCTCGTCACAATATACAAAGGGAAAATACAGCGATACAACAATCCAAACTTGATCACTTTACACCCTGATGTTAACACACCCTGGGTCGGAATCGTAATTGATACAAGAAAGGTTAATGCCTTCAAGATAAAAGATGATGTAAATGAACATATAATTTGCGGCCATATCTCTACAAACAACGCAGAATTTTATATTATTAATGGATACTTCCAGCTAACATTGCCACTAGAAAGCTTTTTAACCAAACTTGAAAACATCTTAAACATACTCTCGCAACAAAAAATACTCATCTGTCTTGATGCAAATGCCAAATCTACATGCTGGTTTTCCACAAAAACAGACCACCGAGGAGAAACGATGGAGGATTTCATAATAACCAAAAATTTGAGTATTTTAAACCAACAAAGTGAGATAACAACCTTCTTTTCGCCGACGGCAGAATCAAATATAGATATCACTCTTGCTAGTCGGCTGTTAGTCCCCCACATCGGAAGCTGGATGGTTGCAGAAGACTGTGAAATCAGTGACCACAATATCATTTACACCACCTGCGAACGTACTAAGACATCGGATAGACTAAGTGTAATCAAAACAGATAGATATAACATAAGGAAAGCAGATTGGGAAAGTTTTGACAATCAGCTAAAAGAACATTTCAAGATATTAGTAGATGAACGCAGAACATCAACATCTGTAGAAAACTTCATGAGACAATGCAACAGGGCCTTAAAAAAACATGCGATGCAACAATCCCCAAAAAAAGCGAAAGGAACGAAATCAGTCCCATGGTGGAACCAAAAAATATAAATAAACTTCGCCAAGAAACAAAGGCGGCGAAAAGGCAGCTGGCAAGAGCGAGAAGGCTAAGAATCGGTGAGGAAAAAGTCCTAGCGGAAACATATCGGACAGCGAGAAACGCTTATGTAGCAGAAATTAGGAAAGAAAAGCAACAATCGTGGATGAATTTTGTCCGAATCGAAGGTAATAAAGACCCGTGGAGTATCCCCTATAAAATAGTAACGAGTAAAATAAAGGGTAAAACTGAGTTGGGACCACTTAAACTCCCAACTGGTTATTTAACCGCAACGTGGAGCCAGTCCGCCAAGGAACTACTAAAGAAATTCTTCCCCAAAGATAAGCGACAAACTGAAACTGAGCAGCAGCACGAAATCAGGAAAGAGACTTGTGAATATATAAATCACAACTTGGAAAGGGATATAACAAAAGAAGAAATCTCCGCGGCAATAAAGCACTGTAAATCAGGGAAGGCGTGCGGAATTGACGGATTCAGCGCAGAAATAATTAAGAGAACTTGGGAAACTGATAAAAACATCTTATTTACCTTATATAATCGATGTCTCCGTGATGCAATATTTCCGAAATGCTGGAAAACTGTTGATGTCAGAATAATCCTGAAAAGAAATGATGCCAAGAAAGATGAGTTATCGTCATATAGACCGATTGCACTACTACCAGTAATTATTAAGATATTTGAAAAAATAATAACAAATCGGATACAAGAGCAGTATGAGCAGAGCGGGCTAGCGAACGAACATCAATTCGGATTTAGAAAAGGTTTCTCGACGGAGGATGCTCTTATAAGGTTTAAGGGAGGAATAGAAAGGACAGAAAAGAAATACGTAATAGCTATTTTTATTGACATCAAAGGCGCGTTTTATGGTGGCCTGCTATAAAAGGAAGACTAGTAGCGGCCAAGTGCAGTTCGCTGTTGCTAAACCTTATAAACTCCTATTTTAAAAACAGAAAAATCATAATAAGAAATATACATGATTCCGTGAAATGCAAAGTAGAACGTGGCTGCCCGCAGGGATCAATAATCGGACCTCTTGCATGGAACTGGTGTCTTGACGAGCTTTTAAATCAAATAGAGCGAGACTTTAACCCACTAGAAGTAGAAACTACGGCCTATGCGTATGACCTGGTTTTCTGTGTTAAAGCCAACTCTAGAGCTGAAATCGAAAAACTAGGGTGCGAAGTAATCACGACATTAAAAAACTGGTGTACTAAAAATAAATTAATAATGTCGAAAAACAAAAGCAAAATTATGTCAATGAAAGGAATACTAACAATAAGGGGACGTATGCCAATCATAAAATTAGAAGGGAAAAATATGGAATTTACAGATGTATATAAATATTTAGGGGTAATTATTGATAAAAAAAACTCGAATTTAGCGTACACACTAAATACCTAAGAGAAAAAGTGGTCAATTACGCAATGAACATAAAGCGAATAGCTCACAAAGAGTGGGGACTAAAGAGAAAAGTGCTTGAAGTACTATACGAAGCAGTATGCAAACCCATTTGTACATATGGAACTACAATATGGCACACGAGAATAGGAAAAGCAAGGATAAGAAAGCATTTATATACACCTCAGAGAGCGTTTTTGATACTACTGACTAAAGCATGCAGAACAGCTTCGACGGTATCGACACAAATAATAGCGGGATGCTTACCCCTGGACCTAGAAATCAAAAGATTCGCTCTCGTTCGAAATGTCAAAAAAAATTTACCATATGTGTGGAATGGATACAGGCATGAACCAACTGATGAAAACGACAGCAGACACCTAGTACGAGAAACAAAGAAAATTAGGAATGAAATGTACACAGAATGACAAAGACAATGGAACGAGGAGACGCATGGACGCAACACATATAAATTTATCCCTAACGTTAACTTTGCCAGAGAAAGGAAATGGTTCAAACCCTCTATGAAGACAATGTTTCTATTAACTGGGTATGGGTCAATAAACTCCAGCTTATTCAACCGAGGACTGTGCGAAACAAATAAATGTCCATTCTGCGAACACAGAGAGGAGACTGTCGAACACATAATTTTTAATTGCCCAGAATACGAGGAATTTAGAGACCAAGATATACAAGAAAAAAGATACAACTGGGGCCGATTTATTGAAACCGAAGAAGACTATAATAATTTCTGCAATTATGCGACCTATGTGAACTTGGTAGCCGACTTTCGAATTTTTTTTTTTTAAATACTAGTCGATTGTACTCCGTTTGTACCCGTTTGTACCACTTTCATTTTCGTTTGTACCTCAAACCAAAAAAAATTACAGCATTTTCAAAATTCGAGCTGCACCCGACTTTCGAAATTCGAAATTTTTCCAACGGCATTCGATTCGTGGTCGTTAGTACCCGTTTGTACCACTTTCATTTTCAATTTTACTCAAACCCAAAAAAAGTTATGAAATTTTCAAAATTTTAAAATTTTTTCAATTTTCAAAATTTCGGAATTCTGACAACGGGGATCGAAGCGCAATCGTTAATACCCCCAGAAACCACTTTTATTTTCATTAGTACCTCGAACGGAAAAAAGTTATGAGGTTATGAAAATTTCGAAAATGTAACTTTTTCAATTTTCAACATTTTTTAATTCTGGTAACGGGAGTCGATGTGCAATCGTTTGTACCCCTAGGAATCACTTTTATTTTCGTTTGTACCTCAAACAGAAAAAAGTTATGAGGTTATGAAAATTTCGAAAATGTAACTTTTTCAATTTTCAAAATTGCTTAATTCTGGTAACGGGAGTCGATGTGCAATCGTTTGTACCCACAGGAATCACTTTTATTTTCGTTTGTACCTCAAACAGAAATAAGTTATAAAGTTTTGAAAATTTCAAAAATGTAACTTTTTCAATTTTCAAAATTTCTAAATTCTGGTAACGGGAATCGATGTGCAATCGTTTGTACCCACAGGAATCACTTTTATTTTCGTTTGTACCTCAAACAGAAATAAGTTATGAAGTTGTGAAAATTTCAAAAATGTAACTTTTTCAATTTAAAAATTTTTTTAATTCTGGTAACGGGAGTCGATGTGCAATGGTTTGTACCCCCAAAAATCACTTTTATTTTCATTTGTACCTCAAACAGAAAGAAGATACAAGGTTTACAACATGTCAACAATGTAACTTTTTCAATTTTCAAAATTTTTAAATTCTGGTAACAGGAGTCGATGTGCAATCGTTTGTACCCTCAGGAATCACATTAATTTTCGTTTGTACCTTAAACAGAAAAAAGTTATGAAATTTTAAAAATTTCGAAATTGTAACTTTTTCAATTTTCAAAATTTCTTAATTCTGGCAACGGGAATCGACGTGCAATTGTTTGTACCCACAGGAATCAGTTTTATTTTCGTTTGTACCTCAAACAGAAATAAGTTATGAAGTTGTGAAAATTTCAAAAATGTAACTTTTTAATTTAAAAATTTTTTTAATTCTGGTAACGGGAGTCGATGTGCAATCGTTTGTACCCCCAGGAATCACTTTTGTTTTCGTTTGTACCTCAAACAAAAAAAAGTTATGAAGTTCTGAAAATTTCAAAAATGTAACTTTTTAATTTAAAAATTTTTTTAATTCTGGTAACGGGAGTCGATGTGCAATCGTTTGTACCCCCAAAAATCACTTTTATTTTCGTTTGTACCTCAAACAGAAAGAAGATACAAGGTTTACAACATGTCAACAATGTAACTTTTTCAATTTTCAAAATTTTTAAATTCTGGTAACAGGAGTCGATGTGCAATCGTTTGTACCCTCAGGAATCACATTAATTTTCGTTTGTACCTTAAACAGAAAAAAGTTATGAAATTTTAAAAATTTCGAAATTGTAACATTTTCAATTTTCAAAATTTCTTAATTCTGGCAACGGGAATCGACGTGCAATTGTTTGTACCCCCAGGAATCACTTTTATTTTCGTTTGTACCTCAAACAGAAATAAGTTATAAAGTTTTGGAAATTTCAAAAATGTAACTTTTTCAATTTTCAAAATTTCTTAATTCTGGTAACGGGAATCGATGTGCAATCGTTTGTACCCACACGAATCACTTTTATTTTCGTTTGTACCTCAAACAGAAATAAGTTATGAAGTTCTGAAAATTTCGAAAATGTAACTTTTTCAATTTTCAAAATTTCTAAATTCTGGTAACGGCAGTCGATTTGCAATCGTTTGTACCCCCAGGAATCACTTTTGTTTTCGTTTGTACCTCAAACAAAAAAAAGTTATGAAGTTCTGAAAATTTCGAAAATGTAACTTTTTCAATTTTCAAAATTTCTAAATTCTGGTAACGGCAGTCGATTTGCAATCGTTTGTACCCCCAGGAATCACTTTTGTTTTCGTTTGTACCTCAAACAAAAAAAAGTTATGAAGTTCTGAAAATTTCAAAAATGTAACTTTTTAATTTAAAAATTTTTTTAATTCTGGTAACGGGAGTCGATGTGCAATCGTTTGTACCCCCAAAAATCACTTTTATTTTCGTTTGTACCTCAAACAGAAAGAAGATACAAGGTTTACAACATGTCAACAATGTAACTTTTTCAATTTTCAAAATTTTTAAATTCTGGTAACAGGAGTCGATGTGCAATCGTTTGTACCCTCAGGAATCACATTAATTTTCGTTTGTACCTTAAACAGAAAAAAGTTATGAAATTTTAAAAATTTCGAAATTGTAACATTTTCAATTTTCAAAATTTCTTAATTCTGGCAACGGGAATCGACGTGCAATTGTTTGTACCCCCAGGAATCACTTTTATTTTCGTTTGTACCTCAAACAGAAATAAGTTATAAAGTTTTGGAAATTTCAAAAATGTAACTTTTTCAATTTTCAAAATTTCTTAATTCTGGTAACGGGAATCGATGTGCAATCGTTTGTACCCACACGAATCACTTTTATTTTCGTTTGTACCTCAAACAGAAATAAGTTATGAAGTTCTGAAAATTTCGAAAATGTAACTTTTTCAATTTTCAAAATTTCTAAATTCTGGTAACGGCAGTCGATTTGCAATCGTTTGTACCCCCAGGAATCACTTTTGTTTTCGTTTGTACCTCAAACAAAAAAAAGTTATGAAGTTCTGAAAATTTCGAAAATGTAACTTTTTCAATTTTCAAAATTTCTAAATTCTGGTAACGGCAGTCAATTTGCAATCGTTTGTACCCCCAGGAATCACTTTTGTTTTCGTTTGTACCTCAAACAAAAAAAAGTTATGAAGTTCTGAAAATTTCAAAAATGTAACTTTTTAATTTAAAAATTTTTTTAATTCTGGTAACGGGAGTCGATGTGCAATCGTTTGTACCCCCAAAAATCACTTTTATTTTCGTTTGTACCTCAAACAGAAAGAAGATACAAGGTTTACAACATGTCAACAATGTAACTTTTTCAATTTTCAAAATTTTTAAATTCTGGTAACAGGAGTCGATGTGCAATCGTTTGTACCCTCAGGAATCACATTAATTTTCGTTTGTACCTTAAACAGAAAAAAGTTATGAAATTTTAAAAATTTCGAAATTGTAACATTTTCAATTTTCAAAATTTCTTAATTCTGGCAACGGGAATCGACGTGCAATTGTTTGTACCCCCAGGAATCACTTTTATTTTCGTTTGTACCTCAAACAGAAATAAGTTATAAAGTTTTGGAAATTTCAAAAATGTAACTTTTTCAATTTTCAAAATTTCTTAATTCTGGTAACGGGAATCGATGTGCAATCGTTTGTACCCACACGAATCACTTTTATTTTCGTTTGTACCTCAAACAGAAATAAGTTATGAAGTTCTGAAAATTTCGAAAATGTAACTTTTTCAATTTTCAAAATTTCTAAATTCTGGTAACGGCAGTCGATTTGCAATCGTTTGTACCCACACGAATCACTTTTATTTTCGTTTGTACCTCAAACAGAAATAAGTTATGAAGTTCTGAAAATTTCGAAAATGTAACTTTTTCAATTTTCAAAATTTCTAAATTCTGGTAACGGCAGTCGATTTGCAATCGTTTGTACCCCCAGGAATCACTTTTGTTTTCGTTTGTACCTCAAACAAAAAAAAGTTATGAAGTTCTGAAAATTTCGAAAATGTAACTTTTTCAATTTTCAAAATTTCTAAATTCTGGTAACCGGAATCGATGTGCAATCGTTTGTACCACCAGAAATCACTTTTATTTTCGTTTCTACCTCAAACAGAATGAAGATAGAAGATTTACAAAATTTCAAAAATTTAACTGTTTCAATTTTTTCAATTTCTAGAAATACCTTAACTTCCACAATTTTCACAATTTCTTAGTAGTTGGCAGATACCAAGGATGCACCACGTTATTGAGGTTACCCGGCATGGCATCCCATATCAATTTCTAACGTTTTTTTTTTTTTTTTTTTTTTTTTAACGTGAGGGAATGCATTTACGCACCGACACCTCCGCCCTGAGTGCAATGGACGTGGGTAGTGTGGGACTAACCGCCGGTGTTCGGTGTAAGACCGGGGGACTACTCACTAAACCCCTCACGATTTTGACGTCTCGCCGTCTTGTCAGTAAAGTTATGGGGAGGCTTGTACTTCCGCAACTTTGTGAGCGGAACCTGACAACCTAATATTTCTCCAGCCAATGCTAAAATAATAGAGCAATGTTAAAAATCTCAGATTTCAAAAAGGCCTTTATCGTCATCATTTTTATATCCTCAGCATGGCGGGGTTGGAAAGGGCTTCGTCCTAAACCTGGACCAAGTCCAGGTCCACGATGAAGCCCTCTCCAACCCCGCCATTCTGAAAATATAAAAACACACCGTCGTGCGTCGTACGTAGGAAAATATGTTATTACTTTTCTATATTATTACTTTTCTTTTACGTAGTATAATATATGTATTCTTTGCTTTTGAAGCAGTTTTCGTTGTGACGCCAAAAGGGGTTTCTTATTTGAGCTTAAGTCATCATGGATTTCCCATTTTCCAGTTATTCTACGGATAAACGGGAAATAATGGCCTATGCCGCTTCCGTTTTTGTTTGTTCCACCGCTATAGATAAACGCAGCTACTAGCTTGTAATCTACGTTGGAAACTGTTAATTTGGTTGGGAGTTCACTTATAGTGAACTCCATATTTTTCGGCGAGAATCCTAATCTCGTTGCCAATTCAGGGCTCTCGAGACACTCGATATCTATAAAGATATGGTGTCCGCCAACTGAATTAATAGCGAGATCGCCCTTGCAGCGCTTGCATGTTCGATGTTGCAATTCGCAGAACTCGTCTACCGCGTTTTGAAGCCCTCGCATGCCGTTGGTATAGAATGGCAACGAGCTTACTTCTAAAACGGGCATGATCTTCTTTTTCTCGTGACCACAGTTGGAGGCGCAGAGTTCATTGTATTCTAATGAAGGCTCATTCTTTAAGAGATGCCGAGAAATCAGAGACGATAAATTATCGGCACAATCGAGTTTCCCGTTCTTAGGCTTCACGATTTTATATAAAATTTCCGCTCGCTGAGCGTACATTTTTTGGGAAATTCCGTTTATGGATAGCGTTTTGACAAAGTGAAACGTTTCGTTACGTGAATTCGCGACGTAGTCGTGGTATCCCGGCCAGTCACGGTAAGCCGCTAGAACGGCCTGAACTATGGAATCAAATGGACAGGTATTCACCACGTGTAATACCTGTTGGCCTACTTTCAGCGGGTGCAATGTGCTACCGTTCTGCAATATCGGTACTGCCCGATCAAATTTTGGCCTTTTGTGAATACTTTCGATATCGGGACACGCTGTTAAGTATTTGCCCCTTTTTCTCAACGGAAGGTTCAGGCCTCTCCACGTTTCGACTTCGTTAAGGGCATTAATTTCCTTTGCAACAGAATTTGCGTCCGTAAGGGAATTCATTTCTACGTCTACAGAATCTTCTATAGAACGTTTTCTTGTCAGTGATGTTTGCAGAGATTGCTCATTTATTGCGCAATTATCGCTCGAATCAAGAGAAGTAATCGTGCTGTCCGCAATAGTGGAATTATCGAAACCGCTCTTTATATTCGGCACAATCGAATGTTCGTTTCCCGAATGTGTATCGTTTTCTCCTACGAAAGGGGCATTCAATATTTTCACCGTGCCAGATATGGATTTGAGGTGCATAATGAGAAATTTGTCAACTCTGATTGATTTGACACCTTTCGCAATGAATCTTTTTAATTGTCGGAAATATTCTTCACTACGAGCGGAAGTTGCAACGTTGGCAGTCATAACATTTGTCCACAGGACGAAATGTTTACTTATCCGTAACAGATTTTTTCCAAATTCCTCACAAAAATAAGAGTTCGGCCGATCTCCGCGTAATGATTTCCGGCTTTCAGATTCTAGTTTTTCGAGAAGGCTCTGTATCCTGCTACCGGCTTTTGAACTATCAGGTTCGTCTTCTTTGAATGAAACGGAGAAGTCATCTGTAGACGGTTCGCTTGGCCGTTCTATAGTTTTTATACTGCTGAAAAGTCTCTGCTGGGCGGCAAAGCAATGATTGGAACTATCAATAACGTCTTCAGTTTTAGAGAAAGCCACGGATAAAACATCTCTGCAAATCGTAATGAAGTTGTCTATAGTTCCGCAATTTGTCAGAAGGCCTACGCAACGGACAAAAAAATCTTTCCCGCTCTGCTGTGTTCTTTTGAAACATTTCCAGCGGCAGACTAATTTAATTAAATGCGCAATGTCGATGCGTAAGATGCGAATCGGCGTTGTACGACTTGTCGTTGATGTTAAGATTCCGATACATTGTTCTACATACGATCCCAAATCGGTATTATTGAATGCCAGTGAAGCAGCGTTTAAAAGCGCGAGAGAATAGTCCATAACTATCTCTTGTGGGTAAGGCACACCGGAGCGTAGCCACTCACGCATCCAATATGATAACAAATTGGCCTCGTGTTTTTCGGAAACCATTTGAAAAATGGGCAATACTTTCTCGCCTACTGCAGCAACAGCTTGATATAGAAATATCGCGTGTTTCGAGCCATCCGGTTTAACGAGCGACGCTGCCAGAGAACCCGTTTCATCGATGCTTATACTGCGTATGCGGTTACTTATCGACAATTTTTTATATAAAAGTCTGTTCCGGACTCCAATACATAACGAAAAATCTATCGATCCCTATTTCTTTCAAGCAACCCGCAAATTCTAACTCATATTTTAAATTAATTATAGATTTCACCGGATCGGTAACGCCCTTCACACCTAATTCGGCGTCGTGATCCAGCTGTTTGGCTTTGCGAAGCACATTCTCTCCGTACAGATGTGCTGGTTCGACGTCGCCAAATTGCATCACGGTATTCGCTTTTTCACGACGCCAATTATAAGTTGACGTTCCTTTTAATTCTTTGACAACGTCTTTGCGTTCTTCGCCTTTCAATTGACGCTTTTCTGTATACGTTACATCACGAGTATCGTGGGTCGATACATGAACTTGAAGCCCATCTTCTTCTGGACCGATTAGACTATACAGATTAATCGCGTTACCGCATTCTTTACAATCCGCGTGAATTTTAAAGAAATGTTCTCCCTGAATGGTGCTAACCCTACCATTCTTAAAGTTAAAGGGACACGGTAGTTTCAGGTATCCCATAACTGTGCGTAGAGCACGTCGGCCCAACCTGGTTTCAAAACGTTATATTCGCGATTTTTGTATAATCGCGTTTCCGGCTCGATTTGTCTCCAAACCTTTGTTGGAATGACAAATTGCGCGCGCAATGGAGGTAAAGTTGCATGCGCATCCATCGACCAATTCGACTGATTACTTCTGTCCATTTCAGCGTTCAAACTCGTTTCTAATTTTTCGAACACCTCGCTCTTTAGCAACTTACGAAGAATTCCATTACGATTCTGTGAAATATATAAATAAACATATTTCTTGCTCATCTGTCCATCTAAAAGATGGGTCGCCTCTTGCCATACATCGTCTGTTAATGGGCGCATTCTGCCAGACTCATTGATAAAATCTAACCCACGTAAGCATACGGCTATGTCATCGACAGATAGCTTCGCTTTCCGCGGCATGTTCGAACCAAGTTATTTAAACCGATTGAAAACCGTGCTCAAGACAGTGTATCTTTTAGAAACACAGAAACAATATCACAAAAATATAGAAAAACAAATTAATAAAGATAACAAAAAATCAAAGATAGAAAAGTTCGATCAATCCTCTACACCAAGTGAATGCAAGCGCAAAATCACTAACGTAAGTATTATACTTCGTGTGCGCTCACTACTGCTCTTGTGAATTCTAGCGAAAACGGTAACTCCACAGCAAAGTCGATTCTGTTATGTGAAACTCCACGAAACGTGGAGTACGTAGTAGGGTGCGTATTATGGCCACCCCCACTCCGCGGCTACCGAGTGTCCGTGGCTCGACGGCGTAGAGGCTGTCCGACCTCCGAATAAGAGACCAAATGCCCACAAGAGGAAGAATTTTTCGTACGCTCCGTGGTCGGTACCTCCGTCTGTCTCTCTCACTCTTTTTCGCAGACTGGTTTCTTAACCAGGCGTTCCGCATAATAATTTTTCTTTCTCTGACATGACAACCACTCGACGCGCGGAGTAATAAAAAAGGGAATTTCCGAATTTTTAGTGCGTCACGGGTCGAGGCGTACGCATCCTTCGGCGTGAATATAATCATCCTCACATTTGGCGAGCAGATACGATAATTTCTATTTCTTTCAAACCCAAACCGTACGGTCTTTGTTCTTGTTTAGAATTTCAGACATTGTAAAAAAAAGAGTAAAATAAAGTGTACGTCCAGACACTATATTGTACTCTTTTTCGCACACCATCATGGAGGACCATTGTCTAACCTAATAAAAAGGATTAACCTCCGCGCACTCGGCGCTCGAGTGAAGGGCGGACACTTTTTATTATAGGGATTGACGCGTCACGAGAATTTTCCGGCGGTCAATTTTGGGTCCGACAGTGATGTGCGCGTTGCACCCTTCTCTCCCAACAATCCTCCCAATCTCCTATTTCTGATTGGGAATGAGAAAAACAATCTTCCTCCCCTCTTAATTTTCACCAATGGTGTTTTCCGAAAAAATTAGAGTTTCACCCCTCTCTCTTCGTTCGAGGACTTCTCATCATCAACTCATCTACAACCCCGACAGGTGGAAGTTTTTATCGCGTGGTCCCGAAGTATCGCAGCGCTTCCTTTGATTGAGTTCCTTAACACCAAATTAAATAAAAACATGTGCAGCACTCGCACCAAATCGACAACAAAATCAAAAACAATAATTGACGCTGTATTTCAAAGATATATTGATCAACTCCAAACCAAAGCATTTATTTCGTACTTTAGTTGCCATAAGCCGCTCGTGTCATTTGTTGATATTGAAAACAAGGATTTTTCTTTCTCTGACAGGATGACCACTCGATGCGCAGAGTAATAAAGAAGGGAATTTTTAATGCATCACGGGAATAATAAAATGTAAAATAAGTTTTAAACTTTGTACCAATATTGTAATAAATAAACCCTATAATTATCACACTCCTGCTTCAGCATTCGTCGCATTCTTTCACAGTTTAGTTTTCTAAAAGTTTCATCACTTATGAGGCATTTCGCATGAAGTCATCCAGCCTAAAACATAAAAGTTTTATAATCGTCTTGAAATTTTTATGGTCGATAGTGCTATTGATAGTGAAGCTTCAGCAAACATTTTAAGGCTCTAGCTCAAATAGTTGCCTAGCAATAGGGGCTCAAATTTGTACCATATTTATCCGTCGTGGCAACATTCCCAGGTTTGTATCTTCCCGACAAATATAGCGATTTTAAAAAGTCAGGAGTGATTTTTAAAGCATCTTCTGCGTACTTTAAGAATATATTTTTTATTTTTAATAAAATTAATAAGTTCATAACAATTTTTTAAGGTTAATGTTAAAAATGACTTTTTCTCAAAGATCGACACCTTCGATTTTTATAAAAAAAATTTATAAAATAGTAGGGTTCTTTCTGAACAAAAAAGTATATAATGTCCAAGATGGGTCGGACCTTAGTTTTGGAGATACAGTAGGATTTACCAACGAGCGGGCGTTTCACGTAGTGCTCACGTAGAGCTCAAGCCCGAACGTAGCCTGGAGGGTCGCCGCGCGACACTACGCGAAGCGCCCGCTCGCTGGTAAATCCTACTGTATCTCCGAAACTAAGGTCCGGCCCATCTTGGACATTATATACTTTTTTGTTCAGAAAGAACCCTACTATTTTATAAATTTTTTTATAAAAATCGAAGGTGTCGATCTTTGAGAAAAAGTCATTTTTATCATTAACCTTAAAAAATTGTTATGAACTTATTAATTTTATTAAAAATAAAAAATATATTCTTAAAGTACGCAGAAAATGCTTTAAAAATCACTCCTGACTTTTTAAAATCGCTAGATTTTTCGGGAAGATACAAACCTGGGAATGTTGCCACGACGGCCAATATGGTACAAATTTGAGCCCCTATTGCTAGGCAACTATTTCAGCTAGAGCCTTAAAATTTTTTCTGAAGCTTCACTATCAATAGGACTATCGACCATAAAAATTTCAAGACGATTAAAAAACTTTTATGTTTTAGGCTGGATGACTTCATGCGAAATGCCTCTTATACCGCGTGTCAACTGTACATATATTTTTCTTATAAATTCTAACGAAATTGATAACTCTACAACAAAGTCGATGCAAGCTAAAAATTAAAAACTAATATCTTTCACGAACACCAGTACTGTGGATACTAGTATGTACATACTCGTACAATAATGGCGTGCCAGGATCGTGGCGATTGTCGTCGCCTGCCTTAATAGATTGTTACATAAACTTCAAGGCTGACGTGTGAGCATTTTTGCGCATATACCAAAACCATTTCAAAATTAAAGACAGCTAACATTATTTTTTTTAATGATCTAGGAGTCAAATTAAATTTTCGAGATTGTCAAAATTCTGTATCTTCTTTCTGTTTGAATTACAAATGAAAACAACGGTGATTCCTGGGGGTACAAATGACTGCACATCGACTCCCGTTACCAGAATTTAGAAATTGTGAAAATTAAAAAAGTTACATTTTGAAATTTTGTAAACCTTGTATCTTCTTTCTGTTTGAGGTACAAATGAAAATAAAAGTGACTCCTGGGGGTACAAACGATTGCACATCGACTCCCGTTACCAGAACTAAGAAATTTTTTAAATTGAAAAGGTTACATTTTTGAAATTTTTACAACTTCATAACTTATTTCTGTTTGAGGTACAAACGAAAATCAATGTAATTTCTGGTGGTACAAACGATTGCACATCGATTCCCGTTACCAGAATTTAGAAATTTTGAAAATTGAAAAAGTTACATTTTCGAAATTTTTATAACCTCATAACTTTTTTCTGTTTGAGGTACAAACGAACATGAAAGTGATTCCTAGGGGTACAAACGATTGCACATCGACTCCCGTTACCAGAATTAAAAAATTTTAAAAATTGAAAAAGCTACATTTTTAAAATTTTGAAAATTTCATAACTTATTTCTGTTTGAGGTACAAACAAAAATCAATGTGATTCCTGGTGGTACAAACGATTGCACATCGATTCCCGTTACCAGAATTTAGAAATTTTTACAATTGAAAAAGTTACATTTTCGCAATTTTTAGAACTTCATAACTTTTTTTTGTTTGAGGTACAAACGAAAATAAAAGTGATTCCTGTGGGTACAAACGATTGCACATCGACTCCCGTTACCAGAATTAAGAAATTTTGAAAATTGAAAAAGTTACATTTTCGAAATTTTGATAACCTCATAACTTTTTTCTGTTTGAGGTACAAACGAAAATAAAAGTGATTCCTGGGGGTACAAACGATTGCACGTTGATTCCCGTTGCCAGAATTAAGAAATTTTGAAAATTGAAAAAGTTACATTTTTGAAATTTTCAAAACTTTATAACTTATTTCTGTTTGAGGTACAAACGAAAATAAAAGTGATTCCTGTGGGTACAAACGATTGCACATCGACTCCCGTTACCAGAATTCAGAAATTTTGAAAATTGAAAAAGTTACATTTTCAAAATTTTCATAACCTCATAACTTTTTTCTGTTTGAGGTACAAATGAAAATAAAAGTGATTCCTAGGGGTACAAACGATTGCACATCGACTACCGTTACCAGAATTTAGAAATTTTGAAAATTGAAAAAGTTACATTTTCGAAATTTTTAGAACTTCATAACTTTTTTTCTGTTTGAGGTACAAACGAAAATAAAAGTGATTCCCGTGGGTACAAACGATTGCACGTCGATTCCCGTTACTAGAATTAAGAAATTTTGAAAATTGAAAAAGTTACATTTTCGAAATTTTCATAACCTCATAACTTTTTTCCGTTCGAGGTACTAACGAAAATAAAAGTGGTTTCTGGGGGTACTAACGATTGCGCTTCGATCCCCGTTGTCAGAATTCCGAAATTTTGAAAATTGAAAAAGTTAGATTTTTAAAATTTTGAAAATTTCATAACTTTTTTTGGGTTTGAGTAAAATTGAAAATGAAAGTGGTACAAACGGGTACTAACGACCACGAATCGAATGCCGCTGGAAAAATTTCGAATTTCGAAAATCGGGTGCAGCTCGAATTTTGAAAATGCTGTAATTTTTTTTGGTTTGAGGTACAAACGAAAATGAAAGTGGTACAAACGGGTACAAACGGAGCACAATCGACTAGTATTAAAAAAAAAAAATTCGAAAGTCGGCTGCCAAGTTCACATAGGTAATTATGCGGCGAAAGTTTTTGACAAAAGGAAAGCACGAATCCAAGAACACATAGTAGATGAGAGTACGCCTCCACGCGGCGGGGACGGTAACACATAAACAAATAGAAATGTGGCTAAGATACTCTAAAATTAAAATTAAATAAACACCCAGCAAATTGTAATAAAGTGACACTCGACACAAAAAAAAGGAGAAAAAAGGCAGCAATTAGTGCAAACTCCAAAGCTACAGTATAAAGAGAGACTAAATAAAAAAATAAAAAAATGTCCTATGTATAAGCGTTAGCAACTCCATTAGCTCCGGTTCATTTTGTCTTAGTATTGTGGCGTCCGATGTTGTTGCTTCGTCCATCTGTCCATTTTGTATGCCCGTCGTGTTTTCGACATCGTAGGCGGAGGTCGCGAAGCTTACTCCGCTCCCTGCGCTCGACGCGCTGTCCGTCCTATGTCGTTCCGGTAAACGTAATGTGTCCCTCCCTGTACTATGAGTTGTTTTTTGTTTGTTAATATATTTATCCATGTTATTCTCACGAATATTCAAGGAAAAAACGGTCCGACCCCACAGAGCCTGATTGTGGGGGTAATGCTGATTACTATGGGGTTTCGCCCGGTTCCCCATAGGCATCGTGAAAGGCACTTTAACCCAAGTACCATCCAGCCCTCGGCACGATAGCTTCCGCCCTAGCTTGGGGAGTGGTCCGCGACAGGGCCTTAGGTCGCCTAGACCAGTTTTTACGCCGGTCGGCTTCCTTATAGCACCCGTTGACCAGAGAATTCCGCAAATTCGCAATTCGCAAACAAAGTAATGTTTGCGAGAACATAAATTGACAACTAACAAAGGAGAACGGTACCTCTCAAATCTGCTTTGATAAGAGCGAAGCACTAGTAGGAATCAATAACCCTGGCGGAGCAGCACAATACTTCGGTATTGTGACAGCGGAGTCAGCGGGTGAGCAACCTCTAGGGCAAACTCGAATCAGATTAACCTACCGGGGTCGAAGAAGAAGCAGGAGGCGCAGCAAGAATCAGGAGGCGCAGCAGAATTCAGAGTCCCACCAATCACTATCAGGTGGAGAAAGAACCAGGAGGCGCAGACCTAAGCTGGAGCGCAGGATCGGCAAAGCGCAGTCACGTAGCACGGTATCCTTGATAATCACCTGAAAACGGCAACGCAATCAACAAAAAAGAAAAAACTCACAACACAAATCAGAAAATAACTCACTTATGATCCAAAGGCAAGAGCACGGTCATATCAAATTCAAGTAAGAAGGAAGAAAGACCGTTGACAAACCAGACGGCGTGCCAACACCTGAAAAGATAAAAAAGGAGATAAAATAAACGACCCAAGCGAACGCGCGCACCAGAATAATACTTACCAATTTAAGTATCCCGAAAGGACGAGGAAGAACACCTTTAAACGCACTAAAAACCAAAAATCCGTATAAAACAGTAATAACACTCGCGCGCACATGTCACGGCCGCGGCCATATTGATTTCAGATACGCCATCGATTAACGTATCAGCATTGACCGGGAACTCGCTGTGATCACAGCGCCGGGGTGCTTATCGCGGCTAATTAAGCGAACCGTGGGTACTTAGCGAGAGTACACGCTACGGCTCACGCGACATATTTCGTGTATCGATAAGAAGTAATAAAATCTAATTTACCAACACCTTCCTTCGTCTCGACTACTTGACTTTCCTCGCGTCCTCACACGAATTACGTTTCATTTGGCGCCCGAACAGGGACGCGAGCAAGGTTAAGAGACGACGAGGTAATCCAAAAGAATGGACGAAAATCGAAATATGCGCGAAACTAGCCCGGAAATAGGAGAGGGTGATCCAACAGCGGACCACGACAACGAGGAAGATGTTACCAATTTCACAGAGGAAATGCACCTCGAGTTAGAGGAATCAATTAAACTCCTGACGCGACAAATCAAAGAACTGACAAACAACCAGAACCGCGAGCGAATCTTAAGAGCAGAGAATATCAAGGATCAGGACGAGAAATGCGTCCTTCGCTGCAGACAGACCCAGGAATTCGCCCGGTTGGAATGCCAGGAAGAATTAGATCGCGTCGTAGCACAAACGGACAGAAAAATAACGATCGCACAAGACACAATAGCTGCAAATCTCGAAGCAATGGATAGAGAAAGAAAAGCGGACTTCGACGCCGTCGAAAAAAAACTACAGCGAACAATGACGAGCATGTCGCAGGTCAATGAAAATCTGAAGAAGACCGCGACAGTGGTCCAAGAAAATCGAGACCGAATAGATGCATATGAGGACGAATTACGAACGCAACTATCACAAACGATAAATCTAGCGCAAAGTGGAATGAATATGAGCCAGATGTATGTGGCCAAACAACAGCCACCATCGTTCAGCGGAGATGGTCAAGGACGCCCGATGAGATATCTACGAGAACTTGAGCAGTTCTGGAAAATTACAGGAAATATGGACCTGCACTATCTCATAGGGCAGTCACTAAAAGGCGCCGCAAAAGACTGGTGGAGGGTCGTGGAAGACGACGTGCACTGTGTTGAATGAGTGTGTTTAGCGCACTCGAATCTCCTGCTCGTGAGGGCGCTTCTGTACGGGGTTCGGGTGAGCCGTGTGGTTTGAGAGAGGGCGCTGCGGTAGTGTGGAGCGTGCAAGCGGAAAGAGGCGGGACTGTCGTCACTTCCGCCCGCACGGTTTAGGTGAGCGAACGTGTCTGAGAGAGTGTTCTTATCCTTTTGCATAGCATTAAAAATAAATACAAATCGAACTAGATCTCCAGTGAGATCGAACAATCCAACGCCGTAGTACTTTCTTTCGATCCATCAACCTTCCAACAGGTTATGGGCCCAGGCGTTTGAAGAAAGGAATAAAGTGGTGTGAAAAGTTCGGTGAAGTGCTCGTGCAACAAGTTGGTCGAGACGCGAGGCGCGTGGCGGCCATTGTGCGCGTGGGTCTCGTCGTGAGGAGACGTAATAGTTTTTTTCCACAAGAATATCGTGTGCGGTCGAACAGAGAGATGGCGAGTGACGTTTCGGTGAGGCACATAGAGAAATTGGATGGCACGAATTTCGTAACATGGAAATTCGAGGTGGTGTCATTGTTTCGGGCTGCTCGAGTGCTTGGCGTCGTGGCCGGTACGGACACGTTGGCCGCCGACGCGACGGCGGTTGTGAGGGACACGTGGGAGGAAAAAGACGCGTACGCGAAAGTGTTAATATCTACGACTCTCGAGAGATCGCAGAAGATTTCTTTAGTAACGTGTCAGACGTCGAAGGAAATGTGGGACGCGTTGTGTAGCCAGTATGAGCAAAAGTCTGCTTCAAGCAAGCTCTTGTTACTGAAGAAGTTCCAATCGTATAAAATGGAACAGGGTGACACAGTGGTGCAATACGTAGCAAAAATCAAGAGTTTAGCGCTGCAATTAAAAGAAGTGGGACGAGAAATGCCGGATGACATCGTCATGGCAACTATTCTAGCCGGTCTTCCCTCAAGTTTCAGCGGGTTTCTGTCATCGTGGGATAACGTCGACGAAGAGAAACAGACAGTAGCGAGACTGACAGAGAGGCTCGTGAACGAGGAAGCGAGACACGGGGCGACCGGTGAGACGATGGAAGTGCTGAGCGTGTTAAAAAATACTGGTGCAAAGAAAAAGACGATCTCGAAACAGAAGGACAAAAAGGACTTAAAAAACGTGAAGTGTTTCAAATGTCATGAGAGGGGACATTTCGCGCGCGAGTGCCCACAAAAGAAGAAGAGTGGGGGTGACCGTGAAAAGGACAACTCGCAGAGTTTCGTGCTGGTGGCTGAGCTGAGAGAGGGGGAATCCTTGGCGCCGAACCGGCATGTCGGCGTCACAGCGGAACAGGCCAGGCGTCTTCTCGAGGTCGATAAGGCAGGAGTCTGGCTTGGCGACAGTGGGGCGACCAACCACGTGTGTTACCGACGTGAGTGGTTCGAGAGCCTTCGTACGAGTGTTGGTGGGACAGTGAGGCTTGGAAACGACGTTGAGTGCAAAGTTGAAGGAGAAGGAAATATTAATCTCGAAGCATACGTCGACGGCCGATGGCAACACGTACTCATCGAACACGTGTTGTATGTGCCCGAGTTGAAGAAAAATCTGCTCTCTATGGGAGCATGCGCAAAGAAAGGCTGCTACATTGTAATGGACGATGATTATCTAACAGTTATCAAACGAAGAGATGAAGTCGTGGTAATGGCCGGTGTGAGTCAAGGTGGTACGATTTATCGTATGCTCGTACGAACAGTGGTGCCGGGAGAAAAAGCTGAAGCGAATTCGTCGTCGGCAGATTTGAAAACGTGGCACGAGCGTCTCGGCCATGTCGGGGCATGCGCACTCGAGGACATGGTGAGAAAAGGACTCGTGACAGGTGTGGAAATGAAAAACTCAAAAAAGTTTTTTTGTGAATCGTGTCAGTTCGGAAAGGCGCACGTTAAGACATTCAAAGGGAAGTCGAGTTCGCGTGAAGTGAAGCCGGGTGAGTGCGTTCATACGGATGTGTGCGGGCCTATCCAAGTACAATCACAGGGTGGCGCGAGTTATTACGTGACGTTTATAGATGAAGCTTCGGGTTTTTGTCATGTTTACTTCGTCAAAAATAAAAGTGAAGTTCTCGGAAAATTCAAAATATACGATCAACTCGTTGAAAACAAGTTCGGGTCGAGGTTGAAGATAGTGAGATCGGACAATGGCGGCGAATACAGAAACAAGCAATTCGCAGAGTATCTCGAAAAACGTGGGATACGAATGGAAAACTCGGCGCCGCACACACCGCAACAGAATGGTAAGGCCGAGAGGGCAAACCGAACTATTTTCGAAAGCGCTAGAACGATGTTGAGAGCGAAAAATCTTCCGAAGCTGTTGTGGGCGGAAGCTGTCAACACTGCGGTGTATGTGCTCAACAGAACGACGCATTCCAGTGGGAAAAATGTCTAAACGGCGTATGAACAGTGGACCGGAAGGAAGCCTGATCTCGGTCATGTGCGGGTATTCGGGACGACTGCGTATGCGCACATTCCAAAGCAATTTCGTAGGAAGCTTGACGACAAAGCGAAGAAATTGTTGCTCGTGGGATACCAGGATGAGTCCTCAAACTATCGTTTGTACGATCCGGCAAAAAGAACTCTAACAGTCTCTCGAGACGTTGTGTTCAACGAGAAGGTGAGCAGCGAAAATCTAGACGAAGCGAGCTCCGAACAAGAGGAGGTGAATTTCAAACGAAAACAGGAGGTTGCCGATGTCGTGAACGATGAGAAAGATCAGGATCAACGTGAAGAGGTGCGCATCGAGCAGCAAGAGGAAAACGAGGAACAACGCAACGTAGCGGCAGGACCACGGCTGCGTGATCGCAGTCGGATTCATCCACCGGCAAGGTATCTATGTGAAATTGATTTTGCAGAATATCAGGTACCAGAGACGTTCAAGGAAGCTGTTAGCAGTCCAGATAAAGAAGAATGGTCGAAGGCTATCGAAAAAGAACTTGAAGCACACAAGGACAACGGAACTTGGACAATTGTTGAAAAGGAGCCCGGAGATAAGTTGATAGATTCGAAATGGGTGTTTAAAATCATCCAGGGGTCAACAGCGGGTGAGTGTCGGTTCAAAGCACGTCTGTGCGCTCGGGGGTTTTTACAGCGACAGGGCGTGGACTATAACGAGACATTCGCGCCAGTCATTCGATACGATTCTCTTCGAGTTTTCTTAGCTATGACGACTCAAAAGGACTACGAGATGGCGCAGTTCGATGTGTGCACGGCGTTCCTATACGGAGAGTTGGAAGAAAATATTCTGATGACGGTACCAGAGGGATTAGTTATCCCGGAGAACTCGGATGTGAGAAGAGGATACGCGTGTAAGTTAAATAAATCGTTGTACGGTTTGAAGCAGTCGCCCAGATGCTGGAATCTTCGGTTCATCGAGTTTCTGAAGACGTTTAACTTCACGCAAGGTGACGCGGACCATTGTATCTTTAAGGGGTGCGTGAACGGTGAGAATGTTTACTTAGCGCTGTTTGTGGATGATGGTCTCGTGGCTGCGAGATCGGTTCGAGTGTTGAGTGCGGTTCTAACACACCTGAAGGGTGCTTTCAAAATAACTACGGGTGACGCGTCGCGATTCGTAGGTATTGAGATTGAGCGAGATCGTGTCGGGAAAACAATGCATATTCATCAAACGTCGTATACTGAAAAAATTCTAGCGAGGTTCGGGATGCAAGGTGCGAAGAAGTTATCTGTGCCGGCTGACCCGAATGTGACACTTTATCCGGCGGCGGAAGAGGACG
This sequence comes from Netelia fuscicornis, assembly GCA_946811545.1. NCBI lineage: Eukaryota > Metazoa > Arthropoda > Insecta > Hymenoptera > Ichneumonidae > Netelia > Netelia fuscicornis. Next base: position 28,818,772 of record OX328015.1, read on the forward strand.
AGTGTGAAAACGTGCCGTATCGTGAAGCGGTGGGTTCGTTAATGTTCCTTGCCGTGGTCACGAGGCCAGATATTGCGTTCGCTGTTAATCAGGTGTCGAAATATCTAAACAAACATACTCGTGCACATTGGCTGGCAATGAGACGAATCTTTGCGTATCTCGCGGGAACACGAGACTTTGGGATTCTGTACAGAAGTGTAGGTGACGAGTCAATGCTCGTTGGTTACTGCGACTCCGACTTCGCAGGTGATGTTGAAACGCGTCGGTCCACGACTGGATACGCGTTTATGTTTGCGAATGAAGTGGTCTCGTGGTCAAGTCAAAGACAAAAGATTGTAACGCTCAGTACGACTGAGGCTGAATATGTGGCGGCTACGGCTGCGGTTCGAGAAGCGGCATGGTTGCGTAGGATGCTTGAGGAAGTCGGGTTTAAGTGTGATAAGCCATCTGTGATATGGGTTGATAACCAAAGTGCTATAAAGTTAGCTAAAAACCCTGAATTCCACAAGCGTACCAAGCATATTGACGTGAAATACCACTTCGTGCGTGAAAAGGTGGCTAGTCGTGATATTGAAATAAGATATGTATCTACCACAGACCAAAGAGCTGATATATTTACTAAGGCGGTGCCGAGAGTACAGTTTGAAGCGCTGTGTAGTATGTTGTCGATATCGAGTGCTCAAACGGTGAGTGTGTTGAATGAGTGTGTTTAGCGCACTCGAATCTCCCGCTCGTGAGGGCGCTTCTGTACGGGGTTCGGGTGAGCCGTGTGGTTTGAGAGAGGGCGCTGCGGTAGTGTGGAGCGTGCAAGCGGAAAGAGGCGGGACTGTCATCACTTCCGCCCGCACGGTTTAGGTGAGTGAACGTGTCTGAGAGAGTGTTCTTATCCTTTTGCATAGCATTAAAAATAAATACAAATCGAACTAGATCTCCAGTGAGGTCGAACAATCCAACGCCGTAGTACTTTCTTTCGATCCATCAACCTTCCAACACACTGTATAGAAGACTTCTCACGAAAATTCCAGGCAAGATACTGGAGCCGACAGATACAGGACAAAGTGAGCAGGAACCTGGAGTTTGGCGCGTACGAGTCAGATGAACAGAAAGTGACGAGAGCCGAGTACGCAACACGGATCTTCGGGAACGCTAAAGATTTGAGCAAACAATTAAGTAACAGCGAGATCGTCCGATACCTAAGTAATCATTTCAATGAAACGGTCCGATCAGCAGTACAAATAAAAACCGTGCAAACGATCGACGAACTCCTCGAACTCCTCGAGAGTATGGATGTGGCGGGACCGTTAAACGCGAGCAGAAGACCACAGAGGTCCCAAACGCCAGCACAGCGATGGGGTACAAACCCATGGGCCCGGAACAACCAAGCACCATACGCTGGGGGACGGACGCAGGAGCCAAACCACCGACCATGGGGAGCACAGAACCCGCAGTCGCAAGCAACAAACCAGACGGCTAACAATCTAGAAAGCAAACCGAGTACCAGTACGGCAACGGAGTCGGGAAACGCGTAAGCGTTGCGCCCGTAGTGACCACGGACAAAGAAGAAGCACGAGGCGCAACGCAGGAACAAGAAATCGAGTGGGCTCTAGAAGAGGTGGAGAAGCGACAAAAAAGAAACAAAAAAAAGAAGGAACGCAAAGAGCGGCAAAAGACGAACAATAAACTCGTACGTTCTGCCGGTAAAGAAGAGGAGCCAGAGAAAAAGCACAAAATTCCCGGATGGTCGCGAGAGTACGTTGAACATATTACTAAACAACAAGGTATCGGCAAAACGGGTCAGCACAGTGATACATATGAAAGCCCGAGGGAGTATTTGACCGAGGAGAAGGAAATAGTTATCGAAAACAAAACCGACCTAGAGTGTCCACAGATAAAGATCGGAGTGGAAGAAGAGCAGATCACGATGCTGATAGACAGTGGCAGCGAAATATCCTGTCTATCGGAGGAGTGTTTTGAGAGACGCAAGGAAGGTCTGTCAAGGTGTCCGGTGTTGCCAGTCAAAGGAGGAGCGGTGAGGGGGGCGTTCGGTGGTGATACTTGTCGAGTCAAGAGGTCGATATGGGCGGAGGTCACAGTTGGAGAGGAGAAAGCGGTCCTACAATTGCTGATAACGCCGAAATTGCGGAGAGAAGGCATCTTGGGCATCGACGGTATTGTACAACTGAAGATAAAAATAGATGGACAAACTGGCACGATGGAGGCGGGGGGACGACCACTTCTACGTCTAACGGAAGGACGGTGGGAAGGAGAAGGAAAAGAAGCGGTAAAAGAAGTAACAACAATCGAGTCGAATAAAGAAGATGGGGAGTTAGCAGAAGAAGAGGCCGACCAGAAAATCCAAGAGAGCGAAGAAATGCCGCATGAGGTCAGGGACGACTTCAAGGCCCTAATCTACCGATACAGACACCTATTCACCAAAAGGCCGGGCAGAATGAAAGCGTACATACATAAACTGGTCTTAAAGGAACCAGAACCATACATGAGAAGATCATACCCGATACCCATGCAGCACCGCGACGCAGTAAGAACAGAGATCCAACGAATGTTAGCGCACGGAGTAATTGAAAGAGCGACAAGCCAATACATAAACCCGATGGTCACAGTGATAAAAAAGGACGGATCCGTAAGGCTATGCCTCGACGCGAGACAACTTAACGGATACCTAGTCGAAGACCACGACTCGGCACCACCAACGGAGGAAATCCTACAACAATGTGGAGACATACGAGTAATGTCTAGTCTCGACATGACCAGCAGCTTCTGGCAAATACCCTTAGACGAAGACTCGAGGAAATACACGGCATTCTTACATGAGGGCAAATGCTACCAATTCACGGTAACGCCGTTTGGGCTGAAGACAAGCACGGCCAGCCTCATCAAAGGCCTTGAGATCGTCCTGCAGGACTTGGGAAAGTCGGTGATTAACTTTGTGGATGATCTCCTGTGCGTATCGGCAGATCCAGGGGAACATCTGAAACATTTAGAGGGCATTCTACATCGAATCGAAGAACACGGCATGACGCTAAACTTCCGTAAATCGGCCTTCTTCAAGAAAGAAATCAAGTTTCTGGGCCATATCCTATCAGCACAGGGGATCAGGCCCCAACCAGAAAAGATAAGCGCGATAAAGAATTTCCCGCAGCCCGCCAACTTGAAACAGTTGAGAGGGTTCCTCGGACTTATAAACTTCTACTCGAAGTTCACAAACAAACACGCAGAGGCCACAGTACCTCTGCTGGCGCTACTCCGAAAAGGTCACAAATGGCAGTGGACAGAACAACACCAGAAAGCCTTTGAGGAGACGAAACAACTGTTCATAAACGAGATAATGTTGCGGCACGCGGACCCCAGAAAAGGGTACACTCTCACAACGGATGCAAGCGTTTACGCACTAGGCGCGATACTTGGGCAGGAAGATGAGAATGGCGAGGTGGGAGTAATCGCATTTGCGAGCAGAACGTTAAAAGGAGCCGAATTGGGATACATAACTACCGAGAAAGAATTACTCGCGATTGTATGGGCGCTCCAGAAGTTTAGAACATATATACTGGGCGCAAAAATAAAAGTCGTCACGGACCATAAGGCGCTGACCTTTCTAAGAAAATGTACATTCGCCGGAGACCGACTCTTACGATGGGCTCTACTTATACAAGACTACGACCTAGAAGTAGAACACTGCCCAGGTGCGGAGAATAAAGTAGCGGATGCTCTGAGCCGACAGGGAAACGAAAACACACAAAGAACAAAGGCCATAGTCATCGCGACCATGCTAGCAAAGCCAGCAAGTGAGGAGTTAGAAAACGGTCTCAAAGAAATTGGCAAACTACAGAGGGAGGATCCTGATTTAACAAAACTATGGAATCAAATAGAAAGCAGCAAGGGCTGTACAAGATACCGCGTAAAAGAGACATGCCTACAAAAGCAAACCAGTAGCGGGGCATGGAAGGTACTAATCCCGAAGAAAATCATCGGACGACTGATACAAGAGTGCCACGAGATGTACGGTCACTTAGGGGCACGGAAACTGTGGCGGCTGCTGGACGAAGATTTCACACACCCCCAATTGGCAAGAAGGGTACGACAATTAACTGCGCAATGCGGCACATGTCAGAGAAATAAAGTGCCAAATCAAACAAATTACGCCAAAATGCAGACCATAGTGCCGGAGGGCCCGGGGGACCTTCTGTCCATAGATTTCTACGGACCACTACCGACAGCGGCCGGCGGTGTAAAGCATATCCTGGTCACCATTGATACTTTTACGAAATACGTAAAATTATACGCCCTAAGAAAAGCGAATACGGAAACCACCATCCGGAAAATATTCGGCGAATATGCACGACAGTTTGGCAAACCAAAGAAGATACAATTTGACCACGGAACACAATTTACCTCAAAGAAATGGATCGAACACCTGGAAAAGGAAGGAGTGAAAGGAATATTCTCTTCGATTAGGCACCCACAAGGAAATATGGTTGAAAGGGTCAACAGGGAGCTAGCTAGATTCTTCCGGACATTTCTCGAAAAAGAACATAATGGGTGGGTAAAATGGATACCGGTCATAGAGACTTGCATAAACGAAACCCACCATGAAACAACGGAAATGACGCCAATGGAGTTACAAACAAGAAAGAAACCACAACGAGTCTGGAAAGAGTGGGTTCTAGCGCTCAATGAAGAAAGATTCGAAAAGCTAAAATACGAGGAAAAGATAAAAATTGTAAAGACTAGAATAGAACGAAAGGGGCGAAGAAACGCAGACAGGTTCGACAAAACACACCGGACGACCGTATTCGAAGCAGGGGAAAAAGTGCTAGTACGCGCGCTCAACGTATCAGATCCAAAGAACAAGATAACAGCCAAATTCCTGCCGCTGTACGAAGGTCCGTACACCATCAAAAAATGCGTAGGGCTCGCTACGTACCTCCTAGAAGACCCTGTAACAAATAAAGAAAGAGGTAAATTTCACGCATGCCTGCTAAGACATTACAAAAATGACAAAGAGACGAACAGCAGCACGGAAAGAAAAAAATAATAATAATAACAATAGGAGTAAATATAATAAAAACAAATAAGAATAATAATAACAATAGGAGTAAATATAATAAAAACAAATAAGAATAATAATAATAATAAGAGTAAATATAATAATAATAATAATAAGAACAATAATATAAGTACACGAAGGAGAAGGGGAAATAAACGGAAAATCTCGCGAAAAAAAAAAAAAAAAAAAAAAAAAGTGCGTGGAAATACTGGACGATCAGAGCATACGAGTGGAGCACTAGACAACACATCAGTCGTCCACGGGTAACAACAAAAGCATGGAACCACCAAAATCCGGTGACATGGCCAGCAGAGGACGAAGGCAACAAAAACGAGAGCAAAGCAGACGGGTGAGACGAAGGAGAGCAACAAGAGCCATCAAAGCGGTACAGGACAAAGTAACAAAAGCATGGAGACAAATTAAGGACGAATACGAAATAAGAACAACCACAGACGAAAATATCAAAATTTGGTGTCCAGGGGAAACTCCCGAAAATCGAAGTGGGGAGAACGATACGAACGGAAAACCGAACAGTAGCAATCAACCAAGCAACTAAGAAACATCTCAACAACAAGCAACCTGTACGACGACCATGGATTTCAAAAATTTTCCAATCGACCTTCTTGCGGACACATATGATGACGTGGAAATAATTGGCTTACTCTCTCCGGACCAAGTTTACCTGCGATTTAACTTGCCAGGCTATAACGTACACGCGCACCTGGAGGTGATCGAACGAACACCACGAGACCACCAGGAGGTCAAACCATGCGTGGAGGAGGAGGTGTTCCCCGGTAAAGGCGTCCTGTGCAGACAAGACCACAAATTTTACCGGGGAACAATCACGGAAGTGACCGACGGATGGACCTACGCATGGCTGGGGGACTACGGCGGCGAGTTCAGCTACAAGGTGGAGCAGCTATATACAGCACCGCAATGGATGAGGGACACCCCGTTCCTCACTATACCATGCGGGATTAGAGGAATCAGCCCGATCCGTGAAGAGTATGACATAGAGGGCATCCGATTCCTAAGGGAATGGACAGTAGGGGAGAAATGGAGGTTGGTGAAGGACCCAACTGTCACCGGGACGGATGCGATCTGGGGTCGGTTAACCCACAGCCAGACTGGACAGGACTACAGGAGTATCGTCACCCACTTTGGGTTAGCCCATCGAACATGGGAATTACAGTCATTCAGGTGGTACTGCGAGGGACCACAACTAAGTAGCGCGCAGGAAAATCTACGAAAACTGCAACAATACGAACACCGGGACACGAGCCAACACGAGGAAATACCAAGTACGTCAACCACCAATGACATCGATGAGTGGTGGCGAAGTATCAACCTAAGCGTACTGGACGAAGTACCGGAAGGCTGGTGGGAAGACCCGGAGGACAGCGAGGAGGAGACAGAGGTGACTCCCGACCACCGGTTCGACGGAATATGGGGAAGGAGGGAAGAAGAAGAGAGGCAAGAAGAAGAGGAAGAAGAGGAGGATGTGATGTCCGTAACATCGGAGTAGAATAAGTTTAAAAAAAAAAAAAAAAAAAAAAAAAAAAAAAAAAACTGTCTGTAAAATAAATAAAGAAAAAGTCAGAAAAGAGAGTAGTACTATAATTTCTGTAAAAACCCATAGCGAACGACCAACACCAGAACAGCGGGATGGACAGCGAAAGGCACAAATGGAGAGAAAGGAAATTTCACGGTGATACGCAGGCTACTCACCGAGAAATTTGGGGGACAATATAACGGTCCAACGACGACCAACCACGTGACCTATAAATAAAGTAAACAATGGTGAGTTAAATAAACAACCGTCAGATGGCGAACAACAAGAACAAATCTCGCAAACAAAGTAATGTTTGCGAGAACATAAATTGCCAACTAACAAAGGAGAACGGTACCTCTCAAATCTGCTTTGATAAGAGCGAACCACTAGTAGGAAGCAATAACCCTGGCGGAGCAGCACAATACCTCGGTATTGTGACAGCGGAGTCAGCGGGTGAGCAACCTCTAGGGCAAACTCGAATCAGATTAACCTACCGGGGTCGAAGAAGAATCAGGAGGCGCAGCAAGAATCAGGAGGCGCAGCAAGAATTAAGAGACCCACCAATCACTATCAGGCGGAGAAAGAACCAGGAGGCGCAGACCTAAGCTGGAGCGCAGGATCGGCAAAGCGCAGTCACGTAGCACGGTATCCTTGATAATCACCTGAAAACGGCAACGCAATCAATAAAAAAGAAAAAACTCACAACACAAATCAGAAAACAACTCACTTATGATCCAAAGGCAAGAGCACGGTCATCTCAAATTCAAGCAAGAAAGAAGAAAGACCGTTGACAAACCAGACGGCGTGCCAACACCTGAAAAGATAAAAAAGGAGATAAAATAAACGACCCAAGCGAACGCGCGCACCAGAATAACACTTACCAATTTAAGTATCCCGAAAGGACAAGGAATAACACCTTTAAACGCACTAAAAAACCAAAAATCCGTACAAAACAGTAATAACACTCGCGCGCACATGTCACGGCCACGGCCATATTGATTTCAGATACGCCATCGATTAACGTATCAGCATTGACCGGGAACTCGCTGTGATCACAGCGCCGGTGTGCTTATCGCGGCTAATTAAGTGAACCGTGGGTACTTAGCGAGAGTACACGCTACGGCTCACGCGACATATTTCGTGTATCGATAAGAAGTAATAAAATCTAATTTACTAACACCTTCCTTCGTCTCGACTACTTGACTTTCCTCGCGTCCTCACACGAATTACGTTTCAATATATATATATATATATATATATATATATATATATATATATATATATATATATATATATTGAAACGGTATTACCTGAATCATTAAATTTTCTGGTAAGTTCGAGACTCGAGATAGAATAAATAGATTAATATCCTGTTGGTAAAGCAAAGAAATTTATTGAGAATTCATTTCGGGGTAATTACAGTTGCTCCTTATTATCGACGCCGGTGCTCTAATTAGTACCGCGCTAAGCGTATCGATCTCGATTGATTGATATTGGCGCTAGCGATCATTCGGGGTGCGTCGTCTAGTGTATATACGAGTTTTGCCAATATGGCTGCGGCCTCTCTTGTCACGCGTCTGTGTGTGAGTCGTTTATATTTTGTTTTAGTTATAAATAATCATTTTGCTCGAATCGCGGCGTGTCTAGTGCGGTGTATCTGTGTCGTTGGAATTCTCCGTAGACTGGTGAGTTGTTTCGATTTTTCTTTATATCAAGCGTCCCGATATGAATTTTCTTTCCTCCTTCCAGCTGATGCCTCGGGTCGTTGACCCTTCGCCGAATTTGTGGACCGTTGTTGAGTAACTTCATCGTTGGTGCCGGCTGCTTCTCAGGTGAGTCGCGAATTTTAATACGAAATTAATTGTGTCTCTGTCTTTTCAGATCTGTACCGTTCCGAGAGTCAAACGAGACTCGTTGTCTCTACCGTGGTAGACACGTCAAGCGTCGTAAGGCAACAGTCGGGTAAGGCCTGGTCGGACTACACGGGTAAGAGACCAAGATGACTAAGGTGAGTTCGAGAGGGTGTTTGCCCCTATTTATACTTATTGCTGTTTGCTTTCGTTTACGAGAAATATCGCCCCCTGGTGGTACTAATTTATTTCTATGTTTCAGGTGGACCCGTTTCAATATATATATATATATATATATATATATATATATATGTTTGTATGTTGGCCACTTTCGTGACACCTTTTTGTTTTTGCACTAAAATGTCTATTTACCCCTAATTAAAGTTGGGTTTATTGTGCCCTGAATCCAAGCACCAATCATTGCCCTACTGTAACGCTTGGCAACCGATAGGAACGCGTTCCATCGTACGACGGAGACCAATCAACGTTTTCTGCCAAAGTCACAGTTTTGAGGGTGACTTTACGCCGCACGCGCTGCTGACGGTGCAATGCCCAAAGCAGATCAGTGGGAAGTTTGCCGAAGCACCGATCGTCGACCAATACGCCGATGCTTCGATTATGCAGTCTCTTAGCAACAGCAAGAGCGATAAGTCGTCATTCTCGAGGCGCTAAATTCGATCGCGATTTGTAACTTAAATCTTTGTATTGCGTTAATAAATTCACTCGTTTAGTATCGTAATTTTCGGAGTTGGAGTTCGCGCATTTTTGGTAATCCTAAAGAACCCGCCCTCGAATATCTCGTTCCCACGTAACGAGAGTTGGGGGACACAACAGGTTAAAACGATTTTGAAAAATTCTTAATATTTTCCGATATATTGTTACGTCCGGAGTCGACATCGACACAAATTAACTATTTTATATTCTTTGTATTTCGTTTTCTTTTACAAATATGTAAGCAATTTTCGCTCTCGTGCGATGCATGGTTAGACTTGCGTCGCACGGCGGTCATGTATCTGGAATCAGAATCGCAGTACTTGGACCGGCGATAGGGCACTTCAAAAATGATAACCCGTCTCCCAAGTATAAGATAAGATTTTGTTCACCATGGGAACGTTTGGTTAGCAATAGGTTGTCTTGACTCCCATAGGAACTGCAATTTAGCACTTTTACCCCACCAGAACAAAAGTCGGGAGGTAAGGGTCGCGAAGGCCCAACTTCTGGAAAACGGCGGCAATTCGAAATCATCCGCGAAAAGTGACGGTAAAATAAAACAGAAGTTTTATTTTATTTTACAAGTTTTTCTTTATGGACAATATATTTTGTTAAACTTTCAAGTGTTCGGTGTTTATTTTTTTTATACAACCAAAGTCAAACCCGGGCCGATCCGAAGAAACACGGATACAAGGACAGTCATCTGAGAAACGAGGTAAGTGGAAATTAATTGATTCTATTGGTCAGCAGTTGCTCCTATCCCGAACGGGCACATTCCCGTTCAAAAGGGAGAGACATAAATATCTGTGTGCGCATAAAAAGTTCTAGGACGTAACAATATTTAGAAAATAATATAAAATTGATACTTTGATAACATTCGCAGTATATCATGTGGTTACAATGATGACACTATATATGATTAAAATGGTCATCATTGTGATCACATAATATATGGTAATGGCTTATACATTTCGAATGCTCCATCAGGTCACTATGATGACTATACATAATTTATATAGAGTCACGATAGTGACCACCAAGTATCAGCCGGTCTCGATGCTGCTTATGCTCAGCGATCGCCTGAGCCGCACTCCGACCGCCCAGCTACCAGCGTCGGTTGCTACGTCGAATATATTTATTTTTTTTTTGTTTTTTTTTAACGACTGTATATATGCATCTGCATTCTTATATAATATTGACGTGAAGTTACTCGCGGTAAGAAGCCGTGATGCCAACTTAGGACCTCTCCGCATTTTTTTGCTTCAAGGTTGGTGCCCCGGTTGTGTACCACAACATTATAGCGGTTTCCCCCGAATTATATTGGTGGCGTAGTGGCGTCGCGTGCGTCTCACTATTACACATTTTCAGTGCAGTGTTCGAACGATGTATTAATGGTTAGCAGTAAATTCGTAGCAAAAAATAAGCATTCAAATTTCCGGTCACAGCAAGTATCATCAAAGCTAATTAAAAATGACTTGTTCCATATCTTGATCGTATGCTTTTAAAATCATAGAGATTAGTCGGTAAAATCTCATATTAAATGGTAATATCGGCGACTGATGTCACCGAAGTGACCAACGAATATCATTTATACAAAGTGGTCTTTTTGATGACGTGTACACAATACGTAGTTAACCTAATTTGTCGGTTCTTTGCTACTTCACCGAGATTTTATTAATTACTTTTGGATTTTTTTAGATTGATTTCAATAAAAGAACAAACGAAGCGGAAGAGGGAGAGAAAAAAATGGAACATGGATTTCTCACATCAATTTTATTATTAATATTTCACCTCGCTTTAAAAAAGTAAGTATTGATATTATACTCATCACAGCCTTCCATAATTTTCAATGCTTTTTCGTACTTCGGAATTAATAGAGTTAAAAGGCAAAAATACAATTTCAGTTTCTAAGGCCGAGAAATTCGGCAAATTTATATTATTCTTTATTATACATTACAGTAAAAATTATACGATAAAGACAATTAAGAAATCGTTGATCACAATTGATAATTTTACATACTATAATAATGATTTCGTATGTAAAATCATTAATGAAAGATTTATTGATTAAAAATGTTATTTTATTCAAAGTTTGACAATTTTGTTTAATAAACATTCTGTATTTATTCACTAAACAGGACAAATGATCTGCTTTGATATGACATATTTTCATTTTTTATTTTCAGTTACTTTGTAAAATGTAAACAGATGTAACGGTATCAATAAAATAAAATTTATTTTCTGTTTTTCATTGATAATGTGTTAAGGTAGTTGCCTCGCGATTGAAGAATTTTAAGAATTGTTTAAAAATTGTACTATAAATAATTTAATGCATAATACAGCACATATTAAAATTTGGAGACGATGGTCCACAGCAAACATGAGATAATGGTAGTTAAAAATGATACGTTTTGTACACGCAGCATGGGAGATGCGTGGGAAAAGACACATTTTAGTTTTGTTTACATTGTTTACATTGGAAATAGTCGCGTGAAAACGATGTGGCAACGTCGTAACGAGGAATATATCGAAGCGAAACAAAAGGCGCGAAAATACGAGGCAATTTCAATTTAAGAAGGAGTTGCGTTAAAATGTTTACTAGATAATAATTATGGGTTTGAATAAACTACAAATTTTAGTCTTATACAACACTTTATTTATTTATTATAAATTATATCATCAAATACAAAACTTATTTAGCCATTTTTTTGTCTGGTGTTGACCGGGCACTCAGTCCTTAGGACCATTGTGCCCGAGCCCCTTAAGGGCAAACCGTTACCGTGTCGGCCCCAAGGGCAATCCGGCCTCCCGCGCAAAGCCCAGGAGTACTGCCGCCCCCGCGACCGCCAGGTCGAAACCATCTGCAACACTGGTCCAAAGGATGTCATTTCTGACTTCCCCGAGCCCGGCGCAGCTCGTTATCAGGTGGAAAGGTGTATCCATCCCGTCATAGCACCTTTTGCATTCCAGGTCCTCTGAGAGCCCCAGGCGCGTTCGGTGCTTTTCCGTATGCCAGTGTCCCGTAATCACCCCCACAACCAATCTCAGTTGAGCCCGGTCGAGGCATGACAGCTCGGTGCCTAGCTTTTCCGTGGGGCCAGAGAATAAGGCCTTAGTGTGCCCCATCCCTGGACTCCGCCCCCGGAGGTCCGCAAAACGTTCCGCGACCCACTTTGAGGTCGCCCGTCGCACGAACTCCTGGGTGATACCTCTGGGGCATAGGCCCACCATGTTGGGCCGCGAAGCACCGATCCTAGCAAGCTCATGCGCCCTGTTGTTGCCCCGGATGCCGCTGTGACCCGGCACCCAGACTACCTTGACTCTGTTGGCACTTCCTACTAGTGTCAACAAGTTTATGCAGTCTCTCACCAGCCCGGACCTTACCACTACGCTGTGTAGAAGTCCGAGCGCGGTGCGACTGTCGCTGCATATGTAGATATGCTTATGAGTGTAGCCTTTTGTAGCCTTTGTCCCTGATAATTCGGGCACATGCCTTGATGGCGAATAATTCCGTTTGTAGGACAGTCGCGGTGCTCGTCAGGGCGTAGGACTCCTCCGTCCGTGGCCCCTCACACCATACGCCCCCCCCCCCCTCCTGCACCTGATTTGGCCCCGTCCGTGTGCCAGACTAGTCCCTCAGGTGACAGTATGCTCTTCTGATCCTCGACCCACGTCTGTTTGTCGGGATAGAGGACCGTATAGTTGTGTTGGAAGTGGTGTTCCCGTGGGCACCAGTCGCCACCGAGTCGGGTTACCTGTTCCAGGTCCCCCCCTCTCGAGAGGATCGCTGCGTGCCCAACAGCTGCGCCCTTCCACTGTCCGCAAATAAGCAGCCGGCTGGCTGCGTTTCTTGCTCCCGCCTCTGCGGTAATGTGCGTCGGCGGGATGTTAAGCAGAGCTCCTATAGCCAGGGTAGGGGTAGTGCGCATTGCGCCTGTCATCCCCAATCCTATCAGCCTGTAAGCTCTGCCCAGCGCTCTCCTGTTTTGTTCCCGCTCAAGCGCAGGCCACCATACTAGGGACGCGTACGTTAGTTGCGGGACCAGGATGGCCGAGTAAATCCACTTGACCATCCTGGGTTTTAGCCCCCACGTTTGCCCAAACATTCTCCTGCAGGCCCAGAAGGTCGCAATCCCTCTCCGAGTCTGTTCGCAGATGTGGCTCTTCCAACTGAGCTTGTGGTCGAGCGTCACTCCCAGGTATCGGACCTCTGGAGAGAACGCCAGCTCAGCCCCGAAGATCGAAGGGGGCCTCATTTTGAAGCGCCTCTTCCTAGTGAATAGTACCATCTCAGTCTTGTTGGGATTTACCCTCAAAGACTTTGATGTGCACCAATCCTCCACAATGTCGAGTGCCTTCTGCATCTCGCTTGCCATTGCTCCCGGATGATTGCCGCTGATTGCGATGCAAACATCATCGGCGAAGCCCACTACTTTCACCTTCCGTCCCGCGAACCTTTTCAAGAGCCCGTCGACCACCATGAGCCACATCAGGGGTGAGGTTACTCCTCCCTGTGGGCACCCTCTGCCGACGTGCGCCCTGACACTCGTCCCGCCGAGACTGGCCGTTACTATTCGCGATCAAAGCATGAAGTCCATCCACTTGATGACCGTGTCCTCAACTCGGAATTCCCTCGCTGCTTCACAGATCGCGTCGAAAGATGTATTGTCGAATGCCCCTTCGACGTCCAGGAAGACGCATAGAGTAGCCTCCTTTTTGCTAAGCGCGCCTTCTATCTCCCGGATCAGGCCATGGAGTGCCGTCTCTACGAACCTGCCCGCCTGGTACGCGTGTTGGGACAGGTGCACTGGGTCTCTCACCAGCGCCCCGTCCCTTATGAATCTGTCAACGAGTCTCTTCATGGTCTTAAGCAGGAATGACGTCAAGCTGATAGGTCTAAATGCCTTGGCCAGGTCGTATCTGGTCTTTCCCGGTTTCGGGATAAACACAATGATGACCTCTTTCCAAGCTTTTGGCACATATCTTAGTGCAAGACAGGATCTGAAGATGTAGTTTTAGTGCCTGATCAGAGTCTCCCCCCCCCCCCTCCTGAAGGAGGGCCGGAAAGATCCCGTCGGCCCTTGGGCTCTTGAACTTATCGAAGGAGTTCAATGCCCATCGGATCCTGTCGTGAGTGACCACCCTCGCGGCGGTGCCCCAGTCGCCCGGTCTGGTGCCGGCGAGCGATTCCCCGTTTTGTGGGTCTCGCTCCGCCAGTCTTGAGCCTGGGAAGTGCACCTCCAGCAGGTGTTCCATTATGTCTTCGTGTCTCTCAGTCACTTCCCCGTTGGGAAGAGTGAGTCCACCAAGCCTGTATTGCGGACCATTAGCGAAGACTCTGCGAAGTCTGGCCACCGTTGGCAGAGCCTCGACTTCCTTGCAGAATTTTCCCCAGGCCTCCAGTTTCGATTTCTTTATGGACTTTTTATAGGTCCACTGTTTCTATTTGTACGCAGCCCAGTCCGTTGCAGCCTTGGTTTTCAAAGCTCTGTTGAGTAGGCGGCGGGATCTAGAGCGTAGTCGGCTAAGCTCCTTGCTCCACCATGCCATCTTCTTTCCTTGTCTACGTGTCCTGAGAGGGCACGCTGCTTCATAGGCTTGGATGATGGAGGAGGTGAGCGAGCTCACGCCCCCCTCGATCCTGCCTTCAGTCCTCAACCATCCTTCAGCCTCCCCGAGCCTGTCCTCTAGTTCCTTTTTATATAGGTCCCAGTCGGTGGCCCTTGAGTTGCGATAGGTGACCCCTTCGTGGTGGGCCCCTTCGGCTGCTAGGCTGAATGTTATTCGGCGGTGGTCCGAGAGAATGTTCTCATCCTCTGCAAAATCTGCTGCCTGTCCTGACGTCCCTGCTGCAAAATCTGCCCAGCTTCAGGGCACTGTGTCTCTTAGCTACAAAGACACAGGCCCTTGGGCCGGGTTCCGCGGGATCATATATCAGGGTCCCGTTCCTTTGATCTATCCCCTTCACCAGCCCCCGGTTGATCCAGGGTTCTTGAATCAGGGATATGTCTGTCTGCTCCACTGCAAGGCCCCGGCTATGTATAGCTGAGACCGCAATGCAGTGTTGCCAATTTATTTGGGAGATTGTGGTGCCCGTTACGGCCATTGCATCCGCAATGTTGCCCCTTCTCCTTTCTGTGTAGGGAGGGGGAAGAAGGAGTGGGATTTGGGAGACATGATGGTGGGGTGGTTTGTGGGGTGGGGTAAGGACTGAGGAGTGGGACTGGTGGGGTGGTGAGTGGCCAAGCGCACTAATGCAGGCCATTTCCCTCGCCTATTTGCGTCTCAGGGTCCGCCGACTTCTCAGAAGCCCTGGGCTAATTTGGGCGGGCCTGCCAGAGACCCTTCAAGTGTCCTTTGGACTCCTGTCTGCGTCTCCAGCTGGCCCATCCTAGCAAGGCCTTGTGCCCTTGATGGCCTTCCTCTGGCCCTTCTCCCCCGCTTTCTTAGACGCCCGGGGCGGTCCCCCGCCTCCACGGACACCGCGGTGTTAGCCGCCGGCGCCGCATGAGCGGGCCCCTGCTCCATCCTCTCCGGTTGGGAGGTGGCATCTGCGGCGGGGTCTCTCACCAACTCTACCGCAGGGTCGATAGATCCCTCCTGCGGTCTGTTTGCCTCCTCTCGAGCGGCCTCGGGGGCGCACTCCCGCCGCACTCCCTCGGTCCTTTGCGGGCCTCGTAGAAACGGGCCCGCGTGAGCCCGTAGTGAGGGGCGTGATTCCGCTCCTTCAGCGTTTCGAGGGACTTGGTGACTACCCCAATGACCGCGTGTATTGCCCCTCGGACAACCTTCCGGTCCCACACCCTCCACATGGGAGTGCGCAGTTCTGGGTTCTGCCGCTGCATCCTGGCGAGGAGGATGTGCAAGTCCTCGTCAGCATCAGGGAACACCGCGGTCATTCTTATCAACCTGGGAAGGCACTCTTTCTCCAGTACTTGGAGTTTCACGCCCTCCCAGGGTGCCAGGTTCGGTACGGTGAACAGCAACCAGGCCTTTGCCCGGTCGTCCGTGCGTGTCACCGGAGGACGCCCTGGTCGCTGCGGGTACCCTCAAAGCACGGGGACTCCTGTTCCAAAGGAATGGAGTCCAGCGCCCCGAGGATCGCCCGCGCCACCAGTTGGACCTACCCCGGCCCGAGAGTGGTGCCGGGGTAATCAGCCGGTGCGATGGCCAGCCTTTTATCCCCGGCGACCGCGTCTCCGTAGCCAGTGGGTTTGGGGAACAGTTTGCTCCTTTTGGGAGCCGTGTAATTTTCGGGAGGCGTGCTATCCGTGGGTCTGGGCCTCTTGCTATATAGAGCCCTGCCCCTCGGGTGCCTCCTTTGCATTGCCCGTATTTGCAGGCAAGGAGGACGATCCCATCGCAGCTAACCTAGCCTTGCGGGCCTGTTTGCCGCTCCACTGCGGCAAGTTTTGCGGTGGTCCGCTTGCGATGGGTCAGTGGTCCCGGCGTTCGCTGATACCTCCTCCCCAACGCGTTTGGCAGGGGCTTCGACAGTCAGCTCCCGCGCTCCCACCGTAATGACAGCAACGGGATCCGAGCTGTCTTCGCCCTCAGCCGTTAGAGCAGTGGCCGGTACCCCGTTCGGGTTCCCGGCAACTGCGCAGTTTGCTGTTTTTTGTGGTGTATTATTATCCATAAGATTCCCACGAGTAGACAGGAACTATAGGTCCATCACCGCAGAGCCTGTTGCGGTGATAAGGCTAATTACAATGGGGGGGGGGGGGGGGGGGGGCTGGTACCCCAAGGGCATCGTACACGGCACTTTAACCCAAGTGCCAGCCAGCCCTCGGCACGATAGCTTCAACCTTGGCTTGGGGAGTGGTCCGCGACGGGGCCTTCGGTCGCCTTAACCAGGTTTTACGCCGGACGGTTTCCTTATTGCACCCGTTGTCCAGAGGCTTCCACGTCCCACTCCCGTCCAAGGTTGCGGTCGCCTTAGCGCTCCGTTTCCCTGTCCGTTAGAGGGTCGCTTCTTACTCTGGACGTCCCTCTATCCGCCACCCGAGGACGCGCCCGGTTGGTCTCACTCCCGCTCCCCGCACCTCTTTACGAGGGGCAGGGAACCCGGGTATTTAGCCATATATTTATTATAAAATATAAAATAAAACATAAATGAAAAATGATCGTATTTGTTAGAACACTTATTTTTAAATCGTTATATATATTTTTTGTTTATCATGTATTAGGAACAAATATATTGAATAGAAGACCGACCAGAATATATCACCGACTTTCTTCAAAAAACCGAATCAATTTATCAAGTACTCGTTTATCTTTTGTTACTCGTGGTTTTTTATCACTCATGGTTTCTTTGAAAACTTCAATTAACCCTCCTGTTCCTTCTTTTTGGTATGTATCTTGTAATTCTTAGTATTTTATTCCTTGTGAAGCCATTTTGTGTATCATATGATCAGATATTACTCATTTCAAAGGAGATATAAAATTTTTCGCAGATGCAGTAGTTTTTAACTTTGTCATATGAACTAAACATGCTTTGTACGATTTAGAACTTTCAAATAAATATTTGTTACCAGTTAAAGATACTGATAATACTTTTACACCATGGAAACATAATTGTCCATTTATATTTTTTAATCCTGTATGAACAGAAGCTTTAACCGCAATTATTTGAGTAGGATTGATATAAACACTAAATTTACGTCCTTCACATGTTGCTGCAATTTGAAAAATCTCATCGCATTCACGAAAACCTGACGTTTCTAAATCGAAAAAGACTATATTGCACGTTTCAGGGGATATTTTTATTTCGTCCAGTATTTCAAATTGCGATTCATTGAAATTTATTATATCATCACATTGTTCAGATAAACCATGATTCGATTTATACTGAACACCTTATACGTTTTCATTTCTTTTTCTTAAATCATCACGCTTATCAGCTAAAAAAATTCTTCGTTTTTTTGTTGATGGCAATTTTTCATTTATTGCACGTTTTAATCGCGTTTTGTCTGATGAACGTACGTATGAAGAAGTATACCGCCCTGGTGACAATAGTAATTTTTTTTTATTTCGAGCAAGTAACAATCACCATCGTTTTTTGTGCACACTGCACTAGCAAGGCGATAACTCGAGGATTCAGTACGACTGTAGCAAATATTTTTCGGTGATTTATGAGCCATTATATTATTAAAAGATTCGTTGGATTGGCTCGATGCAGCCATTGAAAACTTATAAGCATTATTAGCGTATTTGTTAAACAAATCTACTCGCTGCTCATATAATGATAGATCCGTGAGTACGATTTTTTGTTTTTCAGAGCCATTTTTTCGATTACACCAAGTACTACAGTTCTCGTGATTATTGAAAAAATGTTCAGGAATGCTGCGTAATGTACTTGCTAGATTTTTACTATCCCCAGCATTTTGAGCGAGCGCATATCCAAAACATTTTTTTAAATGTGCAATTGTTTCTCTTTTCTTGATGGATAAGTTGTGCGACAGTGTCCAGATTTTGGGTTGATAGGATGTTGGCTGTTTCGGTCCGAATTTCAATTTATAGAACAAGTGAATTTTTACGTTTCGATCCAGAATTTTGGATCCTCTTCAGATTTTTATTGTGCTAAAATATGTCATATAAAATTTTTATTATAGCGACTAACAACTGAACATAAAAGAAACATGTGCAATTGTTTCTCTTTTTATTTCCTTGTACTTAATTAATTTATATAAGTCTTTACTAAAATTTTTTTTCAAATGATTTCGATCAGAATGCTTGAAAATTTTGTTTGGGTTTCCTCGACGCACAGCCGCAATCGTACAACTATCCTCATCACCAATCAATACTCGTGTAGCAAGATTAACTTCTTTTAGAATCCTGCTATTGTTTATCAAAGCTGCTCCAGCATCACCTTCCATGGCTTTGGCACTTCCCTTGAAATTCTGGTGGCAATCATGATCATTTTTTCTTTACCTATATCACAATATTTGCATTTCCTTGTTCGTTCAGCATAGTCAAGAATTTTGCCACTTAAAAATCCGATAATTGTTCCATATCCACTTAAACTATCGTAACTACTTCCATTCCCGCGCTTACTCCACCCCATATCGTAAGAGACAATTATATTAACGACGTCTCCTACAGCAGAATCAAAGGACGCATTATTATTATTTTCATCCTCACAATTCTTCATAGCCGAGAATAAAATCGTACGATGCGGATAAATTTCTTCGATGATTTCCTGTGGTCTAGAAAAAGAAAAAGGAGAAAACAATGGATGGTATGATATCAATAAAGAATTATTTTATATTATTTTCAGTAATTATTCATTTATGTATCATTCAAAAATACAGACAAAGAATTAATTCTATAATGTTTGAATATTTATGAAAAATTTATTGTAATCGTAACTAATTTATCTAGCAGCAAAATAAAAATTATTCCACAATTGGACACATTATTATGGAACACTCATGAAGTTAATGTATAATGCACAACAAATTGATTTCTATAATATATATAATTTGAATATAAAATGTTCATAAGGAAGATAAGAATAATCAATTATTTAACATTCACCATGATTTCCTAGAAAATTATATACATTTAGAGAAAAAAGATGATTAGTAAAAGTTTAGCATAACTTTAAAAATGAGTGTATATCTATAAAGAATTCATCTTGACATAAAAACTATTCTCATTAAAACATGGTTATAGAAAAACATAATTGAAAAGGAATATTTTTCTGTTTTTTTGTGGTCAATAAAAAAATTTGCTGCATAGTTGCGTCGAAGAAAATGAAACTTACAATAATTCACACAATCTTTCAATATTGTCGCTCACTAATCTTCGTTCTTCCTCGGCAGCTCTTTTACACCCATTTTCTGCAGCTTTTTCCATTGCCGGACCAACTTCTCTTTCGTATCGTTTAAATAATTGTTTTTAAATTGTCGGTATATTTAAACAGGCTAATACTTTATTCAACCCAGTGCACCCAAAGCCAGCATTTACAGCACCTATGGTTAAAATATGTAAATCAGTATTTTAATTGGTTAATAATAACAATTTCATTAGGATAATATTTATTTTCCAAATAACTATTAGTTGAAAATAGATATTTTGTACTTACCGAGAACTGCGCTTGTATTAGCATCAGAATGCTTACAATTATCATGTGTGACA
Source organism: Netelia fuscicornis (assembly GCA_946811545.1). NCBI lineage: Eukaryota > Metazoa > Arthropoda > Insecta > Hymenoptera > Ichneumonidae > Netelia > Netelia fuscicornis. The sequence continues at coordinate 28,839,092 of OX328015.1, forward strand.
TGAATTTTTCCTGTTCGAACGTTTATCGATGAATGACATTTAGTACACTTAACGGTTAGAATTGAATTCAATCTTAAGTGTACTTCATCCATTACATTTTCGGGAGAAAGCACTTCTTTGCAATTACAACGTTTTAGGTTTTTGCCCAATTCTCCTATCTCGACAACGCGCCTTCCCTCGCAGAGGTTAGGCTTGAAATCATTTTCTTTTATTAAATGATTTAATTTTTTTTTACGAAGAGCTGCTGCTACTTTTTCCTTTCGATTCAACAGTTTTTTATTTATAAATCGTCCCTTATATCTCGTACGATCCGCCATAATTTGCTTTTAATAAAACAACAAAAATAATTATAAATACGTTTGCAGCGTTCATAACCTTTTGATGACAGACCGAGATTACGTGAGTACGAAAGGAAATATGCGACGTTGTCACATCTTTGCACAGAAAAATATTTCATGGTGTGTGTATGTTCGTATAGAAAATACTATTGTGTATGTGGTACAGTCGTGTCAAAAATATATAGGCCTACAATACTAAACTATTCATATATAAAATGGGGATTCTGAGCCGAAACTTTTTAACTAGGCGGTTGCGAGGCAACTACCTTAATCAAGGCTAAATTAGATGCTTCTTTAATTACGGATATATTCGGAAAATTTATCGTGGTTAATTTGGTGACTCTTGAGCTATTAAACCAACCCCATTGTACTTTCCTGTATGTATTTCCTGTCATTGTATTTTCATTTTGTAACGGTCCCACACTTAATTCCCACTGTTCTCATCTACTCCTAATCTCTTTTCTTGCTAACTCCCAATTCCGCTGACTCCACAATCCCACGGTCCCTTATCACCCTCACGCGACATCCCCTCCACTCCTAAACTCTTTCAAACCCTTTCTCCCAGCATCTTCCATCATCTAAATCAGTCCTCCTCCAACACCTAAACTGTCAAGACCATATACCGCTCCATCTGAATTAATAAACTAATTCTGTCACATAATTATACGCGCATTTCATTCGTCGCCGCTCACCATCCGTCACATGGTGTCAGAAGTTGGATTCGACCAACGCGAATCATCTTAAAATTTTTTAATAACAACAATAAATTACACAAACGACACAGAAAAAAAAATACTATAAAATAAAATAATAATAATTTAATACAAGTGAGAAAAAAAAGGTTGGAGACAAATCACATCAAACACAGACCACACTATACATTATACTCTACACAACGTACACGGAAACGAAGCAGCAAAGAAAGAAGAAAGAACACACACGCAACGATCAACGATAACACACACAACGAAGCAACGAGCGAGGAACAACGAACGAGCCACACACGACACGACCTCAGCCACACAAGACCTACTACACCAACACACGGACGGAACAACGAAGACGCACGCACACAACGACTCAGCCGCTACGCGTGAGCCACCGTCCCAGCGCATAAAAGATCAGCTGATGCTTACGCTCACCATCGTTCTTCTGGCACTGTAAGTACACTCCACTCAAAAATCTTTTGCATGCTAGCTCTAAAAATCGCATATTCGTTCATGGTGGAAGTAATTCACAGACAAACATTAATAACTACACACGGAATGTAAACATTTTTTTTTGTTGTCTCCCCCTCTCGAAAACTTTTCGACAGAAAAATTTTTTTTTTACATTTAACCACCAACGAATAAAAATGTACATTTAGTAGCCACAGTTCAAAGTTAATAAACATGTCTCCATGTCATTTTATCGCGCCGTAATCTCCAATCCACCGACCAAACCACCCCGTAGAACAAACAGGCGAAATTCAGTACCCCCATATTTTTACCCAAACATTGAACACCAAATTATTACAATGGCCGAAAATAACAACACATTTACACTTAGAGACGCTTTTAAAGTTGTCCCCGTATACGATGGGAAAAATATAAGAATAGAAGAGTACGCAAAAACAATTAAACGAGTCAATAAATGCCTTTGAGATGGCGAACGATCTAAATTATTAAAAATGAACGGCATCGCACGTTCAGTCATCGATGCAAACCCCGCAAATTCTCTAGAATCACTCCTAAAAATATTAAAGAAAACATTTAGTAAAAATAAAGATTTGGCAGACTTAGAAAATGAAATAGAATCATCCCCACAAAATTACGGTGAAACCGTTATTGCATACGCAGCGAGAACGCGCGACATTCTCAATAATATAATAGATAAATTATCGGATGTATACAACGCAGCCGCACAGAGATCATTTTTAGATACACGAATCGAGGAAGTAACAGCTAGGGCAAAAAAAGCTTACGTTAGAAGACTAATACCGGCAATAGGTTCTCATTTGATTCTACATAACGCAGAAACATTTGATAATATCATAGATCGAGCTCAAACAATAGAATACGAAATCGAGAAACAAAAGCGAATGCGCGGAACACTCGACATCAGAAACACCGCAAAAGTACATTTCACAGAACACAAAAACCGAGAAAAATTTTGCGAACTTCATCAATCACATACACACGACACAAAAGACTGCTTCACAATAAAAAACATGCGCGAAGGTAAAAATTCTTGGCGCTCACAAGAAACATCCGACCGATACCGAAATAATTCACGAGACAGATACACTCAAAACAAAACCAGAAATTCTAGAGGCTAATACAGAAACGACTCAAACAACAGATACAGAAATTACTCAAACGACAAATATAGAAATCATTCGAGAAACCGATTAAACGACAGATACAGAAACTATTCAAATGAGAGATACTCAAACGACAGATACAGAAATCGTTCAAACGACAGATATTCAAACGACAGGTACAGAAATAACTCTAACGACAGATACAGAAATCGTTTAAACGACAGATACTCAAACGACAGATCCAGAAATTATTCAAACGACAGACACAGAGATTACTCGAACGACAGACATACCAATTATTCAAACAGAAGTAATTCGAACGACAGACATAAAAACTACTCCCGAGATAAACACAGAGACAATTCCCAAAATCGATACAGAAACAACTCATTTGAGCAACACCAAAACGAATATCAGGAACGACCTAATACGGACTCAAACGCCGAGCAACGAAATTCTCAAAATAATTCACCCGGTAGAAATACCCCGACAAAATCAAGAACGAACAGCACAGAACACATTGATACACTTTTCGAAAAAGTAGACCTAAAAATTTCGCGGAAAAGTGCGACACGAGACTCATAATCAGAGCACTAAAGACCTTTAACCGCGATCAATTAAAAGAAATCGGAATTAAATTGAAAGAGGCAACGCTTAAATTAGGAATTTCGAAGAATCACAAATCTCCCTCAATAGCATTAAACTTACCTGATTTTACGCACAGAGAAACGAAGTTATTAATCGGCCCAGGTGCACAAATAAACCTAATCAAACGAAGCGCACTCTATCCCACAACAGAAATCGATACACGAGAATTTTATGAATTGACAGGTATAATTGACGGCAAAACATACACTCGAGGAAAATGCTCAATCCAAATAAAATCAGTAAAAGCAGAATTTCATGTTGTCACCGACGCATTTCCAATCCAGGAAAACGCGATACTTGGCGACGCATTCTTCAAACAGATCCCAGCCGATATATTATATACACAAAGATGCATAACCTTTCATGGTTATGTTATACCATTTTCCGAACGTGAATATATCGCAATCCCACCAAAATCAAAAACAATAATGCACATAAGAATCAAAAACAATGAAATTTCACAGGGCTATGTCCCAAAATACAAAACCAAAGAAGGTATACGTTATGGTGGCGCATTAGTAAAAAACAATAACGGAATTGCATATGTTACTTACAAGTAATCAAACGCCAACCAAAATCAATAGAATTGGAAATTCCATCCATAGAATTGCAACCAATCGAGATCATTTCGGAAACACCATTCAAACTCGAAACCGACTTTTACAAAAATTCGCAAAACAATAACGCAACAATTTACAGAGCAAACATATCCGAAAATAATGAAGAACGAATACAAAGTCTCAAATCATTGCTCCATTTAGATCATCTGAATAACGAAGAAAAAGAACACATTTTACAATTAGTCTCTGAATATCCAAAACTCTTTTTACTACCAAACAACGAACTTGGTCACACAACAATAACACAACATAAAATTCCCACGACAGACAACAAACCTATTAACACAAAACAATACCGATGTCCACCTGTACACAAAAAAGAGATCCAAACGCAAGTTAATAATTTATTGGAGAAAAACATCAGCCAACCTTCCCTCTCACCCTATAACTCACCAGTTTGGGTCGTACCCAAAAAGGCAGACTCACAGGGCAAAAAGAGATGGCGAATGGTTATCGATTTTCGCAAATTAAACGCGGAAACAATATCCGATGTTTATCCATTACCGAGTATCGTAGATATTCTGGACCACTTGGGCAAAGCGCGATACTTCTCCATTTTTTACTTAGCGTCCGGCTTCCATCAAATCGAAATGGATCCCGACCACAAACAAAAAACCGCATTTTCAACGGCAAACGGACATTTTGAGTTCAACCGTATGCCATTTGGGTTGAAAAATGCACCCGCAACATTCCAAAGATTGATGGACGTCGTATTATCAGGACTCCAGGGTAATGACCTGTTCGTATACCTGGACGACATTGTTATTTACGCTAACACTCTCGAGGAACATGCGACAAAATTTCGGCGATTAGCGAAACGCCTAACCGAAACAGGTTTAACCCTGCAAACCGATAAATGTCAATTTTTGCGAACAGAAGTCACATATTTAGGACACACAATCACGGAAGAAGGCGTAAAACCCAACAATACAATAGTAAAATCCATAACAGAATTCACACCTCCAACTGAAACAAAAACCATAAAACAATTCACAGCACTTGCAGGTTATTATAGACGTTTCATTAGAGACTTCGCAAAAATCGCAGCACCACTAACAAAACAATTGAAAAAAGATGTGAAATTCCAATGGACAGACGAATGCCAAAAAGCATTCAAATTACTCAAAAACAAAATTATAGAACGTCCAATTTTGCGTTATTCCGATTTTGAAAAACCATTCACACTTACCACAGACACTTCAGACTACGCAATAGGCGCAGTCCTAAGTCAGAAATATAATAAATTCAACCAACCCGTAGCATTCTATTCAAAAACACTCTCGAAACTACAACAAGCGTACGACACAATGAGAAAAGAATTGTTAACAGTAGTCTTCGCAGTAGAACATTTTCGCCCGTATCTATACCGTAGACAATTCACATTGATTACAGATAATAGAGCTTTAACATATTTAAATAACAAATCCGACTTGCCACAGCAGCTTCAGCGCTGGCAAATGACCCTCAACGATTACGATTTTACAATACAACACCAACCCGGAAAATTGAACCACGTCGCAGATACACTATCCAGAAACCCCATTGCCGTTATGCCTATGAGACAAAGAGACAGTTCTTCAAAAGAAGAAAACACCTTAAAAAGACCGAAACACTCACACCAGCCAAACACACGACAGAGCTCTGATTCAGACGAAGAATCAGGCAACCCAACACCCAAAAAGAAACAACAAGACGGACGGAAAACGGAAAGTGAAAACGAACATGAAAACAACATACACCGCAAATCAGATCCAAAAATCGACGATGAATCTCCACAAACAGAAGAGGAAGCAAATATAAGAAAAGATAGCACAGACGTCATCACAGAAACAGAAGCAACGGAGGAGGAACTCACAAAAAATATAACGATCCGGAAACGCACAAGGAACAATACGACAAAGGAAGCAAAGACGAAAAATAGGCGCAAACGACCAAGGACACGAGATGAAGGAACAACGGAAAAATATAACAAAAACAAGAAAAAGATTAACAAATCGAATGAAGAGAATGAAGAACAAAATGTACAGCGGCAAGTACAGCCGAACTCTAACGAGAAAAAAATGAATGAATCAAACGAAGAAAATGAAGAACGAAACGCACAATCGCAGATGCAACCGAACTTTAGCAAGAAGAATATTAACGAATCAAATGAAGAACATAAGGAACGAAATGCACAGACGCAAGCGCAACCGAACTTCACCAGCGAAGACATTAACGCCTCAAAGGAAGAAAATCTACAGCGAAATGCACAGCCGCAAGTGCAGCCGAAATTTAGATCACCATCACCACCACGAACGTTCATAAAGAAGCCAAAACGTATCACGAACATAGGCCCATACTCATCGGAAATGACACCCGAATACTTCGATTCGTTAGCAGAGTCACCTTCAAATAACAACGACGAAGTAAATCTATCTCCTGAAGGAAATATCGGAAATAACATCAACCTTCCAGTAGAAGTACCACAGTTGCACAACACACAAGCAACAATCGAGCCAACATTTCGATCTCCACCCGGAAATGTTGAACGAATCACCAGACAAGCTACTCCACAGGGAGATACAATGAACACTCCATCAAACCCATCATCAGGCGAAAACACCTCAAGTGGAAACAACCTAACAGAGGCAGACAGTGATACTCCATTTGTACCATCACAATACTACAGAAAGAAAATAACACACAAAGAACCTCGCCCCGCAACTAGAAGGACAGAAATAACGGAAGATATAACAAACAAACACAAAATTACCACCACACAAAAAAATATCCTAGCACGAAAAGACAATATCGCATACTTCCTATCAGCAGACTGTACAATGAATACGATGATATCAGAAATTCTACAGGAAAAAGGAAGAATCAACCAACAATCACTTTTGGACTGTAACCCCCAAATTGGCGACATTCTAATTACTCGCCGAGGAATTACTTGCTATTTCACAATCATCTGTAAACAGAAATCAACAGATTCACTGTCCATCACAGAACTTCGAAGTTGCTTAAAAACACTATTCGAAGTATTCAATAAATTGCAGCTAGAGACTTGTACGATCCCAAAGGACCCTAAAATTCTAAATCCGTTCGTTTGGGAATACATCAAATCATTCGTACGAGAAAAATCAACGAATTCACGTACAAACATTACATTATGCCATGGTCTACTGTCAGTATCTCCACAACCACGCAGGAAAGATATCATCCAAGAGTTTCACAGCTCAACAATCGGTGGACATAACGGACTATCGAAAACATATAATCGAATCCTATCACAATACTACTGGGAAAACCTCAAAAACGACATTCGAGAATTCATCAAATACTGTTTCGATTGTCAAAAGAATAATGTGATGTCGTGAGTTATTTATTAATTTATTTATTGTAATTGGGGCTGCCGACTCGGCTACGGAACGCGGTGGTTGAGAAGTAAAACGCGGTAGACACTTAATCGAGAAGCACAAGATTTTATTTTCAGTGTTACAACGGACAGCGTAACGTTGCTGCTTGGATGATCGGAAAACTACTAACTAACTAGCCTAAGAAGAGGGTGGTTTTTATAACATTGACTCATGGGAAAGTCGCGGTTTGGTAGGGAGAGAATTTGGGAGTTAGAACATTCTGGAGGCGGAAATGTCTTGGAAGATTCTAGGAATGACAGTTGTTTCGGGCTTGAGGCGGGTCAGGCCATAAAGATTGTTTTATGGCGGGATCGTGGAAAATGGAAAACATGTAGTTTTGGGTCCTTACCGGGAAACAGAGATTATTTGTATTTCGAGGGCCAGATGCTCCTGCGATAGCGAGGGTGTAGCTGCAGGAAGTCACGTAATCGATATCGGAAGTCGCAATCGATATCGTAGGACCCTTACCAAAAACCACATAGGGACACGAATATATCTTGACCATTTTAGACCTCTTCAGTAAATTCGCCATAGCAGTTCCATTAAAACACCAAACTTCAACGGATATCGCTAAAGCACTTACTACAGCTTTAATAACAACATTTGGTGCTCCCCGAGCAATACTATCGGACCAAGGAAGAAACTTTATGTCAGACACGTTCAAACAATTCGCCGAACTCTTTCAGATCCGACAATACAAAACAACAGCGTATCATCCTCAATCAAATGGGGCATTAGAACGATATCATCACAGCCTCACTGAATTCCTAAAACATTTCACTGACGACAATCGCAATTGGGACGAACTCCTTACACTCGCAACATTCTCTCACAACACAAGCACAACACGAAAGCAGGGGATTCACACCATACGAACTCGTCTTCGGAAGAACAGCCCGTACACCTTCAGAATTTCCACCTCCAGAAACAACAATAACATATGACGACTACATGACAAACCTCACGAACAACTTAAAAAAGACACGACAAGCCGCATGGGAAAAAAAAATCAAATTTAAAGAACGAACAAAACGATATTACGATAAAAGAGTAACAGAGCCGAAATACGAAAAAGGACAACTAGTATTCCTCATAAAGGAACCAAGAAAAGAAAAACTCGATCCCCATTATGTAGGACCATTTGAAATCTTAGAAGTATTAGATAAACATAATGTTAAGTTAGAAATTAAGGACGAAAAAACGAAAATAGTACACATAGATAAAATAAAAATGGCACATGTTACAGATCACTCACACGCCTTAAGCGGCAATCCCTTAATAAGACTTACACAACTCGCACAAAACCGAGGCACGTTTTGCCTTCATCAAATCAGCATTCAGTTATACAGCAATCTCAGAAAACTACGAAAAATATTTTAACCTTGAAACTTTAACAAATTGTAAAATCACAATGTCGTACTACGTATGCAACCAGGTCAACCCCGTCCAACAGATAGGTCAAAATACCGAATGCGAGACTCAACTCTTGTCAAACCCTCAATTCAAGAATCTAGCAGAATGCGACATCGGCTAAAAACACTCCGCCACACCTATTGGTCCAAGATCCCAGATACAAACACATGGCTCTTTGCAGCACTATAATCAGAAAACCTCTACGTCAACTGCGATAACCATCAGTCATCCATTCACACAATAAAAAATACTGGCATCTTAAATATTAGCCCGCTATACTAAGCGAAAACCCGTACGACTCAACTAACACATTCCATCGACACAACATCCTCAACCCAGACAAATTTCTCTACAACCCTAATACTCAATATGACAAAAATAATAGAAAATTCAACCCAGAACTACAATCTAAATATCACCGCAATTCTCCTAGAAACGGGAAAATTTATATAGCCCTTGGAATCAAACACAATAAACAACGATCAAACAAAAAAATGAAAAAAAAACCAAATAGCATTAAAAACAGTTATGAACATAAGCAAACTACCCACTTAACCATATATACTTAACCACATATATCTAATCATATAATCATATATACTTAATCATACACATATACCTATAATTTCTTTACTTTATCTTTCTTTTACAATAAAACTTTTAATTATATCTAAAACGTATCCATTGAACCCACAAACAAAACACCCACATAAGCCAACCAACCAATCCTAGATAACATACCTCTTCTACTAACCAACAAGCTAATAAAAGATTTAGAATGTTCTAGCGGCCACATCACGACGAACAATACAATAACAAAAAGGAAACAAATAATAATCAAGACCAAACATAAAATACACAAGCTAGACCAAATACAAGCCAATAACCAGGACGAATAATCAAGGCCATATCCAAAATAAAACACATAACCAAGGGAAAGCATAAAACACACCATTCAACAAAAGTTGAAAGGAAACAAGGATCAATCAACCAAACGGCAAATAACCCCTCCTTCCATTTATAAACATACGTCATACATATAACCACACAAACCTACCCTCTCACCGTAATACACCACCACCCACTAACCCAAAGAATAATGCATCTTTATAAGCTACAGGTAAAAAACAGCAACTTCTACAGAAACCTTTACGGAAACCAGCAGTACGACCAATATAAAAGCAAGGAGATACAACCACACACGCAAACACCACAAACTATTTAAACCAAATTATATAAAATCGCACACTCAAATCGAAATTCTTTTTGTAAACAAACCACTTAAAATTATATAGAAGCACATAACACAAACAAAATTTTGTAAAACGGATTCAGGAGCATCCATTCTTTTCCCAAGAAGGGGAGTGTAACGGTCCCACACTTAATTCCCACTGTTTTCGCCTACTCCTAATCTCTTTTCTTGCTAACTCCCAATTCCGCTGACTCCACAATCCCACGGTCCCTTATCACCCTCACGCGACAACCCCTCCACTCCTAAACTCTTTCAAACCCTTTCTCCCGGCATCTTCCATCATCTAAATCGGTCCTCCTCCAACACCTAAACTGTCAAGACCTTATACCGCTCTATCTGAATTAATAAACTAATTCTGTCACATAATTATACGCGCATTTTATTCATCGCCGCTCACCATCCGTCACAATTTAATAGCCAAATTCATTGAAAAAAAACACGTAATACTTGAATACTGTTCATCCAGAGTATACTGAATTATAATTTCATATCGGTGATGCAAAAAAGTATTGATACATACTCGCAAATTTCTCGGAGGTTGAAAACCTGTAATTGATAAAAGGAAAATACAATATGAATCTTATCCAACTGAAAATCGAGACAACGTATTTCTTCTCATGTCGAACTCATGATCGCATGCAGACCAGGTCCAAAATATTTCAAATCGCATGGTTTCTTCACTTGTTACGGATCAGCTTTAGCTGATCCTACGAGTTATAATAGTCGCTGCCACCAACGGCGCGCATAAGGCGCCCCGTAATATAAAATTTCAAAGAGAGAAAATTAAAATGAATTAGCGTGCGAAGCGTCGGAAGGACGTGGACTGCCGCTCGTCCCATACGGGCCCGCTATGCTTTTCGTGAGCTAGGCGGAAGGGAGGTGTCGATTTTTATTTTTGAGTCAAAAACAAATTCTTGAGATAACATAAATTTATTGCACCCTGAACTAATGCTTTTCGACACGAGAATACAAGAGAATACAAGAGTAAATGTTTAATATAAAGGTCGTCGACTTACATTGGTTTGTTGTCTCTCGCTGGTCGGCGACCCGTTAGATGACGCTCTTGCAATTACTAGCGAGCCGGTGTATGTATGGGTTAGTATGCACACAGTAGTTTATGCACTCAAAACGGTATAGGTGTGTATTATTGTTTTTAAACACTATATTAATCGGAATGAATTGAAATAAGCATATGATGATAATAACGAATCGGATAGATAATGAGAACAATAATAATCTTGATTAATGTATATACGAGAGATATAAAGTAAACAGAACGGTGTAGGTTTAACTTGACGCCGGACGATTTAACCCGATTTCAGGTAGCCGCGGAGAGCCAGGGTCCACCAAACGCGTTGTTTTAATATTAAGGACCGCAACCTATTTCCGGTCTAACTTCCCGACGTTGTTGGCACCGTTTCAATATATTGAAATGTTCGAGGTCTTTTGTGAAGGCGACTCGAAGAAAATTGAGAGGTAGACGTGAAAAAAAATTAAATAATTCTTTATTCTGATCGTTCGTGACTACATTCACACGGTTCACGTTGTTGAGTACGTCGCTCTCTGTAGCCGACGGTGATTGGCGCGTTCCACTGGCCGTGTCGGGCGGTGATTGGCGTGCTCGGTGGGAATTTTCTGTCGTGTTCCTGCTAATAGGCTGAGTTGTAGATCGATGGAAATCGATGTTCCGATGCTTGAGCTAAGATGGCGGCGCCGTGGTGAATCGCATAAGTGTGTTTCGTGTTGTGCGACTCGTACATAGGATTAATCCGGCAATAGTAACTATCCTTTCAATTCTTTTAAGCTTGTCGTGTGTGCTTTTTCTGCTTTTCTTTTCTTTTTAGAGCCGCCGTGTGGCCTTGCTATTATTTTAGGCGGTGTAACAGGATTTCTTTTCCTCTTTGGTGAGTCAGCGCCTTGTTTATTTCTTTATTATTCGTTGCTTTCCTTTCTGCTGCTGCCTTTTCTTTTATTGCAGGGCTTGCTTCTGCAGTTGTTGCCGGGTGCTTTTGATATTCCTGCTGCTAGGGTTCCTGAACGTGGTTTTCTGCGGCAATCCGCGGAGCATGCAGAAATTTGAGCACCTCAAGATTGGTAAGTGTTTCAAAAATTCTTCTATATTTTCTCCTCCTTTCACGGTCCTGTTGATTGTAGTCGTTGTCACTCCTGTGTTGATTATCCACCCTATTGTTCTCGTCCTGTGTGTGGTTTTCCTTGGTGTTGGTTTGCTGATGCTGAAATTCTTCTTGCGCCGTTGTGCACTGCTACCCTCTTGTCCTCCTGATTTAGAAATTTGTCCTTTCTGGACGTGATTTGACTCTTCTCTGCTACAGCAATGATTTACCTTTTTCAAGAGAAAATCTAAGCTTCGTGGAGAATCCAAAATTTATTGAGATAGCCACCCTCGCTGTCCTCTCGGAGAGCAATGTACCGGCCTTCTTGAGAATTTTCTCGCTTTTGTGTCTAGTAGAGTATTCGGTGTCTGCTCCTCGTTCGTTGTTTCTTTTTATATTCTTCTTCTTGTTACGGACCGTTGAGCCTAGCAACAACCCGGCTGAACAATCCATCGATACACCCGCATCCCCGTCAGCAAATTCCATCAAACACGTTGACCCGCGATGGAAACTTCCAACGCGACTCCACGCACTACTTAGTCATCACTAAAGTTAGGCAACCCTAAGAACAAATTGCAACTATTGATCAATCGAGTTCTCAATCGATACCTTGATATTTCCTGGTTACCCCCACGGGGCTCCCCAACACCGTCGCCCCATGGTAACGAGGATCCTCAACCAAAAATTATCTTTAGTCTTAATTGATTACTCCGTCCTGACAGACGTGTCCCTCGACTAACCGTCACTCAGACTTAAAGGGTGGACATACTCTTGCGCGCATAGATTGTCGCGAGTGTACCTCTGAGTTCGGGAAATCGAGTGACTAAATCGGCTAAGAACTCTATACGTGAATGCAACCCTTTTGCGGCGCATCACGTCCTCGAAATACCTTTGTACCGCGCTAATTACCGTACCGGCATTACGCGCCTGAGTATTTCCAGTATTTAATCTCAACCAAAAACCGAACTGTAACCTTGTGAATCATATTACTCTCCGCACGCTTGGCTCCTTTTTGCCAACTCAGCGGAATCGACACATCGTAGTGGCCGCGTCGAGTACGTGCACGCCCGTGTAAGCCACTACGATAGTATTAGTGATACACAGAATAAAGAACCAAATATACACCGGAGAATAGATAGAGGAACTCATTCCGACTTTCCCGACCTTCACAGCTATTCGCCGACGCAGCAGATCGCCGGAGAGCAGACACACACACACACGAAACACGAAAACCAGGTGAGGTGCGTTACGCCGCTTTAACCGAACAAAAACCTACAAGTCGAGTACCTGACGCTCGACTATAAAAATAATAATAAACGAATTAATACGTTACTACGGAAACCCGTACGTAACATTCTCTTCCTTTTGTTTGTGAGAAATCCTCACCTCTAGCTATTTCTCCCTTAACTAACCTTTATTTTCTGTCTCTTTCTAATTCTCTTTCTTTTCTTTTCAGAAATGATCGACGGTGGCGCCGTGATTCAGGGCGGGAAAACGCTCCCATTCCAATTGTGACGTGATTTTCCCGACGTAGGGAAAAGTCACGGTCCCAAGGCTGTTACCTGGTTTGCCCTCGCCGCACCACCCAACGATCGTACGCGCTACCGATGCTTTAATTTGTTGTACTGCCGTTTATGAATAAATTTTATTAGCTGACAGTGTTGTCAAAGGAATGTTTTGGGGAGGAAACGGCACGGCGTTCGATCCTGACGAGGAGAAGAGAGCTCGAGGTAACGAGTTACCCGTCAGGAAAGAACGGCCGGCGAGTACGCGCGAGAAATTGATGCAGGTCCGGCTGCAATACCGGCGCCCCGCTGTTAGGTGCATCGTGCATGAGGGGAAGCGGAGGTTTTTAGATTGCGGGCGAGAGCGGGAACCTCTCGCGCCGCCGACGTAAGTGCTCCCCTATGCACGGTGACCATGGGGATACGATTTTCGGCGTACTCGCAAGATCTCGTGTACCGTCGATAATTGCGATTTCGTTGAGGGAAGTATTGTGTCGAGCGAGAGGGCAGTAGCTCTCGATGATCGATTTCGCATTTCGACTGATCGAAATATGATTGGTCGAAAATCAGTAGTTACCGTGTCGCGCTCGAGACCAGAGGTGTCTCGCGAAGCATCGTAGAGAGAGCGAGGTGTCTCTGTCTCGCATACGCGCCGTGCGTATGCTGAGTTCTCTCTCTACGTACGCGCTCTAGTCATGTCTCGCTCTCGCTTACGCGTCGTGCGTAAGTCGCGCTCTCTCCCTCTAAGTACTCGCTAGAGAAGTCGTTGTTCGTCTCCCGCCGAGGTGAGAGGTGTAAGTTCGCGTACGCGCTATAGGGAGTTCCGTGTCGACCCGGCTCCCTATAGATGAAATAAATTCGCGTTTTCTCGATCGTTCTCGTAAAACAAATTAGTTCTCGCAAAATAAAAATTAATCTGTCGGTGCCGATGGTTAAAAATTAAGCTCTCGTGATAGTTATTGTGATTCGTTTTGCTGATGATTTCGTGCTCAGAAGTTTTCGTGAGTGAGTTCGCCGAATTCTTGTTCTCGTTTTCCGATCGAGACTCAGTCTCTCGCGGAAAATTAACGACGTTTTAGTGCCATCTCGGAGTGACGTACCCCGACCCTCTCTACCATAATCGACAGCCTGAGCGGCCGAGCGTTTCCGGTTTGTCGATCTCGCTAGCGCATCCAGGTGGACCGGATTGTCACCTCCGGCGAAACAAAAGTGACCCGATCCACGCAGGTAAGTCGTGAGCATGGAGGGGCCGGGTCGTTCCCTCCCGACCCCCAGGTTGTGCCGGTTGTCGATACCGGCGAAATAAAAATCGACTGGCGCCCTGCCGGCAAAATTGCGGATGCGGTAGCGAGAGAGAGAGACGACCGAAGGTGACGATGGCGGAAGGATTCCGGAAATTCGTCACACAATATATATAATAGATATCGCCTCCGCCATCTTGGTTGGCCGAATCGGTTACGGCAGGCCTTCATTTTCCTCACCCTTGAGGCTTCACTTCCGCGGAGAAAGGCTCCATCCATATATATATATATATGTGCCCATGGCGGAATAATTTGTCGATCAGCCGGAACGTTATTTGTTGTTTCCGCTGCCGCTTTTCTGTTGGAGCGCTTTCGGCATCTCGATCTACCCGACGCTCCACGTCCGATTCGAGAAGTTGCCATGTGGTTGCCATTTTTTTTCGGACGGAAGATAAAATTACTCGTACTTTTTGGTACGAGAATGTACTTTGCCTTGTACCTCGTACGGTAAATCATATTCTCGTACCCGTACGCGAATTCTCGTACGTCTACCAACCGTGTTTTCACTGTGCACCGTCTCCTGCTGTTTCCTCATTTCGAGTAACTCCCTCATACAGATCGCCATTGCTGACTGGAGGTCATCAAGTTTGGTTTCAAGCGTGTGAGTCGGTGGTGTTTGAGATTTAGTGTGTGTGTGGTTAACTGCTGCAATTGTGCTTACTTGTATAGGCAAGCTTGAGTTGTTCAGCGTCACCGTCTCGATGAGTCGATCCGCCATTTCCGCCAATGCATTCAGAGTTAGTGTGTCTGAAATTAATAATAGTGGTCGGATAGTTGTTTGAAGACGACTCACCCATAGATTGTGCAGCATCTCCTCATTGATGCTACCTGCTGCAAGATCCCTCATCTCTTTGAGTAATTGTGACGGCTTCCTATCCGCGAGGACTAGGTCATTGAGCAAGCGATATATCTGTTTTTGTCTCGACTCGGTAACTCGGTTGATGGTCGTTTGTTTCCAGGTGATATACTTGTCTATTAACGGCGATGCGCAAATTATGTCCGTGATTTGGTATAATGTGTCCGGGTCGAGGGCTTTCAGTGTAGCGTTGTATTTCACGGCGCCGCTACGAACTCTTGACGCTGTGAATTCAACCTTGATCAAATAAAACCAAATGTCCGGTTTCTCCTTCATAAATGCCGTTAATTAAGGTTTACTGACGGAAGCTAAATATTCCGTGTCTAACAACGGAATCTATTGCTGCTGGTTTAGCGCAGCACTCTCATGGGTCGTGCACTGTTTCGATTGATATTCAAAAGGCGAATCATGCAGACCCTCACCGGTGATTGCGACGAGTGGGTGATCTCTCGATGGGCATCTTAAAGAAGATGTCCCCACGTGGAGAATGTTGGTCGATTACCTGAATCCGCTTGGATCACCTCGGGGTCACCAATAGGTGGCTCTAAATGTCCACAAACCCTTGAACGCCAGAAAGACACTTTCCACAAGGTTTTATTCGACGGGATTATTCACTATGAAATCGATGAGGACAAAATTAGTAAAATACCTTACCAACTATTTTCGACATCGCTCTTTCGAATGGCGCTACTTAAATTGTGCTAAACAAATTTTTTATATCGTATTTTTGCAAAATAATGTAAAAAACCATTTTTTTCATTCGATCTTTCGGAAAGCCTTCTCGTATTATTTTCGGACAATAAAGGGGTCCAGAGGTGTTCTCGATTGTTGAACTTTTCAAAACTCTATATGTTTTTATTTCTCTCTTGCGTCATACCTGCAAAATAACGGAAAAAAGAATAACAGTTTTTCTCCGTTTTTAGAGCACTCATATTGTTGGGTTGGGCGCTAGTTTTATTAAGTTTGAATCGGGAATAGAGGAGAGGGGAATTGACTGTTAACCCTTTTTTGTTGGTAACACAACAATTCACTTTATTTGACAGTGCACAACTAACGATTTCACAAAAGGAATATGATCACTCGACGAACGGTAGACGATAGTAACGGAAACGTGCGGAAATCTTGCTCTTGATCTGATAGGCTGCGCGCGAACGCGACGGAAATCTTGGGCGGAACTGTTATTTAGCTCCGATCGCGACGGAAATCTTCGCGCGACGGACTGACGAAAACTCGCAGCGATCAAGTTCCGACCGCGGGTGCGCGAGACCGTTCGCGAGATCGAGTCGTAGAGAGTCTCCACAAGGTAATGTCGGAGCACGTGGTAGCACGTGCGGTAACGAAAGCCTGAAAATGCGCGAAAATGGCACTAAACTAGCGAAAGGAACGGGAAATATCGCGGGCAAGATATTCAACTATTTTCGTCGATGATCGGCGGGTCGAAATCACACTTTCAGCTCGGCGGATCACTTCGACAACGCGGAATACGAATTTTAGACAATTCGAGTGCGTGTGAATACTCCAAGAGCCGGAACACGAAGACCTCTGATCGGGAGGATTTATCGGCACACGAGTAATAAGTGGGGGTGCGCGACAGATCATAATCGGTACACAGCGCACTCGAATATACAGACAAGGATCGAAGATAGCAATTGGCGATGCACGCGACAAGGATCGGCGACGCGCGATGTGTCGTTCGCGAGGACATTCGGGATTCGCGAACTCGACAATGAACGCGACTAATGACGGAAGATCGCGCGACATTTAACGCCTTACGGAGACTCTCTCAAATATTAGACGGTTCCGGAACACATATGTTGTGCTGGGAACGAGTCTTTTACCGTCAATTCGTAAATTGGGTATGATTTCCGATGTTTGTTGCATCGCTGATCAAGAACTTGACATTGTTTTTGCAAAATTAATTAATTTAAACAAATTGTTTAAAGAGTCAATTTCAATATGGCAAGTTGCATATGATTTTCGATTTTTTTGGGTCGCTGATCAAGCATTTGACATTATTTTTGCAAAATTAATTTGTTTAAACAAATCGAATCATCGTTTAAACAAAACGAATCATCAAACGATGAGGACGCGATGTTCGATCGCGTCGCCATCCCATACAAACCTAGGAACGAAAATCCTACCTTTAAAATTGTCGAAAACCCCGACAACCTGTCCATGCGTAAGGACGACCTTGTACATTTTATTACAACCAAAGGTCAGCCGGTGGACGCGGGAGCCGCCGATCTGCAAACAAATAACCTGCTACCTAATTACAGGGACCTCACCCTATGCCGCGTCAAGGCAATAAAAATAAAACACAGGTATTTACTGGCGCTACCAGTCAAAGCAGATCTGCGAGCCAACGCCTCTCCCGACGACATAGCCGAAGCTGTGAGCTCATTACAAGACGCCGTACAACAGCTGGGTTTACAACAAATCAGTATCGCAAAAACCAAAATCGACAACATATCTTGGGAAACAATCCTCAAAATTATCACAGACCATCTGTCTGAAAGCACGTGCACCCTGACAGTGTGCAATCAAGCCATAGAGATACCTCCCTCCGAGGATCGGGCAAAAATAATATCGGAATTCCACGAATCACTATTCGGTGGACATAAAGGCGTAACAAAAACGTACAAACGTCTGCGTCTAAAATACTTTTGGCCTAGGATGAAAACCCAAATCCAAGAGTATATCCAAATTGCCGGAATTGTCAGTTGAAAAAACTGGTCCGAGTCAAAACAAAACAACCGATGTTAATAACCGACACACCTGGCGCCGCCTTTGACAAGGTTTTCATGGACATCGTGGGACCACTACCGGTCACTCGCAGAGGACACACGCACATCCTCACCCTGCAGGACCTCTTAACAAAATATTCCGTGGCTCTACCACTAACGGGGACCACGTCTATGCACATCAGCGACGCCTTCACAAAAAACTTTGTGGCCCGGTTCGGAGCCCCAAAGGCCGTTTTAACGGACCAAGGAGCCAACTTCTGAGGGCTCCCTCATGCGAAACATAGCTAAAAGGTTTCGTATCACCCAGTGCAGGACGACCGCTTACTATCCCCAATCCAATGGGTCCATCGAGCCATCTCACCACGTCCTCGCTGAATACATCAAACAATACGTCGACAAAACTCACGAGTGGGACGAGTTCCTGGAGATGGCTATGTTTTCTTATAATACCAGCCACCATGAAGGAACCGGCTTTACACCACATGAGTTAATTTTCGGGAAACCAGCCCGCCTGCCTTCAAGCCGATTGGACATCGCGGAAGAGGAAGATCCAACCTACCATACTTACCTGGAGGATCTCTTCATCAAGATCCGGGGACTCCAAGAGCTAGCGGCGGAAAACCTGAAATTACTACGACCTGAATTACTACGACCGAAAAATAAACCCAAAAAGGTTCAAGCAAGGAAACATTGTCTTAATGCTGAAAGAACCGAACACTGGGAAATTCGGCAACCAGTATACCGAACCATTAAAAATTAACCAAATATTACCCAACGGGAATATAATCTTAAAATACAAAGGGAAAAACCGCACCGTTCATCCCAATAAACTACGGTTGACAAAACTAAAACCAAGTCTGTTGCAGGTTGATCCTACCACTGACAGTGATAGTGACTAATCTGCTCGTCGCAACTCAAGGCCTGGTCGGGTACGATTGCAGCGGCTCGACGCTGAACATGACCACCATTTCCTTGAACGGGGCAGGGGATTGTATAATTCCACAACTGGAACCGAAACCAACTCCGGTCTACATCCAACTAATACAACTCTCGGAATTCGAGAAAACCAATGCAATACAATGGAAAGTACAACTCGATCGCACTATCACGCATTGTGGCATGCATTCACACAACTCCGCAGTTCACGGGGGCAGACAGGTCTACCTCCAGGATCTGGAAAGGAGTACGTGCCAACGCCTGCAAGAAACAGGAAACCTACGACTCAGCTTCGCAGCAGAACTGGTCGGCCTCAACAGAAACACCACGTCGTACCGCAGCATCACCCTAGGAGGAGCGCTCGACGGCGCTCGACGGCGACGGAAACTGCGAGGGAATACAATACAGCGACGCTTACGGTACATGGAGCAAAGTGTTTGTCACCGCCACCATTACCATCTCGATCTACAACTACGAAGCGACAGTCAACCTGGGCCAAGGAAAAATCGTCCTACCTTCAGGAACCCGTTGCGAACTAGCCAACGAACACTGTGTCGATACCCATGGCAACTCGGTATTTTGGACATCAGCGCCTACCGACTCCTGCGGTTTCAATAAATACGACATCCTGTACGAGGGTGGAGCTACCAAACTCAAATCCATGGACGACGATACACTACCAGACATATACACCCTGAACACAAAAGCTACAACGTTCGCGTTAGCAAGACACGAACAACCACTTGGCGCGTGTGGGTACACTCTGATCCGGACGGAACACCCTAAACTGTTCATTCTGGAAACTACCAAGGGGCATTCACCCATGGTCCAACGGAAGGTGTCAGTCGACAACCTCGACATCTTCACTTATATAAATTCCAAATTCGTCTACGTTGAAAAGCACGTACGACATCAGATGAGGTCATTATATCAGGACATCATCACCCAACGGTGCAATCTGGAACGACAAGTTTTACAAAATGCACTAACCACTGCGGCACTTCTACCAGAGAAGTTCGCCTTTTCCGTGATGAAAGGACCCGGATATATGGCGGTAATCGCAGGCGAAGTCGCCCACATAGTAAAATGCATACCCATCGAATGTAAACTACGACGCCCGGATGCGTGCTACCACGAGTTACCCGTCACCTTCCGAAACGAGTCCTTCTTTCTCACCACCACATCGAGGATGCTGGTAAAAACAGGCACACAGATCGGCTGCAACCCGGTATTACCCACCGAGTACAACATCGAAGGGACCTGGTACCGACTGATGCCCACACCGGTGGAAGTTATGCCACCACAACAGCTCCAACCCCTATATCAGCCAACATTGAAGTACGCCACACCTGGGGAACTCGCCACCAGTGGCATATACTCGGAAAACAATATAGAGGAACTTCGGGACCGCATAATGTTCCCTGCGGAAAAACCCGCATTATTAAATCACCTGGCTAGAGGCTCAGGAGGCTATCAAATAGCCGACGGGAGCATCTCAATCCAAGGACTACTGGATGAGACGACCCTCAATAAAATCGCCGAATCCGCCGCAGCACGTCTGTGGAACGGATTCCTACAATTCGGTACTGCCAGTGCCGGGTTAATTGGTGCCTTCTTGGTCATCAGAGGCATCAAATTTGCAATCGACACATGCATACACGGATATGCACTACACTCCCTGTACGGCTGGAGTCTGTACTTACTCGGGGCCTGCTGGAACTCCATAACCGGATTACTACTCACCCTGGGACATAGGAGAAACTTCCACCAGCAGTCATCACCAACCCCCGAAGAGGACGTGTTCGAGAACATCTCGACACAAAATCCTCTGGGTCCGCCGGCAGAATCGCCAGAACCATCAGGACCTTCGGTGTATCCAGAACTACCAAGGGTCAAACCACGGAGGCTCTCTGGGGTCGATCCGGACCTGCAGGACCGCCTTCACATCGGACGTACCCGAAGCCACAGCGTCATGTCCGTTCACCAAGGGGCGGGGGGGGGGGGGGGGGGCGTGTTACGTCCTGGGTCCTTCTTATCTATTCCCACGTTTATTGTGCATACTACCTGCACGTTGCGACTATCCTCATTTTCGACAGCGACCGAACTAATGAGTCGGCTCCGTCTTATAAATGGGTAGACGCCGCGGCGGAATAAACCGAGCAGTTCGTAAGGCCATCGCTACGGAGCTAGGCCAGACCAACCGGGCTACCGATCATAACATCGCCAGTAACTCTCGCGCACTCTATCACGAGTTATCGTCCGTGAATTGTGCGGCTTTCACCACTAACTATCTAAAACCGACGATCCTCGAGAACCTCGTCGTGTCAGTGCAACTCTTTCGTTGTGCCGACTTAATTGTCATTTGTTGGAAACATAATTCCATCACCAACGAATTCCGGAGACGTCTCCGCCAACGGATACCGTCACCACCTGTTACTCCACCACCTTCGCCAACGGCCCCTCCTAGGCCGGACACACCACCAGGACCACCTGCACCAGCTGGGCCTGCCATACCGGTGATCCCCTTGGAGTAACCAACCCGCTACGCACTTACGCTTACACGCAGCCATCACCTGCATAAAGTAAGACCAATTCACCTTGGCAACCGAGGATAATAACTACACCTCCTACCTTGCCATCCCACGGTAACTTATCCTATATTACCTACCTATGGTACCATCCATTTCTACATTACCTACCAAGGATAACCTATGAATCCGGGGCAACACCCCTCCTATTATACCAACCAGGGATAACTCTACCTTACCAACCAAGGGCCATCACGGTACCTTCTGTACCGGCAAAAGGCCTAAAATCCATCTCTCAGACCGACCGTAACAGGGTCGTGAACAAAACCTAACGAATTACTTACGTCCGGTCGGGTTCCCCGCTTTACTTACCTACAGGCATTCCGGTCCCAATTGAAGCGTGTCAGAGACGGCTTTTTCCTTATCGGGCGCATTCCCGGTTAAACAAAAGCCACCCCCCCCCCCCCCCCCCCTATTATGCGACGTTCCTGATCCCAGGACGTGACATAATAAAACTGGTGACAGCGGTGGGATACCTCTCTCTGCACACCTCCTTTCGGACTGGTGCCTAAACCCTAAAAATCTATAAAATAATAATTTAAAAATCGTCCAAAAATGGCGAACACACGGGCTCAAACCGCAGGGTCGAAACCTCTCACCGAAGGGAAAATAGAGACCCTACAAGCCCAACTCACAATAAAACAAAAAAAAATCATCGAGCAAGAGCAAGCATTAAAAACCCGGGAGACAGAAAACCAGCAAAAACATGCTCAGCTTTTAAAACGCGAACAGGCGTTCATGGAACGCGAACGCGAACAAGCCGAGAGGCTATCAGCTCCCATGGAGCACCTCCAATCATCTAGTCGTCCGCATACCCCCGGGGCACACGGAGCCTCCGGGTGTGACAGGACATCACCCGATCCCTACATGGACCCCAGCATGCTTGGGTCCCTCCTTAGGGAATTTACCTCACTTCGAGAGGAAATTGCAGAAATTCGCAATTCCCACCATCAAAGGGCACCACCCTACCAACAATCGGATACGCGGGGTCACCCACGGGCAACACCCACATACCGCGACCTCGCGATACGCCAACTTAACTACAAGGACGCATTGCAATCCGTCCCAATCTTCACCGGATCAAATATATCCGTATTAAAATTCGCGCGAGCATGTCTCCGCGTTCGGGAAATGTTCCCCCAGGAACATGAACCCAATCTGGCCCGACTCCTGCGAAACAAGCTACAGAATCGCGCCTATACGGCGGTGGAAGACGACGTTTTTACGTCCGTCGACCATTTCGTCGAAAAACTAAAAATCACATTTGGGGCTTCAAAGTCAAGCCACCAATATCGCGGTGAGCTCGGCAATATCGCCAAAGCTCGCGGCGAACATATTATCGATTATATATCTCGGGTTAAAGACCTCCATACAGCCATAATGGACGGCGATATACGCGACCTCGGGACCTTATCCGCGGACCGTGTAAAAAGGCATGAAATAGAGACCCTGTCATGCTTCCTCGCTGGGTTACCACCCGACTTCCGAGTCCGGCTAAAAATGGAAGGTTATCGAAACCTGTATACGGCCTACGATGCGGCCATACGGGTGGACAAGGAAATGGAACGCGATCGCGCACATTTCTCCACCAAATCGGAGCCTCGCCCCATCAATCCAATCATCCACGTGAAATCTTCGACAGCGAGTAAAACCACGTGTTCCCACTGTAATAAAAGTGGTCACAACATCGATAAATGCGGGATTAAAAACCCGCAATCCAAACCCATCGGTAAAACACCGAACAACAACGGTCGGAATAATTCACAATCCGACAATAAACCTCGCTACTTCGATAGCACTAAATACACCAAAAACGCAACTTGCGAGTACTGTACCAAGCCAGGTCACACCCTGGAACAGTGCTATAAACGTCAAAACGACGCCAATCGGAAAACGGGAAACGGGTCCTCCGGAGCGCACCAATCGGGTGCGACGCGCCCGGAGAAACCGCAGCACCCCGTAAATACAGCGGTGTGTGTGTGTGTGTGTGTGTGTGTGTGTGTGTGTGTGTGTGTGTGTGTGTGTGTGTGTGTGTGTGTGTGTGTGTGTGTGTGTGTGTGTGTGTGTGTGTGTGTGTGTGTGTGTGTGTGTGTGTGTGTGTGTGTGTGTGTGTGTGTGTGTGTGTGTGTGTGTGTGTGTGTGTGTGTGTGTGTGTGTGTGTGTGTGTGTGTGTGTGTGTGTGTGTGTGTGTGTGTGTGTGTGTGTGTGTGTGTGTGTGTGTGTGTGTGTGTGTGTGTGTGTGTGTGTGTGTGTGTGTGTGTGTGTGTGTGTGTGTGTGTGTGTGTGTGTGTGTGTGTGTGTGTGTGTGTGTGTGTGTGTGTGTGTGTGTGTGTGTGTGTGTGTGTGTGTGTGTGTGTGTGTGTGTGTGTGTGTGTGTGTGTGTGTGTGTGTGTGTGTGTGTGTGTGTGTGTGTGTGTGTGTGTGTGTGTGTGTGTGTGTGTGTGTGTGTGTGTGTGTGTGTGTGTGTGTGTGTGTGTGTGTGTGTGTGTGTGTGTGTGTGTGTGTGTGTGTGTGTGTGTGTGTGTGTGTGTGTGTGTGTGTGTGTGTGTGTGTGTGTGTGTGTGTGTGTGTGTGTGTGTGTGTGTGTGTGTGTGTGTGTGTGTGTGTGTGTGTGTGTGTGTGTGTGTGTGTGTGTGTGTGTGTGTGTGTGTGTGTGTGTGTGTGTGTGTGTGTGTGTGTGTGTGTGTGTGTGTGTGTGTGTGTGTGTGTGTGTGTGTGTGTGTGTGTGTGTGTGTGTGTGTGTGTGTGTGTGTGTGTGTGTGTGTGTGTGTGTGTGTGTGTGTGTGTGTGTGTGTGTGTGTGTGTGTGTGTGTGTGTGTGTGTGTGTGTGTGTGTGTGTGTGTGTGTGTGTGTGTGTGTGTGTGTGTGTGTGTGTGTGTGTGTGTGTGTGTGTGTGTGTGTGTGTGTGTGTGTGTGTGTGTGTGTGTGTGTGTGTGTGTGTGTGTGTGTGTGTGTGTGTGTGTGTGTGTGTGTGTGTGTGTGTGTGTGTGTGTGTGTGTGTGTGTGTGTGTGTGTGTGTGTGTGTGTGTGTGTGTGTGTGTGTGTGTGTGTGTGTGTGTGTGTGTGTGTGTGTGTGTGTGTGTGTGTGTGTGTGTGTGTGTGTGTGTGTGTGTGTGTGTGTGTGTGTGTGTGTGTGTGTGTGTGTGTGTGTGTGTGTGTGTGTGTGTGTGTGTGTGTGTGTGTGTGTGTGTGTGTGTGTGTGTGTGTGTGTGTGTGTGTGTGTGTGTGTGTGTGTGTGTGTGTGTGTGTGTGTGTGTGTGTGTGTGTGTGTGTGTGTGTGTGTGTGTGTGTGTGTGTGTGTGTGTGTGTGTGTGTGTGTGTGTGTGTGTGTGTGTGTGTGTGTGTGTGTGTGTGTGTGTGTGTGTGTGTGTGTGTGTGTGTGTGTGTGTGTGTGTGTGTGTGTGTGTGTGTGTGTGTGTGTGTGTGTGTGTGTGTGTGTGTGTGTGTGTGTGTGTGTGTGTGTGTGTGTGTGTGTGTGTGTGTGTGTGTGTGTGTGTGTGTGTGTGTGTGTGTGTGTGTGTGTGTGTGTGTGTGTGTGTGTGTGTGTGTGTGTGTGTGTGTGTGTGTGTGTGTGTGTGTGTGTGTGTGTGTGTGTGTGTGAGAGAGAGAGAGAGAGAGAGGGAGCAACAGCATTATCACATTATTTGATCATCTCACATCTCGCGTAGAAATCATTTTATTATATTGGAAGAAGGGAACGGAGAAGCATCGGAAGAACATTGAGTGAGAGCGTTAATAATGGAGAATAGATATATATCGTGATAGAATCGATTTTCTTTGTCAAAATATTATTTTTAAAACACAAATGTGTGCATTGTTACCAGTTTCGATTAAACTCAAGGTTTTCAATGACGATGATGTAAATTTGCCGATTTGGAGAGTAAGTATAAATAATATTCTTCTTTATTTCATAATTTTCTTTGTTAAATATTATGATTTTTTTCAGAGGAGGGTACATTGTAAATTCACAGCGCAAGATATCATACTAACGATAAAGACGCGAGGACTGTACGCATACGACGAATTTATACAAACATTACGTCAAACGGGTCACAATGATGAAGCCAATCTTTTTGAAAATGCCAGACTTATAGATGATATCAAATCATTTAAATTATTAATATAATTGGTCCCAATCGCAATTAATTGGATCACGGAAATCATTAGCGATCAGAACAGGTTAGAAGCTGTTAAACTCAAATATATCTCGCAAATTTAATCTATTTATTATAGTTTTTTAATGTTTTCAATCATGGATGTAATTTATCCGTTTTTTAATGTTGGTTCCAGGCTACGATGCTTTTCATTCCATGGGAGTGGATGATAACACACACCCGAGTCCAAATCATGCTGGCTATTAACACGGCGTTGGTTGCAACAGCTTTGGACCTCGACAGCACAATGGCGATTATTGAATTAGGATGAATAATGGGACAACTCAACTTCATTGACGACTGAACCATCTTAATTGATATTAACATGAACGCGAGATGCGGCATACAAATTTTTCTTGTTTATAAACCGTTTTCTTTTATAATTCATTTTTTATATATACTTATATATTTTTTTTGTGTATTTTCATATGTACTCTTTCCAAGTATATTTTCTCTTGAAAAAAATAAAACCAGTTACAAATATCTATGGTTTTATACAATTTTTATTCAATATCGTGGTTTCGTCTATTTAATATTACACTCAGTATTACATTCGTTATTACTTATAAAATTATTACATTTGAACAAATTCAATGTGATTATATACAGTCCCATGAGAGCGTAACGTTGCCCATTGATGTATGCTCCCGAGGTTATGTTACACTCGACTGGTAGAGAATTTATCTTGAGAATAGTAACCGGTAAATCGGATTTATGCATAATATTAGCGGGAAGGATGCATGACGTAAAACCCAGCAGTCGACCTATAGAATCACTCAGTTCGAAATTTATCTCACGACTGCTTTTAATTTCACTGCACAGAGTATTATTATTGGGCTTGAGAATGATGTCTATATTACTATCAGCGAGTACTTTTTGCAGATAGCTCTCAAAATCCTCAATTCCGTAGCTCCCACTCGCTATGGTGATAGTCTCCGTGCCCACGCAAAATTTATTATTTGTCTCGTCTATATTGGGAATTTAATTGAAGGTTAGCAGTTCAAGGAGACCCAGAGTATAATGTTTATGCGGCGATAATTCGATCGGGGAAAAGTAGTGAGCCTCGCGTGTGAGCCTCAAATATCCGCTAAGATGTTCCCGCGCTATTATAAGTCCTGAAAGGTAGTTAATATGACTCGAGCGGTATTTTGCGACAGCCGAGATAACCAAGGACGAAGGAGAGACAGTTCGGTGCGAGATCCCGAGTTCGACGGTTGATCGGTAATCCCGATCAATAATAAAGCTAATATTCATCTCACTATATCTTCTATCATTTAACTATAACCATCTTCTTACACGCGTATGTAAGATGTGCCTGAAAATGTCAATGTAAAAGATTCATCCATCGGGTCTAGCACTCGACTGATACCGCGATTCGTATAACGGGCCATTTTATAATTCTCCGCTGAGGAACTTAAGATGCAAATGTCCACACACTACTGTATCATAGTCTTGATATTTTTGGTAATTGTAATACTCAATGCTACCAACACCGAGGTATTTTATTAAATCAGACGGTGGTTGAAGATCACCAAAACTGTCGAAGTACTTTACTTTCTTGTTCTTTTTCGCGTACGCTACCCAATGCGTGCCGGGACCATCTTTATCATCAAGATTGACAATAGCTGATTCGTATTTTCGAGGTCCATCCGTCGGTAGCACATTTCTCATGTAAACACCGCGAAAATGTGGAATTTTTTATGACTCCGGCCAACTTTGATAAATCTGCGTCGGTGAGCGCTCGGTGTGGTAGCATTAGTCGTTTTTTTTCAACATGAAGACCCATACCGCTTTTGTATGGTTTAAGATAAAGCCCCTTTCCCATCACTATACTCTACATCGTCTTGTTACGATGTTTACTCTTCTCGAGAGCATGTTTCGCGGCCTCGGCATCATTCACAGCTTTAGCAATGCCCGCAGAGCCACCAGCGAGAGCACCGGTAGCACTCAACCCCGCGAAAATAAGTATAAGAAAAGACAAAAAACCACCAATTATTGGAGGAACTGGAAAAATGCGCGGTGATTGGATGTTTCTCTTGCCACCAGCATTTTTTACAGCTGCGTGTACGCCCGTGAGAGCCAATTACATTGCGTTCGCACCGGGAATCATCGATGTTTTCGCTGCTCGGATAATGTTCTTTATCGAGACTGTTTTCCCTCGAGGCTCCCTGTTCCTTTTTCTCCTCTCCCAAACACCCATACCGAGCTTAGTTTTAGTCTTCATCAGATTCGCAACACCCCAAGCTGTAGCTTTTTCACTAAAATCGGCGTCTTTTGCAAAAACACGTTTCCAAGCTTTATCTTCGAGAACTCGATTCGCAACGTGTCGATCGTCGATGTTTTCACAATTTTTCAAATACGCGATATCGTGCTCTTCACAAGCAGCGTCGAGCGCGTTTATCCCCGAATCACCCCGTTCGAGTCTTTTTTTCAATTTAGTGTCAGGACCACAATATTGAAAATCAGGTACATGCAGTTCAATCGGAAGCTTATTGATGAGATTGTTGACGAGCCCTTCCCCGTGTACGATAATTATTCAATGAAGAATAGTCGTAGACTGAGGAACTTTGTTTCGAATAGCTTATTTATCGGTATTGTGCTTCCGCGGATTTTCAGAATTGAATTTTATTTTATTCAGCAGCGTAGTCATTCCCATAAAACATACAAACTGATCCTGAGATAATCGTTTTCGATGCCCCTCATATTTATAAAAAGGTTCGCTCGTGACTTGAGACGTCAGTTATTCTCGAGATGAGGTTCCACAAGCAATCGATCAAATTACCAACAAAATTTTTTGACGATCTCGTGCAGGATGGGGCTTGGAGGGAAGGAGGGAGACTTCACGGGGAGCTGTTGCCGAGTAGTGTACGGGCAGTATTTTGCGGTCCATCCAATTGCGGAAAGACTAACGCGCTCCTTACCCTCATTACCTATGCGAATGGTTTGAGATTTGAGAATATTGACGAGTATTCAGAATCTTTGGATCAACCAAAGTACACATTTCTCAAGCGTTTGCTCGAATCTGTGAAAGGGGTGAAATATTTTCCTTTCGCTGATCACGAACAAGTCATCAAACCCGAGGAGGCTGGATCGAATTCGATCATGATTTTCGATGATATTGCCTGTCAGAAACAGGACAATGTGAGAGCATTTTTCTGCATGGGACAACACAGAGATGTGAACTGCTTTTACTTGTGCCAAACGTACGCACGTATTCCGAAACATCTCGTGCGCGATAATACTAACCTATTGGTACTCTTTAAGCAGGATGAAATTAATTTGAAGCACGTATATGACGATCACGTAAATACCGACATGTCGTACACGCAATTCAAAGGTTTATGTTCAAAGTGCTGGAACGAGGATAAGTATTGGTTCGTGGTGATAGACAAAGATAAAGAATTAAACAAGGGTTGTTACAGAAAGGGGTTCGATTGCTTTATAAATTTGTAGTTTTCAACATAATCACCAGTTACAGTGTAGTCTTAAAAGCGTCAATATGCACGGAGCGGAGCTAAATAAGGAGAAACATATTTTGCGTCAAATCGCGACTGCAAGCGATGCGATCCGTCGCAAGCATAGAATGTTGAAATTGGGAAAAATGACCCCTGACAGAAAAATAGAAGTTTATAGGTCGGTGGTAGCTCTACTGCAAAAACTAGTGAATCAGTCATCGTCACCGTCGTCGGTAAAACAGGAATCAGCTATCAAGAAAAAGCCAAATGTCGAATGATCCAAGAAAAACGAGGATGAATATATCGATAATGAAGATGATCAATTTGAACAAACGTTTGAAACAGCTCACGGGGATATCTCGGAACGGAATATTAGTATTGAAGACGATATTAATATCGATTTGCCGCAAAGTTACTTGAAAACGTTCGCCACGAAGGATAAGAAAGAATTTGACACGTTGTATGGAGTGCGGAAATTACAGGGAGATCGTTTAATGATTGAGAATTCACCAATTACGTTCGAGCAAAACATTATTCATGTCGGTGATAAGACTTATCATCAAAGTGAACGTTTACTAGAGTTGATATTTAAAAAATTACCCGATGAATCTCTCGTAACGGTGAATGATATGGAAAATTATGGTCAAATCCTTAACTCGACGAACGCTTACAGAAAACATTACATCAGCGATCGCACAATTCGCGAGGATAAAAGCATGAAATTCAAAAGTATAATTAGACAAATTATCGCATCTCCGTTGAGAAAACCTGTGTCAAAGAGACACTCGGAACGATTGGGTAAAGGGTCGCCGCGATCCAAAATTGTTAGAAGAAACAGTAATCTGGATTACATTTATTGGGACGATCCCAACGAATTAGTGGACAGGTTAAGAGTCCTCTTTACTTCCCAATCAGCCGGAAATTTTAGTCATGCAAACGAGATCGTTTCCATCATCGAGGAATTACGTGAAGCTGAAATCATTTATTAATACCGATTAACGAGTATTCGAGCGCAGTCTTCTCGCAACCGTCAAAATGAGCGATGATGTGTTTGGTCATCATTTAAGAAAGAATAGGAATGCTGATACCGATGGCAATCGAGGCCCTCGAGGAGAAGGATTTGAAATCACTGACGATGGTTAATACGACATGGTTAACCCTCAATGTATTTAGGGGGTTTTACCACCTTCAAAGTATGTAGGGGGGTCGGTTTCTGCGGCGCGCTACCAAGCGCACAATTTTTGATAAAAAATCTGAAAAAATTCATGGTTCATCATTAGGATGTTCTCTATAAGCAAGAAGAAGATTTTTTCGGATATTGTTATTTTTAATATTTTTTTTGTAAGAAATGTAAAATAATGCGCCGAAAAAACACTTTTTTTTTTAAATCGTAGTTTGGGTAATAATTACGCGAACGAGGTGTAATTACCCAGTTATTTAACGTAAAAATATTGCTCTTTAAAATAAGAAATATGCCATTAGTGTGCGATCAAACCAGATACACTATTCAATCACGCGAACATGAGCATATTTTTTCGAGGTAAAAGTGAGGCTTTGAAGGCAAAAAAACGCTAAACGTCAAATATACATATAAAAAAACATAAATAAATTATAAATTATATAATTATAAATATATATAAATTATAAATTTCATCCGGCGTTCGAGTCTCCATAGCTGTGAAATGGAGTAAAAAAAATTTTTTAATTTTTTTTTTTTTTTGAAAAAATAAAGAAGAAAAATCCAGGTATTTCTCACGTATTATTATACTTAAAAATGTATGAAAAACAAAAAAAAACGGAAGCGGGAAAACCGGATTTCACTTACCAAACGTATGTAGAGGGGTCGAATTCGACCCGGCGTCGACTTATTCACCTCGTGGTCGTTCCGCAGACAACAGACAGGCACAGCTGTCCTCGTACACACGTTTACTTTCTTACCCCTACTTTTTTTTTGGTACCACTCAGATGGCGCGCAAGTCGCCGGTCTTCGAGAAATTTAGACAATTAATTTTGGCCCGGACACATTTGACCCTCCTACATACATTGAGAGTTAATCGAAGAATATGTAATTTAGGTGCTCCCGTACGGGAACATGATGCTGTATCGGTGTAAGTGATGCGCACTGCTATTGAGGAGGAATTTAGGCTTATTTACAGCGTTACATCTGCCTTGTGAAATAGTATCGACGATTCCGAAACAATGTTTCAAGTCCTCGAGTCGAAATTTCAAAAACACGCGAAACAACTGCGGGCGAATGAGGTATCGGTACAAGAATTCGTTGCACGTGATTCCGAGCTTATTACACGTTTGGACGAGCAGCTGAGATCACACGAATTTAAGGCGATGTACGCTATACAAAATCTGAAGACGCGAATCGAAACTCTCGAAAAAAATCGACTTTTACGTAACTCACAAATTTTGTCCGATCGTCTTGGATTAACTGCGTCGGAGCATGGAAAAACAAACGATAGCGGATGAACTCCATAAACGAGCACGGAAAAATTATCCACGGCGCCATGTTGATATTCGTGGATTGGACGAGACGTGGCAAGCTGATGTCGTCGATATGTCGACGTATGGGCGGTACCATAATGGTTACAAATATCTTGTAAAGTATGCCTGGGTCGTACCAACGAAAACGAAAAGTGGCAAAGATGTGTCGAGTGTCATGGTGTCGATTCTTAAACTCGGTCGCACCCCAAAAAAATTGCACGTTGATCGCGGTAAAGAATTTTATAATACGCGGC
The DNA here is from genome assembly GCA_946811545.1 of Netelia fuscicornis. NCBI lineage: Eukaryota > Metazoa > Arthropoda > Insecta > Hymenoptera > Ichneumonidae > Netelia > Netelia fuscicornis. The sequence continues at coordinate 28,871,463 of OX328015.1, forward strand.
TGTGCTCTAACGGTACGGAATCACCATATACTCCACATTCAGTAATATGAAAGTATCGATATGCGAACGTTTTAATCGCACGTTTAAGAGGCAGTGTTAGTCAGCGGAAATTTCAGACGACTTCGGTAGTGCAGACCTCGTAACATTTTGCTAAGCGCCGCCACCACCTACCGCTAGATGGCATGGCGCGCGTATGCTTATATCACTCTAGGTACTATTTATATAATTAGAAGGCTTAGTAAAAGCGTAAAAAGGATATATTTATTGACTGTACATATCACAGCGAAAAGTGGAATAAATAAACGTTGGTTGCCGAAGACTAAGCACGTGCATATGCACTGGGGCCATGATACGAGTAGCGAGAGGGGCGCCAAGCTCTTAGTTTTTGGAGGGAATATAGACTAGCTCTCTGTGAGAGAGATCAATATACAGCCCGTGGCACGAGGGTTTTTTTCCTCTGCCGATGACGCGCTGTTGTCGTATGACCGCTGTCGGTAATACCGACCGGCCGCGTGAGTGGTATATTGGACGCCACATCTACCCCCCCCCCCCCCCCCCGCTTCAGTACCCTGACGGGGCAAGGAAGGGTACGACATTCTTTTACATGCTTTGGCGTAAGTTTTGAGTGGTCGATCCATTGTTGTCGAACGGTAATCAGTGAAGTCCTGCGGACCAGGCTGCGTCGAAGGCGTCGACGAAGAAGGCTAGATCGACGATGAAGGTTGTGTCGACGAAGGCCGTGTCTATGATGAAGGTTGTGTCGACGAAGAAGGTTGGTCCGTTTTGACGACAAACGCCGGCTTAAGCCTGTCGACGGAGATGGCATTCTCCGCTCCATTGAATCGGATGACGAATACTCGGTCGTCAATTCGGTCTATGTGCCGGTGAGGACCAGAGTATAGCGGGTCAAGTGGTCACTTCACTGCATCCACGCGAACGAAGACGTGAGAGCAGGTGTATAGTTTCTTGAAAACGAAAACTCGCGACTTGGTGTGGTGAGCTGTAGGCGTTGGACGAATCTGCCGAGTATACTCAAGAAACCTCTCTAAGAAGATGTTTGGATCAGCAGGCAGATGGGTGGTGAGGAAAAATTCTCCCGGAATCTTGAGCTCAGTGCTGTACAGAAGTTGCGCTGGCGAAGCGTTGAGATCCTCCTTCACGCAAGTGCGGAGTCCCAGAAGGACAGACGGTAATAGTTCCGGCCACGGTGTTGGCGAGTTGCACATGAGTGCAGTCTTTACTGTGCGATGCCACCTCTCGATAAAACCATTTGACTGCCGATGATATGGCGTCGTACGAATTTTGTTAGCTCCAACCATGCGGGCGCGAGAAATGAAAAGATGAGATTCAAATTGGCTTCCTTGGTCCGTTGTAATAGTAAGCGGTGTGCCAAACTGCGCAATTCAATGTGTGAAGAATGCAGTGGCACACGGGTCAGCCTCCATGTCGGTAAGTGGAACGGCGACTGGCTAGCGTCCGAAGCAGTCTATCATGGTTAGACAATAGCGTAGACCCTTCACGCGTGGAAGTTCAATGATATCAAGGTGGTGTGACATCCAGAGTGAATGTACATAAATATTTATTAATTTCCCTATTTTTTGCCTACGCCAAGCGCAATAGCACGGGATTGGGAAGAGAAGAGTATTTTGTACGGAATTGAATTAAGAATAATTCCATAAAATTATATAACAAAAATATAGCTACTATTTATTTAACGATATACAAAAGTTCTGTTGAAATTTAAAATGATTTCTGTTTTACATTTCGAGCACGGTTTACAGTAGTTGCCTTACTTGCATATGAAGTTGTTGTTGTTGTATTGTTGTTGAATCGTTGTCGCACCATTGTTGGTTGGTGTCGATTGATGAAATTGTTGTTGTATTTTGTTCTGTTGTTGTATGTTGAGTTGTTGTTGAAGTGCACTAAATTTACTCACTAACTATAATAGTGTTTTACAATAAACAAAAATTATTGATAATCAGAGTCAGAAAAAGGAATGAATACGAGAACTAGATATGGAAATACTGATTGCTGACTCTGTTGACTGGCTGGAGAAGATTGACTAAAAGTTATTCTCTATTGAAAGACAGCAATGTTCTAACAGATTTGGAAGTGTTTATAGTAGGGAGGTTTGCATTCTTATTCGTTAAAATTCTTAACACCTATGAAAGGATCATTACTATGATTGGAGGGTTGACAATTCGGAGGGATGCTACGATCGTGGGTGGAAGGGATATGTTTTTCTGGGAAAGTAAATATTATGTAAAACGTAAATAAAAAGAATCGGATTACGTCGACGGTCAATAGCCATATGGTTCGTGTTCGTCTTACCCTAGAAAAGACATCAATTTACGGTACGTTTTCTCGATGCGAAAAAGTGCCTCTCGATAAACATAAGAAATCGACGGGGTGCAGCCATGTGGCCCCGCTAGCACTTATCTCAGAAAGCGAAAAATTACGGTCTCTTTCCTGACGGGAAAAGCAACTCTCAAAAATATATATGTACCTAAGAATAATGAAAAGAAAAATTAAACGACATCTACGCGGATGTTATAATATGGGATATGTCTCTGGTATGATGTTGTATTTGTACTGTCTCTTAGTATGATCGGATTCAAGATACATTCGAGGTCGGCGTAAATTGCGAACGGAACGTCTATTTTATGTTTATAATTGTTGAATTTCAGAATCGAACCCTCACCCTTTGGCATAATAGCTCTCGTCTTGTTTAAATCGGTGCAATCAATACCATGTTTTTCAAGTCCACTTTCCGTATTAAAATGTGACAAACAACGATCGCAGCGCCATGTGGCATGGTCATGTGTTGAAATTTGTGAGCTTACCAAATGCAAAAGATTTTTGATCCAAGCAAAATCATAAACCGTATTAAAGTTTATTCCTAGATCCTCATCACTATCTTCAGTATTTGCTTCATGCACAAGCAAGTGAATCGTAGATCTATCGGAGTTACGGCTGACGTAAATGGGTATTACCTCGTTACGATGTTTTTATCCTCATCACGCTCAAGCCCGTTGATACACATTAATTGTCAAATTGTTCATTTTTTCAAATTTTGCAATATCTTTTTATTGCATAAGAAAGTCTATACTGTAATACTATGCAGAAGTGAGGACATGAAGTCGGACAAGTCGCATTAGATCAGCGTGGATGAAGAACAGCGGTGACGGCCCACAGGAAACAGTAGGGGTCGTCGTTTTGGATGTTGACCACTGCTTTCTTATTTTGAATATCATGTGGAAGTTGGACGAATGTTGACAATCCTCCGCGCAATGGTATATGTCTGTTGATGTTCATTGTCAAATTGATTATTTTTATGATGGACTAGCCCGAATATTTTTCTTGAAAGTCTTCGACTTTCACAAGTAGTTTTTGCACTATCTCGGGGTACACACTGCTTAAAATTTATCGTTGTGTACATTTCCTCGTTTCGCGTGTTCAAAAATTTAATCTCCTCTATAACGTCAGCATTTTTGGTGATTAAAAATTTACACGCAAGAATACAATTCATTTTCATACTGCTGTCCTTTAACAGCATGTTTTTCAATTTTCTGATAATCAAACTTTTCGAATCATCGAGAAAAAGTTTAACGTTTTTATGTCCAAAATTGATCACTATTCCGGTACCAATGCTTGATACAAAAGCCGTCACATAATATTCCCACTGAACTTTGTCACTTCTTTGCAAAACACATGTACCAACTTTAGGCAAAGATTTAATTTTCGAGTTTATGGTTTTGAGAATTCCGATTGTTGCGGAAATACAACTTTTCCCTCCCAGAGTTGTTGCTGTTTTCAACAGTTTGTTCAAAAGTTTAATATTTATGTGTCCATTTTTTAGCCATTATTCAATGTCGCGCACAGAAAACTTATCTTTGAGCGATTCGTACGCTCTCTCCATAATTCGAATCAACTTTTGACACTCTTTTGACTCCATTATGGTATGGGTAAAAATAATTAGATGTAAGATATTATTCCGGCTCAGTGATAGAACACACAATGATCTAATCTAATCACTCACATGGTTCTTTATAAGAGAGACGCTCAAAAAATGGGGTAATGCTGCTGTTCTTTCTAAGGTTTGTGAACGAGAACAATAGCTAATTTTTTGGGCCGTCGTCATTGTTTATCATAAAACGACTTGGGGAAGTGTCACCCTAGGTATAGATATCCTAGGTATTGCGGCTTGCTCGTTACTCTCCCTCTCTCTTTCTAAAGTATGTCAAAGAGAAGGATAGCTAGTTTTTACGCCGTCGTTATCGAACGCCACCCCAAAGCGTTCGAGTGCACTTTGAATAAACACTTGGCGAAGTGTCAACCGATATCCTAGATATCGCAGCTCGCTCGTTGCGGCAAACGCTCTGCTCTAGCTGTGACGTTACCGCGGTGCGTTGTAACACATCGGACATCACCCCAAAGAGTTCGAGTGCACTTTGAATAAACAACGCAATTGAGAAATATCGGGTAACTCGTAGCATTCACACTGCTCTGCTTGTGCCGTCACAGCGACACGTTCTAACACGTCGAACATTAAAAGATATGGGGTGCTCATATGCATCTGCTCCGGAGCTATTGGTGAGAAAAATTCTGTTTATTAAAACTCATCGTAAGAATTGTGTCGATGTGCCCATCATCGGGATGTAGCCATAAATCCACCCCCTACCTTCTCTGAAAAAAATCTGCTGTTCGGCGGTATCAAAGAATATGTATGCGACGAAATATATCACATAACACATAGCGTCAAAACATTATTTATCTGACAGTCGACTGTTGAATAAACAATATGGTCACTGTTGTTGATATCCGATATTGGTCATCGATGTGAAAGAATATTTACCCGACACTTTTTAAATAAACTGTTGTGGAATATAAGTAATTATTTCCATACAGAGGCGAGGTAATAATAAACAGTGAACTGGAAACACCGAGAGATAGAATAATATCTTTATTAGAATAGAGAACAAAAATGCAACGACACGCTCGATCAGTGGCTTAGGTCCAACTGACGCTTTGTCGCGTAAATTAGTCGATCACGAGGATGGACAAAGAAATCAGGGTGCGGCACTCGCTGCATGTGGCGTCGTGTTTAGGCCTGTATCGCATAGCTATATATATATATATAGAGGAAGGACAGCGCTAACAGAGCACGCTTTACAACATAAACAGTACGGCTGAGTAAGATCGGATAACTCACACCTCATATCTCATATCAAGAATATTTATTAGACACATTTAAATAAACAATTTAAATAAACAATTCGGCTAAGAAATATGGGGTAACGCGGCTGATGCCCTCCCCCTCCCGCGCCGCCATGGTGTCGTGGAATTTTCGAGATGCCCCCCCCCCCCCCTTCCGTACCGTGGAAGTCGTTGTGTATGTGTGGGTATGTACGTGTGACGTGTACGTGTGCACTAACACACGTTGATCCAGAACCGGCCTTGTTTATCTACTTATGTCTTCAGTAAGAACCATTCGAAAGGTGATGACTGAATTTTTAGCTTTACAGTAGGCACGTACAACTTTACAATATAAGGATTGCATATTTTATTTTTATGATATATTTTGAATGTTGATTAACATAACCCTTAGGGACGTTGTAATACGCACTCACATCGTAATTTCCAATTTTTATTAATTTATCGCGAACATACTACGCTTTCCATGGCGCCAAGCTTCGACTGTTCATTCCTAATATTACAACCGAAAAATAAGAATTTCATGAATTACACATTTGCCGTTTGCGCATTCTTAAGGAGTCATGAGCGTTCTTGGTGGTAATTGAGAATATGCTGAAATTGAATGATTGTTATTGGCTCATGGGTACAAAATCTTTATTTTTTTACAAATAATTGAAATTGGCTACACACGCTTTAAAAAAGTATTTGTTTAATATTGCCTAAAGGGCAAAACGTTATTTTTTTATGAACTTGAGATCCAATTTGGTAATACATGTGTGTGAGTGTGACTTATCACAAGCCGCTGCGCGGTTCATTTGGGATGGTTCGCCGTCAAGTCCTGTCACTCGCATTGTCGCGTTTTGCGTCTCATATTTTAGCAACATTGCAGCAATATTGCATGTTGCCATGCAATATTGCTGCAATGTTGATAGAATCTTGGTTAAAAAATATTGCAGGCTAATGTTACCACAATATTGTGACAATATTGAATGGTTGACAAAAAAAAGAATTAAAGATATAATGGACTTTATTTGTCCAAGTTACCTGAAATTACCAATTTTGTTCTTATTAAGCGTAGGAATGAATTTAATATTTTTTTAGTAAAATATAAATCGTTGAATTCGAAAAATAAAAACGGCCGGTATATATACCCACTGTACACATGTATGTGTCTGTGGTGTGCGCGCTTATTACGCCGCCTAGAAACCGCGAGAATTTGTGTCGTTACACGTTACCGGCAAGACAGATAGAGGAAATAGTACACGCGACGGCAACGATAACTGAGTGAGTATCCAGCTCGATTCGTATGAATATACTATAATATAAATAAATCTACCAAAATACATAAAATGTACATATAGACAAATAATAAGTTCTCTCAACAATGTTTCTGATGTATAATTTATAAACGTTCGGAGCTTTTCTCACCTAACCTCAGAGAACCCAAACGACAAAAATGTATGTACACAAGCATTGCAGATGTGCCGTATTAAAAAAATTGACTTTAAGAGGCAGTGTTAGTCAGCGGAAATTTCAGACGGCTTCGGTAGTGCAGAGTTCGCAACATTTTGCTAAGCACTACCGCTGCCTACCGCTAGATGGCATGGCGCGCGTATGCTACGAAGCCTCAGTATGACACTTGACAAGACGGGGCAAGCGCCGAGGCCTCGTAGCGATAGCCAGCCGCCCGCATTTTCCCCGCACCGCCCCGCGGAGGGAATGAGACGGAGCGAAAACAATCGAGTCGCGCGACCAATCTCGTAGCTTTGGTCATGCATATTATGAGAATTGCTGTTTATAAAAACCGTTCACAAAATAATATGATTCTTGGAAAAGATATCTGGGTATACATACAAACCCATTCGGCAATATATATATATGATTTCTGATCAGAATATGTTCAGATATACATATATATCTATACATACATACACTATACATATATAGTCTGTATAATGGGATAATTTCTTTCTTTGAAGAATTATATTATTTTGTGAATATTTTTTATAAGCTGCAATGCTTTCTAATGTGTGTAAAAAATGTACGAATGCTGACGAGATTCAGATGTGCAAACGGCAATCGGAAATTTTCGATCCTGTCTCAACTCGGCATGTTGCATTCGCCAAACATCTCTCTTGTGTACCGAAAATGCGATATCGGTGACTGACGACTCTGGTCAGCGAGAGTCACGTATACAAGCGTCAACAAATCTACGTAATGCCGAGTTTTACAATAAAATTCGCGACCGAGAATCGACAATTCTCGGTCGAGTTTCGCCTCAAATATTTTGGAGCAGGCATGTAATGTTCAGGCAATCTATAGAATATTGCGAGTAGGAAACTGACAACCGAGAATCGCAAATTCTCGGTCGATTTTTTACTCGAATATTTTTATTCGTCGAACGATGCTTGCTCCTAAAGCATCGTCGATGACGTATGGTCAACGTCAGCCGAGAGAGTGCGATCTCGGCGACTGACGGCTCTCGTCAGCGAGAGTCAAATATACAAGCGTCAACAAATCTACGAAATGCCGAGTTTGACAATAAAATTCGCGACCGAGAATCGAAAATTCTCGGTCGAGTTTCGCCTCAAATATTTTGGAGCAGGCATGTAATGTTCAGGCAATCTATAGAATATTGCGAGTAGGAAACTGACAACCGAGAATCGTGAATTCTCGGTTGATTTTTTACTCGAATGTTTTTATTTGTCGAACGATGCTTGCTCCTAAAGCATCGTCGATGACGTATGGTCAACGTCAGCCAAGAGAGTGCGATCTCGGCGACAGACGGCTCTCGTCAGCGAGAGTCACGTATACAAGCGTCAACAAATCTACGTAATGCCGAGTTTTACAATAAAATTCGCGACCGAGAATCGACAATTCTCGGTCGAGTTTCGCCTCAAATATTTTGGAGCAGGCATGTAATGTTCAGGCAATCTATAGAATATTGCGAGTAGGAAACTGACAACCGAGAATCGCGAATTCTCGGTCGATTTTTTACTCGAATATTTTTATTCGTCGAACGATGCTTGCTCCTAAAGCATCGTCGATGACGTATGGTCAACGTCAGCCAAGAGAGTGCGATCTCGGCGACAGACGGCTCTCGTCAGCGAGAGTCACGTATACAAGCGTCAACAAATCTACGTAATGCCGAGTTTTACAATAAAATTCGCGACCGAGAATCGACAATTCTCGGTCGAGTTTCGCCTCAAATATTTTGGAGCAGGCATGTAATGTTCAGGCAATCTATAGAATATTGCGAGTAGGAAACTGACAACCGAGAATCGCGAATTCTCGGTCGATTTTTTACTCGAATATTTTTATTCGTCGAACGATGCTTGCTCCTAAAGCATCGTCGATGACGTATGGTCAACGTCAGCCGAGAGAGTGCGATCTCGGCGACTGACGGCTCTCGTCAGCGAGAGTCAAATATACAAGCGTCAACAAATCTACGAAATGCCGAGTTTGACAATAAAATTCGCGACCGAGAATCGAAAATTCTCGGTCGAGTTTCGCCTCAAATATTTTGGAGCAGGCATGTAATGTTTAGGCAATCTACAGAATATTGGGAGTAGGAAACTGACAACCGAGAATCGCGAATTCTCGGTCGATTTTTTACTCGAATATTTTTATTCGTCGAACGATGCTTGCTCCTAAAGCATCGTCGATGACGTATGGTCAACGTCAGCCGAGAGAGTGCGATCTCGGCGACTGACGACTCTCGTCAGCGAGAGTCACATATACAAGCGTCAACAAATCTACATAATGCTGCAAGTGTGAAATTCTACAGATTCCTAGAAAAATAGGATCTACGTAAATCTACTCATTCTTTACATACTATTCATATTTTATATACGTTTTATACGTATTTCCCCTATCCTGAGTATATTTTGTGGTAGGGAAACGAATAAAGATAAATTGTATTGCCAAAATTATACGCTCTTTACCGAACCCTCTTTACTAAATTTTAGTAAATCTTACAATCTTTACTAAAATTTAGATGTAATTTACGTAATAGTCTGCACGAGACAAACACTAAATTATATTTTTCGATAACTTTTTGATGTGTAACCTAAGAAGCTCAAAAGAGAGATCTTAGGTTATTCTCAGATTTATTGTCGCATAAATAGAATTTTATTTGCATAAGTGTCGTGATATATACCTTTTAAAATATTCCTTTCTGGACGTGAATAAGCCCGTTTATCCTTTTTTTCGTCTTCTATTGCTTATTTTGTGTATATCACCACTCAGTCACTAATTATACTATTATTATTTACACTATGTATAGACTATATACTGTTTCGAACTAGTAAATTATAAATTACTGTTCGCCTGTAATAATAGAATTAGGACGTAATTACAATAGTACGCGTCTTTTTACTGACATGAGAGCAGCAAGCCCAATATACCACGCTGCTCAGCTGCCGCGTCAGAAAATGACAGCGCGCTCATGTTTTGTTTTCTTCCGTCTCTCGATCACGCGGTGCGTAAATATGCCAACACATATATGCAGATGTGTTGGTGCATACATATAGTACATCGATTCGGTGATATGTAGCGTTGCGGCACGCGCACGGTACGCGACTGCTCGTGTCTTCCTCTTGCCGCACACCGAAAACAGACACAGGCCCGTGAACCGATCTCAACGCTTCGTCTACATATACAGGGTGGTCCAAGCAACTTACGCAACGTCATAATTCTCAAAGTATGGGTGGAACAGAAAAATGGTATATACAAAAGTTACATGATTTAGAAGGATGCACTACATAGCGGATAAATTTGTTTTATAGGTCGAGGCATTTTGAAGATTTGAAGGACACCTCTGTTTTTTTATATGAAAAAAAAAGTGAAATTGTTCGCTAGGTATTACGTTTAGGACTAATAAAGGCCAATACTTTTTTACTCGGAATTCGATTCTCTACCATATTTTGCTGTAAAACATATTGGTTAAAAAAACGAAGTTGTCCTCCAAAATTTCGAAACGCTTCGACCTATAAAAAAATTGATGCAGTACGTACTCGTTTGTGTATAACATTTTTTTGGGCAACGAATACTTCGGAAATTATAGCGATATACACGATGCGTGAACCACCGTATATATATATATATATGGGGCATTGTACGGCAAATTGTAAACCTTTCAGTTTTTACATGTCCGATTTAAAAATTTTTTTTTTATATTGTAGTATATATTGAAAGATGCCTTCATGATTTTGTTTGAATTTTTTTTGGCGACCCGTTTTCAACATACCGATTTTTCAAAAATGACGTTATTTCACGTCCATAACTTTGCGAAAAGTTTGCTAAATTGGACGAATGTTTTGAAATTTTTCTTTTTAAACGCACGTTCGATAAAAAAATATCAAACAAAATTTTCAAATCGTATTTCTATAAGATTTTCATGTAAATTGTTGATTTATAAAAAAAAAACACGTACTGATCGAGTTTCTTGAAATTTTGTTGTAAAAAACTGTCATTCATTCCACAACTCAGGTGGATAATGGCACAACGATGGAATCCATTTTTTCCATTTTTAAAATTCCATATTTTAGTTATCCGTGTTGAAAATTCAGACGATTCAACAATTCAGACCCGAGAAAATGGGTAAAAAAACGTGGTCTAAAATTTTAGCAAAAGTTCAAAACGATGTTTTCTGAAACCAAATATCGAAAAAATGGCTCGACACAATGTTTATAATACTTTGATATATACACACAACACAAACTGTCAAAATCGGACGTACGGTTTCTGAGAAAAGATACAGTGAAAATAGCTATTTTTCGAATCAATGTTGTTCGGCTTTCAATTGGTCCCAAAATTTTTCTAAGAATGAGTCGAATATCCTCTAAAACCCTATATAGAATTACTTATCAATAAAATCTTTCTGAACAAAAGTAAAAAAAACGTCGAAAAATGTTCAATATTCAATAATGTATTTTTTGGTTATAATTAATAAATTGTTTATGCAGTGTAAATGGGTATTTATTTATTTATTATAAATTATGTTCAAATATATGTGCACAAATATGCACACATATATATTTATATGTGAATACATATTTTTTCTGTAGAAGAGCAGTAAGTTCGGAAAAGGGCCTAGGGGGATAAGCACATGAAATCTGCTCCCGCACATAATAAATCTAGATTGACACCATAGATTGACATCTACATAACTAAAATTCCTGTAAATATCAACCTTGTATTTTTGTAGGAGTTATGGAGGGGGAAAGCAAAATAAACAAAATTATTTTTATCGAAAACGGCTTGGCCGATTTTGATGAATAAAAAATATGTTATACTCGTCAATAAAACCATTAAGAAAATTAATTTTTTGTGCAGAGGCGAGGTAGTAATAAATTGTGAATTGAAAACACCACAGGTTAGGATAATGTCTTTATTATAATTGAGAACAAAAATGAAGGGACACGCTCGATCAGTGGCTTAGGCCGAACTGACGCTTTGTCGCGTTAGTCCGTCACGAAGGTAGACAAAGAAATCAGTGTGCGGCAGTCGCCGCATTGTGGCGACATGTTTGGGCCTGTATCACATAACGCTATATACAAAAGAAGGATAGCGCTAACAGATCGCGATTTACAACATTTTTTAATTCTGAAAAAAAATACGGGTAGAAAAAAATTTTTTAATTCTTCAAAAATTTTTTTTAAGGTTATGTTTCAGAGTTACACCTCCAATTTTGTTTCGAAAGAAAACGTTAAAATGTCTACTTTAACATATATTTTTTTCAAATTTTTCGTAAAGATAGTTCATGGCGAAAAATGATGAAAATCATGCAAGCGGCGCGGCATCACGCTCTCGCTCTAACCGCGCACGCATATTAGAGGGTGTCTACTCAATTTCGTCACCGACTGTAGATATTCAGTACTGACAGTATATATACCGGAACACGGCCAATATACATATATAATTCCCTTCTTTTTGCCAGACATTTATCAATTTAAACCAGCCGAAATTCAGGAATTTAGCATAAAAATCAGGCTAGTATACGTGCGCGGCTACAGCGAGAGCGTGATGCCGCGCCGCTTACATGATTATCATCGTTTTTCGCGATGAACTACCTCTACGAAAAAGTTGAAAAAAATATATGTTAAAGTAGATATTTTAAGGTTTTCTTTGGAAACAAAATTGGAGATGTAACTTTGAAACATAACTTGAACAAAATTTTTTGAAGAATTAAAAATTTTTTTTCTACCCGTATTTTTTTTTCAGAATAAAAATTTGTTTTTTCTTCATGGTTTTATTGACGAGTGTAACATATTTTTTATTCATCAAAATCGGTCAAGCCGTTTTCGAGAAAATACATTTTTTTTATTTTGCTTTCCCCCTCCATACCTCCTAGAAAAAGACAATTTAAAGTTTGATATTTATAGGACTTTTTAGTTATGTAGATGCCCATCCATGGTGTCAATCTAGATTTATTATGTGCGGGGGCAGATTTCATGTGCTTATCCCCTTAGGCCGTTTGCGAATTTCTGTCAAATCGCTTGAAATGGTTTGAAGCGATTTGACAGAAATCTTAACTAAAACTAACTTCAAAACATAATTTATCATACTTCCACTGGTCAGAATTTTATGAAATTTGAACCACATATGGAGAAAGATATGTACGTAAGAAACAAAAAATTTTTAAACCGTATTTTTTGACGATGTCATATGTTGAACCCCACGTTGGTCTAATCAAAGCGCGCCGAGAAGCGTCGGAGCTTCCCGCGGGAAGCAAGTGCAGTGGCGGGCTCACCGTCCTTCCGCCCCCCCCCCCCCCCCGCCATGCTAGCAGCAGATTCTTCATACACTACGCGGTCACTACGGCTAACTCGGATACGAAATGCAAATAATAGATTGTAATTTTACAGCGTGAGCCAACTGTACTTACCGAGCATAAAAAATTCGTCGCAGCGAATGTTTACGCCTTCTATTATGGCGATTACCCATCGCAACACTTCACTTTCAACACTCACTCACTAAATTCTAATTCGCGCACTGAAAATTTACATACTGTATATACGATACAGTAGATAATAATTGTAAAAAAAATCTATGTGAAATGACGCGGGACTCATTTTTCCCGTGCCAGTTTCAGTGAGCGACTGATCTCGCGTCAAATCCGCCGATAACGATGGGGTGCGGCGGTGAAACAATCGACGATCGCGACCGTCATCGCCCGCAATCCTCGACTGTTTCACCGGATTTTGTTTTCAGCAACTCGTCGTTCTGGGAAGTATATATGTACTTCTCACAGCTAGAGAAGAACATAGTTAAAAAAAATTGCCATACAATACATACGACAAATACTTTTACATGTAATAAAATCACATAAATATATTATCGAAAAAAAATATCTATACAATAAATAAAGTAATTATATTATGCAAGCAACAAAACCTAATATAACATAAAAAAGAACATGATAATATTTTTTATTCACATGCAATAAAGCGAGCAATGCAGCGAGCTCACTCACTTATTAGAAAATAAAAAAATATTGCCTATCGTTAGTTTCTAACGAAATAAAATATGATGTGTAGTATATTTTTACAAAATTTGTTGTGATAAAAATAACGTAAATTCTTTTGACTCTCAAGAATTGCATAACTTTAAAAAAAATGTATGTTGAAGTTGTAACAAAAACACTATAATTTGGGATAAGATTATTTATAACATAATAAAAAATTATTTCGTACTATTTATCTAATAATTTTTTTATTAGTCAGAGATACGATGGAAAAAAAAATATTAGAAACTTTCAACCTTTTAATATACTACAAAAAGTTTTCATCAATGGGTTTTGTTTCGCTATCGACAAAATAATAGTGTACGCGTGGAGGTAAACGACTTTCGAAAACTATATTTTTTTGTATGTTTTTCGTTATTCATTCATTTTTCTAGGTTTATAAAGCAAAGTAACATGTCAGAAAAAAAAGATTTTTTTTCACAATAACTTATTTTGATTATGAGAATGTTACCTTCTTTTATAAATCAGAACAAAATTACAAAAAAAAAACACCAAAAAATAGTTTTTGAAAATCGATCACCTCCTTGTAGTGAAAAGTGGAAAACGCTTGCAAACGGCAAAGAAAAATGAACATTTTTCATGCGTATCTTCGAGAATGTTCAACATATTGGGATGTAAATTTGTATACACATAGATGATGGACAATTAGCGGATACGTATTTTTTTGTTTTTCCGATATCTCATAATGAAGGTCGGTATTTTAGTCAAGTGCATCGCACGATCGGCTAGCACTTTGCACATTCCGGGCTAAAATCACGTTCATATAAGTTTGTTCCAACCGTGTTCTTACCGTGCGTTATCGACGCAACCTCGTAAAAATGGATTGCAATGCAAGTATAATTAGTGGAACGAGTCGATACAATTTTTTTAATTTTGGTGGATCGTCATTTAGGGGTGAACGCACACTAAAAACCGTATTCATTCGTGAACGGGCCAAGATAAAAAGAAAGGCTCCAAGGGATAAAATGTTGCATTCTTCGACTAATACATATTCATAATGATGATGTCGAATACAACAAATCTCGTATGTTTATTGCAATTGGTCGAGAATAACTGGTGGAAATCACTCTTCAATTTTCCGCCAATATCGACATAAAAGTATGAAATGCTTTTGCTATTACAGCATAATTTCGTGCTTCGAAAAGTGACTGGATTGCTATCGTATTTGTGTGGAGACATTCGCATCGGCGCGTACTGCTTTTGAAGTACAATAGGGTCGGGATCTTTCATAATCATATTACAATAAGGATAGTCGTGATAAAAATCTTTGAAACGTAGAGCTTTTTTACACCACGCACAAATACGAGTCAATGTTATATGTGACGTGCGCTTCGCAATTTCGATCAATAAACATACGTGCGATAGACAACCGACCAGGATAAAAATTGGCAGGTAGACAGAACATTATGGCAAAAAGAGGGTCTTGGTATTTGTTTTCAAATTTTTTGCCATAATTCTCTAAATACCCTCAAATCCCCCAGGGCGGGAAAAGATACGAACGATGTTTTTGAATCGTTCGGCATCTGCAATACCATTTCCTAAATTATGAAAAATTTATACTAAGAGTCACTGTCTGCTATAATATTTTGTGTATCTGTCAATTTCATCGGTTGTTCAGTGCTTGCTGCAGTACTAATTGAAACTTCAAAGCACACGTCACATGTAACAGTGACCAAAAAAAATATTATATATATTTATATATAAGATGAATATTTCCGATAGTTGCATCGACTTTATCATAGTGGCTGAATAGACAACTAACGCGCAATAGAAATACGCACGTTTGCATTTTATTTGATTGCATTCGGTGGAAAAATGCGCGCTAGCAAAGTATTCAACGGCTATGGCAACGTCAACGCAACTATCAGGTATATTCATTATGTATATACATATATACATATATATATTCATTTATATATAAAATATATGTTTGTTCTCAACGGTAGCCCGGAAAAATGGGTTTTCTAGTTCTAAATTATAGGAAAAAATACCAAGGTCCACTCTCTGGCACCTTTGTCTATGCAGGGTCAAAATTTCAGCTCGATCGGATTCTCATAGCGGGCGTAAGGTTTGTTTGAATTGTAGCTTCGCGTCTCTCGACGAGAGCGGCCGTTGAAATCGGCATACACTCTGACACGCGTACCCATAGCCGAGCCCACATACACACACACGCACACATATGTATGCATACATATGTATATGCATACATATATACGTACATATATATATATATATATATTGTCACGCCGACGGGGGGGGGGGGGGGGGGGGGATCCTAAGGCGCTCGAAAAAAAAAATTTCGACGCAAACACAAAAAAAATTTTTACAATTAACAATTTATTATTCGTATCGGCGGACGATCTCTGGGGGGGTATTCTTACTGAACGGGGGTGGTTTGGGCGCCAGTTAATTTATTCAAAAAAAAATTAACAAAATACAAAAAAAAGAAAGAATATATAAAACCAAAACAAAACAAAAAAAACAATAGTGCGCCACTAGCTCTTGGCGACTAACTGCTATAAGGGGCGGGGAGGGGTATCTCAGGGGAGGGGGTTCTCCTACTCTATTAGGTCTCTTGATAGTTATTACGGGTATGGGTGAGTTGCTTGTAAATTCGGGACGTACTCGAGGGGGGGACGGTTGGAAACTGGTGGCTCGGGAAAGGGGATTGAAGGGAGAGGGGGTTACTCTAATCTTAACGTTACGCACAACCGTTCCACGCTCTATTTTCTCTACTACAATTTTTCTTTCGAAAATTGTCCTCGAACGCACGCTAAAGAGGGGGACAGGGAAATATAAGGGGATAGCTCTAATTTTTATTTGAAAATACACAAAAGGGGGGGGGGGCAATGCACAATTTTATTTTGAGATATAGAATAGGTTTCCTCTGTGTGGAGAGATTGCCGTGCAAACACTTACTTTCGCAGCGCCGGTGCTCGGTCGGCTCGTACCGCTCGATCTCTCTATCTCTCTCTCTCCTCGCCGCTCGCTCTCTGTCTCTCTCTCGCCACTGCTATGTCCTTCCTTCGCTCCTGTCTTCTCTTCTTTCTCGTTCTTCACTCTGTTCTTTTTCTCTCCCCTATTCTTCCTCACTCACTCTCACTCTGTCCTTTTTATCACTCACATTCACTCTCGCCTCTTTTTTTTTTTTTTTTTTTTCACTCACGCTCACTCTTACAATTTATTATCTCACGCACTCTGTGTCACTCTCACTCTCACGATTTTTACTCTTTCACTCTAATTATCGTCACTCACACTTTACAACTCTTTCACTCGCACTCTAAAGTTTCTTTTCACTCGCACTCTGAATTCTCTTTTCTCTCGCACTCTAACTCTCTTTTCTCTCGCACTCTAAATCTTATAACGCTTCTCGGTTTTATTCTCGCCGGTGGTCACGCTCTAAGTCACGAGTCTTACGTTGGAGAAAATTTTCAAAATTTTCCCCTTTTGCTCATTGGCCGGGGCGTCCTTCGTTGATTGGGGCAGCAGCGGCACGGGTCGACGATAACGGGTCGATGGGAAATCGATGATTGGGAAGTGGCGCTGGGACGATCTAACGGAAAGACGGGTAATTACAGTAACGGGTCGATAGGATAAGGTCGCTCTCGTGATTATCGGAAAGGAATTTAGGAGGATCTACGTGCGCTGCTGCCCTCTCGTTACTCTCTCCGTCACCATGCCACTATTTTTGCATGCGTGACGGAGTTTTCGCGAGTAACGAGATTTTGACAGCTCTCTTACGGTGTGGTGCAGTGTCGGTGGAGTTTTGTTGATAATTGCTGCGAGATTCTTCTTCGTCGGGTCGTCCTGCTGGTCTTGGGATATCCTCGGGGTGATCCTGAGGTAAGTACCGTTCGTCTGAGATTTCTCTATATTTTTCCTTATAGGTTATCGTCGTGTCGTCCGCTAATGTACGGCGACGACGACAACGATGCCGACGACGACGACGACGACGACGACGACGATGTCGACGACGACGACGACGACGACGACGATGACGACGACGACGACGACGACGACGACGACGACGATGACGACGACGACGACGACGACGACGATGACGACGACGACGCCGCGAACGACGACGACGACGACGATGACGACGACGACGACGACGACGATGACGACGACGACGATGCGGCGACGACGATGACGAGGATGACGACGACGACGATGCGGCGACGACGACGACGAGGATGACGACGACGACGATGCGGCGACGACGACGACGAGGACGACGACGACGACGACGACGACGAGGACGACGACGACGCAAACGACGACGACGACGACGACGAGGACGACGACGACGCAAACGACGACGACGACGATCGCGGCGATCGGGGTATTCCGGTGGCTATGGTGGAGATCTGTTCGTGGCGCGGTAAGTGCTTGCATGCTCACATAATTTAGGGATGGAAGGGGAAGTTAGGGGTGCTCTAGTATTAATTGTCGCTGTACTTACTGTTCTAGGCGCTGCGTGGAACGATTGCCTTAGAGGGCCACCGGCGCGGGAGGAAATTGTGCAACGTCACAATATATTCATTTATTCATTTATTTACTCATTTACATATAAAATACATGTTTGTTATCAACGGTAGCCCGGAAAAATGGGTTTTCTAGTTCTAAATTATAGGAAAAAATACCAAGGTCCACTCTCTGGCACCTTTGTCTATGCAGGGTCAAAATTTCAGCTCGATCGGATTCTCATAGCGGGCGTAAGGTTTGTTTGAATTGTAGCTTCGCGTCTCTCGACGAGAGCGGCCGTTGAAATCGGCATACACTCCGACACGCGTACCCATAGCCGAGCCCACATACACACACACGCACACACACACACACACATATATATATATATATATATATATACACGTATATACATATGTGTATGCATACATATATATATATATTCATTTATTCATTTATTTACTCATTTACATATAAAATACATGTTTGTTATCAACGGTAGCCCGGAAAAATGGGTTTTCTAGTTCTAAATTATAGGAAAAAATACCAAGGTCCACTGTCTGGCACCTTTGTCTATGCAGGGTCAAAATTTCAGCTCGATCGGATTCTCATAGCGGGCGTAAGGTTTGTTTGAATTGTAGCTTCGCGTCTCTCGACGAGAGCGGCCGTTGAAATCGGCATACACTCCGACACGCGTACCCATAGCCGAGCCCACATACACACACACGCACACACACACACACACATATATATATATATATATATATATGCGTAGTGGATACTTTGAACCCACTTTCGTACGTTCAGTGCGTCTTTTGAAGACATTTGGCTGTTTCAAGGTCTGGCCTCAAAAAATTACCCACGCAACGTATGTTTTGAGGACTGTCCTCAAAGAACCCGTCATCAACGGAATGGCTACTTTCAGACATGGCGTAAAGTGGTGTTACTTTGGGGACTGTCCTCAAAATAACAATTATACAGTGCGTATTATTTGAGGCCTGTCCTCAAAGTATCAAGTGATAAATATATGATTAGTATAATTTGAGGACGGTCAAACAAGTTTTAGCATGCAATTACTGATAAGAGCAGAATGGCATTATTCGGGTAATATTAATATTAAGACGATGGAAAAGGTCAAAATAAACGCAAAAAATAAATAATAACTAAGGTGTCGCAATCGTGTCTTTTTTCAGTGTTTTTTCGTTATGAGAGAACGAAAATGAGCCGACCGTTTATTTTGTTACGTTTTTTTTCTCTTATGATAAGTACGTTTTGTACATGGCGGAAAAATAAATTTTATCAAAAAATATAATACCTTTTTCTTCGAGTTCGAAAAAAAGACTTAACGCCCTTCGGACGATTGTAGGATTTTTAAACTGAACCGTCACTATATAGATGTAATAACATTAATGTACTTAAATGTAAAACAATTTTTGGCCATCGTTCCTTAATTAGGTACTAAGATGAGTTTCTACATCTTTTTTTTTTGTGTATGCAGCCAAGTTCTGAGCTGTGGAACTTTGCGATATCTGAGGCAATCATTTTCGTCGATCAATTTTTGCATCTGATCTCCTGTCGGCATGTTTCCCGCTTGGATCATTTCTTTGAAGGCTCCGAGTACAGTAAAACGTTCTTGATTAGTCCAACGTCGGTGGCTATATCCTGGACGAATAGCGGAAAGCGATTTGTGGCTTATATTTGGAATCGATGTTGTCTTACTGTTCGTAGAACAATCTGTACCATTAGTACTCGGATTTTCGTTATCTGAAAAAATCATAATTTTAATAACCAATAATTATCAACGATGGGGGTGATGAAATGTTTATATTATATAAAAAGATGTTTACCTTCAGGCTCGTTCAAAAACGAATTTTGAGTTTCGACCGTCGATGTGGCATTTTCTTCTTCGTCACTAGTACTGTCATCGTCACTCTGTGTACCTTGAGTACCTTGAGCCATTTCAAGTAATTGTGAAATTTTAATGATATCGTTCTGCATGACCGGTTGGCGATAAATATTTTTATGAATTTTATCAGCATGACCCATGAACTCCGCCAAACTGGAAACTTGATGATCCGACAAATTCAGAGAAATGCATTTGGTAGCGATATGTTTTCGCAGCTGGGTGCCTCGAAGAGTATTCGGCAATTCTGCACCGCACTGCTGTGCGAACTGCCTCATCAAATCGCACGCTCGCAGATATTTGAACCGATCTCGATCCTTAGATGGTATGCCGAAGACATATGGATTCCTATCCGAGACTCCCACGTCAGTACGATATTTTCGAATCATTTGCAATGAATCTAATAAATTAGAGGGAACCAAAACGGGTACGCCTCTACCGCGTTTTCCACGAACCACGAATCGTACGTATTTCCTTGCCAGTGATTGTCCTTCCTTCGACAAACTTGCATATGTATCTTTATCTGCAGATTTATCAATGCCTTGATAAGAATCGAAATCTTCAAGATAAATCCGTTCTATTTCTCCAGCTCGACGACGATTGAAGAGCTGTAGAGAAATCACAGTCACTTCTGCGAGTTTTCGCCAATTTTCCAAAAATTCCGGTGAGTCCTTGGCTAACTCTTTAATTCGTTCTAAATATGTTTCACGTTCTGATTTAAGAAAATTATGCAGCTTCATAATATCATCGGGACTTGGAAGGATCACTTTTTTTCGTCTATTATTTTGCAGTTGCGTTTCGAGTACACCTCTGTTAACGCTAGTACCGTAATCTTCGCTCATTAGCTTTAAAAAGTCTTCGACCCGTTTCTGGTCATGTACTAACTCTGCCTTGATATATTCAGAACGGAGTATCTCCCCGACATGTCTGAGCAACGTACCGAGATTCGATGCAACTGCTGGATGCATATAGGTATGAGTACTCTCGTCGAAATTGGCGACAATTTTGACCGCTCGAATAGCCTCGTCGTAATGTCGTGGTAGGAATACATCGGTAAACGTTTCTATCCCACGATTGTAATCTTTCATGATAATCAAAAAACGACCTAACAGACGTATACGCCCTCGAATCATTTGAAAGTGGTGCTGATGTGTTCCGTATTTGTCGCACTGTTTATTCGCGTATAGAATAATCAATTTGTCGTAACGGATCGTGCGGACCACGTTATCTTCTCGCATATACGGGAATATTTGTGCTCTGACTGCACTGTTTGCTACTTCGTGAACTCTCCCAGAAACTTTTCGTCCTTTGACCACGACGAGTCTTTCCTTTTTGCCGACTTTCTTCGTACATTTTCGAAAGTGATGTCGCAGAACCGATCGTGCATATTGACCGTTGCAATTTCCACACGGCAAAAAATCCTCTGCTGATTTTTTCATTCGTTCGTGCGGTCGTCGAACCACTAACAACTCGCCAGCGTTGAATCGCTTGTCTGTATTATACAAATGATCTCCATTTTTCCTAATTCCTGAAATTATTTGTTTACGCTCTAACGTCTTCGGTGGTAACCCTATGAATTTTTTCACGTCCTCTTCATCCTTGTGATGAAGTTCTAGATGGCGAGCTAGCTTGAGTTGGTGGGTCTGGCAATAAAAACAGAAATGTGTTTTTTTCCACGACTTAGTTATCGTGGAAGTTGCCACTGTCAAATCTGCATCATCGGGTGCTGACATTCCACATCTATTAGTTCCTAAGCTAATATTGAGCGATGAATCGTTTTGTTTTCGCATCTGTTTATGGTTTATAGACTTTTTCAGCATTCCGCCTGCAATGCTGCCTGTGTCAGAATCCGTCTCCTCTGCTGATGGAATGTAATCATCACTATTCGATTCAGCCAAACTTTCCAATTCTAAACCGAAATTATAATAAATACTATATAAATATGTGAAAAAGTTAAAAAGACAGCGAAAAGCAAAAGTAAGAGAAGATAATCTAAAAATATGTTTTAAGTATAAATTATTTTTTTAACTTTCGAAAACGATATTTCATGAATAGCATCAATAATTACCTTCATAATCACCATCGTCTATGAAATTGCTACAAGGCGCAGACGATTCCAAAATCGTAGAACTCCCGACAGGTAGTGACAGCGTTGAATTTTCATCTTGTACAGATTTAATTAAATTTCCATTTGAATCGTATATATTTCCGGATATTAAATCATCCAACAACGGACTAGGATTGAATCTGTTTGAGAATAAAAATTCAATCACATCGGTACATATATGCGCGAAACTATAACTTGTGCATCTTATATAGGGTATATATAGCTTACATATTTTATATCTGTTACATTATATTATGCAACCTACCCAGATCTATTAATTTCGCTCGATTTGCCTACAGCAACGGCTATGGATAGATCTGATAGATAAGAAAAAATTAGCATTTCATTAATACAGATTGACCAACTTAGTAAATAGCAACACAATTGTAAAAAAAACAGTAGTCAATAGCACAAAAAAACTGATTTTGTAATTACCTAAAGTCGACAAATCCAATGAATAAGTAGCATTAGGATCATTGTTCATTTTCGAAGCTGGCACATTAGAATGTTTATGTGTAACAGATTTTTCGCCGCCGAATATCGTCTGTAGATTCAGATTCAATTCAGATTCCGATAGTACGAGTGCAGGAAGCTCGGATGGCAAATATTCGGCGATATATTTTGTTGTGTCGTTTTCATCAATAATCTTCTTAAGACCGCTTGGGATTTCTTTTCTGTTCATACTGTTCAACTGATCACTAGCTATGTCATGAAATTTTCCATTTAAGTTATTAGTTACAGAAGAATTGCAATTCTCATCGGCGACCGAGTTGTCGGATATCCGATTATTTTCGAGGACTTTTCCGGTCGTCTCTTTCGATTGATCGACAGTTTGCGTATGAGAGGAAAGATTTGGGGAGATGGATCCTGTTGTAACGTTTTCGTCGAAAATCCGATTCGTCGTGCTATATTCCATTTCCTTCTCGTCACCAATTTGACCCACAGGACTGTTTTTCATTGTATCTGTGGTGATGTAACTCGTAGAGTCAAGTTTAATCGAAATTTTCTGATCAGCAGCTATATCATGATTATTTTCATTTAAGTTATCCGTTACAGAATTGCAATTCTCATCAGCGAACGAGTCGTCGGATATTCTACTATTTTCGTGGAATTCCACGGTCATTTTTTTCCATTGATCGGCCATTTGCGCGTGAGAGGAAAGATTTCGGGAGATGAATCCTTTTTTATCATTTTCAAAAATCTCGCATTCAGCGAAAGACAACTGGATTCCTATGTAAATAAAATATTTATATTAATTATACATATTATTTTTTAAAAAATTTCACGTCTGAATGTCTACCTACGAAAAAAATTCTTCGATACTTCTTGATCGTGAAGGGAGAATACGTAATCCGTGGCTTTTGTGCTCACTGATGGAAGGATGATTGGGTCGACGTATAGTTTATTATTATCATCTACAGACACACACGTATTTTTTTTAAAGAATCAAATGTTGAAACATAATTTTTCATGTTTTTAATTTCTCTCCTTTTGTTCGGAAATTAGACAACCTCAATATTTTATACCGCCAATGAAAGTGGACTATTCTTTAAACAATCAAATCTAATAAACAAAATTCACATTGTCAATTACCATGATGCTCTTTCTGTTTTTCCAATATGTCCGAATATGACAGTTCGTTCTTCGTGAGCTGCATGTTTTTGAAGCAAACAACATCTCCTTTCTTTTCTAGGTTCCTCTGAATTCGCTTCAAAACTGCGCGATCCTCTGAAGGTTCAGTAATAGGAAGGATTTGAACGATATATGTAAAGCATATGATACGAGTACATAGAAATATGGTACTCGAAAGACAATCGAAATACCACGTGCATGCAGAGATTATTATAAGACAATTTTCGTAAAATAAGTACATACATATACGCGAATGATATTTCGTATTTAATGTACGTTCATTTGCACTATTATATCCTCAAACAGCAAACAAAATTTTCATAAAAGTTGACACGTGGCAATATATTATTTCCGTTATAGAAATACGAGGTTATGAAATTTTACTTTTCTGACTGTTTTGCGGAACGTACGTCGACTAGTACGAACAAGAACAATGCGTCCTCAAAGGATACGATACATAGAAATATCGTACTCTGAAGACAATCGAAATACCACGTGCATGCCCGCATTATCGTAACATAATTTTCGAAGGATGAGCACATATTCGCGAATAATATTTCGTACTTATTATGCGTTAATTTTCACTATTTAATCTTCAAACAGCAAACACAATTTTCATACAAAATGACATGTTCCAATATATTATTTCCATTATGGAAATACGAGTTATGAAATTTTACTTACCGTGCAGAGCTAATACGCGTGCTGTATATTTCTTTCCATCGGTATACTTTACAGCTGGACATTTTGTAGTGAAAAAACTTACAGAACTCGAATCACATATTTGGAATACATTGTCGGTAAATAATACTAAAGCTAACATTCTCGTATCATGTATCTGCGTCCGTCCTTTTCAATCGTTTCCGACATACTGAGGAGTCCAGGAGCCCGCACTTTATGAGACATTCATCTACTAGTTTTCTATTGGTTGATATGTGAGAATAAATACCAACCGAAAGTAAGATCCGGTTGTCAACAGAATAAGATTGGTGTAACAATACAGCGCGTTTTTCAAAACATCAGAGGTTATACCACGCCAAATAGGTGATACACGATTGTGTCTATTCGTGTCCTCTACGTGTCTGTAGATATATACATAGATGAAATCTTGTTATTATCTCGAAATAATTAATAAATCGAATTATGGTCTATAAAATAATTATTATCCCATGTAATTAATCATTTTTCGACAAAACGTAACAATTATATACGCTTTTCGGGATCGAAAAATTAAAACTTTTTAATATATATCCTATTAAAATTCGGTAACATATTTATAAATAATTATTCAACCGAATTTTGAACTCATTGTAAAAAAATAATAATTTCAATTTATTTTCACACCCTTTCTATTTAATACTTCCTTTCGTTAATCTCTTTCAACAACTTCATACTCTCATATATTTACTACGAGTGAAAAAAACATTAAAATGATCAATTTATAATTTCGTTTTTAGACACTTTTATATATGTTCTCAAAGGAGTCTTTCTCATGTATTGTATACTTTGGAGCCATGTGTGTACATATAATGTACATTTTGAAGCTCCTGACTTTTTTAAGATCGTATTGTAAATCATTATATATTATAAATACGTGATCGTAATTTATTTATACTTTCTCTCTCTTTCGCTCTCTCTCCCCCATCGCGTGGCGCTAGCAGAACAGCGCCGCTCGTTCCGGAATCGAACGTACATATTGTATATGATCTTGAAGCAGTTAGGAGCTTTAAAGTGGACACTACATGTATACATATGGCCTCAAAGAATACAATATGTGAAAAACGCTAGTATATGTCCTTTTGAGGACATATACTAGCGTGATCGAAATTTAAAAAAAATTGAATGTTTTCATGTTTTTTCACTCGACATAAATAAATTGGAGTTTAAGATTATTGAAAGAGATTAACGAAACTAAGTATAAATGGGATGGGTTTTGAATGTAATTTGAAATTATTATTATTATTATTATTATTAGTTTATGTGACTATTTTTTTAGGTACGTCAACTATTAAATATTCAATCTTATTATTTACTAGTTATCATAACTCAGAAAATAATTAGGGTCACTGTAAAAAAAATCACATAGGCTAACAATAAGTGTTTGTCACTTTATACGAAGCAGTCAGGAGCTTTAAAGTGGACACTACATGTATATATATGGTCTCAAAGAATACAATATGTGAAAAAGACTCTTTTGAGGACATATTAGAATGATCAGAATGAAAATAAAAAATTGAACATTTTTATTTTTTTTTCAGTTTTTATATAGTACCGCTTTAGAACTGGGCAAATATATCGAACTTATGAAAATTTGACAATGGAAAAAAAAATTTCAAAATTTTTTTCTTTCTTTTTTTGGGTGGTATGCTATGCTCATAGATGTTTATGAAACGTCTGATATATTAATGTACACATATACTATTGTAGAGTGTACTTAGAGGTATCTGAATTTTGTTTCGATGTATAGTCTGCTATGGGGACATATATCAAATGTATACATATATATACAAAGGCTCATAGCAGTCGTTGGATAGTTTTGCAAATGACCTCATATGAGCCGGTATATAAAAAGTCCTCATAGTAGCCAAGTCTTACATATTATCGAATATAATGAAAACGGAAGTATACGTTCGACTCAAAATAGTTGTATATTGTTCGTAATAGCTTCCGGCTTTGTTTGCAATCAATGTATATCAGATATATTTTGGGGCCTCAAAGTATACCCTACGCATATATATATATATATACACGTATATACATATGTGTATGCATACATATATATATATATTCATTTATTCATTTATTTACTCATTTACATATAAAATACATGTTTGTTATCAACGGTAGCCCGGAAAAATGGGTTTTCTAGTTGTAAATTATAGGAAAAAATACCAAGGTCCACTCTCTGGCACCTTTGTCTATGCAGGGTCAAAATTTCAGCTCGAGCGGATTCTCATAGCGGGCGTAAGGTTTGTTTGAATTGTAGCTTCGCGTCTCTAGACGAGAGCGGCCGTTGGAATCGGCACATATTCGTACATGCGTACCCATAGCCGCATCGCGCACTAGCTGTCTATGTAATAGCAACGTCAATGCAACTATCGTGAATATTCATTGTACACACACACACACACACACATACACACACACATATATATTGAAACGTAATTCGTGTGGAGACGCGAGAAAAGTCAAGTAGTCGAGACGAAGGAAGGTGTTGGTAAATTAGATTTTATTACTTCTTATCGATACACGAAATATGTCGCGTGAGCCGTAGCGTGTACTCTCGCTAAGTACCCACGGTTCACTTAATTAGCCGCGATAAGCACCCCGGCGCTGTGATCACAGCGAGTTCACCGGTCAATGCTGTTACATTAATCGATGGCGTATCTGAAATCAATATGGCCGCGGCCGTGACATGTGCGCGCGAGTGTTATTACTGTTTTATACGGATTTTTAGTTTTTTAGTGCGTTTAAAGGTGTTCTTCCTCGTCCTTTCGGGATACTTAAATTGGTAAGTATTATTCTGGTGCGCGCGTTCGCTTGGGTTGTTTATTTTATCTCCTTTTTATCTTTTCAGGTATTGGCACACCGTCGGGCTTGTCAACGGTCTTTCTTCCTTCTTACTTAAATTTGAGATGACCGTGCTCTTGCCTTTGGATCATAGGTGAGTTATTTTCTGATTTGTGTTGTGAGTTTTTTCTTTTTTGTTGATTTCGTTGCCGTTTTCAGGTGATGATCAAGGATACTGTGTTACGTGACAGCGCCTTGCCGGTCCTGCGCTCCAACTTGGGTCTGCGCCTCCTGATTCTTTCTCCACCTGATAGTGATTGGTGGGTCTCTGAACTCTGCTGCGCCTCCTGATTCTTACTGCGCCTCCTGCCTCTTCTTCGACCCCGGTAGGTTAATCTGATTCGAGTTTGCCCTAGAGGTTGCTCACCCGCTGACTCCGCTGTCACAATACCGAGGTATTGTGCTGCTCCGCCAGGGTTATTGCTTCCTACTAGTGCTTCGCTCTTATCAAAGCAGATTTGAGAGGTACCGTTCTCCTTTGTTAGTTGTCAATTTATGTTCTCGCAAACATTACTTTGTTTGCGAGATTTGTTCTTGTTGTTCGCCATCTGATGGTTGTTTATTAAACTCACCATTGTTTATTTTATTTATAGGTCACGTGGTTGGTCGTCGTTGGACCGTTATATTGTCCCCCAAATTTCTCGGTGAGTAGCCTGCGTATCACCGTGAAATTTCCTTTCTCTCCATTTGTGCCTCTCGCAGTCCATCCCGCTGTTCTGATGTTGCTCGTTCGCTATGGGTTCTTATAGGAATTATCGTACTAATTTCTTTTCTGACTTTTCTTTATTTATTTTACAGACATTTTATTTTTTTTTTTTTTTTTTTTTTTTTTTTTTTTTTAAACTTATTCTATTCTGATGTTACGGACATCACATCCTCCTCTTCTTCCTCTTCTTCTTGCCTCTCTTCTTCCTGTCTCCTTCCCCATATTCTGTCGAACCGGTGGTCGGGGGTCACCTCCGTCTCCTCCTCGCTGTTCTCCGGGTCTTCCCACCAGCCTTCCGGAACTTCGTCCAGTACACTTAGATTGATGTTTCGCCACCACTCATCGTTTTCGTTGGTGGCTGACGTACTTGGCCTTTCTTGCTGTTGGCTCGTGTCCCGGTGTTCGTATCGTTGTATTTTTCGGAGGTTTTCCTGCTCGCTACTTAATTGGGGTCCCTCGCAGTACCACCTGAATGATTGTAATTCCCATGTTCGATGGGCTAATCGAAAGTGGGTGACGATACTCCGATAATCTTGTCCAGTCTGGCTGTGGGTTAACCGACCCCAGATTGCATCCGTCCCGGTGACAGTTGGGTCCTTCACCAACCTCCATTTCTCCCCCACTGACCATTCCCTTAGGAATCGGATGCCCTCCAGGTCGTACTCTTCACGGATCGGGGTAATTCCTCTAATCCCGCATGGTATCGTGAGGAACGGGGTGTCCCTCATCCATTGCGGTGCGGTGTATAGCTGCTCCATTTTGTAGCTGAATTCCCCGCCGTAGTCCCCCAGCCATGCGTAGGTCCACCCGTCACTCACTTCCGTGATTGTTCCCCGGTAAAATTTGTGGTCTTGTCTGCACAAGACGCCTTTACCGGGGAACACCTCCTCCTCCACGCAAGGTTTGACCTCCTGGTGGTCTCGAGGTGTACGTTCGATCACCTCCAGGTGCGCGTGTACGTTGTAACCTGGCAAGTCAAATCGTAGGTAAACTTGGTCCGGAGAGAGTAGTCCAATGATTTCCACGTCGTCGTAAGTTTCCGCAAGAAGGTCGATTGGAAAATTTTTGAAATCCATGTCGTCGTATAGTTTGCTTGTCGTTGTGATGTATCTTAGTTGCCTGGTTGATTGCTACTGTTCGGTTTTCCGTTGGTATCGTCCTCCCCACTTCGATTTTCGAGAGTTTCCCCTGGACACCAAATTTTGATATTTTCGTCTGTGATTGTTCTTATTTCGTATTCGTCCTTAATTTGTCTCCATGCTTTTGTTACTTTGTCCTGTGCCGCTTTGATGGCTCTTGTTGCTCTTCTTCGTCTCACCCGTCTGCTGTGCTCTCGTTTTTGTTGCCTTCGACCTCTGCTGGCCATGTCACCGGATTTTGGTGGTTCCATGCTTTTGTTGTTGCCCGTGGACGACTGATGTGTTGTCTAGTGCTCCACTCGTATGCTCTGTTCGTCCAGTATTTCCACGCACTTTTTTTTTTTTTTTTTTTTTTTTTTTTCGCGAGATTTTCCGTTTATTTCCCCTTCTCCTTCGTGTACTTATATTATTGTTCTTATTATTGTTATATTTACTCTTATTGTTATTATTTGTTCTTATTTTATTTACTCCGATTATTATTATTATTCTTATTTGTTTTTATTATATTTACTCCTATTATTATTATTATTCTTATTTGTTTTTATTATATTTACTCCTATTATTATTATTATTCTTATTTGTTTTTATTATATTTACTCCTATTCTTATTATTATTATTTTTTTCTTTCCGTGCTGCTGTTCGTCTCTTTCTCATTTTTGTAATGTCTTAGCAGGCATGCGTGAAATTTACCTCTTTCTTTATTTGTTACAGGGTCTTCTAAGAGGTACGTAGCGAGCCCTACGCATTTTTTGATGGTGTACGGACCTTCGTACAGCGGCAGGAATTTGGCTGTTATCTTGTTCTTTGGATCTGATACGTTGAGCGCGCGTACTAGCACTTTTTCCCCTGGTTCGAACACGGTCGTCCGGTGCGTTTTGTCGAACCTGTCTGCGTTTCTTCGCCCCTTTCGTTCTATTCTAGTCTTTACAATTTCTATCTTTTCCTCGTATTTTAGCTTTTCGAATCTTTCTTCATTGAGCGCTAGGACCCACTCTTTCCAGATTCGTTGTGGTTTCTTTCTTGTTTGTAGCTCCATTGGCGTCATTTCCGTTGTTTCATGGTGGGTTTCGTTTATGCACGTCTCTATGACCGGTATCCATTTTACCCACCCATTATGTTCTTTTTCGAGAAACGTCCGGAAGAATCTAGCTAGCTCCCTGTTGACCCTTTCAACCATATTTCCTTGTGGGTGCCTAATCGAAGAGAATATTCCTTTCACTCCTTCCTTTTCCAGGTGTTCGATCCATTTCTTTGAGGTAAATTGTGTCCCGTGGTCAAATTGTATCTTCTTTGGTTTGCCAAACTGTCGAGCATATTCGCCGAATATTTTCCGGATGGTGGTTTCCGTATTCGCTTTTCTTAGGGCGTATAATTTTACGTATTTTGTAAAAGTATCAATGGTGACCAGGATATGCTTTACTCCGCCGGCCGCTGTCGGTAGTGGTCCGTAGAAATCTATGGACAGGAGGTCCCCCGGGCCCTCTGGCACTATGGTCTGCATTTTGGCGTAATTTGTTTGATTTGGCACTTTATTTCTCTGACATGTGTCGCATTGCGCAGTTAATTGTCGTACTCTTCTTGCCAATTGGGGGTGTGTGAAATCTTCGTCGAGCAGCCGCCACAATTTCCGTGCCCCTAAGTGACCGTACATCTCGTGGCACTCTTGTATCAGTCGTCCGATGATTTTCTTCGGGATTAGTACCTTCCATGCCCCGCTACTGGTTTGCTTTTGTAGGCATGTCTCTTTCACGCGGTATCTTGTGCAGCCCTTGCTGCTTTCTATTTGATTCCATAGTTTTGTTAAATCAGGATCCTCCCTCTGTAGTTTGCCAATTTCTTTGAGATCGTTTTCTAACTCCTCACTCGCTGGCTTTGCTAGCATGCTCGCGATGACTATGGCCTTTGTTCTTTGTGTGTTTTCGTTTCCCTGTCGGCTTAGAGCATCCGCTACTTTATTTTCCGCACCTGGGCAATGTTCTACTTCTAGGTCGTAGTCTTGTATAAGTAGAGCCCATCGTAAGAGTCGGTCTCCGGCGAATCTATATTTTCTTAGAAAGGTCAGCGCCTTATGGTCCGTGACGACTTTTATTTTTGCGCCCAGTATATATGTTCTAAACTTCTGGAGCGCCCATACAATCGCGAGTAATTCTTTCTCGGTAGTTATGTATCCCAATTCGGCTCCTTTTAACGTTCTGCTCGCGAATGCGATTACTCCCACCTCGCCATTCTCATCTTCCTGCCCAAGTATCGCGCCTAGTGCGTAATCGCTCGCATCCGTTGTGAGAGTGTATCCTTTTCTGGGGTCCGCGTGCCGCAACATGATCTCGTTTATGAACAGTTGTTTCGTCTCCTCAAAGGCTTTCTGGTGTTGTTCTGTCCACTGCCATTTTTGACCTTTTCGGAGTAGCGCCAGCAGAGGTACTGTGGCCTCTGCGTGTTTGTTTGTGAACTTCGAGTAGAAGTTTATAAGTCCGAGGAACCCTCTCAACTGTTTCAAGTTGGCGGGCTGCGGGAAATTCTTTATCGCGCTTATCTTTTCCGGTTGGGGCCTGATCCCCTGTGCTGATAGGATATGGCCCAGAAACTTGATCTCTTTCTTGAAGAAGGCCGATTTACGGAAGTTTAGCGTCATGCCGTGTTCTTCGATTCGACGTAGAATGTCCTCTAAATGTTTCAGATGTTCCCCTGGATCTGCTGATACGCACAGGAGATCATCCACAAAGTTAATCACCGACTTTCCCAAGTCCTGCAGGACAATCTCAAGGCCTTTGATGAGGCTGGCCGTGCTTGTCTTCAGCCCAAACGGCGTTACCGTGAATTGGTAGCATTTGCCCTCATGTAAGAATGCCGTGTATTTCCTCGAGTCTTCGTCTAAGGGTATTTGCCAGAAGCTGCTGGTCATGTCGAGACTAGACATTACTCGTATGTCTCCGCATTGTTGTAGGATTTCCTCCGTTGGTGGTGCCGAGTCGTGGTCTTCGACTAAGTATCCGTTAAGTTGTCTCGCGTCGAGGCATAGCCTTACGGATCCGTCCATTTTTATCACTGTGACCATCGGGTTTATGTATTGGCTTGTCGCTCTTTCAATTACTCCGTGCGCTAACATTCGTTGGATCTCTGTTCTTACTGCGTCGCGGTGCTGCATGGGTATCGGGTATGATCTTCTCATGTATGGTTCTGGTTCCTTTAAGACCAGTTTATGTATGTACGCTTTCATTCTGCCCGGCCTTTTGGTGAATAGGTGTCTGTATCGGTAGATTAGGGCCTTGAAGCCGTCCTTGACCTCATGCGGCATTTCTTCGCTCTCTTGGATTTTCTGGTCGACCTCTTCTTCTGCTAACTCCCCATCTTCTTTATTCGACTCAATTGTTGTTACTTCTTTTACCGCTTCTTTACCTTCTCCTTCCCACCGTCCTTCCGTTAGACGTAGAAGTGGTCGTCCCCCCGCCTCCATCGTGCCAGTTTGTCCATCTATTTTTATCTTCAGTTGTACAATACCGTCGATGCCCAAGATGCCTTCTCTCCGCAATTTCGGCGTTATCAGCAATTGTAGGACCGCTTTCTCCTCTCCAACTGTGACCTCCGCCCATATCGACCTCTTGACTCGACAAGTATCACCACCGAACGCTCCCCTCACCGCTCCTCCTTTGACTGGCAACACCGGACACCTTGACAGACCCTCCTTGCGTCTCTCAAAACACTCCTCCGATAGACAGGATATTTCGCTGCCACTGTCTATCAGCATCGTGATCTGCTCCTCTTCCACTCCGATCTTTATCTGTGGACACTCTATGTCGGTTTTGTATCGGTAACTATTTGCTTCTCCTCGGTCAAATACTCCCTCGGGCTCTCATATGTATCACTGTCATGACCCGTTTTGCCGATATCTTGTTGTTTAGTAATATGTTCAATGTACTCTCGCGACCATCTGGGAATTTTGTGCTTTTTCTCTGGCTCCTCTTCTTTACCGGCAGAACGTACGAGTTTATTGTTCGTCTTTTGCCGCTCTTTGCGTTCCTTCTTTTTTTTGTTTCTTTTTTGTCGCTTCTCCACCTCTTCTAGAGCCCACTCAATTTCTTGTTCCTGCGTTGCGCCTCGTGCTTCTTCTTTCTCGGTCATCACTACGGGCGCAACGCTTACGCGTTTCCCGACTCCGTTGCCGTACTGGTACTCGGTTTGCTTTCGAGATTGTTAGCCGGCTGGTTTGTTGCTTGCGACTGCGGGTTCTGTGCTCCCCATGGTCGGTGGTTTGGCTCCTGCGTCCGTCCCCCAGCGTATGGTGCTTGGTTGTTCCGGGCCCATGGGTTTGTAGCCCAT
This sequence comes from Netelia fuscicornis, assembly GCA_946811545.1. NCBI lineage: Eukaryota > Metazoa > Arthropoda > Insecta > Hymenoptera > Ichneumonidae > Netelia > Netelia fuscicornis. Next base: position 28,905,028 of record OX328015.1, read on the forward strand.
CGCTGTGCTGGCGTTTGGGACCTTTGTGGTCTTCTGCTCGCGTTTAACGGTCCCGCCACGTCCATACTCTCGAGGAGTTCGAGGAGTTCGTCGATCGTTTGCACGGTTTTTATTTGTACTGCTGATCGGACCGTTTCATTGAAATGATTACTTAGGTATCGGACGATCTCGCTGTTACTTAGTTGTTTGCTCAAATCTTTAGCGTTCCCGAAGATCCGTGTTGCGTACTCGGCTCTCGCCACTTTCTGTTCATCTAACTCGTACGCGCCAAACTCCAGGTTCCTGCTCACTTTGTCCTGTATCTGTCGGCTCCAGTATCTTGCCTGGAATTTTCGTGAGAAATCTTCTATACAGTGCACGTCGTCTTCCACGACCCTCCACCAGTCTTTTGCGGCGCCTTTTAGTGACTGCCCTATGAGATAGTGCAGGTCCATATTTCCTGTAATTTTCCAGAACTGCTCAAGTTCTCGTAGATATCGCATCGGGCGTCCTTGACCATCTCCGCTGAACGATGGTGGCTGTTGTTTGGCCACATACATCTGGCTCATATTCATTCCACTTTGCGCTAGATTTATCGTTTGTGATAGTCGCGTTCGTAGTTCGTCCTCATATGCATCTATTCGGTCTCGATTTTCTTGGACCACTGTCGCGGTCTTCTTCAGATTTTCATTGACCTGCGACATGCTCGTCATTGTTCGCTGTAGCTTTTTTTCGACGGCGTCGAAGTCGGCTTTTCTTTCTCTATCCATCGCTTCGAGATTTGCAGCTATTGTGTCTTGTGCGATCGTTATTTTTCTGTCCGTTTGTGCTACGACGCGATCTAATTCTTCCTGGCATTCCAACCGGGCGAATTCCTGGGTCTGTCCGCACCGAAGGACGCATTTCTCGTCCTGATCCTTGATATTCTCTGCTCTTAAGATTCGCTCGCGGTTCTGGTTGTTTGTCAGTTCTTTGATTTGTCGCGTCAGGAGTTTAATTGATTCCTCTAACTCGAGGTGCATTTCGTCTGTGAAATTGGTAACATCTTCCTCGTTGTCGTGGTCCGCTGTTGGATCACCCTCTCCCATTTCCGGGCTAGTTTTGCGCATATTTCGATTTTCGTCCATTCTTTTGGATGACCTCGTCGTCTCTTAACCTTGCTCGCGTCCCTGTTCGGGCGCCAAATGAAACGTAATTCGTGTGGAGACGCGAGGAAAGTCAAGTAGTCGAGACGAAGGAAGGTGTTGGTAAATTAGATTTTATTACTTCTTATCGATACACGAAATATGTCGCGTGAGCCGTAGCGTGTACTCTCGCTAAGTACCCACGGTTCACTTAATTAGCCGCGATAAGCACCCCGGCGCTGTGATCACAGCGAGTTCACCGGTCAATGCTGTTACATTAATCGATGGCGTATCTGAAATCAATATGGCCGCGGCCGTGACATGTGCGCGCGAGTGTTATTACTGTTTTATACGGATTTTTAGTTTTTTAGTGCGTTTAAAGGTGTTCTTCCTCGTCCTTTCGGGATACTTAAATTGGTAAGTATTATTCTGGTGCGCGCGTTCGCTTGGGTTGTTTATTTTATCTCCTTTTTATCTTTTCAGGTATTGGCACACCGTCGGGCTTGTCAACGGTCTTTCTTCCTTCTTACTTAAATTTGAGATGACCGTGCTCTTGCCTTTGGATCATAGGTGAGTTATTTTCTGATTTGTGTTGTGAGTTTTTTCTTTTTTGTTGATTTCGTTGCCGTTTTCAGGTGATGATCAAGGATACTGTGTTACGTGACAGCGCCTTGCCGGTCCTGCGCTCCAACTTGGGCCTGCGCCTCCTGATTCTTTCTCCACCTGATAGTGATTGGTGGGTCTCTGAACTCTGCTGCGCCTCCTGATTCTTACTGCGCCTCCTGCCTCTTCTTCGACCCCGGTAGGTTAATCTGATTCGAGTTTGCCCTAGAGGTTGCTCACCCGCTGACTCCGCTGTCACAATACCGAGGTATTGTGCTGCTCCGCCAGGGTTATTGCTTCCTACTAGTGCTTCGCTCTTATCAAAGCAGATTTGAGAGGTACCGTTCTCCTTTGTTAGTTGTCAATTTATGTTCTCGCAAACATTACTTTGTTTGCGAGATTTGTTCTTGTTGTTCGCCATCTGATGGTTGTTTATTGAACTCACCATTGTTTATTTTATTTATAGGTCACGTGGTTGGTCGTCGTTGGACCGTTATAATATATATATATATATATATATATATATATATATATACATATGCGATGAATATTCCTGATAGTTCCATTGCAGTTGCAGGCCACCAGCGATTCGAAAACACCCAGCTGCACTTACTTCGGCACTGAGTGCTTTTGAGAGTACCTAGAGAATTATGGCAAAAATTTTGGGGAAAAAATACCAACATACACTTTTGCTATCATGCTCTGTGTATTTTCAAATTTTTAATCGGTTGTTTACTGCTTGCTGGACTACTGATCCAAATTTCGAAGCGTACGTTGCCTGTAACACTTATATATATAAATAAATATACGATGAACATTTCCGATAGTTGTATTGACATTATCATAGCTCTTGAATAGACAGCTAACGCGTAATCAAAATACGCACATTTTGCATTTTATTTCATTGCATTCGGGGAGGAAATGAATGAGTATCATGCGAGTCTCACCCATACGCGCCTGACGTTGGCCTAATATGTAGCTTGCGCTGTCGTAGCTTTTATGTGTATATATATATACGCGCGATCCGTGCGGTGGTCAGGCCGGGCGCCAGTCGGTGACGGAGGAGGCAAGGCCTTGCGGGCTAAACATATATAAGTATATATATAGCAGCAAAACGTTCCGTCATTTGTCTCCGCTTTCACCGCTTACCATACGAGTTTCTTGAGAAAATTTCGCCAGCGCCTTTTCTTCGAATTTCGCTACAATATTTTTTTCGTATGTCGGTCAAATTGTCGATATCTTCTTGTCAAAAATTTCGATCAGCCTTTATTCATTCAATTTTGCATAAAATCTAATGAAATAAAGCCCGAAATGTGTGTTTTTTAATTGCGGAGTGGCTCTTGCTCTTGAAATTGCGATCCGATCCGTGCATCATACGTAAATCTGTGATTACTCCCGTGATAATACAAAACTGCAAATTTTTTTTTAATATTTCGATAAAAAAATACCAAGAGCCCAATTTTGCCATAATTCTCTGTGTACCTGCCAATTTTTAAGCTGATTTATTGTTTAGTGCTCGCAGGACTACTGATCGAAATTTCGAAGCGTACGTCGCCAGTAACACTGCCTCTTAAGAGTGCGCCTAAAGAGTGTTTTCTATAATGATAATTAATTATATTTAAAATACGAAATTTGTGGAAACGCATGTGTTTTATTATAAATTAGGTGAACAAAATAACATGCGTGAAAACGTGTGCGGAACGTGAGTTTAACGAAAATAAAATCACAAATATTCAGATACAAAAATATCGAGTATTAAAGTGTAATGAATATTTGAATTTTCTTTTTGGATATTTTATAATGGTTCGACACATCTTTTTACCTATAAGAATAATCCGCCTTTCTCCTTTTTTTTTAATCAATTCGTTACAGCATGAGTAAAAATGTGCGGAAGAAAAAACAAACATCGGTATCAAGACGACATACGCTTGGCAGCTCAAGGTACTGTTACGTCCCAAGGTGGAGAGAGTTTGAAGCTCCGTCGATAATGCGATGTGGGCGTGATATTTGAATTAGATTGCGCTATTCGGCTGGACGTGAGCTCGCCGCCTGGGACTTACTTGTGCTCAATGTACCAACTCAACGATTTAGGATTAATCGTCGAGGTTGATTCCTCTTCGAAGATGTATTATTGATTGATGATGTTTCCCAGAGTTCTCGATTGAACCGAGAAAATGTATTTTCTTGGGAAATTATGATTGATTGCAACACCAACACTTCACATACAATTAACAAAAACAACTGTACTTTATTTAAGTTTGAAATTGTACTTTGAAGTTACAACACAAATTAGACTTAGAGTGATTTTACAAATGTCGGAGATTTGTTAGCTTAAGATGCTTTCGATTTCGAGGTTGAGTCGATTCTGATTTTCTTATCGAAGTTGTTGACGATTTCGTCTCGGTTCGGGCGGAGTTATAAAATTATATAAATCTGATTGGTCGGATTCTTTAGCGAGATTTTAAGTTTTCCTATCAGAGGGGTTGTTTCACAGATATAGGGGTGTCTTGAGAGCGTCGATTTTTGGACGACGATCGTGAGAAAGAAAAGTGTGATTATGGTTCTGAGAAATACAGTTTGGTTTTCGTCTGATTTTACGAGCGGTGATATCGAACGAGGTGCTCGTAAAAATGTGACATGAATAAGGAGAGCAGGGAAAAGTTTTTCGTGCCTGATAATTATGAATTCGTATATGGACCGCTTTTAAAACTAGGAGTATATTGTTATCAACTAGGTTTTCGAGCTACGAAATCGCGCAAGCGATTTATAGAAAAGACATAAAAAAGGATGTTTTCCAGAGAGGGTGTTTATGAAAAGCCGGGAGAGACCGTTAGAACGTGAGCGCGAGTAGAACTGAATATTAAAGCTGTGTGAAGTACTTTGCGAAGGTCACCACTGTCGTGTTGCCGGACGGCATAGTGTTAAAATGAAAGTAAAAGGCGAAAATCAAAAAATTTTGTTCAGACGTCTTCGTGGAACTAGTAAAAAATGCAAAAAATTTGTTTTTTTTGTTGAAATTGAACAGTTCACAGAACTGTAAAATCGTTAAATTCTAGAAGACACTTCTTTGAGGTCTTATAAAGAAATTCTATAAGTTATATAAACATTGGTTTGCAGATTGCTGAGATCCGGACATGGACAGACACAAAAATAGCTTTTTGGTCCAAAAACAGGTATTTTTTTGACAACTTTTATATTTAACAAAGTCCGAATGAATTTATACGTAAAATGTATCTTGGTTATAGTAAAATATATCTGTACTATAAATTGCAGCTTGATCTGTTCATGTGCTGCTGAGATTTGACTGATGGAGGACGATTCCTGTGACGAAGATTTTTGGAGGGCAATATTAATAGGCACTTTTCATATATAATGAGTGCCTAAAAATATATTCAATAAATATATATAAATGGTAAAATTGATATAAGTCTTCAACTTAAAAAATTGAGTCGATCTTTTTCACAAGAATACTTACTAGAGCGTCTTTTAGACTTTTTGTTGATCGTTGTTTGTTCCAAATTTGGTCTGATTCGACGGTGTGAAAATTCAGAGCTTGACTCTATTGAGAATTCTAGAAAGAGTTCTCAATACCTGGTTGAAAGTTCTGTGGGAATATAGGTAAAGCGGGTTGACAAAAAGAAATTATCACAGACAAAGTATATGAACTATAAATGATCTGATTAATTTAATTAAACGAAAACTAGATAATAATGAAAGCTATTCTCTTTGGATTGTCGGTGCTCCTTCTCAGAGCGTTGGAGACGAACTGAGGGCAAGTGTAACTGCCTGTTCCTCCTTTCCTCTTTGCACGACGCCTCTCGCGTCGTCTACTGAGAACGTGATCGTATGAAAGTACCCTTAACGTCGGACTCCTCTCGAACCATTCCAACACTTCCGCCGTTTGAGTGGAGTCAGAGTTCCGTTATTCCGATGTCTTCTCTCAGCTTACAAAAGCGATTCTTTGGTAGAGCCTTTGTAAATATGTCAGCCTTTTGTTCCTCAGTTCGAAGGTATTCGACTTGAAGTTCCCCGTTTTGAACCTTCTCTCTCACGAAGTGGAACCGTACGTCGATATGTTTGATCCTCTTGTGGAATTCTGGATTCCTCACCAGTCTAATTGAACTTTGATTGTCCACGTATATGATGGTTGCTTCTTCGCTAGGATGTTCGATCTCGGATAACAATCTTCGCAACCATATCCCTTCTCTTGCCGTAATCGATGCCGCGACGTACTCCGCCTCCGTGGTGCTGAGCGTTACGAGTTTTTGACGCTGGCTTGCCCACGTTACCGGACCACCGGCCAGCTCAAAAACGTATCCGGTCGTGGATCTTCTTGTTTCCACGTCCCCCGCGAAGTCTGCGTCGGAGTATCCTCTCAGTCTCAGACCGCTATCCTCGCCTTGATACTTGATTCCGTAGTCTGTTGTCCCGGCGACATATGAAATGATGCGCTTTACCGCTCGCCAGTGTTCCTTGCTGTGTCGATTCAGATATTTGCTGACCAAATTCACCGCGAATGATATGTCGGGGCGTGATACAATCGACAGGAACATCAGAGACCCCACAGCCTCCCGATAAGGGACGTCTTCGCCCTCATCTCCTTCGGGCAACGGCTCCAGCCTCGATCCCGCTTCACACGGCACGCTTGTCGACTTCGCATCGACCATCTTGAATCTCTCGAGTATTTTCTTAGCGTACAAACTCTGATGCACAAAGACCGTTTTCGTTGACCTCTCTCGTTCGATCTGCATGCCCACGAATAGACTTGCGTCCCCAATCATTATTTTGAACGCTCCCTTGAGGTGCTCGAGAACGACGTCGATCACTTCTTTATTTTCGGCTGCTACCAGACCATCATCGACGAAAAGAGCCAGGTAAACGGTGCTTTCTCCCACTCGACCAACGAAAATGCACTTGTCAGCACTCGTTTCCTTAAACTTGAATTTTTGTAAAAACGAGCTGAATTTCTGATTCCAACAACGAGGGGATTGCTTTAGGCCGTACAACGATTTTTCGAGCCGACACACTTTGTTCTCTCGATCCCCTTTGTTTACCGGTAATCCATCGGGTAATTTCATAAAAATTTCTTCTTCGAGTGTTCCGTACAAAAATGCTGTTTGCACGTCAAACTGGGAGAGCTCCAAATCTTTTGCTGCGATGACAGACAACAACACGCGCAGCGAGTCGTATCGTACGACTGGAGCGAATGTCTCAGTGTAGTCCACCCCTTCTTTCTGCATAAAGCCTCTTGCGACGAGTCGAGCCTTGAATCGACGAACTTCCCCTTTTTCGTCTCTGAGTACTTTAAAAACCCACCGGGAATCTATCGTTTTCATCCGTGGTTGTCTTTCGATTAGCGACCACGTTCCATTTTCTCGATGTGACTCGAGCTCGGATTTAACGGCTTCTCGCCAGTTCCTCGACTCTCAACTTCGAAGGGCTTCGTCGTAGGTTACCGGTATCTCGCACTCAGCGACGTTTGTTTCAAACCTCAACGGCCTTCGGATGAGACTCCGATCTCTTAACTGCCGCCTTTCCCCTTCAACAGCTTCGCACTGTTCCTCTTGCGACTGGATTTCATCGTAGTCCTCCGCTAGCTCGAACACCTCGTCGTCGTCTTCTTCTTCTGGAGTTTGAACAGTTCCCTCGTTTTCTTCGGTTTTCGGTAGCGTCAATTCACTTGACAGGTCATTCTTGAACATAACCGAGGGTCCGACGACCTCGTGAAACGTCACATCGCGCGATACGCTCACTTTCTTGCTCGCGGGATCAAAAACACGGTAATTCGTTGAGTTGCTTTCATATCCGACGAGGATCATTTTCTTTGCACGTGCGTCCAATTTCTTAAGCTGTTGCTTTGGTACATTAACGTACGCATCTGAGCCGAATATTTTTAGATGTGTCAGATTCGGCTTCACACTGAACCATTCTTCATACGGAGTTTTTCTTTGCTTCACGTTCGATGCTCCAGCCCGGTTCATTAAGTACGCGGCCGTACTGCATGCTTCCGCCCAAAGATATTTGGGGAGATTTTTCGCCAGTAGCATTGTCCGCGCACTTTCGATCAATGTTCGATTGTCTCTCTCAGATTTTCCGTTCTGCTGGGGCGTGTATGGAGCGGTGAACTCTCTTTGGATTCCTCGCGAATCCGTGTAGCTTTCCATTGCCCGATTTTTGAACTCCGTACCATTATCGGACCGAAGAACATGCATCGGCCTGCCAAATTTGTTTTCTATGAGTTTGTCGAACTTTTTGAATTTTTCTAACACGTCACTTTTGTGCCTCAGGAAATATATGTGGCGAAAACTCGTCGCATCGTCTTTGAATGTCAGTAAAAATCGCGCACCACCGAGAGACGCTTCGGACATCGGTCCGCACACATCTGTGTGGATTACTTCTCCCGGAACTGTCTTTGCGCGAACTCGCGTTTTCTTGAACACTTTTCGATGAGATTTCCCTTCCTGACACGAACCACAAAAATTTTCTGAGTTTTCCGAAAACTCGACGCCTTTTACTAGATTCTCTTTGACTAGGCTTCTCACCGTCTGTCCGTTCACATGTCCAAGTCTCTCATGCCAAACTCGAAAACTCGTTTTCACAACGTTGGCCTCACTGCCGTTTTTCGCGCACTTGGTTTTAAAAATCATTCGATAGACTTTATTTTCTAGTTTCACACCGTAGCCAGCCGCGAAACCGTTATTATCAATACGAACGCCGTTTCCCCGAAAAAGCACTCCGAACCCTTTTTCCGCACAAACGCCGACTGAGAATAAGTTTTTCCTCATGTCCGGGACGTATAACACGTTTTCGATCCGCGACGTTGTCCACCCATCGTCAACGAATTTTTCGATATCTACTGTGCCGATCCCCGCGACACGACACTCTTTGCTATCTCCGAGAGACACTGTGTTGCCCGCTGGTAACTCTCGATAATCACTTAGCCAGTCCCGTCGGTAAGTGATGTGACGCGACGCGCCGCTGTCGGTCAACCAACTATCGTTTTTATCGGTTGCGAGTATCTCACTCACGACCTTTTTCGGAATTTTGAACACCGGGCTTTTACCGGTACTTTCACAAACACTCTCACAGTTGTTCTCAACGACAAAAGCACAGTCCCTCGAATTATTCCCGCCATTTTCACTGCCTTTTGCTCTGCTCTTGCACTGCATCGCGTAATGGCCGAGCTCTTGACACTTATAACAACGAACTTTGGGCTTCGCACCCTTTTTCTTGTTTTTCGTGTCTTTTGTATTCGCACTCGCATGTCTTTTGTCCTTTGAATGTTTTTCTGCCACGAACGCACTCTCACTATTGTCATTCGCTGACAAGCGTGCTTCCTCACGGCGCAGCCGTTCCTCCAGATTCTCAAGCGTTTGCATGTCTGGCGGCATGTTGTCCCATGCGGTCATGAAATTTGAATACTTCGGCGTAAGACTTCCCAGAATCTTAGCCATTATTGTCACGTCCGAAACTGTCTCTCCTATGTCGATCAACTGAGCCGCCATATTGTTCACTTTGGCGACGTGCTGAGTTATCGAGTCGTTAACGTCCATTCTGTACTCATACAATTTTGTCGAGAGCATTAATTTGTTTGAGGCTGATTTTTGCTCGTGAATCGACGCGAGCTTTCTCCACATTTCCCATGCGGTCTCACAAATTAATAACGGTCTCATTTGTTCCGATTCGAGCGTTGACGACAAAAGAAACATGGCACGCGCATTCTCAACGTCCCACGCCTCGGCCTCTGGTGTCTCTCCGACCGGCCTTGTTTTTGTACCGTTCACAATTCCCCATATGCGATGCGATGTTAATAACGCTCGCATCTGAAATTTCCATCCTTGGTAATCGTGGCCATCAAATTTCGTGACATTCTTTGTTGTGATCGCCTCGGACATCGTGGATTGGTGTTTTTTTTTTTTTTTTTTTTTTTTCTTCACCGCGCCTCGCGCCCGGTACATTGCTTTTGTTTTTACGCTTCGCACGCACTCGAGTTCTCTCACGACTGCCACACAATGGCCGCCGCCGGTTTCTCACCACGGGTTCACCACGCCGCGTTTCACGCTTCTCGCGCTACAAAACCGCTTTTTTCACTTTACTTATTTCACAGATCTCTCGCAGTCCGCGTGACTGGGCCCATAACCTATTGAGAATTCTAGAAAGAGTTCTCAATACCTGGTTGAGAGTTCTGTGGGAATATAGGTAAAGCGGGTTGACAAAAAGAAATTATCACAGACAAAGTATATGAACTATAAATGATCTGATTCATTTATTTAAACGAAAACTAGATAATAATGAAAGCTATTCTCTTTGGATTGTCGGTGCTCCTTCTCAGAGCGTTGGAGACGAACTGAGGGCAAGCGTAACTGCCTGTTCCTCCTTTCCTCTTTGCACGACGCCTCTCGCGTCGTCTACTGAGAACGTGATCGTATGAAAGTACCGGTAACGTCGGACTCCTCTCGAACCATTCCAACAGACTCATTATGAATGCTGTGGCTCAGTCCGGCCTACTTATCGCACGGAACGCTGTGCTCTCGTTTGTCGAGTATCTCGCTGTGACATTGCTCCCGCGTTGCTGCCTACATTTTCATGGAAATAAAGCGTACTTCGTAGGTTATACTAATGGTTAACGATAAATTTACTAACATATTGCCTGCAAGTTTTATCGTACTTTCGTATTCATTTCCTTGCACGCTGCATACGATGTTTCTCGTCGTCAGCAGAAGTTTCCGAACCGTCCGTTTCATTTTCATCTTCGGCGCCTTTTTGCGCCATCTCCAGAACTCTGGACATGCGTAGAATCTCACGATTCACGAACGGTTGCCTGTAAATTTCTCTGTGGATTTTTTCTGCGTGCCCCATAAAATTGGCGACATCCGCTATCTTATTTTCAGATAAATTTAGATTGATGCAGTTTGTCGCAAACTTTCGTAGGAGGTTGCACGTACGAAGATATCTATGACGCGTTTTTTCTACTTTGGGAACACCGAAAACATATCGGTTTTTAGGTGGTACGCCAAAGTTTATGCGATATTTCAATATTATTTGGATGGACTTGTAACGGATGGTGAGCGGTAAAGATATAAATAATTGTACGCGTGTTTGCGGTGTAAAAGATTGGTAATTTATTAAATGGAGGATAGGTCTAGTTGGTTGGGAAGTCGGAGGAGAACTGATTTAGATGATGAAAGAGGCTGGGAGAAAGGGTTTGAAAGAAAGAGTTTAGGGGTGGAGGGGATGTCGCGTGAGGGTGATAAGGGACCGTGGGACTGCTGAGTCAGCGAAGTTGGGAGTTAGCGGGAAAAGAGATTAGGAGTAGGTGAGAACAGTGGGAATTAAGTGTGGGACCGTTACAGACTGTACAAGACCCTGTGATAATAGCACTGCAACAGTGCGATTGCGCTTTCCAGGAATAACAAAGTGTACGTATTTCTGAGCAATAGCCTGAGCGTCACTAGATAAAGTCTTCCAAAGTTCTTTGCCGATACTCTCATAATTTTCATAATCTTCGATCAGTACGTGCTCTATTTTCCCTGCTCGACGTCGATTAAAAAGTTGTACGGAAATCAAAGTTACTTGAGCTAGCAACAACCACGCCTCATATTTGCCGTTTTTTTCGAGTAACCTTAACACCGATTCCCGCTTTCCTTTCAAATATATATGCAGTTTCTTGATGTTATTGGATGATGGCAGTTAATTTTTTTTTCGTCGTTTCTGTTGAGACTGAGATTCTATTACTGTTTTATAGACGGTAACGCCGATGTCTTCTACAAACAGTTTTAAGAAAACTTCAGTATTTTTTTTTCTGCGTAGAATCATGTCACTTAATGCAATCAGTCACTAGGAACTGACCAATCTTTTTTATAGGGGATCCAAGACTGTAAGCTGTGGACGGTGCTGCGTACGTATTTCTTATTTGATTGAATCCAACAACTACATTTATTGCCATAATGACATTATCGTAATATTTCGGGTCATATAAACTAGCGAATTCGAGAATATCATTATTTATTTCTTTGAGCGCAATTAGGAATCATCCTAGTGCCTGAAATTGTGCTCGTATCATTTCATGTTGGTGCAGCAGTCTGTACTTGCAACACATTTTGTTGCCATAAAGAATGATCAATCGATCATACCGAATGATTCGAACAACGTCATCTTTACGTTAAACGGGGAAAACTACTTTCCTCAAAGTATCCGACGTATCAGGATGTATACGACCAATGATTTTACGGCCCAAAACCATTAGACTTCTTTTTTCTTTCCCAGAATACCCAAAAGCATTTTTTGCGTGGTGTCGAAGATTGTTCTTACTAAAAAATCTTCGACAGTTCTGGCAAACTGCAAAATCACTGGCCGTCTTCTGCAATTTACTGCTCAGTCATCTGCATACCAACAGCTCTTCGTCGTGTTCAGTATTATTTGAATTAAAATAAAACTGAAATTTTTTTCCTTATTGTGTCAATAATTTTCAACCACTCCGGAGATTTTTTTGGTAACGTTAAAAAAGCTTGAACCTCTTTTAAGTCCTTATGTATTGTGACAAGTTTTTCGTCACACCCGAAATGACAGCCTGCAGGGGGTCGGATGTACGACCCTGGGCGCCGATGAATGGACGCGTATACTGCATCCGAAGACCTTTATTCGTCGGTTACCTTTGTCTTCCGCGTGCGTCTCCTTGAAGGTGCACCGCGCGCCTTAGTCCGCCAATAACGGTGCCTCGTTGTAAGGAGTTCGGCGGGTGCGGTGTGGGATGCGGTGCTGTGAATTTTTCGTGCCTGGTGGCAATTATTGTGAGCCAACCAGGGATGGTAGACGACTGCGGTGGCTTTCTCATACCAACGTAAGGAAATTCTCATACCACAGACAAAATTCTCATACGCCGCAAAACCAGGGATGGGCCACGATGTTTTCGCAGGAGGTGCATACGAATGATCTTTTTTTTTTGGCGATGCGCTTGCCATTTTTCGTACATATTTGTTGCGTTAACATACAACTTTCTTTTGTTTTTAAGAATACCATTCCTGAAACTTCAACATTTCGTCAACTACAGCTATTTCGGTTTTGCGTGGGACGCTATACCGTTGCGCCTCCTACAGAATCGGCGCAAGAGCGAAATAATTATACTTTTCGTTACTCTGTCATTCCGCCGAGTACATCATCCCGCTACACTTATGGCCAGTTTTTTTACTTCTAGATAAGTTCTGGATAACTATATCCGGAAGATATTCTGTAGGCTCCTTGAGGGATATCGTTCGGATAAATTTATCCAAAGGTGAAGAAACTGGTAATATATGCACAACCCAAACGGAATAGGTGTCCGATTAATAGTAATACCCAATCCTATAATCCTATGCTCGATTACAACGGAAAAGCCGCCTCTCATTGTTTTTCACTACCTAACAGTTACGAAAATGGCCGCTTCCTGCGCTGCGCAACGCAAACTATAACTATTTCCAAAGGAGAACTATTATTGGATAAAGCTCATCTGTTCTCGCTCGTCGCGCACAGTGTCCGAAGCGGCCGTTTCTGTAATTGCGTGGAACGCTATGCCTTTGCGCCAAGTGCAGAATCCCACTACACGTCTGAAAATTCCTATGTTCCGTGCGGATAGATTCATTCGAACAGGTAAATATCAAGTGTAGCTTATACGCTCCATAAAAATATGTAAACATAAATATATTTCATTTTATTCAACAATTATTTTTAATTTTTGGAAGGAAATAAAAGGTGTACAATTCGATAACGCCAGTACTGATCTTCGAACACCGATAATAAATATTTACATTTCACAACACATTAAACTTTTGATACAAGAGAACTTTATCAATAAAAAAAAATTATACAATATTTTTGTTCAGTATTTCATTAACTCAAACAACTCTTCATCTCGTAATAACATTGTAAATTATGTCTGTATATAAAAATATGTCCTTTATCTCCTTAAATGCTATTTTAATTATGTTTATCTTTTAATATATTCTGATTAAATCACTTTTGTGGTTTCTTTGGCTTTTTCACATTTGCCGTTCAGCAAACAACGCAGGAACGCATTTTTAACATTTAGTACTGACAATAAGAAAAAATTAATATTCTTACGATCGAAGGATCTCAAAGATTACTTACAAAGGTTTTCTCGGCCGCGAATGCGGATTGCACATTGTCGCCTCTGCGAGGTGAAATATTGTTCTCGGGGATGTATCTGATTGCATGTTGCGCAGATCGGTCTCAATCGTCAAGTTCTACATCGTCGTCAACGGTGTCTGTGTGGGCGTATAAAACTGTTGATGTCATCCGACTAAACATGTCGTTAGTTGGCTTAAAACTGTAACAGCATTGCGTCGATTGTGTTTTTACACATTGCGACGATAGCAGGCACCCCTTCGTAGTTTCTGTCGATAATTTATTTCGCAGCGTCGTTTTTGTTAATTTATTTTTGCTAAATAATCTCTCTGTGTCGGCGTTGCTGTGAGACAGCGTTAATAGAGAGAGTGCGAAATCTGCGAGAATTGCGTACTTTTTATGGTCTTCGCCGGAGAACGATATATTTCTGACCTAAAACAGTAAAACCAACGTTGGAAAATGTATACATTTCTAATACATTTGTCAGGTGTACAGAAATAAAAGCTTTATCAATTTTTTAATCAATGGAAAATATATAATTAATTACCTTATGCCAAAACACCTCTACTTCTTTTTCGTTTTTGATATGGTTCTCTACGTGTTCAAACGGCAGCCGGCGCCATTCGTCATCCAGTTCTTGCAATTCCTCGGGAAGCTTTGCTCTTGGGCATAGGTCCCGTAGAAAAAGCAGAGAGGGCGTGGCGTTTCTCTGCCCTACGGATAACGCCTTTTCTGGACTTAAAATATTGATTCCCGTAAGCAATGGGTTGCCAAATTCAAATCGCTCCTTTATCCCTCGGCATAGATCGGATGAGTACTCTCTACACTTCTCTCTGAAATATTGTTCGAGATCCGGTCTTTCTAATATTTCTTTTTGTTTCAATTCCTCCGCCACATGAATTCCGAGATACATGTTGTCTAGGGGTATAAATTTGCTGCTGTCCTTGGGGTTTAAATTTTGGAGAGCATTCTTCGCCACATAATCGTGAAGCATATAGGTTGTTAAAAGATCCTTATATGCCATTTCCATTTTAGCGTGTAATATGGTTACCGTGACTTTTTCCGATTGAAAGAAGGCATTCATATACGTTATTTTGGGCAACACCCACGCCAAAAATCGATAATATAATTTCATAAATGGATCATTTAGAGCTATATAGATTTGCTCGGCTGCGATCGTTCGGTCACTGACCCAAGCATTCGTGAAATACAGTTTAAGCGCAACCCATTGTTCAAGAATGCGTTGTACCGCGGGTAGGAAGGATAGCCAGCGTGTCACGGAAATCCCCAACATGTTATGTTCCTGTACCTGAAAAGAAAAACCATTTTCAACTTAAGTATACATGTTATATTTATAAATATTTACTAAAACACTGACCGCGTAAAAATTCTGTTTGTAGAACGACGTTAAATCGTGTAATATTTTACCTCCACAAATGTTTGAAATTGTTTCAACTGTGCCGATCTCTTCGCACTGTGTTGGAAATAGTAGAAGACATTTCTCGCCAGATTTTCACAAGAACGCGGCAAAACCTTGCATGCATGGCTTGAAGCGCGATGCAACGAGTGGCACACACACTTCATGAGGATTATACCCGGACAATCCGTACGGAGGCGACTGATGATAGAATTATATTCTCCTATATTGTTGCTGGCGGAATCGCACCCAAAGCCGAGAATATTATCCATCGACACCCCCTTGTCATTAAATGACTTCTTCAATAAGTCATATAGGCGGGCTCCAGTTGCGCCTTCTTCGGGGGCTTTCACGTCGTCCTTTGGGAAAACATCATGCAGATCGTAAAATCTAGGAGAAATAAAATAAAGAAAACTTTTGCAAAACCGTAAATATTTGTGTGCTTATGATAGAAATACCCGACACTTTTACCTCGTAACAATACGGCCCATGCTTTCGTCATAAAAACGCACCATCACACACGACGTTTTACTACGCAATGTAGTAGACTCGTCCGTCAGGATCGAGAATTTCACATTTTTTAATTTTTCACATAACTCGTCCCCATGCGAAGCTCCTATTACATTTTTTACAATGTTTGTACATTTTTTTCGTTGCATCTGCATGCCTTGGCAAATTGCAGAGTCGGGAAAACAAGCTTTTAGCGTAGGGATGAGGTGGTCGACAGTGCTGAACGGTAGATTATGTACCGGTAGAAATGCGCTTAATTTTATTTCCGCCTCTTTTATTTTCCTGTCAAGAGGGGACGGCATATTCTTGGTTACGAAATGTTTCATAACACTTGGTGTAGTTAATCCTTTGTCATGATTTTGGTGACGTTTCGACCGTTGGTGGTCTTTCAAACACGTGACAGTGGCTGTCAAAGTAACACCACACCACGTGCACTTGGCTTTGCAATCATTGTCTGGGCACGGTTTTAGCCACAAAGAGACGTTAGCACCGAAATCTTTAGTATTTCTCAGCCACTCGCAACGAAATTTTTGCTCCCGGTTTTCCGTTTTTCTTTTCTTTGTCGAGACGCTATTAGAGCATTCGCTGACGTTGAACCCTTCTAAATTGTTGTCGGAATTACGATCCATATCGGATCTGATTGATTATATTATTTTGAAAAAACAGAATTTAATGAATTAGCATAGAAAAACGTACACGATAAATATATGTATAAGGAAAATCAACTTTATTAATCATTATTACGTACGTGTTACAACTTAGGATGTCGATTTTTATATGAAATTCGGCAACAATACGTTCTCACACTTAATATCTTTCACTTACTTTGTACGACTTGGGTAGTTGGGGGAATAGTGGGAATTCCCTAAGCTTAGATTAGCACGTCAGTAGCGGAATACTGTACTTGGCGAAATAGCCCCAAGTAGCATTCGACGCAAAATATTGCGTCAAATGCTATGCCATTGCGTCGATGGGAATATGGATAAATCTGTGAAGTCATCCCCCGACGATACTTGATGCAAAATATATGGTAAACGAGGATAATAGGCGTCACTTGAGCGAGAATTGAAATAAAAACTCATTTCAAAATATCACCTGTGAGGGATACAGTAGACACGGAAATCGTACGTACTATTTGAGTACATAACCAGAGAGTAGAGTTGGCATAGTAGACTCGTGACAAGGTTCATGGTGCTTCCTGACATCGATAAAGCAGATTTCTATAAGTTGAGAAATACAAAACATTATTGCAACAGGAGTTTGAGACGGCGAAATTCTCATACTTTTGCGTATGAGAATCGAGTTCCTCTCATACCTCATACGCCGGGCGAAATTCTCATACGCGTATGAGAATCCTCATACGTCTACCAACCCTGGAGCCAACCGTCGCGACAAGGGACGCCTGTCCGACGAGGTGAGCTTCCCCCTTCCCCGTTGCCAGTTCCGGGCTCCGAGAGGATGGCGCGCGGTGAGAGGAGCACGACTGAGAGTTCGGGAGCACTCGGCCCCATAGCGAGCCGTGCACGACTCTCGTCGCTCTCCCCCCTCCTCCGCTCGCGCCAGTCGATGACCAGCGAGGGGTACGCAACGCAGGAGGACCGACGAGAGACATTATACGAGCAAGGATTGACAATGTTGCCGTTATTCCAAATTCACGGCAATCCGGCAATATTTAAAAGAGTAGGGGGAGGACACTTAGGCCTGAGTACGCCGGTCGGACAATGAGAGAGCAGAGTTCACATGACCACCGAAGCGGAAGGAGTTTTGTTGTTCTTATCGCGCGAGTAAGAACGGTAGTTTTGAGTGTGTTTGGTGCTGTGTTCCTGTGAGAGAGTGAGTTTAAACTATTTCATTTTGTATTGCAGAGCGTAGCCGGGGATTTGGGCAGCTAGGATCAGCAAAGTTGGGTATTTGGCGGTAGTCTCACGTAGTAGTATTTTTCTTCTACTTTGCGATAGCCTTGCGTTCGTCGATCGTAGAGTCAGTAATAAAGATCAAGTTCGTTGTTATAGCTGCCCGACCCTCGTCTATCCTCTGATCCCAATTAATTATGTTCGCGGGAATTAATTACGACTGTCTGCGCGCCATGAAACTCACCTCCAGGTTATTGGGCATACGCGACGCATTTAAAACTAAAGTAGTAATCGTCCAAGCGTCAGTCCCGTACCGCGTGCCGCCGTCCTCTACGGCGGTCACGCCGTAGTGTTTATATCTTTTCGTCGAATCACCGCGCCCGTTTCTATTTCGTTTAGAAGTTTCGGTAATATTATAGCGAATTTGCGTATTCCTTCTCTCGTCGTGTCTTATAACGTTAGCGTCGCGTATCGTGGTTATTACTGACTAAGAGGCTACGTTTTATTTGTCAGTTATTAAGAGGCTACATATTATTATTTGTTCTCTGAAGGGGCCTACCTATTATTATTTGTTCTCTTAAGGAGGCTACATATTATTATTTGTTCTCTTAAGGGGGCTACCTATAGTTAGGCAGAACACCATCTAATTGTAAGACGAATTCGAAAGGTAACACCCCAACATCAAGCACCCCGCGATTAAGCACCGCAAATACCTCAATACCCATTACTGATCACAATATGGGAGATACAGGAGAATCCGGCAGCACTGCTAATCATCCGCAGTTGCTTATTGAAGATTTAACGATAGAAGTCGATGAAACAATTGAACGTATAGATAACCTCGGAACAGGCATGGCTAACCCCCAGGTACCAACAGTCTCTATTAAATACGCTGTCGAAGCAGTTCCAACGTTTGATGGCTATACTATTTCATTATCACACTTCCTGGAGGGTTGTGAAGAAGCCTAACAAATGCTTCGTATTGAAGCTCAACAGAGCCTTGCGCTAATCCTACGAAGTAAATTAAGAGGTGAAGCACGCCGCGCAGTACACGGTGTCAAACTACCAATGATCGCAGAATTTATCAAATTTTAAAAATCGCTCTACGCACCCGCTAAGGCAATTTACGAACTCCAAGGATAACTTGGGAGACTTTTTCAAGGCGATAACGAAGGCACGTTAGCATACGTCAACCGCGCCAAGGATCTTGGCAACAGAATTTACGAATTACATTTATGGAATCAAAGGGAACCTGAATTAGATGACGAAGATAGAGCAACTTTGGATAAAAATCTTGTTGATTGTTTTATCAGTGGACTGAAACCAGAGATTGAACATAAAATAAAATTCGACCAACCGTTCGAGGAAACAATGAAGGATGCAATTGAAATAGAACGACAACTCCGAGCAAAAAACACATTACGAACTACCCGCTCAAATAGAAATAACGGTCACACGGGAAATAGTAGATACGCGACAGGAAAGATTTACCATACTCAATCCAGCAGCATAGTCTGTCAATTCTGTCAAAAAATGGCCATACCGCGGATCGATGTTACGATCTACTCCGAAATTTAAACAGCCAACCGTCAAGATCGCAACCATGCAACACGAGGCCCAGTAATATAAGCTCGGGAATGCGAACTAATGAGCAAGGGAGAACCCCGAATCGCGAAATCACATCCGGTACCCCGATCCAGGGAGGATTCATGTCTTGTCGGTATTGCAAAAGTTCAGGGCATACAATAGAGAATTGCCGCAAAAGAGTATACAACAACAATCAGTCAAGGCAACCGCAAACACCCTTCTACGAGCAAAATAAAATTCAAAAGGACGTTACCCAGGGAAACACGCAAAATCGCCAAATACGATACACACAACCCCAAGAAGAGAGTAACCGTCCAAAAAGAATTGCCCCCGCTCTACTAAATCGCGAGAGTACTGTACCAGTTATTGAAGTAAAATCCAAAGACTTTATTAAGCCAGCATTATTAATGATAGACACAGGGTCTGCATTAAACCTGGTTAAAAGCAATCAAGTCGCACCAGACGTATACGTTCACAGAAGTGAGGTCGTGAGAATCAGTGGAATAACGAAAGACGATGTCGATACCTTGGGAAAAACTCAAATCCAAGTACTCAACATCAAGGGCACTTTCTACTTAGTTGCAGACGATTTCCCGATCGAAGATGACGGGTTAATCGGAACAGATTTCTTTCTTACCCACCACGCTGATGTTTCATATTCAGAAAAATGTTTAAAATGGGGAAGAAATGAAATCCCTTTCATGAAGGTCGAAACCATTGTAGTGCCCGCCCGTACCAAGGGAAGTTTCTACGTTCGTGTGGGAAATATGGGAGTGAAAGAGGGATATGTACCTCGCCAACAGGTCTCTCCAGGAATATATCTGGGTAAGGCCTTGGTTTCCAACGACAATGGTAAGGCGTAACTATACTTATTGAATACAACGAAAGAATACGTGGAAGTCGCCGTTCCTGTACTAAACATACAGAAATTTGAGGAAGAAAAAGAATATTTCAATAATACCATGTCCCTCGAAAATGAGGAAAGATACGATGCTACTATGTCCCTCGAAAATGAGGAAAGATACGATGCTACTATGCCCCTCGAAAATGAGGAAAGATACGATGCTACTATATCCCTCGAAAAGGAGGAAGGATACGATGCTACTATATCCCTCGAAAAGGAGGAAGGATACGATGCTACTATATGTCTCGTAAGAAAAGAGAAAGGTTATGATAATACTATATTCGCTGAAAAAGGAAAAGGATGTTGCTATGATACTACATCCCTTAAAGAAGGGAAAGGAAATTATGCTACTATGTCCCTTAAAGAAGGAAAAGGGCATTATGCTAATATATCCCTTGAAGAAGGAAAAGGAAATTGTGCTACTACGTCCCTCGAAGGAGGAAAAGATTCCATGTTAATTAAAGGGGAAAAAGGAAATTATACTACTATATCCCTTGATAAACGAAAAATCAATGTCAATAAATCCCTCGAGGAAGAGGAAGAAATTCATGAAGATACTATGTCCCTTAATGAAGGAAGACATCACGCTACTAAATCGAAGGAAATCAATAATACTATGCTCCCTAACGAAAGAGAAAGGGATCTCACTATTTCTGAATCATTTGTCGAAAAAGGAAAAGAGAATAATACTGACTCGCCCGAAGGAAAACGCTGCAAAGAAGCTATGAAAGGTTGTCATACACAAAACTTTCCAGGCAACCAAAACGAAACAATTTACACGATACTGGCATCAAGGTTCCGAGATTTCGACGGGAATCCACCCGAAACAATGAAAGACCAAGAACGGGAATATGACCCAGAAAATAGCACGCAAATTTATGACGTAAATTCTAGAGACCGTGTTGAGAAAATAAAAGAATTATTACATTTGGACCATTTGAACGATAAAGAGCGAGAAACCGTGGAAAACCACATCGAAGAATATCAGAACCGATATCATTTACCGGGCGAACAACTATTAGCAACAAATATAATAAAACACCGAATAAATACTTTAGACAATTTGCCAATAAACACTCGCCAGTATCGGTACCCCCTTTGCTGAAAGAAGAAATAAACTGTCAGGTAAACGACCTGCTGAACGGAGAGATTATACAACTCACATTCTCCGTACAATTCTCCAGTATGGATAATACCGAAAAAGGCTGACTCTAAGGGAACCAAGAAATGGCGAATGGTGCTCGACTACCGCGGTTTGAATGAAAAAACGATTGCCGATGCATACCCGCTACCTCTAATAAATGAGATCTTAGATCAATTAGGAAGAGCCACGTATTTCTCTACGTTCGATCTGACGACTCTTCTTCGGAAATTATGAATTTACGAGAATGCCTTTTGGATTGAAAAACGCCCCTGCATCATTCCAATGATTAATGGACCAAGAATTAACTGGAATACAAGGGTCAGATGCATTCATATATCTCGATGATGTCGTAATGTATGCAACATCTTTAGAAGAACATGAGCTTAAAATTGAAAGATTAATGAAACGCTTGCCGGGCACACATCTGAAATTACAGCCAGATAAGTGTGAATTCCTGCGACGGGAAGTTGCGTACCTAGGCCATTTAAGAGGAAACGACGGGGTCAAGCCCGATCCCACTAAGCTTACGGCGGTCAAAGAATTCCCATGTCCTAAAAATATTAAAAATATCCGAAAATTTCTCGGACTCGCGGGTTATTATAGAAGACTCATTGAAGGGTTTTCGCAGATAGCCAAACCTCTCACAACCCTTTTAAAGAAGGAAGCAGTTTTCCAATGGGGAGAACCCCAACAAAACGCATTTGAAACATTGCGAGACCAATTATGCAAGGAACCCGTACTACAGTACCCCGATTTTTCAAAACCATTTATAGAAACTACAGACGCATCCGCGACAGCTGTAGGAGGGATCCTTAGCCAAGGCATCATAGGGAAGGATAGGCCTACAGCGTATACTTCGAGAATGCTAACAGACACAGAGTAAAAATATAGCACGTACGAAAAAGAAGCAGTCGCCATACTGCACGCCACTGCCCAGTTCCGACCATACATTTATGGTCGCAAATTTAAACTTGTTACCGATCATAAACCACTAGTTTGGTTACACCCCTCGAAGGATCCAACCTCGCGCCTAACTAGATAGCGACTACGGCTGGAAGAATATGATTACGAGGTTATCTATAAGGCCGGTAAAACTAATGTAAATGCAGACGCTCTGTCTCGAAATCCTGTAGAACAAGGTATGGTAAAAAGGATATATCCTTTAAGACTTAAAAACACTAAAGACGAAGAAAAGGAAGGAAGTAAGGAGGATAATGAGCCTGTATCAGCTAGACTGCGGAAGCGTAGCAGAATGGACCCCACGGAAGCCAGCAAACGAATTACCAGACGCCTCACACCTGGCTCTTTATCTCAGGGCGAACCGATAGCAGCCCGACTAAGAAGTCACAAACGGAACTTCGATGATCCGTCTATCCTAGCAAATATCGCACCTCGTAAGAAAAATCAAATAACAAAAGCAGAATCCTAAGATACACAAACTCCGCAAACCGGAACCCCGCAATTAATATATAACGATACTTTTGAGATATTCCGCGATAAAGATGACGAATATTTCATTGACCAAACAGACGAGGCAACCCTAATCAAGAAAAACCCAATTGATCAACCATGGAAAGGATCAGAGCATAAGAATACATCTACCACACAATTTATTGAGAGTAAAGAGCTACTATTTATGAGAAAAGATAATTATTTGTACTTTATCTCCGAAGAAGAAGAGCCTTGCGACGAAGGGTCAAAAGGATTATTAGAAAAACGTTCCCTGCCAAAGATGAAAAACTTAAAATTTGGGGAAGTCCGAATTACTAAGTATAATTCTAAACATTACGTCGCCCTGATAATACGAGGTAAGGACGGCTGCCTCGCCGTATTTTCCATATCACCGTATTTTCAAAGGGATACAAAAAGGATTCGAGAATATACCCACTAAACTAATTATATACCGAGGAGAAATAAAGAATCCCTTACTCAAAGATAGGAAGAATATTATCGACGAAGCACACGCTTCGGCTATAATATTCTTCCTATTACCCAAATCGACTACGCTTATATCACCTAGATCTAAGTAAAAGTAGCGATGAAGAATGACTATTTCATACCGTTTCACTTTATATAGGACTAGCCAAGTCCAACATGGCGCCCGAACAACTATACGTAATTAACATAGAAGGATTCATCGACGACAACGGGAAGGTCCTCCCCAAAGAAATCGCAATAATATCTATAACCGATCCGTACTCCGACTCTTGGATACTCGAAGCACCCTATTGGTACCATTGCCTGAATAAAACAACCCAAGAGAGTAACAAATGTTTGAGCCGGAGGATGCATGGACTACAATGGGAAGAAGGAGACGCGCCGTTCTCATGGATGTTCGAAAAATTGCGTCGAATCACCAAGAATGCTAAAGTAATCTATATATTGTGACGAATTTCCGGAATCCTTCCGCCATCGTCACCTTCGGTCGTCTCTCTCTCTCGCTACCGCATCCGCAATTTTGCCGGCAGGGCGCCAGTCGATTTTTATTTCGCCGGTATCGACAACCGGCACAACCTGGGGGTCGGGAGGGAACGACCCGGCCCCTCCATGCTCACGACTTACCTGCGTGGATCGGGTCACTTTTGTTTCGCCGGAGGTGACAATCCGGTCCACCTGGATGCGCCAGCGAGATCGACAAACCGGAAACGCTCGGCCGCTCAGGTTGTCGATTATGGTAGAGAGGGTCGGGGTACGTCACTCCGAGATGGCACCAAAACGTCGTTAATTTTTCGTGAGAGACTGAGTCTCGATCGGAAAACGAGAACATGAACTCTACGAATTCACGCACGAAAACTTCTGAGCACGAAATCGTCAGCAAAACAAACCACCATAACCATCACGAGAGCTTAATTTTTAACCATCGGAATCGACAGATTAAATTTTTTATATCGCGAGAACTAATTTGTTTTACGAGAGCGATCGAGAAAACGCGGATTTATTTCATCTATAGGGAGCCGGGTCGACACGGAACTCCCCATAGCGCGTACGCGAACTTACACCTCTCACCTCGGCGAGAGACGAACAACGACTCTAGAGCGAGTGCCTAGAGGGAGAGAGCGCGACTTACATACGACGCGTAAGCGAGAGCGAGACAATGCTAGAGCGCGTACGTAGAGAGAGACTCAGCATACGCATGGCGCGTATGCGAGACAGAGACACCTCGCTCTCTCTACGATGCTTCGCGAGACACCTCTGGTCTCGAGCGCGACACGGTAACAACTGATTTTCGACCAATCATATTTTGATCAGTCGAAATGCGAAATCGATCATCGAGAGCTACTGCCCTCTCGCTCGACACAATACTTCCCTCAACGAAATCGCAATTATCGACGGTACACGAGATCTTGCGAGTACGCCGAAAATCGTATCCCCATGGTCATCGTGCATAGGGGAGCACTTACGTCGGCAGCACGAGAGGTTCCCGCTCTCGCCCGCAATCCTAAAACCTCCGCTTCCCCTCATGCCCGATGCACCTAACAGCGGGGCGCCGGTATTGCAGCCGGACCTGCATCAATTTCTCGCGCGTACTCGCCGGCCGTTCTTTCCTGACGGGTAACTCGTTACGTCGAGCACTCTTCTCCTCGTCAGGATCGAACGCCGTGCCGTTTCCTCCCTAAAATCCTTCCTTCGACAACACTGTCACCTTCCAAAATCTATCGATAACGGCAGTACAACAAATTAAAGAATCGGTAGCGCGTACGATCGTTGGGTGGTGCGGCGAGGGCAAACCAGGTAACAGCCTTGGGACCGTGACTTTTCCCTACGTCGGGAAAATCACGTCACTATATATATATATATATATATATATATATATGGGAAGGACAACGCGGAGTTCTTATCTGACATTATCGGTTGCAAAATAATAAATGTCGCTGAGAGTGGATTACTACTCTCCCAGGCACAATCAACGCCCGAGTATTGCATACACCACGGCATGATTTTGTCAAAAAGAAATAATTATGCACTCAATAACGCCCATAAAATCAAGAAACTCATCCTGGACAATTGGAAAACCCGCACCATAGATCCCGAATTACAAATTGCTTGCACCGTACAAACCCAACAAAATTCATAAAATGATACTGAGATAATGCACGAAGATATGAGGAAGGCACAACCCATTCACGAAAATATCCGGATATCAGACGATGATATAAGGGTGAAAACCAAGAAAGGTCCAAAGCTAAAAAGACTCTCATCCTTTTTCCTCATGCTATTAACCATGGGGTTAATTCAGCCGGGGACCGCACTCATTGGATACGACTGCAGAGCCAACCAATTAAACGTATCAACCCTATCCCAACTCGATGTCGAAGAACGCGACATCCCCTTAGTAAAACCAGATATCGAGGAAGTCCATATCCAATTGTTGCAGTTAAATACTTTCACTAAAAATAAAATCATACAATGTAAGGTATCAATCGAACGCACCATCTATCATTGCGAGATGCAATCTCACATATCAGTTGTGGCCCAAAGACAAACGGAGTACGTCAATGATGTGGGTTTGGATGCTTGCTCCAAACTACATCAGAC
This sequence comes from Netelia fuscicornis, assembly GCA_946811545.1. NCBI lineage: Eukaryota > Metazoa > Arthropoda > Insecta > Hymenoptera > Ichneumonidae > Netelia > Netelia fuscicornis. The sequence goes on from OX328015.1 coordinate 28,930,805, forward strand.
GGGTATATTAAGATTGACTCCGTTCGTAGTTCTCGCCGGGATCAAGCCAAACTCAACAACGTCTCGCAGCGCAACATTGGCCGGTAGCATTGCCATGGATGGCACTTGCAAGGGCGCGCGGTATTCTGACCCTCACAGTACTTGGGGTGATGTAATCGTACAGGCTGCAGTCAGAGTAACAATGCAAGACTATTCCGCCACCGTCAATATAAATACCAACATAATAAATATGTGTTCTGGACTTGCATGTCGATTCACGAGAGGGAATTGCGTGGATCTCGAAGGAGGTTATACGTATTGGGTTTGATCCCCTACGAAAATTGCCGTTTCGATCGCTATGATGTTCTATACAATGGTCCAGCGGAAAAGATAAGCAGCACCCTAGAAGAAGAAACGGAAATCGTCTATACGGTTGCAACTATACATGCCACTTTTGCCGTGACGAAAAGAAAGAGGCAAATCGTTTGTGGATACACTCTGCACTAAACGGAGCATCCCAAGCTATATATCATCGAAGGTCATAAGGAGAACCTGGTGCCAGACAGACCTATTTCTACAGAAAATTTGGACATATTTGCGTACATCAATTCAAAATTCGTTTACATAGAAAAACACATACGAACACAAATGAACATTTTGTATCACAAGGTATTAATGCAACATTGTAATCTCGAAAGACAGATGCTGAAGAACGCTCTTACGTTAGCCATACAAACACCAGAGGAATTCGCATACCAATTAATGAAAGGGTCTGGGTATATGGCAGTGATAGCAGGAGAAGTTGCACACGTCATCAAATGCATTCCAGTAAAAACTAGCGCTAGTCGCACAGAAGAATATTACCAGGAAATTCCCTTATTAAGAGAAAATCAAACGGCTTTCCTCTCGCTTCACACGCATATTTTACTTCAAACTGGGAGTCAGATAACATACAACCATATGATACGAACAATGTACCAATTAGAAGACGCTTGGTACACATTTCTCCCAATGCCCGTCGAATCACCCTCACCAGCCAAAATGAAACCTCTCACGCATCCGACTTGGAGATATGTTAATCCAGGGCAATTAGCCACTAGCGGGATCTATAGCCAACATGACCTAGATAAGCTAAGAGATCATATAATGTTTCCCGCAGAGCGTCCAGTAATACTCAATGCTATAGCAAGAGGCCTAGCCGGAGAGCCAACGACCTAACAAGGAATGTCCATCGCGAACCTATTCGACGAAAATGCATTACGAAAATTAACCGATAGTACCTGGCAGAGACTATGGACTAATTTTATGAGTTTTGGCACTGCAAGTGCAGGAATACTTGCTATCATCTTAATAATAAGAGGAGTTAAACTCATCGCAGATACGATCATACATGGATACGCCCTGCATGATGTATACGGATGGTCCATTCACCTCTTAGATGCCATATGGAGTTCAGTAACACATCTCCTACTACATATGGTGAAGATAACCCCAGGGGAAAGACAAGCAAAAACTTGCACGCAAGAATCTGCACCAAAGCCAGAAGAAGAATCAGCATCACTATACCCACGCCACCAACTGGAGCCAGCTTCCACTGTCGGAGGTAGACACACCGAATTTACCGCAGCTTACACCTTAGGTAATCCGGGGAAATAAGAAAAAAGAGAAAGAGCGAAGAAAAATACATATGTTATAATAGTGCCGAAAAATGGGGAGGGGGAGGAAATATATATATATATACTGAAACGTGTTGCGGTTTCAGTGTTTTATTTTTGTTCAGGACTCGAGCAGGAGCTAAAAGATTTTGTAAAATGCACGCATACAATCGACGGAATTTATTTAAAATGTGAGATTAAATACAATTGTGAATTTAAATGGCACTGTAGCTCATCTTTTGTGTATGTGTAGTGTGTTTATTTTGCGATTGCCTTGTGTGTCTGTGTTGTTTTGGTTACTCAGTCGCCGCCGTGCTGTTCGTTCGTGCGGCCGTCTCTCTCTTGCTTCAGCGTTGCTGTGTCGTTTCTCGCTCTTATTGCCTCGATCTCTCCTCGATGATCGGAGACGCTCTTGTGTGTGTGTTGGTGTGTTGGATCTCGTTGAGACCGTGATGGCGTATTGGTGTGTGTGGTGCCTACGAAGTGCCTGGCTGTTGTCTCTCTACCTCTCTCTCTCTCTATTGCCGCCATGATGGCCGCCGGAGAAACAGCTGACTGTTCGGGTCAGTTCTGTTGCCTTTTAAATTTCCTTGCCTTCTTTTCGCATATAGTTTCCTCGGGCTTACTAACACATGAGCCTATCCGACTTAACACGTGCGTGCTAATGTCGGACCTCAAACAGTCACCCACCCTTGTACTACTATAGTGTTCGGAGGACGAGTACTCTTTCTCGAAGTTTCACCAAAGAGAAGGGTATCAATTGCTTGTTTCGTCGGCCTTTTATTTGTTGCTTGCGGCTACATCGTTGGCGAGAGCGGATTTTGTTTATTGTCCCTCTGTCGGGAGCTCCGTGGACTTTGTGTTTAATTTATTGTTCGGCTGTGCTTGTCGTCGATGTACAATACTATCTCCCGTTACAATACATATAATACCGAAAAGAAAAACCTAACAACGATAATAAAAATGAAGAAAGTATCAACGACGACCGAAAGGGGCGCCCGCACAGGAAATATAAACACCGACGAATTCGGCCGGGGGTTAATTCGGAATTATAAGGACGGAAAAATGTATATATACCGGGGCCTTTTTCGTAAAGTCCATCACAACCATTTCTTACGTAACCACGCATCCAAGAATTCATGTACAACCAGCAATCCTCGACGTCTTCGGGTATCACCGAAGAATCAAACCAGCGAAGCCAGGAGCCAAAGAAGCGGTTGTGCCCCCGGATGGAGGAAAACCCTCCCCACCAAGAAGAACCAGAGGCCAAACGAGAAAAACCAACACTGCCGAAGGAACGGAAGCCGAAGACCTCGAAGGCCAAAAGCAAGGAAAAACCAGCCGCACCTAAGAAGGGACAGTCGGAGTCCCAAAGGCCGAAGCCGCGGCCAACAAAAGCAAACTCTCACCCGATTCAGGCGCCTCCATCGACTACAATCCCTACTACAAAAATATAAATAGGGCAAGAGTTAATGGTGTCCATAAAAGGAGGGACGAACCCAGCAACTCCCACAACGATCACGGTGCTACCGATCAACATGCCGCTACCGATAATACTTCCAATGAACCAACCAGTACCATTGGGTCCAGGCGCGCCACTACCAGGACGACAAGAAAATCCATCTATGGCAGAACAAGAAGACCTGCGGGATTTATTGATCCTGCTTGGCAACAACCCACGGACCGGGATGATCTACGGCAACCAACCACCCACAACCATTCCAATGGGGATCTCGCCAACCAATAAAACGGGATTACACAGTCAGCCTCCAGCAGAACTACCAACCTCCGCGAGAAATACAGAAGTACCCGAGTTCCTTGGGAATATCGAGACGCCACCACCGATCATAGAAGGAACTACGGGTACATTTAGCCAGCCTCCACCACCTCCACGCGGAAACGAGGCGACAGACATTCCAAGTCTCGGAGCAGCAGAGTTTCTACGGGAGCTGGACTTGGGGGAACTCACCAACCCCGACATGGACGTGTTTCTCCGATGGCTCGATACTAGGACAAACGAAATTTATTGTAATAATTAGATTACTCACACACACCAGTAGACCTCTACATACAACAAACCTTTTTTTTATATAATTTTAACACGCTACTTACGATAAGGTAATTTTAATCTTTGTTCAATACCTTTAGTATACAGAGCACTAGTCATAATCACCAGTACACCTAGTTCAAGTATCATTCAATAAAATTAAGAGAGGATCTATAGGAGCACGGGCTCGACTACGAGACTTACTACCCACAACTGCTACATTAAAAAAAAAAATATATACACAGACCATTACGAGCACTATTATTCCCTGCGGTCATATAATAATAAACCTCTCAAATCTATAGTCTTTGCGAAGTATAGGCATACGTGAGGACACGCATAGGAGCAGCCAGTCTTCAACTCGCTATGCTCCAACTTAAGGAGAGAGGTGTTACGATTTGAGATACCAACTTCGAATAATTTCAAGTCTTACATAGCTTATCGCACAAATCACCATCTGCCTCGAGTTAGGTGACGTCACTTTAATACACTTTTCTTTCGAATTCAGAAAAACCACGTGACATACTCTTCTTTCGAGCGCAGACAAACCACGTGACATACTCTTCTTTCGAGCTCAGACAAACCACGTGACATACTCTTCTTCCGAGCTCAGACAAACCACGTGACATGCTGTAGCTAGCCGCGCGTATCTCTTTGTCACCGATGGCACAGTTCGATATTTTTCTTTAAGTCCCTCACAGCTGACATGAGGAGGCCTAGGTACTCTCCCGCCATATGACTAAGCCACTGAATTATCACAAAGACCAATATAATCAACCAATCAGAGAATCAAACTAGTCCTAAGCAGCTGCGAAAAATTAGTATAGAGAAGGCGATCGTTTCCGCTAAAGAGTTAGTTACAATTTCAACGGGAACCAGCAACGCAACGACTTTGCGTAACAGAATCTGCGGAGCATTCTTGCTCGTCGCCTGTTTGAGTATAAAGTTGTAAACTTGTCGAGACTAAGCTTGTATGTTGTAAAGAAATCTTAGAGTCAAAAAGTGACGTGCTCGTGAAAAATAAAATCTGATAACGACTAGGACGGTGCCGTCTTAGTCGAAAACCCCTCTGAACGAATTGTAGTAAAGAAAAGGTGAAATTTCCGTCCATGAAGGAAATGGCTTAATTGCCTTGCCTCGAAAAGAGAAATCGAACCGTGTTACGCATCCCCACGCTGCTACATTGCGTCACGTATATTATTAAGGGGCTACCTTCGATTGTCTAATTCATTCGGAGGTTACCTTTCCCGTTAGTCTTAGTCAGGCTGGCGGCAGTCGTCGGGTTCTAGTCTGTTAGTGAGTAGTTAAAGGACGGATTTGCGACAATGTAATTCCTGCGTAACCGGCGGTGAGTGGGGACGCCGAGAATGAATAAAAAGCTACGTAAATATTTCCATGTATGGTTTGTTGGCGATACCCAACCCCGGCTATCCTCCACGTCCACCCCCTCTGCCTTACCGACCAGCCACCGGGCTGGGCCAGCCGGATGTTAAGCCCGGGGTTTTCCCATCTCGCGTCTTGGAGGAAGCGGGCACTCGTGAGGTGCTACCGAGGGCGGCAAACAGAAATAAAGCCGACTCCGGTCGGTGGTGTAATGTCGCGCCTGGCGTCCGCCCGTTTTCGGTTGTTTCTCGCGACGTCGGTAGGCCCAACTTCCCTCGCCAGGACCAGGGAAGCAAGCGCGTTCGAACGCATACTATCCTTCGGGTCGCGGGGCGAAAGACTCCATTTTTTTGCAATACATTCAGAATATTCGTTTTCCGTGACCTCGCTTTGCGTCCGACGCGACGACAAACATCTTTATCGTGTCGTATGAATTGTCTCGAGTTATTTTCTTCGTCGCTTGACAGTGCGCGACAATTTTTCTTCGCACTTTTTATGACGATCATTACTACCACTTTCCATGCTTGCGAGTTGTAAATCACCGCTTTGACCAGAAACGTCGTCTACCGATTCCTTAAGGTAGTTCTATAGGTACACGTACGAGCAAAAAGTTTCCCTCCTATCAGATAGCCGGGGACACTTTCTGCAGCGTAGCATTTTATGAAAACTTATGACATGACCTGTACCGCTCGAAGCGCCACCCATACACGTACCGTGTGTATGAATGCGATCTTCACATGTTTGAACGTGGTTCGTTGCAGCCGATTGTCTCGAGGCTTGGTCCCGAATAAAAATGATATTTTTCAGAATACAATTTCTTGGAAACTATGTGGTAAACCATAATTTTTTTTTTTATGTAAATCCTACAATATTCCTTAAAACCCTTCTAGTTTGTTATCAAGCTGGTAAGATTAGTTTAGAAATTACAATTTGAAATGCCATCGTAAACGTATTTTTCCACATATACGCCATGTAAAATATGTTAAAAAATACATTTTTCAATCGAGAAAATTTCTGAAAGTAGATGGTGAATCGACTTAAAAATTTCAGGACTCATGCGTGATAAGCTAGTAAACAACATATTAAAATTTCAACACTTTGGTAAATATCAAAAAAGACTATAGAACTACCTTAATTAGGGAAACTTCAAATTCATCATGGGATGGATAGTATTCCGATCCATAGTCGCCGGCAGTGGTGTTTGTATTCACAGTGTCAGTTGCCTCAAAAGTAGGTAAATTGCGTATGGGTACAGTAGAGTCAATGGAAAGTTCATGGGGCATTATATTATCAACAAACGAACATACTGCTGCTATACCGTTAAGAATATCGATATCTGATACATTCAAATCAGCGACATTGCCGGTATCAGATATTTTAATTTCCATTGCATTGCTAGTACTGTCATTTAATAGAACTAATAAGTGAAATTTAGTTACCGTCGCATTGTTTATATCGTCGATAGTTATATCGATCGGGTTATTTGATAATTTAGTCTCTAGGATAGAACTATTATTATTGGAATCATCGACTTGTCCGGTTGACAAAATGTTAGTAATAATTTCGTTTTTAATCGAGCGAGCGTTTATGGAAATATCTACAAGCGTGACGACACTGTCTACAGTGAATGTAGAATTTGCCATGATCGTGTAAGTTTTATCGGCGTCAAAGTTGACGCTCGTGTCGATAGTACTGGCATCGTTATTTTCAATTATGTTTTCGAGCTTCGAAACTTCCAGTCTTCGTATGAAGGCGAGTGGCAATTTTTCTTTTTCGGAAAGTATCCGATCGTCCTGAATATTTATTTTATTTTTGAGAGAGGTGCTTTGATTTTCACCACCATCCGAAGGAAAACGTAGATTTTCTTTGCCAACCACAGTTGGAGGCATCTTTTCCGTGTTGACCTTTTCGAGGTATTTAAGGTTATCTATTCATTAAAATACGAACAAATAATAGTACATTCATAATACCTCGTCTTTTAAAAATAGAAATCCAAACGGCTGCCAAATTATATAATGTGGGGTTTCTGGTCGAGGCGAGAGGGGGAGGGAAGAGAAAGAGAGAGGGACAGTGTAACATCCGCGTAGATGTAGTTTAATTTTTTTTTCATTATTCTTAGGCACATATATATTTTTGAGAGTTGCTTTTCCCGTCAGGAAAGCGACCGTAATTTTATCGCTTTCCGAGATAAGTGCTAGAGCGGGGCCACATGGCTGTACCCTGTCGATTTCTTATGTTTATCGAGAGGCCCTTTTTCGCATCGAGAAAAGGGACCGTAAATTTATGTCTTTTCTAGGGTAAGACGAACACGAACCATATGGCTATTGACCGTCGACGTAATCCGATTCTTTTTATTTACGTTTTACATAACATTTACTTTCCCAGAAAAACATATCCCTTCCACCCACGATCTTAGCATCCCTCCGAATTCTCAACCCTCCAATCATACTAATGATCCTTTCATAGATGTTAAGAATTTTAACGAATAAGAATGCGAACCTCCCTATTATAAGCACTTCCAAATCTGTTAGAACATCGCTGTTTTTCAATAGAGAATAACTTTTAGGCAGTCTTCTCCAGCCAGTCAACAGAGTCAGCAATCAGTATTTCCATATCTAGTTCTCGTATTCATTCCTTTCTGACTCTGATTACCAATAACTTCTTTTATTGTAAAACACTATTATAGTTAGTCAGTAAATTCAGTGCACTTCAATAACGACTCAACATATAACATCAGAACAAAATACAACAACAATTTCATCAATCGACACCAACCGACAACGATCCAACAACGATTCAACAACAATACAACAACAACTTCATATCCAAGTAAGGCAACTACTGTAAACCGTGCTCGAAATGTCAAACAGAAATCACTTTAAATTTCAACAGAACTTTTGTATATCGTTAAATAAATAGTAGTTATATTTTTGTTACATAATTTCTTGGAATTATTCTTAATTCAATTCCGTACAAAATACTCTTCTCTTCCCAATCCCGTGCTATTGTGCTTGGCGTAGGCAAAAAATAGGGAAATTAATAAATATTTATGTACATTCACTCTGGATGTCACAAGAGATAGATAGATAGATATACTTTATTATGCGCAAGCTTGGCTATATGGCAAATACAGTAAACACAAGTACTAATGTTCAGTGTGTAAAGATTTTAAAACATAAGTAAAGAATTTAAACATAAGTCCTTAAACCTAATACATGGAGTAACTTAATTCTAAATTCAGTGAGGAATTATTAATATAGTGAATATTATCTTATCCATACTCTTATAATAAATGAAATTTGCAGTCTTTGAAGTTAGCGGCAACACCTGCACTCTGTTAGGGAAGAGCTCACTGCATCTCGGTGTGCAGTAGGTAGTCGAATAGACGGAGCTTGAATAATTCGATCGACTGGGCATCCCGGATATCTAGCGGCATCGAATGCCAGAATAATGCGGCGGCAATCTGGAAGGAGCGGTGGTAACAAGTCTTTTGGTGATACGGTATCGACAAGACACGGTACTCGGCATGTCTCTCTGACCTACGCACATCCCGAACTTCCAGGGGAATAATGTTGCTTATGTACTGTGGTGTACCCAGGTTCAGGGAGCGATAGATAAAAGTGCCAAGGAAGTAGAGCCGCCTGTTCTTTACCGACAGCCATTTCAATTGGTGCCGGTACGAAGTGATACTCACGTCACGCCGTAGATTGAATATGAATCGTATGCAGACATTAAGTAATCTGGCCAACCGATCGTTTAAGGTGTCAGTAAGATCGTGGTAAACCAGACAACAGTAGTCAAGGTGCGGCAAGACGAGCGACTGAACAAGGCGAATCCTGACGTCGGTAGAGAGCGTTGCCTTGGATCTGAATTTATAGAGCGCTCCATGAATATTACGTGAAATTGTCATTACGTGCTTATCCCAGGATAGGTCGCTTGAAAAAACTACCCCAAGATTGCGCGCATCTGTTACATATTGTAGAATAGCGGAACCGAGGGAGACCGGCGGCAGGCACACAGATTTTATATTGGCAACGTAAGAGCGGCTGCCCATGATAAGCACCTTGAATGTCTCGACATTGAGACACAGACCGTTGACAATGGCGTATTCAGTAACCACATTAACGGCATACGCAAGTTTAACGATAGCAGCATTTACATCTGACGGTGAACACTGCAAATAAATTTGCGTGTCATCTGCGAACACCATATGATCGCAGTATTTTAGGTTGACACCGATGTCGTTGACATACAACGAGAAAAGTAGCGGCCCAAGGACGGATCCCCGCGGCACGCCCGCTGACAAGTGAACACGATCGGAACAGCTTCCGCAACCATCCGAGACGACCTGAGACCGACCAGACAAATAGGAAAAGAACCATGTTAAGGTTGGTTCAGAGAAACCAAATCCTTTTAGTTTTCGGAGAAGATTTAGGTGTGGAACAGTATCGAAGGCTTTGCTGAAATCAAATAACACCAGTAACGTTAACTTACGTTCGTCTACCCCTCGCCTGATGTCGTCAGTAATACGCAGAAGATTGGTTTGCGTACTGAATGAGTGACGATAAGCGGATTGCCTGGGGTTTAGACGTCGTTGGCATCTAGATAACGCGAGATCTGACTGTGGACAATTCGATCATATATCTTCGATAGTTCCGATAGTATCGCAATTGGCCGAGTATCTGACGGTGATCTCGGTGACTTTATTTTAAGTAGAGGACGAATAACAGCTTGTTTCCACTGGTACGGAAAATGCGAAAGCTCAATAGAAAGGTTGTAAATGATCACTAACTGAGGAACCAGTAGTGTCTGAGATTTCTATATCTGAAATGGAGAAATACCGTCAGGCCCAGTGCGCAAAGACGTCGACGAGGAGCGATTTAGCTGCCTCTGAATAGCTAAACCAGTGATTGGGGTGAACGAAAATGCGTCCGGAGTGTCACTAGGAGGAGCTTCAGACAACATTAGCTTGAACAAGTCCCACGTAACAGGTGGCAAAGAAGTAGAGACAGATGCATAATATGAATTTAGCTCATTTGGCGAAAAGAAGTGTAGTGGTGAAGAAAAGGATGACTTTGTTGGTAACCGAGATGGCGGTTAGCCGCTAGTTACTCGCAATGAGGGGGGGAGGGGGGCCTCGGACCGCCGGGGGGGGGAGTCAGGTGGCCTTCGCAGGTTCCTACTGCTGAACTCCCTGGTAACCCCGTGGGTCGGAGGGGCAGAGAGAGGAGGGTTCTCGGTCCCGAGGGGGGGGGGGGGGGGGGGCGATGGGTGGCCTTTGCAGGTTCCTACTGCCAACGCCCCTGTCAGCCCCTCTTCCGGAGTTGGAAGGGTCAGGAAGGTGGTGGCTAGGTGGATTTGGTCGCTCTGAGAAGAGCGGATTGCGTTGCGTAGGCCCGCCGGAATACGTGGAGTGCCTAAACTTCTCTGCTCCGCGGGAGCGGCCCGTCGAGGAGGCGAATCCGGGGGCGCGAGTCAGTCGGTGGCTTGATCCGGCCCACAACCTCTAGCAGCGCCCGTGGATCGGCCCTCACGGTGGGGCGGAGGGGCTTCTTGGGCGAGAGGCGAAAAACCTCCTTCGTTGCCACCCCGGCGGTGACGACCCCCAGCTTTGCGGGTCGGGTGGCTCTTCGCTCCAGCGAGCGGACTACGACCTCGGGGGTTCGGCCGGCAGCGCGTGGTCGGTTTGCCGGTGGAGGGATAGCCCGGCGAGGTGTCGACCGAGGGGACTCGGTCGGTCCCTTCACGAGAGCGGGTCGAGCGGAGTTCTGTACGTTTACCGGGACCTGAGAAGGTCCGTTGAGTCCTTGGGCCGCCCGTCGGGCCTCGGCGCGGTGGTCCAAACGGCGATAGTAGGAGGAGGTCCGGCGTCGCTTCCTTGGCATTGAGTCGGCGAAGGTGGAGGGTAGAATGACGGGGTGACCCGAGACAGCGAGGTAGTTCCCGTGAGATTAATGCTTTTATTGTAAGGCGTTCGTACAGTGGATTATCTTTGTAGAGTCCGAGGTAGGGAGAAGAGGCACCTGGTTCGGCGCGCTCATCCAGACGACTGGCACTAGGGCTCGGGGCTGAGCCGTTTATGTACCCGTAGGCGCTCAAGCGGCGCGCCAATCAGCGCGCGACTCGACCGCAGAGCGCGGTATAGGTATATACGCCGTATAGCGGGCCGCGCTCGAGCGCTGATTGGCGCGGCGGTTGTTCGCACGGTATAGGTATACACGCCGTGTAGTATTGCGGGGCCCGACAAGTGTCATAGATAAAATATACGACGAAAAACGGTGTGGGCCGTGAAGCGGCGTACAACAACTTGACCAACCCTAGATATCTGAGCTCTGACCACATCAGTTTCAGATCACTCATATTATTTAGCTTAGCTAATAAAAACTTGCTTTTCGCTGCTCTGACGCTCAGTGCAACGCGATCGCCAATTTGCCTGTACAACACAAAGCCGAGAGGATCATTGGTTCGCTTCACGCGCTTGTAAAGATTATTTTTGTCTCTTATGCTGTGCTTCAGTTCATCAGCCAAGAAGAAGTTGGCTTTCTCGCTCTGAATGTGGATTACGGTGCAAGGGAATCGAACACCGCACATAGCGAATACGTAACGGACGATAATTGTGCGTCAAGCTGCCAAGCAGTCGTGATCGAGGATGGGTCTAGCGTCGTGGTCGAAGACAATAGAGAGCTAACCCTACCAATAAATTCACGATCACTAAAATTAGATAAATTACATCTAGTGATTCAGCGAGAAGAAGTAGAGGATGTCGATTTTGTATTTGATGCGTAGTCAGTCGTGACCAGCGATGAAGGGCGCGGATGATTTCTCAAACGACACAAGCTTATCCTCATCATATACTATGGCCACATCTAACTACGAGTCACTGTGAGCGGTATGATACGTGGAATCAGAAGGAACAATACATAATGAGTGTGCAAATATGAAATTCCTAAGATAATTGCGGGATAACCGTTGAGTAACAAATTGTTGAGGTTAACAACTATGATAATGTTGTTGTATGAATGGACAAAACGGTTAAAACTTTCTTCGAACAACTTTACAGTGAGTAAATCGTGGATGTAACAAGCCACACCATCGCCCTCTTTACCTTCGCGATCATTTCTTATGAGAAAGTAGTTGTCCAACTTGACAAGGTCATCATTTATATGAGCAGTGAAGCTACGATTCAGAGATCGGTACGACATGGAAAGGGTTCTCCTGGACCTAAATACGTAAAAGGTCAATATGACCAGGAAACGAGTTATCGTTCAGATGCATAACAGTGAGTTCGAGCGGAAGCTGCTCGCGGTTTGTGGAGAGCGGTGTACATGTGACAGCGCGAGAAATGGCCGAGTGAGGCAGTCAAACGATTTTAGAAAGATCTGCGGCAGAATTTATCACGATTACAGGATCACCATTGCTCTTCCTCATAAAAATGACCGAATCTTTTGTCCAAACATATCTGTAAGAATTTTTGGCTGCCTGCTCTTTCGCACGGTGCAGCAGTCTCTGGATATCAGCAGGTAGGAGCTCATTTACGAATATACTGCCCTTCGCGTTAGTGTTAAAAGCATCACTAACCTGAGAGAGAGAGAGAGAGAGAGAGAGAGATTTGATTTGATTTGATTTGATGATTTTATTAAGCCCTAGCAAGCTTTGGGGCTAAGGTTGAAAGTACACGTAGCATAACAGTATAACTGAGCTAATAAAGTTTGATAAATTTTTATAGAATATAGTAGGTTATACCTGTATGCAGAGGTATTAAGGTTCGCAATGCTTAAACTAATTTATGAATTAGAAAATAGAAAATAGTAGCTATTAATTGACAAAAGTTGTGCTCCCTCCTCTGACAATATTTAAATAAGATAAAATATAATGATAATAGCGGAACATAAGCGTAGCAAGAGTAGAAACAAGAGTAGAGATAAAAATATGATAATAGTAGCGGAAAATAAGAGTAGCCTAAACCAATAAGAGTATCGTACTGTCATGCGGAAAGAAGAGAAAACGGTGAGCCTCAGAGCGCAAGATATCGCAAGCAATGTCCGTCAATGATTTGGCCATTCAGATCATCTTAGAGAGATCCTCAGCTGAGTGTACAGTTATAAGCGGCAGCCCTTTGTCTTTCCTCGCAAATACTGTTGAGTGCCTCGTCCACACGTACTTGTACGACCTTGCAGTGGCACGAGCTTTAGCTAGACGAAACAATCTGTAACACTCCGCAGGTAGGAGTTCGTTGACAAATATTTTTCCCTCGAGGTTGTTGTTGAAAACCTCGCTGACCATGAGGTTCCGCTTAGATTTTTTGCCGCAATGATTGTGTCTCGAACGGCGGTCGATGTGACCGTCACGATGATGGAGCGCGTAGGACGCATGGTGTTGTCGCTAGTTGGCAAACCAACGTTGGTATCAAGACGATTTGCGTTCGGTTTACGCGCCACTACGCGGAACGCCAGCACGTGACTCTGGAGATCGCTGCGCCCTAGCCCCGCTAGCACCTTTCCTACACAAGAACGTGGAGGTTCAGTCGCCGCTACTGGAACACCGGATATTATTATTTCGCTCCGATTTTCACTTGACGGGCGCGAGTTAATCGTTAATTGAGCGACTTCTTGTTTAAGCGTGGCATTTTCTGCCTCGAGTGAAGCGATCTTCTCAGCCTGAGTGGAGATCGACCTTTTTAGCTCAGGGATAACACTGATGGTTTCTTTTATGCCAGCTATCGCTGTCCGAAATTCCACAGCAAGCTGTGCCAATTCAACACTGATCGATTCCATCGATACCGATGTGCACGATTCGAGCGGTGCGAACGCGTTCTCTAGAGAGTTACTCGTACTAGCGAGTTTACTCATACTTGCTTCAACAGCCAACCGAATATCGCTAGCCATCTGCGCCTGTTGTTGTCGTATGAGCCCAGCGCTCGCTTCGAGCGATGCCAACTCCTCCCCATGAGAAAGCGTCTTACTTGCTGCTAATGACGGAGCCGAGCGATCGACGTTCACGGTGGCAAAATGTGTTTTACAACAGTCTTTGACTGAACCCAGATCTAAGTAGTATTTCACACACCCAGGATGAAACGAAAGGTTGCAGCTGGGGCATTTCCTCGGATTCGCAGCAATTCGCTTGCTACATCTGTGACACTCCATCGACATAGGTACGGCCGTACAGTAATACCGCAATAGTACATTATTCTGCACAGATTCCACGATATCACGATAATCATAATGAGGTAAGCGGTCGATAATGATGATAAGAATACGTCCTGCTGATAGTAATTGATCCGCACCGATAGATCGCACCGCCTGGTGACTCAGCGAGCGACGGAAGAGATAGAGAGAGATGCACACACGCCGTCCTTCCCAGACCATTGACTTACATTTGGAGGTTAGAAAATATGTCAACGCAATTTCATCGACTTTCCCCAAAAACGATGCCGGTAAAGCGAGTTTAAAGAGTGAATCGATGAAAAGCGTTAATGTGCATGCTTTCTGACTGGAAACAGAAACGCCCGTAGGCAGAAACGCGGCAGTAATATGCTTTTAGTGAAGAGCGATAAAGACGTACGTGCAAGAGTACTCACCAAGAGAGAGAGAGAGAGGGAGAGAGAGAGACGAGCGCGACGAGAGCGTAAGAAACAGAGAGAGGGACAGAGACTAGAGATTTATGTGCAATAATATGGCTCTAATCGAGCCGAAAAAGTCATTAAGTGGATTAAGAAATTACATGAAAAAAGCTTTTTTCTGACCAGCACAGTGCTTTATCTTGCCTTCAACGGGAATCCGTAATTTTTTAATTCAAATATTATTTAAATCAGTATTTTGAAAATAAAAAACAAACACGGACAAATACGAATGAAGAAATAAAAGTCGTAAAATAAAATCGTACGCACAATAATTTTGAAAAATTGTCAGAATAGGGCAAAGATTAAACATATGAAAACAAAAAAACGATTCTACTGATAATATAATAGCAATAATAACATCAGACAACGATTGTCATTATTATTGGGAATCAAGTATAATTTGAGGGTGTAAGAAGCAAAGAGAGAGAGAGAGAGAGAGAGAGAGAGAGAGAGAGAGAGAGATTGATTGATGGATTGACTAATGCGTTTATTATGCTCAATTCATCGGTAGGGCAAGGACACTACAAGACAGCAGCATCATTTATGTTTTATAATTTGCTTAGTATGACATTAAATAACATAAAACTACTTAAATATAAAGATAATAAAATAACTACAATAAAAGCTTGGATATTACTTTAAACATTAATATAAGTATAAATATAAATATATAGAAATTTGTCGGACGACTTAAGTATGACTCTGATCTACGTCTAACAGAAAAGAGCGTAACGCAGGTTTAAATACCGCCAGTGACATTGCAGATGTCAGTGAGGTCGGAAGAGGATTCCAGAACCTAGATCCCGATATCCTAAAGGACTTCGCAAACACTTCCGTGCGGTGCAGGACAATACATACCGTGCTAGACGATTGGGTAAGCCTTGCCGCCCGTCGAAGCTGGGGGGCTGGTCGAGAGAGTAACGACGATAAATAGTTGGGGGCTAGATTGTTCAAAACATTGTACAGGAGAATGCCGAGAAAGTATTTTCGCCTGAATCCAACCGCCAACCATCCCGGCTGACGACGGAACGGTGAAACACTATCGTCACGACGGAGATCGAAGATGACGCGAATCACGTTGTTTCGTAGCTTCGTAAGCTTGGTGCTGAGCTCGTCCGAGATGCCATCATAGACTAAGCAACAATAATCGAAGTGAGGTTGGATAAGGGCGTTGACCAGCTTGATGCGTAGATTAGTCGGTAAGGAGTTCCGATGAAATTTAAAGAGTATAAAGCACGATGCACTTTTTAAGAGATGAGCGAAACATGGCTGTTCCAGGATAGGCTCAAGTCAATATTGACCCCTAGGTTACGTGCCTCAGAGACGAACGGCAGATACAAACCATCGATCTGGATGGGACTTAGTGTACTCTGATCAACAGATGCAACCATCGATTTGCTGCCCAACAGTATAACCTTGGTCTTACTGAGGTTGAGACTGCATCTTGGACTATTGCTCCGAGGCCCTGCTCCAACTCTGAAGGGTTTACGCTCAGGAAGATTTGCATGTCGTCTACAAAGATCAGATGCTCGGAAAACTTAAGGCATTTGCTGAGATCGTTGATAAATAGGATAAAAGGCAGAGGACCAAGTACAGAACCTCGCGGAACTCGCGAAGAAACTGGAAGCCAGCTAGGCCCTACATTCTCATCATCGATAACTGTTTGGAACGTGTCCGATAAGTATTGATAAAGAAGGGATAGAGCCGTCGACGATAAACCTATATGTTTAGCTTTGAAGGAAGAAGCGAATGTGATTGTCCCGGATCCAAACAGTCGCCAGTGTCCAAAAAAACAAAAGCTGCTCGTGTATTATCCTTTCGAAGACCTTTGAAATTTCGCAGAGAATTGCAATGGGACGTGTGTCAGAGGGAGTAGAAGGAGTACGGATTTTGGACAATGGCCTAATATACGCTCGCTTCCAAAGGCGAGGTAAGTATCCATGCTCAATGCTTGCGTTGAAAATGCGCAGCAGTATGTGAGCAATAGCGGGAAAAGAAGCAGCTAGACAGTAAGGTGGAATTCTATCTGGTCCAAAAGTCAGAGAAGATGAGCAAGAAGAACTGAAGACTCGGCGGAGATACTCAAAAGTAATAGGATGAAAGGAGAAGGATCTTTCCTGAAGTGAGGTAGGAGTAGGAGAGAAAGCCAGCAGCACTTCGAAGTCGTTGGGGGCACGGGGAGGAGAGGAATTCGCGATGGACGAGAAGTGGGAGTTTAGCTTATCTCTAGAAAAGAATTGTAATGGAGATACATTCGCTGTCTTTACAAGCCTCAGCCACGCAAGTGCCTTCCAAAGACACGATGGATCGGTAATGCGACTTAGTGGCTCAAATACGTGGGCAGTCTTGGCCCTCTTTATCTCTATAATTGTGAGCGAATTTCGTAAATCGCGATATAATTCATAGCTCAAAATACATTTTTTTTCGCTTGGCCTGTTTAAAAAGCATACTTCGCCTGCGAATAGCAATTCTCAGCTCATCAGTTAGCCAGGCGGTTAGATGTCTTCGGGCAACAAAAGAACGAAACGGAGCAACCGTGTTGAAAACTTCCAATACTGCTTCGGAAACACTTGAAATGGCAGAGTCTATATCGACAGAGTTATTCATGGCAGCATCGTTTAGTGACAGAGGGTCGATTCTGCTTCTTAACAAAACAAGGAACTCGTCCCCGTCGAAGTTTTGTAGCGAGCGACGCATGATAGGTTTCGGCTTGGTCCCTTCTTCTCCCATCATATAACATATTTTGATCAAGTCGTGCCCTGCGATGAACGGATAATTAGTCTTTTTATACTCTAGGACTTTGTCCATGGAATCGACAATGAAAAAATTAAGGGGGGAGGTCTCGTTGAAAGTTACAAAAAATCTATTTTTTCCATTTTCTAAAAGTACACTATCTTACGAATATTTTCCGACTAATTGCATTTAAATCGGACCATTATTTGGCGAAATACATAACTTTGAAGGAAGCCGTGTTAGAGCCAAACAAAGTAGGTAGGTAGCGGCAGGTGTGCGCTCGACTCCCAAGGGTTGCTGAAGGTCTTTATTGTTTTCATACCTGTATAAATACATATATATATATATATATATATATATATATATATATATATATATATATATATATATATATATATTGTGACGTTGCACAATTTCCTCCCGCGCCGGTGGCCCTCTAAGGCAATCGTTCCACGCAGCGCCTAGAACAGTAAGTACAGCGACAATTAATACTAGAGCACCCCTAACTTCCCCTTCCATCCCTAAATTATGTGAGCATGCAAGCACTTACCGCGCCACGAACAGATCTCCACCATAGCCACCGGAATACCCCGATCGCCGCGATCGTCGTCGTCGTCGCCGCATCGTCGTCGTCGTCATCCTCGTCGTCGTCGTCGTCGTCATCGTCGTCGTCTTCGTCGTTCGCGGCGTCGTCGTCGTCATCGTCGTCGTCGTCGTCGTCGTCGTCATCGTCGTCGTCGTCGTCGTCGTCGTCGTCGTCATCGTCGTCGTCGTCGTCGTCGTCGTCGTCGACATCGTCGTCGTCGTCGTCGTCGTCGTCGTCGGCATCGTTGTCGTCGTCGCCGTACATTAGCGGACGACACGACGATAACCTATAAGGAAAAATATAGAGAAATCCCAGACGAACGGTACTTACCTCAGGATCACCCCGAGGATATCCCAAGACCAGCAGGACGACCCGACGAAGAAGAATCTCGCAGCAATTATCACCAAAACTCCACCGACACTGCACCACACCGTAAGAGAGCTGTCAAAATCTCGTTACTCGCGAAAACTCCGTCACGCATGCAAAAATAGTGGCATGGTGACGGAGAGAGTAACGAGAGGGCAGCAGCGCACGTAGATCCTCCTAAATTCCTTTCCGATAATCACGAGAGCGACCTTACCCTATCGACCCGTCACTGTAATTACCTGTCCTTCCGTTAGATCTTCCCAGCGCCACTCCCCAATAATCGATTTCTCGTCGACCCGAGAAACCCGTGTCGCTGCTGCCCCAGCGAATAAGGACGCCCCGACCAATCCGAGGGCGAGAAAATTTTGAAAATTTCTGCCAACGATATGCTCGTCACTTAGAGCGTGACCACCGGCGAGAATAAAACCGAGAAGCGTTATAAGATTTAGAGTGCGAGAGAAAAGAGAGTTAGAGTGCGAGAGAAAAGAGAATTCAGAGTGCGAATGAAAAGAGACTTTAGATTGCGAGTGAAAGAGTTGTAAAGTGTGAGTGACGATAATTAGAGTGAAAGAGTAAAAATCGTGAGAGTGAGAGTGACACAGAGTGCGTGAGATAATAAATTGTAAGAGTGAGCGTGAGTGATAAAAAAAAAAAAAAAAAAAAAAAAAAAAGAGGCGAGAGTGAATGTGAGTGATAAAAAGGACAGAGTGAGAGTGAGTGAGGAAGAATAGGGGAGAGAAAAAGAACAGAGTGAAGAACGAGAAAGAAGAGAAGACAGGAGCGAAGGAAGGACATAGCAGTGGCGAGAGAGAGACAGAGAGCGAGCGGCGAGGAGAGAGAGAGAGATAGAGAGATCGAGCGGTACGAGCCGACCGAGCACCGGCGCTGCGAAAGTAAGTGTTTGCACGGCAATCTCTCCACACAGAGGAAACCTATTCTATATCTCAAAATAAAATTGTGCATTGCCCCCCCCCCCTTTTGTGTATTTTCAAATAAAAATTAGAGCTATCCCCTTATATTTCCCTGTCCCCCTCTTTAGCGTGCGCTCGAGGACAATTTTCGAAAGAAAATTTTTAGTAGAGAAAATAGAGCGTGGAACGGTTGTGCGTAACGTTAAGATTAGAGTAACCCCCTCTCCCTTCAATCCCCTTTCCCGAGCCACCAGTTTCCAACCGTCCCCCCCTCGAGTACGTCCCGAATTTACAAGCAACTCACCCATACCCGTAATAACTATCAAGAGACCTAATAGAGTAGGAGAACCCCCTCCCCTGAGATACCCCTCCCCTCCCCTTATAGCAGTTAGTCGCCAAGAGCTAGTGGCGCACTATTGTTTTTTTGTTTTGTTTTGGTTTTATATATTCTTTCTTTTTTTTGTATTTTGTTAATTTTTTTTTGAATAAATTAACTGGCGCCCAAACCACCCCCGTTCAGTAAGAATACCCCCCCAGAGATCGTCCGCCGATACGAATAATAAATTGTTAATTGTAAAAATTTTTTTTTGTGTTTGCGTCGAAATTTTTTTTTCCGAGCGCCTTAGGATCCCCCCCCCCCCCCCCCCCCAGTCGGCGTGACAAAAGTGGCGCCCAACGTGGGGCTCGAAAAGAGTAACCCCCCCCCTACCCTCCGCAAAGGATAGAGCACAGCGGAAGCCGGCGCCGTATAGGCTCTTAAAAACAAAAAAAAAAAAAAAAAAAAAAAAAAAATTTTGGAAATTATTTTTTTTCTTTCGAGATTTTTAATTCCGTTTTTTTTTTGTGTAAATGTTGTGTAATTTTTTTTTGTAGGATTTTGAAAGTTCTTTTTTTTATTTTTTTTTTTATTTGTTTTTATTCGAGATTTCATTTTTTTTACTTTTTGAATTTTTTTTTTTGTTGGGGACTGATTTTTTTTTGTATTTGGAATTCTTTTCTTTTTTTTTTTTTTTTCAGATTTTCATATTTCTTTTTTTTGGATTTTGGAAATTGTGTTTGCCTTCTTCGAGACCCTGTTTTTTTTTTCCGTTTGAGAATTAGAAAAGTTTTTTTTCTCCTTATTCGAGATTTTTATTTTTTTTTTTTTTGCAGTTCTTTACAAACTCCCCGTCTGCAGAGCGTCCCGTGCTTCCACTTGCCCCCCCCCCCCCCCCCTGTTTAGTATTAATAGAGCCCACCAAAGACCCTAAGAAATTGAAGAATATTGCGTTTTTTTTTGTTTAAAATTGTTGGCTACGATAGACGCCGCCGTTCCACGCAACAGGGTGCACGCCGCCTTTCGAGCCACTACACTAGATAGGTTACGAGTATTAGCGTGTGTGATTACGCTCCCCGTGTCTGCTTCTTATCGCTCCGACAGGAACCGGCCCTCCCTCCACGATGGAGAGGACGCCCCCCGTAACAACCCTCGCCGTGACGGTCCCCCCCACGACCACCACGACGGTTACCATAAACTCCCCCATCACGCATAGTTCGCACACCCGCTCCCTAACACCCCCCTCCTATCGACAGGTGGAACCCCTCCCACGCCTCATTGACGAAGTTCGAGCTAAATTTGAACGCGTCTATGAGGTTCGAGAGTTGCTGCGACGGTGTATCGTCGCACGGATCAGCTCTCGCGGATCGGAAACGGACCTACGTAACCGGCTGATCCGTTACGAGACGCGGCGCCTGGACCCGTCCGCGTCTGTTTATTGGGACCCCGTAGAGGACGAGTCTGGGCTCGTCCCCCCCATTCCCCTAGGCGACCACCCCCTAACCGAATCCCTAGAAATCCCCTTTGACCCTCCGCAGAATCTAGTGGAGAATCCCCCCAATCCCCCTTCCCCTCCGCCCCCGATCGAAAGACGCCCCCTCTTTCAGAGAGGCCTGCGAACTCCCCTCCCCTCCCCGCCAGTCGATCAGAGGACACAGGGCCTCCTGATTCAGACGGACGAGGCCCAACCCGTCCGTTACTACCCCTCACCATCCCCTCCCCCGACTAGACGCTCCGCTCCGGCGGTAACCTTCGCGCCTAGCCCCAGATTCCCCTCTTCCCAGCCACCCTTAACCTCGGCTAGAACCACCAACCCCACACCAGACCAGTCGTATCTTGAGGATGCCGGTCCATGGGGACCCCCTCCTCACCCCGGCCCAACCCTCAACAGCACCCGCGTACCATCTTATCACCCCGCGCCCTCCTCCCGTCCCCTCAGAGGACCCGAATCCCGTATCTTCGAGGCCAGCGGATACCATGACTCGCAGGGCTCACGGGACGCCCGACGCGGCGAAGATTGGCGCCGAAACGGGCCAAAATTCGCCGGCAAGCGCGATGAGGATAGCGAGGAGTTTCTCCGGAGAGTACACGAGTACTGCCGGGCTCGCGATTACTCCGAGGACGAACTCCTCCGTTCCCTCCCAGAAGCCCTCACCGGGGATGCCCTGAGGTGGCATCGCCTGGAAGAGGAGAGTTGGACCTCGTATGCCGAGTTCCTCCACTTCTTCCGATACCGGTTCGGTGAGGAAGTGAGCCAGGAGAGAATACGGCATGCGATAAGCCTGCGAACCCAAGGCCCAGATGAACCCTGTGGGGAATTCATCGACAAATTGAGAACCCTCATAAAGAGACTCAACCCCCTTCCTCCACTAGAAGACCAGATCTCGATGTGCCACGCGAACCTCCACCCCGATTTCAGCGAGCACATCCCGCGGGAGCAAATAACTAACTTTGTAGCTCTCCACCACGCCTGCCGACAGCGGGAGCTCATCCGCGAGAAGCGAAAAGCATACCGTCCCCCTCCCACTACCCTTCCCGCCTGTGAGGCCTATATCTCCTACCGACCACAGGCGAAGCCAGAGCCCAGGCGAACGGCCGCTCTGGAAACAACCCCAAACCCCCCAGTCCCCCCACCAACAGTGAAACCAGCCCCCATTCCCCCGAAACAAGTACGAATCCCAAGTCCCACCCGCAGCTACCGAGAGGTGGCAGCCGCGGAATCCCGTTCCCCTCCCCGACCGGAACACTACCCCTCCAACCCTCGAGTCAGCCACCCCCCCCCCCCCCCCCCGTAAACTTAATCCCGCTCCCATACCGCGTCTAGAAGACGTCGCTCCCCGACACGTCCCCCAGACCCGCCAGCAGAGCACCCCCGCGTTCATCCCTGGGCCCTGCTTCAATTGCAGCCAACCCGGCCACCGGTACCGCGACTGCGCGCACCCGCTCGGCTACTTCTGCCGACTTTGTGGACACCGGGGTACGGACACGCGGTCCTGCCCACGGTGCCAACAGCGGCAGTCGGGAAACTACGCCGGGGGGAGGCAATGAACGACCCGCCTCCCCACCAGAGCGTACCCTCCCGACGCCAAAGATCTAAAGTACCGGCAGAAACCAGAACACTCCTAAATCCCCAACCCCAACGCAGACTAGACACCCTCCGCCCGATAAAAGCCACCGAAGCAGATGTGACCCCAGCCGATAAAGTCAACCCCCCTTTGGAGCATAAAAAGATATCGTGGAACCGCAAAACTAAGACTCCTCCCCCCTTAGAGTTCGAGGAAATAGCGACAACCCCACAGGACCAACGGACCCCGAAATTAGCAGTTAGAGAATTCGGGTCCACACCAGTTGAAACCACTGACACTTCCCCATCCATTCGTCCAGTACTTGCCTCTGATGATCCCTCCCAGACCCCCCGACCCAACCTAGAGGCAGAACAACCCCAAGACCACCTCAGTATGATCGAAGGAGATCCCCGTCACTTCCTCTGGATCCTCCTGGGTGACTGCAAATTCCCAGGTCTCGTAGATCCAGGCTCCTGCCGATCATATCTCAGCCCCGACCTCATCAAACAGCTGGAATTAACCCTGATACCCCTGGACGAAGGAGTTAAAGTGGCCAATGGCCAAGTAATGACAGTAGATGGAGCCCTCCATCTCCAACTCGAGATTGGAGAGGAGAGTGGCCCCGTACTATTTAGAGTGGCTGCTGTAAACTGCCCCTGCATCCTCGGCCTGGACTTTTTGATGACGGTAGGCCTGACGATCCACTATCACAACGAGACATGGCAAACCAGACGCAGTACTCCCCAGACGTTCCGTACCACCCAAATTACCGTTCAAGCCCGAAACCTACAAGACTGTGCTGGTCTTGTAGTTCCCGACGACGCCTCCCGACAAAGACTCGACCGGCTACTGACCAAATACATTCTTCCGAACCCTTCCCCCGTACTGAGAATGACGCATTTGACGGAGCATGACATCGACACCCAAGGTCACTCTCCAATACGCCAGCGGGCCCGAGTTATCTCTCCACACCTTCTCAAAATAGCTCAAGGAGAAGTGGATAAGATGTGGAGAGAAGGCGTAATAGAGAGGTCCAAGAGCGCCTGGCTCAGTAACCCCGTGATCGTCCCAAAACCCGGTGGGAAACACCGCTTTTGCGTAGATTATCGCGATGTAAACAAGGTCACCCGGAAAGACGCGTACCCCCTTCCCAACATGGATAGAATTTTAGCGGGCCTGAGACAAGCCAGATACATATCCAAATTGGATCTGAGTCAGGCATATTTTCAGATTCCCGTGCAACCCGAAAGTCGCCCAATAACAGCCTTTGCCGTCCCTGGACGCGGACTATTTCAATTCCGACGCATGCCCTTCGGACTGACGAACGCTCCCGCGACTTTTCAGAGACTGATGGACAGACTTATAGATCCGGAATGGGAACCCCACGTTTTTGCATATCTGGACGACGTTATCATTGCGACAGATACGGAGGACGACCATTACAGTTACTTGACGAAAGTACTGACAGTTTTTAGAGACGCCGGCCTAGAAATTAATAGAGAGAAAAGTGAGTTTTTCTGCCCCGAAGTGAAGTATCTAGGCTATGTTATTGGGAAAGACGGACTCAAAACCGACCCCGAGAAGATATCCCCCATCCTAGAGTACCCCGCTCCCACGACCATCAAACAGCTCCGCCGATTCTTAGGAATGGTGGGCTGGTACGCCCGGTTCATGGGAGATATCTCCACCGACAAAGTTCCACTAACCACCCTACTGCATAAGGACGTCCCCTGGCATTGGGGTGTGGAACAAGAAAAAGCCTTCAACTCCCTTCGAGAAGCCCTAACTAAAACCCCCGTATTGGCCCGACCTGATTTTACCCTTCCCTTTTCAATCCACACAGACGCCAGCGACCTCGCAATAGGCGCTGTGCTGACCCAAATCCTAAATGGTGAAGAGCACCCCATCCTCTTCGCCAGTCGTGTCCTAACCCGGGCGGAGAGGAAATACACTGTAACTGAAAAGGAATGTTTAGCGGTGCTGTGGGCCGTGAAGAAACTGCGCCCCTATATCGAGGGCGCAGCATTCACCGTTATCACGGACCACAGCAGCCTTCAGTGGTTGAAGAATTTGCGAGATCCCTCAGGAAGGCTAGCAAGATGGGCCCTGTCGATGCAAGCCTACGACATGACAATCGTGCATCGCAAAGGAGCCCTAAACGTTGTCCCAGATGCCCTGTCCCGAATGTTTGAGAACCAACTAGAGTCCCTCTCAGCCATTGGAGATACTGTCGACTCCTGGTATGAAGAGAAAATCGAAAACGTCCGAGAATTCCCAAGGAAATACCCCAATTGGAAGATAGAGGATGGGAAATTGTATTATCATCGACCCCATTCCATAATAGATCCAACCCTTGTCGACTTAGATGCTTGAAAGTTGGTATTACCCCTTAATTCCCGTCCCGAGGCCCTCCGAGAAGCCCATGATAACCCCCAAGCTGGCCACTTGGGGATAGACAAGACATACCACCGACTAACGCAAGACTTCTTTTGGCCCGGTATATTCCAGGACGTCGCACACTACGTCACCCGGTGCCCGGAGTGTCAGCTGCATAAGGTCTCTCAGGGAGCACCTGGGGGCCTTATGCGAGAGCGGACGACCGAGGGTCCGTGGTGCGTAGTTGCTGCCGACGTTATGGGCCCTTTCCCCCCCAGTAAGAGCCAGAATAAATATGTTGTTGTCTTCCAGGACTTATTTACTAAGTTTGTGGAAGCCAAAGCCCTCCGTGCCGCCACCGGTCCCAATATCATGTCCGCCCTAGAGACCCTTATCCTTAATCGATGGGGATGCCCCCAATATCTCCTGAACGATAATGGGACGGAATTCGTAAACACCCATATGACCCGACATCTAGCCCAGTACGGCATCCACCAAACCACCGTCCCTCCCTACCATCCCCAGGCCAACCCCGTCGAGAGGGTAAATCGTACCCTCAAGACTATGATCACCGCGTACGTCGGGCAAAATCATAGACTCTGGAATGAGCATCTCCCAGAGCTATGTTTTGCAATGAACACCGCCGTACAGTCCTCCACCCACATGACCCCAACATTCCTCAATTTTGGAAGGAACCCCCGCCCCGCCAAGAGTATTCGAGACAACACCCCCACGCCCCCGACCATCCACCTCACTGACCCACAGACCTGGACAGACCGAATGACGAGATTACCCCTCCTGCACGACTGGGTCCACAAGCAACTGGAGCAGTCCCATAAACGCCAAGCCAAGTACTACAATAAAGGTCGAAAGGACACCCGATTTAAAGTGGGCGACCAAGTACTGCGGCGCAATCGAGTATTGTCCTCGGGAGCCCAAAATTTCGCCGCTAAATTAGCACCCCGCTTCATTGGCCCTTACAAAATTTTGAGCATTCCCTCCCCCGTAGTATACGAGCTAGACGACCCCACCTCCCGGAAAAACCCTCGCGTGCACGTAAGTGACCTGAAAGCCTATATGCCGCGCGAATAATGATTCCTCGACAATAGTAATAGGCCCGGGGAATAACTTGTGTACGCTTATCTTGCAGGAACAATGTCAGCCCGAAAGATAGGAGTTGGCCGGCCTTCGGGGAGAGGCGAATATCGCCTCCCAATAGGCACCCTCACGGACCCAAACACTCCTACCCCCCCTTCCCCTCTACCCGTCACCCCCACCGAATCCCCACCGATGCCGGAAGGTACTAACCCGACACCTACACCCCCTTACCCCTTGCCCGTCACCCAGATTACCTTAGACAACCCGGAAGGGTACAACTTTAACCCCTACACTGGGGAGCCTACAGCCCACCGGGGACGGGCCAGCTTTGCCCCTATTAGCCGCCCATATCCTTCCGCCCCCGACCCAGCCCCCATTCGTTCCCCCCTAACACCCAAGCCGACCCCGCGACCCGCTGAACCCCCCATCCCCGCACCCCGGACCCTTCGACCCCGGGTCTCCTTTCAAGAGGAGATCCCCTCCCGTCCGAACCTCCCCCACCAATCACCCGGCCCCTTACGACCCCTTATTCCCTCCCTGGCCGCCCTTCAGGGCGCAAACCCCCCGTGAATCCCACCCTCCAGCGTACTACCTCCGACCAACCTTACGGAAAGACTCCGTTTTTTCAAAAACCCTCAAACTCCCCGCGCTAGTACCCCTAGCCGCCCCGAAACTCCCCGCGCCCGTACCCCAAGCCGCCCCGAAACTCACCGTTCCCGAACCCCCAGCCGTCCAACATCCGCCGCCGGGAGGAGCCCTTCCACCCCGCGTGCCACCAGACCCCCCAGTCCCCACTATCAGCAAGCCCCGCGACGTCGCTCCCGCACCCCCAGTCGTTCCAGATCGCGACCGAGAATCGCCTCAAGACAGCGCCAAACTCGAGCCTCCACCCCCTCTCCCAGACCCCCCAAGCTCCCCGCCCTAATGGCCCTGATCTTCCCCATGCCCCAATCCCTCCGGCCCACCATCCCCTACGGGAGTATCCCGAGGGGTAAAAAGTGCTGGGCATGTGGCGAGGCGGGCCACATTGCAAAGGACTGCCCCCATAAAATCGAGAATCGTCTCCACTAGAACCCCCCCCCCCCCCCCCCAGCCCCTGTGATATCCCTAGTCGAGACGAAAGACTGATTAGAATACCCCTCCCCAGACCTGAGACCTAAACCCTTGTCCCACACCTTCCCAGGACCATCCCAGTACCTGACTCAACGAAGAGCTCCCCCTATTCCTGAACAACTTAGACCCCCCCCCCCCGAAGGCCACTCAAGGAGCACCCGTCAGTAACGCCACTCAAGGAGCACCCCGTCAATAGCGCCATTCAAGGAATACCCCGGTAGTAGCCCTACTCAAGGAACACCCCGAGTAGAACCATCGTCAAGGACACCCTGAAGCCAGGAAATAATAGTCAAAAGAGGAGGCATGCACCACGTCAATGAAGCGATACTCGACGCACCTAGGAGGAAGGGAACGGAACGCCGTGGTCAAGTACATAAATAGCACTGTTTGGAGAGAGCTGTGGAAACACCACGGATTAATGTTTATCGTATATGCCATAACCCGCGATGTTAGAGAGTGGACGGATGAGTGAAGGGACAACCGAATATTGAATGCATAAAATATTCTGTATCATGTATGTAGCTCGAGTACGTCTAGAGACGTACTCTCGATTAGGCCGGGGGGAGTTGTGACGTTGCACAATTTCCTCCCGCGCCGGTGGCCCTCTAAGGCAATCGTTCCACGCAGCGCCTAGAACAGTAAGTACAGCGACAATTAATACTAGAGCACCCCTAACTTCCCCTTCCATCCCTAAATTATGTGAGCATGCAAGCACTTACCGCGCCACGAACAGATCTCCACCATAGCCACCGGAATACCCCGATCGCCGCGATCGTCGTCGTCGTCGCCGCATCGTCGTCGTCGTCATCGTCGTCGTCGTCGTCGTCGTCATCGTCGTCGTCGTCGTCGTTCGCGGCGTCGTCGTCGTCATCGTCGTCGTCGTCGTCGTCGTCGTCATCGTCGTCGTCGTCGTCGTCGTCGTCGTCGTCGTCATCGTCGTCGTCGTCGTCGTCGTCGACATCGTCGTCGTCGTCGTCGTCGTCGTCGTCGGCATCGTTGTCGTCGTCGCCGTACATTAGCGGACGACACGACGATAACCTATAAGGAAAAATATAGAGAAATCCCAGACGAACGGTACTTACCTCAGGATCACCCCGAGGATATCCCAAGACCAGCAGGACGACCCGACGAAGAAGAATCTCGCAGCAATTATCACCAAAACTCCACCGACACTGCACCACACCGTAAGAGAGCTGTCAAAATCTCGTTACTCGCGAAAACTCCGTCACGCATGCAAAAATAGTGGCATGGTGACGGAGAGAGTAACGAGAGGGCAGCAGCGCACGTAGATCCTCCTAAATTCCTTTCCGATAATCACGAGAGCGACCTTACCCTATCGACCCGTCACTGTAATTACCTGTCTTTCCGTTAGATCTTCCCAGCGCCACTCCCCAATAATCGATTTCTCGTCGACCCGAGAAACCCGTGTCGCTGCTGCCCCAGCGAATAAGGACGCCCCGACCAATCCGAGGGCGAGAAAATTTTGAAAATTTCTGCCAACGATATGCTCGTCACTTAGAGCGTGACCACCGGCGAGAATAAAACCGAGAAGCGTTATAAGATTTAGAGTGCGAGAGAAAAGAGAGTTAGAGTGCGAGAGAAAAGAGAATTCAGAGTGCGAGTGAAAAGAGACTTTAGAGTGCGAGTGAAAGAGTTGTAAAGTGTGAGTGACGATAATTAGAGTGAAAGAGTAAAAATCGTGAGAGTGACAGTGACACAGAGTGCGTGAGATAATAAATTGTAAGAGTGAGCGTGAGTGATAAAAAAAAAAAAAAAAAAAAAAAAAAAAGAGGCGAGAGTGAATGTGAGTGATAAAAAGGACAGAGTGAGAGTGAGTGAGGAAGAATAGGGGAGAGAAAAAGAACAGAGTGAAGAACGAGAAAGAAGAGAAGACAGGAGCGAAGGAAGGACATAGCAGTGGCGAGAGAGAGACAGAGAGCGAGCGGCGAGGAGAGAGAGAGATAGAGAGATCGAGCGGTACGAGCCGACCGAGCACCGGCGCTGCGAAAGTAAGTGTTTGCACGGCAATCTCTCCACACAGAGGAAACCTATTCTATATCTCAAAATAAAATTGTGCATTGCCCCCCCCCCTTTTGTGTATTTTCAAATAAAAATTAGAGCTATCCCCTTATATTTCCCTGTCCCCCTCTTTAGCGTGCGTTCGAGGACAATTTTCGAAAGAAAATTTTTAGTAGAGAAAATAGAGCGTGGAACGGTTGTGCGTAACGTTAAGATTAGAGTAACCCCCTCTCCCTTCAATCCCCTTTCCCGAGCCACCAGTTTCCAACCGTCCCCCCCTCGAGTACGTCCCGAATTTACAAGCAACTCACCCATACCCGTAATAACTATCAAGAGACCTAATAGAGTAGGAGAACCCCCTCCCCTGAGATACCCCTCCCCTCCCCTTATAGCAGTTAGTCGCCAAGAGCTAGTGGCGCACTATTGTTTTTTTGTTTTGTTTTGGTTTTATATATTCTTTCTTTTTTTTGTATTTTGTGAATTTTTTTTTGAATAAATTAACTGGCGCCCAAACCACCCCCGTTCAGTAAGAATACCCCCCCCCCCCCCCCCCCAGAGATCGTCCGCCGATACGAATAATAAATTGTTAATTGTAAAAATTTTTTTTTGTGTTTGCGTCGAAATTTTTTTTCCCGAGCGCCTTAGGATCCCCCCCCCCCCCCCCCCCCGCCAGTCGGCGTGACAATATATATATATATATATATATATATATATTGTGATGTTGCACAACCTCACCCCGCCGGTGGGCTCCAAGGCAACCGTTCCACGCACGCAATCTGCGAGAAAACGTAAGTAAAAGTCATCTTAGGACCACCCCCATCCCTCCCCCTCCCCGAATAGACCTCGTAGCATACCCCGGTGCAAGCACTTGCGTCGGAATCATCATCTTCGTCAGCGTCATTATCATCGTCATCTTCGTCAGCGTCATTATCATCGTCATCTTCGTCAGCGTCATTGTCATCGTCACCGTCAGCACCAAGGATATCCTGAGGACACCCCGATGGTTCAAAATTATCACCAGAGGAACTCCCAGGACGTCCACCAAAAGAAGAAATTCATCGGCACACACGCACTCTCACCATTCCAAGCGAAGAACCCGCCAACAAAAATTCTCACATGTACCGTCCCGTAACCCGGTTACCGGTCATCCATCGACGCGGTAATTCGAGTTACGAGGAGATGGCAGCAGCGCGCGGCGAGCATAAGCAATTATCATTACCCGTAATCCCGATATCCGTGAGAACGACCCTACATTATCGATCGTCATAACTACACCCATTTCCCGATAGATCTCCCTAATACCGTCCCGAAAATATCGATCTCCCCCCACTGCTCGTATCACCGGACCCGTGCCGCTGCTGCCTAACGAGAGACTCGTGACTTGGAGTTCGACCACCAAAGTGAAGAGAGCGATTACAGTTGAAGAATTTAGAGAAAAAAGAGTTTGAAAGGAGATTAGAGTTGCGAAGAAGGAAGAGCGTGAGAATAGCGGAGTATCGAGAGTGAGAGAGATAGTGTGGAGTGCGAGGAGAGTGTAAAGAGTGAGAAAGAGTAGATTGAATAGAAACAAAAAAATTTGAGCGTGAGAGAGAGGTGAGAGTGAAGAGGACCTAACGAAGGATTGCAGTGAGAAGTAATAGGAGAGAGTGCGAAGATACGGCGCCGCCGAGATAGAGGAAGAGAAACGAGCGAAACACCGGCAGGAAAAAAAACAACATCGACGAGTAAGTGTTTGCACCGCTTCCAATCCAACATTATCTTCCGGCACGCATTGCATATTTTCCTATCTTTCGCTTCTTTTTTGTTGTACCCAAATTACTTAGAGATCTCCCCTTTGTATTTCTTTTCTTTTGTTCCCACTGCGTTTAGAGAAAATCAAAACCAATAGCGTATTAATAACAATAAAAATTTCGAGAAATAATCGTGTGGAACGGTTGTGTGCGCGTAGTGTAAGGCGAAGCCGGTACGTCCCCTTTCCCCTGTTCCCCCTTTTCCTAGGTCGTCCGCTCCGACCGTTACGCGCGACATTGCCAGTCGCGCGCTTGTTATTGTTGTGGGTCTCGTGTCGCTGTCCTTCAGTCAGCTTGCGACGAGAATCGAGCATTTCCCAATTACTAGAACGTCCCAAATATTCTCCTTATCGTCCTATATGTCGTTTCAAAATTAGCTTACCCACTATTAAATTCAAACTTAACCGACCGGTATTTAATTCGAGATTTTATAAAGACTGGTGGTCATTAATAAGAGGCCAAATAGAGTCGGAGAATCCATACCCTGAGTTTTCCCTTTTTTTGTTTTTCTGTTTCCCATAAGATCATCCCCGTACCGCCATAATATAAGCGAGCGACAATTATTGTTTTTGTAATATTTTTTTTTGTTGGTTTGTTAATTTACGAAAAATTAACTGGCGCCCAGAAATTTATTTGTACCGAAATTATATTATCCCCGGAGATCGTCCGCCGACCGCAGTTATAGAAATTATTTTTTTTGTTATTCTTGTGTTTTTTTATATAATAAATCGTGTGCCATTTTTTTTGTGTATTGCGTTAGTTGGTATTTCTTTTCCCGTTTCAGGACCCCCTTCTCCCCCCCTATATACACCCTCGTCGGCGTGACAATATATATATATATATATATATATATATATAAGTCCCCACAAACCCCTTTTGACATATATATATATATATATATATATATATAATATATGTCAAAAGGGGTTTGTGGGGACTTTTTTAAGGCCTACTTTTGACTGTTGAAAATAACAATATTAATGCTGTTGAAGCGTAATCTTTAGCCAAATTTAGTGTGAGTGCATTTTTTGCTATTATATAACGAAAACAGTTTATAACGGTAGATATCAGGACATAAAAAAAACGTTTCAGAATGGTTGTTGTCAGGACTTTATCGACCAATTAATCATGTTTTGTCGGGACAGCGCTAGTATTCCTTCAAATGGTACTTGTCAGGACTCTTTTTGGTCAATAAATGGGTTTTATCAGGACAGCCATCGATTTTTTTTGAATGGTATTTCTCAGGACTCCTTTTGGTAAGTAATCGGGTTTTATCAGGACAGCCTTTGATTTTCGTTCGCATGGCATTTCTCATGACTCTTTTTGCTAACTAATCGAGAATTAACAAGATAGTCTTCGAATGTTTTCCAGTCATATCCCGAGTTGAAACACTGCCAATAATTAAAACATTCTTTCACACAGGAACCTCAGACGTTCAGATTTTAGTATTTTATATATATATATGTATATATATGCTAGATGAAGATGACCGCTCACACACGCATTTGCCAAATAGTAGCGCGCAACTCTCAAGCATTTTCGAGAAAATCGACTTTGAAAATTGCCTATCCTGTTAAATAGAATTCATTGTGAGAGATTGTGAGTAAAAGTAAAATATGTTTCATAAAAATAATGCATGTTTGAAATTAAAAAAAAGTGAATATTTCTTCTGTAGAAGTAGTGTTTCTTAATTATCCATACAAAATTTATTTAGATATAAAAATCAAAAAAAGTATCGCTGGTGAGATTCAATCCAGCGATCTAGCGTTTATTATTCGTGTACGCTCACTACTCGGCCAATCGGCGAGTTCGCAAATGTTAAACCCGAATTACTTTTAAGAGGCTCCGTAATTTTCGAAGTTGATTTTCTTGAAACTACTCGAAAGTTGCGCGCTGCCACTTTGACAAAATAATACGTGCATGGTCCCCTTCACCTGGTATAAATATTTAAAAAAAAGAAATCTGAACGTCTGAGGTTCCCCTTGATAGATCGTTTTTGGAAAGTACTGCCGATAAAGACATTTACACAAATATAAAATTTTTATTCATAATAGAAATATTTTACAGAAATAAAACGTTCTATTGACCAACAACTATATAATATTTAGCATAGAGTATATAAATAATACTTTAGCGGTTTTCGGTTGAAAACCCTCATTTACTTTTCTTTTTTATTTGGTTTGAAATCCAGGTTTTTATAATACAAGCATTGCGGCCTTGCAGTATGGGATGATCACTGCATTCCTCCTGAATTTGCCGCAGTGACGGATATGTGCCAGTCGATATATGACGACCGTATAATAGAAATGCTGCGTTTTGTTCGTCGACGCTCCATCGTTTTTTTGGACCCACGTGTCCATAAGGTGAAGCTGTAACAGACCATTAAATTAAAGAAGGTACAAGTAAGAAAGCATTAAATAAGTAATAAAGTACAAACTGGATCGTTTTTTGTTACTATTTTTTGATAGCGGCGCTTTTCGCTCCACCGTAGAAATTCGAATTTTCTGAATACTTTTTGCTGCTTTCGGTGCTTCGGTGCCTAAAACAATTAATTACATATTAGTGCAACAAATTACATATTATAAGTTGAGGAATATAATAAAAAATGATTTCTTAATTATTTAAATTTATTAGCGCTGTTATTTTGGTACCGACCGTTGTCTAAGTTCAACACGTCATCCTGTTCATCGTCGCCGCTTTCGCTGTCGGCATCATCGTCGATCGCATTGTGCTGTGCCATTTCTAAAATCTTGGACATTTTTAATATCTCACGGCTGACAATCGGTTGCCGATAATGTGTTCGATGAATCTTCTCTGCGTGTCCCATAAACTCTGCGACGTCAGCGACCTCATTTTGTGATAGATTGAGATTAATACATGCTGTTGCAACATGTTTTCGGAGGGTGGTCCCCGTTAATTTGTACGGAAAAGCCACCTTCGACTCACTCGTAAATTTTCGCATAAGTGCGCATGCTCTTAAATATTTGTACCGAATTTTATCGGCACCGGGAAGACCAAAAACATATGGGTTCTCCGATGTAACTCCCGCTTGTTGGCGACGCTTTAAGATCATGTATATACTTGTCGTTAAATCAGCCGACAAAAGAACGGGCACGGTCCGATTCAGCTTCCCGCGAATTGTGAATCGAACGTAATTTTTTGCTATTGCCTGACTCTCTAGCGACATATTTCTTAGTTCGTCATCCGCTACAGATTGATGATTATTGAAATCTTCGATGAGAACTCTCTCAATTTCGCCCGCCCGACGACGATTGAATAGTTGTGTGGCTGTTAACGTACTTTCTGCAAGTCTAACAATAAGCCAAGCTTCGTAGTGGAATTCCGTGGCTAGTGGCTTTAACGTAGTGTCGCGTTGTTTTTGTAAATAATCGTTTAACATTCGTATGTCGGAGATGGATGGGAGCTCGATCTTTTTTCTGCGGCGTTTTTCTGTTTGAGACTCCATGACCGCTTTGTTAATATCGGTGCCCAGATCGACTTCTAAAAGTTTTAAAAAGTCTTCAACGCGACCTTTTTGTAACACGTCTTCACGTTTGATGCAGTCGCAGATATAGCAGTGCGCTGCCTTTTTGAGGATCGATCCGATCGCATATGCTGCAGATGGTGCAGCATACTTTTTGGATTTTGAGTCGAATCCTCCTACATCCCGAATTGCCAAAATCGCGCTGTCATACAATCTTGGATGGTAAATTGAAGCAAAATCGGTGATGTCTTCATTAAGCATTTTCACTGCTTTTAAAAAGCGACCCATCAGGCGCAGATCTGCCCGAATCATGTCGTGCTGATGTTGAATATTGCCGTGCTTTGCACAAAGTTTATTTCCATATAGTATTATCAGCCGATCATATCGAATAAGGCGAACGACGTCGTCTTCTCTTAAAATAGGAAAAATTTCCTGCCGCAGCATCTCGCATGCTTCTGCATGAATGCGGCCGAGAATTTCACGGCTTCGTACTAACAATTTCACATTTCTTGTTCCGTCGTGGGAATAACACCGCTTCGCATGATGGCGTATGTTATCCTTCGAAAAGAAGCCTCGGCAATTTTTACACACCACAAAGTGTGAGGCTGGTCGAGCTGCGTGTGCACTAGGTCTCCTGCACACCAGTAACTCGCCATCGTTAACGAGATTCTCAGTATTGAAATAGAACATACATTGTTTGCGGATCCCATCAATAATCTTCAATCTCTCCGGATTACCCTTTGGCAGCGCCGAAAATTTTTTAACATTATCCACATCCTTGTGTTTATTTTCTAGATGTCGCACAAATTTGCTCTGCATTGTTTTGCAATACATGCAGAACGAACGTCGGTCTTGTGCCTTTTTTCCGGCGGCCGTGCGGACGAACATTTCATTATCGTCGCGAGTCGATTTTCCCGGTATATTAATTATCGGCCGATCGTTCTCATGACTTTTTTCCGCTGGCGGCTCCATCATCTGTATGTATGTGGAATTGGCACCGAACGTATTTGTTGCCACGTTTACGTCCGATTCAATTTGTGAAGGATGATAATCGCTATCATCACTATCGTCGTAGCTGGAATCAGCTGTAAAGAAAAATTGTATAAAGATATCTATTTATATAATTATGCATCCTGAAATATATGATTTCTATAAGAACCATATTCATTTCGGGGCGATGAGTACTCTAAACGTTGTGGCGGCGCGAAAGTTTCTTTTGGCTGATCAACAACTGTTATATCCAATGACGTATATCCTAAAAGTATACAAGCAATAAAAAAATTAACGATTGAATGCGTTAACAATTTATAGTATTTGATTTTGAGAAGCAATACCTTGTTCGATACTCGTTCCCTCGATCGGTGTACTACATGGCACGAGTTCGGTCAAAACTTTGGGGGAACCTTCACGATATGTCATTGAGTTAAATGATTCTGTTAAAAACTGATGGTCAGGTAATGACACATCATTAGCTATGACTGTTGGTGCCATTTCGTCCAAGAGACTCATCAAGACCGAGCTGTTTTCTATGTCGTGCATCATAGAATCTGTGCCTCGTTCGCAAATCGTGTAAGTGTCATTGCATTTTGGCACTGGGCTCTCTTGTAGCGATGACATCTTGTTTTCGTCCGTTTGGTCGGTCGTATGGTTATTGTTTTCTTCGATCCGAACTTCGTCAGACTTTTTGACTTTTATTGCTTCGAGGACGCTTCTATCAGCTGGGAAATTACGTTAATACATTATTTCATAACTATTTTATATGCCTTTCAAAAACTTATTTTAGAATATAACGTTAAAAATCCACTATTCTTTCAATTATAATCATAATTATTAGTAACGATTTTTGTTATGACGACAGAATTATGAAAATGATATTTAAGCTATTTGCCGAGTGTAACTCATTGTCGGAGCGATAGCTATTACCAGGACATCTGTTATAGAGGCAACGGTAGTTAACGGGACATCATGTACAAAGGAAACTGTCGTTGTGAGGCCATTCACAGAAGAAACGGTCGTTATCAGGACATTTTTTATACAATGCTTATTATCGGGACATTTGCCGTTTTTTCATTTCAGTTTTCAATGATCACTAAGCATAAAAAAATCATAATTTCAATTTCGGGAATATCGTTTCGT
Source organism: Netelia fuscicornis (assembly GCA_946811545.1). NCBI lineage: Eukaryota > Metazoa > Arthropoda > Insecta > Hymenoptera > Ichneumonidae > Netelia > Netelia fuscicornis. Next base: position 28,967,481 of record OX328015.1, read on the forward strand.
ATCGTAAAAACTGTATGGTTGAATTAATGGAAAATGTATTGTATAATATTACGTTCTTTACCGCACGTATAGTAAAAAGTTGTTATGCGTGTAATCATAAAGCCTTTACATCTCGTCTTTTCCAATAAAAGATCGAATTTATTTATTTAAGCATACGCGGATAACTGTGATTTTATAACATTGACAAATACTGGCCTTTGTTTATAAATGTTCTGTAAACTCCTTAAAATATATAGTTATAATAGTACTTCTGAGAAAAAAACCAATGATTTATCATTTTATTTACCGTTCTCTGCGATAATTTCCGCGTGATATCGGCCACCGTTCTTGTATTTTACAATACATCGCGCACCTTGCACGTATGTCACGTTTTTTTTAGTGCAAATATAGAACGTGTCGTCTTCGAATTTTGTTAGTACGAACATTTTTTTAATAATGGTAAAAATACTTTTATCGAGATTCGCGTAACACTCCTTTATGGTAAAGCTCGTAACACTTCGCTTGCCTAGAGGCGACTGAATCGATTTTCGACGCTCCCGAAATCGGTTGTTTGAGTCAAAGACGCTCACAATACAATGTATATGCATTCTTGGAAATTATAAATTTTCTTATTAAATGATGTCCCGATAATAAGCGTTGTATAACAAATGTCCTGATGACGACCGTTTCTTCTGTGAATGGCCTCACAATGATAGTTTCCTTTGTACATGATGTCCCGCTAACTACCGTTGCCTCTGTACCCGATGTCCTGGCAATAACTATCGCTCCGACAATGAGTTAAACTCGACAAATGGCTTAAATATCATTTTCATAATTTTGTCGTCATAAAAAAAACTCGTTACTAATAATTATGATTATATTTGAAATTATGGTGGGTTTTGAGCGTTATATTCTAATATAAGTTTTTGAAAGACATATAAAATAGTTATGAAATAATTTATCGATGTAATTTCCCAGCTGACAAAAGCGTCCTCAAAACCATAAAAGCCTTTGGTTGTTGTTGTATGTTGTAAAAAGTATGACGAAGTTCGGATGGAAGAAAATAACAACCATATTAGCGACCAAACGGATGAAAACAAGGCGTCATCGCTACAAGAGAGCCCCGTGCCAAACTGCAATGACACTTACACGATTTGTGAAAGAGACACGCATTTCATGATCCATGACACAGAAAACAGTTCGGTGTTAATGAGTCTTTTGGAAGAAATTGTACCAACAGTCATAGTTAATGATGTTTCATTACTTGACGCTGAGTTTTTAATAGAATCGGTAGTTGGTGCCTAAATTTCCAACAGTATCAATATGTTAAACTCAACGACATATCGTGAAGGTTCCCCCAAAGTTTTGACCGAGCTCGTGCTATGTAGTACACCGGTCGAGGGAACGAGTATCGAACAAGGTATTGCTTCTCAAAATCAAATACTATAAATTGTTAATGCATTCAATCGTTCATTTTTTTATTGCTTGTATACTTTTAGGATATACGTCATTGGATATAACAGTTGTTGATCAGCCAAAAGAAACTTCCGCGCCGCCACAACGTTTAGAGTACTCATCGCCCCGAAATGAATATGGTTCTTATAGAAATCATATATTTCAGGATGCATAATTATATAAATAGATTTCTTTATACAATTTTTCTTTACAGCTGATTCCATTCACGATGATAGTGATGATAGCGATTACCATCCTTCAGAAACTGAATCGGACGTAAACTTGGCAAAAAATACTTACGGTGTAAATTCGACATACGCACATACGGTAGAGCCGCCAGCGGAAAAAGTCCTGAGAACAAGAAAAGGATGTGGATAATGTTAAAAAGTTTTCCGTGCTGCCAAAGGGTAATCCCGGAGAGATTGAAGATCATTGATGATATCCGCAAACAATGCATGTTTTATTTTAATACTAACAATCTTGTTATTGATGCCGAGTTACTAGTATGCAGGATACCTAATGCATACTTAATGCACAATACCTAAAAATTGTAGAAGTTTCTTTTCGAAGAACAACATTTGGCATCATGCGAATCAATGTTATTCCCACGGCGGTAAAAGAAACATGAAATTGTTCGTACGAAGCCGCGAAATTCTCGGCCGCATTCATGCGGAGGCATGCGAGATGTTGCGACTGGAAATTTTTCCTATTTTAAGAGAAAACGACGTCGTTCGACTTATACGATATGACCAGCAGATAATTCTATACGGGGATAAACTTTGCGCAAAGTACGGGAATCTGCAGTATCAGCACGATAAGATTCTGGCAGATATGTGCTTGATGGATCGTTTTTTAAAAACAGCTAAAATACTTAATGAAAATGTTTTACAAAAAGGCCGCGTTGATGACTTTCTAAAACACTTAGAAGTCGATCTGGGCACCGATATTAATAAAGCGGTCATAGAGTCGCAAACGGAACAGCGCCATAGAAAAAATATCGAGCTCCCATCGATCTCCGGCATACGAACGCTGCATGACTATTTACAAAAACAACGCGAAGCTGCGTTAAAGGCACTAGCCACTGAATTCAATTATGAAGTTTGACTTAGACTTGCGGAAAGCACTTGAACAGCGACACAACTGTTCAATAGTCGTCGGGCGGAACTATCAATCTGTAGCGGGCGAAGAATTGAGAAATATGTCGCTGGAGAGTCAATCGATAGAAAAATATTACGTACGGTTCACAATTCGCAGAAACCTAAATCGGACCGTGCCCGTCCTTTTGTTAGCTGATTTAAGTGCAAGCATGTGTGTGATCTTAAAGCGACGCCAACAAGCTGGATTTACATCGGAGAACCTGTACGTTTTTAAACTTCCCGGTGCCCATAAAATTCTGTATAAATACTTAAGAGCATGCGCACTCATGTGAAAATGTAATAGTGAGTCGAAGGTGGCTTTTCCGTACAAATTAATAGGGACCACTCCAAAAACATGTCGCGACAGCATGTATCAATCTGAATCTATCGCAAAATGAGGTCGCCGACGTCGCAGGATTTATGGGGCACGCAGAGGAGATACATCGAACGCATTATCGGCAACCGATTGTCAGCCGTGAGATACTAAAAATGTCCAAAATTTTAGAAATTGCACATCACTATCCGATCGACGACGATGCCGGCAGCGAAAGCGGCGACGATGAATACGATGGCTTGTTGAACCTAGACAAAGGTTGGTACTAAAATAACAGCACTAATAAATTTAAACAATTAAGGAATCATTTTTGTTTATATTCCTTATCTTATCATATGTAATTTGTTGCAGTAATATGTAACTAATATTAGGCATCGAAGCACCGAATGCAGCAAAAGGTATTTAGGAAATTGGGAATTCTACGATGGAGCGAATGGCATTGCTAGTTTGTACTTTATTACTTGTTTAATGCTTTCTTACTTGTACGTTCTTTAAATTAATGGTCTCTCACAGCCTCACCTTATGGACACGTGGGTCCAAAAAAACGTATCCATCACTGACACATATTCAGGAAGAATGCAGTGATCATGTCCTACTGCAAGGACGGAATCCTCGTATTATAAAAACCTGGATTTCAAACCAATCACAAAAAAGTAAATGACGGTTTTCAAGCGAAAACCGCTAAAGTATTATTTATATACTCTTTGCAATGTATTATATACCTGTTTGTTAACAGAAATTTTCATTTCTGTAAAAGATTTCTATTCTGAATAAAAGTATTTGTGTTTGTATTTGTAAGGTTGTCCTGCCAAAACCTGTTTATGCCATCGACCTGAGTTCTCGATAGAATTCATAAAAGTTACAGAAACTTCAATCACAGATCATGATGATTGATCCAAAGCTCTGGCGGAATCCCTGCTATTTAATACAACGGTTGAAGAAATATGTGACGAACCAGGTAGGTATTACTACATGAAATTCAAAACGATTCGTTTTTGATAGTTGGATTTCTTTATTGTTTATACTTTCTTGGGACTTGCGTCGTTTGATGTATCAGTGTCGGGGTCGCTAAAAGAGAATCCATTACACCCATGCTGTTCACAATATTCATCACAAAGAGATGAATACGGCATATAGTATTTATCAAAATAAAATATTTAAAGATGCATAATTCTAAATATATTACTTTATGCGACCTTCTGTTATAGCTGATTTCATTCAATATGATTCTCGACATGGTGGTTGTCAAATTTTAGAAATTTATTCCAACATCGACGCAGGCAAAAATACTGTCGATGGAAGTAAGTCATATGTAAAGACGATAGCGCTACGAGTACAGAAAAAACCTGAGAACAATATACTGAATATTATTATGTCGGAAAAATTTAATCGCGACAAACCATAAATGTTCGTCCGCGCGGCAGAACTGTTGTCAGAACTGTCCTGACAACAATCAGCCTATGGGAAAAAGAAACCCTGCGTAGTGTATGGTCGTTATGGAGACATGCCCTGATAGTATCCTTTGCTAAAGAAAATTTATCAGAACATTTAAAGTAGTATTAATATCCTCACTCGTATAGGTGTTTGTGGAGACTGTCCTGATATTACACGTTCTTGACGGAAGAATCAAAAAATATCTCATACAGTTGTCAGGAGTGTCCTGAGAATAACCTGAGTATAGGAGAAAGAAGTCCTAAGTAGCGTATGGTTGTTATGGAGACATGTCCTGACAATATACGTTACTAAGGAAAAATTGTCAGGACAGTCCTGATATGCACCAACTGTCCTGACAACCTCCAGAAGAGCACAGAAAAAGTCCTGACATCCACCGGTTGACATATATATATATATGTTTGTAAAAGGGCACTTACCGGTACCATAATCGAACCCGAATGGTACATACGGGGACATTTGTTACATATGGGGTCGGACCCCGTATTTTTTAGATAAATCGGATGATACGGGGGCCGGTCCCGATTTTGTTTATCGATTATTATGAGGTCCGCTTAACGGCGACTGAAAGGAGGTTACGAGGACCTCTGCTATGTAAATAGTACAGAGGCTGAAAAAGACGAAAATCCTAACTTCTTGGTGAAAATATCTGTGAATATTGACAGAAATAAAGGTTAGCTGGTATGAAAATTACAAAGTGAATTAAGCTATCTAAGAACTCAATACAGTAATGAGTTTGAATCATTTTTTTTCTATTGACCAGGGGAAAGTTTTGCACCTTCCGTATCGAAATCATTATAATTTTACTATTTCTATCCAATGATTCGGTAAGTATAATTTATGCATTATCAATCTAAAGAAACACTCATGGAAGGAATGCCGGTGTCATTGACAATTCGTAAAGGGTAATACAGAAACCGAACGAGGTACATTGATAGGTTACGTCTGTATAGAATGGTATATTTTGACATCCGTTTGTATTTCACGTTGATGATACGTGAACTTAATGCATTTTTACGGGAAAGATTAGTTTCAATGTATACATCTATGTGTAATGATACAAAAGAGTGGTAGAAAAGAGACACCTATTCATGTGTTGTATCGGTCGAAATCAGGACATGTAATTCTATTTAAATGGGTGGTTACGACTTGTACCAATACAAAAAGATGTATACATCAAAACTATATTTCATTAAAAAGGTACATGTTGGGTCCGCAGATTTCATGAATATATGCGCGGTCCCTATATTATCCATTACACAACTTTAGCGGTACCAATATATACCATTATACATGCGAGCATACGTAGTAGACACGTTTTCCCTAAACGTATGCTTCAGAATCACAACTGAGTCAATCGTGAAGTGAGCTCTGATTAAAAACTTAAGGCAGGAAGCCCATTTACCAATTTACAAAAAACGATTTTTTTTTCTTTCCATAAATTGATAGTTTAACTTCTTAAGAATATTGTGTCCAATTTACATAGCGGATTTCGAAGAATTGTTGGAGTTTTCGCAAAAAGACGCTAAGAACGTTCGTGCCGAGTAAACAGAGCTGTGTGACTTTGGGTGCGTTTTATGTGTCGTATGGTACAAAAGAGTACCTGTTCATGTGTCGTATCGGTCAAAACCAGGACATGGAGGACTACTTGAATGGCCGGTTACGCTACGTACCAGTACAAAAAGATATATACATCAGAATTATATTTCATTAGCAAGGTGTATATTGGGTCCGCAGATTTCACGAATATATACACGGATCCTATATTGATAACGATCAACATAGTATTTTATGAGACTATACTATGAAAATATTTATGACAGTGAAATAAGATAATAATGATCCATAGATGAAAATCAATAATTTGATCTCGAATGTCAGAATGTCCGAATTTGTCTAAAATTTTTTATAAAGGGCTCCAGAAGAAGGTACATGACCAAATTTTAGATAAGTTTCCGTAACCTGGCTCCTCTCTTCTGACTGTGCCGAAATGTTACTTTCACCTTTCTTTCAATCTTCTTAGAGAACCGCTAAAAGGATTCTTGGCAATTCGGGCATCTTGGAATATTCAATTTAGATATTTTTGAATATTCAATTTAGATATTTTTGAATATCCAATTTAGATATAGAACGTTACTTATTTTACTGACCTTCTACTACACTAAAGAAATCTAAAAAAGTCAAACTCTAATAAACCCATTGAACAAGGCGAGCGATCTACGTGCACGAGCAACCACAATTCGACAAAACGGGAGGAATACTATATATTTCGAAAACTATTGCTATTCGCCAAAAATGTTTTTACATAATCTCTTATAATGTTAAAGGAAGGTATCGGCTCGATCGGAGAGGGAGGTGTATCGGAACCTCATTCGTGGCACCCGTAGTGGTGATGGTCCTGCTATGTACCCCTAAGGAAGATGTGTACATCCGTGTGGTACGGTACACAACATAACATACTAGATACAGTTGTGTTGTGACCTTTGATGTTACCATGTGCCACCACACGCAATTGTACGCATCTAATATACATAGTGACAAGTGTTCATTCTTTGTTCCTGTTTCATGGGTGGGACGGTTATTGTGGGGACCTCGAAACTATAGTTTTTTTTATTGCGGCTTAGCATTAAATTTTGGTCGTAGAAACCGCAGTTTGATGCCGGTTGGAACAACGTTCGGTTCGGTCGAGAAAGATGTTCGCATTAGTGCGGTTTGACGATGATTTTTTACATATTTGTACAATCTCGCATGTGAATAGCAAAGACAACGAGTGTACTGTCCGATATAAAGGAGGACGTTTTCTCGCTGAAGTTTTAGCGACTAATGGTAAGTACGATATATATTTAGAAAAAGCAAATCGATACACATTAACGTTTTTACCAGTCTATCATTGGCTAATGGGGCTTCAATCGAATTATTTAGAATGTTTTAAATTACGAAAGTGGATTCCTTCAATTCCCTAGAAGTATCGCGTTTTCATTTCATTTATGTATATATTTTTAGTCAAAAAGAAAGTGCTGGAGTCTATGAAAGCCAAATTAACAAGCGAGAAATTCGAGGAGCTGAATGCCGGCGACAGTACGTGTATCATATATTCATGCAACTTCTTCACATTCCATTTTTTATTCAACATTTATTGTCGTAATATACCGCGATTTTTACGATGTTATTTTTAATCTTAGAACAAGATATTTCGAAAATTGGGAAGAAAAATGGACAAGCTGAAGAAAAAGATTCGCTGGTGTCTCTTAATGGACCCATATCAGAACGGAAACTCTCCCTTACAGGTGATTGCTCGCAGGCTACCGATGCGAACGGAAACAATTTCATTTCGAAAAAAGAGAATTCAGGTAAACTTTAATATGAATTTAAATATTAATTTTGAATGGGCACAGAGCGTAATGGAATATATTAGGACTGCCAATATTTTGTTCGGAATAATATAAGGACCGCGTACATATGCACGTTATAATTATTTATAATTTTGATGTAGTAGATATTTACATAAACTATTAGGGTGCAAAATAGAAAATTAGAAAAATAACAGCAAGGTGTGTGCAAAATTTCACTTCTGATTTAATCAAATTGCACTCTCATTGATGTTGCTACATTGTACTTTTATATGTATACAATCTGCAATCGCGATATTACGTTTATAATGAAACACAGTTTTGATGTATACGCCTATCTGTACTGGTAGAATCGGTTAAGTTTTCTTATCTCGTGTTTTACTTTATTTTTTGCGTGTGAGATTTTACGGTATCGCGGCAATGAGTGAGAATTTTGAAAGTATCTGAAAGAAATTTTGATTTGTAAAATTAATCTGAAAGTAAGAGTCGTGGGTTCGATCGACGAGCTGTCTCGGCCTCGAGCGAGCGTCCTTTGTTTCCTGGCTTTGTCCAGCCGTGCGGACCTCACCGCTACTTGGCAGATTGTTGCTCTAGCTCGGAATCTCAAAGCGATCGCGGCAAAGCCGCCTCGATGCCACGATACCATAAAATCTCACACGAAAAAAAATAAAGCAAAACACGAGACAAGAAAACTTAACTCTGGCAGAAAGAGCGTTTACGCGATTTTCGGCTCAGTGGAAAATCTGCCACGTTACAATGAGTACCTCGAAGCGAATATTATTCGTAAAGATTTATACCTGAACCTCATTAGTTCTATTATTTCCATTTTTCAAAGTTAATTATCAGGAACCATCTCAAATGAAAAATAGAAATAATAGACCTAATGAGATTCTGGTATACATCTTCATGAAAGATATTAGCTTCGAGGTATACACCTACATGTATTGGTACAAAACGGTCCCTAGTTGTGTGTCGTATCGGTCAAAATCAGGACATAGAAGTCTACTTAAATGACTGATGATGCTTTCTACTAGTACGAGTAAGTGTATACATCAAAACTGTGTTTCATTATAAAAGTACATATTGTGCTCGCAGATTTTGTAGAATTAAGAGTATGTATAATGTAGAAACATCAATGAGAGTGCAATTTGATAATATTAAATCAGAAATGAAAGTTTGCACACACCTTCCTGTTATTTTTCTAAGAGAACTCCTAATAGTATATGTATTTATTTACATTAAAAGTATATATCATTGTAATGGGGCATATGTACGCGGTCCTAATTAATACTATAATATAATTACTCGTAACTACTATGTAAAATAGAGGATCATGCAATTCCAAAAAAAAATTATCAGTCATATTTTCCTCGTATTTAGTGCAAGATATCTTGCTTGTTCCGAATGAAAATATAGAACTTCAAGAAAAAGCTTTGCTGGCGTCCAATAGTGAGCCTATATTAGAAGAGAAACTCTTTGCTACTGTCGATTGCTCGGAGGCTCATGTTATCAATGAAAACATATTGATCAAATCCAACACGAACCCAGGTAATATGAATCTTAATATGAATCATAATAGTGACTTTGGTTGACCACGGGTATGTGTGTCGCTTTTGTATTTGAATTCACATAATTACCAAGAATTAACTATCTTAACTATATAATACGATAATATAATCGTGGGTAAAATCACCAATACAGTTTTATGAATATATATATCAGTTACACGTATTCAAATCGACTTCAGAACAAGATATCCCGGACATTGCGAACCAAAATCAGGATAATAAACTGGAGGGAAAAGATTGGTCTGGGCCCAATAATGATCTCACATCAGAAATAAAACTCTCCTTTACTGTCGCGTGCTCGGAGGCTTATGATCTAAACAACGTATTGTTCACATCCAACGCAAATTTAGGTACACTTTACAAAAAAAAATAATAGTTATGTTCACCGGTCGCAGGTATTTTTATTACTTTCATTTTTGAGCTAAGATAGTTGTGAATAATTAACTACATAATAAAATAATTTGATCGAAATATTTTGTGAACCGGTATCTTATTGTTTTTATTCGATTCATTCCAATAGTCGAAGACAGTGGTAAAGTCGAAGGCCGAAAAAAGCCCGTTATCATTGAAGATAGACATGTTAGCTTTCTGAAAGAAAACGGTTCCTCAGAAATGTGGGACCTCAACATCGCCGAAATGAACACTTCGGAACGTTTGGAAAATGTGCATACATTATCGTCAATCCAATTTTTGCCGGAAGGTGGGTTAAATTGACACTGCCAATTATGAAACTGTTAATTGCTAGTAATTCTTCATTACTAGCAATGAACAGTTATAAACATAGACAACTATCAACAATAGTTGAGCCCTATGATGTATATGTTCAAAGACAAAAAAAAATATATGTAGACGAAAGTATGTAAAATTAATATAATAATAACAAAAAATGTATGTAAAATCAATAAAGATTTTACGTGTGATATAAATAATATAAAATATTTATACAAACGTGCATTTCAGAAATCAATTCGTCTCTGACGGATACCGCAAATCTTCTTATGTCCGTCAATAATTCGATTTGGAGCAACGAAATTCCGAGTTATGCAATCACAAGTGGCCAAGAAGTTTTAGAATCACTGGAGCTGCGACCTACTAATGAAGGGAACAGCATTGCAGCCATTGAAGAAAATAATAAATACGAACATGAGACGCACGTTGAAGGGTATGCTGAACATCTATAGCTTTTTCTATGAGAGAGAGAGAGCGGCAAAATAATATTTTGAACTCCCAGTAATCTGATAAATTCTATTTTGTCAATTAGGACTCGTTTACCGGAATACAATGCATCCGTAGATCGCGTACATAGGTACCCTTCTATTCATAACGTGATTAAAGAAGGTACTATATGGACTATACAGACTATGTACTATATAGACTGTTATTAATTCATATACCAGTTCGCGTATATAGGAATTTATTTTTGTTCGGTTTAAGATGAGGGCCCATCCATAATGCCCATACGATATGAAGAGACAAAATCTTCCGATGAATCCGAATATCTGCCAGAGTCCTCTGAATCTGATGAAAGCGATGGAGATGCAGCTACTGCATTGAGATCTCAGGAAATCATAATGCAAAATACGATCGATAATTCTACTTCATCCATCAATTTGGCAGAAAACGTCAATTCGCTGCGTGGCATTAATACTATTGGCCATAGTGCTCCAGATGACGAGAACATGCATGTTGTGACGGCTGAATCTGGATCAAAAAAAGATTATTGCGCGTACTGTAACACCGAGCAAGTCAAACTTAGTCGTCATGTTGTACGTCGGCACAAGACTGAGGAAGAAGTTGCAGAATATTTGAGTTACTCTAAGGGTTCCGATGAACGGAGGAAAATTATGGCGAAAATTCGCAGGAAGGGACACTTCGCTTTTAATACAAATCGAGCTCTTAATACAGGGGAGCGCAAAGTTATACGCCGACCAAATGCTCGGTACGGTAAAAAGGCAATTGATTTTGCTACGTGTCCTTCGTGCTTCGGTGATTACGCAAAAACATCTCTACGCCATCATGTACGGCGCTGCGCGAAACGATCAAAAGGTAAAGCAAGCAGAGATATCGTACTAAATTCAAAAAGAGTGACAGGTCGTATTCATCACGAAGCGAGCAATATTCTTCGACAACGCGTTTTTCCCTCTATGCACGAGGATGACGTAGTTAAAACTATTCGATATGATGAGCTTGCTATATTATTTGGCAACAAACTGTGTCGAAAATATCAGGATCCACATTTTTTCGATATGATTCGCCAAAAGTTGCGCCAACTGGGCCGATTTCTCATCGAAATGCGTAAACAGACTGATCGCGTTCACGACTTTTTTAGTCTCTTCTACCCTATCAACTACGACGCTACCATACGGAGTATTCAGTCCCTCGCCGGTCTCAACGAAAGTGAAACTGGATTTGTAGTGCCGTCTCTCGCAACATCAATCGGAACATTGATTAAGCAGATGGGAAAGCTTTGTATATCTGAGTGGATCAAACGGCAAGATAAACAAAAACAAACTTACGCGGAAGATTTTTTAAAACTTCTCGCAGAAGATTATTCATCGAGCATTGCTTATACAGCAATTGAAACTTGCACCCAGCGAAAACGACAAAAAAGAATAGTATTGCCGTCGACCAATGATATCCAGAAATTGCAGGTTTTTCTTCGAAAGGAAATCCAAAAGAATTACGATGCGTTGATGACAAAATTCTTGCTGACTACGTGGATGGATTTGGCATCATCGACTTTGGTGGCACTTCAACTTTTCAATCGACGGCGTCCGGGAGAAATGGAACGGATTTTAATAAATGATTTTTAAAATTCTGAGATTATTAATGCAAGCAACATTGGCGACGCATACAAAAATTTCACACCGGAACAAACTCAAGCGGCTGAAAATTACGTTCGCTTTGAGATTAGAGGAAAACTTAATCGTACCGTACCCGTCCTAGTACACACAAAGATCCTCAAGTCTATCGAGGTTATATTAGCCCTCCGAAGTCAAGCAAAAGTCGATGCGAAGAATCCATACGTATTTGGGATCAGAGGAAACGTCAGAGGTGACCACAAATACCTCCGCGCTTGTCAATTGATGAGGCGATACGCTGTAGAATGTGGTGCTTCGAAACCAGAAGCGCTACGAGGAACGACGTTAAGGAAACACGTTGCAACGATGTGTGTGAACTTTAACCTCACCGATGAGGAGGTATCAAATCTAGCAGACTTCATGGGCCATGCAGAACGCATTCATAAAGATCACTATCGACAGCCAATTATCACACGTGATATAATCCAAATGTCCAAATTAATGGAAATCGTTCAAGGGCAAGGAAATGACGATTCTAGCAACGAAACAGATAGCGAAGAAGATTCCCCCTCTGAAATTAGAAAAAATGCGACAGCAGTTGAAGGAAATGGAGATGACACAGTCGTTCCATTGCACGATTCTTTAGCAGAAGCTTCAAGCAATAGATGGTCCGAAAACGGTAAAAAACCTCGAAGAACTCGCTCAAGTAAGAAAACGTTTTTACAGATCACTATATTCTTCGAGGAAAAGAGAACAAATTCACACTACAGTCTTGCTAACAAGTATAAGGCCACCTCCAAAAATTGTATATCTTGGCAAAAAAACAGGTCCTATGCCAATTTACCAAACAAACAGTCTAATACTTTTCGGCAAGACTGTACATTCAATTGATAAGAGTTCAACGTAATGGAGGATTTGGTAACTAATGCAGGCAATATGAAAATATAAATTAAAAAAATTATTTCTAGCGACATGCCTTTCCAAAGTGCAGTTTCATTAAAGACGCCATTACGTTGGAATTGTGTTGATTAAAATTTTTATACAGCCGAAGGTTTGTCACTCATGATTATTTTTATGCAGCTTCCCCTTACGGGACGTGCAAACGTGTGCGTTGGACACACGAGGAGAAAACGATCGCTCTACGAGAATTTAAAGATTTCCTCGAACAAAAAAAGCTACCTTCTTTCAAGCATATCCAAGATGTTATCAATCGAAATAGCTGTATGACCGCCCGCAGTGTTGCTTCAATAAAAACCTGGGTCAACAACCAAATAAAAAAAAAGTAGCCGGCCGCAATTCTATAGAACCTGTATGTTCAATTTCGTTTTCTGCGTGTTCTATTTTGGCTACCTTGAAGTACATAAATACTTATGTTTATGTATGTTAATAAAAAGCTGTTAGTCAAAATTTTGTAGAACCTGCGTGTTCAAATTTGCTTTTTAAAATGTATAACATTGAAAGTGAATAAATCTTTATATTTGTCCATGCATCTATTTATTTTTAGTATTAATGCACCACAATGTTATATGATTGGGCCTATTAAGTAGCAGTCCTACTATTAACCGTTTTGCCTAAAAATTGAAAAATCGTTTATACTATTAATATTTACATATACATCATAATTTTAATACGTATGTACACTTATAAATGTTATTGTAAAGCTACGTATACGTTCGATACCCGATGTACATTCGGTCCCGACATGTGCCTTTTTACAAACATATATATATATATATATATATACAGGGTGAATTGCTTAAGGGGTGCCATCCGGGATTTCAAGGTAGATGGGCACAGTACGAACAAAAGTTGCAAATAAACATTAGGGATATTGTTAATAATTTACGAGATATTAATTTTTTAAATCGGACCAATCAGAGCGCGCCCAGAAGCGTTGAAGCCACCCACTCCCACCCTAGCCGTAGATATAGCATAGATTAGGGCGTTACCTTTGTGTTTGCAAAATTCAGAGCACTCAATTTTATTGATTGTATTAGTACGCAGTCATTTTTTATTCGCGGTCATTGGTTGCTCTGAATTTTGCCCGGCCTAGTTCACTGCGCTATCTCTACGGCTAAGGCGGGGAGTGGGAAGCTCCAACGCTTCTCGCGAAGGTCGGCTAAACTCAGAGCAGCCAATGCTCGAGAAAAAAAAATGACTGCGGAAAAATACAAGCAATCTAATTGACTGCCCTGAATTTTGCAAACACAAAGGTAACGTCCTAATCTATGCTATATCTACAGCTAGGGTGGGAGTGGGTGGCTTCAACGCTTGTGGGCGCGCTCTGATTGGTCCGATTTAAAAAATTAATATCTCGTAAATTATTAACAATATCCCTAATGTTTATTTGCAACTTTTGTTCGTACTGTGCCCATCTACCTTGAAATCCCGGATGGCACCCCTTACGCAATTCACCCTGTATAAAATGACTGCGTATTAGTACGCAGTCATTTTTTATTCGCAGTCATTGGTTGCTCTGAATTTTGCCCGGCCTAGTTCACTGCGCTATCTCTACGGCTAAGGCGGGGAGTGGGAAGCTCCAACGCTTCTCGCGAAGGTCGGCTAAACTCAGAGCAGCCAATGCTCGAGAAAAACAAATGACTGCGGAAAAATACAAGCAATCTAATTGACTGCTCTGAATTTTGCAAATCCAAATGTAACGCCCTAATCTATGCTATATCTACGGCTAGTGTGGGGGTCGAGGTGGGTAGCTTCAACGCTTATTGGCACGCTGGGCAAAATTCAGAGCAACCAATGACCGCGAACAAAAATTAACTGCGTACTAATACAATCAATAATATTGACTGCTCTGAAGGTGACAAATCCAAATGTAACGCCTTAATCTATGCTATATCTACGGCTAGATGGGGGTGGGCGGCTTCAACGCTTCTCGGCACGCTCTGATTGGACCAACTTTAAATATTTATATCTCCTAAATTATTAACAATATCCCTAATGTTTATTTGCAACTTTTGTTCGTAATGGCCTCATCTACCTCAGATTTCGCTATGCGTAACTTTATGCGATTCACGCTGTATATTGTGACGTTGCGCGTCACATCCTCCCCTGCCGTCGGCTCAACCACGAAGTCGCCGTCCCACACCGGCAACAGGAAAGAAATAGTAAGTATAAGAATAACGTATTAGAATTAAAATCCTGTGCAAACTCACCGCGCCGAGAGTCAGTCAGTGCGACTGACCCCGCCAGACCATCATCATCGCCATCACCATCGCCATCCCCGTCAAGACATCGTCACCGTCGGAGTCTTTACCATCACCGTCATCATCGTCTGGCCCTGGGAAAAGGAAAGAAGAAGAAGTACACCGAGAAATGAACGAGACATAACCGAAAATTCACTCACCGGACTGACCCGCCAGCCACCGCATCGTCGTCGTCGTCGTCGTCGTCGTCGTCGTCATCGTCGCCTTCCCCTCGTCGTCGTCGTCGTTGTCGTCGTCGTCGTCGACGTCGCCCAGGACCGGCCCTAACCTAAAGGGAAGAAAAGAGTGAATTAGCAAAGAAGAAAATTATCAAGAGAGAAAGGAAAATTCACTCACCTGGACCGACCCGAGGACCATCCCCATCGCCACTCACCCGTCACCCATCCAGAAGACCACAGGTTATTAATTGTCGCCCGACAATTAAAAGAAACGCAGTAAAAATCACCCGCACGATACACAAAACTCTCCACCTGTCAAAACTCATGCACCCGTCCGTCCCCGCACACCGGCCATCCATCGGCCGTGGGGCGACAGAGTGACGAGAGGGCAGTAGCGCACGGCGATTGCCCTATCTTCCTTCTTATCCGACATAATAAATTCCCGTCCGCAATTATTCTCACACTTATCGACCGGCCTAATTACTTACCTTCTCCCGATAGATCCCGCTCGCGACAGTCCCGAATAAATCACGCGTTTGACCCTTCTCCCATCGATCCGTGTCGCTACTGCCTCGTTGATCGATGCCGGCCGGTAGCCAATCAGCGCGCGAGAAAAATTCGCGAGCTTCCGGCCGGCCATGCGGCCGTCACTTTGTGACGAGCCGGCGAGTAGTAGAGATCAAGATTATAGAGAGCTAGAGCGTGTGTAGTAGAGTGAGATATTACGATAGTAGAGTAAGAACCTTCGATCGCGCGCGTCGCGCGATCACACTCAACCCCCCCCCCCCCCCCCCGCCCTTTTTCTTTCGATCGTCCGAAGTCCTCACGGACGATAACGCCTTTCTCCCCGCATGCCCCTCTCCCTGCGATAGACTGTATTACCGTTAGTAGCGAGAAACACGAACGAATAAGTCGTATCGAATAAATCTGAAAAATAATTCGAAAGCCAGTGGTAATTACTAAGAGGCCATCGCGTCGGCGAACCTGTCCCTGAGATACCTCTCCCCGCTCGACCCCTTCCCCCTACTTACACGCTAGCCAACAACCCCTTTCACCGTCTGAGTTGCGAGTCATACATGTTGTTAAATTTCTTTTTTTTTGTTATAAGAAAATTGATTGTTACAATTTTTCTTTTGTTAAAAGATTTAACTAGCGCCCAAAAATTTTGGAGAGTTTTTTTTTTTGATACATATTTTTTATTTGTATCATATCCCGGAGATAGTCCGCCGTACAATTAAGAGTAAAAATAAAGCGTATTGTGATATTGTTCTTAGTATTTTATTTTTGGCAACCCGAAACTTTCCCTATCCCCCTTTCCACGGCGTGACAATATATTGAAACGGGTGATACCCTTTTCATAAAATGTTTTGGTTGAGATCTCAAGCGAGAAATAAATAAATGTGGAACCTCGGGTAAAATGAAATATTTTTATTCTTCGAGCTTTTGTTCCAGTTTTCTGAGATGTGGATAACATAGGTCACCCGTTTTAGCTAGTGATCGGGTGTGATATTATATAGTACCTCGTTTCGGGCATGAATTGAATAGTAGATGTTGGCGCTGTCAGTCATACGCTACTTGTTGCCAATTTCATCGATAGATGATTGTGCGATTAAAGATCAATATGGCGCCTGCCATGAAAGTGATAGTTCGGCGTAAACATGTGCTGTTTTATGTTTCTTAGTTTTTTAAGTGAATGTAGTGTTCTTGATTTTATAACTCGTTCTTTTTAGAGGTCCTTGTGTGTTCGTGAGTGTGCCTATCTGAGGACTTAGGTGAGTGGCCTAATATGAATATGGACAGTTGTTTTATGTGTTTTTTTGTTTTAGGCCCCTTTTTGTTATGTTTTTGATTTCTTTATGATGCGTCTGTATAAGATCGTTGTCGCACACGTATGTCCTTGCCAGGCCTATGATGAATATGGGCCGCGGTACTGGAAGTTATGGTGTCCAGATTCTGCGATGGATTCGATACTGCGCTGACACCGGTGTGATTTTCTGTGTAGTCGGGTGAATATGGCTGCTTCTTTATGTCGTCCTACTAACTTTGCTTCGCAAACCACTCCCCTTGATACTGGTGATCTTGCCGACTTGTCAGTCGAGATTCCCGTTTTCTCTGCCGGGTAGTCATGAGCGATACAGTATCGATATCTCGAATATCGATACTTTTCCACCTAAATATCGATATTTTGTATCGATATTCAGTGTTCGAGCGAGGATCTGGTGTTTCGGGGAAAGGACGATAATGAACTCGTTGTTCATTTTATGTTTATTGTTCTCTTCCACAGTCGGCGTCAAAAAGGTACAACCGTCGTTTCAGTTCTCTCGTGAGCACAACACTACACTCGACTCACTAGAGTCGGGCAATTTAACGAGCCGAGCAAGAATTACATCAATAACAATCCTAGTCGTTTACCAAGTCCATAGAGATCAATAATACAATAATAAAGCGCAGGTCGGAATACAAAAAAACGTCAACTCAAAATTCGCGTGGTTACCGTTACCGAGAAAATTCGCTAATGGCCGAGAAGCCGGTTCGGGCGCGACACCAGGCGAGCCGGTCATGCTGGAGGGGGAAGCGGCGCTCGCATCGATTGACGATACCGCGTGGATCGATCGCCGCGACCTCCTCGCACGGCGATTCAAAAGTCTCAACGTCGCCGAAACATTCAGTATAACGATATTTGCGGGTATCGATACTCACACATGAAATATTGATACTTCGATACATGCAAGCGATATGTTTTTTGTTTTAGGGCGGGTTGTTCCCACGTCTAGGTAAAGTGTCAGGTAGCCTACGCGGCGGATAAACTCCTAACTGGTAGATTTCCAACTTCCAGGTAACGTTGCCCAGCGGTTAAATGTCTATAACTGGAAGGTAATTTATATGATCCGTAAAGTACCGAGTAGGCTGCTTAATCACCCGATAAACGTGTAAAAGGTAATGGTGGGGATAGAAACATGGTGGAACTAATGCTTTAACATAACCAAAGAAGTTGCATCTGTATCGCTGCGAATCGCGTACCGTGTTTTGGAGCAGCCAAACAAAATTGAAACGACAATGAACGACAATTTGTGCGAAAATCCATCAGTAGTTAGTGAAGATGATGACGATGATGTGGAAATTGAAGTAATATTGCGAATTCGGAAACCATATACGATACGACCACGTCCAGATTTGTTTGACACGTACGACGGCGAAGAATTTTTGCGACGGTTTCGATTTCGCAAAAGATCGTTCCACACGATACTCAACATGATCGAAGAAAGGATTAAAAACAGGACTGTTAAGTAAGTAAGCACGAAATTTTGTAGACTGTAAAGTATACTTGTTACGAGGTACTTTTATATTCATCTTTTAGAAATCATAGTGTGCCACCAAACCTACAACTATTTGTTACGTCCCGAGAGGGAGACTCAGAGCGAAGACGCGGTGCGATCGGAGTTGGAGCGCGAACTTTTGGATTGATTAAGTTGGGCGAGTGAGTCTGATTTATCGCCGCGAATTCCTGACACAACATATGACTTCATGGGATCGATTGGAAATCGATGTGGTTTATGTCGGTTCTCTGTTCTAGAGAAATGGTTAACACTTTGGTGTTATTTTAATAATCACCAAATAACATAAACTTTATTGATCGTTCATTGATAGAATTATATATTGAGTCGACGATTTACAGATTTTTGTCGAGATAGTTATAAGGTCAACTCTGAGTCTTGACGCATAGGTCTTGACTCGATGTAAGCGAAGGATAAAGTCCTTGAATTTTACAAAGAGTCGATCGTTCTGCCTCGCAGAGGCAGATTACAAAATAGAGACGGTTGATTTGATTGGTCGAATTTTGTTGTGACACCCCTTGTTTTTCTTGAGGAGGGGAAATAGTTTGCACGTGGTCAGTTGTGGGAAAAAGGAGAAGGTTTGGAGTTAGAATTCGTAGAATACTTACGAATACCCGGGTGCCCACCACGGTACATTTTTTAATTTAACTTGGTCAAAAATAAAAATTTCGGCAAAAACCTCCGGATCGTCGTTATTCAACTCAATTGTAAGCAGGTGATTCGTTTGGAATAAAATAATTTGTTTAATTACTAAGAAAAAATCGAGTGTGAAGTATATATACGTCACGGACGCACCCGGGTACCCCGGTACCCACCTTGAAAAAAAACATTTTGAGTGGATTATTGGTTTGGGATATTTTATTTTATTAGAATACGTCGAATATGGTTTGTGATAATACGAAATACATCAAAATAAATGTAGAAAATTAATTAGCCCCTGCATTCGTGACACTTCGCTAAGGTTGTAGCATGTTCATCGCAGACAGGTTTGTTGCAATCGCAGCATGACTTTCGTGTCTTTCTCCTCCTCTTTATTGCTGCTTTGTAGCAAATATGACAGGAGCCAGTGACTTTTATCCTTCCTGACATATCGCGTTCATTAGCAGGATTTGGAGCGATGTCCACGGGATTTAATGACCGCCCGATCACACTTTCAATGGAGATTTTTGTACTGTAATTTCGCATTATTTGAACGTTTTGTGACCGGTTCTCAATTACTGGTTTTGCCAGTTCTTCACTCAATTGGCGCATAAATAGTCGTCGTTGGTTTGTTCTCTTCGGAATCATCTTATTATTTTCGTAATAAATTAAATAGGACGCGAGTGAGCTAATATCCTGCATATTGTAGAACAGAGCTACCGGCCATCTCAGAGTACGACGTTGCGTAGTGTATCGAGTGCACATTTGGTCCATAGTATCAACGCCAGCTTTATATTTATTGTAGTATGTTATAATGACTGGTTTTTTTTACTGTCATCATTTACAGCTCTGTCGGAATGCATAGTCGACAACATAATTACGGCTTTATTTTTCTTTGGCACGTATGAGCACATCGTGACGCTTTCACTGAAAGCAAACTCAGTCGAGTATACTTCTCTCGACTTATGCGGAGCCATGACACTTGGAACATAAGATTTATTTTTTCTCAAAGTGCCAACGACAGTTAAATTCCATGAAAGCATGTGTTTGGCAAGGGGTAACGTTGTAAAAAAATTGTCCATGGTAATATTTCTACCACTGCCTCGGTACGGAGCTGCAAGCTCTTTTACGACTCGTTCTCCCTGATTTTTTTCTCGAACATCACCCTGATGATTTGACGGCCCTTGCCAGACTATATAGTGATGTCTATTTATAGAAATAACGGTTTAGGAATCGATTTCAGAGCCGTACTATTTGAAAAGCGAAGAAAAATAAGAGGTGGGCACCCGGGTACCCCAGGTGCGTAACAACGTAGGTAAAGTTGGGTGCGAACACAAGGGTTAAGGCTAGATTTTCTGGCGACGGAGTCGCACACGACGTTCGTAGGAATGTAACATGGGTAAGGGGAGTAGAGAAAAGTTTGTCTGGCAGGATATTTATGAGTTTTAAAACTGAAGGTTTAAGGTTTTCGTGTGGCAAGTCGCAGAAGAGGTTCGTGGAAAAGAAATAAGGAAAAATGTTCGCCGGGAAGAGTGTTTATAAGTGGGTAGGATGTTTGAGATTGGTTACGGTTTGGATTACTTGATATATGTGTGTAATCGGGGCATGATGCTCTGACAACTTTAGTTGGAGATTTTCCCTTAGTCTGTTTAAGGGCGGGTTGTTCCAACCTCTAGGTAAAGTGTTAGGTAGCCTACCCGGCGGGTAAACTCCTACCTAGCGGATTTCCAACTTCCAGGTAACGTTACCCAACGGGTAAATGTCTATACCTGGAAGATAGTTTATACCATCCGTAAAGTACCGAGTAGGCTGCTTAACCTTCCGGTAAGCGTGTGAAAAGCAATGGTGGGGGTCGAAACATGGTGGAACTGATCCTCTAACATAACCTAAGAAGTTGCATTGCTCCGAATCGTGTGTTGTGTTTTGAAACAGCCAACAAAAATTGAAACGACAATGAACATAGACAATTTGTACGAGAATCCGTTAATATTTAGTGATGATGATGATGATGTTGAAATCGAAGTGATATTGCGATTTCGAAAACCATACACAATACGACCACGTCCCGATTTATTTAACACTTATGACGACGAAGAATTTTTGCGACGGTTTCGATTTAGGAAAAGAACGTTCAACACCATACTCAACATGATCAAAGATAGGATTACAAACAAGACTGATAAGTAAGTAAGCACGAAATTTGATTTTGTGGATTGTAAAGTGCAATTTTTACGAGTATATATTCATTTTTCAGAAATCATAGTGTGCCACCATACCTGCAACTATTATTAACTCTCCGATATTATGCCACTGGTACATTTCATGCGGTCATCGGCGACTTGGGTGGTATCCACAAGTCTACAACTTGCAGAATAATAAAAAAAGTGACGGAAGCCATAGCATCTCTGCGACCATTTCATATTGATTTTCCAAATACATGCAATGGTCGAAAACGAATCCAATTAGATTTCTACAGAATCGCACGTTTTCCCAGAGTTATCGGTGCAATTGATTGTACACATGTCCGACTGAAATCACCAGGCATGTTACATATATTAAGAATGAATTAGTTCAAGAATATAATTCACAATAAACAGTATTTCTGATCACATGTTCATAGGAGGACAACATGCCGAGATATTCAGAAATAGGAAAGGATTTTTTTCTATCAACGTACAAGCAATTTGTGACAGCGAAATGAAATTTATGGACATTGTCGCACGATGGCCGGGTTCCTGTCATGATTCTACAATTTTTAATGCCAGTCGAGTACGGGGACGATTCCTTCACGGACAAATGGAACGTGGAGTATTGCTCGGTGACAGTGGATATGCATGTTCAAATATTATATTGACTCCATTGCTGCAAACAAATACTCGGGCGAAAGAATTGTATAATGAATCGCACATTCGCACACGAAATGTCATCGAAAGAGCTTTTGGAGTGTGGAAACGTAGATTTCCAGTTTTGGCGTTCGGATTAAGAATGCAGCCCGTATTCGCTCAAGCGGTAATAGTCGCAACAGCAGTCCTTCATAATATTGCGCTGGCTATGGCAGAACCGGAACCAGCCATTGACATGGAAATTGCAAATGCTATCGAAGTTTTGGAGCTACATGAAGAAAACCATCGGCATGCACTTGAGAATGTCAATGTGCGCTCTTCATTAATAGAAACTCATTTTTCAAGGTAACGTTTTATCTCTATTAAAAAGCAAAGTGCATTTTACATTTGTCTGATAAACATTCCTTTTGGTGTTCTTTTACAGGCTGGTTCGATAGTACTTGTGTAGCAGACAAGAAAAAACTTACACTTTACCATCGACAAAATCAAATTTGATGCTTACTTACCAGTCACTAAATATGAATGGATTTTCATAAAAGTTATCTGTGTACAAAAAAAATTGTAAAATTTCGACATTGTAATACATTTTTATTTATTGATATTGTTTTAAGCGCGTCAATTCAATGTTTTTTTGAATTTGTTTAATTTCAACGTCAAGTTGAGCTGCTAGCAAGCGAGCCTCATTTATTTTCGATTCTTGATGAAGTATCTTCATTCGCATTTTATGAATTTCTTCTTTTTTATTTGCTTCGTCGTTGCCTAGACGAGGTTCTCGGGACCTCTTTTTTATAATTGTCCGTCTTAATGCCGTCGCTGTTGGTTTTCTTAAAACACGAACACCCTTTTTAGGGATGTTCGGTTCCACATCAATCTCACTTTCCCGCGGTGCTTCAAGGTCTCCATAATCTTCTAGAAATTCGATATTTTCGAAAGCGTCACACGGAGTCAAGTCATCATGCTGAACCTAGTAAAAGTTTCTTCATTTCATTTCTACATTGATATGTTCTTTCCATTTTCAATTCTTTTATACGTACCTCCATTTCCTGATTTTCGTAACCAATACTATTCGTATTCTCATGTTCAATATCTGAAGCATTTTGTTCCCCTGTTTACATAGAACAAAACATTTCAAAATTCAAATTTTATAAAAGAAGCGATCGCTTTATAGCCTGAGAAAACCAAATAAAATTTCACTTACTCGGCACGGTATCGCTATCCCAAATAGATGGTTCTCCGTCTATTGTCGGTCCCATCATTTCAGCCACGGTTTCTTCAGATACTGACATTTTTTGTAGAAGTGGAACCCCACCGCCAGTTTTGAAACGTTCAATTTTATTATGGGCCGATTTTCGTCGAATATTCTTTTTTATGTCCTCATATTTGGTTTTCAACGATTTTTTAGAGCGAGGAGTTGCGGAACATGAATTAAACGAATCCGTAACATTATCCCAGGCTCTATCTTTCATCCGCCATGTTACAGCATCCGTTCTTTTACATTCAATGATTTCTTTGTTTTCCGATATTATTGAAATGAGCGTATTTGTTTCATCTATTGAAAAATTTGCGTTCCTTTCCCGTTGTGTTTTCGGTTTATCATCCATCTAGTTACAATACAATAAAGAAATTATAATATTTTTCATCTATGTCTGAATTATAAAAAAAAACAGTACTTGCCGTTATTCACAGAAAAATACAAAATATTTTCGTCTTTCGGATTTTCGTGTATAACTGACGCGTGAAGTTTAGATTATATCTTTGTCAAACTGATTACACTTGAACATAGTCACCAAGATTTCCGGAAGTTAGAATCGATATATATCGCTGGGTAACTAACAGTAGGATAAAGAACGGTGGAACAACGCTCACGCATTTAACTAACGGGTAAACTTTACCCGGCTGTTAGCTACCGGATACTTTACCTAGAGGTTGGAACAACCCGGCCTAATTTCTAGGAGTAAACGATATAGTAGGTTGCGTTTTAATCGACGAGTGATGGTGGGTGGCGGGTGGTAACTTTGTTGGTGAGTCACTGATTATCGAGAGTTCGAGTTGTCGACTGAAGACGTTGTCGACTTCTATTTTACCGGCTAGGACGTAACATATTATTGACTCTGATATTATGCCACTGGTACGTTTCAAGCGGTCATCGGCGATTTGGGTGGTATTCACAAGTCGACGACTTGTCGAATAATAAAAAAAGTAACTGAAGCCATAGCATCTCTGCTACCATTTCACGTTAAATTTCCAAATACTTGCAATGGTCGAAAACGCGTCCAATTAGATTTTTATCGAATGGCGCGTTTTCCAAGAGTCATGGGTGCAATTGATTGTACACATATTCGGCTCAAATCACCAGGTATGTTACATACATTAAGAATAAATTAGTTCAAGAATACGATTCAAAATAAACAATATTTCTGATCACATATGTTCATAGGAGGACAACATGCTGAGATATTCAGAAATCGAAAAGGAATATTTTCTATCAACGTTCAAGCAATTTGTAACAGTGACATGAAATTTATGGATATTGTCGCATGCTGGCCAGGTTCCTGTCACGATTTAGCAATTTTTAATGCCAGTCGAGTACGAGGGCGTTTCCTTGACGGACAAATGGAGCGTGGGGTATTGCTCGGTGACAGTGGATACGCATGTTCGAATATTCTATTGACTCCATTGCTGCAAACAAATACTCGGGGGAAAGAATTGTACAATGAATCGCACATTCGCAAACGAAACGTCATCGAAAGAACTTTTGGAGTGTGGAAACGGAGATTTCCAGTTTTAGCGTTCGGATTAAGAATGCAGCCCATATTCGCTCAAGCGGTAATAGTAGCAACAGCAGTACTTCATAATATTGCTCTGGGTATGGCAGAACCGGAACCAGCCATTGATATGGAAGTTGCAAATGCTATCGAAGTTTTGGAGCTACATGGAGAAAACAATCGCCATGCAGTTGAGCATATTAATGTGCGCTCTTCATTAATAGAAACTCATTTTTCGAGGTAACGTTTTACCTCTATTAAAAAGTAAACTGCATCCTACATTTGTCTGATAAACATTCCTTTTGGTATTTTTTTACAGGCTGGTTCGATAGTTCTTGTCTAGCAGGCAAGTAAAAACTTATACTTTACAATCTACATCAAATTTCGTGATTTCAACATCATCGTCATCATAGTCACTAAATATTAATGGATTGTCTTAAAAATTGTCTATGTACATGAAAAAACGGTAAAATTTTGATATCTTAATACATTTTTATTTATTGAAATGACTTGGTATATAGAATGTAAATATTAATAGAGTAAATTAATAATGTGATATAATACTATACAATACTAAACAATACAATACAATACAATAAATTAAATATGATAGTAAGAAAATCTTATTGTAATAGATTTTTCAGATGCCTCATTTCAATGTTTTTTTGTATTTCTTTAATTTTGACCTCAATCCGAGCAGCTATCAACCTTTTCGAATGATGCTTCGACGTTTTGAGAGTCTTCGAGAAACTCTACATCTTCGAATAAGTTCAATGGAGTCAAGTTATTATGTTCAACTGAGTACAATTTTCCTCATAGGATTTCTATGGATTCATTATGTTCTGTAGATTTTCATTTATTTCATACATACCGGCATCTCCTGATTTTGGTGATCTAACATAAGGTATATCCCCATGTTCAATCTCTGAAACGTTTTCCACCGTCAACTGCGATGTTTCAATTGTGAAATATTTCAACATTTTAATTCAATAACAAAAATGATTTCTTTGAAGCCTGAGATGAGAAATCTAAATAAAATTTCACTTACCCGGCATTTTGTCGCTGTCCCAAATAGATGGTTGCCCATCTAAAGTCGACCTCATAAGTTCGGCGATTATTTCTTCATTGACTGTTAGGGTTTGTATATCGGAAATCCCACCGCCGGTTTAAAAAATCTCCATTTTATTGTGAGCAGTCTTTTGATGGATTTTTTTTTCATATCATCATATTTAGCCCTTATTGCCTTCGCAGAGCGAGGAATTGCAGAACATGAATTAAACGCTTCGGTAACAATATTCCATGCTTCATTTTTCATCCGCCACGTTGTGGCATCGGTTTTCTTACATTCAATAATCTCTTTGTTGTTTGAAATTATTGCAATTAGCGTGTTTGTCTCCTCAACTGAAAAATTTGCGCCTCTTTCCCTTTCTGAATTATTAGCCATCTATTTACAATATAATAAAGTAATTATGACATATTTCACCTACGTCTGAATTATAAAAATTGCAATACTTGCCGTTATCTATAGAAAAAACACTTTCAATCGTCGTCAATAATGTTCAATGAAACAAAATTTTCTATTTTTTCAATATAGGTGTATATTAATATGCACAAATTTCGCTTTTGTATAAAATCTGATTACGGTTGAACATAGTCATGAATATTTCCGGAAGTTAGAATCGATATATATATATCGCTGGTTAACTAACAGTAGGATAAGGAACGGTGGAACAACGCTCACGTATTTAACTGAGGGGTAAATTTTATCCGACAGTTAGTTACCGAACACTTTACCTAGAGGTTGGAACAACCCGGCCTTAATTGTGACGGAAATAGTCGATTTCTCTACAATCAAGTGAACATCGCCCGTGACTGTGATGCCTTACCACTTACGCCTTACTTCGTGGTGACGCCATGACGCCCGTCTCGTTAGAGCATATATGTAATACTCCTATATTGCCAGTGGCCTATGCTTCCCTATAAGTGGTGAGGACGCCGATGAAGTAAGACAGAGCGAGTTACTTTTGGTCGTTCTGCGCACGCGCGACTCATTGGCGTAGTCACAAATAGATATATGTTGCTAACGAATTCAGACGACTATAGAAGGAACTTGCTTATGGCGCGAGTGGCACCAAGTGTTTTCCGCCAGAAACTGCCGGAATTTACTATTTATTTTTTCATTATTTTTTTTTTATTATTTCTTTAATTCAGGCGTACAGAGGTATTTTATATTCGATAAATATTAACAAGAAAAAATAAGAAAAATACTAGAAATTTCAATCTACTTATTCGTGCCCACTCTTAGCTAATTTTAGTTCACGCCTTGCAATTAATTTATAATAGTGTCCTATAGCGATAGTAGTTTATAAAACGTGCGTGAGCTAAAATTACTCGATGGAAACCACGCGAAGGTAGTGGACGTCTTCCATCGGGAGGGGAAGGACATAATGAAGAGCGGGAGGGTTGAGAACAGGATTGTAGCGAAATAAAAAAAGCAGATGCCTGAGAAGCATGCAAAATTAAAGGTAAATGTTCCTTTAAGTAACAATATATGAATTAGTATCTGCATGCACCCAATGATTTATGTTATCTGCAGCGTATGGACTTGAAAAGAGTTAGTAATGTACATCGCGGGAAGTATTAGTTTATATGAAAATCGTTTGTATATAATCTATTATAGTACAACATGGTCAATTATTGGATCATTATCCTCTCCAATATTTCATTAAATCTAAAAAAATGCATATTTACAGCGTGTACGCGCATGCATGCACATCACGAACAAAATCGGGGACCCCGAGGCGCGTCATTTCCTCAGTAATTTAAGACTCCAAACCCTGTCTTATATGTATGGGTGTATGCATGCGCGTTTCTTTTTACAAGTGCACCACTCATTGATGAGTAATTTTTTTAAATTTTCTATTTGGCTGGGTCGCGGTACCCTTCAGACTGCGTTTGTAATTTATTGTATCGCGGATATCTCGCGATTGCCGTTTTAAATAAATGAACAAATGCACACGGACGAAGAATTTTAAAATGTATTCCCGGTGGAGTGCACAACCTCCCGTAATAGATCAGAAGTCGAGGTGTGTTTGAAATACAGTATTACTGATCCTAGTTTCGAGGTACTTTGAAATGCCATTAACGTGGCAAGCACGATGAAATTCTGAATTGAAACATTTATACGCTGTTATTACCACGTCAAGAAATTTATCACACGGAACCTGCAAAGAGCCAAGCTCATTATTTGCATGATTTTTGTATGCTTTCCAAAAAATGAGGAGATCATTCGTTTGTTCAAAATACTGATGACCCCTCGTCAACATATCTGTACAACATTGGTAGTTGAATTTACTTGTGCATCTATAGATGAGGTACCCTGCAACGTACTTCATCGAGCATTCTTCGAGGGGATGTATCATTTCGAATTTGCTATCAATATTAAAACTTTCCCCCATCTCATCTGATTTCGCAGTCACATCGACTTCTGGTACATTTTAAAAAATGTCGATATCTCGAGTAACGTCGGACGTTTCTCGGATTCGAGTAATTTCACACTGCTCGTCCATCTCGAAAGCGAGGAATGCTATCGAATCGTCGGGTTCGCAGTTCGTTGCTGCCGGTGGTTTTATCAAATGTGCCGTCATCGCATACTGCAGATTCCGACGAAAGCACATTGCTGACGGATTATCATTATGACCGGCGCGATTCCGGATAACGGCGAAAAGATTTTCTACTGGATCTGGATTTAATCTGGAAGTGATTAAATAAAGATCCCCGCCATTCCTCATATCGTCCCACAAGCCGAGCACGCCCCTAATGATCAGTCGGAAACCCTCGAAGCACGGTGGGTTTTTTCCGACTGAAACGGTCCATTTTTCTAGCCACTTGAGGGACGTATGTAGATAATCTTCGACCTGAGGTTGCACACTCGATAACGCGCGTCTCAGCGGGTTCGGATCTGTGCAATACCGGCTATTCAAACAATCGAACAGATCATTTAATTTTTGGATGAAATTTGCGGTTGCAACACAGTCCGGATGCTGCAACTCGCCCGTGAATTTACCTACATTAATCGCGGCCGAAACCGAACGGCTAAAAACTTGAGTCGCGAGATTCACTTTCATTTTTTGAAACGAGCTCGGTTCTATGTGCAGATCTGTGAGTTTTGGGGCCGCTTTACACATCCGATGCCGTTCGACATTGCGTAGTTCGCGAATTACCTGCCACGAAACGCGATCATTATCGATTCTAAAATCTCTCGTGAGCAAATTATTGCGGACGCTTTTTATTAGATGTGGTACATCGTACCCGAAAAAGATTTTGTGCCCGGCACTTTCAATGTATGGCTTCGTCTCACTGACCCCCATGGACGCTATCGGCGTACGATTATTGGATCTCTGATCGCAAACCATATAGCGAACATTAAATCCAATTGAGAAAAGAGAATTTAAAACCATTTCTATTAGTGATTTGAAAACAACGTTTCGCACGTTTCCATGTGAAACGACGTACGACAGCAGCTGCTTCCGAGAAAATTTAAGCCCGCGAATCATGAAAACGAATGCGTAATTCGCAATTTCGTTAGTTCGACCGAGTTCGCCGAAGTCTTGAAAACCTTCGACCAAATCGTCTTTCGAATTATATTCTAAAAGCCGCTTGATCGACATTTCGTCCCACATTAGAACACACTGCGCCTCAAGTCCCGTCATTGCTTTAGCTTTCGTCGCTAATTTTGCAAAAATGCCGGGACTGATTCCAGGCGACAGATGGAGGTTGTTCACCCACGTGCGAATAGCTTTTACACATGGCAACGCAAAATTGCAATTATCTTTCAAATGAGAATATGCGTTCGGCGATTTATAATATAGCGATAAAGCAAATTGCTTTTCCTCTTCTGTAAATGGCAGTTTCTTGACGTGACACAATTGCACATTAAAGAATTTAAGCTGGCTTTCGGTTAACAATTTCGATGCCTTAGCAAATGCGACGGCCTGACTAGTATTTTTTAACGCTGCCTGCAATCGCCAAATCTTTCGATCTTGATTTTTTATTTGTTTGCGCAAAGAGATCACTAATCGTCCCAGTTTTAGTTCGACAGGGGTGCAGGATTTGCCTTTTAATTTCGCTCTATAATCCCGCTCTATAATGCTCTATTAATCCCGAGGGCGTTTTCCGGGTTACTTTTATCATCTTCTACCGTCGCGATATCTGCACCAATAGGCAGTGCACCACGCTTTATAAAAACTCTACCTTTCACACCACACGATACTTTATCAGTGTCCAAAAAATGCACGCCACAAATCCTGACATCATTCATTTGTTTCGGCGTCAGCCGTTCTAATGCAGTATTTTGGGATCGAATGATCCATTGCCGTCGACTGTTAAAAAGCCAAACAAAATCATCACTGAATAAAGGCAGAGCCACACCAAATTGCAAAAACACGATTTTTTTCTGCTAGAAGAGAAGACATGACCACGTTCATCGGCATCGCGTACAATGTTGCGAGATACACATAAAGACGACTTACGTGTTCTCCTCTCGTGGAAAACGATGAAAACTAATATTTGGATATTTCCGTTTTGTCACTGAACACCCACTGTATGCACACACATTTCCTTGCGGCATTCTAAATTTCGTTAACGTAAAAAACGCGCCAATGTAAACAAAACAGCCGCACGTGCTTGTATGCCGGCTCGAACTGGGGATTTACCAAAGAGAAAAAGAGAGACAGAGCGACAACACTGAGCGCCTCTAGCCACTGAAGAGCACACCCGAGTATCCCTGCGTAACTCGCACGGTTGTGTGAGTTCTAGAGATATTCATCTATGTATCTAACACATGTTTGCAGAGACGCCGATGACTAGTGTGTCGTTTCGCGTCTTCTTTTCACCACGTTATTAAAACTATCTTCGTTATTTACGAACCCAGCATGCGGATCTCGGCATTAAAAATCACCGGTTCTCACGATCCAATTTATCTCTGTATATTGTTTTCAATATTTTTATGCAACAATATACACCACTCACAAAAAATTTAAAATTTTGTTTTCCCTAATCAACATTGGCAATATTTGACAGCACGCTACTTTGGTTGTATTCGTCATATGGAGATGAAAATAAGCATTTTGAAGATTGATTGATCTCTTCTTTAGCATCCTTCGGCAATGTTCCGAAGGATGCGGAAGTGATGCCGCGGTTTCACTTCCGCTCATTTGATGTGCATGGAACTTTTGGAGTAGCGCGAGTTTGTTCGATTCGGTTTTCTGTTCATGAATAAGGCACAACTTGTCCCACATTTCTTTCGCATGAGTACACGATAGAACACTCACTTGTTGCGCCTCTTCCATTGCCGAGAGCATAATGTACCTCGCGGTCGCGTTATCCTTAACGAATTGTTTTCGCGCCGCCGCATTAGCTGCTTCTTCACCCGGCATTTCTCGCGAGCCGTCTACCACGTCGGCTACATCGTTCATCAAAAATAACGCTGTGATCTGCGCCTTCCACCCTTGAAAATTCGACCCATCGAAATTCTTTATCCCCTTTGCAGAGATGCCGAACGACATTGGAGATTCAATTTGTTCTCGCACTCGTTACTACGCGACACTCCGAACAGGAATTCACAATGGCCGACTTTTCCGACCGCGTGCCACCACAAGAATTTTCGAACACGATTCTCACTAAAAATTCCGACCAAAATCCTCCCACGTATGAGCCTGGGCCCATAACCTGTTACGTTTCTTTTTGGAAGAGAGAGAGATTGGTCGGATATGAATAAAGTACAGTCACAGTTGTCCAAGTTATTTCTAATGTTTTATTAAGCTCTTTTGCCATGCGGCATCGACGAGACGACGATTTGTCTTAACTTGTTTCTGATAGACGCTTGGCTCCGATCAGACGACGAATGCACAAATGAGCGCGTGCCGGCACGCTCTCGCGTGCGCGTTTCCGTTCGGGAGACGAGAGTTCCCGAACGTTGATCGGCTTTGCTCGTGCTTTCGAGCAGGCCGGCAACCTATTACCAATCAAGACGTAGGAAAGTGTGACAAAGTTGACTTTAACATCAACAAATACGTGAAGCCCACTGATTTTAATTTATCGAATAACGGAAACATGGTTTTCAAACATACAATCATGCCTAAGAAGCCCGTGCAGCGACCAGTATTTAAGATACATTTTCCTTCATACTTCAAATAGAACTCTGCAGTGTGAGCAGCGTTGGAAAAATGTTTTTGTACGTTCTGATCCGGAAATTGATTTAAAAATGTCAATGATTTGTTGCTTACAATGTAAGACCAACGAATATCTCCACCGTCAGAAGTTTTCAAAACTTCCCAATCGCCCAACGTGTTCCGAATTAATTTGATCATGTGACAAAAATCGAAATACACGTAACATGGCTCAGATGTCACTGGATTTGCAAAAAATGGTTTGAAATTGGGCCCATAGGTGAAATTACAACCTAGTTTTCGGCACATAGATAGATTTGTAGATGCGCCATCGAACGTTATTGAATAGACATCGCATTGATGTTCGTGCAAAGTTTCCAATGCTAGTTTCAATAAATCAGCGCGTTCGCGACTTCTTAATTCTCGTATTAAAAAGTAGCCTATAGCGACTTTCCAGCTTTCGTTTAAAGACACTGCCATGAAAGTAAGTGCACTTTTCGCTGTTTAAACGTTGTCATTTTCCGAGGATTTTTTGCCAGGTTCATTATCTAAGTTCCCGCAATCAACGCCGCCATGAAACTGTCCATTATGATAAATAACTTCTTCTTTGATAGACATTTCATCAATAGTAAGATTTACGACAACTTTTTTTTTGCGACGCTCGCATCTTAATAGTATCCAATGCTTCTTTCGTGAAACCTGGTGACCCATTCATTGCTCTATACCATGATCTTAGCAGACGGATAAGGCAGAAGTTTGTCCCATGTTTTTCGCACATAATTATAGGTCTTGGGTGAAGAAAAATGCAAAGTTAGAGCAAAACTCCGTAACTCTTCGGTATACTGCCCACCACCTTGACCACCACCTCGACCACCACCCAATTTTTTCGCCATTAATTGTTTTACATGCTGGGGCATCAGATTCTAAATAAATTAAAAGAGTATAATTACTTATCAAATAAAATTAAACCCTATCATACATCTGTCGTTCCTTTTCTGTCTTCCATGGCTACATTATTATACGTTATGTATAATTATTGTACGACGTGCGACGTTATTCATGATACGCGACATTATGCATGAACGATATACGAGAACGCCGGGAAAAAATTTAAATTCCCTTTTTTACTACTCTTTTTGCAATGACTGCTGGTTGAAGAAGCGATTATGAACATGTTACTGGTTACCTATATTTTTATACACCGATAGTCGCAGAAAAAGTTAAAGATTTTATCGCGATGCTATTGCAAAGAAGCACTCCAATACATTTTAAATGTTTACCATTGTTGGACTTTGCGCTAATTTCATTCATGTGTCGCCATGGAAGAAAAGTTAAGACTATTCGGCGTACGTGAGCCGATAAGTGTACACTTAAAGAATAAATATTAAATGAACCCTTAAACATTGTATTTGTTGTCGCTGGTTATACAGCTCAATTTCCTTGCAATGTACAAAATGATCTTGTTGTGAAAAGTACTTTGTACTTTTAAGAGTAATACTTCGACGAATTAGGGGTAAACGGAGGCGTGAAGAAATGAGTATTTTTAATAATTAGTTTTACAATATTTGCATTCATTTCATACAGCTAATAATACAGTTATTTCATTGTATTTTGTTTACTCAAGCAACATCGAGAAACAAAGACAGCAGACGAAGTTATTTCCATCATTGTTAGACCCCGGCGCCTTCGCGGTGACCATCACAACATTTTATTGGTTCTTCTCAAATCATTGAAACAAACAAATAATCATTAATTTAATAGTATTTATGTTGTACATAATCGAAGCTTCTTCTTACACTTGTTGTTTTTTAACGAAAACTGATGCCTTTTTCTTTTACAAATCCGCGAGAAAATGTTCTGTTTAAGATTGAATGATTGGACGGTTGAAAAGCGGCTGGAAATAAATGGTCGTGCACACGGTGGAAAGTTCAGTTAAGGAAAACTCGAGATATGAGTGCGGGATTCGCTTGTCAATTTATTTAGCTGTCAGAACTTACAAACACAATGTCAAAAGCGGGTGCACTAGCGGTATTGTGGTGTTAATAGCGGTGTATACACAGTTGGGGATCGCACACAGACTTCAACAATCTCGTTGCACGCTTCTCCAACTGCCAAAGATGGCCGAGGTTGTGGAACTTTTAGCGACACACGTGGTCTTGGCCAGGCCACGCGGTGAGATTAAACCTACAGACAGCGATGTAACTTAGCGGTTGGCTATTGCGTCTAGTACGCCAATCGCGCGGTTAATGAGTGCACTATGCACTTATTTTATCAATTTTACTAAATTTAAGCGGTGCGGGTTCTACAAAGCGGGAAATTGATCGAGATCAACGATGCGGTGTTTTGCGCAGTAGCGAAACCATAACTGATGAAGCAATCATGGCCGCTCTCGGACGCTGGCCGGCACGGGTGCTGTTGAGCATGCGCGGTACGGCGAGGCGAGAGCGCCCACGAGGTGCTGCCGCGACGCGAGCCCTTCGGGAAGCTCGACTCGCTAGTGAGACGAGACGAAATCCCGAACATTCTCCCGCCATCAGCACCGTGGTGATGATGTTATAGTTGAGGGTTGAAGTTCTCGAAGATCTATGGCGAGATCGGAAGCGGCGAGAGCTTTGCGATGGGCCGTGTGAGGGTCGTAGATGCGGTCTTCACTGTCACGATTCTGACGAGTCCATCCTGGCCGGGATGAATAGCGGTGACGCGAGCTAGCGGCCACTTACTCGGCGGGAACCTCTCGTCGGTGATAAGCACGAGAGTGCCTTCTTTGATGTCATGCTACGGGTGTCGCCATTTGGCGATCGATTGCAGTTGGTGCAGATAATGGGTGCTCCACTGGTTCCAGAAGTGTTGGAAGCGCTGTTGTAGAAGGCGCCATCGGTCGAGGTGTCCAAGCTTACGTGAGGTTAGTGAAGCCTCAGGTAGCATGGAGAGTGCAGCTCCCGTCAGGAAATGTCCCGGCGTGAGAGCTGATACGCCGTCTGGATCGTCGCTGAGCGGAACGAGCGGGCGAGAATTTAACGTTGCTTCAATTTGAGTGAGCAGCGTAGAAAGTTCTTCGAACGTCAGCACGATGTCGCCGACGGTGCGTCGAAGGTGAAACTTCAATGATTTCACCACCGCCTCCCATGTACCACCCATGTGCGGAGCAGCTGGCGGGTTAAAATCCCATCGGGTGTTGTCGGTGGATAGTTGGGCGGCGATGGCGTGATGTATTGTCGAAGCTCCTTCAAATGCGAAGTCACCTCGTTGTTTCGTTTAGGGTTTTGGATCGAGTGATAAGGATTGAATTATGATATGCTTTTTGATTGAAAACTCACGATAATTGAGCCGTGAAATGTAATGTTTTTATTGGCTCGTATGGGAAAAGCTCGAAGGCATAAAAACCCATGTTGTTGCGATTATGTTATTGTGCACATGTAAATACAGATATGATTTTACTATTAAAGGTTTTTTGCGCGCGTCATTGCAGTCTCGTGTTTAGTTTCCTCAACCTTGTTGGTTGGCTGTATTGTTTCATCAACCTGTCGGTTGGCTGTATTGTTTCATCAACCTGTCGGTTGGCTGTATTGTTTCTTCAACCTGTCGGTTGGCTGTATTTTGGTCTTTGGTAGGCCCGATTGTACGTATGTTGGTCTTACGTAGACCTTGCCGTAAGCACACGACCCCGAAGTGCGTCGTTCGGATGACGACGTGAGACTGAATTTTTGAGTGCACGCGCCTGCCCACTCGTCGATGCTAGATCTGGCATCAATGCTGACACGAGCCGACAGGACACGGAGTTTTTGAGACGTTGCAATGACGAGACGCTCGAGACGCTGCAATGACGCAATACTTCGCGCCATGATCATCCACAGAACACGTGATGCTCTTGAGAGCTTTCGCAGAACATCCTCTTGAGGGCTGAATCGGCGCCGACGAGGTTAGTGCCGCAGTCAGAGTGCAGAACGCGCGGGATTCCTCTCCTCGCTGCGAAGCGTCGATAGGTAGCGATGAAGCCGTCAGTCGAGTAGTCGCTAACGACCTCGAGATGCACGGCTGACGTGGTGAGGCACACGAAGACGCAGATCCATCCCTTTGTTGTTTTTGCTCCCCGTCCCTTCCACGTTTTGATTATTAAAGGCCCTGCGTATCCGAGGCCAGTGTGCGTGAAAGGGCGATGCGGTGAGACCCTGGCTGAGGGCAGTTGGCCCATCAATTGTTGAGCGCGGATTGCTCGCTGTCGTGCGCACTTGACACAGCGAAGAACGTGCGATTTGACTGGAGCTCGGCCTCCTAAAATCCAGAATGATTGGCGGACGTCAGACAGAGTTAACTGCGTGCCTCGGTGGAGCGTTCGGAGGTGCGAGTTGGCGATAACGAGTTCTGTCAGACGTGAGTGCGTCGGCAAAATAACGGGGTGCTTGCTCTCGGGTGAGAGCGATGAGTTTGTGAACCTGCCTCCGACCTGAATCACGCCGTCGTGATCAAGGAATGCAGTGAGACGGGAGAAGGCATGGTTTGAATTGAGGTTAGAGTGCGAGCTCAACACTCTGATCTCGTGCGCAAAGTAAAGCGCTTGCGTTGCTTTGACCCATAGAATTCTTGCGGAGTCGATTTCTTCTAGGGTGAGAATGGTGACTGGGGCTGGTCTATGTAGTTTCTTCAGTTTTGCAACCGTATTGGAGCAAATGGCGGTGATCCTGATGAGTCTCTGCAATGATGAATATCGACGAATTAAGTCCCAGTGATATTCAAGTTTGGGAGCCGCCATAAAGAGTGCGATTCCCGGACGAGCTTCGGGTACGATAAAGTCGTTAGCGGTGAGTGGTTGACGAGGCCACTTCTCTTGCGGTTCAATCATCCATGGTGGTCCCATCCACCATAGCGGATGATCTCGAAGTTGGCGGGTTGTCATGCCTCTGGAGGGCCCGTCGGCAGGATTTGCGGTGCCAGGAACGTGTCTCCATTGGGCCAGTGGGACGAGTTCTTGAATAAGCTGTACTTGGTTCCTGACGTAATCCTTTCACCTTGAGGCGGGTGCGTTGATCCACGCCAGAGTGACTTGTGAGTCCGTCCACAAGTGAGTGCGTGAAACTGGTAGCTGAAGCGTCACTTGAGTTCGTCGAATTAGTTTGGATAGTAGCAGCGCTGCGGAGAGTTCTAACCTTGGGATGGTTAGTTGTTTAAGCGGGGCGACTCGCGTTTTTGCGCAAACGATGGTTGACGAGACGCCAGTGGACGGAGAGTTGACTACGAGGTAGACAACTGCTAATTTTTTTTTCTCTTCTTGTGCACCTTGTGCTGCGGCTATCGAGCTCCTCGCTCATTTCCGCTTGTTAAACCCGTTTTCGTGTAATTTCTTTCTATTTTATTTTTATTTTATTATTTTTGGACTACTTATTCTGTCTATTCTTTCCTTTAGTCTTCTGTTTTCCTGCATATTCCTTCTTGTTTTACAGTTTTCTGCATTGATTTATTACCATCTAACACTCTCCCTTTATTAGTATTTTTTTTATTATTATTATCATTGTTATTTTTCCTTTCTTTCTAGGTCTCTTAGCCGGCCCTTCACACAGCCGTTGCCCGTCCCTGCCACTTGGAGGCGGACCTACATCTACTTCTAGCCTTCACCGGATCCTTGATCTTCTAGTTCACCCTCTTTCTAGGTGTGCCTTTCTTCTCTCGAACAGCTGTCTTGCAGATACATTAAATTTTTCGAAGAGGCTCTTGGTACGTATAAGCCCTCCGTGTTCCCTTGTCCTCCTAAGTTCCGGGTATCTTATATCTTCATATCGCTCGCAGTCCCACACCATGTGGTCGACTGTTTCTCTTTCTCCTATCCTACATACCTGGCACGTACCATCATCCGTTAAATTTCTCCGTTTCAGCGAGTCGTTTATCGGCCCATAACCCGTTAGCAGGTACACCGCATATCTACTAGGGGTGAACCAATTCTTTTCCTATTTGAATTTCACTTCTTTTATGAACCTGTATAGATCCCGGCCATGGTCGTTTCCGTCCCACCTATTCTGCCATTCGGTCGTAATTTTTCCATTAATCCGCTTTTTTTGTATTTTCAGCTCTGCATCCAGGTTCTCTGTGTTTTCCCTAGGCATGTACTCGTATTCTCTCCATCTTGTATATTCGTTTTTCCTTACCCGGTACATTAATCCTCTTTTAATAACTTCTAGGTCGAGAGGGAGACACCCGGCAATAACCTGCATTGCCACCGTCGACGTCGTCCGGCATGCCCGCGTCATGGAGAGGAGCATCGCTCTCTGCGCCGCATCCATATGTCGTCTCATGTGCACTTTATCCGCTGCCTTGTACCAGAGCACCGCACCATACGTTATTATGGGTATGCATACACTTCTATATATAGTGCACATGGTGTCCGTCCTTATCCCCCATTCGTCCTTGGCTAGCCTCCTAATGGCCATTGCGAATTTTGTCACGTTCCCTCTCTTATTCTTCACGTGTGGTATGAAGGAAAGCTTTTGATCTACCCAGATACCCAGATACTTATACTCCGTACAGTAGCGGATGGGTCTACCTTTGACTCTAAGAGTGGGGAGCCTCTGCGCGCTCAGATTTCCTTTCACGAGCATTGCTTTTGTCTTGTCCTCGGACACGGTGAGCTTCTGCTCTTCGCACCATGTTTCTACTCGAGCCAGTATTATTCCGCCCAGCCTTTCCAGCGCCGCACGTGAGTTTCCCTTTATGACCAGCAGCAGGTCGTCGGCGTACGCAATTACTTCAACGTCGTTTGCATTGAACTCGCTCGTGATGCCATTCAGAAGCGAGTCCATGCACCAACACCACGCCGCGGGTCCAATGATAGAGCCTTGTGGGCAGCCTTTTTCCATTTTTCTTTTCTCGCTGCTTATTTCATTCCGTACCAGCATCACCCTGTTGGTAAAATAGCTATCCACAACTTTTACAAGAGCGCTGCTGCACTTAGCCGCGATAAGACGGCGTTTGATTGCCGGCCACCACAGATTATCGAAGGCCCCCTGTATGTCGGTGTATATGGCCAGAACATACTTCTTTTCACTATTTGTACTTTGCCGAAGCGCGACCAGCGCGTCCTCCGTTGATCGGCCCGGTTGAAACCCGAATTGCCGGTCACTCCCTAATTTCATATTATCGTACTGGCTTTGAATTCTCCGAACAACAATCCTCTCAAAAAATTTTCCAATTGCCGGGAGAAGAGCGATCGGTCTGTATGACTCGACCCTCCTCTTATCCCGTGCCGTATCCTTCAAAATGATGCGCAGTTCCGCCTTCTTCCATATATTCGGGAATACTCCTTTGTGCATACAGTTATTATACATTTTTCTTATCGCCTCATGGTCGTGTTGCCAAATCACTTTTAAAATCTCTACCACTACTCCATCCAATCCCGGTGCCTTCCCATTCTTCGAGGCCTTGATAGCAGCAGAGATCTCTCCATTTCCAATTTCCGGCTCTAGGTTCACGCACCTGTACTCGCTGTTTTCATGTCTAATACCCCGGAGCGTTTCTGACTCGTTCCTTCGCGAGTCTTTTGGCACCATTTTCTCCAGCATCACCCTTGCCGTTTCTTTCCAGGTGGTGGTTGCCTCTCCGTTTTGAAGCAACAGCGCGCACGGGATCTCTTGTCGTTTGAGTTTGTCGCGGGTTATTTTGTAGACGATACCCCAGGGATTTTCATTTGCCTCCTTTTTGACAAAATCCTTCCAGGACTCCTGTTTAGCACGTCGTACACATGAGGTATATGCGTTCCTTAGCCGGCAAAATCTTCTTTTTAGGGCCTCAACGTCCCCTCTGCTCACCCGTCTTGCTCTCGCTAAGTTATTTCTTGCTCTTTTGACGCTTGCCCTCTGCCGCTGTAGTTCGCTCGTCCACCACGGTATGGCTTTCGTAGTTATCTTCCGCTCCCTCAGCGTTTCACCGCAAACTGCTGCTACGACCCCACCAAAGGTTCGCACCGCTTCATCTGGCTCGTTTGTTTCTATTCGCTGTCTATTGGCCTCGGTCATATACTCGTCATACTTGGCCAAGAATCTCTCCCAGTCCGCTCCTTTAAGCTTAAACCCGGTCCTTGGTACGCGGTGCGTCGCAGGTTCTCTTTGACCTTGTATATCCGTAACAATTAAATTGTGGTCACTGGCACTACACGCCGATATTACCCTCCAGTCGTGAACGGCTCCCCCAAGGCCCGCAGTGACCAGCGTTACATCTATATTCGATTCTCCATGCACGGAGGAGTAGGTATAGTGGGTCACCTGTTTGTTGACCACTAAAAGCTCTTCTTCAGTGAGGAAATCTTCCAACGCTCCACCACGGGAATCCCAGCTCCCTGAGAACCACATCGGCGATCGAGCATTTGCGTCAGCTGCGACCAGTATCTTTGCTCCCGCATTTTGGTTCCTTATTTTTCTTAACAATGCGCCCAGGGTTCGCAGATGTCTCTCAATCGGGTGCGAGTGTTGGCAGTACACGCGGATAACGTAGAGCATTGCCACACCATCAGTTGCACTCACGCAAATCACGTGGTCCGAGTCCTCAGTATTGACATGGAATACTTCGAGCCGAGGGTTTGCTACCAGGATGGCCACCCAAGGTGTCTCTGTGGACGGCTGAATCAGCCGGTTCCCCGGGCTGTTATAGCCGACGACTCGCCCCTTATATGTATAGGGCTCCTGTATGCAAAGAATGTCGATTCTTTCATCCCTCACCATCACTCGAGTTTCTCCAGCCGCTGCTGCTAACCTCGCCGTGTTTATCTGCCCAATTCTTAGATCCATTGTGTTCTAGCGCGAAGCAGCTCCACCTGACGCTGATACTCCGGGCACTTACGGTCTGTTGAAGGATGATTCGTCACTGGCCGTCTTGCCTTTTTACAATTTATGCAGCATGGCTCGTCCTTCTTTGGACAGTCCTTACGAAGGTGGCCCTCCCCACCACAGTTTTCGCATTTTTGTTCCGATGCACTGCAATCCTTGGCTATGTGCCCGTATCCAGTGCACTTATAACATCTGGTGACATTAACAAAGTCGCTTACTCTGTACGACCGCCAGAGCATGAACACTCGTCCTTTCTCAGTAAGCCTCTTATGGTCAGCGCACGGCATCTCCACTACCCAGTTCAGATTGCCATTCCGGTTCTTAAAACTATGTCGGAAGACAATGCCTCCGGCAATTTCACTCGATCCCCCGGCTGCTGAGTCGCAATTCTTTCTTACGAGGTCGTCTTTGAGATCCTCACTTTTTAGGTCCTTTTCGACGTCATAAATTATGATCGTAGGGTTCAATTTCTTGGGGGTTTCCGTACGAAGGCCAGCCTCTCGGAAATCTGTCTCTTTGATCAACATGAGATCAATCTGTCCATCGACCTCGATCGCCACCCCTTTCTGCCTAGTTGGGCGAATGTTTCGCACTTTCAGCCTCGGTTGTACGTCCTTTAGAGCCGTCATGGCTGCGCCTTTAATTTCTTCTGATGTTCTAGGGTCATCGCTGTTCACCGGTTTGAGAAGGATGACTTCGGACTTTGGCCTTGGTCGGGGCAGACGCGCGAGAGCCGTTGGTCCACGGCCACCCGGAGCCCCTAGCGCACCAGGAACTCCGGCCTGTCCACGGCCCACCATCTGGGCGAAGGTGAGTTTTGGGCCCAACCCGCTCGTACCTGTTTCTCGCGCCTTTTCTTTTCCCCTTTCACTTTCCAGTTCTGTCTTGACTGCTTCCGTCCGTACTACCTGCTCATAAAGCGCCGACTCAAGAGCGGACCACTTACTGAGAGTCACTTTGATCGCTGCCTTCGTAATCTTATTGTTCTCGTTAAAGAGAAACGCCTCAAGCTCTTCCCGGCGTTTCTTAATCTCCGTCATGACGGGAGCAGTCGAATCCCGGCCATCCTCTTCCAAGTCTTGTTGTTGGGTTTTCCTCTTCCTTTTATTTTTTGCTCCCATCAGCACTCTTCCTGTGCAAGACGATGACTCCGACGGTGCTCTGCTGCGGCCATCCAGACTTTGCACGTCACTTTGGATTGACGTGTCCATTTTATGTTCGAAGAAATCTCCGATACTTTCTCTTTCCGTCCGCTCTAGCATCTCCACCGGTTCAACACCAGGTGCCCCTACCCCTGCACTTCCTTCTGCCACTTGGTTATGCTCCTTAGGAGTGTCTTTTTTGTTATCGTTATTTTGTTTTGGTTTTTGTTTTTGTTTTAGTTTTTCTGATTGCATATTGAGTCCCACGAGATTGGTCGGAAGGTAGGTCAACCCGGGCAGAGCCGCCTTACCCGGGCAAGCCTGATTACTCTGGGGGGTCGGCAGGTACCCCAGAGGGATCGTGTGAAACCGTCATATTTAACGTCCCACGGCCATTCACCCCTTGGCACGATGCCTTACACCGTGGGT
The DNA here is from genome assembly GCA_946811545.1 of Netelia fuscicornis. Taxonomy (NCBI): domain Eukaryota; kingdom Metazoa; phylum Arthropoda; class Insecta; order Hymenoptera; family Ichneumonidae; genus Netelia; species Netelia fuscicornis. The sequence continues at coordinate 29,010,064 of OX328015.1, forward strand.
TGGGACGTAGTAGATAGGGACAGAGGGAATCTCGTTAATCCATTCATGCGCGTCACTAATTAGATGACGAGGCATTTGGCTAACACGTTAGCGGAGCACGCGAAAGAAGACTTGCTCCTTTCACGCACCTCATCGCTTTATTCCGAGGATATACCCCCTCGTAGGGTTTAAAACTTAACAGGTGTGTTCTAGCGGGATAATCCCCGCCATCGTCACAGCGAGCTTGGAAAAAATTAGCCGAGCAGAGTCCACCCGTGGGTGATTTACGTATCTTAGCCACTCGCCGTAGCTAAGTGTTTCCAGGGAAAACCGCGTGGAGGTGTACGCCCGAGAGCGTGTACGAGTACCCGCCCTCGGCTCTGCCGCCATGGCCATTCCGGCCTCTGATGGTCGAGCGCGGCGCCTTATGACTCGCACCGTCGGTAGCAATAACTCTCCGAACGGGCTATTCGTATGTTTCATACATTCGTCAGACGACACATAACACAAAGTAGAAAACGAAGATAAATAAATAGAATAAATAAAATAAATAAATAAATAAAACTGGGTAGGACGGACAAACGTTCACTCATTCGCGTCGTTCTCGTCAACGGATTCGGCGTCGAACCGGTGTTATTGTTCGTTATCGTAGTCGAGGAATGATATCGCCATTTCCGTTGACGATCTAAGCGTCATTAGCGTAATCGTCTTCATGTCGGATTTTCCTATATCCAACTTCCGCAGGGCTCTCACTGTAGCCTTCGGCAGCACTCCTCTACTGCCCACCACGATTGGCAATACTTCGCTCTTGGCGCAACCCAGGGTTACCGCCACCAGCCCTGCAGTTATTTTGTATTTGTTCGTCTTCTCTTGTGCCGCGTCTGCCAGGTACGATCGGTTCTCATATCGTACCGTCACATCGACAACGAGGGCCTCGTCTCCTTTCTTCACCACTAGGTCCGGCTTTTTGAGCTCTCCAAACTCATTAATTGATGGTTCGACTATAACTGTGTGGTGCCTACCTACTTTTTCCGCAATAAAATCCCGTATCTCGTTGTGCCGGCTAATTCTCTCCGGTTTGGTGTGTATGCAGAGTCCTAGAATGTGCCCTAGGGTCTCCGCCTGCCGGTGGCACCGTCGACAGTTGACGTCGACGTTTGCGTTCGTTCTGCTCAGTACCACCCTCGTTCCGAACGTATTTGTTCTGAGGCGTAGCGCTGTTAGATACCTCGTACCTTTTAGGATTGTTGGGTCCCGCAACCAACTGTTCCCGATTTTATCACCTCGGTAATCCGAGACACCATGGCCTTGCGATGCTAGCTCCTGCCAAGATTGGCCCTCTCTGTTTTTCGTCACTGTCTTCACATGCTCGTACTCGAGCATCGTCGTCGGTTTTTCAATACGTAACGCCGCCGCGCTACGATCGAGCCTTTTATGAGTAGCTCCGTTCTCTCCCATTGCCCTCAAAATGGGATCGTCTGATTCGGCGGCCTTAATCCCGCCTCTCAGCGTTGCGAGTTGCACTGCTCTTTGGATTCTTATCAGGCCCAATCCACCATCTCTTTTCGGCGTATAGAAGAAGCCGGTTGCCACTGACAGTGGGAGGTGCAAAATATTTTTGATGATCGTCCGCAGATTTTGATCGAGCATCTTTAATGTTCCATCGGACGGCGGGCTTGCTGCCAACTCATACATATAATGCGGCAAAATGTAGGTCGTGATAAGTTCGAGCTTCTGGTGTGGCTTCAACCGCAATCTCTTAACATTGCCAACTGTAGCCAAAATAGTTGGTACCTCTCTTCCTCTTTGCAATCCACTCCACGGACTGAATCTAGCACCCAGGTATGTTATAAGGTCGTCTGCGCCACTGGGCGGAATACGCTCGCCTCGCACCGTGAGCGTCGGGTCACGAGTGTACCACGTCTTTCGACGAGGGACTATTTCAAAAGCCGTGCATTTTGACGCTGCTAAACTCATTCCTAGCCCCCGCAGATATCTATCGAGTTTCGAAATCTGCTCTTGGGCCGCCTCTCTATCCTTTCCGATGAGAACGATATCGTCAGCAAAGGCCATAATTGCTAGATTATCGGCCCCAATCGAAACTCCTTTATTCTCCTGTTCAATACAGCTTATAATTGGATCCATGACCATATTGAACAGCAACGGCGACAATGGGTCACCCTGCTTGACGCCTCTCTTTAACTCAATATTGATCGTCTCACCAGCCCTCCCCTTTACTGAGGTTTTGCATCCTATATACATGCTCTGGATGAGCTGTATAATGTGCTCGGGCACTCCCTGCCTTCTTAGCCCTGGTGTGATGCTCTGGTGAGGGACGGTGTCAAAAGCCTTGGATACGTCCGCAACCATGACCACACCTCCTTCTTGCCATTTCATCTTCGTGATCGCTTCAGCAAGGATTGTCGTGTTCGCTCGGCAGCCGTCTTCAGCCGTAAAACCTTTCTGCCGAATAGATTGCTTTACGAATGTCCTAAGCCGTTGGTCCAGCATTGCTGAAAATGTGCGACACAATAGCGAGCCCACCGTGATGGGCCGCCAGTTCTTCACATCTGTGTGGTCCTTTCCCTGTTTCGGTATTAGGGTGGTTCGATTCTCGTTCCAAATTTTTGGGAAGATCCCGTGCAAAATCAGTATATTAAATAACATAGCTAAGAGTTCCGCCACCCCGGATCTTGCTATGTGCGCCTTACGGACTCCATCCAGTCCCGGCGCTGATCTGCTTTTGATCTTTCCAATTCTCGTTTTTATTTCTAATGCCGTTATGGGTCGCCACACGTCTCCGATTCCATGTGGCCGATTAGGTATCCCCTCGTAAGATATGCTTGCGGGCCCCTCTTGACCCCATAAAGCATTATAAAAATTCCTTATATCCTCTACTGGCGGAGGATCTTTTCTCATCTGGACGAATGAGAAATCGCCCGACATGGCTATTTCTGCCAGCCGTTTCGGGCACTTCTTGAAGAGTTCCTGACATCTTGCGAACTCTTGTTTCCTTCTCTGATTACCGTTAACCGGTCTTTGTTCGGCTGGTACATACCTAGTCCTCCCTCGCCGCTTACGCTTCTGCGGCCCCCTTTCCTGCTGGTTATCAGCCTGCCTATGCGCAACTCTTCCTTCTACCCCCAGAAGAGGTATGAAGGTGTCGGTTATAAAACCATTTATCAATTGCGGTAGCGGACCGCCTTCCCGATTTTCTTGCCACAATGTAATGAGATCGGCGGCCGCGGCACTAAAACGACTCTCGGTCGGGACTCGTGCTGAGAGTATTGCGTTCTTCATCGCAATCTCCCATTCTGAGTGGGTCTGGTCAGCCTCGCCCCGCTCAAATTCATTGGCGCCACCATTCGCCTATTCCGCACTTAAAAATTCGTCGTCATCGCTCGCACCAGGAGCGATGATCGACTCGTCATCTGAGTCGGGTGCCACTTCCTCCTGCTCAGCCTGCTCAACCTCTTCGTCTTCGCTACTTCCAGACGATTAAAAAAATATATATTGTGACGAGGCGGTACTCTCCTCGCAGATCGCGCTCGCGAAGAATATTCGTGAGGGAATAAGAGCAGGGAAGAAAAGCAGAGTCGCGACGCCTCGCTCCCGTGAAAATAAAAGAGATAAAAGGACACACTCTGTCGGCGAGGCTTCCTTTATTTACAGAGAGCGGTCGCCAACCGTCAGCAGCAACGACGAGAGCAAGCGACGCTGTGCGAAGGCAGAAGGAGCGAGAGGGATGGCTGTGCCGGCGATCGAGGAGCGATCGCCGCGAGACCCCCACCTTCACCGGCAGAGGAACAAGGGAGCGAGGAGAACGCACGAGCCTGTGGACACCGGCAGAGAATTAGTTTAAGGAGACAGTTAGAATTTGATTGCGAGAGAGTAGAGTTACGGATCGGCGAGCGTAGAAGTACGAAGAGTAAAATAAGTAATAAGTTAGTAAGGATTAGAATAGCGAAAGATTGCAAGAGTGAAGTGGGCGAGTACGAGATCGGAAAGTTGTAAAATAGTAGTACGAAAGTAGTGAGGAGAGGAGACGTGGAAAGACCGAGAGCGATACGTGTTTGGGAGAGAGAGAGACGGAAGACCGGCTGACGTGTGAGAGCGAGAGAGAAGGACGACGCGAGAGAACCGCCGCGCGACGAGCGAGAGAGAAAGCCCGGCGAAGATACAAGGTAGGTGCACGCAGTGCAACTTTTATTTCGACGGTACGACCCTCCGGATCGTCGTGCATGAGGCGGTAGAGAGTGTCTGTCTCGTACTCCTCGTAGACTCGAGTCAAAAGCTGTGCCTTTTCGGCGTCTCCGGAAAGCCGCCATGTTTTGCCGCGACGTACTCTCCGGGTTGAAATAGAGTTAATCAAAATTTGTATAGAATGGCACAATAATAAATGTTCGTTTCTCGTTGTAAGCAGCCGTGCTCACTCGTTATTGCGTTTAACATTAAAGTAATCGTTGATTGCCCCCGAATTCCCCCCTTCCTTCCCCGAGTTCAGCCGAGGCGAGCTGAGAGTTCGATAAACCCTTGGTATTTCGGGCCGAAAGAAATACCTGGCGCCCTAAACGGTAAGAATTTAGACAAAGGTGAATGGAAGACAAAAAAAATAACGGGCGTCATAAAAGATTTTGTACTGGTAGCTTGCTGCCTGTTTGGACAAAATTTTCAGACAGCGAGCTCGTCACAACATATACAAAAATTATATAAGAAAAATAACGGTAAAACTCATCGTTCGTAGCGACAAGAATCAGAACCACGAACACCTCGAACCCCTTTCCACCTTTAGAGTTTAAGGAAATTCAAACTTTTAGTTTACCTTTAGTTAGTACAGCGTGTAATTTAGTATAATCCAATATTCAGAATAAATTTTGTTTTAATTAAATAGATTAAGTGCATAAATAACCAACGTCCACAGACGAATAATTACACTTACGATTCCGCACTTGAGATAAGGATTTAAGATAACTCATATATAATAATAAGTACATTTTAAGAACTTCCATGTAACAATATCATATAATCCAAATAGACCTTAAGACGACAAGTGAACACATGCAACCGAAATCCAAATTTCAGTATGCTCGATTTCATATCGGAGCGTGGACGCTCCCTCTTTTTCCAAGGGGGGTAGTGTTACGTACTGGCCGACATTCAAGGCCCAGTCAATTTTCAAAACTTACTAATGACCAAGCGTCGGTGGCATAAGGCATCTTCTCACTTTGGAAATTTAAAAAAATCGATTTTTTTTTTTTTTTTAATTTTGAAAGTACATATCTTCAAAAATGTCATCTCGAAATTTCATAAAGATCGGACGAGTCTAACTACATTTTTTGGCGACCGTTAGGTGACTACCTGAGAGTACCCACAGCATACGTATTGTTCAGACTCATGGTGCAAGTACAAGAAAGCAGTGAAAAACAATCAGATAGCAACTTTTAAACATCCTCCTGCTCTAGCTGATGATGTTCAAGAGGTTTTGAAACCGATCTATGAAGAACTGACGAAGGACGAGTTACTGGAACGATGCCTCGGAGGAAATACCCAAAATAACAACGAGTGTTTCAACAGCTGTGTCTGGGCAATGGCGCCGAAACACGTTTTTACGGGAAGAAAAACCGTGGAAATTGCTTGCCAAACAGCGGCATGCATTTATAACGAAGGGCTACAACCTGTTTTAAAAATTTTGGAGGTGATGGGTGTCAAACTAGGCCCTATCGCCGTTCAATACGCCGAGAAACGCGACAGTGATCGCGTACGCGTAGGGAACCGCCGCAGCTCTAACGCTTCAAAAGAGACTAGGTCGAGACGAAGGGAAGCTATTTTGGACGAACACACCTTCTACGAAGAATCGGAAGGTCCATTGTATGGAGCAGGCATCGCTGATTAACCCGAGGTAAGGTTTTTTCATGATTTTTCTGCAACCAAAACTTTAAACGCAGTTATCTCAAAACAAGGTTTTTCGGTGCTTTGTTGATGAAATTTCGGAAACTATCCGGCCGATTGTCATGAAATTTGAATGACATATGCTTCATAGTTATGGCTATAGCGCATATCATCAGATTTTTGAAATTTTGATTTTAAGAATTTTTTTTTTTCCAAAAACTGCAAAAAAATCGTGGTTTTTTTTTACTTTTTCGAAAAACGTGCGCCATTTTGTTATTTTCGCGAATATCAAAAATCTGATGATATGCGCTATAGCCACTGACATACTGAATCTAAAACAGTTTTATTTTTTTGTTTCAGACGACCCGTCTCGGAGATACCATCAACAAGCCACGACCATAACATTTTTACACGGGTTTTTCGATGCTACTGATGTATTATAATTGTTTAAAAAAATTAAAAAAAAATTTTTTCATGTACTTGAAAGATGTGTTTATTACATAGGATCAGTTTTATCCCATAATTTTAAGCAAAAATCCTCGAAAAAAAATCGCAAAAACAGCCTATTTTTGAGGCGCTTAAAGTGAGAAGATGCCATATGTTCTGTAGTCGGTAAAAGGGCGCTCTGTGTAGTTACCCGTAGTATCGACATATCATATATATCCTTTTAGTAAGTAAATAGTACCACCTAACCTAGCACGAAGAGATGGTAGGGAAAACCCAGCCTATCACAAGAACTTTCCGAGCCTCTCCTAAGGGAAAACCAAAACTCCAGCTTAAACAAAACCCCTTCCACCCAAAACTGGAGCACCTATAAAAAGGATGCGCTGACCCAAATTCTTGGCCTTATTACGCAAATCAAGTTCTCAGTGAGTTATCAGTTACGACAAATTGTGTAAAACATCTCGCACGACGTTCGGTCCATCTAAACCGACCGAAATCAAGTATAAATCTCTATCATATATTCAGTACGAATAAACTCAACAACTTACAATTATTCATCTAGGCCAAGCAATAGAGCTCTAAAATCACCAGTTTTTGACAAAAATAGCACCCGATAACGGCGAGTGCCACCAGACGCGGAACAGCCTACCGATCATAACTGACCACTTTTCGACTCCTGATTCCCATTTTATTTTTTGTTATTAACAAATTAGTAAAAAAAAACACATTTTTTTCGTTTTTTTGCTTATAAAACACAAAATAATGAAGGAATCTGTTTGGTCTCAATGGACTAATTGTAGGTAATTGAAATACGCATAAAATGAGCGCTGAAAGAAGCCAATCGGTCAATAATTAAGGGAGATACACTGACAGAACCGAGAAAAAAAAACGCTTTTTTCAAAATTATATAACTCCGCCATTTTTAAAGTTGTAGGCAAGGCTCTGCGCGAGATAATAGGTATAGATGCCTACTTTTTGTGTGCGAAATCTGGGTGCTGTTGGATAATTAGTTTTTGCGTTATTTCAATGAACATTTAAATATGCCACATTTTGCGGAGAGGCTCGATGCTCTGGAGGTCGCCTGATTTAAGTTTAACAAGCGGCTTTTGAAACTAGAACTGTTGACCTACAAATCGCCAATTTTAGATTTTCGTTTAATTGCGTTTAAGTAGGTGAAAATCTCGCCTAAACATGACCAAAAACGCCCGAGCGCGCGAAAGTGGTCGAGTAGTGGGGGTAGATCGGCAGCCGCGGGGAAGCCGCATATACAGGGTGTCCCATTTTAGACAATCCACGCAAATATCTTCGAAATTTGGCAACTTACAAAAAAGTGTTTCAGACAAGATTTGTCAGATGTGAAGGGGGACATCTGATGGTCACTCCGAAATTGACCTTGGGATTGACCTTGAAGGTTTTATCAAGGTCAAATCCACTTTTTGAACGGAAACGCCTATTTTCGACTCCGCCATTCGATAGAGCAGGAAATTTTACATAGAAATATGTACTAAGTTAATTTTTTTTCATAGAGGTCATCGGGGTCAAAATGACTAAAAATCGATTTAAGCACACAGACAATAATTTGGGCTGTAAAATCATAATAACGAAGGGACAAATTGACAGTTTTCCACGGTTTTAGAAAATTAAATGTCAATTTGAAAGTCGATTCAAGATTGAAGTTGTTGTGTACCAAATCATTGTTCTCATATCGAAACACATCTAACATTTCACCGCCGGCATTAGCATTACCCGATACTCACCACGAGGAGGTTGCTCGGTCGGATTTTGAGTATCGCGTAGCCCTGGAAAGGGCTGATTTCTTGTAAACTGTTAATTCACCAGATGCTCAAATGTTGCCCCCTTCACTTGTCGGCAGAGTTCGATTCGCCGATGGAAATTTCTTATGGTATTCAATAATACTTCACGTGGGATGTTTAGGCACGTCGTCCTAATTCGCTCAACCATATTTTCCCTTGTCGTAGGTCTTGTGCGGTAAACTGCATCTCGTAAATAACCCCACAAATAGAGAACGAGATCGTGTACCAAATCAACTGACAGTTGGTTACACGCAAGCGATTTTATCGCTGTGCGTCGTACTTTTGGCTCTTACCAGAAGTACGAATTTCGTTTGACGAAGGAAAATGGTATTATTGGACGACCGACGGTGGAGTTTGACTCCAATAGCGCGTGCCAGACAAGAAAATGTACGTAAACGATTACATATTTTACAGGTAAGCGCTCATCGTCTTGGAGTTCATCGACGTCAGAGAGTTCGGCTAGAGGATCGTTGTCTTACGAGCCGATTCGGCAGCGGTCAAGACGCTCTCAGTCTCGAAGACGCTCTCAAACTCGACGTTCAACAACTCGATCTAGATCGAGACGCTCACCGTCTAGAAGCCGCTCAATCGAGGCCTTTTCTGAGGACGTGCTGGACTGTGGCTCACCACATAGATATGAGAATACTGAGACGATACCGTCCGAAGTCAGTTCCGTAGATATTCTTGCACACGAGAACGTAAACGTGACTGAGAAGACCGACGAACCGTCGTCGGAGATTTCGGAACACGAAATTGAGCTGCAGCAAGAGGTCTTGGAAGTCCGTGGACCGCGACTCGAATCGGAGACGTTACCCGGTGCTGCCATTCATGAAGACATAGCTCTCCGTTGGTCAAAGATTGTGGAAAAAGGACTTCCTGAAGACAAAGTGAAGTCGTATCGTTGAGAAGCAAGAACGGATTGCGGCGTGTCTTGCAGTAGTCGGTAAAGCAATTACAACTGCTTTAAAAATCGAAAATCCAGAAAAGATGGGATTACTTGAAAAACTGAGTGATGGAAGTAGACTCCACACATCAATTTACCGAGAAGAGTCCCTGGCGAGGAAAGGGCTTATTCTAGCCAACCTTAACTCGTCATTGAAGACCACGTTGGCGAACACATCGGTAAATGAATGGTTGTTTGGGGAAGATTTGGATGAAAAATTGAAAATCGCAAGAAACCTAGAGAAAACATCGAACGATCTCAAACCACCAGCGAGACCTGTACAGCAGGCGACAGCCCAACAGAGCACAAAAAACTCGAAGGGCCCGTCTCGACAATTTCCGTACAAAAATCGATTAAGGATGTCGGGCGGGCGTCGGCAGTACAACAACAACCACAACAACAGGGAGAATTACATCAGAGTTCAGATCAACAACGCGGACTCGAAGAAGACGCGGGATCGTCAAGAATCGTTCCGATCCTTCAGGAAACGTCGATAAACTAGATAGAAAATGTACGTAAACCAGCAGGTCGACTGGCTTTATTTGTTGGCGCATGGTCAAAAGTGACTAATGATCCGGTAATATTGGAATGGGTGCGTGGTTATAAGATACCATTTTCATCGTATCCATTTCAAGATTGTTCCCCGTTAGAGCATACGTGGACAGATCAGGAGCACTCACTAATTATCAGTCAGATTAATAAGCTAATTTCTAAAGGCGCCATTGAAAAATGCTCATGGTCTAAGGGTCAATTTTTATCAAATATCTTCTTAGTTCCGAAACCAGATAAGACGTATCAATTGATATTGAATCTTAAAAAACTTAATGAGTTTATTACCGCGGAACATTTTAAAATTGAAGACTGGAAAGTAGCAAAAAGATTGATTAGATCGCAGGATTTTTATGGCTACATTAGATCTAAAGGACGCTTATTATCTCGTTTCAATAGAAAAACAGAGTAGAAAATGGTTGAGATTTTTGTATAAGGGTCAGTTGTATGAGTTCACGTGTCTGCCGTTCAGTCTCAACGTTGCACCTTATGTTTTCACGAAATTATTGAAACCGATAGCGGCAGATCTGAGAAAGAGCGGCCTAGCTTCCGTTTTCTATCTCGGCGACATTCTTGTCATCGGTAGATCGCATGAGAGTTGCGTTCGTAATGTTCAGAGAACAACTGCGCTGTTGCAAGAGCTAGATTTTGTTATAAATGACGAAAAAAGTCTCAGGGTACCTACACAACGGTGCAAATACTTGGGGTTGATATTTGATGCCAACAAAATGAGTAGAGAATTACCAGAGAATAAAATTCAAAAAAACCCTCGAATTAGTGGGTAAATTCAGGAAACTTAACCATTGCACAATAAGAGAATTTGCAGGCCTCGTCGCGTACGGGCTGGGGCATTGTTTGTAAAAATCGTAGAGATCACGGGTTTTGGAACAAAGATGATTTAGCGCTACACATAAACGAATTGGAATTAAAAGCGGCCTCCTTTGGGTTAAAATGTTTTGGAAAAAATATACGACATACTAACGTTTTATTACGCATAGATAATACGACCGCAATTGCATATATAAACCGAATGAGGGACAGTCAATATGAGAGGCTCAGCTCCCTGGCCAGAGGAATTTGGCAGTGGTGTGAGAGAAGAGATATATGGATCTCGACGTCGTATATTCGATCCTGTGAGAATATAGAGGCCGATCAGGAATCGCGAAGATTACAGCCTAAGACAGAGTTTGAGCTCTCGGATAAAGCATTTCATATAATAGTAAAAACCTTTGGCAGACCAGAAATTGATTTATTCGCGTCGCGGGCTAATAAGAAATGCAGTGAGTATGTTTCTTGGAGAAGAGACCCCGAATCCGTGGCAATCGATGCTTTCACGATCGAGTGGAAACGTTGGTTTTTCTATGCTTTTCCCCCTTCTCTGTTATTTTGAGATCGCTCAAAAAGATCGAGAGTAAGAAATCTTGCGGGATAATAGTCGTCCCATACTGGGAAGCTCAACCGTGGTTTCCCTTATTTTTATCTTTACTTGATACGGAACCCATTATTTTCAAACCAAATGTTAATTTGATTCAATCCTCTTGCAGGGAGGTATACCCTCTGTGGCGCCGCCTTACGCTGGTGGCCGCCAGATTATCCGGGAAGCGTTCATCAGAAGGGGGATTCCAGTGGAATCAGTGGATATTGCAATAGCATCTTTATCAAAGTCATCGGTTCGTCAGTATGATTGCGGTTGGAAAAAATGGTGGCTTTTTTGTTCTGGCAAGAAACTCGACCCGTTTAGCAGCTCCGAACAGGAAGTTCTATTGTTTCTCACGGAAGAATTCGAAAGAGGAGCTTCATACAATTCGCTAAACGGTTACAGATGCGCGATTTCGCTAATTATGGGACATGAGTTGGGAAAAAACGATAACATCCAACGTTTCTTTCGAGGCGTAGCAAAGTTGAGACCGGCGGCCCCCAGATACGATTCGACCTGGGATCCCAGGGTGGTTTTAAGATATTTATCGACTTTTTATCCAAACGAAGATATCAATTTAGAAAGTTTAACATTAAAACTAGTGACATTGTTGGCAATAGCTACGGGGCATCGAATGCAAACTCTGTCTCTTATTGATACGAGAAATATTTATCAAGTAACCGAAAAGGTATTGGAGATTAAAATCCCCGATTTAATTAAAACTTCAAGTCCTAAGAAAGGACAACCGGTTCTACGGTTACCGTTTTTCACTGAAGAAAAATAGATTTACGTGGCCTCAGTACTGTTGGAGTATTTAGGAAGAACCAAAGATTTGCGAGGTTCAGAGGTTAAATTGTTTATTTCTTTTAAAAAACCGTATAAAATCGTAGGGACACAGGTTAAAAGTGGCATTGATACTAACGTGTTCTCGGCGTATAGCACTCGTCTCGCGGCAACGTAAGCGGCAAAACGTCAGGGAGTTAGTATTGACGTAATCAGAAAGACGGCCGCTTATCAAAAAACTCAGAGACGTTTGCTCGTTTTTATGATTGCTGTGTTCCCGCGGAAAACAACAAATTTGCAGAAGCGGTAATTGGAAACCTAAGTAAAGATTAATGGATTAAGATTTCGAATATGGCAATATAGGTCATTTCGAGATAGACCTTTTATTTTTCATGGCTAAAGCTAACAGCATTGTAATTTTCTAATAAAATTGAAACAGAAAAGGCGTACTATAAATGTACCTGCCGTAACTATCTTTAAACAACTACATATATGATCTCGAGGAAGAGGCGCAAAATACAATTGACGATTAAACGAACTTACCTAAGTGAAGTTCAATCGTGATTGTATGAAGCGCCTCTTCCGAAGAGATCAGTCCCTCCCGCCCTTGCATCTCTAATGAGATACCCATTTGTTAAGTCACGGCAGTGGCTTTGAAAAAATGAAGATCGAGATAAACGAGAGTCGGGCATGGCGAACGTAGGCGCATACGAGGGACGGCGTAATAAAAATTGTTAAGCTTTAAAATTTGTGGTGACACCTGTGGGAAGTGGGGGTACTACATATATGATCTCTTCGGAAGAGGCGCTTCATACAATCACGATTGAACTTCACTTAGGTACGTTCGTTTAATCGTCAATTATATTAGTGTCGATAGATGTGTTTATAGCCACGAAATAGAAGGGATTATGAGTCGTAACACCACTTGCTAGTTTCATTTTCGCGATTTTGATAGTTTCCACTCCTTGTAATGAAACGTGTCCGATTTGATTTCGTTTATTTCGATGTCCGGTAAACCTCTGAGGACGATTTTTTTGCTTCGGTCCTCTTTGGTGACGTATGTATGAAAGTTAAGATTATTTATTATGAAGAATTTTTTAAGTTCTTCATGTGCTTCATAATCGAGTGGTTTTATTATTATGGATTTATTGGAGTGCGCGAGTATAGATCCTTTATACTCGTTTCTTATTTCAATGTATATTAACTTTGTATTCTCCTCAGAGAGTGATTCACAGTTTATCACCATTGGGGGGTGGTATTGTTTTGATTGTTTTGTCACTATTTTGATTTTTATTATTAGTTTGCACTTGGTTGACTGTTTTATTTATAGTTGGATATTCATCCATACTCGTTACGTCGTTGTTATCAAATTCGGCAGAGAGCGTGTCGAATCTATTTGAAGATTGGCCAGCAATCTCTTTTATTATTTTCTTATTTTTTGCATTAGGCAGTTTTTTAGGGATGCCGTGGTCCCTGTTTTTTGTGTTTTTATTTGTCATATCTGCCGGTGTGTCACTAGGCCTTTTGAGCTGGTTGATTCTTTAACCGACCACATTTTTGTTGGTATTTCATTTAAACACTTTTTTATTTTTATGTGCACTGGCTTTTTGTTTATTTGTGACACTATGTTTAGTAGTATTTTAGTTTGTAGTATAGATATATAAAGTTTTACTATTGCACTAACTTTCACTGTATAGTTTGGTTAGGCTCAATCGATAACGACTTTGCGGAACAGATCATTCCTACGACACTGCTCGCTACTCGGTGAGCCACGTCGGCTATTTAAAATTATCTCACCGCTAGTCATCACACTTTATTCGGAAATTGTCAAAGTCGTTTTTCTTAAAAACTTCTGGATATCTAGCCCAATGGCTTTAGGGCATTGTTATTCGAGGTTTCACCTTTCAACACCATAAGTGGCAAAATTAAAAAAAAATATCGCTGGTGTATTATCTCCTTGCTAGCCAACCCCTGTTTTGGTGCTAAAATTCCTGGACTAATGTAGACCGTTTGCACGTAGGAATAATTTCTAATTTATTCGTATACACGTAAGATGATAAAACAAGAAATAGTGTGCATCAAAAAACATTGGAATAATCATAATTAAACAAAAATTGTTATTTACTGTAAAATAAATTGTAACAAAAACGGCATTGCGACGCATACCGGGTACCGCTAGTGTTACGATCCGCTGAACTCTATCGAGTATGGGAATGCGTAACACGGTTCGATTTCTCTTTCCGAGGCAAGGCAATTAAGCCCTTTCCTTCAGGGACGGAAATCTCGCCTTTTCTTTACTACAAATTGTCGGAGGGGTTTTCGACTAGGTCGGCACCGTCGTTTTCGACTAGTCCGATGGTCAATCTTGACCTATACGAAAGGTTGTATGAGAAAGATTCGACTCACTCTTTCGCTGGTCGTGTAGTGCTGGTGATCTGACGAAGCTCGATGCGATGCGACGATGATTCTTGTAGTCTCGGTGAGGAGTGAAAAGAATATGGTCGACGCGAGTTCAATTATCAGACTTTTTATTTCTCACGAGCACGTTACTTTTGACTCTAAGATTACTGTACAATATGCAAGCTTAGTCTCGATGAGTTTACAACTTTTATACTCAAACGGACGACGAGCGAGAATGCTCCGCAGATTCTGTTGCGCAAAGTGGTTGCGTTGCTGGTCCCCGTTGAAATTGTAACTAACTACTTGGTGCAAAAGGTCGCCCTTTTATACTAATCTTTTGGTAGCTACTTAGGGCTAGTGCGATGAGTCACTTAGTGGAAGGGTGCTTAGGGTGAATAGATCATTGATAAAGATAGCGAACGGTGTCGTCCGCGACACGGTGTATGCGCGACAACGAGCCAATCAGAGGGCTTTTCTCGAGTTCGCGCGAGGCTCTTCTGGCTTTTGGAGGATCGGCGCGTGGAGGCAAGGTCACCTGGCAGGTGACGAATTGTGCGGTGTTGCAGAGTTGTTGGGGTTTGGCACAGAAATAGGGTATTCGTAACGCGATTGCGACGTTGCGCTAAGTTGTGCGGCATGCCAGGCAAGGCTTGAAAACGTTTAGAGATAGGTATAAAGATAACGGATTCTCAAACCGTGACACCTATCATAGGGCCTTCCCGAGTTCGCGCGTGGCTCTTCTGGGTTCAGAGGTACGGCGCGTTAAGGTGGGGTCACCTGGCGCGAGGCAGGTGACGAATTGTGCGGCGTTGCAGAGTTGTTGGGGTTTGGTACAGAAATAGGGAATTCATAACGCGATTGCGACGTTGCGCTACGTTGTGCGGTACACCATGCGAGGCTCGAAAATGTTTAGAGATAGGTATAAAGAGAAACGATTCTCAAATCGTAACACCTCCCTCCTTAAGTTGGAGCATGGCGAGTCGAAGACGGACAGCTCCTATGCGTGTCCTCACGCATGCCTATACTTCGCAAAGATTTGAAGGATTTATTATTATATGACCGCGGGGGATAATAGTGCTCTTAACGGTCCGTGTATATAAAAAAAAAAGGGTTTTTTTTCTTTTCAGGTAGCGGTGTGTAGGTTGTGGACGTGCTTGTGCTCGGTTAGACCTTCTCTCACCTTTATTGAATGATTCTAATGGTGATTATAAGCAGTGCATCGTTATACTAGAGATAGTGAATGGATCTTAAGTAGTGCATAAGAATGATTGCCATAGAGGTCTAACGGTGCGAATGAATATTCTAATTACTCCGAAAGAATTCGTCCGTTCTTTCTTCGAGCCATCGGAAGAAGTCGTCCATATCGGCGTCGGTGATTTCGCCCAGGTTCAGCTCCTGTTGAAGTCCTGGTGCCTCCGGAGTTGGAACGTTGGCCCATGGTGTAGAGGGGGTAGCTGTCCCAACGCTTCCGTATGGAGGGGGTGGCCCTCGGTTGAAGGTACCACTAGTGCCCGTTGATATTGGTGGTGGTACCTCGGGATTGGGAACTTGGTCCTCGATCGGTGGTGGCGTCTCGGAAGATCCCGGGGATTCAGTCGTTTCCATATTTTCCCCCGGGGTTGACGGTCCATCTGGAGACTGAGGCTGTGGTTCTGCCTCGTGGGTGGGCTGCACTCCCATTGGAATCACGATCCGTGGCTGGCCGCTGCGGCTGATCATCGCAGCGCGGGTCCTGTCGCCAAGCAGCAATAGCAAATCATGCAGGTCTTCCTGCTCTGTCGCCAGTCCTTGGGCTGTTGGTAGAGGTGATCCTACAACCAATGGCGTTGTCCGGCTCACTGGAAGTATTACCGGTGGTGGCATATTAATAGGCAGCACCGTGACCGTTGTGGGAGTTGCCGGGTGTGTCCTTCCTTTTATGGACACCAGCAATTCTCGTCCGATTAATATTTTGATGGTTGGGATCGTTGTTGGTAGGATCGCCTGAGTCGGGGGTGCATTCGCAGTTGTCGGCTGCGGCTGCGGCTTCGGGGACTTCGGTGGTTCTTTCTTTGGCGTGGCCGGTTTCTTCGGGCTCTTGGCCTTCGAGGGTCTTGGCTTCCGTACTCTCGGTGAAGCTGGTTTCGCCTGCTTGGCCCCTGGTGCGTCCCGATGTTCAGGGCTCTTCTCCGTTTTTGAACGCGACCGCTTCTTCGAATCTTGGCGTTGCTGGATCGGTGCTCCGGTGATTCCCGAAGATGTCGATGGTCGTTGATGGTCCATGGCTTCTCGAATGTTCTTACGTTTGTGGTTACGTCGAGAGGGTTTGTGATGGACTTTATGGGAAATGCCCCGGTATTTATACGTTTTTCCGACTGCATAATTTCGGATTAACCCCGCCCGAATTATTTTGTTGGTGCGCCCCTTGCGTTCGTCGCTGCAACTTCCTTGTTTCTAAATTTTCCCTTTTGTTGTTACCTGGTTCTATATTCTTCTTCACCTTACTTTCTCTCCCTTTTTTTTTTATTTATTATTTTTATATTATAACATATATATGTTTCTTCCATTTCTTTCTCCTTTCTTATTTTCCTGGATTACCCAGGGTGTATGCTACCGTGAATTCGCTGTGTCTGCCTCCGACAGTGGAGGCTGGTTCTAATTGGTGGTGCGGGTACAGCGATGTGGGTCCTTCTTCTAATTTTGGTGCAGATTCTGGCGTGAAGGTTTTTGCTTGTTCTCTATTTGGGTTTGCTTTCCCTATGTGTAGTAGGAGATGTGTTAGGGAACTCCATATAGCGCCCAAGAGGTGGATGGACCATCCGTAAACGTCATGCAAGGCGTACCCATGTATGATTGTATCCGCGATAAGTTTAACTCCTCTTATTATCAAAATTATAGCAAGTACTCCTGCACTTGCTGTGCCAAAACTCATAAAATTTGTCCATAGTCTCTGCCAAGTATTGTCGGTTAATTTTTGTAATGCATCTTCATCGAATAGATTCGCGATGGACATTCCTTGTTGTATTGTTGGCTCTCCGGCTAGGCCCCTTGCTTCAGCATTGAGTATTGCTGGTCGCTCTGCGGGAAACATTATATGGTCCCTTAGTTTTTCTAGATCTTGTTGGCTGTATATTCCGCTGGTGGCTAATTGTCCTGGACTAACATATTTCCAGGTGGGATGTGTGAGAGGCTTCATCTTGGCTGGTGATGGCGATTCGACGGGCATGGGGAGGAATTTGTACCAGGCATCTTCTAGCTGGTACATCGTCGGTATCATGTGGTTGCACGTTATTTGGCTGCCCGTTTGGAGTAAAATATGCGTGCGCGGTGAGAGGAAGGCCGTTTGATTCCTTCTGAATACGGGAATTTCTTGGTAACATTCCTCTGTTCGCCTAGCGCTGGTTTCTACGGGGATACATTTGATGACATCTGCAACTTCTCCTGCTATTACAGCCATATAGCCGGGTCCTTTCATTAATTGATATGCGAATTCGTCTGGAGCTTGCGTGGCTAGCGTAAGAGTGTTCTTTAATAGCTGTCTTTCGAGGTTACAGTGTTGCATCAACACCTTGTGATATAAAACATTCATTTGCGTTCGTATGTGTTTTTCTACGTAAACAAATTTCGAATTGATGTACGCGAATATATCTAGATTTTCCGTGGAAATAGGTCTGTCTGGCACTAGGTTTTCCTTATGCCCTTCGATGATGTATAGCTTGGGATGCTCTGTTTGATGCAGAGTGTATCCGCAAACGATGTGCCTCTTTCTTTTTGTTACGGCAAACGTGGCATGTGTTGTCGCAACTATATAGACAGTCTCAGTTTCTTCTTCTAAGGTGCTTTTTATTTTCTTTGCTGGACCATTGTATAGAACATCGTACCGGTCGAAGCGGCAATTTTCGTAGGGGATCGCATCCCAGTACGTATATCCTCCCTCGAGGTCTACGCAATTCCCTCCGGTAAATCGACACGTAAGTCCCGAAAGCATATTTATTACGTTGGTGTTTATGTTGACGGTAGCGTAATAGTCTTGTATCGTTACCCTGACCACAGCCTGTACAATTACATTATCCCAGGTACCGTAAGGGTCAGAATACTGCGCTCCGTTGCAGGTACCATCGGTGGTAATGCTACCGGCCAATGTGGCACTGCGAGACGTTGTTGAGTTCGGTTTGATCCCGGCAAGAACCGCGAATGGAGTTAACCTTAATATTCCTGTCTGATGTAACTTGGAACAGGCATCCAAACCTACATCGTTGACGTACTCTGTTTGCCCTTGGGCTACAACCGATATATGTGATTGCATCCCGCAGTGGTAGACGGTGCGCTCGATTGATACTTTACATTGAATGATTTTATTCTTGGTGAACGTATTTAGTTGCAGTAGTTGGATATGAACCTCTTCGATATCGGGTTTTATCAAGGGAATGTCACATTCTTCGACGTCGAGTAATGACAGGGTTGTTACGTTTAGTTGGTTGGCCCCACAATCATATCCGATGAGACCGGCCGCTGGCCGAATTGACCCCATGGTCAGTAACATAAGAAAGAGGGATGAGAGTCTCCTTAGTCTTAGACCCTTTTTTGTCTTTGCTCTTGTGTCCTTGTGGGTATTTTCATAAATGGGTTGTGCGCTCCTCATATCTTCGTAGATTATTTCAGTATTCTTTTCTGAATCTTGTTGGATTTCTATCGTGCGGGAAATTTTTAATTCAGCATTTATGGCGCGGGTTTTCCAATCCTTCAGGATGAGTTTCTTAATTTTATGTGCATTATTGAGTGCGCAATTCTTTTCCTTGGACAAAATTACACCGTGGTGTATGCAATACTCGGGTGTTGATTTTATTTTAGCGAGTAGTAGGCCACTTTCGGCGATATTTATTATTTCGCAGTCGATAATGTCAGATAAGAATTCTTTGTTATCTTTCCCGTATGTATAAATTATTTTAGCCTTCTTAGTGATTCGATGCAGTTTTTCAAACATCCATGAGTATGGCATGTCTCCTTCTTCCCACTGCAGTCCATGAGTCCTCTGGCCTAACCATTTGTTACTCTCTTGGGTTGCTTTATCTAGGCAATGGTACCAGTAAGGTGCCTCGAGTATCCAAGAGTCGGAGTACGGAGAGGTTACAGATATTATTGCGATTTCTTTGGGGAGGACCTTCCCGTTGTTGTCTCTGAATCCTTCTATGTCGATTACGTATAGTTGCTTATGCGCCATGTTGGAGTTGGCTAGTCCTATATAGAGTGAAATAGTATGAAATGGTTATTCGTCATCGCTACTATCACTTAGGTCTAGGTGTGATAAGCGTAGTCGATTTGGGTGAACTATACGTATCTCACGACCTATTTTGATTTTAATGTTTCCGTCTCTTTTTATTTCAAGAACTTCATGTGGTCCGGTATAGTGGTCGCCTAGTTTCCCCTGCTTTTTTCCTTTCTGGAGGTATACGTAATCTCCTAGGCTGAATTCATGTGGATTCACCTTTTTATCATAATATTTTTTTGATCTTTCTTTTGCAATTATGAGATTTTCTTTGGCTATTTCCTGAATCTGGTGTAGTTTTGTGGCCAACTCAGTTAAATATTCATTGTAGGTTAACCCTTCTTCTTCGGGTTCCTTTTCATATGATGGTTGTCGGGCTAGTTTCCCGAATACTAGTTCATAAGGAGTGTGTTTTGTTCCTT
Organism: Netelia fuscicornis; assembly: GCA_946811545.1. Classification (NCBI taxonomy): domain Eukaryota; kingdom Metazoa; phylum Arthropoda; class Insecta; order Hymenoptera; family Ichneumonidae; genus Netelia; species Netelia fuscicornis. The sequence continues at coordinate 29,029,949 of OX328015.1, forward strand.
CGTGCGTACTTGTGTTGTATGAAAAGGTTGCAAGTTCCAACCAATCGTCCCATTCTTCATCTTGGGTTGCGTAATGTTTTAAGTACTCGATTAATGAATGATGTGATCTCTCCAGAGATCCATTTGATTGTGGGTGAAAAGCGGTTGTACGAAATTGTTTTATTTTGAATTTCTTGGCCACATGTTTCATTAAGTTACTTAGGAAGTTGGCGCCTTGATCGGTTAATATTATTTTAGGTGCGCCGAATGTGCAGATAAATCGCTTGATGAGTCCGTTGGCGATATTTGCTGATGTAGCCCTTGGAAGTGCTACTGCAATTGAATATTTAGTCAACAGATCTTGTATGGTAAGAATGTACTCATTGCCATTCTCTGTTGCGGGCAGAGGTCCCACGATATCCATTGCTATTTTGTCGAAAGCGGAATTTGGCGTGTCAGTAATGATCATTGGCTGTTTTGTTTTTACCCTTACCAGCCGTTTTAATTGACATTGCAGGCAGTGTTCAATGGCCTGTTGGATATCAACCTTCATGTTTTCCCAATAATATCTCTGGCGTATCCTGTCATAAGTTTTCTTGATTCCTTTATGGCCTCCCATAGCCGAAGCGTGTGCTTCGTCGATAATATTCTTTCTCTCCTGGGGTAAGGGATTCTTTATTTCCCCTCGGCATATAATGAGCTTAGTGGGTATATTCTCAAATCCCTTCCGTATTTCTTTAAAAATATTATCCCAAGGTATTCCGTTTATCTCCTTAGTTTTAGCCATGCTAATTGAACGAAGACACGTGTTTCGTATTTTCTCTCCCAGCTGAGCACATATTGATTTATAGTCTTGATGATTGGCGAGGCGGCCATCTTTACCTCGTATTATCAAAGCGACGTGATGTTTAGAATTGTGTTTAATTATTCGGACTTCCCCAAATTTTAAGTTTTTAATTTTTGGCAGGGAACGTTTTTCTAATAAACCTTTTGAACCTTCGTCGCAAGGCTCTCCTTCTTCAGAGATAAAGTATAGGTAATTGTCTTTCCTCATAAACAACAGTTCCTTACTCTCGATAAATTGTGTGGTAGGTGCATTCCTATGCTCGGGTCTTTCAATTGGGTTTTCTTTGACTAGATCTACCTCGTCTATTTGGTCGATGAAGTATTCGTCATCTTCATCGCCGGATATCTCAAGAGTATCGTCATACGTGGGTTGCGGAGGTTGTGTATTTTCGGATTCTGTCTTTGTTTTTTGGTCTTCCTTACGAGGTGCAATATTTGCTGGTATAAGTGGATCATCGAATTTCGGTTTACGGCTCCTTAGCCGGGCTGCTATCGGTTCTTCCTGAGATAGAGGGCCAGGTGTGGTGTGCCTGGTAATTTTTTTGTTGGTTCCTGCGGGGTCCATTCCGGTACGCTTCCGCAGTCTAGCCGATATAGGCTCGTTATCCTCTTGACTTCCTTCTTTTCCTTCATTCTTATTGATTTTAGATCTTAAAGGGTATATCTTTTTGACCATACTCTGTTCTACAGGATTTCGAGAGAGAGCGTCTGCATTCACATTGGTTTTACCGGCTTTATGGACAACCTCGTAATCGTATTCTTCTAGCCGTAGCCGCCATCTAGTTAGGCGCGAGGTTGGATCTTTCGAAGTGTGTAACCAGACTAGTGGTTTATGATCGGTGACTAATTTGAATTGGCGGCCATAAATGTATGGTCGGAACTGGGCAGTGGCATGCAATATGGCGACCGCTTCTTTTTCGTACGTGCTATATTTTTGCTCCGTATCTGTTAACATTCTTGACGTATAGGCTATAGGCCTATCCTTGCCTATTATGCCTTGACTAAGGATTCCTCCTACAGCTACCCCGGATGCGTCAGTGGTTACAATAAATGGTTTTGAAAAAACGGGGTACTGTAGTACGGGTTCTTTGCATAGTTGGTCTCGCAATGTTGCGAACGCGTTTTGCTGGGATTCTCCCCATTGGAACGTTGCTTCCTTTTTTAAAAGGGCTGTGAGGGGTTTTGCTATTTGTGAAAACCCTTCAATAAATCTTCTGTAATAACCCGCGAGTCCGAGAAATTGTCGGATATTTTTAATATTTTTAGGGCATGGAAATTCTTTAACTGCCATAAGCTTGGTGGGATCGGGTTTGACCCCGTCTTTCCCTATTAGGTGGCCTAGGTACGCGACTTCCCGTCGCAGGAATTCACACTTATCCGGTTGTAGTTTCAGGTGTGCGCCCCGTAATCGTTTCATTAATCTCTCGATCTTAAGCTCATGTTCCTCCAAAGACGTTGCATACACTACGACACCATCGAGGTATACGAATGCGTCCGACCCTTGTATTCCAGTTAACACTTGGTTCATCAATCGTTGGAATGTTGCAGGGGCATTTTTCAATCCAAAAGGCATTCTTGTAAATTCGTAATGCCCGTAGGGTGTTGAAAAGGCAGTTTTGTGCCGATCGTCGGGGTGCATTTTGATTTGGTGGAATCCCGAGGCCAGATCGAACGTAGAGAAATACGTAGCTCCTCCTAGTTGGTCTAAGATCTCATTTATAAGAGGTAGCGGGTATGCATCGGCAATCGTTTTTTCATTTAGACCGCGGTAGTCGAGCACCATTCGCCATTTCTTGGTTCCTTTGGAGTCGGCCTTTTTCGGTACTATCCATACCGGAGAATTGTACGGAGAATGTGAGGGTTGTATAATCCCTCCGTCTAACAGATCGTTTACCTGGCGATTTATTTCTTCCTTAAGCAAAGGGGGGTACCGATACTGGCGAGTGTTTATTGGCAGGTCGTCTACAGTATTTATTCGGTGTTTTATGATATTCGTTGCTAACAATCTTTCGCCCGGTAAATGATACCGGTCTTGGTATTCCTCGATGTGGTTTTCCACACTTTCTCGTTCTTCCTCGTTCAAGTGGTCCAAACGTAATAATTCTTTTATTCTTTCAACGCGATCACTGGAATTTACATCGTAAATTTGCATGTTATTTGATGGGTTATATTCCCATTCTTGGTTCTGCATTATTTCGGGTAGGTTCCCGTCGGAATTCCGGAACCTTGATGCCGATATCGTGTGGATTGTTTCGTTTTGGTTGCTGGGAAATTTTCCTGTGTGACAATCTTTCATAGCCTTTTCGCACCATTTTACTTCGGCTGAGTCAGTATTACCCGATTTGGAAATAGTGAGATCCCCCTTTTCTACGTTAGGGAGTGTAGTATTTTTGTGAATTTCCTCTTCTTCCTTGAGGGATTTATTGAATTTTTCTTTATCACGAGACATAGTGGTATGACTTCCTTTTCCTCCTTTAATTGACTTGGAAATTTTTCCTCCTTCGAGGGACGTAGTGGTACAATTTCTTTTTCCTTCTTTAAGGGATATAATGTTCCCGTAATTTGCCTCTTTTCTTACGAGGGATATAGTAGATTTGTATTTTTCCTCCTTTTTGAGGGACGTAGTATCGTTGAATTTTTCCTCATTTTCGAGGGACATGGAATCGTTGAATTTTTCCTCCTTTCCGAGGGACATATAATCATTGAATTTTTCCTCCTTTCCGAGGGACATAGTAGAATTGGATCCTTCTTCATTTTCGAGGGACATAGGATAATTGAATTTTTCCTCCTTTCCGAGGGACATAGTAGAATTGGATCCTTCCTCATCTTTGAGGGACATAGGATAATTGAATTTTTCCTCCTTTCCGAGGGACATAGTAGAATTGGATCCTTCCTCATTTTCGAGGAACATAGGATAATTGAATTTTTCCTCCTTTCCGAGGGACATAGTAGAATTGGATCCTTCCTCATTTTCGAGAGACGTAGGATAATTGAATTTTTCCTCCTTTCCGAGGGACATAGTAGAATTGGATCCTTCCTCATTTTTGAGGGACATAGGATAGTTGAATTTTTCCTCCTTTCCGAGGGACATAGTAGAATTGGATCCTTCCTCATTTTCGAGAGACGTAGGATAATTGAATTTTTCCTCCTTTCCGAGGGACATAGTAGAATTGGATCCTTCCTCATTTTTGAGGGACATAGGATAGTTGAATTTTTCCTCCTTTCCGAGGGACATAGTAGAATTGGATCCTTCCTCATTTTCGAGAGACATAGGATACTTGAATTTTTCCTCCTTTCCGAGGGACATAGTAGAATTGGATCCTTCCTCATTTTCGAGGGGCATAGGATAGTTGAGGTATTCCTTTTTTTCCTCAAATTTTTGTATGTTTAATACGGGAACGGCGACTTCCACGTCTTCTTCCGTGGTATTAAACAAGTATAGGTACGCTTTACCATTATCATTGGTAACCAAGGCGTCACCCAGATATATTCCTGGCGAGACTTGTTGGCGAGGTATGTATCCCTCCTTTACCTCCATATTTCCCACACGCACGTAAAAACTTCCTTTGGTACGGGCGGGCACTACAATGGTTTCGAGCTTCATGAAAGGGATTTCATTTCTTCCCCATTTTAAACATTTTTCTGAATACGAGACATCAGCGTGGTGGGTCCGAAAGAAATCTGTTCCGATTAACCCGTCATCCTCGATCGGGAAATCGTCTGCAACTAAATGGAAGGTGACCTTGGTATTGAGGATCTGAATTTGAGTTTTTCCCAAGGTCTCAACGTAGTCCTTCGTTATCCCGCTGATTCTTACGACTTCACTTCTGTCGACGTATACTACTGGTGCGACTTGATTACTTTTAACCAGATTTAATGCAGACCCTGTGTCTATCATTAATAATGCTGGTTTAATAAAGTCTTTGGAGTCTACCTCAATAACCGGCACATTACTTTCGCGATTTAGTAGAGCAGTGGTAATTCTTTTTGGACGGTTACTTTCTTCTTCGGGCTGTGCGTATCGTATTGAGCGACCTTGCATGTTTCCCTGGGTAACGTCACTTTGAATTTTATTCTGCTCGTAAACGGGTGTTTGCGGTTGCCTCGACTGACTGTTGTTATATTCTCTTCTGCGGCAATTCTCTATCGTATGCCCTGAGTCCTTGCAATAACGGCAAAACTTGAATCCTCCCTGGATCGGGGTACCGGAGGTTATTTCGCGATTCGGGTTTCTCCCTTGCTCATTAGGTCACATGCCTGAACGTATATTACTGGGCCCCGTGTCGCGTGGTTGTGATCTTGGTGGTGGATTGTTTAATTTTCGAAGTAACTCGTAACATCAATCTGCAGTATGGCCATTCTTTTGGCAGAATTGACAAATTATGTTGTTGGATTGAATATGGTGAACCTTTTCTGTCGCGTATCTACTGTTTCCTGTGTGGCTGTTATTTGAGCGGGTAGTTCGTAGTGTATTTTTCGCTCGGAGTTGTCGTTCTATTTCGATTGCATCCTTCATTGTTTCTTTGAATGTTTGGTTTAATTTGATTTTATTTTCGATCTCTGGTTTTAGTCCACGGATGAAACAATCGACAAGATTTTTATCCAAAGTTGCTTGTTCTTCGTCATTTAAATTAGGTTCCCTTTGATTTGATAAATGTAATTCGTAAATTCTGTTGCCAAGATCCTTGGCGCGATTGGCATATGCTAACGTGCCTTCGTTATCGCCTTGAAAAAGTCTCCCGAGTTCTCCTTGGAGTTGGTAAATTGACTTAGCGGGTGCGTAGAGCGTTTTTAAGAATTTGATAAATTCTGCGATCGTCGGGAGTCTGACGCCGTGTACCGCGCGGCGTGCTTCACCTCTTAGTTTGTTTCGTAGGATTAGCGCAAGGCTCTGTTGAGCTTCGGCAGGAAGCATTTGTTGGGCTTCTTCACAACCCTCCAGGAAGTGTGATAGTGGAATATTATATCCATCAAAAATTGGGACTGCTTCGATAGCGTATTTGATAGAGACTGTCGGTATCTGGGGGTTAGCCATGTCTGCCCCGAGGTTATCTATACGTTCAATTATTTCGTCGACTTCTGTCGCTAAAGCTTCAATAAGCGCCTGCGGATGATTAGCAGTGCTGCCGGATTCTCCTATATCTCCCGTATTGTGATCGGTAATGGGTATTGAGGTATTTGCGGTGCTTGATCGAGGGGTGCTTGATGTTGTGGTGTTATCTTTCGAATTTGTCTTAGATGGTGTTCTGCCTAGACCCATTCTCCATTTTTTTTGTAGTAAGGGCGTTTTAAAATCCCACTTCTGACACCAAAATTTTTATTTGTGTTACGATCCGCTGAACTCTATCGAGTATGGGAATGCGTAACACGGTTCGATTTCTCTTTTCGAGGCAAGGCAATTAAGCCCTTTCCTTCAGGGACGGAAATCTCGCCTTTTCTTTACTACAAATTGTCGGAGGGGTTTTCGACTAGGTCGGCACCGTCGTTTTCGACTAGTCCGATGGTCAATCTTGACCTATACGAAAGGTTGTATGAGAAAGATTCGACTCACTCTTTCGCTGGTCGTGTAGTGCTGGTGATCTGACGAAGCTCGATGCGATGCGACGATGATTCTTGTAGTCTCGGTGAGGAGTGAAAAGAATATGGTCGACGCGAGTTCAATTATCAGACTTTTTATTTCTCACGAGCACGTTACTTTTGACTCTAAGATTACTGTACAATATGCAAGCTTAGTCTCGATGAGTTTACAACTTTTATACTCAAACGGACGACGAGCGAGAATGCTCCGCAGATTCTGTTGCGCAAAGTGGTTGCGTTGCTGGTCCCCGTTGAAATTGTAACTAACTACTTGGTGCAAAAGGTCGCCCTTTTATACTAATCTTTTGGTAGCTACTTAGGGCTAGTGCGATGAGTCACTTAGTGGAAGGGTGCTTAGGGTGAATAGATCATTGATAAAGATAGCGAACGGTGTCGTCCGCGACACGGTGTATGCGCGACAACGAGCCAATCAGAGGGCGTTTCTCGAGTTCGCGCGAGGCTCTTCTGGCTTTTGGAGGATCGGCGCGTGGAGGCAAGGTCACCTGGCAGGTGACGAATTGTGCGGTGTTGCAGAGTTGTTGGGGTTTGGCACAGAAATAGGGTATTCGTAACGCGATTGCGACGTTGCGCTAAGTTGTGCGGCATGCCAGGCAAGGCTTGAAAACGTTTAGAGATAGGTATAAAGATAACGGATTCTCAAACCGTGACACCTATCATAGGGCCTTCCCGAGTTCGCACGTGGCTCTTCTGGGTTCAGAGGTACGGCGCGTTAAGGTGGGGTCACCTGGCGCGAGGCAGGTGACGAATTGCGCGGCGTTGCAGAGTTCTTGGGGTTTGGTATAGAAATAGGGAATTCATAACGCGATTGCGACGTTGCGCTACGTTGTGCGGTACACCATGCGAGGCTCGAAAATGTTTAGAGATAGGTATAAAGAGAAACGATTCTCAAATCGTAACACTAGTACTTAATATTATATCACGTAGCCAATAAATTAGAGTATGATTCGAAGATCAGTTCTAAGAATAATAAAATATACAATGATTTGAATGCGGTTTGAGAATTATTTCTTGGCACAATAAAATATATTAACATGCGGAAAGTAACTGAAATGCGTCTCAAGTTTGAGGAAAGCGATCGAAGAACACCAAATCTGTATTTCTTCTAGATCAGTAGTTCCCAACCCGTAGATGTGTACGGACCACTCAGCCTGATAGTGAATTACCACGGACCACCCACCACACATTACATTATTAATACATCTTATGAGTTGTAACCAAATTGAAAGGTGATTAAATACAAGAATTTTTCAAAAACACACTATTATTATTAATTAAGAAACTATTATAATTAACAATAATACAAAGATGTAAATGATAATTTTCAGAAGGTAGGCTATATTGTATGTCACAAAAAGTAAATAATATTTTAATTGTAAATTGTCTTTTAATGAAATAAAGAGTTCAAAAATTATTTAGTCGAAAATAACAATGAAAATTTACCTCATATTTTCAATGTGACTTTTGTGCATGAATGTTTTTGACAAGCTGAGGAATCCTAGGACTTAGGCTCTTGCCAAGAGCTACTCTCAAATCGCTGCTTGCACTTAGCCGGTTTCGTTGTTTGTTTTTAATTAACAATAATGTAGAGACCCTCTGCTCACTCAAAAAAGTGGTTGAAAACATCATGAGATACCGCAAAGCTACTTATTGAATCTTGGGGAAGGCCAGGGCTTTCTTACACCACAACTCTTCTAGCTTTACACGAGATTCAAATGAGTCCTTAAAGCTACTGTCGTTTTGAAGTTCTATAGTCTCCTCTTGAATATTGTCAGGAACATCTGTAGGCTTCACATCGAAAGGATTTCGAATAAGCTTTTTCAAAGATTGCGCCTCACTGTTTCCATATTCTGGGAAATAACGAGCAAATTAAGTTTTGAGGTTGCCTAAGTGGCTGAGTATGCTATTCTGCACCTGGTATGTAACATCAGCATAATCGTCGTTGTCAGCAAAAGCTTTTAAAGTCGCGAACGATTGAAAGTTTTTGTTTTCAACTTTGCCTATCCAGAGATTAATCTTACACAAAAACACGCGAAGGTTGTCCTCGAATGCAAATATATTACTGACATCTTCCAAATTTTCGTTTCCAGATCCTTGAAGTTGTAAGTTTAACTGGTTCGAGTGGCCAAAAACATCCACTAGATATGCGAGTTACATCTCTAAGCTTGGTTCACTCAGTTGTTCCAAGAAATGTTGCATTTTAGTCTGAATAAAAAATACTTTTAACTCCTCTCTCAACTCATATATGAGGCATTTCGCATGAAGTCATCCAGCCTAAACATGAAAGTCTTTTAATCGTCTTGAAATTTTTATGATTGATAGTCCTATTAATAATGAAGCCTCAGTAAAAATTTGAAGACTCTAGCTTAAGGGGTTGCCTAGAAATGGGGTTCAAATTTCTACCATGTTGGCCGTCGTGACTACATTCCGAAGTATTTATCTTCCCGATAAATACACCGATTTTAAAAAGTCATGAATGATTTTAAAAGCATTTTTTGCGCACTTTAAAAATATGTTATTTACATTTAACAAAATTAACAAGTTCATAAAAAATTCTTAAGGTTTACGTTAAAAACGACTTTTTCTCAAAGATCGATCCCTTCAATGTTTATGAAAATTTTTTTATAAAATAGTAGGATTCTTTCTGCATAAAAAAGTATAGGATGACCAAGATGGGCCGGGCCATAGTTTTCGAGATATAATGCGATTTAACAGTAGCGGCTGCCCCGCGCCGCGTCACGCCATAAACTTACTGGGTACGCTCGAGCTCAAGTTCGAACGTAGCAGTCTGTAAGGCGGCGATGTTAAGGTGGTAAATACTACGATACCTATTCGTGAATCTGGGCGTTGCGATCGTCTCAATTCTGGGAACTAATAACGTACCGGTCGAATGTTCGAGAATCCAAAAGAGAGTCTCTCACAGTACTCGAAGTCGACAGTTGTAATCGAGCAACCAAAAGGAATAAACTTAACTGGCCACCTCTTAATATTTCGTCGTTACGTTTATTCAAACCAATCCCCGTCCTTTTTTATTGTCTTGTCTACACATCAGAAGTGGGATGTACCGTAAAGTGAGTTATATTAAAATAGAAAGGGATTATGAAATGTGCGGGGACGTGGTTAAAAGAAAAAATATATAGATAGACATAATTGTCCGTATTAAAGAGAAGAACGAGAAAAAATATATATGTCTATGTTTGTGTGCTCGAAAAGATATAGATACATATATAGCTGTGTGCGTGCTGAAAGGTCGATTCAAGCTGTGTGCTGTCGTCGGGAAAATTGTGAAAATGCATATGCTATCATGTGGGGAACGCTTTTTACTACTGAACATTCTGTGAAAGAACTGTGCGAAGTTCTTTAACGAGTTTTATCAAAAATAAAATCGAAAGTACATAAATATATCTAACATGAAACTTGAATATCGTTGAGTGAAATATTCGAACTGAGAGAGTCGACTGTGTGTGTGTGTAGGCTCTTCATGTATAGATGCGTATTGTGCGAGTCCGAGGTAGTCAACCGTGACCGCCTGGTGTTATTGAACGTTTTTGCTTCTCATAATACTGATTGTGAGAATAATTCGCGTGATTGTTGATTGTGTGTGAGACGATAGATCATCGCGAACGGGTCGGTTTAACGGCTATACGGTGGCACGACAAATTTAAACCATGGATCCGAATAGTCTTACTGTTGCTGTTCTCAAAGACGTTCTTGCAAAAAATAATTTAAAGACAATGGGAAATAAGGCCGAGCTAGTGAGTCGGTTACTGGAATTCGACCCAACGAGTAAATGGATGGAACATTTAGGAGCAGTGGGAGATATCGCCAATATGGACGAGGCGATCGAAACAAATAGTGATGAGTTTCGAACAAACACTGCTTCCTCGCTGGGGAATGAACGCGAATTCCTTCGAAAAGAACTGACATTAGCCCGTAGAGAGTCCGTCCGCACTGGTGTTGCGAGAGCTCGAACTTGTTAAACGCGAAAATGAGTTTTTGCGATTACAATCTCATGCGGAGCAACGTCCGTCGAATGACAGATTATCCATGGATCCTGTCGAGCAGATCAACATGACGACGAGAGATCAACGGCGATCCGAGTACAGTGTCGCAAAAGTGCGTGATCTACTCGCAGATTTTGATGGGAAAAGCGATAACTATCAAAATTGGGAAAGACAGGTTCGCTTGTTAGTAGCAACCTATAATTTGGACGAAAACACAACGAGAATTTTAATAGTGTCGAAATTAAAAGACAAAGCTCAAAGGTGGTTTCATTCGAAGCCTGACTTCATCGAGCTGAATGTAGAGTCACTCCTAAGCACAATGAAGTCGATGTTTAGTGCATCTGTCGACCGCGTGAGTCGCTGTCGTCAGTTCGAAACAAGAGTTTGGAAAGCCGATGAAACGTTCAGCGATTACGCGCACGAAAAAATTATTCTGGCAAATAAAGTCCCTGTCGATAATGAAGAAATCATCGAACATCTGATTGAGGGTATACCAGTCGAGAGTATGAGGAACCAGGCTCGCATTCAAAGGTTTGATACTGTCAACGAGCTTATTAGAGGGTTTGAAAAAATCTCCATCCGCCTCGATCCACCGGTGAGACGTGATGGAAATGATTCCAAAGCGACAGTGAATCGCCATAAGAAGATAGAAACCGATGATGAACGAAGAGTTATACGATATTACAATTGCAACACAACAGGCCACTTTGCTGCGGTGTGCAAACAACCCCAAAAGAAAAAGTCATGCTTCAAATGTAAGGAGACTGGTCATTTTATAAAAGATTGCCCGACGAATTCGCTACCTCAAGAAACGAAGAAACAAGAAGTCCACAACGTAGAGAAGAAACAAGAGGACGAGGGATTTTGGAAAATCGTCGCGCTCCAGTTTAACAAACCGGAGGGAACAAGCTCTGTTATGCTCGAGGTTTTATTAGATACCGGTAGTCCTATAAGTTTTGTGAAGATGGCGATGATTCCTTTTGGGGTAACGTATAAACGTTGCGAATTGTCTAACACGTATAGTGGAATAAATAACACGCAACTCGACGTTAAGGGCATCGTGTTGGCGAACTTGACAGTTGACGGTATTACGAGACGGAACGTACAATTTCACGTTGTACCAAATGAGACAATGCGCAGCGCTGCGGTTATCGGACGGGATACACTACAAATTCTCGGCATGAAACTTACGATTCCGACGCCGAACGCACTTGCAGTCGACACCGCAGTAAAAGAAATAATGAATATCGATATTGGAAATAAGGATGAAACAACCGTTCCGTTAGATATAAACCCAAAGATACCACCTGATATTTGTAAAGCTGTTTGTACAATTTTCGAAAACGAGTATGTTAAACCAGGGCGCCCAGAAGTTCCGAAGGTTCAAGCGAAACTAACTTTAACGTTAAAAGATTTGAATCCGTTTCATTATGCACCGCGTCGCTTGTCATTTACCGAGAAAGAGAAGTTGCGCGAAATTTTGGATAAACTGCTCGTGAAAAATGTTATTCGTCGTAGCGACTCCGATTATGCCTCTCCTATAGTACTCGTGAAAAAAAATCTGGAGAGCTAAGACTTTGTGTCGACTATCGGACACTCAACAAAGCTATCGCACGCGACAATTATCCCTTGCCCTTGATCGAGGATCTGATAGACGCTCTGAGTGAGAAACGATTTTTTAGTTTACTCGATTTGCGAGATGGGTTCCATCACATAGTGGTAGCTGAAGAGTCGAGAAAGTATACGGCGTTCGTAACCCCTCTCGGCCAATTCGAGTATTGCAGAATGCCTTTTGGCTTAAAGACAGCTCCGTCGAAATTTCAGAGATACGTCAACGATGTGTTGGAAAATCTTATTAAATCCGGAAAAATAATCGCGTACATGGACGATTTTTTAATTGCTACGGAAACTATGGAAGAGCACTTGGAAGTTTTGAGAAAAACGCTTACGACACTTGTCGAAAATAAACTCGAGCTTCGCGTCGATAAATGTAAATTCTAACAAACCGAAATAAATTATCTAGGGTACCATGTCTCTGAAAAGGGTGTTAGCCCTACGAGCGAAGGACTTGCAGTCATATCACATTTTCCAGTACCACGAAGTGTTCGCGATGTACAGTCGTTCCTCGGTATGTGTTCGTACTTTCGTAAGTTTGTGCAAGGCTTCTCGATCATTGCGGTTCCATTATATGAGTTATTAAAAAAGTGTACTGACTTCAAGTTCGGTAAGGAAGAGCTTGAGTCGTTTGAAATGCTTAAGAGTAAGCTTACGAGCGCTCCAGTGATTGCCATTTATAACCCTCGCGACGAAACAGAATTGCACACAGATGCAAGTTCACTTGGGTTTGGCGCAATATTGTTTCAACGTAAAAACGATAAACAATTGCATCCAGTTTTATATTTCTCAAAACGAGCATCTGAGGCAGAAAGTAAACTGCATAGTTTCGAATTAGAGACACTCGCCATTATTTATGCCTTGCGCAGGTTTCGAGTATATCTCCATGGAATTAAGTTCAAGGTGGTTACGGACTGCAATTCCGTTGCTCTGACGCTACGTAAAAAAGAGGTAAATCCTCGAGTAGCCCGGTGGGCGTTAGAAATGGAAAATTTCGACTACAAGATTGAGCACCGAAGCGGAAATCATATGAAACATGTCGATGCGTTGAGTCGAGTACATAATTTCGTGCATGTAATAGGAGACAATTCGATGGAACTCAATCTCGCATTAAGTCAAAATAAAGATTTGGATATCCTAGCGATTAAAAATAAACTCGAAGAATCGGAAGACAGCTTTTTTGAGATGAGAAACGGTATCGTCTATCGAAAAAAGGGCGATAGAATAATGTTTTATGTACCTGCGTCTATGGAGAATAATGTTATTCAAAGGTACCATGACGACATGGGACACATGGGTTCCGAAAAGGTGTGTGCCGTTATCAGACAAAATTATTGGTTTCCCAAAATGACCGACAAAGTTAAAGCGCACGTGAGAAATTGTCTCAAGTGCCTAGAATTCTCACCCTCCACGGGAAAATTCGAAGGGATGCTTCAAAACGTACCAAAAGGAGACACACCTTTTCAAGTTGTACACGTTGACCATTGTGGCCCCATCGAAAAACATCGATTAAAACAACATGTACTTGTAGTAATAGATGCATTCACGAAGTTTACCAAACTTTATGCTGTAAAGTCGACAACGACTAAAGAAACGATAATTTGCTTAGCACAGTATTTTGCGAATTACAGTAGACCCCGAGTGTTAGTGTCCGATCGAGGCAGCTGTTTCACGTCGAGAGAGTTTCAGGAGTTTGTACAAGATAACAACATTCGTCATGTAATGGTATTAACTGCGTCACCCTGGGCTAATGGCCAAGTTGAGCGCGTAAATCGCGTCATAAGTCCAATGATCGCGAAATTGACTGACAATTCCTCCGCGAGATATTAGTATCGAACTCTTTCAGAAGTGGAACACGCGTTGAATAACACGGTCCACAAAACGACCAAAGAAACTCCGAGTAAATTATTATTCGGTGTGAGACAGCGTGGCGAGATCGTAGATGGCCTGAGCGATTTTTTCGATGACAGCCTAGCAACTGAGCCACGCGACTTAAAGGTGATCAGGTCAAAAGCAGCACACAACATTATTAAAAGTCAGACCTATAACAAGATAAACGCCGACAAGCACCGGAAGGAACCACATGAGTATAAAGAAGGAGACTATGTAATGGTAAAGAACTTTGAGAGGCTGGAAATATGAAACCTTGGCGCGAATCAAAAAACGAAAATGACAAATTTTCAGAATGCGGCGACCGAGTTTAGATTAGTAAATGTAAACATAAGTATAAAAGAAAAAAATGTACAGTTTTGACCACGAATTCTTATTTTTTACTTAACGTTTATCTTATTAAAGATGTAATACGAGATTGTCCGAGACGAACAAAAGGTCAGGACGGCCGAATGTAAGGCGGCGATGTTAAGGTGGTAAATATTACGATACCTATTCGTGAATCTGGGCGTTGCGATCGTCTCAATTCTGGGAACTAATAACGTACCGGTCGAATGTTCGAGAATCCAAAAGAGAGTCTCTCACAGTACTCGAAGTCGACAGTTGTAATCGAGCAACCAAAAGGAATAAACCTAACTGGCCACCTCTTAATATTTCGTCGTTACGTTTATTCAAACCAATCCCCGTCCTTTTTTATTGTCTTGTCTACAAGCCGCTCACTGATAAATCGTGCTGTATTTGCAAAACTATGGCCCGGCCCATCTTGGTCGTCCTATACTTTTCTATTCAGAAAGAATTCTACTATTTTATAAATTTTTTTTATGAAAATCGAACGGGTCGATCTTTGAGAAAAGGTCGTTTTTAACATAAACCTTAAGAATTTTTTATAAACTTATTAATTTTGTTAAAAATCAATGAAATATTCTTAAAGTACGCAAAAAATTCTTTCAAAATCACTCCTGATTTTTAAAAATCGGGGTATTTATCGGGAAGATAAATAGTTCGGAATGGACTTCCGTTTCCGGCGAGAGTGTGGAAGGACGTGTGTGACAGGTGAACAAAAGAAAAGTAAGGAAAAGTGCGATAAGAAGGGAAAAAAGTGAAGAAAGAGGGTAGTGAGGAAGGAGGGGGTAGGGAAGAAGGCAGGGGAAGTGTAAAGTAGGTGAAAATAAGAAAATAAGGTAGGAAAAGGACGGAAGGGAGAAAAGCGAAAATTGAAAAGAGGTTAGGAGTGAATAGGAGGAAACGAGACAGACGGGCACGAGAAAGAAAAGTGGGGAGAGGAACGAACGAGCGGCGTCGCGGTGTAGCGCCGACGGCGGAAGGCAGAGGTAACTACAGAGAGAGGGAAGATAGGGGGATAGAGGAAATAATAAGGATGGGGACGGAAAAAGAGGAGAGAACAGGAGAAGAAGAAGAGATAAGCATAGAAGAAATGAGGAAAGTAATTAAGGGAATGAAAGAAGAGAAAGCGGCGGGGGAAGATGAGCTACCGAACGAAGCATGGATGTGGGGAGGAGAAGAAGTGGTGGAGGTGGCATGGGAAATATGCAGAAGGGTTTGGGTTTGGGTTTGGTTGGCCACAGGAATGGAAAGTAGGGATAATAGCATCGATAGTGAAAAAGGGAGAAGGGAGAAAAGTGGAGGAATACAGAGAAGTAACACTGATGCCAACAATTTATAAAATACACACAACAGTGCTAGCGAGAAGATTAGAGGAGGAGGTGGAGAGAAAGAAAATAATCCCACCGAATCAAACAGGGTTTAGGAGAGGGATGGGGACGGTGGACAACATTTATGTGCTGAACTATATTGTGAATAAGAAACTAGCGGAAGAGAAAGGTAAGGTAATAGGATTATTTGTGGACTTGAAGGCAGCGTTCGATATGATAGATAGAAGGATACTGATAGAGGCAATGGAAAAGAAAGGAGTAAGAATAGGGTTAAGAGAGAGAGTGGAAGAGGTATACAGAGAGACAATGAGCAGGGTGAAAGTAGGAGGCGAGATAGGCGAGGGATTTTTGACAGAAAGAGGCGTACGACAAGGGCGCCCGATGAGCCCGGTAATGTTTAATATTTTAACAGCAGACATGGAAGAGGAATTAAGGAAGGGAAGGTGGGGAGGAGTGAGAGTCGGGCAAAGGCGAATATGCTCCTTAGCGTATGCAGACGACGTGGTAGTGTTGGCAGAAAGAGAGGAAGAAATGGAAAGCATGATAAGGAGAATGGAAGGTTACTTTGGAAATAAAAAAATGGAGGTTAATGTGACCGAAACGAAAATTGTGAGGTTCAGGAAGGGAGGAGGAAAGAGTAAGGTAATGGAATGGAAGTGGAAAGGGAAGAGGATAGAAGAAGTGAAAGAATTCAAGTACATAGGGTACGTATTCAAAAAGATCGGGGGGCAAGAGGTACAACTACGGGACAGGATCAGGAAAGCGGGAGCGGTAATGAAGCAGGTGTGGGGCATAGGAAAGAGGAAATTTGGAAAAGATTTTAAAAGGAGAATGTGCTTGTTCGACACACTAGTGTGGACAGTAATAGGATATGGGGTAGAAATTTGGGGATGGGAGGAGAGGAAAGGAATAGAGAGCATGCAGGAGAGATACATAAGGTGGACATTGGGAGTAGAATGGAGGCCGCCGGGAGAGAAAGGGAGATTGTACTGTAGAACTTCGTAATTATTCTTTTTAATCCACGCGAGTTGTAAATTCGCGTGCATATTGAGACGACGGAGTCAAACGGTACAGTGTTTACAGTCAAAATTAATCAACGGCAAACGAGTTTCGCGTGAAATGTTAGAGGATAGAAGGACTCAGTGGTAGTGAATAACAATGTCTATAATTTTAATTTCACAGTTAATGTTACAATGCAGAATGTGTGTACAAGAAAAGAAAGAAGTTGTTGACTCGGCAACAAGTTGCTGAAGACTGACGTTTTGAAAATTGTAAGGAACGACTGTCAGATTTATGTTCTTCTTGGTAAAGTGGGAGAAACGATATTAGAGACGATCAATGCATTTTCATTGGTGCGGAGGTTGTAGCGTCGCGAAAAGCGGAGAGCGTCTTTAACCTGGTCAGTATGAATCACGCGGAAAAACCAAAGGGTCAACCCGTCATAAAACATGTGGCTCCTGGCGACCAATTCATGGATTTTCTCATAATAAAACATTTGGTGCGTAGCCGTTTTGGTCGCGTCCTGTCTTTCCCTTTTTTTTATAATTGAATTGAATTTGAATAGCTATTGGAATTTCCCCTGAAAATGCATTATTGTACCGAGTTTGAACATAGAATTTCATGCATTAATTTGTATCGTCGAAATATAAGTAAAAATAATATAAGAACGAGAAATAATGTCGATAGTGTCTCAGTCGACGCTCCAGACTCCCCCCGTTGAGAGGATTCCGATCAACATCGCAGATGCCACTGTCTGTCCCTTAAACAATGCTCGTTTCGTCAACCGGTAATGGAGTAAGTTGCCTGACATTGCGTTGGAGTTCGCTGTTGACTGTCTTGACAGTAACCACTCGAACCACACCGTCCTCGCCAGGATGCACCTTGATGACTCGTCCTAGTCGCCACTGCATAGAAGGTAAATGGTCTTCCTTCAAGAGGACGATAGCACCTTCCTTGATGGAAGCATATCCCTTGGTACATTTTGACTCACATTGAGTTCATTTACGAGTAGATATTCCTTGTTCCATCGTGACCAGAAATCTTGGCGAATTTTTTTGTAAATGTTGCCATCGAAACAGACGATTTACTGGCGTTGAGCTACAGTCTGGTGAGGGTAAGCTCGTTAACGAGTCACCGATTAGGAAGTGGCCAGGGGTGAGAACTAAGAGATCATTAGGATCAGTGGATAATGGAGTTAGAGGTCGCGAATTCAGAATGGCTTCTATTTCTATTGTCAGAGTATTGAATTCCTCGAATGTGAATAATTCGTTCATAGTCACACGTTTAAGGTGATGTTTAAATGTTTTCACCGTCGATTCCCACAGGCCACCGAAGTTTGGCGAAAGTGGAGGAATGAATTTCCACTTAATGCCTTGTTCTCGCAAGAAAGACGTGGTGCTCGCTTGATGCGTATCAGAATTGAAGAATGAGTACAATTCATTCAGCTCGTTATTTGCGCCAACGAAGTTGGTCCCGTTGTCCGAACTGATGGTTTGTGGTTTTCCACGACGTGAGATGAAACGTTTTAAAGCTCTCAGAAAACCTTCCGTTGTCATATCGCTGACTATCTCCAAATGGACTGCTTTAACTACTAGACAGATAAACACTGCGACGTAAATCTTTACCTTCGTTCGGTTTCGATATTTCCTTTCTTTGATAAAGAAAGGACCACAATAGTCCACTCCAACGTTTGAAAAAGGTCGCGCTTGTGTGATTCTGCTGCCTGGTAGATCTCCCATTGGATAACCAATCGATGGTGGATTGACGCGGCAGCATGGAATGCAACTTCGGATGATTTTTCGCACTTGACTGCGTCCGTCAATCAGCCAATATCTTCGTCGAATAGAGTATAACGTCGTTTGTATCCCGGAGTGATGATTTTGATGGTGATGATCTCTAATGATCATTGCCGTTACTGTATGAGACTTGGGGATAATCGCTGGATGCTGCTGCTCATATGGCAATTGTGCATTTTTCAACCGACCTCCGACTCGTATAATGCCATTCTCATCTAAGAATGGGTCGAAGGCCTTCAACTTGCTTTTATTATGAACACGTCTCCCCCCGCTGAGTTCTTGAATTTCATCTCGAAATGCCGTGGCTTGTACGAGTTTGACGATTCGATTTTCGGCCGCAATTGTCTCCTCTACTTGCAGAGGTCCTTTGGTTCTGTTCGACGGTTTAAGACGCATACAATACGCAATAACGCGTCTTAGTCTCCTGAAGGACGAGAATCCTTCAAGTATGTCGCAATTATTTGCTGCTAAGCAGTAGGTTACCCCTTTTCTTTCTGCAATATCGTCTGGTACGTTGATAGACGTAGTAGGCCAGGTTGATTCGTCCCTTTGCAGCCAGGGTGGTCCGACTTTCCAGAGTGGATTTTGGATGAATTCACTCGGCAGCTGTCCTCTGGATAGCTGGTCTGCCGGGTTGTCTTCGGAGCGAACGCGTCTCCAATTCCTGACCTCGGTATTCGTCTGTATTTCTGCGATGCGATTCCCTACAAACGTCTTCAATGTATGTGGAGGGGTATTGATCCAATGAAGTGTGATCATTGAATCACTCCACAGAAACGTTTTATCGATTGTGATGTCAATAGTTTTCACCACTTGGACGTACAACCTGGCGAGCAATTGGGCAGCGTATAGTTCGAGGCTCGGTATCGTCATGATCTTCAATGGTGTGACTCCAGACTTTGAACAGAGTAATCGGCACTCTGTGTTCTCGGCCTGATGGGTAGATCGAATATAAATGCAAGCTCCGTAACCCCTTTCGCTCGCATCGCAAAATCCGTGCAGTTGAATTGTCACTGCTTGTGGTATTATAATGCGTCTGTCGCATGACCTGTTGGGCAAAGCACTAAGCTCCGCGCAGTACGTGGTCCAGTCGGTGTGGATGTTGTGAGTGACTGACTCATCCCAGTCCAATTTCAGTAACCAGAGCCTCTGCATCAGACGTTTTGCATAAAATATTATGGGGCCGAGCAGCCCGAGTGGATCAAAGATTTTCGCGATTTCCGATAATATTTTTCGTTTGGTGACTGAGGCTTCGATGATTATCGGCTTTACAGTGTATTTTATAACGTCTTTTCTGGCGTTCCAGGCGATTCCTAGGGTCTTCAACGTCTGTTCTTTATCGAGTTGCAGACTGTCATTGAGCTCCCCGTGTGAAAGATCTCGCAATATTGCCTTGTCGTTCGATGCCCATTGCCTCACATGCAAGCCGACGAGTTTGAGGAGTTCCGTGATTTCATTGCGCAATTCTCTGGCTCTTGCCACTGTTGGCGCTCCCGTCAACAAATCATCCACGTAGAGATCGCGTTTGAGTATCTTTGCGGCTGCTGGATATTTGTGTCCCTCGTCATCTGTCAATTGATGTAGACAGCGGATGGCTAAGAACGGCGCTGATGCTAATCCGAATGTAACGGTGTTTAGCTCATATGTTTTGTAACCTGTCGATTCTGGCCATAACACTCTTTGGTACTTCCGATCTTGACTACGCACCTTAAATTGCCGATACATCTTCTCGATATCGGCCGTGATGACGTAGTTATGCAGTCGAAAGCGAATAACCAATGAAAATATGTCGTATTGTATGGTCGGACCGACCATCAACACGTCGTTGAGAGAAAGACCTGAACTTGATTTCGCGGAACCGTCGAATACCACGCGAATCTTCGTCGTGTTGCTTGATTGTTTGAAGACTGCGTGATGAGGCAGATAAAAGCCGTCTCCATCGTCGTTCTGGCTTTCGGACATGTGCCCCAGCTGTAAATATTCTTCGATGATTGCGGTGTATTTATTATGTAGTTCCTTGTTCGACTTGAATTTCCGCTGCAGGTATTTTAGTCTTTCGATCGCTTGTCCGCGGGATTCTCTCAGCGCTGGATACCCGCTCCTGAACGGTAGCGCGACCAGGTAACGGCCATCTTCGTCGCGAGTCACGTTCCTTCGAAAGTGCTCTTCGCATTCGAGCTCTTCCTGCGAAAAACGGTTAGGCGGGGTGCCTTCCTCCACTTCCCAAAATTTTGTCAAATCTTGTTGAATATTTGAGAAGAACGACGATGCTGTTGGTGCGCCTTTGTTGACAACGCTGCCTCCAATCACCCATCCGAGGCGGGTTTTTTGAAGGATGAGATCCGTTCCCTTATCGGATAGGTCGATTTATCCGATGCATAGCATAGATAATGTCGGACCTGAGCCTATTAGAATATCTGCAGCTGCTATTCGATGAAATTCCGGATCAGCGAGACGGATATTCGCGGGTATAGCTATCGCTTCCCTTGCGATTGACTCTCCTGGCACGTTCGATATGCGCGGTATCGTCAAAAAAGTCAGAGTCTTGTCGTATCCGTCGTAAATTGATCGTATTGTCGCCGTGACAACGTTTTTAGTTGTTGTTGTCATGGCGTCGAGTGCTCCCGCAGGAATGGAAAACTTTCGTTTCGGCAATCGTAGAGCCGTGGCCAATCTTTCTGTAATGAAATTGGATGTGGAACATGTGTCTAATAGCGCCCGACATCGAATCGGTTCACGCTTGTAATCGTAAACGTTGACCGCTGCGCTAGTCATCAAATCCTGCCTCGTAGTTTTGAAATTAATGACATTTGTCGCTCAACGTTTAAGATATTTTTCCGATTCATAGATTCGCCGTACGTCACTTTGCACTTCGGCGTGCTTGCGGACGTAATGCGACAATGCTCCATTCCTGCGGGTGCCGCGAGTCAATTTTGCGTTGTTGTCGACGCGGATGAGGGTTCTTGACGCAGCAACGTGTTGTGCCTTTCGTTGCACTTAAGGCAGTTTCGGAATCTGCACTCCTTGGATTTGTGCGAATGTAGACAATTCATACATAATTTCGCATCTTTGACGATTTTGATTCGATCTACTACCGGCAAATTGCGGAATTTTTCGCATTTGTATAGCGGGTGTGGCTCTTTGGAGCAGGCGGAATATTTTGTTTCGGTTGTTGTGACGAAAGTCTTGACCGATTTGATATTTTTAGCGCCCTTCCCTTTCGATGCGATGTTGTTTGAATCTTCGCGGTTGTCCGCCTCCCATCTTACTATTCGTGACGCGGTCGCATATACAAATTCCGTCAACTGCTTCAGGCTTGGAAAAACGCCGCGTAGTAACGATTCGTCCCATTTTTGACGCGTTATTTTATGTAGTTTTTCTACGATAATTTGAACGACAATTTGTTCGGTTAGATCGACCCCCAACGTCTTTAGCGACCGCACGTGTTGCTTGCTTTCATCGACCAATCGTGTCAATCCCGCGGCAGTAACTCTTTCTTGCGGCGGCAATCGAAGGAGCGAACTTAGATGTCGAGTTATAATAACCTTTTCATCTTGATATGAATCTTCTAATAATTCCCACGCTGGTGCGTAATTCTCACCCGTGATATCAAAGATGGCTAGTTGTAGCGATGCTTGTCCCAATAAAGATGCTTTCAAATATTGTAGTTTCTCCACATCGTTAATGTCGCGGCGATTGCCGATCATTGCGAGAAACGAACCCTTGAAGCTTATCCACTGTTCATATTTGCCATCGAACTTTGGCAATGACGCTTCTGGGATACGTTGAGCGCGATTTGTCACACCAATGATATCGTTAGAATCTATTAGAACCGGTGTCGATGAAAGCGGATTCGCGGCAGCGAGCAAACCTTCCGCTTCACTTATGAGGTCGATTGATTGATCTTGCATTGCGATCCTATCGGCGTCGTGATCAACGTCGGCGTCAAGTTGATCGAGCTCGTCGCATATCGAGCCGAGAGGAGCGATGACCTCTTTGAATTTATTTAATCGCATTTGAATTTTTATGGCATTAACCGGTTACCCATCTTGATAATCCCTTAAGAATGACGCGAATGACGTGATTTGCGCCTTGATTGTACCGCGCTTCTTTATTAGTTGTTTAACTGCTTGTGCGTTTGCCATTCTGAATTGTGTAAGGATACGGAATGGCGTGGAGGATATTCGGTGAGCGCCACTTTAACGAGCTTACCGATTTGGTGTTGGAGTACCAGTCTTGTTGAACGGCGTCTCCTAGTGTCAGACTCTTGGCGTTATCGAACGGAGTCTCTTGGGTTTCTTCTTCGTCCTCGTTTGGTTGAAGAGACGAATTCCCCATGCTTCCTTCGTTGGTAGGCGGTTCAAAGGGACTTTTTGAGCACAGCAGCACCTTGCACCCACTTCACTATCGTCAACTGTGAATTTGGATTGAGTCTATCCGGCTTGAAGGACCAAAAATGTACTGTAGAACTTCGCGATTATTCTTTTTAATCCACGCGAGTTGTAAATTCGCGTCCGTATTGAGACGACGGAGTCAAACGGTACAGTGTTTACAGTCAAAATTAATCAACGGCAAACGAGTTTCGCGTGAAATGTTAGAGGATAGAAGGACTCAGTGGTAGTGAATAACAATGTCTATAATTTTTATTTCACAGTTAATGTTACAATGCAGAATGTATGTACAAGAAAAGAAAGAAGTTGTTAATTCGGCAACAAGTCGCTGAAGACTGACGTTTTGAAAATTGTAAGGACGACTGTCAGATTTTTGTTCTTCTTGGTAAAAAGTGGGAGAAACGATATTAGAGACGATCATGCATTTTCATTGGTGCGGAGGTTGTAGCGTCGCTAAAAGCGGAGAGCGTCTTTAACCTGGTCAGTATGAATCACGCGGAAAAACCAAAGGGTCAACCCGTCATAAAACATGTGGCTCCTGGCGACCAATTCATGGATTTTCTCATACAAACATTTGGTGCGCAGCCGTTTTGGTCACGTACTGTCTTTCCCTTTTTTTTTTAATAATTGAATAGAATTTGAATAGCTATTGGAATTTCCCCTGAAAATGCATGATTGTACCGAGTTTGAACATAGAATTTCGTACATTAATTTGTATCGTCGAAATATAAGTAAAAATAATATAAGAATGAGAAATAATGTCGATAGTGTCTCAGTCGACGCTCCAGAGATAGAAAGCGAGGAAAGGTTGTCGAAATGAGAAAAGGAGAGAAAAGGGCTGAAAGAGAAGGGCAGAAACAGAGGAGGCGGAGAGGAAACGAATAGGGAAATACGGACGGAAGAAATTGTTGAATGAGTGTGTTTAGCGCACTCGAATCTCCCGCTCGTGAGGGCGCTTCTGTACGGGGTTCGGGTGAGCCGTGTGGTTTGAGAAAGGGCGCTGCGGTAGTGTGGAGCGTGCAAGCGGAAAGAGGCGGGACTGTCGTCACTTCCGCCCGCACGGTTTAGGGGAGCGAACGTGTCTGAGAGAGTGTTCTTATCCTTTTGCATAGCATTAACAATAAATACAAATCGAACTAGATCTCCAGTGAGGTCGAACAATCCAACGCCGTAGTACTTTCTTTCGATCCATCAACCTTCCAACAGGTTATGGGCCCAGGCGTTTGAAGAAAGGAATAAAGTGGTGTGAAAAGTTCGGTGAAGTGCTCGTGCAACAAGTTGGTCGAGACGCGAGGCGCGTGGCGGCCATTGTGCGCGTGGGTCTCGTCGTGAGGAGACGTAATAGTTTTTTTCTCCACAAGAATATCGTGTGCGGTCGAACAGAGAGATGGCGAGTGACGTTTCGGTGAGGCACATAGAGAAATTGGATGGCACGAATTTCGTAACATGGAAATTCGAGGTGGTGTCATTGTTTCGGGCTGCTCGAGTGCTTGGCGTCGTGGCCGGTACGGACACGTTGGCCGCCGACGCGACGGCGGTTGTGAGGGACACGTGGGAGGAAAAAGACGCGTACGCGAAAGTGTTAATATCTACGACTCTCGAGAGATCGCAGAAGATTTCTTTAGTAACGTGTCAGACGTCGAAGGAAATGTGGGACGCGTTGTGTAGCCAGTATGAGCAAAAGTCTGCTTCAAGCAAGCTCTTGTTACTGAAGAAGTTCCAATCGTATAAAATGGAACAGGGTGACACAGTGGTGCAATACGTAGCAAAAATCAAGAGTTTAGCGCTGCAATTAAAAGAAGTGGGACGAGAAATGCCGGATGACATCGTCATGGCAACTATTCTAGCCGGTCTTCCCTCAAGTTTCAGCGGGTTTCTGTCATCGTGGGATAACGTCGACGAAGAGAAACAGACAGTAGCGAGACTGACAGAGAGGCTCGTGAACGAGGAAGCGAGACACGGGGCGACCGGTGAGACGATGGAAGTGCTGAGCGTGTTAAGAAATACTGGTGCAAAGAAAAAGACGATCTCGAAACAGAAGGACAAAAAGGACTTAAAAAACGTGAAGTGTTTCAAATGTCATGAGAGGGGACATTTCGCGCGCGAGTGCCCACAAAAGAAGAAGAGTGGGGTGACCGTGAAAAGGACAACTCGCAGAGTTTCGTGCTGGTGGCTGAGCTGAGAGAGGGGGAATCCTTGGCGCCGAACCGGCATGTCGGCGTCACAGCGGAACAGGCCAGGCGTCTTCTCGAGGTCGATAAGGCAGGAGTCTGGCTTGGCGACAGTGGGGCGACCAACCACGTGTGTTACCGACGTGAGTGGTTCGAGAGCCTTCGTACGAGTGTTGATGGGACAGTGAGGCTTGGAAACGACGTTGAGTGCAAAGTTGAAGGAGAAGGAAATATTAATCTCGAAGCATACGTCGACGGCCGATGGCAACACGTACTCATCGAACACGTGTTGTATGTGCCCGAGTTGAAAAAAAATCTGCTCTCTATGGGAGCATGCGCAAACAAAGGCTGCTACATTGTAATGGACGATGATTATCTAACAGTTATCAAACGAAGAGATGAAGTCGTGGTAATGGCCGGTGTGAGTCAAGGTGGTACGATTTATCGTATGCTCGTACGAACAGTGGTGCCGGGAGAAAAAGCTGAAGCGAATTCGTCGTCGGCAGATTTGAAAACGTGGCACGAGCGTCTCGGCCATGTCGGGGCATGCGCACTCGAGGACATGGTGAGAAAAGGACTCGTGACAGGTGTGGAAATGAAAAACTCAAAAAAGTTTTTTTGTGAATCGTGTCAGTTCGGAAAGGCGCACGTTAAGACATTCAAAGGGAAGTCGAGTTCGCGTGAAGTGAAGCCGGGTGAGTGCGTTCATACGGATGTGTGCGGGCCTATCCAAGTACAATCACAGGGTGGCGCGAGTTATTACGTGACGTTTATAGATGAAGCTTCGGGTTTTTGTCATGTTTACTTCGTCAAAAATAAAAGTGAAGTTCTCGGAAAATTCAAAATATACGATCAACTCGTTGAAAACAAGTTCGGGTCGAGGTTGAAGATAGTGAGATCGGACAATGGCGGCGAATACAGAAACAAGCAATTCGCAGAGTATCTCGAAAAACGTGGGATACGAATGGAAAACTCGGCGCCGCACACACCGCAACAGAATGGTAAGGCCGAGAGGGCAAACCGAACTATTTTCGAAAGCGCTAGAACGATGTTGAGAGCGAAAAATCTTCCGAAGCTGTTGTGGGCGGAAGCTGTCAACACTGCGGTGTATGTGCTCAACAGAACGACGCATTCCAGTGGGAAAAATGTGAAAACGGCGTATGAACAGTGGACCGGAAGGAAGCCTGATCTCGGTCATGTGCGGGTATTCGGGACGACTGCGTATGCGCACATTCCAAAGCAATTTCGTAGGAAGCTTGACGACAAAGCGAAGAAATTGTTGCTCGTGGGATACCAGGATGAGTCCTCAAACTATCGTTTGTACGATCCGGCAAAAAGAACTCTAACAGTCTCTCGAGACGTTGTGTTCAACGAGGAGGTGAGCAGCGAAAATCTAGACGAAGCGAGCTCCGAACAAGAGGAGGTGAATTTCAAACGAAAACAGGAGGTTGCCGATGTCGTGAACGATGAGAAAGATCAGGATCAACGTGAGGAGGTGCGCATCGAGCAGCAAGAGGAAAACGAGGAACAACGCAACGTAGCGGCAGGACCACGGCTGCGTGATCGCAGTCGGATTCATCCACCGGCAAGGTATCTATGTGAAATTGATTTTGCAGAATATCAGGTACCAGAGACGTACAAGGAAGCTGTTAGCAGTCCAGATAAAGAAGAATGGTCGAAGGCTATCGAAAAAGAACTTGAAGCACACAAGGACAACGGAACTTGGACAATTGTTGAAAAGGAGCCCGGAGATAAGTTGATAGATTCGAAATGCGTGTTTAAAATCATCCAGGGGTCAACAGCGGGTGAGTGTCGGTTCAAAGCACGTCTGTGCGCTCGGGGGTTTTTACAGCGACAGGGCGTGGACTATAACGAGACATTCGCGCCAGTCATTCGATACGATTCTCTTCGAGTTTTCTTAGCTATGACGACTCAAAAGGACTACGAGATGGCGCAGTTCGATGTGTGCACGGCGTTCCTATACGGAGAGTTGGAAGAAAATATTCTGATGACGGTACCAGAGGGATTAGTTATCCCGGAGAACTCGGATGTGAGAAGAGGATACGCGTGTAAGTTAAATAAATCGTTGTACGGTTTGAAGCAGTCGCCCAGATGCTGGAATCTTCGGTTCATCGAGTTTCTGAAGACGTTTAACTTCACGCAAGGTGACGCGGACCATTGTATCTTTAAGGGGTGCGTGAACGGTGAGAATGTTTACTTAGCGCTGTTTGTGGATGATGGTCTCGTGGCTGCGAGATCGGTTCGAGTGTTGAGTGCGGTTCTAACACACCTGAAGGGTGCTTTCAAAATAACTACGGGTGACGCGTCGCGATTCGTAGGTATTGAGATTGAGCGAGATCGTGTCGGGAAAACAATGCATATTCATCAAACGTCGTATACTGAAAAAATTCTAGCGAGGTTCGGGATGCAAGGTGCGAAGAAGTTATCTGTGCCGGCTGACCCGAATGTGACACTTTATCCGGCGGCGGAAGAGGACGAGTGTGAAAACGTGCCGTATCGTGAAGCGGTGGGTTCGTTAATGTTCCTTGCCGTGGTCACGAGGCCAGATATTGCGTTCGCTGTTAATCAGGTGTCGAAATATCTAAACAAACATACTCGTGCACATTGGCTGGCAATGAGACGAATCTTTGCGTATCTCGCGGGAACACGAGACTTTGGGATTCTGTACAGAAGTGTAGGTGACGAGTCAATGCTCGTCGGTTACTGCGACTCCGACTTCGCAGGTGATGTTGAAACGCGTCGGTCCACGACTGGATACGCGTTTATGTTTGCGAATGGAGTGGTCTCGTGGTCAAGTCAAAGACAAAAGATTGTAACGCTCAGTACGACTGAGGCTGAATATGTGGCGGCTACGGCTGCGGTTCGAGAAGCGGTATGGTTGCGTAGGATGCTTGAGGAAGTCGGGTTTAAGTGTGATAAGCCATCTGTGATATGGGTTGATAACCAAAGTGCTATAAAGTTAGCTAAAAACCCTGAATTCCACAAGCGTACCAAGCATATTGACGTGAAATACCACTTCGTGCGTGAAAAGGTGGCTAGTCGTGATATTGAAATAAGATATGTATCTACCAGAGACCAAAGAGCTGATATATTTACTAAGGCGGTGCCGAGAGTACAGTTTGAAGCGCTGTGTAGTATGTTGTCGATACCGAGTGGTCAAACGGTGAGTGTGTTGAATGAGTGTGTTTAGCGCACTCGAATCTCCCGCTCGTGAGGGCGCTTCTGTACGGGGTTCGGGTGAGCCGTGTGGTTTGAGAAAGGGCGCTGCGGTAGTGTGGAGCGTGCAAGCGGAAAGAGGCGGGACTGTCGTCACTTCCGCCCGCACGGTTTAGGGGAGCGAACGTGTTTGAGAGAGTGTTCTTATCCTTTTGCATAGCATTAACAATAAATACAAATCGAACTAGATCTCCAGTGAGGTCGAACAATCCAACGCCGTAGTACTTTCTTTCGATCCATCAACCTTCCAACAGAAATTCCGAAATATTTTAAGGCGGGATGGGCAGAAGAAAGGTGTAAGAGGATAGCGCGATATAGACTAGGCAACGAAATGAGAGAAGGAAGATATTGGGAGGAGGAGGAAGAAAGGAGATGCAGAGTGTGCGGGGGGGGGGGGGGGGGGGGGGGGGGGAGAAACGTGGGAGCATGTACTAGAGAGGTGTGAGGGAGAGCAAGAAGAAAGGAAGGAGATGGGAGAGAAAATAAGGGAAATACTGGAAGAAACCGGGGGAGGAGAAGAGTGGATGAAAAAACTGGAAGAAACAAGGAAGCGCAAAAGAGGGGGGGAGCAAGAAAATGAAGAAGGGGATAAGTAAGGAAAGGTGTGAAAGAAGGAATGGAATGAATGGAAAGGAAACGGAAGTCGGAAGAAGGAAAGAAAGGCAATAGATAATAAGAAAATGTAATAAGGAATTAAGAAAGAGAGAGAACGGTGGCGAATAAGAGACACTAAGGCAAGCGAGCGGCGAAGGAAAAAATAGAAAAAAGCGAGCGTGCGAACGGAATCAGAGGCGATAGAAATAAGAAGTAACATAAGGAAATGTAAATAGATGTAAAAAAAAAAGATAAGCGTAATAGGATAAGGAAATGTAAATAGGATAAGAGAAGAGAATGTAAAGGAGAAACGGAAGCCTTGTAACCCCAAAGGTAACAATAAAGAATTACATACAAATACTTCGGAATCTAGTCAGGACGGCCAACATGGTAGAAATTTGAACCCCTATTGCTAGGCAACCTCTTAAGCCACAGTCTTCACATTTTTACTGAGGCTTCACTATCAATAGGACTATTGATCTTAAAAATTTCAAGACGATTAAAAAACTTTAATGTTTTAGGCTGGATGACTTCATGCGAAATGCCTCATATGCAAGCCAACATATTGCCTTTTGACAGTCAACGCACATCAGTATGATAAAGTAGTGTCACGTGCTCGGAGTCTAATTCTGTGCATAACTTTTTGAAAATACATGTGTGTTTTGCACTACCTTTAACAAAGTTCACCATCTTTATGACCAATTTCATGACATTCAATAAGTCTTCCGGCATAGTTTTCGATGCTAATGCTTGACGGTGAATTATACAGTGCATGTATATGTTTATGTGTATGTTTGTAAATACCCCCGCCCTCGCTACCTCCCAACAAAAAATTAAGGGGCGAACCACCCTTGTGTTTATCTTTCCCCCACCCTCTATGAGAACGAGGTGGATGTAATTGAAGGAAACCTGTTCTATTTTGATGGTAACACAAACATCTAGTTGCGGTGTTTTTGCATTTTTTCCAAATAGCAACCTTAAGGGGGTGAACTATCCTCTACCCGAACTTTCTTATCGAGGTCGTCTTTTCCCATTTAACACGTCTTGGTCGATTTAAAATATTTCTAACAACTTCGAATCGACGTTTCCTCATGTTGCGAACTCAATATGAGACCCTGATCGTGAGAAGGTAATCGAACCCCTCTCTATTTTCCTTTTCGAACCATCTTTGTATCTTTCCCCCACCTTATATGACAACGAGGTGGATCTAATTGAAGGAAACCTGTTCTATTTTGATGGTAACACGAAAATCTAGTTGGGGTGTTTTTGCATTTTTCCAAATAGCAACCTTAAGGGGGTAAACTACCCTCTACCTTACGATATCAATTGCGAAAACACATTCAACGAACTATAAAACTAGGTCGGTGCATAGATATCAAGTCATATCAAGTTATGGCTGAGCGATCGGAGTCGCACAAATTCCACAAGAATGACGCAAACGTCTAATATAAACACCGGGAATACATCTCTATGTGTGCATTTTTTTCTTTAAATGAAAACAATTATCTCATTAAAGAAAGTAAGTGGAAAAAGTATTTATCCGTGCACGTATAGAAAACATGTTTCTGATAAACATTAGAAAAGTGAGGAGTGAGAAGCAAATCTCGACGTCCCCCTTCTCCGGCCCCTGTTGAGATTAATGCAAAATACCCATTAGAGATTAATAAAGATTAATCCATTAGAGACTAATGCGAAATATCCACAGGTATCCAAAACCATATTCATCAAAATAGCGTGGCAACTTTTTAAATCGCCAATGAAAAGGAAAATAGAGAGGGGTTCGATTACCCTCTCACGATCAGGGTCTCATATTGAGTTCGCAACATGAGGAAACGTCGATTCGGAATTGTTAGAAATATTTTGAATCGGCCAAGACGTGTTAAAATGGGAAAAGACGACCTCGGTAAGAAAGTTCGGGTAGAGGGTAATTAACCCCCTTAAGGTTGCTATTTGGAAAAATGCAAAAACACCTCAACTAGATTGTTGTGTTACCATCAAAATAGAACAGGTTTTCTTCAATTACATCCACCCCGTTCTCATAGAGGTTGGAGGAAAGATAAATACAAGGGTGGTTCACCCCTTACTTTTTTGGTGGGGGGCGGCGAGGGCGGGGGTATTTACAAACATGCACACAAACGTCAATAATGACGTGAATTTACCTCGGAATTCCATAATGCTAGCTGAGTATACGATGCTCTTGCCTGAAAAATCGAAGGGTAGTTACAACCCCTTAATTGCGAGATATCGGAAAAACAAAAAACATGCATTCGTTAATTTCTCATCCTCCACGTGTATGCAAATTTACATCGCAATCGATTAAAAATTCTCGGAGGAATAACTTTCATACGTATGAAAAAATTCGAATTTTGCCATAAACAATATGAAATTTATTGTTATTTGTATGGCTCTCATCTCCAATGTATAGTACGTAAAAAAAAAAAGGTTTGTTGCAATTTGAATTTTTTTAATATCTCGTACCGTTAGAAAGTTATCGCCGAAAAATGAAAAAAAAAAAAACATTTTTGAGGGTATGTTTCGCCCCCAAAACCGTTTTTCCGGCGATAAAAAAATACGTGTAGCTTAGTTTTTGATACTCTACCACATACCAAAGTTTCAACAAAATCGGAGGGGGACACCTAAGTGATGTTCCTTGTGAACGATTATATTTCTTGATTTTCGAATTTTATTTGGGAGGTAATTTTAAAGTTACTTAAAAATCATTGAAATAGAGTGCTCTCCTTTGAAGACCAACCAAGCTACTTTCTCATTTTTCATACCTTCATTCTCTTTTTAAATAATCCAAATTCGTTGAAAGTTATCCATTCGGCAGGCGATTAAGGAGATTCGACATATTGCAGTCAGAAAAAGCATTTAAAAAAATTTCGGTGAAAGCCCAAGTCACTCTTGATAGTTGGTGCAAACCACATGAAATTATAAGCAATGAAAGTGTGTGAAATAGTTTTTTGAAGTTAGCTCGTTGAAAGAAGATTGAAATAATTTCAAGCATTTTAACAAAAATTCACAATTTTTCCAAACTTACGTTCCTACAAAAACAAATATGTATACGTATATAAATATTTATGAATATGATTTATAATAAATGAATAAAGAACCATAATATACACTGGATAAATAATTTATTAATTATAATGAAAAAAGTATAATATCAAATAGGAAAGTTAATTATTGAAACGCTTTGGACTCGTAAGATGGATACATTTCTCTTCTTAAAAACCAAACAAACATAAGTAACAAAATACAAAAAAAAATGGAAAAGCTGAAATGGCTTAAAAACAGTTAGTGAACGTGTAAAAAGATTCCAAAGTTTCGATACAACAACCACCCAAGAATTTATTGAACAGCTCCGCTTTCTCGGATAATCTACTCATCGATATTAGTATAATTTTTGTTTTACATAACAAATGAAGCGTGTGTCGAGCTGGGTCTTTTTTTTTTCGAAAAAATGATTCAAACCCGAGAAAATCCATTTGAACGTAAAGAAAGTGATAAAAATACAAAAAGAAATTGCGAGCCGTCGTCGAAAAATATTCAAATGAAATATCAAGAAAATGGCTCAAGACAACTATTATAACATTTTAATAAACGCACAAAAAAATATAAAAATCAAACATATGGTTGTCGAGAAAAGGTACCTACCTGAAGAGTATGCATTTTTCAAACCAACCTTTTCAAGGTTAAATTGATCCAAAAACTCTTCTAATTTTAATATCTTCTAAAATCATATATACAGGATGGCCCACAAAACTGTAGCGGGCCGTATCTCCTGAACGATTGCAAATAAAAGAAAATGTTGGAATTGGTAAAAGTTGAATGGTATCAAGTGGTGCATAATACGAAACTATGGGTAGGCACTTTTGTGCATCGACGCGTTAGAAAAGGGTAACTGCACTTTTTTTAAAATAGAAACCTGTATTTTGGACTGCACCAATCAGTACAGGTTTTTATACTATAAATAAAAGTAGGTACTAACTCACTTATGCCCTAATCTCATTCGTTAAGAAGTTATCGCAGCCTTAGCTGAAGTAGTTGTGCTCCCTCGGTCTTTCTCCGCCGCATTGTTGTTGTTCGTTAGTATTTTCTTAGATAATTCGTCATTTTTATACTCGTCAGATCCTCGTAATTCCCTGGACCGTGTTCTTCGATCATTCATTTTTACTTAGAAATCAAAATGTCGGCCTCACAATTTCATAATACAAAGGGAAGTGAATTTTTCAGCTTGGATAGCAGAATAAAACGCACTGTAAATGAGTCTCATAATTAGAACTAACGTCATAATGACCAGTTTGATCGGATCATTATTAGCGCATAGGCTAAATATATCTTTCCTAAAAATTTCCCATATATTCCTGTGCAGTTTTGTTTAAGGTATACGAGTGTGTGTCCTATCGTTGAACGCAGCAGGTTATTGGTAACAAGGTTGTCAATTTTGAAAATATATCAATGACATTTCTAGGGGTTACAGTTGGAAATATAACACTAATAAAAGATATTTTTGAAAAAATAGATTTTTACCTCCCCTACATGCACATATTTCATTTATTTTTATTAAAAGCTAGACTTTCGTATAATTGCAAATCAGTTACCCCCTTCTTTACACGGAGACTTTATCTCGTAAAACATGTTCTCGTCGAAACACACTTGTTGAAAAATTGATACAACAAAAATATAATGCCGCAATATTTAGAGATCAATGATGGAATATGCTATTCGTGTATATCGAAGAGGTGACAGGTGTCGATGAAAGGTCTCACATATTTACACAATTTATTTTATATCTCAACATATTCATGTTATAATCGCTATCATCATCCAAAGTATGTCAATATCGAAAATATCACTAAGCGGCTAGAAGATAGTAGGGATCTGGGGCTACAGGAAAAAAAAATCCATAGAATGCGTTCGATTGCGATACGAAGAAGACCGAAAAGAAAACAAGATTTAAAGGAAGATCATTGTGTTTGAGTCAATATAATCTTTGTTTTCCATCGGTAACGGTCCGCCGATCATTCTTTGGATATCGCGCTTTCCAATACACATAAAATAAATATTATTTGAAAAATTGAAATACAGACCGGTTGTATACATTACACACATAACCAAGTAACCAGTGATAGCATATAAAACGAATTGCACATTCAGGGTCAAATTGAATTTGGTTGGACGTGTATTTGAATCGACAATAAATGCGTTTCAACGTTGCGAGAGTCCATGAAGTTCGTCAAAAATATAGAGGATTTAGCGATTAAAACGATCAAATCTCGTACGGTCATAGGTATGAGATGATTCTATTGCGCTCAACTTCGCCGACACGACGTGTACGCTGTTGATATACATTCTCTTATGCAGAGGATTGACTTTCGAGCCCCGTTTTGTCAATGATAATCGGATACGACGTTTGTGTATGACGTTCGAATAATAAAATAATAACACTTTCTCAATAATTTAACCATTGAGTTAAAACAAAGGAGGAGGGTTGTACCCATATTCAATCTTCGTTTCAAATTACGACATTCTGTTTTCCCGTGACGGGAGACTTAACGATGACAGTATTAGCAGGGGTCTTGAGTCGCAAAAATAAAATATCATTTACGAGTCATCGGATGATAAACAAAAAAATCAACGGTAATTTTGCCCAAGACTTGCACTTGTTTGATAGTACTCGCGACTCAAAAGCCGAAATGATGAAGTTAATAATACAAGTCTAAAAATCATTAATTGTAAGCGATGGCCGATTGTCGAATCGACCGGATTCGGCGATCGACCCTCGCTTACTTACTTAGTCTCGAAAAAAAAACATGTCAAATTTTCGTCGGATCTGACACAGTAGTCGTACTCCGTTGTCTCATATTGTGTTGATTACGTGCACTTTCTAAGAATTAACAAATTATTATATTTGTAAATATCATTTATATGCGCACAATGATGTTACGTTATTTTGCATTGCTGTTAGTAGGGCTCAACGTATTGAACATTCTTTCCTTGAGCGTGCAGTGATGTTGAAGAAAATAGAAACGAAAGGAATAAAGCACCGAGAGCTCGGAATTGAAGCTTTTTCTTCCTTCGTGTTTCTCGGTCATTAATCTTTCCTCTGCTTAAGACAACAATCCTCAATATATTATTAACATAAATAAATTTGATCTATCGTTAATAATGTAAATACGCCGGTAGAATGGTGGCAGTATTTGGTTGGGGCAAATCAAGGTTATCGGAACGATAACCGTTGTTAGATCAGCTTCAAATATTATAATCGTATATATCTCGTGTCGACCATGATTGGTTATTACGTTGTATTGCAAAAAATGTCAATAATTGTACAGTATACCGCCTTTCGCAGACTTGAGGCGGGGCCCTTGAAACGGACGGCCGAGACTTTTGTCAATCTACCGACCATACAAGATGATGATCCGTTTATAATTACTTTTGTTTACTATGATAACGAATAAAGTCTGTTAGGGTTTCACGAATAATAGAAACATGAAATAACATCTACTAGCTGAGCCAAATGGCCTGACAAATCGTGCTTTCGGGCATTCGCGAGTCGACGGACAAACGAGACTTTTACTTATCGCATATGATTTTTTTTTTCATTAATGCGTATAACTCGAAGTGTTGTGTCGATGACGTGTATTCGCACTGATCTACCATACGTTATGGTCAATGGGGGTTATAAAACTATTGTAACCTGCTTATTTGTCTTTTAATCTGCGGCACTCTCATTAAAAAATATAATCGGTGTATGTGTGTGATCATGGTAGTGCGCAATTCATTTTTTTTTGTATTAGCCTTAGGATTAAGACTGATGGCTAACATTTACTCTTTAGTGATCGTATTCTCTTTTTTCTCGCTTCGTTTTTC
Organism: Netelia fuscicornis; assembly: GCA_946811545.1. NCBI lineage: Eukaryota > Metazoa > Arthropoda > Insecta > Hymenoptera > Ichneumonidae > Netelia > Netelia fuscicornis. The sequence continues at coordinate 29,065,614 of OX328015.1, forward strand.
GCAGATCATCGATAAAATGTCAACAATAATCGTAGGTTTAAAAAAATCTGTATTTCACTATTCGGCCACGGTGATCTTCGTCATGATCGAGAGTTGATTTGCTGTATTATCTGCTCTCTTATACATGTCCCTTGTATGATTGGTGCGTATGTGCGCGCGCACGTGTGTTTGTGTGGGTGTGAGTGCGTGTTCCCGTGTATAGGTGGGTGTGCACGCAAGGACGCACACGCGTATGGGCTACCGTGTAAGACTTCCATTTCAGTTTTAGCCAACCACTCTACCTCCTTTACTTAATCATTACACAGTTCACAGTCCGCACCCATCCAAAAAATCTGAAATAAAGGAATAGCGTCGTTAGCACATCCTGTTTATACACAATAAATGTTAATAAATTCCACATAGCGCTATAAGTCTTAGCACCCATAGGCCTCGGCTCAAGGCCTGGCGAGAATGTCGTTAACCACCCATTTTAAACAAGAGAAAAGTTTGCAAAAGTATACGGGACTTCAAAGTTAAATCCTTAAGTGTTCTTTTTTTTCAGTTCGAACAACATTTAGGTGGTTCATAAAGAAATGTTTTACACAAAACATAAACGCTCATTAATTTTTAACTCACAGACCGCGAAATTGTGTAATTCCAATTAATGGCAACGCGTCAATAAAGAACTCATCTACCAGTATTAAATCGATACTTGACAGCGAATTGTACTTACTTTCGTAAAGAAAAATGGAGAAGTTCTGATTGCATGAAATTTAGAGTCGCTTGGATAATTGTACAAAAACAAATTCAAAGACGTTTTTAGCGGACTTTAATTTTTCACCGTAAACAAAGAATAGAAAATTGACGAATTCACATTTGTCTATTGTTCCTTCATGCTTCTCATTAATTTACAAAGTTTTGTTTACGAACAAGTCGAAATTAGGGAAGGCTTTATTCAAACGAACGTTTATACTGTCGTTGAATGAATCATTATTGAAGAAATCAACAAAATTGCAAATTTCACTGCGCACATTGTTTCCATAAGGCAACAGCTGAATTCACGGAAACGCATGACAATAAGGGTAAAACAAGGTAAGAGAAAACTGTAACTGAAAACAAATTGTCTATGGAAAAGTCGCTCTTGAAAAAGTTATATCCTCAAAGAGAGCTTTTTGTGACTGTTCAAAAGTTGTACGGAAGAATGGGCACATTACAATCTTTGCCTTATGTGTAACAGATCAATTACTAAATCATGAAAATTATAACCGATAAATAATACGGATTGCCAAAAGAACCACGATAAACTACGGTACTATTGAGGTACTGTAAAACAATATTCGTAAACACAGAAACAAAAACATTCGTTCACAACTGATCTTTTTGTTATCTGGCCACTCTCTCCGCAATGCGATATTTTCACAATTAGACAAATTTTGCAGCCACTTAAAGGTCGATACGACTCCAAAAACATTGTGCAACACGTTTTTTAAGAATACGAGTTATGACAATCAACATGGATCGTTGGGACATTTTAAAATATTCATTTGGAAATATCTGTCAGTGAAAGCAATGTGACAGAATAAAAAAAGTTCTTGAGAAAAATAAGTTAAAAAACTGAGTGGATGACTCCATCCGTAGACGTTCCATCGACAATTGCGTTCTTTTTAGCGCTTGATTCGAGACGTACCGTGTATGGTTCTTCTCGCTTCTTTTCATGCTTAGCGATAGCATTATTTCTCTCGAATAAGACGATGTTTTATATGATCTTAAGGCAATGGAAAACTCCACAGACGGTTAAAAACCGTAGAATTCAACTGTCTGTAAGGAGGTTGACCTTTCAGGTAAAAGAAACGAAAGCGTTAATACAACCCAACGATGGTACAGTTCGGTACAGCCATACTTTCCTTGTTATATTAATGGTTGGGGAGAATTTGGGAGAAGAAAATACAACTGCCATTTCCATATCCATCGACGAAGTTTCACATTACCTTAAGGCCTCAAGCGAGAGCATCTCGAAAAAAATATATTTTTCATGAAAATAAAGCCTGTGTGTCAGGAAACACTACTACTTAATATACGAATTACGTTATACGACCTTAATCCAATGCCATTTGTCTAAAAAATCGGAGCAACAAGAATAATGAAACGTACCATAACTAAAATTGTAATGAATTAACCCTCTCTTTTAATTGCACCAGGTGCTTCGGCCAATCCTTTTACTTTGAGCCGATCGGCTGTTTTCAAAAATGCTGGCAGTTGATCTTGCGATACATTGACTTCACCGGCATACATGAATTCCAATATTGCTTGAAGATGACTATAAGCTACATCCTTGAGTATTATAATTGGATGTTTGGACGGATTTTCCTAAAATGCAAAGTAATATATTACAATGTTATACGAACATGTGACAATTATAAATTGCAGGATCATATATAAATACGTACCTCTAACAAAGATTTAAAGTATGGACTACAAGCAGACAGTACCATCTTATGTGCTTTGCACGTCTGGCCATCGCATGCCAATGTTACATCTGTAAAACTTTTTTCGTCCCTCAAATGTTTGAATGATGTTACCATATTCGTTTGGAAGTCATTCCATTTGAGAAAAAATTGCTGCTGTTCCCCAGCCATTTTGGATTATATTTTTATTTTAACTTGGGTTAAGATTGCCGGCACGATCGAACTGAAACTTGTAAAAAGAGATTATATTATACTTCTTGAGCCTAAAATTAGATACTTCTATAATATTCCGTGATATACAATACGACATAAACACTAAAATAACGCTAATTACGAAAATATTGCTAAAGCAGTTGAAATTATTTGCAGGGTCTGGCCAAATCAATTGTTTTGCCAATGAGAGCATTTTTTTGCAAATGGACTAGGTTTTATTGACCGAACAGCTCTCATTTATGAACTTGATGCAAAAAAATTGATAATTATTATCTATGATGCGAGAGAGGGAACAATTATTTCAGATTCTGCATGGCGATATATATTTACGAAAGTGATAAGTTGAAGACGCTGAGAAAGTTTTCAACTGCGTAAAAAACGTCTTTCAATTGCGCATGAAAAATTCATGATATTCGTCTAATTTTATATAATTATATTTCGTATAATTATGTCAATTACAGTTCATCGGATATATATCATTTATGTTGTGAATTATTAAGTTGTAATTAGAATATAAGACATAATTATGGCACATGTAAAGAAAGTAATGAAGTCACAAATCACTAGACCACAATGCCGCTTATAAAAATAATCAATTAATATCGTTATTCCTATTCATTCGGGTCTGAAAGGCTGATGAAGACGAATTATTCATACATGTACTTTGAACTGTCACAATTAACAAATTCACAAGTCACAATTATACTATTCTTTTTTAATACCAATGAAATTATAAGCTCATTGTATGGGAAGTGTAACAAATTTATACATATAGACGATAGATAAATTAGTTTGACTATACAAATCATGTGTAACAGAAAACAATCTGCTCCCGTGCAAAGTTAGATGTAAAAAAAAGAATAGGCGATGGCAAGGTACTGTGCACAATATTAGGTTAACCTGACAAACACCTTGCAACACATCGAGATGTAATTCCGCTATATGTGACAAAGCAAAGATCGACTACGAGACAAACATTGTCCATAGAACAATGGAATAGTTGAATGTGCCCGATGCAAGAATAACAATACAAGCTTCGTTGCAAATATTTTGTGGCATATGGCAGCCACGGTAGAAATATCGTCCCGGAAAAAAGACCGTACTATATAGAGACGACCGAGAAAAAAAAAAAAACAAAAAACAAAACGAAAAATGATGATAAATATTTGAGGTTAATTGGGACCAAAAAAAATCTTTTCTGAAACATGGAATGGAATGTGTGAAAAATGCAACCGGGAGATACGGATATATTAGAGATGCACGTGACTTCATTTCCCGCCAAACAATGTATGTATATTTTTTCAGTAATCTTGTAACGAATGCTGCTCGAAGACGGCGTTTTGGAAATATTTTATGACAATAATACGCGTGCGTCTGTATCCTTATTGCCTCGTGAGTTATGGTCGACGACAGAGCACTGGGACCCCAACAAAACGGACCCAAGTGCAAAGGGAGCTTTGCCGCGTCACCAAAGTTATGATATTCGATCACAACTCACCTCACGGTAGTTATTAATCGTCTTATGCTTTCGCGGCACTCGATGGAAATACGGTGATTAAATTAGAGAAATACGATCCGTTTAATTGCGCTGTATATATACCGAACAAAACTTTTTATCGTGAAGTACAAATTTTGTTGTTGTGGCTAGTACCACGGTAAGAGAATTCGGCTGATCTCGCGACTTTCCGTCGACACTCGCGTCGCCGGTGTGCGTCGCACGAAACAGTATTTGTATTCGTCAGACTTGAACATAGGCGCCATCTGGGGTGGACGCGTGCAGGCTAAGACCACTATCGGTAAATGCTTATTCACTGATGATGCAGCATAGTTAAACAATATCGGAAGGTAAGATAAGTTACCTTAGTGCCGAACTAGAAACAATCTTATTAAATTATATCTCAAAAAATTGCTCACAATTTCCTCATCAAGAATATCAAATTGCTCAAGCGGTAGCAATTATTTAAAAAAAAACTTATTAAACAATTTCATGACAAACACGAATTTGTCGATTTCTAAGTCCGAGTACGCAAGGGCTCTTTTCCGGACTCAAAAAATTGCGGTCAATTTCCTAATCCCCGCTAAACCGTTTTATTTGCGTTTTATTAACATTTTTTTTTTTTTCAATTAAAAATAACAATTAAAATTCCCATGTTTTAGGCCTGGGAAAACGACAGTAGCGCCGCCCGTTTTGAAACATGAAAGTAGTGAACGTTGCGATATCCGCGAAGTTAGCGTTGTAAATGTTCTTTTCGCTTCTCCCATATTATCACATACAGAGAATCTTACATGTTTATACTTGTTTCTCACAAAAATTGATTTTATCACGTCGGATGCTCGAGAGAGCTTCGATGATGCAAAAAGAAAAAATGTAAGAAAGAAATTCTTCCATAATGGACAATTTACATCAAAGCTGCGAAAATCCTGTGTATACATTTTTAACGAGACGTTCTATTTAAATTGTCATTAATATTAGCAATACTTTTGTAAACGATTGATTTTGAGCTGCTAGTAATTTTATTTGTCACTCCACAAAGTTGGTATCAAAATTAACAATGATACAAGGAGTCATAAAGTTCGTCGTTTCCCAGTTTCCACTCACAATCAGCGTTTCCTAGTTTCATGTTTAAAAACTGTGGCGGCGTTACTGTCGTTTTCTCCTGAGGCCTAAAACATCGAGAATTTAATTATTATTTTTAAATAAAAAAAAATTAATAAAATGCAAATAAGAAGGTGGGACAATGATGATCAAATTGACCGCAGTTTTATTGAGCCCAGAAAAGATCCCGTTCGTACTCGGACGACTTAGGCGTTGTCAAATTCGTGTTTGCCACGAAATTGTTCAATAACTCAATTTTAATAATTTCTACCGTTTGAGAAATTTTATATTCTTGATGAGCAAATTGTGCTTCTAGTTCGGCGCTAAGGTAACTTATCTCGGACGGTAAGGTGCGATGTTCCCCAATTTCTGTCGAGTTAATACCTACTCGTACAGAGAGGACTCTGAGGTCCCGATGTAAGGCCGCCGCCCGCGGTGCTCATTGGAGTATGAAAACTGGGAACTCGGATAAATTCTAGCGGCATTACAATCGCCGCGATGTTGGGCAACTCTAATACTGGAACACCGGGTATTTAATAATAGCCTATTTTTCAATGCGATTGCCTAGACAGACTGATCGGATATAAACGAAGGTTTTTTGAATTTTTACCTAAGTAATTATTTATTATTATAGTATTATTGCTATTAGCAGAAAGGACTGTGACCGTAGCTTCGCAGTATTAAAACAAAGACTGACTGATAAGAGGTGACAGGTAAAAAATAGTTAACGTAACTGTTATTCTACGTTTTATCAATGTCGATTGCTTAAAATTGGAATTGGTGTGATTAAAGCTAACCTATAATTATTTTTATTGTGTTTTATTCGAATGACATCGATAATTGTTTTTTTTCTTTTTTATCATTGTCTGGTTGATCATTATAGCTTTTCTGCCGTTCTTTGCTTGATAATCGATTTATTACACGACCAGGCAGTCACCGATATTTTAAAAATACTAACTAATACATTCGTGCATTTTTCGTATCACGCGACATTTCTAATCGCAAATCATAATACCTCATATAGGTACATGGGATCGATTGTTATGCTGAAATTATGGCAGAATTTTTTAAAATGTTCTTATACGAGATATAAAAAATGAGGAAAATTGGCATTTTCGTGCTGCACGAGTAGCCAATCCTCGGGCAAATGCATTTATGAAACAAAGCATTCTCAACGTATCATCGATCTTCCTCGGAATTAAAATGATCCAATTGAATGTTATGTTATAAGAAACGAGAAACGTCCATTAAATTTCCAAAAAATTGTATCGCGTAGTCAAATCAGCTAGACGATTCAACGATATGTCGGATACCTATGTGGCTAACGCAAGCCGTTACTGGTTAACACGAATCTTTAATGGAGAGTCAACATAAAGATGCGATTTATACAATTACGACAAGTACCTACCGAATACAACAAAAAAAGTCATTCAATACACACAATTTAACTACACTCGCATGGTACTTAGTAAATTAATGTAATTTACCAATGTCTTTTTTACTTGCATTTTTATTGGCTTTTTGGTTCCCATTACTCTTTTTGTTTTTTTGTTTGTTTATTTATTTATTTATTCTTTTTTTTGAGAATGTACGGATCTCGTAATATTTACAACTCAATATCGCGCCTTGTTGAATCGAGTTGATAAGATTCGTTGATAAGATCTCTTAATCACAGCCGAGTAAAACATTTTATCCTGAAATGTATAAAACATATTTCCGGAAATTCGCAATTCCGTGAAAAATTGGCGCGACTATTAGCAATTTAAAAAAAAAAACATGAAAGAGTTATTTTGCAAATTTCCGAACTAATCGCGCAAGAGGCCGTCGCGGGCGTTTCTACCCATCTCCCAAAGTACTTTTCATTATTCTCACAGGCTTTTCATTATTAATGAAAACGTAGTTGGAACTGTTTATATTGTAAGTTTACGTATGAATGAGGCATTACAACGCGGTATATAACTATCAATTAATCATAATTGGAGAGTGATCGATCGTCGTCCCCCTTGGCACAAACGCAATCGTTGCACGCGAAGGGATTTCGAATAGCAAAGGAAAGAATAACAATTCGTCTTCTCAAGGACGCGTTCGACATGAGAGTTGCGCTTGTTTTTATCATGCAACTTTTCTTGATGCGCCATGGTGGTTAATGGCAACCCGACGATCAAGATTTCTGAATAATTAACGAATGCCTAACGAGCAACATCACTTTCGTGTACCCCTCCGATTTTGTTGAAACTTATTTGTATGGACGAGTATCAAAAACTAATAAGAGACACGTATTTTTGTATCTTCGGAAAACGGTTTTAAGGGGTGAAATATACCGTCAAAAATCGGGATGTCTTTAATTTTTCGTCGATAGTTTGCAATGGTACGAGATAGAAAAAAAATTCAAATTACAACTACCTTTATTTCGTTCGCGTATTATACATATATTGGAGATGTGAACGATGCCCACAACAACAAATTTCACATTGTTCATTGCAAAAATCCATTTTTTTCATATGTACGTATCTCCGAGAATTTTCAATCAATTGAGATGTAAATTTGCATACACGTGGATGATGAAAAACTAGCGGATACGTGGTTTTTTCCGACATCTCGCAATTAAGGGGTTGTAACTGCCCTTCGGGTTTTTAGCCAAAATGGAATGGTACATTTTTTAGCCAAAATGAAATGGTACAAAATAAATTATATAATTTATTGTGGGGCTGATTGCAAAAAAGAACAATGCTTTAATTATGTTTATTTGAGCGCTTTTGTATATGCAATATTTTTTGTTTTACTTTGTTTTCACCTGGTGCGTACACAAATAAATCCGAAGGCTTTTGTACGCATGCGCATCAGGCCAACATACGTAGTGGGTCCAATAAATAACGAGAATTTTGTAATTTTTCGAGTTTCATTCGTTCGTTTGGCTCGATTTTTTCATCGTTGCGTTGGTACACACGACTGAAAAGTATAAAGGCACATTTTCAGCCATATTATGGTACATGTTTTATCTCTTGTCAGTTGTCGAAAGATTAATACGGGTTTTGGTACGATCGGCGGTTTATTTTCATTTGTACGTATAAATAATGGATTAAGGATCATTGATTAAATTTTGGGGTAAGAATGTAATAAAGCAATCCGAAGAAAACGCCCGGATTTGTAGCAAAACAATTCGTGGCTTCTGCATCGCGACAACGCCCCTGCTCACGCTTGATCGCTCGTTCGTGAATTTTTGGCCAAACGCCGCACTGTAATGAAGCACTTTTTTCCGTTCCTAAACATTAAGAGAACCTTAAAGTCCCGTCGTTTTACAAGCATAGATGAGATTAAAATATCATCGCCGAAAGAGCTAATCACTATGGCAAAGATCGGGGCCCAGAGGTGTTTCGGCAATTGGTAGAAGCGCTAGCACAATTGTACAATATATAACGGAGACTATTATCAATGGGATAACATTAGTGTAGACAAATACCTAAATGAAATTCTTTCCGAAAAACGAAAATTCCCATAGTTTATTGAACGCAGCTGAATGTCGTTCAGTTTAATTTCGAAGTTCGATAAGAGCTATTCATTATTTGAAACAGTACCGGCAATTCGAAAAAGCGGGCACGATATTGTGTTATGGTGAAGCACGAAAAAATTCCACAAGAGCGCGTTTATTGTATACCGAACAATTTCTAGATCGGCAGTGTCCAAGTCGGCGAACGTTTGACCCCGTACATAGTAACTTCATTCAAATCAAACTGAACGATAACTTCGATTGAGCTACACACGGTACGGATTAACACGGCTTGGTAAATAACTCGAAGGTATTCGAAGTATTGTCAATTATTATAATCTCAGATATCTCTCATTTTCAGCTAATTTTAGCTCGGATCACTATCAAATGTTTCACTACCAAACATCTTTATAAGACTACCAAATATATGGTAGTTCGAGGTATTTAAATTTGTATCATCGATACTGGCCTTGAATTACATTTCACGGACTTTTATCCCCGAAATTGTTTTTCTTTTATGCGGCATGACGTGCTCTACAAGGCGGTTGAAAAAAAATGTACCATTCCGTTTTAAAAAGATGTGTCGAGCTTGACGTTGCTTCAGCGCCACCACCGATAACAAAAAGTAGGCTCTGGTCTCGTATGACGGCCTTCTCGAACACTGAAACTATTGTCAAAAACATTTTTGGATATGATCAATAGTTTGAGTGCTATTTCTCTGTAACACTTTATGTGCCTCGCCCAGCATATTTGTGAAATTCGTTGAAACCGGACGAGCGGTTCGAAAACGCCATCAGTACTTTCCCCGGCACAGCAGCGTTAAAGTTTTAAGGGTAAGAACTGTGGGAAAAATTTTGGAGAAAAAAAAGAAAAGAAAAACGCTTAATCAATCTTTGGGATTATTTTCTAGATGCCCTCAAAAGTTTAACGCGACGTGTTACGGTGTGTCGAGAAAAACATTGCGTGTTTGAAGTGAAACTTCTTAACGTTTGGACAGTTAAATTCATATTCTATTGAATTATTTTTATATGCAGTGAGTTGCAACGGATATGCGGACACCATTGCGTTCACAACAGTATTGCTCCGTACAATTACCTACGTATAGTTGAGTTAAGGGGAGATATACACCTAGACGTTTGAAAAAAAAACATTTTTTTTGCATTTTCTTTAAGTTTGAGGTCTTAAAAATATCTGCTGAAAACGGCAAGGCATGGGCCTGGTATCGATGATTCCATGTAAGTTGACAAATTTTATTATTTATTTATTCCCAAATTTTCAAACTCGGTACCCAAAATTTCTCGAAAACCAATGAACCGATTGCCTTGAAATTTGTTGTTCTTATGCTATACACGATTTTCTAGTACGTGTCGTAGGATTTTTTTTGTTCCTTTTTTTTATAAACAAAATAATAACTTTTTTTACCCAAAAATCGTTATTTATGTTCAAACGTTCGCCATTTTGTCATAAATCGATATTTTCAAAATCGGCTATGACAAGTACTAGATTATAGTATCTAGTTTAATAAACCTTTTGGTTTTTTTTTTTCAGATGATTTTTGAAGAAACGCCAATGGGTACCGCGTATGAAGATTTTTTTACGGAGCTTCAAAGAACATGCGATATCTCAAAATATTTTCGATATTTTTTAATAATAAAAATTAAACATATTCTTAAATGTGTATACTTTCATTTGGTTCAAACTACAATCCGAAATTTTAAATAGTTTTCCTACAAAAAAATCTCAAAAATAACCTTTTTTTTGGGCCTCCTAGGTGTATATCTCTCCTTAAGGAAATCATACTTTTTTTTTACCAAGTAGTACACCTTTGCTAAATTGTTAGAAACATAGATTTTATTTATTCAGTCGATGCCATTACCTATAGAAGAAAACATGAACAAAATAATAAATGGGTATTTTTAGTGTCGCAACAATATTCGGAAATCTGACAAACCATGGATACCGACTGTGTTTCACAACATGTTCAAATCGCTTTGGCATGTTCGAAATCCTCATTCTTTCGTTAAACACATTTTTAATTCATCATTTGATCTAATTGGTGTTTTTCGTATGTTACGAACCAACTGATCTTATCAAATTCTCGATTGGGTTTAAGTTCGGTGACTGTGGTGGAGGATGTAATACTTTTGGACAATTATATATAATGGTTATTCTTGAACAATACGCGCTTTATGTATGAGGTGATTGTTCCAGTAAAATAAAAAATGTTTACGAATGTTCATTTTTGTAGCACGTTTTAGCCAATTATGTTTTAAAACGTCCAAATATTTTTTCTTGTCTAAAATGACTTCAATGAAAACTAATTCATCCAGTCCTGATGTTGAAATACAAGCCCAAACCATCAAATATTCCTCGTCGTGTTTCGTAGTTGATCTTGGATTTTTAAGACGCTATTTTGTGTCCAGCGCTTCAAAAAATATTGAATTGGTTTGCATCGGCAAATATTAAGCCGTCCGCATATTTTTGCCACACAATTATGTGCGAATATTTTGGCGACACTAAAAATAGGTACGCGTTATTTCCTTTATACTTACTGGTGTAAAAATTACGCCGATGGAATGAATAAATCCGATGTTTTTCAGAACTAGAAAAAGTATACTGCTTGATAAAAAAAAACGTATGATTTCCTTAAAATCAATGTAGAGGCCAATAATATTTTAAACGCGGTGGTGCACGAATATCGAGCCCTTGGCCTACGCGCTATTTGCCTATTGCTCGTGCTGTAGTATGCGGGAAAGAGAGGAATATAACCGAAAAGTGTGAAGTGCGCATCGAAGGATTACGCCACGAGTGTGACTCGTTTTATTTTTGTTCGTTCCGAATGAGGCACCACGAATCAGACTCGTCGTCTTTTGATTTTTCTCGAATAACGCATCACGAGCTAGGCTCGTCCTTTTTGTTTATTGCCCAAATGCCTTGCCAAGTGTCTCACTCGTGGTCATAGGCCAAGGACTTAAATCGGCTGACTGTATAGTCTCTATGCCCTCTAATAAGTATATAGTCATTTCACAGTCACTTATGAGTGGCAAGTGGCCGATAACGGAGTGTGGAAGACCTACCAAGGAAAACTACGGATAGAGAGGAGATCGAAACACATAGGTCTCGATATCGTTATAGACTTTCGTCTCGGTAACTCGCGTCTCAATGCCTTCAATTTTTACTCCCAGCGCGCCATAAGAAATTTCACTTCAAAAGTATGGATCGCGTTTGCAACTAGCGATGCGCATGTAACACTGACAATGAGTCTTAATTCAGGCAGAAGCACTTTTGTAAAACTCGTTCGCGACTTATTTACCTATAATCAATGCAGGAGTTATTGACATCGTCGTTGTTGGCTTTCTTAGTATATAAGTGTCATCATAGCGTTCAATGAAACACTGTTTATAATATTGTATTTTATTGTGTTGCAAAGATATTGTACCTATATCTATATATGTGGATCGCGTGCCAGAGGATTTCCTGTATCTTAGAGGAATAATAAACTATTTCTCTCTCTCTCTCTCTCTCTCTCTCTCTCTTTCACTCTCTACTCCACATAAATACTTTTTTTAGATATCGCCATTTTTCTAAATCATTTTTCATTCTTGTATTCTCGTTAACGCAATTATCCCAGCGCAAAAACAATAATAAAATGCCAAAGACCGATCATCCGCGGACGTACCTACGTTTCGATTTCGCGAATAAGCTTTTGGTGATTTCGCCTTTTAAGAAGACAAAACACGAGTTGAATCGGCGCAATGGCAGCTAGTTTATTGGCATTTGAAATTTTGAAATTGCCAAATTTCGCCATTCTTGAAATGTGTAAGAGGAAAAAAGCACACTTGCTCGCTAAATTCGAATCATCTAGACTTTGGTTTAAAAAGTTGAAAAAGGCGCCAACATTTTCACGTTAAACCCAACGACTCGCGATTCTGACCAAGCGATTCTAACGTTTAACGTAACGCGTCGCGATAATTCGAGGAAATGAATGAATGTTCACACTTCCAAGAGGGTAAAAATGATGCGGCCGAGAGTGAGAGTACGCGAAAGCTCTGGGGCGATTGCTGGAATGGAGGTCCGACGCCGAGCGACGTGGGGATACGCTGGAAAACATGGAACTAATTGTAAGAGAGGGGCTACCGTGGAGGCGAACGCGCGCGCTGAGAGTTTGAGGAGAGACGGGCAGCGAGAGTAGGCGATCGAGAGTGTGTTGAAGCGCATGCGTAAGTATTAACTGCACATCGGGGAGCTGGCGCGCGCCACATTGAAAGCTTACGACATGCTACCGCGTTAGTCAGTCGCGCGCCAGCTCTCACTCGGTTCGTTTCAGATACGAGTTTGTTTGGCGGCTTTGATCCACAGTCATACGGAGGTACGACGATCGCAAAAGTTTAAAGCGCGCGCACGCGAATTATACGCGTTCTCGTTGTAGTAACTTTCGCGGACGTATCACCACCGGTTCAAAACAAAAACGCACGCAAGTACTATTTCAAAAGTATACGATCATCGTTGAAACTGCGATAACCTTATTCTATTGCCACTTTAAATACACTGTATTTTCGTTACGAAAATTATGCGTGGCGCCGCAGATCGTGCGTATTCAACGACCCATTAGCGATGCTTCGTAAACAAAGTTTTTGATAATTGGAAGATCGCAAAGCGGAGGGTGAAGTGAATAACGTGGACAACGACGATCGTTTTTTTTTTCTTTTTTTTTTTCGTTTTTTTAATTATTTTATTTAACGATCGTTCGATTCATATTTCGACAATATCGGTGTTCCCGCTGGGTGTACTGGATGGATATCATGCGGTGAATGTAAATTGTTTTGAAAGAAGCGACAGGCTCCCAAAAAGAAACTTCCGTGCGACGAAATAGATCGTGGTTTCACGGAGAACGAGAGGTTCGGTATATTTGTGATGAGTTAGTGAGTGTGCGTAGCATGGAATCACCAGTAATGTACGAATCAGCGGCCCATCAGGCTCAGGGCCAGGTCGCCGGGGATCTTAAAAAATCACCCATTGTATTAGCAAACAACAACAACAACAACAACAATAACAACACCACCAACAACAACAACAATAGCAGCAGCAACAACAACAACAATCACCACCATCACAGCCATAACAATAACAATAGCAACCACGGCCACAGCAACAACAACAACAGCAGCAACAGCAATAACAATAACAACAACAACATCATCAACAACAACAACAACAATATCATCAACAACAACAGCGCCAGTAGTAACAACAGTAGCAGCAGCAGCAGTAGCAACAATAACAATAACGCAACGACCAATGTAAACAATAGTGGCAACGGCAATAACAATTCGTCGTTGCAAGTGAATCACAATCAGCAGACCGGTAGTACGGGCGTGAGCAAAGTGTCGGCGAGCAAAGCGAGCCTTCATCAGCAATATGCCGAACATTGTGCAGTGGCTGGCGAGCTGACGGATCTAAATACCCCGGAAATATCGTTGGATCTCCAGCATCTCATCGATGATTCGCACTTCAACGATGGTCTTCTCGATATGCTCGGGGGTGGCAATGGTGGTATAAAACATCCGAGAACAACTGGTTATCCAAGAACGACACTTGCGTACATGCCACAACCGGTTCACAGTGGTGCGAGTTATCATCAAGGTAGCAATAGTTGCAGCGATAGTAACAGCTCGAGTTCGGATTCACCCAGTATAAAGGAAGAACCCCTCGATCCAGCGGATTATCGGCGCCACTGTCCGCAATATACACCCGCTGGTTATAGTCCTGCGAATGGTGGACCGTTCGCCAATGGAGGGCCGACCTTTACTACATTGACCTCGTCCACCCTGACCGGTGGACATCCAGGTATTCATCATCAGCAGCAGCATGCCCAACATCAGCAACAACAGCAGCAACAGCAGCAGCAGCATCAGCAACAACAACAACAGCAACAACCACAGCCACAGCCTCATCAGCAGCAGGCTGGTCGTTGCGTACCGATGAAACCTGTCATGTCGCATCAGCAGCATCAAGCAGCCGCAGCGGCAGCGGCGGCGGCAGCGGCAGCAGCCGCGGCAGCGGTTGCCAGAAAGCAGAGCAAATCCATTGACAAAGCGAGTGACGAGTATAGAAGAAGACGCGAAAGAAATAACATCGCGGTTAGGAAAAGTCGCGAAAAGGCGAAGGTACGATCGCGAGAAACCGAAGAAAAGGTCAAATTGTTGGTCAAGGATAATGATCTGCTGAAAAAGAGAATCGAACTATTAACCGAGGAGCTCAATGTATTGAGATCGTTGTTCAGTAGCGTTGGTGTCGTGCCCGAGCAACTTCATCGAGAAATATCGAGGCACTTGGATCAGTTTCAGCAGCACGCAGTTGGACCGATGTAGCGTCGAATAACAGCGGTGTCGTCGTAGCTGAAGACGAGGACACGAGGAACAAAGAAAACAAACAGAAGAAATAGTAAAAACGATGGACGTACGATTAATTGGGATACGTGTGGCAAGTTTCAGAATATACCGATTGTACCCGCGGCTCTTCGATACGTATGGGAAAACTTTATCCTCTTCGAGGAATATCCGGCTGTGAAGAAAATCGCACGCTTTTTTTCCTTTTCCATACGAGTGCGCGATCCTAATGTACAAAAACAAAAGAACAAGAACGATGCGACAAATGATGCGATTGACGGATTCGAGAATTTACGCGTGTCGATCATTCCGGAATGTTGACGGTAGTGATGTTTCCATTGGTCCTTGATATTGAAATCCCCCCTTTCTCTTCGCTGTCTCTCCGTCGTACCATTATAGGTGATGATAAAAACCATCATTAACACACAGTGTAATGGCCCTGAAAATGTAATATGGCGTATACGACACAATTTAATACATTAAAAAACATCTAACTCTCCCAACGGAAGAGTATAAGACGTTGATAATATCGTATGATTTATCATTCTCGGTCGTCGTTAACCGTGTTACACTGACAGTGACAACGAGCGGTGAAGTACAAATGAAATCCGTAGATACGCGAAATTGGGACTCGGCGAATGAGCTATTTTTGTAGGAAAAAGAATGAGTAAACAAAATTAGGAGATAACAGTAACGCTAGGACATTCTGCAACCTTTACTGTATCTGTAATTTTTAGGAATTGCCGACCGTTTTCGTAGCCTTGTCTTTTCGTTTTTTTTTTTTCATTTGGCGTACATCGCGTATAACTTACGAAAGAAGCGACATGACCAAACGGAGGCAGAAAGCGACCGAAATAAGCAATAGCCTTACTCGCCCGTAATCAAGTTTTTTCACAAATATTCTCGGCCGGCGTTTACCTAACTCACTTACGCGATCGTGATTTCAGGTTTTCTTTTCATTTTTCAAAAGGGTCGGTCACATCCATTTGTATTCGCGCGGGCGCAATTTTCTCTCCTTACACGCGATGATGTACCCAAGTACGAGCAAAGTCTCGAACCGACAGCGAGCGCGTTATTGTCGTTTTCTCTCTTTGTACTTTCTGTATTATTCTTCACTTTAACCAACGTGAAAACCCGTAGAAATTTTATTCCGATGGACGCAGTAACATTGAAACAAACAAACAAAAACACAATAATAATAATAATAATAATAATATAAGACTGGAAATATGCTTCTCAAGTGATGCAGCAATTAGACGAAAAATAATAAAATAAGAAGCGAAGTGAAGTAATGCATAGGACGTTAATAATGTAAGCGATATGGCGAAACTGAAAGTGTACAGATGTAAGTAAGAGAGAGGTAAGAAAAGGGGTCAGAAAGCTTATATCCCGATGGTTGACGATGACTGTTTTTTTTTTTCGTTCGAATGGCGTTGTGATTAGATATGGTTTATAATAGATACGACGATAATTTAATTAAGTAGCGTGTAGTATCGCTCTTGTACCTAAGTACCTCGTGGCATATCGAGATACCGTAATTATTCGTAGTGCGCACTATCGATACGACATCGACAATGCGTAACAAAAATTACACACTTACAGAAAGTACGAAAGCGTCGATAACGGTATTTATATCGAAAAACCGAGGCACCATCGTTTTAATCGGGGTTACCGAGGATCATAAACATCACTGCTATGGATTCGAACGGAAGGATATCGATTCATAGATATTGAAACGAATCCAAACGATAGTCCCCGTACGCGGTTCTCTCACTGAAAACAAGAACAATAAAATTGCCGCGTGCATACTCTTGTATTATAGCTACATTTAAAGCTAATATGATAAAAAAGAAAAAAAATAGAAAAACATGTAAGTAAGAGTTAATAATATATATTTTTGTTTAGATATTGTGCGAGTGCGTGAAGCTAACGCGACACGTATTTAATGAAAAGGTAAAGTGCGTATGTGCGTGGATGTCGCGTGGCTCGGTGAAAAAATCTACTATTTTTCATTTGTAATGGAGAAGAGGCGTTGAAATAAATGAACTGTGTCAAACGAATTTGCTTCCTCGCAAGTAGCACGTGCAATATACACATTTTTATTTAGCCTATAATACGGGTGCAAAAAGAAAACACGAAAATAGCAACGATCTAACGTTTGTATCGACGACGCCAAGAAGTTTTACGAAAAATTGACAATATTTTAAAGAGTGCCTTGAATTATTGCAAAACGACGAATTAGCGTAAAAAAGATTTGAACCGGGCTCCGTTACTCATCCGGATCGACTGTTAATTCTTCTGGAAGAGCGATTGCAATTTATTGATTGATACAGTGTGCCTCTGCTGTCTATGCCTGTACAAGTGTATACCAACCTGATTTAAGGATGTATTATATAGGGATAAAATATAACTCTCAAGCCAGAATCGTGTGTATGTTCCCATCGAAGCATTTATCTATCCGCGCACATTGACCAATTTATTTCACAAACAACAATAAAAAGATAACGTTTTCTTTTTCTTTCTATTATACACGCGAAGTCAACCGTTTTAAAAAGGGGGAAAAGTTTTATAAAGTAAAGACAAAGACGTGCAGTAGATAACAAAACATAGAGATCGGTAGATAAGAAACAATATTTTGATCGCCTATCATTTTGGATAAATATTCCATTTTAAATCGGACGTTACTCAAACTTTATATCACATGCGACATTAGGTCTAAAAGTTTTTCGTGCGCGCTGGAATAGCGAGTCAATCGAGACTATACAGGGTGGCCCACATAACTCTTAACAGCTGAATATTTCGGAAACTATTTGTCCAATCAAAAAGTTGTTCATGAGAAAGTTTTATGCTTTCGAGGGGCCTTTCTAACTACAAAAATATGAAGTTACTCCCTACCCCCCTTTATGGGGGGCGGGGGGTAACTTTACAATTTCATGCTTCGAAATGCTTCGAAATTTTACACCGTCATATCTTTTAACAGAAACATCTGACAAAAAAATGTTTCGAATAAAATTTATTTGTTTTTTCCCGTAGAATCCAACCATCTAACATTTTATAGGGGGTCCCGTTTGAAATTGTAAAGTTACCCCCTGCCCCCCTTTGTGGGGGGCAGGGGGTAACTTCATATTTTTGTAGTTAGAAAGGCCCCTCGAAAGCATAAAACTTTCTCATGAAGAACTTTTTGATTGGACAAATAGTTTCCGAAATATTCAGCTGTTAAGAGTTATGTGGGCCACCCTGTAGACTACACGTTCGATTGATGAATTTCGAAAAAATTAGACGAAAATTGATAATCGGATTGCTCGATCGATCCGATTGAAATTATTTTTTAAATTAATGAAACGATTTGTGACAACAATGAATGAATTAGTTTATTAATTAGCTTTATTCTTAATTATATTCTGTGATTCCGAATATGCCACTGATCTCCAAATATGAATTTATTCATCAACATTATATTTTGGAAATATTCCAATCATTCGTCGTAGATCTTCGTCTTGTGCTCGATAGGGAAAAGTTGGAGGCGCGTAGCGTCATAAGGAAGTGGGCAAGTCCTCGATCGCACTTATGTACGTACGAATGAATAGATGTGTATGCATGCGTGCGTCCTTGCGTTTAACAAAGTAACCGCGCACATACGCGCATACGTTTACACGTGCCGAGTTTGAGATTACCTGTCACGGCTGTCTTCGTGTCTGTGCACAAATATATTTTGATATAAAATATTCGAGCGAGTTTCGTTGTTATTTACCCTGCCATTACTACATCCCGATATCCTATGTAGGTATCTTTATGCTGCTTTATCTAAGAAACAATTTTCAACTTAACATTTATAACTCCAATATTAAACGACAAAACAAAAACACCATTAAATTACAATAAAACAAAAATAAACATTTTCTATTTCATTGATTTTTTTTTACTTTTCCAAACGGTTTTCTAGATTTTAAATTAAATACTTGTTAGCATAAGCAAATTTGGAAATTCGAACGACGTAACCATTGAATCGCAAAGAAAGTGTTTCCTACGAATTTTTGTCTCATTTATAGGCTCTTTATTTGAGTACATCGAGTTATCTCAAAAAAGAAAATAATTATACCTACTATGTATCTTGTTATAAAAAGTCTTACCTTTCCGATTCAGTTCCGATCGGTTCTCAATTACGGCGATGACACAGACCCCCGAGGTCTAGCAACATTTTTCAATGATGAAATACAAGGAATACAATAGGGTCTAAATAAATTCGGAAAATCTAAAAAACGGATATTTTGATTGCATACAAATATTTTTCTTGCTATAATCAGCGTAATTACAAAGTTCGAGTTGTCTATAGTTGCAACACTACCATCGGATATGATGCAAAGTAAACTGGAGAAATAGAAAGATTCTTCGGATCTGGTAGAAAGTTCTGTGTATCTTTCATCGTTGTTACATTGATAACGCGTATCGTAGATATAGGTAATAATATTTAACAATAAGTTACCACGTGAATGAAATACTCAAGTTTTAAGATGTTTCTTTCGTTACCAAGGGTTGATTTATTAAAAAATTGTTTTCGACTAAAAACAAAAACAAAAATGGTCGGCTAAGAGAAACGAATGATGTAAGACTCGACAGGAATAATCAATAATAAAAACGCGGGGTGAATAATGTATTTTTACCCGAAATGCAAAACGACTGGAGCATGAGGCAGTAGATAACTTTGTCGTTAGACCGATAAGTAGGTACCTACATTAATACCATTGTGATCAACGCCGCTTGCGATTTACGCTTGCGCTGAATGCAGCCAACGTCCCCTATGAATATGTTGAAGAGTACGCGATTCAGTGTACATCCTTACCCGACTCCTCGTTCTTCGTCTCAACTGCCTCCACACCCCGTTTACCGTTTAGATTTCCTTTTGTTTCACCTCGTATAGAAATTTCCTTCATCATCTCCAGCAGTCTTCTTCGTTTTTCCCGCTTTCCCTAGCACCATCCATTCCCTACCCACCACATCAAACGCTCTCCTGAAATTCACAAACACCGCGTACCTGCAGTGTCCCTGTCTTTCTCTTCAGCCTGTTGCTTGTTAGCGCGTTCAACACGAAAACATGATCTAGTGTTCTCCTGTCAACCCGGAAACCCGCCCGCACTTCTCCCATCCGTTTTTCCTCTTCCAGTATAGGCTTCCAGTATATTCCCGTATCCATTAGGGTCCATCATGTAACACGACAATAATAGATGAAATAATGATCAAATTAGTTTCAACAAAAAGAACTATTCACGGAATTTATTCGGAATTTATATTGTTTCTATATTAAATTATTTACACTGTTTATTAAATCTCGTGAATTTTATGAAAGTCGTCTGCGTTTGAAATATATGCTTTCGAATAGCGAAGACTGGCTGAGACTGAATAGCAGATTTGTTTTCAAAAATGTTGTCTTTTGGAATTTACAAAGGAGGAACTTCCGAAACGTAAAGAGAAAGTTAACAAGAGAGTTAGATGTCTCCGAATAAATAGGGAAAACTATCTTACGACTAGATATGACTGATTCCATATGGTTTCGTCTCTTTTGAATATTTCTCGGGGTGTTTCAAAAACTTGTGGAGAGGATACTGCGTGCTGAAGGATGCCTGATGAAAAGCGTGCTGTCGGCGAGAGGACGTTTCTTCAACGAGACCAAAGTGTAATATACAGGGTGGATAGCGTAAGGGATGCCAGGGGGTATTTCAAGATAGATGGGCTCATTACAAACAAAAATTGCAAATAAACATTAGGGATATTGTTAATACTTTACTAGATATAAATTTTTTTAGTCGGTCCAATCAGAGCGCGCCGAGTAGCGTTGAAGCCGCCCACCCCCACTCTAGCCGTAGATACAGCATCGATTAGGGCGTTATATTTGGGTTTGCAAAATTCAGAGCAGTCAATTAGATTGCTTGTATTTTTCCGCAGTCATTTTTTTTTCTCGGGCATTGGCTGCTCTGAATTTAGGCGGGAGTGGGTGACTTCAACGCTTGTCGCGGCACGTTGGGCAAAATTCAGAGCAGCCAATGCCCGAGACGTGGACTGCTAAATGAATCGAACTCAATTATAATATCGACAACTGGCCATTCTGTTTGAATTGTTTTTATTTCAGCTTTCATATCTGCTACGGTTAATCCTGGCAAATAAAAATCACTGAGCATTGAGTGAGCAGTGGGCGTACCTACTGCTGGTGTGTTTCAAGAAACAATTCCATTATATGTTTGTCTTGCCACTTGAGTGACATTGTATAAAATAACGGCCACGAAAATAGTTCAACGAACAAAAAACTGAAAATTATTTGTCTTTTGAAAATAGTTCTTTTGGTCAAGCTTAGGCAGAGCCAAAGAACTGCAAAACAAAACTGCTATCTCAATCTACTCGTTAGCTGCCACACCGGTGGGGGCTTGAGTCCCCTCTGATATAAAGTTTGTGTAATGAGGAAACTATTGACGTTTGGAAACTCTAAAAAAATGTATGATAGTTGGTTTCGGCGTATTCACGTAGGGCCACATGGTTTGTATTGACGTTGTTGCTAAATAATATCGGCACGACTGGGAAAAAGAACGAAATTCGTATCTTAATACATTATATGAGATCATCAATGCCCATGTATGGTTGCAAAATCGTAATTATTATTTACACGGAGGTATTTTTATTTGAAGGAGCTAGGATTATCAGAAAATTAATTTTCGATGTTTACAAATCTTATTGAAATAGACACGAGTATTGGCAACGTAGCACGATTCTCTCGTAGTTCGAGGCTATTAGGCCGAATGCAGCGACAGTCGCTGATCGGCAGCTGTCTTCCGTGCGTCTTCGGCGTTAGGTCTTTGACTGTTTCTGATATTCTGTAGTTCGGACGTTGCTATCTTTCAATACGTACATTTCAACAATTCTTACGTTCCCACAAACAGCTGGCATATGTTTCATACTTTTCCATGAATTACATCGATAAGGTGTTTTCGGGGGGGGGGGGGGGGGGGGGGGTAGAGGATATACGAAATAGGAAAATTTTGGGACCAATTGAAAGTCGAAAAACATTAGTTCGGAAAACGCCTATTTTCAATGCCGTTCCTAGTGTACGTATGCCGAATCTAGCGAAAGGGTGAAGCCCGACGTCGGACTTCGATGTATAACAGTCGGTACTAATGGAGCTGTCGCTGACACTTCAAATTGACAGTGACTTTAGCATTAGATCGAGCGAAGGGTACGTAGAGCCTAATGGAACGTCTCTAACTGCCCGGAGAGTCTCCTCATCCACGTGGTGTTAAGAAATTTCATCCAGACTGTTTCTTTGATGCTAGGTATTACCTATGAGCACGTCATGTACTAATGAGAAGCAATTTGCAAATTACATCTTCGTTTTTCCTGCTATACTGTGTAGAGTATGCATGAATTTTCCACAGTATACCTCACGCGGCTAGAGCCCCTTCAAGGTATACCTTACGGGTAAAAAACTGTCGTCGGCATTTTTGCTGACTTACGACTCTCCTTTAATCTAATTCCCTCGGCTATATACAAATATGTCGCGACACCGTCCGACGAAATCGTAGCTAATCGTTAGACTCGGTAACGCTAGTACGACAACTACATATAATGGTATAAGAACATTATTTATGTTTAAAAACCGCATGAATTAATATGTAAAAGAATAGCCAGTGGTCGCCCGTGTGAATTTTGTCAAACAGCGATATAAGAACTACGTACCTATATTCTACAGAATTTTGGTATTCGTATCTGAATCTTGTAATTACTTAGATGAGTAATTATGTTCTATGACAGTATTAATATTATTATTACTCCAAACCTTATAACCCCATGCATTTTATATTAATATATTATGTGATATTGTTATATAAAATTGAGGAGCTCTTTTCTTTCTACACATTCGTATGCAGGCACACGTAAGTTATATAGTTGATGGGGCATTACTGTTAAATATTAACAAATTTTAAGTAGGTACGATTCTTCATAACGAAAACGCTTTCACGTTTGTTCATGTCTAAAAATGATTACGTAGACTCAAGAAAATATTTGGGTTCAGGGTGAGTTGGGAAAGCTCGCCAGTCAGGGTTGGAATCGAGAGCGGGCTTCGGAGGTTCGTATTTGTGGAATTTGCAATCAAAAGTGGGTTTTACTATTGCCGTATTACCATTCCGCAGAGGGTGATGGCTTGAGCGATGCAAAGGAAATAAACTCTGGAAGATGGAGCGGAGCAGCAAAAATTTCAATTTGGGTTGGATTTGGTTTAGGTTTGTCATTAGTGCTCGTGGTGGCGATGCTGCTGCTATTGATTACGAGGCTGCTGTGATTATACCGTTGCTGTTGCACATCCTGCTGTTATTCGAGTGGGTGCACACTGGTGATTTTGGTCACAGTGACTGTTTATTCGCTATGGCTACGTCTATAGACCCTTGTGGTGGTGCGCACACTTTAACACGTGACAACTTGGTAACTTTTAATAAGCGTAATTAGTAAGCGTTGAATCGCACATATAAGCCATAAGAAATTATTTTTATTAATGTTTTAGCGAAGGTCTACTAGAAAGATCACTTTGTTCATCCACACGTCCCGCTAAAATTCCGCTATTCAAAATTTAAGCAAGAAATGAAACATTCAATAATATTTTCTGATAATTTCATTGTAAATTCAGCTTCGGCAACAAACTTAAACGATTCTATCTTAATAATCGTACGGTAAATTCTTAATTCTCATAAATCTCTATTACATCAATAGCAGTTTTATAGTATTATTGATGTTTCTGAACCGAATCTTAACAACAACACTCTTTTTTTAACTAGTATCATTGACTTAACTTCATACTTCGTATTAATACTTCGTATGAAAAAAAGTAAACAATATCTTTTAAAAGTTAACTGTACACGATTGGACATAGGTAGGTAGGGAGTAAAATAATTCTGGGATCATATTGCCCACCCTATGAAGAGATCGTTTTGCCCCAAATCCCTTATTAATGGAAATATCAAAACACGACCTATTTTTCTCGAATACTGTAATAAAGGACGATTAATCTCCTTGCTAACTGGTAACGGAAACCGAGATAAACACATCTATCAAAAATATGTACGTAGACTAAAGTTACATAATGTCGAATAATATAATAGCTTACCTTGAATATTTTATGATAAAACTTTCCGACAGCTAATAACGCCACGACATTGACAGAGATTGTAAGGCTCAGCCGTAGGAGCACAAAATTCACTTAAAATATCCTAGATGTCGATATTAAGTCGACATAACAACCGAGGATCATTTAACCCCCAGGGATCATTTTGTACCACCTTCCCCTACCTACGGAATACGACATCAATCGAACTATTGTGTAGTTGTATGGCGACAATGCTCAAAATGAAACTGATTATTATGTTTTTTTCTGCGTTTAAACTTCGTTGTAGATGCTATTTAATAAATAAGTGTATGACAAAATAATGGTCTTACTTACAGCAGGGATCGATAATCTCATTGTTGTATTTTTCGTAAGTTATGACGATGACGATCATCATCGGTCTATTTTAGTCTTCCGGTGGACACAAGCCTTCCCTTCATTTATCCACAAATCTTGATCTTGAGCCATCTGCATCCAGTTGATATGGATGCGTTTCAGATTACCCGATCATCTGATTATAGATCCTCCTTTACTTCTTACTCCATCATTTCTTTTCGCCTCCATTATGCGATGCGCTCGGTCCATTTATCGCCCGCAATTCTAGGAATATGTTCTGTCCAGTTATATTTCAGCGTGGCCACAATTTGATGGCGTATTGCACTACAGTTCGTCCGCGGGTTTCAATGTCTTATACCCGGTCTCTTAAAGATAATTCTAGCATAGATCGAATTCATGGCGAAGATACTGCACCACCACTGCACCTATTCCGTAATCTCAATCAAAATTTACACAATGTGTAATTTCACGGAAAATGGCACATGGGTAATTCGGAAACATCGTGCGATCGAACGATTTTGTTCTAGACATGCCCAAAGTTATATTGTTACTTTATTTTAGTCACCCGGATCTATATAACTCCGACTAATGCCTTTACCGAATCCAGCTCGATCGAGACTCCATCTAGGCACGGAGCTCAGATTTTTTGCATGATATATCGAGTAATAATAATATAGTCAATCGTTTAGTCGATAGGGAATTCCGAGGATTCCGAATATGGCGTTCAAATTGCAACGGAGCATTGAACTTTCCGAAGTGAATTACTTGAAGAGAACATGTGGTGTAGCGGAGCATGTGCCATGATTTTATAATCTTGTAACCGACGATAAGCCGAACAGAATTAAATGGTCGGCAAAAGTTTACTAGGAGCCAACTACCGATTAAATTTGTTTAATTGATTCAAAAAGTTTTTGCCCCGTTTCTGAAAACTGCTTTAGGTAAATGATCGATTTAACAGAGATATCTTCGGTCGTTTTCGTAGGAAAAAACATCACCAATATATCATACGAGCATTCCGATTGCTTGTTCGCCTTCATTTATTATTAAAAAGAAACTTCATTCTGAGCTGGCCGATTGTTTAGTTGCTCTGTATAGATACCTAATATATATGGAATTTTCTGAAGATCGTGTGTACATTGTTTGTGACTCGATAGGAAATAGAAACTCGTATTCGAGGATTCGAGGATCGCAAGAACTTTGAAACAAATAGATTATCAAAAGTGCTCCGATTCAGTAGAATTCTAGATTGTTTTGAAAAAAGAGAAAGGTACACTTTACGAAGCCAGATAATTGTGGAGCTTGCCACATAAGTACTGATATCGTGTACTGTATTTGCAAGTAAATCTCATTGTACGATGGGTTGTTTCATTGAAGAATAGAAAAGAGAAATGTACGAATCGGCGATTCGAGTTTATGTTTTTAGAATATGTCATTCATTGGCGCAACTTGGTGCATCGATCAGCTCCTTTCTGATGACCTACGGCTAGGCAATAACTACAGGTTTCGCTGTAGCTAGTATTATATACTAGCACGGCTGTCCATTCTGGCAATGGCAAAATGGGTTAGGGCCAAAGCTCTGCCAAAATTGTTTCTTTCGCTCTCACCCACCCGTGCGTACAAACATCATTCCCCTTCTCGCAAGACTCTTTCAAGTTCTGTGTCGCGATTTTTAGACACGCGTGTGTTGAACGGTTGCGACTTGTCTATTGGCTTCTCGCCTCAAGTGCAACGAATGACGCTTGAATCCGAGCGCTCTATAGCCTGCATACGATGTACAAGGCATTCCACGTCGCCTTAGTTACCAAAAAAAAGATATTGATTAAAAAATTGAAATAATGCACTCGCGATAATTCGAGCGAATAGATGTATCATTTTTCATAAAGCGTTATAGATCTAACTTTTCGACAAATCGAGTACATAGTGAATTAGCTTTACACTGGCTATCGTTACTTATCGTTAAATCAAAGATTTTTAGGCACGTATTTTACCACCGCACCGTAAGTAGTAAAAATGTTTTTTAAATTGCAAGTAGGCAATGATGAAATAGAAAATTTATACAATACTGGCTTGCGCAAAACGTTCTTACCACTTTATACAAATTCTATACATTATGGAGAAAAATGGAAATATGGAAATTGAGCGTTTCTTTGAAATGTCTCGTAGTATTTTACGTAGTTGAATGATTTTTTAGATTTGGCAAAACTGTACTTTCTCGTGTAACAATGAAAAATTCTGTATTTTTTATACATTTTACCAGAAAGTTAGTTAGTTGTCTTCGGAGGAAAGCGAGTTCATTACTACGAAAACGAACTCATCCCTCGATTCCAGGAGAGCGTTGGTATTTAACAACTATGAGTTTTGGAATTTATTTATTACCGAAAGAAAATATATGACCAGGTCTAGCCTAGAAACTGAACCAAGTAAACGACGCAGTGCGATAGCACGTAAAATAAAAAATATTTTATTTATTTTCACATATGATTTCAGGGATTTGTATAATATATGCATTTTTATCATTGTGCTTTCCTGAATTCGCATTAGATGGCCATATATTCTTATAATATGTCAAATTTTAGCGAACATTTTATATATAAGAATAAATATACTTTTTCACTGTATTTATTTGCCTTGCATTCATAAAAAATGAGCCCGTAGTTAATAATTCTCCAATAGATTTCATTATTCATTTTTTCATCCGAAGCAATTTAAGCACGTAACAAAATAAAACATACATTCGTGGGTTGCAGTTTCTAGTAAGGTTTGCAGGTTACTCCCAAAAAGTGATAAAAAAAATCTGACGCTATCCTAGATACCTATCATAGAAATTCATGGAGTATACAAAAACTTGATGATACCAACGTCTATTCGATAAAACTGATCGAATTTCAAGGCCACACGCAAATTAAGAGCCAAACAACGCGGACTTGGCTCGACTCTCTTCTTATTCCCAATCGAATCAACTCTCCACATTGTCTCATATCTTTGCTCGATATTTTACAAGGCAGTCATAGGTGGAGATTTTGATTCATTATTGACTCTCGTAACACAATGCAATATATCAAATTGATGCGTACACAACTTACATGATAGCTACATACAGAAATTTCAATGTTAATGCATCTGACACGGAAATGGTAAAGCACATTTTTGTTTGACCGCAGTACTTTTATTCGATAAATAACAATTCGCATAAGAGTAGATCGTGGAGAAGAGTGGCTCGTTTGCTTCATTTAGTTCAAATCAATATACTAGCCAATAAATTCGGATGCAAATAAAGTTTGTAAAATGGCTCCAAATTTATACGAATGCAGCCTCCAAACAATTAATTATAAAAACATTGTAAGCGATTTTCGTGTATTCGCATGTCATTAAACCCCAGTTTGGCTACTAAAGTTACACGAGAATTGGAGCTCGTAAAATATATGGTTGTACTGATTTTTGGAAGAAGGACGTATATATGCATACAAGTGTCTCTCGCTAGCCTCCGCACGAGCCGAAATGCCCGTACCGCCCGTACGTCTTGCGTCGCCCGTGTAGGTACATATATCTCACACTCAGCAGTGGTCCATCGGGGATCGGGCCACGTGTCCGAAATAAGCGTAAGTGCACTCTATACAGGTACACCAGCGTAGCCAAGACGTTCCGAGAACGAATCATCATCTTGAAAATATATTTACGCGTGTATTTACTCGTGTACTATAGCGGGAGTATGTCTCGATCTTTGTGCTTCGGCTTTTTTTCGTTGTATGTACCGTTACTTTCGTATCGATAATTTTCTTTGTTTATTTCTTAAATCTAGAATGCAAACAATCCCAAGCTTTTCTCAACGAAAGTTCTATGCTTACACGGTATAATTATGCAGTGGTGCTAGTAAAACAATATTACACATTCGGCAATGTGATGCGAGGGCCCCATCCATAGTACCTTTCTAGGTAGGTACAGTATATCTACTCGTATTCTCGTGCTCGCGCTACCTCCACAAGAGGATACGGATAGCATATAAAAATATCTACGGTACATTGTTCTATTAAGTGAATATTTCAATTTCTCGTATACATTTTGTAATACATGCCTCCGGAGAAAATTGTACACTTTCTTATGCGCTACGCAGCTCTTTGTCACGAATACATGCATTGCAATATTTTCTACGCATCTTCTACTTTGCATTATGAAAACCATGATTTAAAAGATCTGACCTTCTTTAGGTTCTCGTATGACTACAAATTCTTGAGAAATGACTCTCGTAACGATATTATGATCTATCGCGCATCTCGATCATATAGGATACTTAAAACATGTTTCGCTCCGTTCCGCTCGATATTTGAAGATATAAATAA
Source organism: Netelia fuscicornis (assembly GCA_946811545.1). NCBI lineage: Eukaryota > Metazoa > Arthropoda > Insecta > Hymenoptera > Ichneumonidae > Netelia > Netelia fuscicornis. The sequence goes on from OX328015.1 coordinate 29,094,555, forward strand.
AACCTCATTATAAATAATATTACATGATTTTTGATGACAATTGGTGAATGAGTAAATGAAAGAATAGGGCAATTATTGAGTAAGTAATTTGATAAGTCGGCGAGTTTATGTGTGCATTAATTGGTGGCTGAATTACCTGCAAAATTCTTTAATTGGTCCCTTTTCCCCGGATGATAGTTCGTATCCTATGTTTGTTTCTTTCTTGTTAATAGCGATGTTCAAATTATTACTCCCCCCCCCTCCTCCATCTCCCTCTCTCTCTCCCCTGCTATCGATTTTATACAGTTTTGGCCGTAATGCTGCTAATGATGTTAAAATTTTGGGCGCGGGCTGTCGTACCTACTAACAAGTGTGTAGTAGGTACTCCTACTATATACTCGTAGGTACCGATGTCGTCACAAGCTCTACAGTTCAAATATTTCGTTTCGTTTATGTTCCGCGTATATTCCGATATGCAACTCATTCTTCTTCTTCGTGCCGATCACGCTCCACGTTATATTCAGAAACTCTACAGAAATTCTACAAGGAAATGGAAAAAAGGAAAGGCAGGCATCGTTCGTCAAACGAAGAAGATCAAGACAGATTGAGAGATCGAGTAAGATGGCTAGAAGAACAGAACCTGAAACAAAAATACGAAGGCAAGCGCGGTAAGTATATATTTGACGTTAGAGAGAGCGTTTAATCAAATCTATCATCTCAATATGATACGAATGGGAGTGAAATGTTTTTTTTGGTTAAATCAATAACCATAAAATGTGTCACGAGGATGGTTAACATCGTATGTGAACTAGCGAAATAGGCCGTACATTCTCTGCAAGTTTGTACGGCTAAAAGTCCCCCAAAGAGGGACGTGCCACCCGGCACGTGATTCCTTCTACGGCTCGATATCATACGAAGGAATGTGAAATGGTCTTTTTGGTCCAACCATAAACCATAAAATGCGTCACAACGACGTCCAACATCGTATGTGATTGTAACCCCATACATAATGCCACGTCGTTTCTGTCTCGCGATCGTCCAACGGTCGCGAGTACAAGATCGGAAGGGACATGCTACATTTCACGCAGGAACGCCACCGACCGAAATAAAAAAATTAAAAAAAAAACGAAAAAGAAAGAGATAAACAAAGGCAAAACGATTATTTATTCGTCTGTTGTTTTCACTAAACAAGAAATCGAGGATGTAGTTCAAAGCGCAGAGATTGCGACTCGCCAGGATCATATCAACGCCATTACCGCGGAGGTTATTGCAATGACGAGGGAGGCCATGACGATTATGCAGATCGTCCCGACAAAGATCGAAGTTCTAGTAGCGTATGGCGTAGCCATTCTCATAGTCGAGACCGAAGTTATTCGCACAAGGAATATTCGAATCGTTGCGATCGCGATAGAAGCCGCCAGTCTGAGGCGTCTTCGGATCGCGCGGGAAACTCGAGGAGCCAGTCACCAGGGGAAAGTTTTGTTTCGCAGGTACGAGCTCACTTGATACCTCCCTGGCTCGACCCGCCGCAGGAGCGCGATATTCACTCTGACGACGAAGCTCACTCATTGCTCAGCCAGATACACAAGCGGCTGAGGTTGCCTGGTTAGTAGAGGAGGGCCGGGCAATACGGGCTGACGGGCAAGACGGGGTAATGGGCTAATCACGTGGTTAAAATCAACCGATCTAGTTAACTGGGGTGCCTAACTACTCGTCGCCATGACATTGATGAGCTGTGTTACTGTTGACATAATCGCTAGTTAATTGCTTTTATTATTGGAAGAAATGTGAATTGTGCCCTTTCGTTACACATTTCTTCAAATACGTTTGTTATAACAAAATCATTATAAATTTTGAGTTTTCTATGGCAGTTAGGTGAATCTTATAGACAAAAGATTGCAGTAGCAAGTAAAGACTTGTTTCTTAATTATGTATTCCCTCTAAAATTATATATTTGATTTTAAATGTAAAACCTGATCGGCGGGCAAGATGGAGTATGCGTCTTTCCAGATACATCTTGACCCATATAGCGCAAATAATTATTATTGAGGGCTGGATTGCGTGTGCTTCATGTTTCAAGTGAGCCCATTGTAGCTGCGCAAATATTGATGGCAAAGATGAAGAAGCAACTCATATTTGTCTATTTTGCCGTTGTTAGACCAGAAGGAAGAGTGTACCCCATCTTACCCGCAAGATCAGGTAAGATGGGGTGATCGCTAATTTTCTATCCATTATTATTTTATTACAAGTGCAATGGCTAGACGTTATTAATTCAATGGTGTTATTCAAAAAGAAAAACAGATAGACCAAATAAGATTAAATACGATTAAAAAACTACGAAATTCTATAAATTATTGAGTTGAACCCTTAGCTACCCCATCTTGCTCGGCCCTCCCCTACACCTGGTGAGAATGCTGTTAATGTAAAACCGGAGAGAGAGGAGGCATCGTCCAAAGTACACGAGATCGAACTGGAAGTAGACGTTTTGAAAGTGTACGGAGAGTGTCTCATTGTCAGATCGCAACGAGTACTGCACCTGCAGTGCACAGTCATCTCGCGACGTTTTGGTGCGAGAATATTAAGAAGGGTCTTCTGGCGGATAAACGGAAAGGGTTCTTAAATAGATCGCGTCTCCTCAGAACTGCGTACTAATCGATCCTCCGAAACTAAATTTGGAGGTTAAGGCAGCCTTAGATAGTGGAATCGTAAAGAGAGACGGAAGAATTATTGAAAAACAAGAAAATGTCGCTGCTTCGTTCGCTGCCGTGGGAAAAGTTATAGATCTGTTGAACAGTTTGAATCCTGCCGACAAGAAGCAATACCAATAGAACCACTCAACGCCGTTGCGAAATTGCTGGCGGATCTACAGCATGACGACACATCAATTCGAAGGAGTTTGATTCTAAAAACTATTAATACACTGTTCAGAGACACTCTGAAGGATGTAGCATCGGGCGAGTGGCTATTTTGAAAAGAACACAGCAAAAAATAAGGGCCACTAGAGTTTTGCAGCAATCTTCGAGGGATTTAAAACTTTCCACCTAGCATTCTTCGGACCAGGAAAAGAACTCAAAAAACTTGAGGAGCCGCCTCATCAACATCAGTATCGGCCAAATACTTACTCGAGAAGGGGCGGGTACAGACAGAGTCACAACAGTTACAGTCGCAGCAACAATTACAGCCGAGGGAACGAGTCTGCGTCGCGAGGAAGGAACCATCAAGAGAAACGTAGGCAAATTTGCCAATCGTCTAGCTCGTGTTAAGCGTAACTGGCTGGAAGTGACTTCAGACGAAACCATCCTGAGTCGGATCGCAGGTTATAAAATACCGTTTACATATATAACGTTTACATAGGGAAAGAGAGAGAGATGATGCGAGAGCAGATCGCAGAATTATTACGAAATGGTGCAATACAAGGGTGCCAATCTCGACAATTCATCTCAAAAATTTTTCTTGTACAAAAATCAGATGGTTCTCGCCGTTTTATTTTGAATTTAAAGCGGTGAAACGATTTCGTAGCCATGGATCATTTTAAATTAGAAGATGGGAAGACGGCAAGGCAGGCGATAACTCGCGGATGTTTTATGACAACTACCGACGGCAAGGATGCTTATTATTTAATTCCTGTAACAAGATCTGACCGCAAATTTTTACGATTTATCTTCGAAGAAAAATTGTACCAATTTACGTGTTTGCCCTTCGGATTAAACACAGCTCCGTACACATTTATGAAATTGATTAAGCCGGTAATCTTGCATCTCAGAGAGCGAGGATTGTTGTCAGTAATATACTTAGATGATTTACTGATTCTGGGAAATTCATATGAAGAATGTTCAAGGAACACACATATAACACGACAATTATTCGAGAGACTAGGTTTTATTATTAATCACAAGAAAAGTCGTCTAATGCCTTCGACGAGACGTAAATTTCTCGGGGTCATTTATGATTCCGAAGAAATGAATATTAGGGCTCCAGAAGAAAAAATCGCTCAGACTGCACAAAAAATAAAAAAGTTTAGTAAGATGAGCCATTGTACAATTCGAGAATTTGCAAGGCTAATAGGAACATTAGACTCGAGTTGTTCAGCGTTGAAGTACTGTTGGGTCCACATGAAAAGCTTTGAGACACCAGAATTTTTGGCTCTCAGAGAAAATCACGGAAATTTCGAGGCGGGCATGTACCTTTCACACACGACTTGCAGGTAGATTTCGAATGGTGGAAAATTAACATTAGCAAAGCAGCGCGTTCGATAACACCGTTTAGAGCAGCCCTCGAAATTTCCTCCGACGCGTCGCGTTCTGGATGAAGGAGGCTGCTGTAAGGGCAGCCGCATACATGACGCTACTGGAGCCGGGAAAAACAAGCTCATCATATTATTTTTTTAGAATTATTGGCTGCCTTATTTACTCTAAAAGGCTTCGCGAAGAATCTTCAAGACCGTGATATATTGTTGAGAATTGACAATACATATATAAACAAAATGGGCGGTATTCAATTTCCGGTAAGTATTGAGTAAGTTGGCAAAGAAGATTTTGAAATGGCGCGAAGAAAGAAATATTTACATTTCCGCATCCTATATTTCATCTCGAGAAAGTTATGAATTTCGAATCTCGACGTCTTGAGGCAGAAACAGAATATGCCTGATCGAATGCGGCTCTCCGCGAGATTCAAAACAAATGGGGAAAACCGGAAATAGATTTGTTTGCAACAAGCTCAAATGCGAAATGTAGGCGATATACTTCTTGTTCAGACCCACACTCATTGTCAGTTGCAGTTGATCCATTCACCGTAGATTGGAGCCCGTGGTTTTTTACGCATTTCCGCCGTTCGCAATGATATTGCGAGTTTTAAGAAAGCTTTAAAGACGACTGTGCTCGAGATATCGTAATTGTGCCATATTGACCAAGACAGCTTTGTTTCCCCGTTTTCACTGCCATGCTGAATTGAGAACCGATTTATTTTCAATCAAATGTAAACCTTTTGCGCTTTCTCGATAGACAGCCACACCCGATTTGAAGGACGATTACCCTGGTTGCAGAGCTGTTGTCCGGGAAGCTCTGAAAAGAAGATGCGTGCCGGGAGAAGCGCTGACGATTATGCTCCCCTCGTTGTCGAATTCATCGCTTAAACAATACGACAGCTGTTTGAATAAGTGGTGGTCGTTTTACCGTTGGGAACTCATAGATCCGTGCAAATGCGATATATTGCGAGTAATTAAATTTTTGTCTGTCCAGTACGAAAAGGGTGCCTTTTATGGCACATTAAATAACTGGCGATTCGCGATTGCGCTGCTACACGGGTCGGATTTGGAAGAGGATGCCAGAGTACGGAGGCTCTTTAAAAGCATCACGAATCTGAGGCCAGCGAAACCTAAATACGAGTCAACATGGGGCCCACCACTCGTTTTAGACCACGTTTCGCAACGGGGACCGAATGAAAGAATTTCATTGGAACGACTTACTCTTAAGCTGGTTACCTACAATTCTGACGTTAGTTGTAGCACAGGGCATGCAGACAGTCGCGTCAATCGACATTCGAAACATAGAAAGATCGCAGAGGTGGATCGAAATTAAAATCCCGGCACAATTAAAAACGTTACGAATAAATCAAGTACCGCCGGTTTTCAGCATTCCTTTTTATATGGAGGATACATGTATATGCGCAGCGTCAACGTTAGAAATGTACTTAGAGACGACAAGAGAATTACGAGGAAAGGAAATTCGATGTTTTGTACTGAAAAAACAAATACTAAGTATATCGATTTTCTGAATCATCAAATATCTGCCATAACAAACTTTAAATAACTATACACTGATCTCTTCGGAAAAGGAGCTTCATACAATTAACATCGAACATCACTTACAGGTAAGTTCGTTTGATCTTACATTTATTTAACACACTTCCACTGCTTAGAATTGAATTTTATCTAATTGAAACAATAAAGTCTCATTAATTCCGACTATCATTTTATTCCCCTTACTGAAGTCCGAATGTGATGGTATCCAGATTGATACAAACTTGCTATTTCTTTTCATCATTGTATCTCTTATATGTCGATGTTTGCATGCACTGATTGTCAGTCTTGTTGGTTGTATCAAGGTTGAGTCGAATGGATTTAAAAACTTTCCTAGTAGAACATTTGAATCGATTATGGTAACTGTGTATCGTATGCTACATGGACTGAAAAATCTTTGACCTGGAATGTAGATGGCGTTTGAAATAAAAAATCCACACTTCTTAATTTGATAAAAATCATTGTCATTCCATCGCAACGTTTAGGTTATGGAACAAAAAAATGGCGAGTTTGGGCCTGTATTATCGTCAACAGTTCCAGTTTTCGGACGTACGTCCCGAGCATGCATTGTCTCCATCGTATTTACTGAAAAGTTATATCTTTTCACGTACAAGATATTTTTTTTTTCGTAATAAGTACATTCTAATGAAGGATGTATCGTGCCGTCCTTGTGTTTCTTTTCTTTTCGAACAAATTATTCAGACTTGCGAAAAATACATACGAAGCTAAACAAATGGTCAACGTGCTTTTTAAATATTAAACTGACGTTAAAAAATAGTTGAACGAAATATCGAGAAAATGCTGCAAGAGAATTTTTATAATACTTTAATAAACCCACAAAAAATGATAAAAATCAAGCACATGGTTGCTGAGAAAAGGTACACAAACATATAAGTATTTTGGGAAACAATTTTTCCAAGGTTGAATTGATTCGAAAGCTTTTATTATTAAAAGATTAAACGAACTTACCTTAAGTGAAGTTCAATCTTAATTGTACGTAGTGCCTCTTCCGAAGATCACTGGTACTATTCCTTCTTGCTACAGTTTGCACCCTAAGCTCAAAGTAAACAAACAAAAGAGCTCCACTCTCGGGTCTCTATTGGGATCTGACAAAATTCGTGAGACATCTGGTGGTACACGTTGAAACTAAAACCGGGGTGCATTGCTCAAGTTACAACGTAATCATTAATATCAGTAATTTTGAGAAATTGAACAAAAAATGGCAGAAGTAGGTGTCTTTACATCTCGCAACCCATCGAAAAAAAGAATTGCATGTTCCGTATATGGATGCGAGAGTTCTTTTTAAAAAAACTGTGAACTGACGTTCCATAGTTTCCCCCAAAAAAAAAAATGCCCGGTGCGTATACCAAAAATTTTTTCGCCTTCTCGGAAATTTCGATTTCCGGGATTGGAATCAGACCATTTACAAATATCACTAATGGAAATGACTAGCATTTTATTAAAAAATAAAGCGACTTGGCTGCAACCTCTTCTACACCATATTGGTTTTCACGGTAAGTCTACTATTGTGCGGTTTTGACAGGCGACTGCACCCCGGTCTGCGCCATATTGAATTTGACCACGCCTCCATGTCAGATCCCAATACGGATGGTCATTTCTTTAAAGTAACGTTCCCTGATTAGGGTTTAACTTGTTAAAACATGGGTGGGACTGATCTTCGGAAAAATGCGCTACATATAATTAAGATTGAATTTCCCTTAAGGTAACTTATTTAATCTTTTAACCCTTTGAGACCTGAGTACTTTCAAGCTTACATGGTCCGCAGACGCATAAGCTGACGCATATATGCGTCCTTAGAGCTCAAAGGGTTAATTGTATTTCGCGTTTCTTCCTTCAGATCACTGGTAGATATTTGAAGTATGGCACGTATTTTTATTGATTGTCTGTGTCAAATTATTAATTAGTTATTTACGATTTACTTATTAATCTTTTTCCAATACAGTTGTGGCGAATATGGCATTATCTTTTACGATTTCTACATCATAAAATCATATGAACGTCATGGATGCTTCAGTCCAGCCTGCTGTCTTTTTTATTACATCTATACTTTGATGCCGCTACGTTTTACTGATGATGTAGACGCGTGTCGCATGCTATATGCTGTGAAAAATCTGATTTCGATTCCACATAAGTCTAGAATTTTTTTAATCCATCTGCTGATCGATTGAGTTGATACTTCTTCATGCGGTTTGCGATAAGAGAGGAGTCATCTTGTCGTATCTCACCGGATATCCTCTGTTTTTTCTAAGTAAGCTTGAAGCATCGTGGCTACGCAAATCTTAGAGTTCTCAGTGTACACTGGGAGTATTAACGTCGGTTGTATTCTCTGTCTATGCGACGCCTTAATTATCGCTGGTATTTTGATCTCAATTTTCTTAGACTGTTCAACAATATCATAAATATTTATTTCGCCAAGAGTTTGCATTCTATGTCCGGTTGTTAAGACGAGGAAGATAGCCGTTTTCATGGAGAATTGTTCATTAGGTGGCCATTAATTCAAAAAATCCAACACCGCTTTTGGGTCCCAAGTATCATTGTATCGTTGCTTAGGCCACCGTTGATTTGCCGCTGCTTTAAAAAAACACTTAACAACTGGATTCTCTCCGACTTCGGGCCCCAACAGGAGTGACTGCGCCGACCCGTAACTGTTAATTGATGAATAATCTATACCTCTCTGGAATTGTTTTGTGAGAAATTGTATAATGCTACCAATGTTACACTCGTATACATTAAGGCCATTGTCGTACGTAAATTGCCACCACTTTTTTAATGGTGTCTCGTACTGGCGAATTGAAGAATCAGATAGTGATGATACCATTGCGTCGATGGCTTCTGTGGATAATTCTTTTAGTTTGTATGCCTGTTTGACATAATCCCTGCAACTAGGGAAAGCTGGCGCCAAAGCGGATGGGAATGTCTGTCGGTGGAACAAATTCAATTAATTTTTGGTAAAACAAGTAGCTTTGACTCTAACATGGTCATGAACATGAGGTACTAGGCCTATGATATCCATTGTGGAACTACCACTATATCTCTCGCACAGTTTACTTTAATTTTCTTTAACATTTTTAGGGTCATCGAAAAAAGAGGGAAATCGTAGAACAATTCATAGGACCATTTTTTTGTGAAAGCATCGATAGCTACAGCTCCTGAGTCACTCTTCAATACAAAACAGTGCTTACATTTTGTGTTAGATCTACTGGCAAACCGATCAATTTCCGATACTTGGTCAGCAATTGTATTTTCTGATACCTGAATATATGACGCAAAAATTCAGATGTTTCTTTGTTCGCATCATTGCCATATTTCCTTGGCAAATTTACTTAAATTTTCAATTTGTATGCTTTCCATTCGATTGATATTCGAAATTGCTGTTGTGTTGTCTATTCGGAGCAAAATATTGTAGTCTCGTTGACAGCTCGCTAGGCACTTTAATGCGAAAAAAATTCCAGTCAACTCCAGAACATGCTGTTCTGAGATCCTCTAGTTTAAAATGTACTGTGTCGATAAACTCATTTAACTTTCTTAAATTTACGATTAGTCTCTTTGTGCCGTTTGGTCTAGATACCAGACAAATGGTTTACATGATTGGATCGAAATTACATTCTGAGACAACTCCTTGCATTTTTAATTCTGCAATCAGTTCTGGGATGTCGATCAAATTACTTGTGGACCACTTTGATTCTGTAGGAACAAGAGATTTATATGGCATTGTTTTAAAAGGAATTTCATACCCGGTACTCTAGTTCTGGATCGTGGCATCATTAAGGACAGAAGCCCACAGTTTTTCAAAAAACTTTAATCGTCCACCTGGCACACTTACACTGCTTAACGCCGCTTGAATGAGTTTCGGGATTGGTACTTCGAGCTCGTGCTCGAGTCCTTCCTTGATCCTTGGTAGCTGTTGTACGATCGTCTGTTCCTAGATTTCTTCTTGGCCTGCTCGCCCCCTATGGACTGGGATTTCCATGTATTCGTTCGGGATGGGGCCCCGCCGTTTTTTGATGACTTAACTGACGACCTTTCGTTAGTTTTCAGTTCTTTACTTATTCGTTCAAGTGTCCTAGCGATCTTTATTTGTTCTTCGATATCCGTTATACGGCAACAGTTGTGTACCAAGCTTCGTTATATTCAATGCTTCTTTTAAATCTAGATTGAGGTTAGCTAGAACAAGTGCCCTTCTCGTGAGGCATTCGTCTCGATATACTTCTGCAATTAGTCTTACAGCATTGCTGACTCTACTTGTTAGAAATAAGTCGGCGTCAGTGCATTTTATCACCGTTGACCGCAAATCGAGTCACACAAATCGTCGTACCATTCTATTGCGTTTATAGGTATTAAAAAACATTATATTTAGGTAGGAAACTAGTCAATGAGAGAGTGTAAAAAGTTTGTATCGACTTTACTATTTTTCAGTTTTGCCTAAAACGTTCAGTAAAGGCAGGAAAACTTTCTGTAAAACTGTATCTTATAGTAAGAAGACATATGGCAACTCCGCCATCTCTACACAATAATTCTTTGGGCCAACGTTGATCGCATAACATACATTTTCGGTTTCGCGTACGAAAATCCTTAGAACCTTATCGTTCAAATACCCGGTAATTGCTTCATAGCCGTTTCAGCTATCGTATCTTCTAGCATTAGGTACTTACCCCGATAGCTCCAGCCCCTGTCGTATGAGACTACAATATTGATTATATTAGTAATCGCTATATCAAACAGTTCTACATTAGAAGTTAAGTCAATATTAGAGCCGATAGATCTATAAGTTTCTAAAGCCTGTGGAGGTAAAACACTATGATTGTTTTGAAGGGAAGGTCTACCGTTTTTCATCTTCGAGGGATGAAGAGGAAGGAGGACTAGGTTAGCATATATCTCGGTACTTACTTCTTTTGGCCTACTGAAGCATAAATAAAATACATTTAAGATATTCTTGATCATTTTATCATCGTACAATTCTTTATTAAAATGACTGAAAATTGTAACGACTTAGTATATTCATTATGAAGTGGCTCAGTATATCTACGAAAATACGAATCTATATTTTAATGTAATATACCAATATAGTATAATAACATGATTAAATGGAAATTTCCTTTTAAAGAAATATTTTTTCCGAAAATTACTTGAAATTCCTTTTAATTTCCTTTGTTACCTCTGCACATTGTCAAATATGTTCTTCCGTGAGTAGTACTCCACTAATCCAGTTTTCATCCCAATAGATTTTACTCCCCACCCCTATTTTCCTGTCCTTATAAAACTCACAGGAATAGTACAACATCAAAAGATAAAAAAGTGGCAAATATCTATAAAACGGATGGGCAAGACCCATTTTTGAGTACAATTTTTGAGGGTCATTGGAGATGCCTAAATCCACCGGAATCCAATAAAATTTCTTGTGCTTCCTCCGCCGTGTTGGAAACACTAAAAAGCAGATAATCGTCGATATCTTGGCTGCTACCAAATCTATTTTCGTTTTTCTTTTTTAGTTTTGTAGGAAAAAATATTTTTTACGGCTTTTGTTTAACACGACAAACGCTCGGCACTCTTCACTCTCGTTTGCGCTGGCAGAGATGTTGAAAATGAACGCGATGCCGGCTCGTTCGTTGAACGTTCGCTCTTGTCGTCACGTATCCTACGTGGTGTTAGTTCCAGACAGACGTATATACCGTCTGTGCGAATCATATGGATAGTGCAGCGCGATGAGCTTCGATACGGGGGGAGTGCATCGGAGATAAATTAATGAGGAAGACTATGAAAATGTAGAAAACTGCGAGCACGTAACTCTGGAGGCGAGGGATCGGTGTACAACAATACATACATACATCACGCGAAAGTGACGCCATAGTATGTATATCAATTTTGAAAAACGACTTATAAACGATTTTGTAAAAAGAAGAGTAAAAATATGTAGGGACATTTTTCATACAGAACCATTTGCATTTTCATAAAGAATGGAAAAATGTATAAAAGTGACGAGTGACGGGATATAGAATTTGTACAGCATTATATGACGAAGAGGTTAAGCGTTGGAATAAATGAATCTTAGGAGCCACTATATGTGAACAAATAATACGATTTTTGTCCAGATTTAGTTGCGAGTCTGACCTGCCCGCCACCAATAATCCGCCAGCCAATTAATCATTTGCACCCGGTTTTAATTAAATGAAAATATACATTTACCTAAATACACATTTGGCTAAAATGCACTCAGGCGTTAGGGAGGCCCGTACCGCGTGTCATTAAAAACATGTTCTTACAAAGGCATGCCAAGAAATTTCAAAAAATCATCGAGAATCTCTGGAGCAAGTGACGTATATTTCCCATGAGCTGATTATAGGAAAACCCTTAATCGCTATGTTTTGACATAAGTGCAGTTGGGAGCTTATTATCGACGAGCGGTATTCGAATCTCATGAAATTTACAACTTTTTCAAAAATTATAGTTTTATTGCAACGCGATGAAATCTCTGACTTTTTAATCCAAGTACGGAAAGAGAAAACTAATTTACATAATCACCGGTCATTTCCTATGTCTTCTTCATAACGAATCGAATATATATTTCACTAACAATAACAAAACCGTCATTGAAAAAACGAATTGTTCTTTAGTTCATAAAGGGAGCATCGTATTCCATTAATTTTTCGTCGGCAAACTGTTAACGCTACAGTAATTAGCTTCATATGATGCTGCGCACAGTCGAATCTGAGAGCCAATGCAATTGGAAACCCATCGGTGTAAGATATTTTGGAATCAGTTAATATAGATTTAAAGATAAACTTTTTAAAGATTTTACACATGATTTTTTGCCCAGAAAATGTTTTGCAAAATTCATGAACCACCGGCATGTCGCACATCGTAACGCGTACGTACGAATGTCTGGCTGTCGTGACCGCGTTAGCAGCAATAAATAGTGCCTCAAAAACTTGGAAAGGGGAAATCATTTGTTCGACCAGGCCTGCGAGTCTAATACGAGCATTCGAGTCAACACAACATGAATCAACGCCCCGACAATATTTTGCTAACAAAAACATGTTACCAGTCGACCGGTTTGATTCATAAATGCTCCGTCGGGCTATGCAAGCAACGTGTTTTATCGGAATCTCGTAAAGACTGTGAAACATGCATTAATGTGAAAAAACCGTTGAAAACAATAATGAAATTTAGACTCGCCGGTTAGTGATCGTTAGTACTTACCGGGTTGGTAATGCGATATGTTATTGAATCTAAAAGAAATTAATCGCATAAAAAGTCGCATCTTGTCGGCGAGCGACTCAAGGAGCAGAGCGAAGGCTCGTCACAAACCGGTGGTGCCAAGCTCCGGGCTACACTAGTTCAAGGATCATTCATAACTCATTGGCAGTTTATCTCGCGACAATCACGGCTGGAGTGTCAAGTACGTACCAAACGGTTCATCCTGTGACACTCACGGGTGGAGGCTCGTGTACCTACCATATGAGTACAACAAGGTGTGGGTATAATTTTTTTTATTCCATGCTACAGCATTTTCGAAGATAAAACGCTTTTTTTTAATCAGAATTCGTAATTTTACCACACTGCGTAAGGGTTAATTTGCGAACAGAAATTTAAAAAGCGTAACAAACTGTGCGAAAGCCGAAAATGAATTTATGAAAAATGAACGTTGAAAAAACTATAGGAGGAACAACGATCGGATCCGCAGTATGAAAATAAAAATTACGGAAACCGAATGAGTTCGAGTCCGTATTATCGTAGTATGCCGAATACTACGGCCGAGTTCGCGGTAGGTACTACGGGTACTCTCACACAAAACCAAGTCTGCGGTTCGTTGGCACCGATGAGATACATCGCTGTGATTGGTTGAATCTTCGTTGATCTTCCTGCCACGACCGGTTTGTCGCGTGTCTCTTTAATATGCTAACGCAGTTTTGTGTGCGTGCAGCTTAAGAACTGGTAGTAAGCATTCAGAAACCAGCGGACCCAATGTGGGTGTGACCTAGTTTATAAGAGTTTCACTTTCCTGCAACGTCGTCGTTCGCTCGTAGGTTTTCGTGCTCGTCAGTGCAATCGCGGAGATGGTAGGTAGGTAGGTAGGTAGGTACGTACATACGTAGGTAGGTAGGTAGGTATGGAGGATTCGGCCGTGCGTTGGGATAATTACGTAATGCATTGTTATTCCGGCCGTAACAGCGCGTGTGACGGTAAAAGCGTGCGCCAAACCATCCGAGAATTCGGATCGGAGTAACTGCGTATGGTATATTTATACATCATAATTTTGGGTATATCATAACGCCGAGTGAAGAACGACGGTTGTCAAAAAGAATTGTTTCGTTATAATTACCCAAGTATTGTGGAATGAGAACAAATGTTTACACTGCATCGTAAACGCTTTCACGAGAAATCGAAATTCTTCCCCATTAACCCGCAACGATATTTTTCGAACGACGCTCATTGAATCCGCACCTACTGCTAATATTTAAAATATCGATCAACTAATTCCTACAACAGTTTGGAATATTATTTCCGTCATCGTTATGATGGGCCTTAGTGTCAAAGTGTTTCATGAACTATTTGCTTCCTTACACGACGCGACAAAGTACGACGATATTTGTTCTAAAAAATCTTGAATCAAACCGGCTTAGATTTTCAAAAAAATCGATCGGCTCATGCTTCTTGTAAATCAACAATTTATATTTAAAATTTGTAAATCTTATAAAAATACGGTTTGAAAAAATCGTTCGGTATATTTTATCAAAACTGCGTTCAAAAAGAAAAGTTTCAAGAACAAGAAACGTCCAATTTGGTCCATTTTTCGCAAAGTTATGGACGATTTAAAAAAAAATAACGCAATTTTTGAGAGAATCGATATCTGGAAAACGGTTGGACAAAACAGATTAAAAAAATATCATGGATACCTCTTTCGATCAATACTAAAACATACCAAATTTTCAACAAATTGAAGACGCAGAGGCTAAATGGTGTCAGGTTTCGCGTGGAATGTCTCATATATACATATAGGAATTAGGTAAGAGCTTATTATTGTTATTTTTTAATTTTCAAAAATAACCCTTACGTAAAAATATTTTAATGTCCCTACTCCGAGGGAGATGCGGAAATGATATCGTTTGACAGCACCACATTACGGAGGTAGGTAAGGTACCTCTCTACACCTATGCCATAGGTGTATGTTAGGTACCTATGAGAATGATGTATAATTTTCAAAACACCCTTTTTATTAATATTTTGTGTAAGGCTAATGTGACCACTTTCCGCGATATAATCTGTATTAAAGACGTAAGATTTTATGAAAACCATGGACAGTGCAATCTACATTCATTATGACGAAAAATCGCACGTGTTTCATTGTCAATGTTTTTAGACAACGAAGCTTACGATGCGGATATATAAGCGTTATGTATAAGAATGTAATAGTTATCAATATTTTCGATGAATGCTAAATTAATGGGACACAACAGACTTAAAATAAAATTAATAGATGACAACGGGGTTAATAGCATTGCTTTTGAGGTTTGGGCTATCTTTGATGCGATCAACCCGAGATACCTATTAATTGATCAGGATTGCGAATCCTATTAAGTAGGGAAATCCACGTAAAACATTCAAAAATTGACTTTTTTGTTGCATTAAGCAGTAATTTATATCTCGAAGAATATTATGTCAAAGTTTAGACGCGAGACTTGAAGCCATGTAAAGCTTGCAGCCTGTGAGCGCAACGTGTGTCGGAGTGCGTCTTACGCGCGCCCGCCTTTCGTTCTCGCAGAACCGAAAAGGAAGCAAAAACTAATTCCCGGGGAGAGTCCGATTTACGAAGATTGGTCCAAAGAAGGTTTACTTCAAAGATGTTTGGGTGTCCACACCCATAATGAAAACGAAAGTTTGAATTCAACCGTTTGGTTTATGGCCCTGAAACATTTGCTTTCTGGGCTGAAAATTGTTGAAATAGCTGCATTCCTTACGACTGAACCCAGAACTATTCAATGAGGAATTCAGTTCAATATTAAAAGTGATGAATATGCTGGACATCCAAATTGGATTCAGGTGTCGGATATTGCCGGAAGACAGGGACCGTCACCGCATAGACCGGCAGAACCGGCGGAGCTCATTGGAAAGCAAGGAGGTTCGATTAATCAGAAAAGAAGAATTGCTCTAGCAAAACCATCTTTTTGAAGAAGCAAATATGTATAAATTTTAAATGAGTTTTCTTCAAAACTGCTTTTTTCAAATTGGCGGGGACTCTCACTTAAAAAGTATTTGACCGATCGGGCTGAAATTTTGCATGAATATACTTTATAATATTGTTTTCGATATGACCTTATCAATTAAAAATTATCAGTTAAAAAAGTTACTTATTTACATTAATGTAACAAGAAAGGTATAAAATACTGATTTTTTTTAACAGTCGCCAAATTTACAATTTTGCAATTAAACTTTTTTTTTTCATATAGAGTGAAGTTATGTTATTAATCAAAACCGTTTTGATTTTTCTGTTTCAGCTGTCCCAAAAAAGTGTAGGAGTCCGCCACTTCAAAAGTCGCGTGTGCAATAGCGCTGGATAAGTCGGTCATTTTATTTTTTATATTGAAATAAAAAATTATTTGAGGAAGTAAAATATGATAATAATATGTTGTCAACGTTTCATAAATAATAAATATTTATATCGCCCCCAAAAAAACTTTCAAAAACGCTTTATTTTTGCGCTTTTACTTGTATTTTTCCCCTTAAATCGTGGATACTACCTCAGTTACGATTCTCCTCGGCGGTATATGCTCATTCAACAAAATAAATGTTATCTTGTTAGATCAACTACATACTAGTACGGTTATATTTGGTTGAGGATTTTTTTAATACAATTTCTGTACTTATACTCCGTAAAAATGCAGATAATGATTAGCTCGATCGGTAATCTTCCTGAACGAAAAATCGAAAATCTTTTGTGCAGCGTTCGGAAGTCCATATATCGATTAAGAATCGACGGCCGGAATCGCTGCCATACTTTACTGCGAGTGTAGAACTAATGGCGCGGCAATAGCCATCACATTCGGCCAGATCTTGTCCATATAGCTAGATGATAATGGCGAACCAACTAGCCCTGCCGATAATCTGGGTCATTATAATGAACGTCGCCATATCCAACGATATTGGTCCAAATCATCTATGGATGTATGCCAATACGTAAGCGTCTATACTCCGCCTATCATCGCAATCAAATATATTACTAAATGTTTACCATACATGTTATGTTTGGACCAACATTATGTTCATGAATATAGTATTGTTATTGCGGGTTGGCGATAGTTTGCAGGAAATTTAAAGACAACAGTAATATTATAATAATATAAAACACAATTATAATAATAAGAATAATGTAAAAGCGTCAAATATATCAAAAATGTTGACTATAACAAATGCAAAAATAATAAATATAAAATATGAAGAAAATAAAATAAAAATATTAACAAAATATGCTCATATACTACATAATATGTTTCCTGGTTCTATCTGCCCGTCGTGGCCATCATTCATCCCCGACAGCTGTCGCCGAATTTATTCTGGAAGCCCTTTTATTTCGTCATTGCCTCAAAAATTTTCGATTAATATATCTTTTTAGATATAGATATATAAAAGAAAAACAATACAAGTTACTTTTATGATACAGCACAAGGAGCATTCGTACCGAAAAAACGAACGAGTTATTTACGCGCACGTAGGTTTTGGTCGGACCAATATTTTTGTTTGCCCACATCTCGAAGTTCCTCCCTTCACCAGCATACTTGAGCTCAAATTTCTTTGCGAATCTTGTTATCATTATGTTTGCAACATCATTTTTGCGGGCATTTTGACGACGGCTAATTTCTATTAAGTCCTTGCGTACCATGAATCGGTTTCAGAATCGACTAACCACTAACCGGGTAACTATGGCTTAGCAAGTATTGGCGCATTCATCATGGTATAATATCGACTTTCCTACATTACACATAAAAGCAGCACATCGGCTGTGTACCAAGGAAGGCCCAGTATCAGAGCCCACTTATCGGCCATTAGTCGTACAACATAACGTTACCAACTATTGATACAGTGTTACTACGGCTGTTAACGGAATGTTCCCATCAATGAAACAAAAATGGCTCAGCATTGGATGAGTGATCCTTGGTCGATTACCACAAGTCATTCAACTCTTGATTGCTGGTAGTTTTCTGACGGCTGGTGTCAGATTACAGAAGATTATGGGGGATTGTTCTTCGCATACCGGGGTTCGAACAATTTTTTGTTTGGTTCACTATTGTTAAAGGAATTGAGAAGAATGACTCCTTCGTCGCTCTCCCGAACTTTCGTCAAGTTAGTAATGTCTTTAGATTTCGAATGTGGCGTTCGATCATTTTTTCTTCAAAACGATACTAAACACTCCAGAGGATCCAAACATTATACATCAGCAGAAAAATAGTCTCTCTCAATCTCAAATAAATACATAGTACAACACTTTCGGGTGTCAGGATATTTCGATAAGAACGCGTAATAGCTGTCATACGGATCGACATCATTGATCTTCTCAGCTGATTTATGCTCCGGTAAGAGCATGTCCGAAGTATCATTGAAATTGGAGCTCGAATGTCCAATCTTTGACATATTTACGGATCATACGAATTGGTCTTAATACCCAATAGTTACCATGGACAACCGTTTTATTGTGTCAAAACTTAAAATGTGACTAGAACGAATCTACGAACAAGTCGAAAGAGAAATTGTCTTCCAAGTAGGTATTAAGGTGCAACTTCAAACAGAGTATGGTCGGCTGCACAACTCTTTAAAGATGTCACAGATGTAAGGAGATTAGACAAAAAATCCATGGATACAGAGATGCCCAGCGCTGCTCTAATGTTATCGTAAATCACGGTTTTTATGTGAATACAAATTTGTATCCATGTATTCGTATAGATTCGGTGTCCGGCTGATGGCCGATGCTTTTTCCCCGAAAATGATTCGCCATTGTGTTATGATGTGGAGATTTTGTCTGAAATGATTGTAAATCTAATCAATACGATAAGAGTCTTATTTAGCCACATTCTGAAGAATATATTTCACGTAATCTCATGCTTCCGTCAATCGTTCGAATATATCGGAATCTATACGAAAGATACTCTTGGAAACGATACTTCAATTCCATATTTTCAACGTGACGTGAAAGACCTTACTTATCTGTTTCGATTTTCAACAAGTATCGAGGCGAGATATAACCGCGGAATTGTATAAGAGACTGCATGGAGACTGGTACGAAGTTGAAAAATACTGCCTCCAACAATTTCTCAAGAAATACATAGGGGTTGAAATTGAACGAAAACACTAAATGAATATTGGAGAGACGACAGTTGCGTTGGTAACTGGTGCAGCTCCATCCATAGGGGACCGGTTTGTATTTACGGCTGCGGACTCCCAATCCTTTGGCTCACAATATAAAAAATAAAACCAAAATACGGGCTATTTTCGGCGTTGCCCTTGATATTTTCAAAAAATTGATCAATTTTTATTAACAGATTTTTCTTCTTTACACCTACTTTTAATAATTGTGCAAAAAAGAAGAATTTAAGAAAATTTCTATCCGTTACAAAGTTATAACAATAAACGTGATCGAACATCGGGTTGGGATGGCTATTGCCTTGCTAATAGTCACACCCCCCTCGACAGCTGCATGTCGTATTTTTTTTGTTCGCAAAACTTTCGTTTTTTTTAAACAAAGTTGTCGATAAGGCGTTTATCAAAGCTAGAGTTGACAAAAGATTGCAGAAAACGATACAAAAACAACCCGAGGATAGTTACAAGAGCAAGAGGGTGTAAGGAGATATGAAACTGGGATGGGAGACTGGCCGTAAGTTCACGTTGTTCGCACCTACCAGAAACTTTAAACGCGTTTTTCTCAGAACTATGAATTTAGACAGTGTTCGCACGATAGCTCAGTCAATTTTTTCTACGTTTTTGAACTTTCTTTTAATCTTTATAATTACTTTCTCTATGGAGTGACGAGAGGTTTTTTTAATTTTTCGGGTGGGCTTTTTTTTATAAATCATTAAATACTAATTTTGGCATAAAAAATTACATATTACATTTTTTGGAAAAGACGAAAAATCCCCCTGTCACGCCATAACTACTATATTGTTTTACTAGATTCTTTTTTATTTTTGCAAATTGGTTAATATTTGGGCGCAGTTATGATGTCGAAAAGGAGGCGCTATGTACTGTCTTCTCATCAATAATTCATTTATACCCGTAAAATATAATGTTAATATTAAAAAACAAAATTAAGAAATTTTGTTCTCGTAGTTAAAACGTTAATAAAAACGATATGAAATTGCCAATTTAATTTTTTTTCACCATATTATATAACCTTTATAATCATTTTTCGAATTTATTGGAATTTCAGTGCGCGCAGCTGTATTGTGAGCCCTAATGAAATTTCTTCTGTGGTTGCCATAATCGCAACAGTCCCAATAGCGGCTCGTACCTAGGGTGACCGCGAGATGTAAAAATGGAAAATCCTGACAAAAAGCCCAACTTTACAAAACAAAGAAAAGGTCTGCAATTTGGCAGAGACCGGCACGCACGTTCCAATTTTTTTTTCTTTTTTTTTCTATTTTTTCTTCTTTTTACACATGCAAGAAAAAAAATTGTCGACGGCGGTCGCAAAATTGTCCTTTTTAGTACCAACAAGTATCTACATTTTCTGAAAAAGCCTGACATATTTTATCTAATTCGTCTACAGCCATTCAACTGAGCCTAAGATGGATTTCGACGTCACTACGGAATCATACAATCTCACCGAAACGGATATTTATCATTTACCAATTTTATCAAACAAATTTCACAGAACCTTCATTGGATTCAGAGCCACTATGCGAATTTGACGTTTCTTAGGGAAGAACCGAATATCTACATTAGTTTACCGCGTTGACAGATCGATATATTTTTGTTTTTAATACCATCGCTTTTTCAAATTATCGTCTTTTTTCGGCGTTTCGACCCAATTTGAGGAAAAAACATCTCGTGGGTCTGAGAATTACCATAACTTTTATAATTTGTTCAACTTGCACAGTTTGCTTTCACAGCATATGTACTTCAATAAATTATAATTTCAATATGTTGGCTGAAGTATACTATTATTATCGGATTGTTTGTTATGCCCATTTCATTGAAGTGTCTGAAAAAGTTGGTGCAAATCGAACCAGTTACTTCGTGAAAAAGTCGATTATAACTTTTAAATTAAATATCCGTTACGCCTACAATTAAAACAATATTGTAAGGTTTTCGCGAGTAGGATATAAACTGAAATTGATTATTACAGAAAGATTAAAGCTCACTAAACGACATTGGTTTTAAACCAATGAAAACATACTCGGCTCACCCAATAGTCGATACGTATTATACGTTCTTTTAAATACTTTCTGAAGATTCGGGGCTATGTGTTATTGAGTTATATATACACATAAATATATGTATATTGTCACATTCACTCGATACATATCGAATAAAATCACGTGGATCGAGTAAATCAATGCAAGGGGGCGGGGGCTTGTTACAACAGGGGTAAGTAGTAGCACTCGATTTTTTGCTAAAATACCAGCGTTCCTTGAAAAGACTTTCGTCCTAATTAATCCTATATTACGCGCTGTCCTATTACACGAGCCCCGCCAGTGCCCCGCCGGACGATGTTTCGAATGATTGTGTGTGTCAGCTCCGTTTCTGCCAGGTACTAAAGAAAATCTCTTTCATCATTTTTTGCTTTTTCGTGCCTTTTTAATGGATTTTAACAGTTTTATCGAATCAAATCGACAGACAATTTATTGAAGTTTATTGAAGTAAATTATGGTGTTTGT
Source organism: Netelia fuscicornis (assembly GCA_946811545.1). Lineage (NCBI taxonomy): Eukaryota > Metazoa > Arthropoda > Insecta > Hymenoptera > Ichneumonidae > Netelia > Netelia fuscicornis. The sequence goes on from OX328015.1 coordinate 29,116,215, forward strand.
TTTTATACATCTAAGTTTGTATCAGAAAATATACTGTAGGACAAATTGTAATAAGTTTGTGGGATAAGTTCTGACATGTACCCCACATATTCGTAACATGTTGCAATTTGCCCCATATATTTATCATACGCGGTATAAACGATTGTAAGTATCTAGCAATTTTTTCTATCTATTGCAGCATGGAAAAATACAAAAGAAAGTCTGATCGGGCAAGTTAAAGTAAGGAAATATAAAAGTTGGCTGCTATTGAAGTTATACAAAAAGATTAGTATCAGAAAAACAGCGAACGTGTTGAATTTATACCGTATTTATTATGTAGATACATAAAAAAAAGAAAGAAAAATAATGAATTGCTATCCATTGGCTATGTAAGACCTAGGTCGGTATATGCATAAGAAGAAGAAAAAGAAGAAGAAAAAAGAAGAGGAAAAAGAATAGGAAGAGGAAGAGGAAGAAGAAGAAGAAGAAGAAGAAGAAGAAGAAGGGGAACAGGAACAGGAAGAAGAAGAAGAAGCAGAGGAAGAGGAAGAGGAAGAGCAAGAGCAAGAAGAAGAAGAAGAAGAAGAAGAAGAGAAGAAAAGATATCTTCATATTTATTGACGTGTGCAAATATTGATTGTGGACTGTTACCAACGGATGTCGAGAAGTTGTCGTATCACTGTGCTATTAAAATGTGACGACAGGACTTGATTGGTTTAAGAAAAGCTTTATGAAGAGATATTCAAGATTTTCACTTGGGAAACAAGAGATGTTGTTTAATAATGTTGTTTTATAGGTACTACGTACTAACAATAAGTTACATACTTTTGTACTTTAGTGCATGTTAATAGTTTTGAAAAAGGTTTAATAAAGATAAATCATTAGAGCACGTTCTTCAGTGTTTTTATCGTTGCTACTTGCCCCAATGCTGTTACAACTAGCTCCGGATACGGGGTAAGCTGTAACACGTGACATTTTTTGTAATGCCTTTAATAATCTTGCAAATCACGTTTTTACAATTAAAAACATATTAGGTAGTTTCGTTTTCACACAAATTTCCCCCAAAAAAAAGTCACAACATGCCGTTTACAATGACTTAGTAGTCTATATCATAAATATACTTACATACACTTATATTTATCCACCATATATGTAGGTACTTGATTGTTAATATACTAGTCAACAAAGTTATATCCGTCTCGGTGTGTGCGCTATCGCACAATTACATAAAATGCGCGTGTATGTTACATCAATATATCGGAATAGAATGGAAAGGTTTGTGAAAAGATTTATCCGCAGCGGAAAAGGTGATTTTGTCTATTGTTAAGATTGTATCGAATGAAACATAGGATGTTTGTTTTTGATGACATGGAGTATAATCGATTGTGTTATCCATATGAATAACACAATCGATTATGTCCATCTTATGACTTCGGACCCATCATTGTCATAGGTTTTAGGAAAAGAGTTTTTTTTTTAACATTATTGCATATCTCCCGTTAATGGCACACGTAGTACCTACCTGGTTACATGGCTCGAGACGTTTCGTAGTAGGTACCTACGCATGCGACCCCCCAAACCGATGAATCAAGGGCCGTAAAGGCCTGCAATATGAGCAAATCACGTGGAAAAGATTCAGAAGCAACTCAACTACGAGTAAGTGTACCAATAAGCGCGCACGCGTGTGCGCATGCGTATGCGATTCATATTTCTAATAGGTATGCCGCAACTATATCGACATACTTTCAATGCAAGTAAGCGCAATAACAACACGATTATTGATAAATAATCAATCGATAAGCATTGTGCATGTTTACCTTAAAAGATTTATGCACTCTCCATAGGTAATAGTTTTAGTTAGCCCAGATGAAGGGGTAGACCCGAGTTTTTGACTGCGGGTATAAGATCGGCAGATCTTTTTATTTGTAATACACCATGCGCATAATACAATAAAAATAGTTATTACAAAAAAAGTGTATTGATTAATGCAAATATATCATTTTTCCATACGGCAAAACCGAGCGGTGTATCTAATTTTCATTTTTATCACGTTTTCCGAGTTTTTCCACTCCGACGCACGAGCGTTTGTTCATTCGGATTCGTGGTGAAAAATCTATTTGTCGGATCATTATTTTAAATCCTTATCTGTATTAACGTTTAGCGTAAACCGGCACGCGTTAAATACTGTAAAACAATAATAATTTGTAACTCGATCACCAGGTATCGACGAAACACGATAGATAGGTACCAATGGCATTAAGAATACCTTTGAAATGATGAATATTTTGATGAATAAATAGAAAGTATATCTACTGGTAATAAATTTTTACGGATGATTGAGCGGTTTTTAAAAAACGGGCGACAACTGGTGATATGGAAAATTGACTGTATGTTAACGCAATGCAACGGAATGAGGCCAATCTAATGGATGCAGTAGGTCAAGCTTGGCCGTTTGTTAAAACACACTGTTCGCGATATAATTTAGAACCGAAGGAAATATATTTCGAGAAAAAACAAAATTGCATATTTCAGGGTTGATGGTTCATAGCGCGGGACAATGAAACATTACTTACCACGTTGAGGAACATCGAGGTTTGGTAAGAGCTGCATCGAGAGCAGCGTCTCGTTCGAGATTCAGGTACATTAAAAAATGTCGCGAGTATTAAGAATGAATAGGCGAATTCGGGGACACCGATCGAACCAGTAGGTAAATTAAAAATGAAATTGCGCTTTCTACATCCGATGAGGTCGTCGTGATTTGTTCGCGTGGCGTTGATACTTACTTGCGAGTAGGTAGATAGGTACCTAATGCGCTCGAGAGCCTATTTTGCCCCTCTTGCCATTAGGTAGGTAATAAATGAATGACATTAACGGTGCTATAATATTGCGAAGGTAGGTAGATACTACTATTACCGTACCGTCGAGTAAGTACCTATTATGTGGCTCGAGTCCGTTCCCCTCGCCGCTCGGAGCTGCTGTTTCGTCTTCTCGTCGTGTTTCCTTTTCTCGCTCGTAGCGTCTCACTCGCTTGCTTCACGCGTCGCAACTCACCATTTCTTTTGCTCTCGCTCGATTATACTTGACGCCTGCCCTCTCACTCTCTCGGAAAACACTTTTACTCTCGGTTGCATGTTGCAAGAAATCGGGTCAGTGCGCTCCGCAGGAAAGCCACGCTCTAGGTACTCGCCCCGGCCACGCGGATTACAATTATTCAATGTAGGTATTCAATATAGGCACGATATATGTAGGGTACCTATAGCTCATGGTACCGTAAGTAGGTACATTGATTTGGCCAAATGTTTGAATCTCAATGATGAAACAAATATCTTGTTTCTATGATGCGGGTGCATCTTTGCGACGTTATTTAGGTGTTCTCCCCCGATGACAATGACATACCGAACTGTTTAAGTCGCGCCACTGTAAATCGCGGTATTCCGCATAACGGTTATAAATTTTCGATTAGTAATAATACTCCAACGTGCCTACGTATGCGTATATGAGAGCAAACGCGAGCGGGTGCGGACGCGTATTCATTTCGCGAACGAAAATAAACATAGGTACTATCGATAGCTACGAGATTTCTCAGACGACTGGACCCAACGAGGATACCTATTTTATGATTGAATTTTATGGTGGTTGAGTAAATGCTTCCAGATTCTAAGAAATTAAGACCCTTATTTCGATAATTTTTAACGATTATCTTCTTGCATCCAACTTTCACCGGGAAATACGAGTAAATAATTTCGCGTGTCGAGAGATGCCTACGTTGATGTACTTAATTAATCTATCTATACTTTTCGACAAGGTGTTGTACGAGATAAGTAGGTATGTATCTCGACTTTGTCGTTGTTATACACGAAGCTTCGTTATTGGAACGAAATTACGAAGCAACAATACCTGTTCAAGTTTCAATTACCTAATATATTTCTCTACGTTGTCCTTTGTCCAAATAAAACGTCCGAAACGCGTTGGCGTTTTAAAGATATCAACATTTAACGGAAATGGTTGTTCGCGGAGCAAACATGATCGTTCGGCCCCTAAAAATGTAGGTAGGTATTTTAATTTATGTTAGGTAGTAAAGGTCGCGTACGACTCGCTTCAAGGGAATGCTTAATTTTGAATTTGATTAAAATTCATTCGTCCGTTTCTGTTACTACAAGAACCACCAGTAAATATTTTTAGATTCGCCCAAAGATAAATTAAAAGCATTGTTGATCCATGGCCTCCCCATAGTAGGTATTTATAAGATTATTGAGGAAAAAATCTAATATTTTTGAAAAATTAAGCTGTAATGATAATGTTTGTTGTATCTCCTCGACGTAAAATCAATCGAAATATTTAGTGTTATAGGCCCCGACAATTGTCAATAAATTAAGTTTTTAAGTTTTTTACACTAACCAAATCGTCATATTAATGACCATGGTAATTCTTGGAAACATTTTAAGAAATTGTCGGTCTTATTTATCAAAGGCCAATGCGCGACGATTATGGGCCTCGTTCCCACACAATAATTAAACTATATGCCAATCAATTTGGTCTATCGCCACGTACGGTATGGAAAAATTATTACCATATGGGGAATCCGGATCAACTTCGTGCAACTGTGGATCAAGCCCGCAACCGTTTGACTAATTTAACATACCTCAACCGTGTGACCAATTTAACGCATTGGAAAATGCGTCTGATTCATAATAACCAACTATTCTATTATGACCCCACTACCGTCATCGACTACATCATTTGTGTACTTACCTGCATCTTTTATGGCGTTATTGAAGAACCTGCATATAAAAATACGCCGAAAGGTAACCCGATGTTATTAAATTGTACAAATATTATGTTATTGAGGTCGATACTGTCTGTATCATGACGAAACTTTTGTAACTTTCATAAGGTGAGCATGTTGGGAGCGACGAGGCCGTTAATTGCATTTATTTCGAGGCGCCACTGCATCCCCTAACGTGTGGCTAATATAACTGGATGATAATACACCTCTGTCACAAATATTATCCATCACGATAGGTCGAAATATTTGTCTACTCCAACTACGTCAAATATCGATATAATTGATTCTATAGTTCTAATTATAGAGTCATGCTGAGTCAGGCTTATTATCTGCAAGCAATGAATTTTGCGACCCGTATATTGCCGGTATTACCCGCAGTTTATTATACACGTATGCATATTATACCTAACTAACTACGAGTTGCTTATTTCTTTTCATCTGTTGATCCAGAATTGTCGTATACTTACTCGCAAGGAAAATATTATTTAAATCGACTTTATTGTACTGTATCAAACTATTTAGAAAATAACAAATTTTCAAGGAATATATATGCAGATTTACTGTTGGGCAACTACCGAGAAACAGACATTACCTAGGTAGTTGGCGGCGGTACAAACAAAACGATTTTTTTTCATGCTCCTTCAACGAAAATTGGCTGACATTGCGAATTAATAATTCATAAAATTTGAAAGTTTGAGCTTAAATATAATTAAAAATGAAATTCTTATTGACAACCTCAGATCTCACCGCTCTATTCTTTTGAATTATTAATGGCAAGGTGATTGAAGAATGGCACTTTCGAAATTAAACATTTTTATTTTTATTCTCACCATAATCAATGGCGCTAATTATTTTGATAAGCCTTTTACAAATAACATTTAGGATCCCGTAAATCATACCGGTTTGCCTTTTGAAAATGTTTGCCAATATTTAGAAAGATTTTGCAAGCCGGCGAGTATTAAAAAAGACATTCTACGGAAATATAATGAGAGTTTAAGGCAAATTCTGGGCATTACTACGTGAAAGGAGATACCTAACATTTAATTATCTACAGCGCCTTATTTTAAATCTGCCAATAGAATTTCTTTAAACAACGGCATTGTTTAAAAATGTTTCTCATAAACGTTTCAAACTTTGGAGAGAGATTTGCAGGTAAACTTTTTCTCCTCTTTTTTATTTTTAATAAAAAAAACCAGTATCTATACTTTTTTTGCAGCTTCTCATTTTACAAAAAGGAATAAGAAACTTTTCTTCGCAAACAAATTTCAAGAAATTGCAATTTTTAAATATAATTAGTAACGTTTGCAGAAATATTTTGATAATCAGATGTTTTTTACTCTCATAATGAAACTTAAATCCATGTAACAATAAGAGAAATCGCAGCAGGTAAAAAATACTTAAATAATATAACAGAAGGTAAGATTTTAAAGATTAATTTAAACGTAGTTTTAATTAATCGCTAAAAATATAATGTACTTTATCTAAAAATACAATATTTCGTTCTTTTCAGTTCGGATGTGAAAAATAGCCGATTCTGTTTGAAAGCGTTTAAGAAATAAAACATTTTGTTAAAAAGGGCATTTAATACGTTGAAAAAAAGGAATTACAAATCAAGTTTTGCCCCTTGCTACTCGTTTTACAAAGACAGTTTACATGTCTTTGCAAAACCATTACCAATATATACATACCTATCTTTTTATATTTTCTCTTTAAACTACATTATCAAAATTTCGACATTCTTTTAACGCTCTAATTTTCTAATGCGTCTACCTCTGTAGGTATTTACTTTTCTATCCACATTTTTACATATTTCCGTTGCTTGGCCCCCACCTTCCTCTTCAGCCTCTCTTTTTTCATTGCAATTCCTTCTGTTCTGTTCCTTTTTGGATCCGTATCCACACAGCTAGGTTGGCGTGGTTATGGTGCGAGGCACTACCGTCTCAAAACTTTAAAAAAATAAATGCTATCGTTTAAAGATATTTAGCTGGGTGGAGGTGGGGGGGGGGGGGGGGGGGGGGGGTACCGCTGTATAATACAACGTTTGCCTTATCTGTTTGTTTGCTTATAATTCATCTTTTATCGAATGCATCGTGATACCGTTTTCACGGACGTATAAGACGTTAGTTCCGGGAGATTTTAACGTAGGAGGTACTAAACATTATTATAATTGCTAAGATAACGGAACTACAGCGATGTTGTTTTGGACATATCGTAAATCGCGAAGGCAAGAAAGCGCTATGGATTTGGTTTTGGAGGGGTTAAAAGCTCGATGCGATATAATACGGAAAATGGCTATTTCGCGTATCAATCAATATTCCTCTTCGAGATACCTACAAGACGAAAACCCTCTACAAACGACGTAAATCGATAACGACGATAATCGTGCAATAAACAGCGCCTAGCAGTATTCACATCCGATTACGCTGGACACGGTTTGGAATAGAAAGAGTTGTTATTGGCAAAAGTTAAATGAAATCACGTGGTGCATAATGCGGAAACTACATATGTGCATGAACGTTTATGGAAGCGGTCCATCAGAAAATAATAACTACACTTTTCTTTCAAAATGGAAATCTATATTTTCGATTGCACCGTTAAGAACTTATTGCAGCCAAAAGTTCAACGTTAAAACAATAAATCCTCGGAACTGTCCTCCGTTTGTTGCCGATTCCGGCATGTTTCCCGATACGTCATTGCAGCTTCGGTAACATGTTCATTACATTTATTAAATAAAATGAACATATCAACTGCTTAACTATTGCCGTAAATGCCGCAAACGATCGCCCACGGGTAATGGATGGCTGGACCAATGGAAATCTTAATCTTGAAGTAACTAGTATCGGTAATCGCGTCATTTTTAGAAATATTTTTAGAATACATTTGAATGGATAACGTATGCTAGATATCTACTCCTGGCTTAACATTTGTCGAGAGATCGAAATAATTCGAGAACTTTTAGCCGCGATAACTTTTTAATGACTGAGTTTAGCATACTGCATTTGTCGGCCCGGTGCACAAAAGCGCGTACACATAGTTTTGTACTATGTAGCACTTGATACCATTTGACTTTTGCCTATAACATTTCCTCCTATTTTCAACCGTTGCGTAGGCACTATATACGACAATAACGGGTCTCACTTATAAATCATAAAAATTGAATGTCGTGTACGGTTCACAAATGACATCGATCCTAAGTCTAAATTTTCGACTTACATTTTATAAATGCTTTCAAAAATATTGAGAGCATCTTCTATAGCTGGTATACTACCGATGCTTCTCGTCTCAACTCACGCATTATATGTATACATACTTTATTGTTAGCAATAATGTAATTTTAGGCATTATGGTTGACAAATAATGCCACGAACAAATCAGCCAATGCAAATGCAATTTTGTATAGTTCGTCGTAACGAAATTTTTTGACGGGTCTCTGCAGATTCGGCGGATTTTTAGTTTAGGTGTCAGCTCCGTATTTCGTTTACCTCCTTATACCTACTCTGTCTCAATCCTGTCCGTTCGTTCCCCACTATCGAAGAACGGACCAATCCTTGGAGACATTAAAATTTCGCACGGTTTTTCGTCGTTGGTACCTACCCGCACCAACCGCCGCAAGCACTGCCGCAAGTACTTATTGGTGTGCGCCCACACGGAAAGAATTTTTAAGTAATTTTTACTGTGAAATCACAGTAACCGAGTGACAAATGTGCAATTCTTCAGGTTTTTAGGAAATAAATTACACATTTGAATGAAAATGAGTAAAAATTTACTGTTTCGTGACAGAAATTTCAAATATTTTCAAGACTTTGCTGAAATTAACAGTAAATTTTCGTGAAACGTAAACATTACTACAATAAGTTGAAAAAAGGACTGATACAAATGACAGTGTACGGTGCATATTGAAAAAATTGCGTGTTTATCTTGAAGATATGAAAAAGGAAGCCGAAATTTTCCGTGCGTTCACCAGAATTTTTACGTTCTTCACAGTAAAATCAGTTAGGGCTAGGTCGCCTGGCCGTAATCCGTGAGCTCTGTGTAACGCACGTAAAAATTATGCTACGTGCTAAAATTTGTACATGCCAGAAAGTAAAATATTTGAAACTTGTGTCAATTTGTAACTGTTTGCACATTTATCACCGGGTTCAAATTTTTAATGTAATTTTTATCGAGATTTCACCGTAAAAATTAATAAGAAATTCTCGCCGTGCATGCATTGAGAAGAAGCTAATTCAGGCGCGCACAGTTACAGGTAACGTATGTATGCATACTTGTAAACATTTAGCTCCCACCGTAATTGAGATATCGACTATAAAAATTTTCCCTAACTGCTATGAAACACGCAACTCCGGATTTTTTCCCACGAGAAGTCGGCAGTTAAAAAGTCCCCAAAACATTTTGCCAGATATTGTTACGATCTTAAAATTTTGAAAACAAATCAGAAATCGATTATTTTTATTCAACGAGGTAGATCCCTCAATCAATTTTCCCGTGGACTTGTCACGTGTCACTTTCCCGAAATTTATCTCTTCGTTAATTCGCGAAACAATCGCAAGACATGGTACAACGTACTCGAATAGCAATAAATTGTAACCTGACCTTTGCAGATCGAGGAACCAGTCTTGTGGTAAGGCTCTTGTTAATTTTCGTCCACTGGGCTATGTTCCAGGGTATGAGGAAACTCTAGGGCGCACAATATATAGAGGATCGCGCGTGAAGGTCTTCGAGGAAACTCTAGTAGGTACCTACCGCTGACTCAATAATTCGCTGGGCATAGAGAGCTCCATTGATTGTTTGCATTTAATTAAATTTCATTACCTCGATGACACAAGTCATGTTCCTAGCCACCCTCGTAGCCAGCTGAACAATATTTCAAATAGATTCTCGGAAACAAATTTCCGTTAGTTTGGGGCTGCAGTTGAGCAAATGAAAATCTTGTTTGGCTGTATCGAAACTCGGTGCGAGCTCGGGGCAACTCGTTATCTGTTCGTTTTATTGTTTGTGATAAATTATATAGGTACGGATAATTAACTCGATGACGATATTATAATTATAACTTTACGTTACAAAGCGCGTGTCCACGTGGTTAGCGCGGCGAGCCGTAGCTATAGAGTACGATGCCCCTGCACACTTTACTTTATGCATATCTATGTATCGGTCCGAGCAATGTCACTGGTGATAAGCGAATCAACGACGTGTTCTTATTTAAAAATAGACGCGCGTGGATTACTATTGCTGCACCGCACCTCGCGAGGCGATTCCGTCGCGCTCATGCCTTCCGTCCTCGCACAGTCCCACTACGAAGCCTCTCTGCTCCTCATTCATGAATGCTTTTGTAGATAAAAGTGAGTGGATTAGATTGCACGCGTACAAGTACCTATACGCATATACACATTACACATATCCGCATGCGGCAATCAACACTACGTATACGCGAGTATGTGGATCGTATATGGGACATTCACCGCTAAGTTCAGCGGATCTTTATCTCTATTTTTGGATTTACATATCCACTTACAATTAATGTATTCAATGAGCGTATAAAAATATACATTCATTGATTATATGCTAAACAATACGATCGTGTATCGACATAAAGTTCCGAATCATGAGCATTGCGGTCAATTTTTTGGTCAAATTTCTATTTGATATACATGTTATAATGTGATATACACTACCGGCGGAAAGTTTCCGGACAAAAGTTGAAAACAGTGCCGGAATGGTTTTTTATGCCATTTCGCTGGTAGTTGACCTAGGCTAATTTAACCAACGCCATTTTAAAGAGCAGGGATTTCCCTTCATTTTGGATTTTTTTTAAAAAAAAATTACGATTTTTTTTACAATTGCCACCCAGTTTTGAAAACGACAATGTTTGGTCGTTTTTTTGTTCTTTTACAAGTGGACCCCCTTTGCAGTAAAAATTTTTTTAACGAATTTCTTTCACCATGCGCATAAAGGGGGAAGTCTTAGCTTCAAGTTCATTTTTTAGAAAATTGTCTACATTTTTTTTTTTCACAGACAGTTTTTAGAGAAAAAATAGACAATTTGAAAATTGCTCCATAGGGCGAAAACGATGAGGTTTACAACAAAACCTTAAGATGGCAAAAATTGTATTACTTCTTGCTGAGTTCAGGACAATTTTTTAAGATTCTTTTTCGAAATTTTTTTTCCACCTATTTTCGGTCAGCTCGATTGATCTGAATACCATGAAAATAATAGAATTAAATTTTGTACTTACATATTAAACTTTGGTCTCTTCGGAAGTTTCTTCGACGACGGAGTTTCTTCGACTTCTACTTTTATTTATTTATGAGTAATACCAGTCATTGAGGAACTATTGTGTATTGAAAATGAGAAATTTAACGATATCCACTAGAGATTGAAACAGGCTTTTGTAGTTGCAATTTTACGTAGAATTGCACGTACTCACATTCCACCGATTCCATCGATCTCGTTCAAATCCGTTATTTTTTAATCAACGAATTATTTTGTTCACTTTTTGTTTATATTATTTGTTTGGGTTGCGTATAGTTACTAAGCACTATATAGTGTATAAATACGTTTTTTTCACATATGCCTCCGTATAATATTATTTTCACTCGCACCACAACAGCCCATAGGTACTTGAAATCGTCCAAGCGGCGGGTAACCAGCCTCTCATCAAATACTTCGCCTCCAAGTGTATCCTCTTTTTCCAACAAAACGATTATAACTTCTTTTCACGATATAATCACACGCGAATAAGGAGAGTCCGGCACTTGCGCTACTGTACGTTTTTTTTCTTTTCCAGATTACCTGGATTTGACATTGAAGTAGGTACGAATATAATTTTTACAAACATTTTAAGCGGGAATCTTGACCTTTCGGGGTTGACCAAATTCATTTCCGTACACAATAAATCATCTTTAGTTATACACAAAAGAACCTCTAACTGTCAACTTCCTCAAAGTTTATGGGGATGCTGCAATAAGTAAAACCAGAATCTACGAGTGGTTTTCATGTTTTAAAAATGGAGAAATGTCAATTGAAGACCAACCCCGTTCAGGACGCCCTTCAACGTCAAGAAGTGAACAAAACGTCGACAAAATCAATGCTCTCATTCGTGAAGACCGTCGCGGAATAATTGATCAACTCTATGAGATGTCTGGAATATCATGGAGTTCAATTGAGAGGATTTTATCCGAAGATTTGCACATGAGAAGAGTTACATCCAAATTTGTCCCTCGCCTTCTCACAGACGAGTAAAGAGAGCGTCGACTTCAGGCATGTTTGGAGCTGCAAAATCAGCTCAAAGAGGACCCTGATTTTTTTCCAAGGTGATTACTGGCGATAAATCGTGGTGTTATGGATACGACCCCGAAATAAAGCAGCAATCAAGCCGGTGCAAGACATCTGGCTCTCCTCGTCCCAAAAAAGCTCGCCGAGTGAAGTCAAACATCAATACAATGCTCATTTGTTTCTTGGATTGTAAAGGTGTTGTGCACGCGTAGTTCGTTCCCCCTAGTCAAACTGTTAACTAGAAGTTTTACTTGGAGGTTTTGAAAGGATTAAGTGAGAGTATCCGGAAGAAAAGGGCAGATCTTTGGCGCACAAGCGACTGGTTCTTCCATCATGACAACGCGCCGGCTCACACCGCTCCCTCCGTAAAGCAGTTTTTAACCAAAAACGGCATGACCCCAAACGTCCACCCCCCTACTCACCTGATCTGGCCCCCTGTGATTTCTTTTTATTCACCAGACTGAAAGGGACACGAGAGGAAAGCATTTTACCATTGTGGAGGAAGTAAAACAAAAATCGCTGGTAGGCCTAAAGCATAGTCCGATTGGCGAATTAAAAAAAATATTTTGAACAATGGAAGGATCGTTTACAGAGGTGCGTTGTAGTCAAGGGAGAATACTTTGAAGGTGATCAAAATTTGGTGTAAAAATATTGAGAAATAAAGAAGTTATGACAAAATCCCCGTTTTTTGCCCCCCCCCCCCCCCCCCCCCCTCATGCACACAATTTTCAGTTGCTTATCACGCGAAACTTAAATAGCGATGCGATTTCACGGCCGCTGATATTATTCGTACGGTGACCCTCCATGCTACTTACACAGGGCAAACGCTCAGTTGCCAATCTGGCAACGTCCCTCTCTCCCTATGTGTGGGGAACCTAATGTATGAGGTGCGCTTGTTTGAGACATATAGAGAGTACAGGCTCCGCTAAAAATTTGTAATCAACAGTACAGTGCGGTCAAATATTTTAGCTCATACGTGTACCTACAGAACTACCTTAATTGTATTTCTCGACTCTTCTTCCATGATCAATATGTAGTACCTCTACCGCTGTAGCTACCCCTATATGAAAATGGGCTAACTGCACATAAATTCAGCCACGGAAAACCGCGAAAAACATCTTGATAATCGACTGAGACGCCTGGAAAGAAAACAGCGCATAAAAGGCGAAAAAGAAAATGCAGCATAGGAAATACAGCTTGACATCATCGGGCTGTGACTCGCCGCATAGTGTCAGCGGACTTGTAGACGAAAGAAAAGGATACGGACATAACCCACAAAGATTATGCTCGCGAGAACGTATCCCAACTGATGGCAGTAAGTATTCCGAGGTTTAATTTTTGGTTTACGCTATTGTGGGGATCAAATACGATACGATCGATGCTAATTGAAACGGGCATTCTCTCAGCCTCTGCAAAGCTGTTAAAATGGATGCGGCTCAGCCAACACGTTTTGGGAAATAGCGGAAGTTATAGGCAAAAAGATATGCCAAATACATGTGTTATTTTGCACCAATACGCTCGTGATACATATTTAGGCTGTATCCTGCCACAGGACTATGTATAGTCTCAGTGAATCATGCTGCTACGTTCTGGTTGAAGAAAACCCCGATCAACCACAAGGTCTCGAACGAACGGAAGGAACGATGGGCGGTCTCTCGCCAGCATGAGACACGGCAAACACTGGTATTCCGGTGGTCACGAATGACGTTATTCTGCTGCTGGAAGCGGGAATCTCTGTTAAAGTAGGCGATCAGATTGCAATAGAAGAAAAAATGATGCAGTGTCTCCATCCGAGGAAGTATTTAAGGCTATGTAAAAGCGTATTGCACCAGACAAAAAAAAAGTTTAAAGCAGCAGCTACAGAAGCTGCAATAATAAGAGATATTTGAATAGCATCGAAGCAAGAGCGAATCACGGGTTGTTTCACCGCCATTGAAAAAACGCTCTCAACCGCGCTGAATGGCAATGGGGACACCGAGAATCTCTTGATTATCGAATATCTTTGCGGCACAGGAAAACTGTTGACGGATCTCCAACGAGAAGAGTCGTTGGTTCGAAAAAGCCTGATCCTGACAGTAGTAAATTGACATATTAAGGAAATGATATAAAACTCGGACGCGAAGGGGGAAGAAAGTTGCTCTGTCTCAAAGGGTATACCTAATATCTCAGGTTTGTAATTGATTCAGCGAAATGAATCGTGGAGCTCCCGGAATCGAAAAAAGAAAGCCTCGACTATCAAATCAAGTGAGTGAGTGTAAACAACAGATGTAAAATCAGAAACTTCGCTGAAAATTACGAGAATTCCTAAAGATTTAACAAGTGATTTTACCTGGCGGAAGAATACAATTCGAGACGCATGTAACCACATAAAAAATTTAACGTTTGCCATGGAAACGTTTTCGGACTCGTCTTTGACGGGCTGAGGAGTGTTTTACGGGGGTGAACGAGCTCAGGGACATTTGGCAGAAAACGAGCAACACTCGCAGCATTTTTCAGACTCAAGTTTTTCACGAAAAATATGTCGAATTGTTAGATGTTATTACGAATAGATAATACAACTGTCATCTCATACATAAAGAGAATGGGAAGTATTCAGTTCAAACATTTAAATCGCATCGCGGGACAAATTTGGCAGTATTTGGTCCTGAATTCGAATTGTCAGACACGGCGTTTACGAAAATCGTAAATACTTACGGGGAACCGGATATAGATTTCTTCGCAACAAGAAACAATGCGCAATGCGAAAAATATGTATCATGGCGATGAAACCCGAGCTCGTTTGCTGTCGATGGATTTACCATCTCGTGGAGGCCGTTTTTCTTTTACGCATTTCCGCCATTTTCTATAATCTCGCGAACATTGCAAAAAATCAAACAAGAAGGATCCCACGGCATTATGGTTGTAGCAGACTGGCCAAGCCAGCCTTGGTACCCGATGATTCAAGCACTCGCAATTTCGAAGCCTCTCTTCTTCTAGCCCATTGCTAAGATGTTACTTTCTAACAACAGGGAACCTCATCCGATCTGCGGCGACACATTTCCCTGGTGGCCGTGAACTTATCAAGCGAGCGTTCGAAACGAAGGGCGCGTCAGTTGCAACGACAGACGTAATGGTAGCTTCGTTGTGCGAGTTGTCGATCAAACAATATGAGTCAGCACTAAGACGATGGTCGGCCTACTGCATCAATAAATCGATGTCACCTTTCTTGGCCGCGATTTCGGGCATTCTGAAGTGTTTTTCGGCAGGCGCCTCATACGGGTCGCTAAATACATTACGATTCGCGATTGCCTTAATCGTGGGACAAGAGGTTGGATAGACAGCCAAATAAAAGGATTTTTCAAGGGGATGTTCAAATTGAGATCATCAGCACCGAAATTTGACTCTACGTGGAATCCGGGAACAGTGTTCGAGTTTTCGTCGAACATGGCGGATAACGGGGAACACGCGTTAAAAGGTGTAAGCATGAAAGGCCTTCAACATATTTTTTATCAACAAAGTAGAGGTACTTAAATATTCTTATATCGGCTTGGTTGCTTTCATGGGAACAACGCACAATTTTTTGCATTTTTTACAAAGTACGTACTGGCTGGCTACGTCGAACATTATGAGTTCTTCATCTACATCGTCACTCAATTTTTTCGCCGACCTGCAATAGATGTTCCCTCATATCTTTTCTCATGTTTCCTATTCAGCTGATTCCTATTCAACTTTGAGAGCGAAAATGTGCACTCTGTATACAACTGTTTAAACGGTGCTCTAAAACAAATTCATTCCTTTATATTGCCATGTATAACTTCACCGTTTGTTTTGGCACCCTTTGCACAGAGTCCCAGATTGCCCAAAAGTTGTTTGACTCGAGGAAACAGACTTTAACATGACCTTGAACTTAACCTTCATATTACCTTCAAGTCTTAGACATCAAACCTTGTTAAACAGTACTTGTTTTATCTTCTCTAGTCGTAATTACAGCTTACAAGCGATTCCGCATATCACTAACACGCTTGAGAAGTCGCCTTCCACAATCTTGAGGTACGTGACGTTCGAGGGGAACGAATTCCGAGCTCGCGTCCTACAAGAGCTCACGAGCATTCCTATAAAGACGGAGCACTAACCCCCGCCATGGTCCGTATGGCAGCTTCGTTGAGAAACTAGTGGTGCATTGTTATGTACTTACCAGCACGAAGTT
Source organism: Netelia fuscicornis (assembly GCA_946811545.1). NCBI lineage: Eukaryota > Metazoa > Arthropoda > Insecta > Hymenoptera > Ichneumonidae > Netelia > Netelia fuscicornis. Next base: position 29,132,438 of record OX328015.1, read on the forward strand.
ATCCGCAATGAGCCTGCATGCGGAACGACGTCATCCAGCAGCAGCAGTAGCGGCATATAACCGATGTACTGATCAGCGTTTACACCTCCTCCTTAACCTCTTCATAGGCACGAGAGCGAGGGCTGTTTTTCCCCCTATGATAATGGCCGCCGGCATCATGGATACATAGGTACATGATGACATGTGTATACAAATTAAAGACTCGCTCGCTGGTAACTTGAGGACAGTTGAGGGTCTGCGACAAATGTTTTGTATACCAACTGGCTTGCTTCGACGGTTCTCACTAAATCTTTTCAATCAGTTATGATTATTTATTATTTTCGCGCACGGTCCGCCGAAACGTTTCCAGTTATATGTATATACCATTCGACATCTTCCCTATTAACTCTGACAATGAGAGCCAAGTACTTTTTTTATTCAAAAGGATTGGTATACTCCCTATCATAATAGTAGTAAATCCCTCCCTATCATAACAGTAAGAAACTTAGAGTTCCGCGGAAGCGGGCAGAATCTTCGTTTTTGCATTATTAAACGAGACTTACAATTGCTGTTCAACGAACTTATCGCGGACCTTGCAAATGAGGCAACTCAACCAGCCCGCGCGCCATAGGCGCAAGGTGATTTTTCTGACGGTTAATATTATATCATAGGTATACTTAGCAATTGCATGTAATTGAGACATTTCCAAGATATTTATCGTAAGGACTACCAAAGAGTCACAAACCTTTGAGAGAGATATCTGATTCGTTCACTTGCTTTCTTAAACACACCCTGACTGGCATAATTACCTTTATAAAAATAAAGGGGGGCGTACCAAGTTCGAATAGACAGGGGCACCAAAAATATTGTTCGTCGAATAAGTCTTTTATGCATTAGTTGATTTATGGAGTAAAAACAAATAAGTACATGTATGTATGTGTTTATTGACTCCCCTTGGGGTTACAAGTTCTTCCGTTTCCTCCTCCCTTACATTTCCTTCCATTTCCGCATTACATTGTTTCTTTCTTAAATAAGTACATGTTTTATTACGATTAGGATAATTTGATATTTAATTGGTTTATATCGGGTTGTAACACTTATTTAATCCATTGATCAAAAAGATAAACTATTGTTGCCCATCCACAGTGGAACTATTCTTTTTCCATGATGCTCTGTTGTACATTGCTTCGATAGTAAATAGTGTTTTATAACCTTTGATTTACCAACGTTTTTTTAACTGGAAATTAAATTTTTCTACAATAAAAATCAGTCTACTATAATAAAAATAGCGGTACTTATTTGCATGGGATTAGGTGATTTGGTCTATTTCTTAATACGACTTTTGATATTATTGTTTCAATGGCGATAAAATCTTTTATGTTTGAGTAGAGAATTTTCGGCACCCGGATGGTGAGTCTGGTCTGCAAGGGGTCTTAAATCTGTATATTTCGTTCAAATAAGACTTAAAGTATGGAAATAAATATGCCGAAATTTCTGCTAATTTCATTCATCAATATGCCGAAGTTTCTGCGGAGTGATAACCATCGTTATCACTCTCCGACATCTTTTTCGCAAAGCCATTTAACGTAGGTCGAAAATCTGGAAAATGCCCTTTGCTAATTGTAAGGTACTTACTATATAGTCTGATAAAAATTGTTTAATGCCTTTTTCTTCCGACGCAAATGTGCGAGCAGAAAATGTAGCTCGGTATTTTTTTGACATGCTAACACCTGGCCATCATCATTTTTAGGCTCTGGTTTATTTTGATGAATCGATGAAGATACGAACATTCGGGGCGGAGCATACATTTTTGTAATCTACGACTTCTCCGATGAGAGATTTCGTTTGACAAATTTATACCATCATAACATGACACTTTTGGCTTGGCTCTCTCTCTCTTCATCAGTCGCTCTCGTCTATCCTTCGATCCTCGACGTTCATCCGTCCCGAAGTTGATAAGCGGCATGACTACTAGCACCGAACCCGACTCGTACGATATCGTCGGGGAGGCGGGCGTTGTTCGTAATGCATCAAAACGGTACAAGGCAGTTTCTGTTTTCCAGTAAGACTCATACCTTCGCGATTGAGCCTGTACCGAAGTGTTATAAGTAGTATAGAGTTTACCGATCACAGTGTCCGGGGCCCACGAAGTTGGCCATGGCCTCTTTCACTAGGTTCCCGTTGGTGGCAGGTAAGTAGTCTTTGAAACTTTGGTGTTGGTTCATTAGAAGGCCGAGTTACCGAATTGACGATTCTCGAATAAAAATGGCCTCGGTCATGTGATCAGCTGGGGCCGAGCCAACATATATTATTCAGTGCAGAATTACCGCAATCGATTCCCGAAAGATGCTCTCCATGGTTACTTAGTTCTATCCCCGATATAATGACACGTATTGCATGTAGGCATGTGCTTGGCATGTGCGATCTTAAAACTATCCCTGCGAGCTGTCCTTTGTAAGATTGTACGATTCAAGTACACCTCTTGAACCCTAACAGTCTACACGGATTTTCATCGCTAAAACAAATACGGATCATCCTTTTGAGGTATAATGTCACGATGGGCCGAATGCTATCCTGGCTTGATTAGTCGAATGCGTTAATGGTCAACATTACTATAAGAAGGCAGTACTTACATTCTTATTTCCTGTACGTCCCTGATGTTGCCAATCGCACCACTGTTGGTATAAATTTCGCAGCGTTGCCCCGCCGGCCTGTCTGGCTCTAGTAAAGTACGTTCAAGCTCTTCACTCGACAACATTAATACAAATGATTTGGAAGTTGAGGGGCTTTAATTCTATGATCTTTGTTGTTGTTGCGAAATCAAGATTTTACTGTTTTTATGTAAACCAAAAGCAACGTCGCTCTATCCAGTCGCTAATTTAATGAATGCTACGGGTAGGTAACTTAATAACGAGGATTTTTCGACGCTAATGTATAATAGTCTGAGCTTTTTTAAAAACTTTTTCTGTCACGGACATACAATTTGTTTCAGACCCCCTACTCGAACGATCGAAAACTTCCTACTGAAACTACTCAAATTGTTCACTTTGTCAACACTTTTCTGTGTTATGAACACTTTTCTGTGGTATGACGAAATTCTTGGTATGTACCAATATGTCACGTAGTATCGTAAATACTTCATTGAAATGAATGACGGATAAGTTATCATTACCAACGATAGCGTACGGTAGCTTGCTGGTATCTTACTTCTATACATGAGCGGTTATTGACTCTGGAAGAAGAGTGGGTATCCGATGCAGAGGTTGTCTCTAGAGCGTATCAATTGTTGTTGGAGATCAAGGTTTTGTACGCGTCACGACTCACGTGCCGGTCAGTGGCCTAGTCATCAATTAAACGGCAAATAACTGACAGATAACGGATTATTTTTAAATAAAGAAAAGAAGAAGAGCACGTAGTCCCTTATATTCGTAATTACCTGCGATTTCATATATGTATACAGTACAGTTGTCTATATACTTCGCTATGAAACGGTAGACCAGATACATATCTGATATTTTATGTAAATCGACAGTATGATGTGTGTACAATTATTTGGACAATACGTGTCCTATATTTATTACATAACTGCAAAGTGCAGAGGGATATACTTAAAGTTTGGACCGGAACAAGGGCTCTTCTAAATATCGTTTTTCACCGCAATTCTTGCACGTTTTGATTTAAAATTAGCTAATGCGAGGAACAAATCTTGAGATTTATTCTTCTTTACTACTGCCGGAAAGTTAAAATTTCGGAAAAAAACACTTTGGCTTCATTGGAAAATAGTATGTAATATCTCGAAATTCTTTGCTACGCACCCTTCGGTCGAGCAACAATTTTTATCTGCCTATTATTTATTCGTTCTTTGACATAAAAAAAATCTTATCGAATGGGAGGTTTTTAAACATTGTAGGAAATCGCATGTATCATAGAATTTATCAAATTCGTCCCAGATTTTCATTCGAAATTTCACATTTCGGTTCTTGAAAATCTAACGTCTCTTCCTCTATCATCTCAACTTTATTGTAGTTTTGTATAAAGTCATATAAAATTTTTTCTAAATTTTCCTTCAGTTCCATTTCTGCGTTATTAATAGGAGTTTGTACGATATTCATAGCTTCAAACATAGACAGTAAAAGTTTAATTACGTCGATCGGGTTGACTTTCATTCCGGTAATATTTTCGGCGCAACATATCAATGTTCACAAAAAATACAATTTCAATCTTTTTTTTTTCAAGGCCCCGGGGCCTTGAAAAAAGTAAATTGAGAAAGTACCTATTCGTGCGCGTATAGAAAACAAGTTTCTTATAAACATTAGAATACTGAAAACTAAGGGTAAAATTAAGGCAAATATCCAAAAGTATCCAAAAACACATCTATCAAAATAGAGTGGCAAATTTTAAAATTGCCAATGAAGAGGAAAATAGAGAGGGGCTAGATTACGACCCTCTCACAATCAGAGTCTCGTATTGATCTCGCATCATGAGGAACGTCGATACGGAGTTGTTAGAAATATATTGAATCAGCAAAGACGCGTTAAACAGAAAAAGACGTCTGCGGTAAGGAAGTTCAGGTAGAGGGTAGTTTACCCCCGTTAACGTTGCTATTTGGAAAAAAATGCAAAAACACGTAAACTGGATTTTTGTGTTTCCATCAAAATAGAATGAGTTTTATTCAATTATGTTCACCCCTTTCTCGTAGAGGGTGGGAAATAGATAAATACAGGGATGGTTCGCTCCTTAATTTTTTTTTCGTACGTGGGAATTTATAATGCACACGAACTGATTCATTGAGATGAATTTAGCACGCAATTCCATAATGCTGGCCGACTATACGATGCACTTGCCTAAAAAATTGAAGGGCAGTTACAACCCCTTAATTTTAAGATGTTGGAAAAATAAAAAAAAACACGTGTTCGCTAATTTTTCATCCTGTATATGTATGCAAATGTACATCTCAATCGATTAAAAATTCTCGGGGATACGTATGAAAAATTGGATTTTTGCTATAAACGATGTGAAATTTGTTCTTATTCGAATCGTTCTTATCTCCAATGTATAGTAGGGGAGATCGGGGCCACAGTTAACAAAAATTAGATTTTTAGTTTTAGCTCCGAAATTATTGAATATTTAGAATTGATTTTTACGCTAGATGATGCTTTAATTAGTTAGGTATTATATTATTAACATAAATCAAACATAAAAGAACTGATATCTTAAATGGAACATTCTGTCGTCAAAAAGTCAGTTGTTAATCTTATGTCATGTTTGGGGCTAGAAGCAACAGTTCTGAGGTAGGTATTAACAGAAAGGACAACGGTTAACAATTATGTTATGCCAACTGGTATAGAAGAAAACTAATTATGTATGGCATTATTATTTCTTTTTATTAATAACAGTGAAATTAATACAGACTTGTGTGTAACACGTTTTCATATAAATTAACAATACAAATCATAAAATATCTAAACACGAACAGAACCTAAAAAATTGTTAAACTCTTTCAGATAATCAATGTTGATAATCAAACGACTTATAAAACATCATGAGATGAGTTCGCAGCCAATTCGTAAACTTCTAAGGATGTAAATGAAAAGAAAACATGCGTTTGCATTTGCGTCGAACGGTGAAAATTGTTGGGGCATGGGGCATGGGTGCGTCTGCACTTATCTCGAACGTTTCAGCTAAAAAAAGTTGTCCATGATGCGCCCATTTAATTCACGTGGGTCCATTAATTGTACGACTACACAATACATTTCGTAGTAAGATCGGCTTATGACATCTATAAGTAATATCGATGAATATCACCTCGTAAAATAGGGTCCAAACTTTTTTAAGTACGTACGGAAGATGCTTTCATCAAGTGGATTAATAATGAAACATTTTTCTTAATTAGAATATGAACTTACGTATATAAAGTATCCACCTAAAACAGAACATTTGCATTGCCCGAGATAGGTAATAAGGTAAGTATTCGTTGCAGAAGTAGTTATTGCGCCTATCATCGATGTTTTATAACGGACATATTTTTTACTTCAATCTTTTTTATTGACAATTTGAACTATGTATATCGACCATGATTTATTCAAGCAAAAATATAAGAATTAAGTTTGGTTCAACGTTTTCAACAAAAGATTGTTAAATCTTTTTCGTCGTGTTGATGACGGATTCCGCAATATTATTGAGCCGAAATTTGTTTGGACCAAAACCCAATCAAGCGAACTTGCATCGTACTTTTAAAAACAATTTGGCGGAGCGACAAAATGGCTTAACTAGTTTATCATTACAAACTGTAAAACGTACTCGAGTCTGCAGGAAATCCGAGATGGACGTTGCGAAGCTCTCAAATTTCGCTTTATGTTATTTATATATAATATAATTACAGGCAGTACGAATAAAACACGCGCGGGTGAATGCAAGGGTTACCGATCCCGATAAGTCATGGCAAGATTTGGCATTATCTTTTTTCTCCTCGCGACTTGTTCCAACGTAGGTACAGGCCTGCTCTCGAATAAAATTATTGTTAAAAAAAAAATTATTACTGAAATATGATTTTTAGATACAAAGGATCTTGATAGATAGGTAAGTAGATAGGGCATACTAATAAAGACGAAACCTACTTTTAGTTATACATTATTACTGAATATTATTATTTATAACATGCAAAACGAAGACATACGGTCATACGGCTATCTCAAAAAACCACCATTGTACGATTGGTGACAGATGGAAAATCGTTTCGGTTTATTAAGAAAAATCTACCGCAGGCTCCGGATCGGATAGTTCCGGAACGAGTTACGCATCTATTTTGATAAAACAAGAATTGTTCCTCCAACGAATACGCGAAATCGTTGAAATTTGATTCCCGATCCGTGCTTTGTAATGCTCTTTAATCTCGAGAGTGAGCATCGGATGTTGCAAAAATCGTTTTTGTATATAGACGTAATCGAGCCGCATCCCGATTTTCCTAATCAAAGTCAATGGGGTTCTTGTCATAAGTGCGAGTGATTGATTATTAGTCGCGTATCAAATTTCTTCGAGCTAATTATTTTTTATTAAGTACTAACGACTACGTTACAATGTAGTACGAACGAGTCATCGTATAAGGAATATCGAGACTCGACTCTCAATTAAAACTTGGCGACATCCTACCGCTTTTTCGATGCGCGTGTCTATTAAAAGAGACAAATTTGCAGTGTTATATGCGTCCGTTCATTTACGTAGAAGGTTCTATATGTATATTTATTTAAAAGAAATAAAGAAATATCTATAAAATGTGGTCGAAAGATTTTGTAATAGCTCTCTTGGAAATTTCTCTATCAAGAAGAACATATTGTCGGGGATCCAAATAATGTAAACCATATAGATTGGTAAGGACTAATTACGATTTTAGTTGTAAAAACTTTGTTATATACTTAAAAGTAGGTTTAGCGAATAGTTTAACGAAATAGTGTGCGTTTGGAAATCGATAAATGTAATGATTAGTAGGTGCCTAGATGCGTTTAGTCAACGGTAGGTTTTACCCGTAATTGAGCTTTACTTTTTGTACTTACTATTGACTAGTTTGTTTCGTTATTTTGTTGGGTAAATTTTCTTTTTACTCCTGCTCTTTGTTATTTTATGTGTGTGCGATCAATACGAAAAGAAAACAAAAATCAATTTTATCGTAACTTTTACCTAACTTATGTTTGTCTTAAAATGCTGAAATAAAGTGCACGATGCTTGGAGTGTCATAACGTCAGTACACGATATATCGATTTGAAAATTAAAAAAGAAGGGCTTTTTAATAGCTACAGAATGCACTTACGAAAAATGAAAGCGTCATTACCTACTTACGATCGTATTGGAGTTTATGCATCTATTCTTGGGAGAGAGTATCAATAAATCAAAATAAAAGAGGGAATTCAATAGATGTAAGTAATTTGCGTTATTAACAAATATTTATAACTTTGAATTTCTTTTGTTTTTTATTTCAATAAAACGAATTCTTCTCCGATTCATTGTACTTCCACTGTTGGCCTACGTGCAACACTAGGTATACCTATGTGAAAGATTCCGGATGGAGTTGTCCTCGTTAAATACTTCGCGCCATGTGCCAGAGGCTGTATAAGTAAATCATTGTCATCATACTCATCATATATCCTTGATGGAGTATATACTTGTCTAAAGGTCTCACTTTTTCTTACTTAGAAAATTCAGCATCAATATACAAGTGGTAGTCATATGAGCGAGATTTTTTCTGGATCTAGAGCAAGAAATGGTCTACGGAAAATTCGAAATTTTGTTGTAAGAACGCCAAACGTGTTTTCTAAAGCTACGCGCGATCCAGAAAGCCATTGATTAAATATACGCTCCGGTGTCCAATAATCGCGATTTCGAGAAAAAGCTTTTGAAATAATTGTGCTCTAAGCCAAACGCCCCGTTTACTAAAAAAAACAACGTATGAAGTATGTGAACTTGAAACTGGCAGTGGGCGAGGCTTCGGTAGGCTCATGCTGCATGAACAAATTCTTTCCCACAGTAAAAAAGGTCTGAAAATTCGACCATTAAGTCACCGTTTTGTCACAACTTCCCGAGTCGGCAAAAATGAAATTATAATTACCATCGACTAGGGTTTGACCAACAGTACGATACTAACACTTTTTATGTAGTTAGGATATTGTAATGGGGAGTTATTAGGGCAATCAATAACTATGTTTTTCCATCAATGTCGCCAGTTGTAACATCATGTTATAGCGCCAATGTAGCATCGAGGAAATTTATTTTGCGAGCTTCTTTCAATTTCTAACCATTGTTTCGCGAACGGAGACATGTTTAGACATTGATTGAAAACATATTTTATAGGGAAAGCAACCAAACCCAATTCTCATTAGTATTTAATTAAATAATTATTTTTCAGCAAGACACGAGTAAAAAATATGAAGAAATAAATGAGGCACAGCGGCGTAACGAGCGAGAAGGAAAATGAGAACGTTGACAAGTAGGAGATGAAAGTATCGCTGAATCAACGTCGATAATATGGGGCAAAAATATGCACTAGAGCTCGAGAAAGCACAAAATCGTATAAAGGAAGCAGCGATTATTTGAAATATATTTGGGATAATAATGAGCAAGAAGACAAATGCGATTTATTTATACGGGACTAACGCTGGCCAAACAATTGAAAAGTCTGCCGGAAGAAGATAGAGCCGTGTCGATGCGTGAAATTGGTGATATTTACTTATATTCGTCGATTCCAATCACTTACAAACATAACAGCTCCTGCATCTATTCCATTGATCTCCCCTTTAAATTCTCACTATTTACAAAAACAACAACAACAACAACAGTGGTGTGTGACTCGAAGCGAAGCTCGTCCATGTTCTTTTTCTTGTTTTTCTTCATATTAGCTACGTCAATAGTGTACCGATAGTGTACAACCGTCATTCGAAAGATTCTTACTAGCGGGAATTGGTTCCCGCCGTATATAAAAGTACGTTAGCTGATACGGTTGTTGAAAGTGGGTTCAACAAGTACATATTCAAAATAATCAGAGGACACCCGAATAAAATTTTGAATTCGCGCACAGCTTCGTGAACTAATTGTCATTGTTTTTTCATACTTGTTTTACAAAAAAAGGATAAGTTCTTACTATTTAAATATTGCTTAAAGAGCCTTGTTAAATTTCATCGTGTCTATTTTTTACGTAGAATATCGTTGCTGATACTTCCATGTGATTATTAATAAGCCATTTACCTCGTCCTGTTAGGTACGATGTATCGTTGTCATCCGCCACCACCACTTCCGTTTCCATGGTTAAAATATTTTTGTTTCCACGATAAATACTGCAACGGCGCTCGCCTGCACGAGACACCTTCAGCCCACGGGCCAACTCACACTCCCCTCTACTCCCTTAATGATCGAATCAAGCCATTGAGAGGACACAGTCTCATAGAGAATCCGGTCAAGCTCACCTAATTATAATATAAAACAACAGAGAAGTGCACTGGTGTAATTAAATTATCGCAGTCATCTCCACAATACCGACACTCATCGTGTTCATCTGTTCAAGTGGAGGAGTTGGAAAGTAAACCGAAGCTGACTAAGGGATCATCGGCCATCTATCGCCTGATCCGCACTTGGAGACAGGAAAAGATTGAGAATAGACCTCTACTGACCCCCGATCGACGTTGGAGGACAACTGCGTCGAGGAAAGAGTCAATAGACGATCTGCGAGCTAGTACTGCGTGTCCGTTACATACGATAAATGAACTGTTTCTAGATATTAATATACAAACTCCCTAAATCGCATCTTTTTGCGCTTGTTCTTTAAAGTCATTCGTGCGTTATAACGTGCCTCCTATTTTTAAATGTTTATTGTTCCTCTGTATAGAGATATGAAAAAAGAATCTGTGTAAAAATCTTGTCAAAGCATCGGAACACTAAGAATAGTCATAATAAGAAACGTCACTCTAGGTGAAAATCGTGTTAATAAAAGAGAGATTATTACAATAGCTATATATGGATCTAAACAAGTTGATAATACGCAATTATACAAATGGTTGCAGCAGCAGTTACTTTTATGTAGGTACATCGTGATCAAACACGAGAATGTACGAGTAGACAGGTACAATATCCGTTGTGTCTCGATATAGAAGGGTCTCGCCCGAGACATTCGGTGAGAAGACACGGCGAATGTGTAGAGCGGGCTTTACTCGTCGATCTCGATGAACGACCGATAAGCGCAAGTCCAGACGAATGCGTGTATAGGTTCCTACCTACATGAATTCGCACGCATGAACCCACATACTCGTAGGTAGGTATGCAGTGGAGACGTGCCTATCTTTCAAACAGGTACCTACATATCTACTTTCAAACAAAAAAGTACCGAGAAACCTCTTTTCCATAAACGGAAATGTTTTTACAGAAGGAAGCGAGATTATGTTATATTTTGCGAATATCAATATTTATTTTTAAAAAAAGTGCATATTTCTGTTTTTCCATCGGTCATAAAATAAGAGCTTGCAAAAATATAATGTTGCGAATATGATTCAATGATGGCGAAACTGGTGTCGCGTTGATACGTCAGCGCATGCTCATTGAAGAGTGTGCTGACATTAGCACGTGGGTCGGAAAGCCCACAGCGACACGAGAGTCCAGACGAGACTGCTCATGACGATCGTGGGTTCGTCCTCGGCCCAATCACCTATCCCGAGAAAAACTCAATCCGCAATTGTACGAATGGGGCGACCTACGCGTCGCAAAATGAATGTCGGACGTTGTCTTCCTGTCCTGTCATCTCGTCGATTAATTTTTAATAGCGCGTGTTTAAAAATTCGTTCTATACATATTTTCAAAGATACGCCCGGTGCCCCCGTATTACGAGGATAGCTTTAAATCAATAAGAATAAGTATCTGTATCCAACAAGAATAAATCAAATATCGAACGCCAATTTCTTATTTGTGTCTACAAAACGTAAGTATATATCGAGGTAAGGATAAGGGATGCCTCGTATTTTTTAATAATACTACTTACTTCGAATACTCAATTCGATCCCGAAAATTGATTCTATGATTCGACTTTCGTACGTTGTAAACGATGGACCGTAAATTTTTAACAGACAACGATACATAGGTACTTCAATCGGGCTACTCAACATCCCATTTTCGTACTTACCTACTCGTAAAAGTCAACACGGAATGCATAAATACTTTAGATATTCGGAAGTTGCTTGTTTGTAAGTTCCATATAGATAAGTAGGCACATTCTCGAAAATAAACCAGCAGCCATTTAATAGCATATACAATACGTTTTTTGTTGCAAAGGTTAGCACGTAAAAACCGTAGCTCCTACTGCACAAAATGGAAATATGTACTTAATTTGTTTCGTACGAATATCGATATCTACAATAATATCGTATTTATTCATCACGGAAAACGCGATAAAACTCCCTTCGCGCCAATTCTCCCTACAATAGACACTTTCGAATCACCGACGCATCGTTCTTATCTAGGTGATCGAACTCAACGCGATGTGATGCGACGCGCAAATCTCCAAGAGTCGTCAGCGACTTGCGACGCGTCCTATACACGAGCGTACTCCCGTCAAGTATAGTGCGGCGCGCGGATTGGGGCGAAACGAACTCGATCAGTTGCCTTGATATTTTGGCGCGATTCGCAAACAGTTTAAGAGACAGAGATTAACAATGTCTGAAAATGTTATCAGTCCTGTTCAAGAACGTTGTGTATTCGATCGACAAGAGACATAAGCGTATCCCTTGAATAGCAACGGTTGACTCTTTAATTCTTGATTTAATTCTCGCGCGAATGCGCCCAAAATTTGGGCCAAGCCGCGTCACGTCCGTTCGCATTGAGTTCGCACACATAGGATACAGGGTGATGTACACTTGGCGATTAATGGACGATGCGACTTCTCCCTGTTAATCTCCGCGCTATCGAGCCGAATGCACCGGAGATCGTCTTGGCCCACTTATATAGGTAATAGTAAGTATAGCAGTACTCGTGTGCGTTTGGTACTTGCAAATTGCCTACATCACAAAACTTCCTTATGCGATAGTTAACAAAAGTTTGAGGAATCGGTAAGATGCGTTGGTTCATGTACCTCGCGATAATCCACAGTCTCTTACTTACAATTAGTAGGAACGACGAGTTTATAACTTTTAAGAAATAAAACAAGCACCTACATAAATAATATCATATTGAAAATAAAAAATATGTAGACGCTGCGATTATCTAACTCTTGGGTTACGGGATTTCAAAAACCAAAATAGACCTACCTTGCGCAGACATTTTATTGTCTTTTACTTACAATTGAATTGAAGAAAACGGTATTTTGACTAAATTAAGACTAAACACCTATGTCTATGCAGCTATTGTGATTTTCGAGACAGGTTTAAAAATGCGCTTTCACCATGCATTATCGTACAACAAAAAGGTGGGACATTTTTAATCGCACCGAGTCCCAAAGAGTTAAAAGATCGATCATCAATTACCCTTTAATATCCTAATTGAACTGTCATCAATGAAAATAAATTTAATCGACGAAAACATAGTGAGTAAGGTTGTCCAGACGGACGGAAACACATTAGTTTATGATGTCAACATTTCTGTATAGATCGACCGTACAAATTTTCAAAGTTAAAACTTTGTCAATATCCGGTCTTTCCCGCTTAATTTCGTCCTTGCCTTTTGATATTGCGATAGTACGCAACTGACGTTAAAATATTGTAGGTAAGTACGGACTAGAGAGTGTGTCGTTTATCAAACGAAAAGTTAACGATATAGGCACCTAGTACCACGGACATGACACTGAATTATATTTGAGGAACGTTTTTTCTTTAAAACAATTGGATTAAGTTTGATCGAGTAATTGTAGGTGCTTTACCCAAAATAAAGAAAATTTCTATCATCTATAATACAGAAGAGCCAAATGAACGAAAGACTCGTTATGTTTGCCTATCGATGCGTACGGTGACTGGTGCAAAAAACTTTTTGCCGGTCTAGATAATTAATGAAAAGTCAATGGCCTAACGGCGTTCTCTGAACGATTCCGATGATTCACTTTCGGTGCCCGCAATTTTGTTTTATCCATTTTGAGCTGACGTTACGCCGCGCCGCGCCGTGCTGACTTGGCTGGTACGAGCTGACCGAGCTATCGCCTTACGTGTAGATGAACTTTCCCATGTATAACGTCGCTCATACTAGCTGCGTATACAATATTTATATCTTCGACCGTTCACGTGTTTCACGGTTCGTATCAAGCGTTCGTTCGGTTGCGTCGCTTGCAAGTCAATTGTCATTTTAAAGGAATTGCACGAATCGATTAAGTAGGTACTTATATCTGAGGAATAGACCCACGTGTATTGACGTATGATACCCCAACGATCGTACGACTTTTAGAGATACCTATTATTGCTTAATACGGCACATTGTCAAACAAATGTGCAAATTTAAACTTCCACATTACACTTTCTATTAAGGAACCCGGTTCTCTCGTCCGCGTATCTCTATCTCAAGTCTATAAAAAAAGTCAAGTACGAATTTCAATTTATACCTTTTTCCGTTCCCCCGAAAAGGCGATGATCGCTACTTGAGAGCCCGAAAATAACTATTTCATGATTTTTTTCGTACCCCGAGTGTTACATTTCAGCAAATTATCGGAGAGTAACAAAAAAAATGATTTTGTTTACCGGGCAGCATAGCGAGCGAATAAAACTGTGCAGCATTTCGAATAACAAATTTTAACGAATTTCTCTGATGTGATATAAAAATATGAAATGTTCTCTGCCGGTTACGTCAAAGTCCGCGGGCTGTACGTCTCCTTGCATTGGTGCAGATTGGCACATATTTGTATAAATCAGTGTTTATCAATACGGTTCGATCTACTGTACATGAATTATGTATCGTATCAATATTAAATTATTACTGTAAGGTACCAATTCGTGGAAGCGTTTGTGATGTTGCTGACAAATCTGCGACCAACTACCTGTCGCTACATGTTCAAAATCAACTCATCTACTATTTCGTGATAGACAGTACCTTTAATCCATAATGAATGCAAAATGAATTTTTCAAAAGTTAAGTGTCAAAACGGCAGTACTCTATGCACGTAGGGATGTATAAATTATCTTGAATAATTGAAAACCTAATTTTAGATACTTCCGATTATTCCCAATAAATTGCAAAATATTTCAAGTAGCTATTTTAAAATGAACAGCCACTATATATTTTACTACTATGTAAAACTGCATCCTCAAATGCAAATATAACGAATACTACTTATATCAATAATAAATATATCTACTAAACTAGTATAAAATAATTCCAGGTAAGTATTTATTTCTTTATTATATATGATTTACCTATGTGGACCAGTTGAACTTCGGTAAGATTAGTGTACCATGTTTGGTATTGAGGTTGATTAAACTTGTTTGTTTTGATTTTTTTAACTCATACAATTTTGAGCGGATTTTGAATCGATAATAGTTATACTCTGTCACGGGATTTGCAGGCGGGATGAAGCTATGCTGTGAGAGCAATATTTTTACGACCAGAATCTGTTCATAATTCCGCATCGTCAAAATAGGAGAATGGTGAGCAGCGAAGAGCGAAATCGTTAATCCGACTTGGTATCCTCGCTGCCCTCTCTAATACTGTAAGTACCTAACTTAAGCAATTGTATACTGAATATTCTAAAATGTCAATATCGTCGTCGATCTAGGTTTTTTCGAATTAGCTAAACTTCAACCGTCGTCAAATTTTTCACAGTTTAATGGTCCTTAGGTTCAACCTGCTGATGGACAACGCCTAACACAGGTATTGCACCGTCGCGTGCTGAAGTCGGCGCATACATATTAAACTCATCCAGTTGAAACTAAAGCTCGGCCTTTTCATAAAGAAAAATGGTAATGCAAAAGACAGAAATAATTATCTGGATAGAAATATAATTATCTTTTGCTCCGGGAAGAATCGATAATTTCACGTCGATCTAACTTTGTCAGTGAACTCCCGCTCGCGATTTAACGGTATCATCAAATTCTTAATCAAGTTCGATATCGCTATACGCGACTAAAAATAGTGCAACGTTAGTTTTCTCAGAAGTTCGTAAAGTTTGACACGCTCGTTATCTCCAAATCCGGTCTTTTTGTTTCACTTAAGATACTTCTATCGTTTTATCGTTTTCTTAAGATTTTGTTGAAAATTTGGATATATTTTCTTTCATGTCATATGTACCTACATGGGTAATAATTTTTGGAATGTTTTACTACGCGAAAGTTGAGATATTTATTGGTGAAATCCGAATTTTCGGTAGTCTCTCATAAGAGCACTTATTGAATGTTGCATTTTCATTCATAAATATCTTGGCTTCTACTCGGTGAAGCCTTCTAAAATTTTGCATACATTTTTATGCAACATCAAAGAAGCTTTATTTAGTTTTTCAAAAAATCTAAAGAAAAGAGTTTTCGCAATTTTTGTAATTATACACCAAGTATGTATTACCTTGGATGACCTTGAATTTGGAGTATGTTGTTCTTTAGTCAATGTGCAATAATTTTTCTTTATTAACTTGAGCCCACAAACCATTTTGTATGTGAGAAAAACTGAAAAATAATTTTTCGATTTTAATGTCACGATATAACTACCTAAGATCAAATTGAAGAATGTCGAAGAAACGGTAAATTCAGCGATAACTTCATTCTATTCGATACAAGTATCTACCGAGTGTATATGCGCACCGAGATTGAAGTTGATGAGGCCACGTTCCACGAAAGGAAACTCGTTGATAGTTATCGATTGAAATAACTATTCGGATTGCATAAAGTATGCGATAAATGTTGGAGCAATGGATAAATAATCGCTCGTTGACGTTCTATATAATGTTATGTAGCGAGATGGCACACTGTTTTCGGTTCATCGATGAACTTGGACTCGTGTCTCAGACAGAAAAGGCTTTAGCGTTGAGTCAACACCGTTACCTATTTTTTCATCTATTCGTCAAAATCTACTTGATCTAAAAATGTTCCATTATACACGACGGCTTTTAAAAACTATAATAAATTAGCGACGTTTTAAGAATCTTCTTACATAATGATTATAATATTCACCGGATTCAATAATTCCAATAAAATAGCGTTCGTAATCGCGTTGCTATCTTACATACATGAATGTGACGAAAGTTGTCGATCGACGAGACCGGTCCAGCCTGGCATTTTCCGTTTTACGTAAAACCTATATTCCCATGAGCGACAGCTCCGAATTAAATAACACGACTCATGTACGATTTTTATCGCTTATGTGCCTCGGACTTATAATATCGTGTATGAAACTATCGTCTAAAGTGATATCTCACGACATAAGACGATTCGTAATGCATTGAAACGAGAACACGAGTCCACGTGTACGAAATATATATCTCGCTGAACTCTTCCGAGCGTAAGGTTCTTCTTATCGCATAAAGAGCTATAATATAGCGAGTCAACCCGAGATTATTGGTACTTATCGCTGAAGCTCGCATGCGTTTATACCAATTCTTAAAAAAAGGCGAACGAGAAAGAAAATAAAAACGGACGCAAAATAAATAGATAGAAGATGGGTATTCCAATAGGCGGCGATAACGGATACTTACTCGCGCACGAGTTGGATTCAGTGATAAAGAGTAGCTGTTATACTTATGGAACATCGCCGAAAACATTATCTCCAGAAACAATTCAGTAATACATGAAACTCATCGTACGAATTTATCCCGATAAAATTTTAGTGCGCGGATTTGTTTTATTTTCAAACGTCTATTATTTGCCATAGCCCAAGAAAACCGTGGATAATTGTCGTTAAATATTCATTAATTATTCCGGATATTCTTCAAATTTTCATTTTCTACTTTGACAGAGGCATTTTCGATACGCTAATCTATGAGAGTAAGCAAATAAAGAAAAATGCTTTTTCTTGGCTGATGTTCGCGCGACTGATATTCGTTAATCAAATTATTTATTCATATTTGTCACGAATATGCATGATTTCAGGGCCGGCGATGGAGCAAATTTTGGCCACCGGAGCCTTGCACTCGAATTATGTTATGTCGCTGTTACTCGTCGTCCTAGGTGAGCGAACTCGACGCGAACGCGGCGGCAATATTGTGCGGTCCAACGCGAAATGGTGCGACACAATTGCGTTATCCTACGTGCGTGAAGCTTGCTCGTCCACATTCACCATGAACGGACGGAACACATTTAAATAATTTTTTTTTATAGTCAACTCGTATCTAACATATCGAATATTGAAGAAATGTCTACGGGTTAGGAGTGGAAATAATATTCTATATTAAGAAAGGCATACCTATTCGCGGAGGGATTCACCACTTGTCAGAAGCATCAAAGACTTAGCCCTTGATATTCACGGAATATACTTATTTCTCTTGTCCCACAATGTCGAACGGTCTTGGACAGCGCTGATAAACATTTCAGACATTATTAATCTTCCTCTCTCTCTCCGCCCCTCTTCCTCCCTCTTCCTCCCTGAAAGACAGAAAGATACAGTGGTCAAGAGGAAATAAAAGGGAAAGTCGCGGTTCAACAAGGAAATCTATGGAAATAATGCAGCGGAGAGATATGGCGTACAAAGCGGCTCGAGTGAATCAACGTTTGGAAAACTGGGACGCGTTCCGGCGAATTAGAAATACAACTGTAAATATGTGTAGGAAAGCGAGAAGAGAATACCTGAAAGGGAGGTTGGATGACTGTAAGGACTCGAAAGCGTTGCGAAAGTTATTAAAGGAAATGCTAAAAAAGAAGGACAGTAGCAAACAATACGAGGCATTAAGATTCAATGATATGACGATAACTGATGTAGAACAGATGGTCGAAATATTTAATAAGTATTTTGTGGATAGTGCCACATAAGTGAACAAAAAATGGGAATGGATGGAGGATGAGTTTGCTTGTTTAACTTATACCGATAGTACCACGGAGACGTTTAGAAACGTAAAAGTCGAAAGTTTAAAGAACCTAGTGACGAAGTTGAGCAATAAGTCTGGCACGGAAGAGGGCATTAATGTAGAAATAATGAAGTTTGTAGCGGAAATAGGAGGTCGGACGATATCACCATTTATATGGGACATTCCACGACAAACGGGACAGTTTCAAAAACTTTTTATTTTCTCAATTTTTTTATATTTTTTAGTACCTACCCATCGACAAACTCTTCATAGTCAATTTTACGATTTTTGTTGTTACCCGTTCAAAAGATAACGATTTCCGGATTAGTCGGTGACTGTTCCTGTACGAAAGTTATAGGTACTATCAAGATCGATGAATTCATGCCGATTAGTAAATTGCCGGTACATGAAAAAATACTGGAAATACCGGGTGTAATATTTAATTTTAGAATTTTGTTGGATATCTTTTTTAGAGTTGCTTTAAATCTATTCACTGGCTTCGATCGGCCGTCCATTAGTTTGAGGTCGTATAAATCCTTTTTTTTTTTTAATGGGCCGTTGTAATTCAATTTTTATACTAATAAGACTCGTAAACTGTTGGATTACATAAATAATTATTAAAATTATAGTAATTATAATGATTGTGGGGGACAGCAGTCAATGTATGTAGACGAGCATATTGATGAAAAACACAGATTCACACATTCACATATTTGCGGGCAGGCACTCGGATCGTTTTATTGAATATAGTTTTGAACAGTTTCTTAGAACAACTTATTTCTACTATTTTGTTGCGGAGGTAATGCGAGATCAGACCTAGAATAAGTTATTCAGCATATTATCGGGCAATGACTAAATGATCGCTCAGGAACCGATCGCACGAATCGATCGACTCCCCACCATCGTATCACACTCTGAATAGGCATATATCTATCTAGCGGCATTGTTATAAGAATTTAATCACAGGGAAATACCTCGAGAAAAAACGAGCCGATTAATGAAAAGCAATCAGGATTTAGAGCCATACATTTGTGTGAATGAATACTGCAATGGGCGATCGATTACAAAATGAGAACAAAATATTGGAGAAAGAAAATTCATAGGAGTTATATTTCTAGACTTAAAAAGAGCATTTCAGACGGTAGATAGAGAAATTATGGTTAAAAAAACTGAAAGGGTTTGGACGCGCATGGAGGAGGGTAAAATGAAAATTGTACTGTAAGGTTATTTGCTGATGATGCGATTATGTATGCGGGGGGATTCTTCAGCTGGGAAGGTAACGATAAGCTAAACGAGGAAATGTCAAAAGTTGGGGCCTGTTGATTATATCGGTAGGAAAGTGGAGCCAACGTTACAAGTCCTCCATAGGATTAAAACAGTGATAGATGTGTAAATACATTTTTATATCAATTTGGCAGACACACTTCTTTTTAAGAACAAAACAATTACATATATACTGATTATTAATATGTATACCACTGATACATAAAGAAATTCGGTAATTTTTTCTGCGCTTCTATTTTTGTTATAAATTATAAATTGTCTTGTCAAAAACCGTCGTAAATTTAAAAAAAACCGGTTAAGGGTTGCCAGTGCATTATTTACATCCTCTTGCTTCTTTAGAATATGAACTTCTGTATTCAAAAATACAATTGTTAATTTGTACAAATTATTCGAAGTTGGCGTTGGTGTACCGATTTCGTGAGACACAAGCTCGGCCCATTCATTATTGCTGGATTCAACTTCTATAATGTCATTTTCCTCTGGCACAAGTGTCTTGTTCATTATGACTGATCAAAAATCCAGCTTTCTTAAAACAATTCTTGATAGTAACGTCACCTACTGATAACATACTTTCCTTGCAAATTTCATAGCTGGGAACACGTTTATCTCGGGGTGAATGTTTTTTCCAGATACGAAAGGATATGTGTTACGACTTCTCTCCGACAAAATCGTTTAAAAGCCTGTATGATACTTTAACGTAGCGATTGACGCTTACTGCTGGTATTGGCAGGCAAAACGCGACTCTCGCGTTTGCAAGTCCTGATACGTCCGTGTGAGAGCAGTTGTCAATGAAAAGTTGAATTTCTCTTCGTTGCATCTTCATTTTCTTATCAATTTTCTTCAACCAATCCTTAAATAACAATTTTGTCATCCAAACCATCACTGGCGTAATCAACGGACAAAGTCTTTACACCTTTAAATCATCGAGGCCGTATTGATTTGCCGATGATAAGAAGGGGAAATTTGTTCGTACCAGTCATGTTTGCATACGGATGAATAGTAATGCGTTCCTTTTTGTTCTTTTTTTAAGTTTGATTTATTCCGAGTTTAATACTACAAGATTCACAACGGACAGATTTCTTTTTTCTATTTATTTGTTTCGATTGACAGAAAAATGATTTTTCTCAGAAAAACTAAAGCCGTATTTTTTTCATTGAAAAAAAGAAAATTAGAAAAGGATATATGTCCATTATGAAACTTGCGGTAGACTCAAAATAGATCAATATTAAAAAAAATAGAAAATCAAAAATAAAAATTCAAAAATAGGGTTTTTCGGAAAATTGAGATTTTTCTTAGAAAAACTGAAGCAATTTTTTGTTCAATCAAAAAAAATCTGGTCTCTACACCTCTTACGGCGCTAAACTTAGAATAAATGAAGGTTTAAAAAAAAATAAAAAATCAAGAATCAAAAATGGAGTTTTTGAGAAATTGCAATTTTTCTTTTAAAAAATGAAAAATTTTATTGAGTATTTTATTGAATATTTTTTTTGTATCTTTTCCCTAAAAGCGCGGTTACAAAACGAAAGATTTGAACAAAAAAACGTCTCGATCAACCAATTTTTTAAGAAGTTGTGAGCGTTTTGAAAAGTGTTGAAAAAGAGAAAAACTTTTTTTTTTTCAAAATTCATAACTTTTATTGGGTTGGGTAAAAAATTTGAAAAAATACACAAAAATGTGTTTAGCGATGTAGTACCTGTAGCATATAAAATTTTCAGCGCAATAAAAAATGGTCGAAATGATATGGAATAGGTCATGTATTCTGATTAAGAATAACGACGTTGCAAAGTTGATCCCATTTCCCAACAACTCAAATGCCTTCCTTAAACTTCGTTCGTGTCATACGACAGTTAATGGCAGCTGCAGTGCCACAAATATAGGGGAGACGATCCAAAAAAACTATTTTGCGTCCGCCGCAATATAAGCAAAAGATTTTTTTCTCATCATGAAAATAAGTAAGGAGGTACTATCTAAAGTTTTCTTATTTAATTGTTTTACGCGTTCATTCGGTAGCAGCTTAGTTCATATATTTTGGTTTGAAAGTACCTGCAAAAAAAGGTTACAACGCAATTCGTTTATGTTTTATTGAAAATGCTATCCTTCTCAGGGTAGAAGGTAGAACGCGTGGTCAACGAATGAGCACATTTGGAGTGTTGGGATCGTGCGACGATCTGAAACAATCTTGTGACGAAATCTGTTAATTTTCGACATAAGTATTAATGTGTCTCCCATTTACGCGATAAAAAGGCTACATTTCAGTTAAATATATGTTCCTTAGTTTACCATATGTTAAATGTTCCTATCTATTATTAATAAGATTTACTTAAAAAGTTATTAAACTGGTCAAGGTTAAGGCGACACCTCGCCATTACTCAGCAGATCGGATAATGAGAGGTAAAGACACATTTTTAAAAATTCAATTTTAAAGAATTATTAGCAGGTTCCTATTGTGTAACAAGGAAAGTTTATTAACCAAAAGACCGATCAACGGTGAAAAAAATAAATAATATCTTTAAAAAAATAGGTGTTTTTTTCAACTTTCCCTTAGATGGCTCCAATTGTGCGGTTCTCCCCTACATACTTATATAATTTTGTTGGACGCGTGTTTTCGTCTGCCTCCGGCCACTTACGACCACACACGCGCCGTGAACTCCAACAAATATCATACATTCTATGCTTCACTCGAGAGCGTAATTATTGAAAATCGAATCCATTTTTTAAGCGAAGAGGCACTCTTCTATAACGCACGTGGTAAGCATCGAACGCGTTGTTTCGATGGAAATTTGACAAGACTAATTTGCGAAACTTTCCGTGCTTTAAAATGGTCTATAAAATTTGACAACTTGAACAACTCATTATGAGAATTTATAAGTACCTACTGCTAAGCGTGCAACACTTTGTTTGTTGATTCTATTTATTTCCGATGCTTTCTTCATATTTTTCTTAAATAAGAATGAAAAAGCGCGCGATATTCTACGCAGTACGATGAGATTCCCAACTCGATATGTGATAGTGCGGGCCACTCCCGAGGTCGCGACTTTATGGCATAGGTAGGTATATAAGTATCGATGTCAGTCATGCGATCGATAATTCACACTTTCAGAAATATCTCGGGATGGTCTCAGGAATTTGCAGAAATCTTCGGCCCACCTCGCGATTCGATCGGCGCCTTTTCAGTGTTTGGACGAGATAAGATATATCGATTACAGAAACAACCGGAACGTGCTGATAATATTTCAAAACTCACAGATGTATAATGGTACGCCATTCGCCATTGACGGACGCGCTATCTCGAAACTCGGAGCTGACGTAGTGTTACTTTATCGTTTTTATCGGAATTAAATATCGCTATTTATTTTCAATGTCAAAAAAAATTAAGACTTTTGCACCAAGAGAACAAATCAAATTGACAAATAAAGCCAGGATTTCTTTTTCCATAGTTTTTATCACGAAACCGATATTGCTCGCCGCGAAAAGTACGCCGTAGATATGCAGAGGAACCGTGACGGAAGGTTGTTGGCTTCTATTTGACCTCTCGGTCAAGTGGTTAACCGATTTGGCTCGAAGTGCGATGCGAGACATCTAACGGAGAATAATTAAAATACGTTCTACTGACGGTCTCCCGATCTTTGAATATGGTGGTGACAATTGCCACCGGAATTACGGCCGAAAGGGTTAAGCGGTCCAAGCCGGCATCTTTAAACGATATTAACTCAGCGCCACCAGAACGAAAATTATTAAAAAAAACATCAATGCTGTGTGTCGAACGCTCGATTGTCATGATGATCGAAGCTAAAATGAGTTTTTCTTAAGTCTTAATTAGCTACTTTGGATAAACGGAAGATTATTGGAAATCCAACATGATATCTTTTTAGGGATACTCTCCTTGGCGTGTCGGAAAAATGGTAAGCAAAACTATGAAAGATAGGGTAGGAAACACGTTCGTGATAACATAAAACAACATAAAATATCAATGAGAACGCAGACCCACATGGGACAAGTAAATGAGACAAAGTAAAAGTAAAATACCGTAGCAAATGGTAAACAAACAAAAATGATACGCAGCGTTGCCAAGTGTTCTCTTGGAGCCCTGGTTAAAAAAATGTTCATTTTACACGAGTTAATCATTGATAACTAACAACATAGACCCCAGTAAAATTGCCAATCATAATTGGAGCGTCGATTGAGACGCTATGTATAGTAAAGAAATGACAAGGATATTCTACGGTTACACACATACAAAAT
Source organism: Netelia fuscicornis (assembly GCA_946811545.1). Taxonomy (NCBI): domain Eukaryota; kingdom Metazoa; phylum Arthropoda; class Insecta; order Hymenoptera; family Ichneumonidae; genus Netelia; species Netelia fuscicornis. The sequence continues at coordinate 29,156,370 of OX328015.1, forward strand.
TCATCCACACGTAAAATCACTGGCAATCATAAAAACCGGCAAAACCGTATTTCCAAAGGTTCTTATAATTCGTTATTATACCGTAAAAACGCTTTCGGACGTGCAGATGTTTTATTATACGATTAAACGAACTTACCAAGTGAAGTTCGATCGTAATTGTATTTCGCGCCTCTTCCGATAGATCCCACGGTAGTCCTCCTCCCCTGCCCGAAACACCACACGTATTCAAAGCCCATCTAGAGACTTTTTTGCTCCTATGGTTGGGCGCACGGCCCTGAGAACTCATTATTCCAAAGTCGTACCTATGGGTAATACCACTCTGAGGTATTGGGTGACAGGTAAACACATGCATTATATAAATATTTAGCTTTACCTGGGTGGGATGTGATCTATCGGAAGAGGCGCTACATACAATTACGATCGAACTTCACTTGGTAAGTTCGTTTAATCGTATAATTGTATTTCGCGCCTCTTCCGATAGATCCCACTGTAGATGTTTAAAGAACAACATACGGCAAATATAAACAGTTAAAATTTATTTTAACTCACGTAGTTGTAACTTAGAGACAATATCATTGGCGGTCAGTAAACAAGGGTAAAACACAATGTTAACATTTTTCTCTCTTAAATATTGTTATTCTAAGATCGAATTTGCGTACTCCGAACTGTTTACAGATATGGGGAGGTCATAGAAGCGCGCGAATGTTTGAGATTCTTTCGACCATCCGGCCGACTTTCTTATAACGTCTAAATCTAAACCCTTTCGCTTCGCGGCCGATGAGGATGCGTGGCGTGTACTGTACGCCGCAAAAATACTAGTATCAATCCCGCTGTACGATAAAACTCTCTTGATCCATCGGGAAAGCGTCTGAGAGAACACCCTCTTAAATGGTTTTTTCCAGAGCGAGGAAAAGCGAGTCCTCACCTCCCCGTATCGAGCTTGTTCGTTCCTTGTACGATTCGAGAGTCGCAACCACATAAATATTTCTTCGAGCTTCGAATCTCGAAAAGGTCAGAAGGGGTTGGGCCCGACCGCGATCTGACGTCTTTATAGTGTCAGAAATCTTTATTTGGACAGTATTACTTCTTTCGATTGTATTGCTGAGCTTAATAAGAGACAGCGTTTGCATCCGTTGGCCTGTCACAAGGGCCAGAAGAGTCACAAGCTTCCCCGCTAGCATCTCTAAGGACAATGCGCTGTTTTCGCCCAGACTTTCTAAATAGTCCAATACTGTCTTTGGGTCCCATGTGAATTCGTACTTGGGTCTTGACGGCCGACGTTCAACAACCCCTTTGAAAAAACGCTTGATCCTTGAATCCTAACCTACAAAGGGCCCTGCGATTAGCGAGATTGCTGATCTTAAAGACTTCAAGGATCCGTGAGATGCGCCTCGTTGAAACTCTATAGCGAGCACAGAAAGAATGCTTTCGACGGACGGCTTGTAGAAACTCGCGTTGTTCTCCTTGCAAAAATTCCACCATTTTCGTAACGCGCAATCGTACTGTTTTATCGACCCAGTGCGGAGAGAAGCCGTCATCAAATCTAGTGCGATCTCCGGAACATGACTCAGCTGGAACGCCCTCCTGATAACAACCCCACCTCCAGGGTAAGGTCCCTCCAGAGCGGATGCGGTTGGTTGCTGGGAGACAATAATAATTTTTTGTTGGGCGAGAAAACGATAGATTCTTTGCATAGCAAAGCTCGAAAGAAAGGGTACCAGGGCTGCGTTGGCCACTGAGGAACCACCATGACTACCCTGGCCTTTTCTTCTCTAATTTTTTGTAAGGCTCTTAAAATTACTGCAAATGGGGGAAACGCGTAAGCCAGAGCAAAAACCCCCCATTGAATTGTGAAGGCATCTATTGCCGAGCTCTCTGGATCGCGAAACCATGAGACGAAACGCACACATCTTGTGTTAACGTGCGAGGCAAACAAATCTATCTGAGGGTTTCCTAACGATCTCAAGATATCCTGAAAAGCCCAATCCGCCAGAGAATATTCCGTCCCTTCATCAAGTCTTCTCGATTCAAAGTCAGCGTCCGCATTTTCTTTTGTGCCAATGAACGAAGCCTCGATTCTATTATTCCGCGACTCGCACTAATCCCATACTAATCTCGCTACGCTACTCAGATTTTGGGAGCGTGTACCGCCCATTCGGTTTATATACGCGATTGCTGTGGTATTATCTAACCGTAACAAAATATCGCTGTTTCCTAGCTTATCAGCAAAACATTTCAACCCGAAAAGAGCCGCTTTTACTTCCAAAATGTTAATATGACTCTGACTCTCTTCTTTACTCCAAAAACCATGGGTTTTCCTTTCTCCGCATACTATTCCCCAGCCAGATAGAGATGAGTCACTAAAGATTTCTATCGAGAATTTTAGAGGCTCTATCGAATTACTCGGGTTATCAATGGCTCTCAGCCACCAATTAAAATCAGCCTGTAGCTCGCGGCCTAGTGTCATATTCGCATCGAAACAGCCCCTCGACTTCAGGAGAGCCAAGTAACGCGCTCTTTCGAACGTTTTGGTATGGGCGAATCCATAAGGGATTGCCGGACAACTTGCCACTATAGAACCCAAAAACCGCGCAAAACAGCGAATTTTACAGCTCTCTGTACGACAAAACTTTTTAATCAGGTTCTTTATTTTGATTTTCTTGTCTTCCGGGAGCTCTAGCCGCATTTTTCTCGAATCAAACCAAAACCCCAAATATTTATACCTCTTCGACGGCGTAGACTGAGATTTCTCCTCATTGATTACGAAGCCTAACGACTCGATGAGCCTCCGAGTAACTAAAAAATTATTCTTGCAAGCCGCGAAGGACTTTCCAATAACGAGAATATCGTCGAGATAAATTACTGAAAGCAGGCCTCGGCTACGTACTTCCGCCATAATCGGTTTCAAAATCTTTGTGAATATAAACGGGGCTGTTGCCAGTCCGAACGGCAAACACGTAAATTCGTACATCGCCCCGTCAAATCTAAAGCGCAAAAATTTCCTGCCCTCATTTGCTACCGGGATCGCGTAATATGCGTCCTTCAGGTCGATTGTCGCGAGGAAATAATCCCTATCTAAAAGACGAACTGCTGTCCTACGATCCTCGAGTTTAAAATGTGACGTAGGAACGAATTTGTTCAGCTGTTTTAAATTCAAAACCAACCGAAAGCCTCCCCCGGATTTTGGCACCGCGAAAACATCTGATAAGAATTGGCCTTGGCTATCTTGACACGGTTCTATCGCTGCTTTTTCTAACAGAGCCGCCACGAGATTCCTAATTATCACAGCTTCTTTTCCGACAGCCGACTTGTCCTTGGGGAGGAATTTTTGGATCGGCCTTGAGGAAAAAAGAATTTTCTAACCCGCTATCCACGTTAGAATGCGCTTGTCGACAGTATGCCGTTTCCATTCCTCTGCGAAAAAACGCAATCTTCCAGCTATGATACTCACAGGCAAAACTAGCGCCTGCGGGCTGGAGGGTGGCTCGATCTCCGCCTCGGAGAATCCCGGCGACGGGGACTCTTCTGTCTCGGAAAAATGCCGCGATTCTTCACATACGGCGTCGTCTTTTTCCCGCCTGCACCCGTCGATCGCTGACGATAGCCGCCTGAGAAGCGACGAGGCCGGAACTTCAAGTTTTTTTACCCTTTTGCCGATGAATCCGCTTGTACCGTACCCAATTCCTTACTGGTACTCTCGAGTACTTTCGCTGCCTTTACTTTCTCGTCCAGCTGTCTCCCGAACAAAAAATCATCCGCCGTCGACGAATTCAAGACTTCTTTGAAAGACGAGCCTATGTTGGCCAGAACGAGACTCCTTCTCACTGCTGACTCGTCGTGCAACAGATCCGCCAACAACCTCCCTGTATCGGTCAGACGTTCCAGGAGAGAGAGTTTTTCCTGCGAGTCATTCAGGACCCCAAGAAACATTTTTCCCACAGCGGCGATGCAAGCTGCAAGCTTAGCTTGTTTTGCTGCGATACGTTTGTCCCTCTTAATGGCTGTCTCCAGAAGAACGGCCTTCACCTCCGGGTTTATCGCTGGCGGGTCAATATATTTGGCATTCTTTGGTGGCGGATATTTCTTAATTATCTCGGCCCTGTCCTCCGTCGGTAGCCCTTTCTTGAGGATCTCCTCCCAACGGATAGCCATCTTCGATGGAATATCTTCATCTAGTACTCGCTCCTCCAAGATCCTTTTTTCCCAAGACCTCTAGTATCCGATGATCAAGAGCTGTTTCTTTTCTCGATTCTGATGTAACGGAAACAGCGTTTGGATCTGTGACAGGTAAAACCTGACGAGACTCGACGACGTCGCCGGTCTCAGCTCGAGTTGACTCCTGCGACGCAATATGCGTTATCTGTGCGGACCGAGAATCGGTCGGATCTTCGTTCGAACCGAGATCTACCGAGTCGTCCCCCTCGGCGCTCTCCGATGACGAATATCTCGTACGTCTCCAACCATTCCTCCCACACTTCCTTCGTCCTTCCTCCGACGATTCCGAGACGTGACGACGTCCTGACGAAAACGAGACAGAACGTATTCGATTGCCAAGAAAATTTGTGTCCGGGTACGTCAAACGTACCTACGCGTTAAACAGGATAGGCCTGAATTAACGCTATTTCAGGAATATTGCCTGAGTAATAACTCTGCCTCGCATGGGTTAGAGCCCACACGAGGGGCTGATGTCGAATTTTCCTCCAAAAATCAAAGAAGACCAGCGGTGGCGTCGCTGAACATAACCTATAAACACGCCACGTGGAAAAGCTAACCTACAAAACAAGATACTTACTCTTGCGCTTTTTCTTCAGTTTTTTCTCGAGAATTCTCTCAAGCTTCTTTACTCTCTCTTCGAGAACATTTTTTCCGTCCGCAGACCTACTTCTTGAGCTCCGCGTACTCATCCTTGGAATTTACCAGTTACAACGTGTGGATATTCCGGCACACGGAAAACGAATGAGTTCTCAGGGCCGTGCGCCCAACCATAGGAGCAAAAAAGTCTCTAGATGGGCTTTGAATACGTGTGGTGTTTCGGGCAGCGGAGGGGGACTACCGTGGGATCTATCGGAAGAGGCGCGAAATACAATTGACGGTAAGGTCCAATGAGTCAGTCTGGCGACCAAATGTTTTATTGCCTATCGGTCGTACAATTTGTCCCGCGTCTCCGCGTGCCAACACGTATTGTGCGAGCTCGCGGGAAAAACCAACCCTTGACCAATCAAAAGGGTTGATAGGTCTTAAACAGGTAAATAGCCAATGGAAATACGCGATTAATATTCGACACTGTCATCCTTTCCATCGCAAGAAGCAATGAGAGTTTCGAGTAGTTTTCTAAGTTTTAGTCTTAAGCGACTTGTTGCCGAGTCAACATCTCTCTCCATATTCTTAAACACTTTGTAAAAACTGTTGATCGTGAAAAATATAGTCCTGTTATACTTTACCACTGGATCCTTACATTTATTTCTTTCACGCGAAACTAGCTAGCCGTCGATTAATTTTGACTGCAAGCAATCATACCGTTCCTCTTCGTCGTTTCATCGCGCACGAGAATTTACAACTCTCGGGAATTCTTGCAAAATCGCGAAGTCAACAGTACAATAATCTAATTAACCCTTTGAGACCTGAGTACTTTCAAGCTTATGTGGTCCGCAGACGCATAGGCTGACGCATATATGCGTCCTTAGGGCTCAAAGGGCTAACATTATTCCAATGTATTTAATCAGCCATGGTGACAACGATGCAAAACGAATTGGTGTACGTATGCCCATACCTCAAAGTTGAATTCAATAACTGAACGGTCAAAAATTTTCCAAAATCCAAAATGATATTGTAGTAACTATGTATATGTTTATCAACGTGACATACGACGTTCAATGTGTTTTCTCTTTTTTCAACGAGCGTTCGAATCTCCTTAACGCGTCGAGTATCTACCTACTTAGGACAGCGCCAAAGTAAGCACCTACCTAACAAAGAGGAGACGGGGACTATCGATGATGCATATAGTTCGAAACGGGTCTTAATTACCTATCCGATGTATCGATCGTTATCATTCGGTATGCTACGCGCCACTTTAAACATTCGTCGCCTGTAATAAACATGCAAGCATACCAAAAAACTTTGATGTAGTGAAGTACGGATGGCAAAAACAAACAATTTGTTCCATACCGATCACCGACAAGTTGTAACTATGAAATATGCATTTTACTCGTGAAAATTCGCACCTCAAACTTTCAAAGGCTTTTACTAAGCTGAGAAAACGTTTTTAGCACGGATGCGGAAGATTGTAAGAAAAGGTTATCGGTCGATCGATGTGCAATTTGATAAGCTCGTTTCATGCACATCTCTTTACTTCTCGGATAAGGATTATATTTTTCTGATAAGCATGAGAGAAAGAAAAAAAGTTCCGTTAAATAGGTCGAAAAGCATATTTTCGTTGCTACACGAGTGTTGTTCTGCGAATGCTCGATGGAAAAACGCTTGTCTACCATCTTTAGCCATATTCGAGCGGCTCAAGAATCTGCCCAATTTTTGATTTGTCATTATAATATTTGAAGATTTGATACACAGTTAAAACGAAGTCGCGTTGTCCGCGATGTACTTAATGGAAAGTAATGCGACCCAGTTATCCGATAATAAGTTTCCGATCACTAGTGACAACGGGAACAGTAATATTAATATTAATATAATAGTATTATTAATACCTATGTTCCATAAACCACACAAAACAATAAGGAGCCGTAAGACCGTGCGATAACGGCATTTCTTATCATTTGGAATTGTTCGTTCGTATTTTTAAGATAACGTTGAAAGGTGGGAAAATGCCAAGAAGTTGTTTCTATGTAGGTTCAGCCCATTATACCGGTGATATTCCGGAACACACATCCATATATCGTGTGACATCAACTTCGAATTACCGTCCCGATAATAAGCTCCTTTTAAAAATTTATCGTTAAATTTATTATTTGGCAGCTCGATCGCACATCCCAATGTAATTGTGCCATATTGCCATTTTTCCAATGGAACCTTCGTATGTGTAGGTACTTATAGGCGCATCTCTATTCACGGACCTCAAGCACAAAAACAACTAACATTCTAATTCATCCAATCGTTTGTAGGTGGTACCTACTATATACTTTCTTCGAATAAATAGATTTATGATTATTGAACCATCTTGACGTACGAGCCTTATCCGCAGTTATCCTGAATTAATTATGGTTTTGAGTCAAAAATACAGATCAGCCTGACTTTGATAAATGCTACTTTCTTGTAGCGTCGCAAAGCACTGTGCGAACGTGACAGGCCTTAAGTAATAGCAATGTACACGCATGTCATATATTTTTAGAAAATACATTGCTGAATATAATTAAAATCAGCGCGCGACTTTTTCCAACGAACGTTCAAGATATCATTCTTATCGAGACTCCCGATTCGTGAGCAATTAATATACCAATTACACGAGCTATGTACATTGAAACAATTTTTACTTTGAAGTTTTTCACGTAAATGAAAAACGCAATGACGCAAGAATCATATATTCAAAATCCTCTGAAAGGGACTGAGGCATTACATGTTACTTATTAGGAGCAGAAGATATTTTGGCGGTTCGATGTGCCGAATATCAAAATATAGGTACGTTACATACGAAAATGAACGATGTCCTATCAGTTTGAATCAACATAAAAATATTGAATTCAAGAAATAGATTTTGTTATCTTTGAGTGCCAATCGTATCGCATTTTACGAAACTAATCGTAAGTTTGGGTCAACCCCGGTTCTCCCATAAGTACGAAATCAAGATCTCTCATTGGAAACTCGAAAGGCCGCATACTTATCTAGTTGAGTCTAATTACGCCTACTTTCCGGTTTTATGGTCTACTATGCTCCTCCATTACAGTGAACGAGTTGCAATATGATCATCTAAACTATTAAAGAGGCTATATACTCGAAGCCAAATTCAAATTATCGCCGTCGTCACACGTACGTGCATACTCGTACATACCAGACGCTGACAGAATCGTAAAAGCTGATCTTGATGTTATCGCGCTTTTACTCGTCCCACTTGCGGCCCGACATCATATCTTCAAACTAAATGTGCCCGGAAAAATAATTTCTCATCGAGAGAATATTTCCATAGGATAACATATTTATGGATGGAAAGACAAGAATGAACAGAACAATATGATCGTCAATTAAGTATATGAATAAGGATATTGGTTTGCTCTATGAGTTCGTGATTTCTTTGAATCTCTCGCATTATTTGAACAATCGTACGTACGAAATAATTATTTTTTGAGTTCGTATTACTTACTTAAAATTATGTTCTAACATACCATACCATCATTCTATTGTTCTTCGACTATTTGATTGAAATACAAAACAGAAAAGCAACTCTATGCTGGTGCGGTCCATTTTTTATATTGTAAATAATTATCACTTCTACTTTCAATTATTTTATTCTAATCTTATTTTATTCACCTCGCAACGCGTTACTACTTTCTAACTTTTGTTATCATTTCGGTAATTTCTTTTGAGCTTATTTATTTACTGACTTCTCTCTCTCTCTCTCTCTCTCTCTCTCTCTCTCTCTCTCTCTCATTTTCCGATTCGCAATGATAGAATTGGACAAAGATGTTGTGGGGCAGCATGCTATACCCATGAATCGTTGAAGGATAAAGCGCTAGCGCCCTCATCTAACAACTATACTAACTCGCCGAAATTTCTTTTGCTTAACCTACTATCCTAACACGGATTCATTATTATTTACGTTCATGTACAGGCCCCTAACGTCTACGAAACTATTATTATTGCTGAAGATTGAAACTGCGATCTTCCGTTCGATTCCTTCGATTCTAAGTATCTTGGAGATCTCATTTCTTCTCGCTGTCTGTGGAATATGAAAGAATTGGCACTCCAGTGAATTGATGATTTCTGAAAGGACCGACTGTTTTTTACTGTCTTTTGGAAAACATGCTGCTCGCCGCGCTTGATTCTTACGCACTCTTAAAGATGTTTCAAATTTGTAAACCCATAGCACCTTGGCTTACTATTGAACTACAATTCCGCATCAAACTACTTAGCTTACTGTATAGACAGGCACAGAGAGTAAACAGTTCATTAGGGTATACAATCTACCGTGAATTGAGGGACGAATTGATATGTGACTTAAAACGATCAAAGAGTCAGTTTTATTTCGGTAGGTTAGCTGTAGATTACTCACACTTAACACCTCTATACCTGTTATCGAGCATAATTTCCAATTTGCTCGTGCGGCCGTAAACGAGGTTCTCTTGTCGATTGCAACCGCTACTTCAAATTCTCATACGTAAAATTCTCAACCAAGTGTCTCCTTTTGTGTTTCTGTGATACTAGAAAAGCTGTGGATGAGGGACGTGCCACTGTTTAGGAACTCATCAACTTTAGTACAATCTTTGATACTGTCTCTCATCATTTCCTTCTACTAATGGTAAGAAACAGTCGAGACATTGGTTTTATGGAAACAGCATGGAGTTGGATACATTTCTATCTGACGGATAGAACACAGGCGGTCACTGATAAATCAAACGTATCAGCTTGGCCTCCCACTACCTCGGGAATACCTCAAAGCACTGTCCTTGGAGCCCTATTATCTTTCAGCTTCATCAATGACATAGGTACCGCACTCATTGTCAGATATATTAATCCCATAATTTTTTACTGATGACACATAGATTTACGTTAATTGCTACCAATCCGAGTTCAATGCTCAATTAGCAAAAATGTAACTGAGCAGTGATGTTTCAATCCAATCCTCCACCCTCCACAGATTCAATCATCACAAAAACTCATTGTCAACCGAACTTGGCATTAACTTTATTTCCGCCCCTGTCCTACCGGTACTCGATTATTATTGTGTGCTATACTGTATGAAATGACCTAACAAACCGGTTGGACCTAAATCTTCAGAGGTTCGTCAACGGGGAGATACGATTCATTTTCAACCTTCGCAGAGACGAGCATATTACGCCGTACCGACTGCGACTAAGCTGGCTTTCGGTATCAAACAAAAGGAACTATTTCATAGGCATTATTCCATACAACATCTTGCACAACAATGCCCTGACTTATATACAGAAATTATTTCCTTTACGGGATATTGCCATTCGTCACTCTTCTCGTCTTGCACCCAATGATAACGCTTCTATTTTTCATATTCCTTCTCACAGAACTTGCTTATACCGCGACTCCTTTCACTTAACAGCGGTTTTTTACTTGTGGCACTCTTTACCGGCTGAGGTTACCTCCTCATTCTCTATCAGTATTTTTAAGGCTAGGTTATTTAACTACCTTTTCGCTTTGGAGTTGTCAGCTGGGGATAATTAGCACCAGTTTGTAAATTACTCATGGCTGCATAGGTTGCGTTTGTATTTCTATCGGTCGAAATGATCAGGAGACCTTTACTTTTGGTTGATTTTATTATTATTTTAATAAAAATTTTTATTTTTATTCTTATTATTAATTTATTTCAGTATCTTTCACGATATTATAACTATTTTTACTTTTACTTTATTATTATTACTATTATTATTATTATTATTATCTTTTATATAGCAAGTTCTTTTTTTTGTATTTCTTTGAACGATCATGAGCTACTGCTATACTGTACTATTATATCGGACTGCTAAATGTATCATCTTGTATTGCAAAAAGTTCATTATAGTTTATCTACCAGGACATAATAAAATCAATCAATCTACCCTCCCCTCATCTCGTTCCGTCTTCATACCGTAAAATTGTCAGTTTTTGTTAATCTATCGCCTTGCCGTACTGAAACACCCCCTCAGAAATGGCCATGTTTTTTTATTTTTCGTCGATAACATTTTAATGGTAGGAGCATATAAAAAAAAGTCAAGTTGCAATAACCTTTATTTATAGCAGATAACAACAAATTTTACATTGTTCATTGCAAAAATCCAATTTTTTCACACGTAGCTCCGAGAATTTTTAATCGATTGAGGTGTAAATTTGCATACGTGTGGAGGATGCAGAACTAGCGTGAAATACGCGTTTTTTTTTTCATTTTTCCCAACATCTTGCAATTAAGGGGTTGTAACTGCCCTTCGATTTGTTAGGCAAGAGCATCGTACAGTCAGCTTTTTCCCACTCTCTGTGAGAACGAGGTGGACCTAATTCAAAGAAACCTATTGTATTTTGATGGAAACAAAAATCTAGTTGACGTGATTTTGGATTTTTCCGAATAACAAGGTTAACGGGGGTAAGCTACCCTCTAACTGAACTTCCTTACCGCAGTTGTATTTTTCCGTTTAACACGTCTTTGCTCTTTTTGTACCTCTAACAATAAGGTCAATATCACGAACAAGAACACCGACATCTATAGCAGTTTTCATATTCCGCAATGTATAACTATTCGGAAATTCGAGCTAGTTTTTCTTTATAAGTGCCACCTTTCTTATTTTGATGTGTCCAGCGGCAGAGCTGTCGTAGCTCTTAACAGATCTATATTTTTGTTGGACGATTTCAATATTGTAATTCATTTTTTTGTTACCAGATCTCCAGTGTCCCACAGCTTTCCTTTTGTAATCACAGCTTAGGGCATCGTCGCTCGAACAAGCGTCACAATCATCTTTATCATCCCCGTGCCATACAGTATCTTCAACGGCACGTGCTTCGTCCTCTTCGAACGATTCTTGAAAATCTAGCGTCTCTTCCTCTATCATCTGAACTTTATTGTAAATTTGCATAGTCATGTATTAAAATCTTCTCAAAATTTATCTTCAGTTCTATTTTTGGATTACTACTTAATAGGAGCTTGTACGATATTCATAGCTTCGAACATAGTCAGTAAAAGTTTAATTACGTTGATTGGGTTGACTTTCATTGTTGCAATATTTTCAGAGCAACGCACCAAGTTCACAAAAACAGAATACAATTTGAGACTCGCTTAAGTACCGCCTTTTATGGGAAACATCAAATCTTTCGCCTTACAATATCAATTCCCAAAGCACATTCAAGAAACAATATCAAAGTGGGCGCTAATTACGTCATTTTACGGGACGGCCGAGCGTTCGGAGTCGTGCAAATCGCACATGTTTTTTTTCGTTCAATCGAACATCTCTACGAATATGCACTTTCTTTCGTGTATCTCACAATCAGAATGACGCAAATATCTAATGTAAATACCGTAACCGTATTTCTACGTCCGTAGTGTTTTCTTGCAAAGGAAAAAATATATCGCCTTAAAAAAAATAAATGGAAAAAGTATCGATCCGTGCGCGTATAGAAAATAAGTATTTTATAAACATTAGAATAGCGAGGAGTAGGGGGTCAGATCTCTGCATTCCCCTTGCCCCGCTCCTCTTGAGATTAATGCAAATATCCACAGGTATCCAAAACCATATTCATCAAAATAGCCTGGCAAATTTTTAAATCACCAATGAAAACGAGAATAAAGAGGGGTGGATTACCCTCTCACAATCAGAGTCTTGTATTGACTTCGCAATATGAGGAACGTCGATTCGGAGTTGTTAGAAATTGTTTGTAATTAGCAAAGAGTTAAACGGGAAAAAGACGACTGCGGTATGGAAGTTCAGGTAGAGGGTAGTTTAGCCTCTTAAGGTTGCGATTTCCGAAAAATTTGAAGAAACCTCTAAACTAGATGTTCACGTCCCCATCAAAATAGAACAAGTTTCTTTCAACAGGATCCACCTCGTTCTTATAGAGGGTGGGAAAAGAATAAACACAAGGGGTTCACCTCTTAACTTTTTTGTTCGTACGGGGAGGATTTGAAAATATGCACACGAGCTTGTATTGTTGTGAATTTAGTCCGGAATTCCATAATGCTAGCTGCTGGCTGGACAATGCTCTTGCCTAAAAAATCCAAGGGTCGTCGCAACCCCTTAATTATGAGATATCGGAAAAACAAAAACACACTTATCCGCTATTTTTTCATCATTTACTTATATGCAAATTTACATCCCAACCGATTAAAAATTCGCGGAGATACGTAGGAAAAAAATGAATTTTTGCAATAAACAATGTAAAATTTGTCGTTATTTCCATCGTTCTCATCTCTAACGTATAGTACACGAAAAAATAAAGGCCGTTGCCATTTAAATTTTTTCAAATATCTCGCACCATTAAAAAAGATATCGACGAAAAACGAAAAACGAAAAACTACTTCATTTATGAGGGTGTGATGAATCACCCTTCAAAATTGTTGTTGCGTAGATAAACAACGCACATGTCTCTTAGTTCTCGATACTCTTTCACATAACAAAGTTTCAATAAAATCGGAGGGGGAGATCTATCAGTAAGCGATGTTCCTTGTAAGAGTTATTCTCGAGCGTTTTGTTATTTACTTTTTGGACACTCTCTAATATACCAGTATATCTACTCCTTTGCTCATTAGGATCTCCGTCTCACGAAGTGTGTTAAAAATTTTACTATAGCTACGGCCGTGAAGGCTTGTCAAAAAGTCAGTACACTTTGCAAATGCTAGTCGTTTCTCATGATTTGGTTGCCAACCTTGGCTAAAAACTGACAAGATTTTCGTATTTATAGATGCCCTTCTAATAATAAGACACATGAAATATGACTTACATATAACTTATAAACATTTCACAATTATATCTCAATTTTGTGTGAACAATTCTTCAAACTCCCATTCACCACTTTTTTTCCTTCAAATAAAAAATCCGCGATGCCTTTCAACATTTAGAAAATGAAAACGTCAACCCGATTGAAACATTCCTGAAAGATGTATTTAAATCTATACCTTAAACATATGTATTGGACATTGCATAATGCGTTTATAAAATATCGAGAACTTAATTTAACGAATTATCGACCTGTCAATATCGTATAACGAAACTGTCTCTCAATTAAGCATAAACTTCGCCGGTACCTACGTAATTCCTGTCACCAGGAATCTTCATTTCTCCATGGGCTTCTAATAACCCAAACCCAAAATGCTAGTTTCAAGTTCGAATTTATCCGGGCTTGATGCCGTTTCCATGTTTTATACAAGCAAAATTCTAACTTTACGTAGTAGAGTTAGCTTAAAAATTCCACATATAGGTTCCACGTATAGGAGCTCTTTATTACGTCACTGGAACGAAATCCTGAAATACCTATAAGAAAGTACAGTAGGTATACGGAAGTTCTAAACGTTTACACATAATGTATGTTGACTGTAATAACGACGTATGAAAATGCGAAGGATGATATTCATTCCATTGCAATACCGGTCATGCATGAAGGAATTCAATATGAAGCCTTCGACGCACTATTTTACAATGCGACTAGCATCGTGACGCGCACGATTTATCTCACTCTGCAATGATTCATCATTTTATTGTAATCCGTTTCATAATCTGTTCGAGTTTTTTTAGTAACTTTTAGCCGAAATCAATTGGAAAATGGATAATTGCTGTACCGTACCTACTAGTAGCGCACTGTAACCATCGCCTAGGATCGTACTGTAGCTTAATATCGCGACGACTTAGAATCTTTTTATAATGATAAATGAATAAAATTTAGTTGAGCGAACGTTCAGCTACAACATAATTTCGGCCAATAATTATATTTCACGACGAAACCAATGGTTCCAGAAAAATTGAAGTTATTCGAGTGTTCACACTTTTGCAAATAAGCAATAAAATAGAGAAATATTTTTGAAATAACTCGGATGGAGGGTACCTATATAGAAATATTGCATGTTTGCAATGTTAGCCACATGTGTGTACCTGTACCGTGTGTGTGTGCATGTGTACAAATTATATTTATATTAAGGCGGTGGTGGTAGTATTGTTATACAGGGGATTTATAAAAAGGTGCTTTCAATTTTCTGAAATTCGTTATAAATATATAATACTGCTCGGCAAACTCCCTAGATAATAATCGATGTTGCATGTGTTATATGCATTTGAAAAGAGAAGCAAATTAATGTTCAATGGAACTAAACGCCATTTTTCCCAACACTCGTTCTCCTTCGGCCCGAGCGGTAAACAATATTTTTCGTTGGTTATAACGGTGAATGATTTTAGAAAAAGGGCTATATGTAATTACATCCTGTGTGTTTTCATGTGAAGAAAAACAAAGAAAAAGATCTCTGTTTTATTTAGTAAGCAGTAATTTATACAATATGTGGACGAGTTACAGCTAGAACTCGATAGCATCCCTCAAATCTTGCTTCTTTCTTATTTATTCTTTATTACATCAGAGGATACGAATCAAAAGAAAAAAAGAAAAAAAAACTGAATCGGTGTATTCCCCGATACGCGTAAATCTACTCATCAGTCCCTGCAAATTGCCGGTAGAAACACTCGATTTCCACCAAACTTAATTCCGGCATCGGCATTTAAAAGAAGTGTCCAGAACAGGGTATTTGAGATGTATTGCAAGAGTTCAATTGGTCACCGTGATAACACGATCGCTGATTTGAAAACGACAGTTGTCAGTAAATCACTTTATCGAAAACTCTTCGTTAAAAATTGAAATAGACAAGACAGTCGTTAATTCGGGTCATTCAGCATCGATATAGATAGCGGCGATGTATCGATGTGCTTGCGCATTAGCGCAATTTCTTGAACTGTACCGCGCAGAAATCATATCTACATTATACTACTTACAATTAGACCAGCTTCGATATCACGGATATGGAAACTTATTCGGTGCATTGTTTTTTATTACTTTATATTCAAACCAAACACCCAACTCCTCCGTACTTGGCACTAGTTTGTTTGTGTTAAAACATCTATCCCTATTTTCATGTATTAATCGATTAAAAATGCCCGCGAAAATATCGACTAAAACCTCGTTATTTTCTCAACCTCCACTCTCCGATACCGTTACATATATTCGATGATATAAAGCTCATCGCTGGACGATGATACGGTATTGGAGGTCCAGGTTCGTTGTCCATTATTGCAATAGGTATCTCATAAAATTAATTTAATTCTCTTTGGTATTAAGCAAGAAGTGGCATTACAACAATTTTTATAGTAAAAAAACGTACTTTTTCGATAATTTTACAAATTATGGACGCAATGTTGTGTTCGTACCGTGTAGGTACTTATTTTGCTGTGGCACATTTGTGTCTCTATCTTGTAACGATGGATGAAGCGGAAGTAAACTAGAAGCCGTACGAAATTACATTGGCTTCCGTCGAAACCGAATCAACAAAGAGGCCAGATGCACACCGGAAAACATTTCCAAAAAGCGTTTTACCGCGCGAAAGCTTAAATCTCCTCGATTCCACTCTTTCCGTAGGTTTTTCATAATTCACGAAGGAACGTTTTGTGAAATTTGACGAATTTGGATTTATTAACTGACGTAACTTTTCCATTGTAAAAGATAATTGTTTGCTGTATACATACCTACTATTCTCCTATATTTACTTAAAATTTAATTGTATTTCGCAACGTTGTTAATTTCTCGATCGGCTGACTCACTTCCCACATTCTCACTTCCTACGTATATACGAAACTATGCGACCTCTACGAGTGAGAATTTGATTATTATACTGATTTCATTTTTACTCCAAGCGTCGAGAATATCATAAACGAAATCATAAACGATACTCGTACGATATCCCCGAATGAAATTATCGATTGAATGCAGTACACGCGTTGACGTGCAGTTCGGTGCCCTCTGCACTAGAATGTTGCTGTTCGGGCAATCTGCGACGAAAGGCTTTGATTTAGCTGACTTTGTAGTTCAATGAGTCAAGCACATAGCTTCGGTGAAACGTGCGCGTCCGCTTTTTAAATTTATACTTAAGTTTTATTGCTTCATATAGAGTTCCATAAAGAATTAGATTCAATCATGCATAATCATAAATGCAGTTAAGATTCTGAAAACGTCGGAATTTAAACTACGTATCGTAATGTGTAGGTAATATGTACTTCCGTAGGTAAGATCCAGTGTCATCGGTTTCAGTTGGTACGAAAGCAATAGAAATTGGTCTTAACCAATGCAGAATTTTGGCATCAAGAGGGTCGAAATCACATTTATCACTGTTCCCCTCATGGACAATGATTTCATCATAGTACGTCAAAAAAAAATGTTTAAAAGTGTCTTTTATTAAATATCGAAGTTCAAGACTTTATAAATCTTGTACAAATTGAACAAATTATTCCATTTTTATAATTTTTTTATCATTGTCATTGTTGCAATCGGTAATGTGCTTTGGTATTTCGCTAACAGAAAATTCGACGCGAAATACTTAATCAATAAACCTACAGACTGTGCAGCTCCTTTCAATTACGATCGTGATCGATTTTTCACTCATAAACAGCAATTTTACAAAACAATTATAAATCTTTGCAGCCCATTACGACTATTCGAAGAAATTCGAATGCTCTGCCTTGATGAAGGCATTAAATCATGATGAGCTAAATTCTCCTTAAGTATATATTTATTATACTATATGTTAAATAACAGTTTGAGCTGAATAATGGATCGACGAAAATGTTCTCGTAGCAAATGTAACTAGCACGATGTAAATGTATTAAGAATAGATAACTGAAAATGATACATCGTATGTATTTCGAGCACATGTATTATATATGTATTATAAATTTGATCAGCTTCGTGCAGTTTGTTTCACATAATTACTAAAATCTGTTATATACCATTAATCAATAAATACAAATTTATAGTTACTAACGTTTATCAAATCATAAATAGTCATAATATCAAATCACAAATAATCATAATCAGTCATAAATAGGTTCGAACAATTCTGTAGACAATACAGTATTGATTATCTGTATAACCATCATTTGATATGTGTAATCCAGATTGTGCTGACATTTTTCGCATAGACCAGTGAGCAAACATGTAACAACGTCGCCAAAGTATGATGTTTTACTCGATGACGACGACGATGATTATGATGATTATTTGACGACCATCCGAACATCAACTCCTGCGTACGTAGAACAGTCGTAAGAACCCGAAGAATATATCGAGGAGGAAGATCTTCAGCCAGAACCGTCGAAAAGACGAAAAAAATTAATAGAAAAAGAAAATGCCTTTCATTGTCATTTTCCTCACAAAATCATTGTTTGTTGAATAAATTTTATCGGCGTAATTCATAATTTGATTGGTTTATTTATTTATTTTATATCGCAATGTTTCCCTGAACCCCTTTCAACGCGTGGATACAACCGTGCGAGCTGCTACACCGAATCTGAGCACGGATTTTCTGACTTTGAGGCGCGCTAGCGGGCCTAATTGTTGTCGAAAATTAAAAATTAAAAAATGGAATTCGTAGGTCTGAACACGCTCTACAAGTTTGGTAATAGATATTTTTTCGATATTTGTGATAAGAGAAGAGGAAATAGCGAAAAAAAATGGGTACACAAATTTTCAACTTTTTTTATCGATATTTTAATAAATATGGAGGATACGTAAAAAATGTATAGGATCAAAATTGTAGAGCGTAAAAAAGCAACAAAAAAATATTGTATCAAAATGTTTGCATCTCAACGCAGAACCGAATTATTGTAAAAAAACTGAATTTAACCCTTTTTTCAAGATGGCGGAAAATGCACATAGGAAATCTTGGTCGATAATTTGAACTTAAGCTTTTCTAAGCACCCCCCGCAACATATCCAAACATTAGGCGCCTCGGATTTTTTGCATTTATAACCTGTTTTTTTCGACATAATGACTGGACTATTAACCGTCGACATGCCTGTTTCACATTGTGATCAACATCTAATTGCTCGGCATGAAATTTAAGTAAATAACGAATCGTTTTCAATAACATATTTTAAAAGTACACCAGCAAAAAAAACGGGATCGCCAAACCCTCGTTTTGTAACTCGAAGTCATAAAATTGAAGTGAGCAGAAACGAGAATCCAATTAAGACTTTTTAACCATAACATATTTGACAAAGATAAAAATCATAAATGCGATATCAATTACAATTTCTTATTACTGTTTCTATATATATATAATATTTATCATTCTTCAATGTATGCCTCGCGGCACATCATTAATAAGCTAAAAATCAGTGAAATTCTTGTCGGGTACGTTGTTCGGTCGTTAAGCAGGCTGATAAGGCAGCGCATCGGAGTACCCTTAAGAGTCAGCGTTACAGGCGACGAGCGATTCGAAAACGCGATCCGTATTTTCTTCGAAACTAATCAACCGATCGCGTTAAAATTTTGAGAACATCTAGAGAACGCATCGCCTGTAACACTGACTCTTTAAGTAAGAAAATCAATTTCCAGGGGCTAGAACCATTGGAGGATTCAATGAAGAAACATTTTGGGGAATGTTTTCAATAAGTATAACCTTCTGCCGCTTGTTGAAGTTATACTTATAGTCCAGTCGAAATGTACCAAAATATATGGCCGACTTCCTAAACAAATACACAAGAACATCGCCAATTTTTTTAAAGGTTCGTTGGACCTTCTGCAATATGTTTTTAAAATTTAGAAAAAATTGAACATGTCATCAATCAGAGATTATTGAAAAAAACCGTTTATTTAATTTGTATTTTCTTTGCTATGGACTTTACCGAAATATGCTTCCTACAAAAGTTGAACCCCGTGAGTTTCTGTACAAAAAGAGTTCTATGCCACAATCATGCGACACTGTTAGTTTGGCGATAAATTGCAATTAAAAAATAATTCATCTGTTTTGTTTAGAGCATCTGCTATCGGTCATTTATCAACATACCGCTCCAGCACGAAATCAGCAGGTGTCTTTCAACATGAACACTCAGGGTTTAACTTAAAAAAGAATTTTGTGAAAAATAACCTCTATTTTTCGAGGATGTAAAATTTTACCGTATAAACAAATGGAAGTACCGTCTTAAATTACGAAGCTAAATGAATTACATTATGATGGGCTTGCGCAAGACACATAGTGACAAAAGATAGTCTCAATATGTTCATTACAAGCCGACATGTCGATATTGATACGTATTTTCGATTTATTATTGTTGTAATAACAATTTTCGCAAAATTCAAGTTGCAGCCGCTTCTCGACATTATTGTGTATACGATTCAATGTAAAGCTAAGCCTATAGAGCGTTCATCTCATTGCGGGAAAAAGATCTAATTCGATCGCCCGCTCGCGGGTCAGTGAGCAGTGTCGACCGCGTGGCGGGTGGCGTGAGCGGAGGTACCGCCTCTCATCCCGCGGCGCTCCTGGAGCGACTTGGTTAACAATTTCAATAACTCCCTTATAAATTGTCGTAAATAGTTGTTTTTTTTAAATTCTGCCTATTTTTTCCCCACGAACTTGGGAAAGTTCCCGAAAATTAATTTTTTCTGGTTGTTGCCTCAGCGACTATTGTTTTCTCTGAATTTCAATATGGTTGTGTCTGTAAATAAAATTACAATATATGAGTAAAGGTTTAATAAATAAATTGTATATTGTCAGGAGTTTTATTTATTACAATAACTATACTACATACATTATTCCCCTAAAAGTTTAGAAATGATTACTGTTTTTTAGTTTTTTTTTCTCGACAGAGTCAGTCTTCATCACCCCTTGCATCATTCGGGACTCCGGTTTACGAAAACGTAATAGCAGTTGCATTATCAATTTCATCGGAAAATCTGATAAATTCTGCGCCGAATTCTTCGTCACTTGAAACTATTTTTGGATTCAGGAATATTTTTGCAGTACACCCCGTTGCATTTATTACACAATATTGTGCATTTTAACCTTAATTTCCGACACGTGCAATAAGATGGGCAATGACTTTTATCGCACTAACAAGATATAGTTTCTAACAAATTGGGCAACATTCTGCCTTCGAGTCTAAAAAGTTCATTTAATTTGTGCTGTCTTTTTACAAGTTTGTGAATGACTAGGCGATCGTTCAAAATGCCCGATGTAATGAGGGGAGAAAAAAAGTTGCAATATGCTAGAATCCATTTGGCGCAAGAAAGAGGTGAACGCTCCAAAGGCGTTCTACTATCATATTGAATTGCCTACTCATAAATGTTGAAAAGGCTCTGCAACTTGAATTTTGCAAAAATTGTTATTAACTCAATAATAATTCGGAAATTCGTATCAATATCGATATCTCGGCTTGTAATGAACATATTGAGACTTTATTTTTTTTATATTACGTGTTGTGCACAAGCGCGTTATAATCTGAAAGAATAATTCAATTATCTTCGTAATTTGAAGCGGTATTTTCATTTGTGTATAAGCTAAAATTTTATATTCGGAAAAATGGAGTTTATCTTTCACAAAATTATTTTATTAAGTTAAATTCTGAATGTACATGTTGAAAGACACCTCCTGAATTTCTTTTTATCGCGCGACCCTTCTGTACCAGCTGGAATTTTAAAACTCTCAATTTTCGCCGATCGGACATTGTTGCTAAACTGTGTAACATATATCGATCAATGTTTCGTCTGTCTCTTGGGGATAGTTTTTCCTAGATGATATATGAGCGTTGGAACGAAGTATGTTGATAAATGACCGATAGCAGACGCTTTAAACAAAACGAATGGATTGTTTTTCAATTGCAATGTACCGCGAAACTAACAGTGTCGTGTGACTTTGGCATGGGACTCTTTTGTAGAGAAACTCACGGCATACAACTTTTGGAGGAACCATTTTTCGATAAAACCCATAAGAAAAAGAAAATACAAATTAAATAAACGGTTTTTTGTTCAACAATCTCTGGTTGCTAAAAAACATGTTCAAATTTTTCTAAATTTTAAGGGCTGAAAAGCCGCAAATGTCTTAAATGAACCTACAAAAAAAATGGCGCCACTCTTGTGTATTTGTTTAGAACTGATATCTAATTCGACTGAACCATTAGTTTTTTATATTACGAGAGCCCACAACCAAAACCATGTATTATCGTTTTACGGCTAAAACCGTATAAAATCGTTAGATTAGATGATTCTGAACCCAACTGGCCGGGTCAAAGATGTAGCATTTAGATGGGAGCCCGTTTCTGCTATGTTAAAAAATAAAGGCACTCGGCATTATCACAATACGTCCGATATTGATAATACATAGGCGCAGGTATATAGATTTTGTCATTTCATTACGAAAAAAATTGTTTTCAGACGTTTTGCGCGTAGCATCTGGCCTGAGCGTATTTTAAAAAATGTTAACAAGTTTAGCCGACCTGTATCATAGTAACCCGGCTAATTTATTTTTGAGTCTTTGGTATGCCTGCCAGAATTACGAAAATACTATTTATCGATATTTCATGTCGCTTATAATTCCAAAAACGAAAAAAATCTTTCGGAGTTCATCCCAAAAATTCATGGAAGTGCGTTGTTACACTCCTAGTCCTTCAACTTTAGTTCGACAGTTTCGGGTAAGCGCTTTATCAAATATTATATAAGAATTTGACAGTTCCAACGTTTTCGTTGGCTCGTTCGTTGGCTTATATGCCACAATCCGTTTTTTAAAGATTTTGGGCTATCTAAATTTGTCTGATAAGCAAGATGCTACTCTAAATTTGTCGGATATCAATGTTTGTCTACATCTGGATAACTTATTTCACTATGTCCAATAATTACCAGACAGATTGCTATGTGTTACCGATCGCTAAATTTTGTTGACATTTTCAAAACGGTCTCAAAACATAAGATGCTCACATTTTCATCTGAAAACTGATTTTTGGCATTAACTAATCCCAATTAACTTGTAAAAAAGATTATCAGACGGACTGCTATAAGATTTGTTTTGTCTCATTGCTACTTGTTTCAAAATGGTCTCTTGGATAGGCGCTACACTACTGGCGTCTTAGAAACATTTTTTCAGTATGTTAGCTCTCTATAATTCAACTACATTTCGAAAATCAAACGTATTACTATGATACAGGTCGGTAAAATTTGTTGACATTTTTGAAAATACAGTCAGGTCAAACGCTGAGCAGAAAATTTCTGAAATTATTATTTTTTTGGTTCAGATTAATCCCGACTATCGACTATTTTATCCCGTTTTGGCAGTACTCTACTAATGATGTCAAAATTTTGGTCGTGGGCTCTCGTACTATTAGTCGCGTTAGACAGTTCCGATGCGGGAGTGTATTTTCTCGATGTCACGAATTCCGCGCGCAGCACCGCCGCACACCACGAAGTTAGTTGCGAACGAGAATTTCTTTCTTTTTTTCTTTTTGGTCTGAAGTTATCCGAGTAGTGAACATACGGCATATATAGTACTACGCTACGCTAGCTCTACTATACAGTAACATACTTACTGAAATAGTACGAAAGGTTTTCGCAGACTCAAGTGTTGCAGTTTGCACGCATATGCGCGTAGCGTCCAATTCAGTCAGTTGTTCAATTCAATTTAAGTATTATTTATTCAAACTTGTATTCATGGTATGTAATGTCGTTTATCGATCATCTGACTAAGTTAAAAATTACTTGAATGCCTAAAAAATTCTTTTTTCCTCGCGCCAAAGGAGTATAACTTCTTATGTGAGCGCATAAGCACGCACATTTGTTTTCGGTATCGTATATATCTTTTACGCAATCAACCGAGTCACTGAGCGAAGTTTGAAGTGGGAAGTTGATTTTTCTTTATCGTTTTCTATAAGAAACGTAGGAATAAGAAATACTGCAATACTAGTAAGACCGTCAACGAGTATTACTAAAGATACACTGACAAAGCAATAACTTAATCTTCATCCTGTTAATTTGATCTAGGCTCCACAAATTGTTTTTGTTATGAACCTTCTCGGGATAGCGCGAAATTTGAGAATTTAGCTACGTAGGTACTCGTTAATTTATATTGTATAGAGACTAGTTTGTAACAAAGAAAATTCGTTGATAGTTTGAAAGTTTTGAACTTTGGAGAAGAATTTCTACAATGGTATAGAGAAAAACAAACCATGGTTATAAATGTACATTTTTGACGGCGTGAGTTAGGGATCAAGAGGGTCCGAAGTCAATAGTACTAGTCGTGAACGAGTAGTGGTAATCACCACGGGGCTGTGTGCTAGTAGTAGTAGTGGACGCGGTAGTATGGCCAATCCGGCTTTCTCAGCGAGAAGTGTACCTTGGCACACTTATGGATCAACCCCACGCTAGCGGAGCTATTGAGCCACGCCAAGTCCGACGACGAAGCCAGGCCAAGCCATTCGACTCTCTTCGTCATCGAGTCTACGCTCGTACAGACTCCGCAGATTCCGCCACAGTGAATAGAGCGTTCGTCTAATCACCGGAAATGTAGGTTGTTCCGAAGATGTGAAAAAAACAATTCCATACATTTCGAAGTTTCTTTTAAGGTATAATATCAAACTCGAAATATTTACATTAAAGATTATTAATGCAAATATAAACAATTCTTCCGTGGTCAACCGTAAAACTACATTTGAAAAAAGAGTGTGATTTCGTTTGTAAATCCCTTTTCTTCGTCCGACCACCTTTCGAATAGCATAAGCAAATTCAGAACAATTCCCATATACCCATCAGAGGTGACCTACGATAAGATTGAAACCAGTCTTCAATGAGACTGGTAACGTAATAATTTTCTCCTCGACAAACGCAGTTACGTTGGTCACCTCCTCATCTGATAAATCACACAATACGGGTTTTTCCTCTTCACTACTCCTCAAGATATGGCCGTCTTTCCTAATCTTCCGGGTGAGATGGCAACGCATAAACAACAAACGAATAAATATGCTGTATGACAAATTTTGAGTTTATTAAAAAGCCGTGCTGGTATATTGTTGAAAAAATGCAAAAATAAATGTTTTCTTCTTCATACTTTGATCACCACGACATAGAATATCGGCTCTTCAGAAAATACTTAGCTGCAGACACAACAATTAGGTACAAATAATTACTTTTTCATTTGCTTTCGTTAGAATTTATTTATTGAGTACCTATTCTATGAAATATTGCGATTGGCCATTTCCTTCGGAGTTACTCTACGGTGAATACGTACTTCATTTTTTGTCGCAGAAACGAGTACTTTGATCGCACGATCGTGTTCAAGAGTGCTCAAGCGTCAAAGCGGCGACGCCTGACATATTTGGTGCAAAAATGTGTTGTATATGGTTACATTATTATATTGTTGATATTCATACAACGTTTTATAAGATATGTGTTAAGCTTAACGTTTAATGACATTGTATATAACGGTCGAAAATTCGTTGGCAACTTTTAATGGTCCAATTAAGCAAGGGGCTCAAACGAGCTTGGCTTTTAGATTTTTTATATTACTTAATATTACGATTTGGAAAAATATCGTTCGCTTCCCGTTGCTAAAGTAACAAAACAAAACCTGATGGAAAAATAATTTCTTCTCCGTTCGATAGAAGTTTGATACGCAAACCTACGTTTGACCGGTCATTGCTAGAATAATTCCTTTTATTATGGCTTTGTAAATGTGACCGAATACGACTGAATGGAACTATTTTTCTACGTTTAAACTATTTACCCAAATTATAATTCGCCACGAATGAAGACGAAAAATACAACAACTTCAAATATGAAAGGAGTAAGTATATAGAGAGAGAAAAAAACGTTTGGTTACCTGATTGTTTATAAACATTATCTCTTCTACTTTCTCTATTAATACGTGCACGAAGCAAGCCCTTTTTTTTAAATAATAATGACATATGTACGTAATAGTTTATACAAGGTTGAACAAGATCGTTTTGTTTTCGTCACAGCTCAGTAACTCTCATTGTCCCTCAACTTCCGTTATCCTAGACGCTACCTCAGAATATCTTAAAAAGTATGTAATTGGGAAGAAAAGAAATAAGAAAGAACGAGAAAAAGTATAAGCCATACGATTATTCGAATTCCGATCGACTGTTCCGAAGTTTCAAATTGATTTTCGATACTGTAGATATTCGGCATAGAAAGGTCGGATAGAATTTCTCGACTGTTTGTTTCTTTTCTTCTATCGACGAGATTACACAAGCTTTATCATAATGGGTACTAGTCAGTAGCGAGTTTCCGATCGATCTAGGATCCTTGGCAATGACGAATAGTATAGTACTGTTACGAATTTATATTTGTTGACACACGCATGAATTAGGGATGGAGAGATAGAGAGAGTTGGTATAGCAGGAGCCCGAATTGGAGAATACGATTGCAATGCCGAGCACGCAGTAGGTACTAACCGGTAGAGGGCTGCGTCGCTATATACCTAATTAAAATTGAGTATGACGACTATGTAATTGAAAAGGAAGATAAAGATTACGAGTTGCACGATTGTTCGAATTCCGAGAGGCCCGTTAAGTTTGCGATCGATTTACAAGACGGGAATTGGGTATAGGAAGGCCGCGGAGGTTGGACGTTATTAATATAGATTTTTACCGACAAAGATCGACGAAGCGGCGCGTCTACCGCGAGATTAACCGAAAGACCGTAGCCGAGGACCGACGCCGGAGGATCCCATTCGATGGAGTCACTCTCTTCTCGAGTCTTGCGAGAGCTTCGCCGCGATTCGAGCGTTCGGCTCTGTTGATGTCCGCTCGGGCTCTCGCCGTTTCGAGAATATCGTTTCTAGTTACATAACATAACCAAAGAAGGAGGAGGGCGAAGGAAAAGAAGGTAGAGGAGAGGTGCTTACGCTCCGTCCCCTCTTACGTTACTCTCGCGGGACTTGCTTCATCTTATCTTTCATTTTACTCTTGGCTGGTTCGCTCGCTCTTTCTCTCGGCGTTGCTTTTTTTCGTTGCCCGATTACGGTTTTTCTTCGCTCTCTCCCTAGTCCGTATTATTACTCCATATTAATGCTTGTACGTACGTGCACGTATCTCGAGGCCTTACCTCTCCGAGTTTGTTCGATACGCCGCGCTATATTATCACGACGCTAAAATACGCCGTTAAAATATTCACGCTCGCGTCGATCAATTATATTCGAATAGACGAATACCTACAAAATTTTACGTAAAAAATGTAATTATAACAAATGAAATCCTTTACCGGTCCAGTCACATTCGCAATTTTGTGTCAGATATTGTTCTTAATATCTTTCCAATTGGTAGTAGCAATCCGAAGTAGGTTCTGTAAATTTATACAAATTTTCTTATCGCCTAGCGTTTCGAAAATACCAGATTTTTCTCCGATCAATGAATTTTTATTTGTCGCGTCGATTTATTTTATAACGCATGTCAATGAAGGCATTTTTTTCCAATTCTGATTATTTAAGTATCGCGTTTTATACAGAATACTTTTTATTTTACCATATTGCGCGTATAGGAATAAATTACAAGAGTTTCCTACGCGTGAGCAGGCCACATATAGCGGTCCATGTGCAAAGCACGGTTTTTCCAAATTTAATTCACACATACTTGTACCGATCGACCCTGGGCTTCTTTTGTCTTTCTTGATTGAGGCGGGGGGATTAACCAATCGGTTTTCAGTTGTAATTCATTTATCATTTCCTGTCAAATGAATACACCACTACCAAGACGAAAAGTGGCAATAAAATATACTCATTTGTTTAAAATATATACGAGGCATATATAATACTCCGTATGTACATAACGTATGTACATACGCCGTATGTAGATAATATCCGTCGATCGAGCCGCTAAATACATAATTTTATACTTTGAAACGCATACGCGACAAAAAATTAACATTGTAAATATACATTATTATTACAATTTATATATTTAGTTGTATTATTTATTTTTTTGACGACATCTCCAAACATGGAACGCGTACGGGACAAACAAACAAACAATCATTCTTTCATTTGTATATATAGAGATTTTAAATTATCGAAATTTTTGTATGGCGTGAATAATTTTAGAAAAAAGAATGTACAATGAATGTTGGCATCCACTGTTTTGGTATTAATAAAAAGGTAACCACATCGCATATAACAAAGTAAAAATAAAAACTTACCTTACCAAACATATTTTATTCGCAAAAATGATTATCTATTTTATGTGTGCATCGTAAGCGTACATTCTCGCTTCGACATAATCAGCCTTGCATTATCGGCGTTAATTCAGTTTTGGACGATCGTACGCGATTTTTGTTTAATACATTGGCGCTATAGCTACAATACTTTTTATACGATCGAGCAGCAAACACTTTCAAATGATTCACGTATTCTCATATTATAAAGAGGTAGAATAGAAGAAGTATACTAATACTATAAAGAGGCAAAGTTGTGAGTTTGTAGAAAGTATTCTCTGGAACTACTGAACAGATTTTGAAAATTCTTTCACCAATAGAATAGCTACATTCTTTCACCAATATAATAGCTACATTATTCCTGAGTGACATAGGCTATATTTGATTGCGATCAATAATATTTTTTAATGCGAAATAACAATATTTGTCAATCAAATCCGAGACAAACGGGCCGATGCGTCGATTTATCGGCATGCGCTGACTGAAACTGTTTGATATAGGTGAATATAGTGTTCAACAAAAATATTTTTCTTTAGTAGTTCTATACAGAAGTCGGCGGCACTACATACCTATCTGTCTTTTAAAATTAACAAAAAAAAACCTCCGTTGTGTATCCTTACATAGTAAGTATGAAACAAAGTCGCTTTCTGACGGATTTTGATGCGGTTCTCAGCATAATTTAGATAATTTCTCATGGAAGGTTTATATATATATAATAAAAATTAATTGAGTTTTTTTGTAAGTCGACAAAAACAATATTTTTCAAGCGAGTCGGCGAAAAATAAATTTCCATGGCTTACGTAGGCTAAACTTTAAGAGATACTTCAAAATGATGTACCAGAGAATTGTAGTGCTTCTAAAATCCTAAAGAAAACTCCGCGATGGCATATCTATATCTGTTACGGTTGACTCGCAGTAATCATTTCTTTCATTAAAACTTTAATTAAAAATTGCGGTACTTGCGGCGCTACATACTCTCATTCAGTATTAATCTTTATCCAAATAAATATGATAGTATTATTGGGCATTTAATGTAGACTATAATTGTCCTTTATAGAATAGGTATACCATTCTGATAAATACTGTAGCAGAAACCATAAGTCAAAGCAATCGAACAAATAATTCACGGACTGGACGGACTCAGACCTAAGCGTTGAGTCCTATTCCTTTACGTAGACTTTTCACGCGTCATTTTCAAACAAAATTTGTACGTACTGTGCAACGAAATGTCAACTGCGAACATTGTTTATGAAGAAATTTTATAATCAAAGACAGTAAGTTGACATTTTTTACTCCTCTTTTTTCTAAATTACACCCGCCCGAAGCCAGGACAGGTGGCTAGTAGTAAATATATTTGAGCAATGTTGAATTTACGGTAAATATTGAAAATTCTAACTTTGTCTCTATCGTCAATTGAGCAAGTCCATAAAAATTCATTTAAATATCACGACTTTCAGCCAACCTCTTTGACTTTTTATTATTAGTGTGTACACGCAATGCTACTATACCTATTTATCAGTAAGGGACCATTACAGCGTAACATTTTTACAAAATCGTTTCTGCATTATCGAAAATATGAACTTTTGTAAATAAGTTGTTCAATTTATGTGGAAAAGAAAGGAGTCTGGCCAGTTGCGCGCTGCCCTGGCGCATCATTTATCTGAAAGCTCTTGTTTCAAAATAATGAAAGATATTTAATTTAGAGTTTTACAATCATCCGTGACAAATTTTGCCACTGTTTTCTTCACGCCGTTCGGAAGAGTTTTTTTTTTTATTTACAAGTTTCTCATGTTTTTAGCGAAAAGAAAAAACATTCAAACGAGTCACACTCGAAAGGTCTCCTAA
The DNA here is from genome assembly GCA_946811545.1 of Netelia fuscicornis. Lineage (NCBI taxonomy): Eukaryota > Metazoa > Arthropoda > Insecta > Hymenoptera > Ichneumonidae > Netelia > Netelia fuscicornis. The sequence goes on from OX328015.1 coordinate 29,186,046, forward strand.
ATCGCCTTAGCGGAATTGTAGTAAGTATAATTGTGTATACGCTTCACAAAACTGAACTTCTTACTTCAGGTATCGTTAACTGTGCACCTACAGTATTTTGGGTGTTCATGATAACTCTTGATGCGTATGATACCGCCATTTTTCTAATAATGTTAATAATATATTTCGCTTCACTTTTTTCTTCGGCCAGGGGCATCCACGATATACCTAAGTAGGTATCGTTCCGAAAGTCTAATCTCATTGAGGGTACGCGCGTGTATAGCCAAGGAGACGATGTTTCCGAAGAGCCCTTATATTCAAGTAGATAAACTATACCTACGTACGCACGAATAATCGACCGTATTTTATTATCCTTCGGTAAACATTGTACACCTCGTTATTGTGAGAATAATAGAAACGATATTCTGTCCAAATGATCTGAATTGTGTCGTTCGGTAAACACGATAAGTTCTTTTGAAAATTCAATTAACTCTAATCGTCGTTTGTTCGAGTTATGCCAGGAAAAATAACATCGGACTGTAATTGTTAATTAAGGAGTAACTATATACGTGAGTTTCTGTTTAAGGCAAAGGTTGAGATAAGTCGATTCACGTGCCCGATTAATTTACTGGCGGTGTCCGATCGCTATATCATATTGTTATGATCACTATGTCGATAATAATGAGCGATATAGCCCGATATACACTACGTATAGGTGATTAATTGTATTCACTGAACACAACGTCTCTTCGCAACTAGAGTGAAATGCGAATGCGCGTATGCATTCGCGTTCCGTAGCTCGTTGCCAGTAACCGGTGTTTCCACACCGTATAACGCGTGTTGATACTGCGATCGCATTAAAATTACGACGACGATAAGTACTAGATTTATACGGCAGTGGTGCGTATTCGTTTGTTTTGTGTCATCGTCAAACGTCAAAATCGTAAACGAGCTGAGCGAGGAGACCTAACGAAAAGCCGAACAAAAAAGTCTAATCTATCGTAGTGATTATTTATCGTTTTCACTATTAATCAGTCTTTTGGTCGATCAACTTATTTTTATGAAATTGAAATTTACTAACCAAAGAGTGTGCACTTGGCTTTCATTACCCGACATGGTACTTATGTGCAATGTCAGCCACCACCTTAAACTTGAAAAGTTTAATACCTAACTCTTTCGGTAGATCATACTAATGGTAGTAGGTACACACGAACTCTTATACTATTAATATATATGATAAACTAATGTGCATATAAGCGATCCAAATATAGCTTTTTGAACGCGTATAGATTCTTTGTTCTTTGTTTTCTTTGTTGTTTCGTCTTTTGTTTTTTTCTCTTCAAAAACATCTTTCACGAGAGTAGTAGGTATCGGCCAGGCTTCTTGGGACGCAATATGTTATTACCCCAAAGCAGGAAGCATTTTCAATTAATCGTAACAATGTTCTTATGTATATCCTATACTTCGAAAGGAAAGAAAATACGCGAACTAAGCTATCGAACGAAAATGAAATACCTACAACTCAATAAGAAAACTTTAGATACTTACTTTGATTATGAGAACAACATTTTTGTTACAACGGGAGGATGAAAAATACGTTTGTGCTCGTCGTCGGCGTGTTATACTCGTGGCAGTGAAGGATCGGCGGTCGCATCGCGCGAACAAAGTTTAAGGAAGGCATTCCGGGTTATTTCGAAACCCGACAGGCGTTTCTAAGTACGTTCTTTCTGCAACTTCCATTACTCGCTAGTTCTCATTACGCAATGCTCCTCTATTCACTGGCAATCTTATACGCGTCACTACCACCGAGTCCCAATTCTTTCCGTCAACCAAATTTTTGGAAATCGTCGAGCTCCGAGTGTTTTCCAACGGACTAACTTGCGAGTTCATGAAAATTCGCTAAATTTTGTCTTTTTGCAATATCTCTTTTTTTATTATTATTAAAATATGGCGTTTTCCGTATTATTTTTTGTTCCAACTACGATATCTCGTCGAACATATTACAAAATAAACATCAAGAAGATAAAATTATGCGTTTGTCAAGTCCATTTAAATAAAGTCGTTGCAAACAAAACGACGTTTTGACTCGTGTTACAAATTTTGTTAATACTCGTTCGTATGACAATGCCACTCGTATAGTTCGTTACGTCTGACAACTTAAGACCGAAAATCATCTTTGGCAAACCTACGGTTCAAGAGAGTTCAAAATTTCCGTGGTATTTAAAATTTATCCTTTTTTTTCTAGAGATGACTTTCTCTCTTGCGAATTACACGCCGTTTTATAAAGACTTGAGATTATTAAATTTAACGCAAGACACTTTCTTCTTTCGCTAAATAACGAGAATTTAGAAGGATGAATTTAAGCTTACGCTTCAACGAAGAAAAAGTGACTTGTGGTATGTTACATAGATTACAGTCCATTTGATGTTTTTTAATTATTTTCGGAACTCGCAGTTTGTGTCGTGGTCTTGTAATCAGTTCATGCTTAGTCGGTTGACTTTTTAGAAAATTTGCACTTTTAAGTACATTTCGGACCATACTATTCGTTGAAAGAGACTCGAAAGAGTAGAAAAGCCGAATGTCAAAAATTCAATATGTTAATAAATAGGGACCTACGTTATTTGTTTTAAAACAAGCACGTTTAATGTTTTGTTTTATTTGTCTCAAACGATATGAGATCCGGGCACAATCTTTTGGTCATGTCGCTCGTTGAACTTATTGGTAATTTTTGAAAAAGTGAAGAATCTCGCTGAATTCTGAACATGCTAGGGTATTTTGGGACATTCGGATATATTGGCCTTAAATAGCTACATAGATATTGCTAACCGGAGCAAACCATACAAACAATAAATCGCACGTTACTTTACACTTCCGAGTATTTTTCGCGAGCCGATAACTTACAACATGGTAAGCATTGAACATGACCCTCTACCTGGTGGGCAAAGAAGATCTAAAACAGCAACAGGCAGTCAACAATTTGTATTAAAAATTGCCACCGCACTATAGGTTAAGGGTTTCCCTACGAAAATATGAAGGAACAATAAGCATAGAAAACTTTACAATTCGAGTAACTCTAAGTAATGGTGGAGAAATTTCACAAAAATAACACCGAAATACACAATTTGCGATCGTTGTCTGTAAATGAGGAAGCGAAGGCTAGGTTTGCACAAACGTGGTAGGTTTTTTTGCGCTAATGTTGGTTAGTTTCCGGAAAAATAGTAGTCAGCCATATTGGCCACCCTATGCTATAATACCCGGACTTACCCTATATGTATTAACCTAATTATAAAAGTAGGTATATTATTAAAGCATATTATTAAAGTAGGTATATCGTTGACAGAAGGCGGCGTGTATAAGGGCGAGTATCGCTGCGAAATTGCGAAGTATGCATCTACCTATCGACTCTGTTCTTGACCGCAAAGATTTTCAAGGCAAATATAATGAATAGATGGAGCGGATATCGCGACAATTTCGGTACGAGATTCAACGCGATCCTTATCGGAGTAGCCACGTGCGACTGGAATTATATACGAACCCGTAATATCGGTCGTAGAGTTATCCAGAGTCGGAAGGCTATCGTGACTCTTGATACGTATATCATGGTATACTCGCCGAACCAAGAGTTTCCTTGTTGGTGAAAGCAAGAAAACAAAGCGCGCCCACGCGGCCCAATTTGGACTTAACAATATTGTACATCGCGGGGTCGGGCCAACCGAGGTGGAGCGGGGAATAACGACCGGACAGGCTCAAGGTGGTACACCGAGTGTGACATCGAATCTTTCGTATATTAGGACTTGGCGCCTTTTACCGGCGCATCTACACGCGTCTTTTGGGTTCTCGTCTACCTTTCTAAAAATATCTCGCTCGTATGCCCCTCCTTCTTCTTCGCGGTATGCCTCTTCGTACGACGTCATAATGAAACTTTTGATCCTCGGATCTTGCCGCTAAGTCAAGCCGTACCTACCTAGTAGGTAAGTAGGTACGCAAGCTATGTGAACAGTGACAGGCCGTTTTTCCTGTTACGTTTCGGCGAATGCTATGTACATGTCATATACCATTTGTATAAATCTTGCATGGTAAAATTCTGAATAATTAAACGAGAAAGAGTAGTAAAGTTTCTATTGTTTGACGTAGCGAATCTTAGGAACGGAATGAGCCATTGTGTTTTTCGAGAGGAACATTGCTAAGCACAACAAATGAGTAGATGAGTAGGCAAAAAAATGAGAGACCTCACTTTTTTTGCAAACTGGATTTTGTAGATAAGATTTTGGAGGGGTACAAAATGGTATTTTTTAAAATCGATTTAAAGTGGTGGACGGGCATGTTACAACTATTTAAACAATCAAATTGTTATTACTTTTTATTTATTGCCAATTAAAATTTAGTTCAAAATAGTCTTTGAAAGTTTACGAAATACAGAGTAAAACTGTAAAAGAAAAACGTCGATCCGATCAGTAGAACTAGAGATAATAAATATAATATATGCGATGATTCAAGTAAATCCAGCAAATTGTCAACAATTCATACGTGAATATTTCCGAATTAAAATTTTTTTCAGTAAAATCCTTAAACACGTGTCAACTGATTTTATGAATATAAGTTGTGAACAAATTTTCATGCGATTCTAAAATGTCAAGTTTTTTTTACGAAATCTGTACGGTCTGTAAAATAATCACTCATCACTTCATGTTCGCGTATTTACCTCTTCTACAGTTCCGCGCTATGTATCGATACATCGTAGATATGTTAGGTATGCGCCCAAAATGAAGAGTCGGTTACAAACGGAAACTTAAGTCTCCGAGTCAATGAAAATGGTAAGATATTGTTATAAAGCTTTGCGTGCATAGAAATAGATGATCTATCGGTCAACCCACCTTTACAAATATAATAGCCTAAAAGTCCAAGCGAAAATCTATTGATGAAAGAACTATTTTATGTAAACGGGAAAACTACTGAAAGATCTTTTCCATTTCAACGATCAATCGGCTATTCGTTCTCGCGAGTATCTCTACCTACTGAACCACAATACACGTTCAAAATCAGGATTGGATCGTTGACAATACAGACCGATCCATTGTCCCGAGTTTCGTATTTCACGACTTATCAACGTTCGAAAACAGTCCATTCGTGGCCTAATTCGCTTACAGTCATCAATTCGAATATAATCTCGTCCTTCTCGTGAATTACTATTTTTGACCACGCGAGTAAAATACGGCTTACACCTGGTAGGTTGAGCCTCTATAGCTTAGAACTGTGAGGCCACGTTATGGAATAAAAAGTAATATATTCCCCTAAAATATTTTCATTCGAGAAATAATAATTTCCAACAAATTTCCCGAGATTACGACCCTATTCATAGTTATTGCCATTACAAAAACAAAACCCTGCAAAATTGTTTAAATATTCGAATATTGCTGCTGGAATTATCGTCCGCAGCCTTTTGAAAGATGTGGTTTTCAAACAGATTTGTGGTACTTCAACTATTGTTGTCTCTTTCTTTTACTAAAAATTTACTTGAATCTAATTTAATGTCTGTGGAATAACGTATCTTTAATTGATGCCCAAAAAATCATTAAGTGAATAGAAACATTAATAAAAATGCTTATTGGCGTAAGATGAAGTGTTTGCTTTCTTTGTTCGCATTCTGATGTCGGGATGCCAGGGAACGCACGTGTACTCTTCCGGCATCTTGGCGGCTCGGAGTGTTGTTCGGCACTTGTTGTTAGCTCACTTCCATCGAGACGTTCGAAATTGTTAGAAAATTTCGCTATTAGACGAAAACTAGATCATCCTTAAGCACCAAGAACCCTTAAGCACATCTGAGATTCAAACGTCACTCACCAATTGAGCCAACGTAAAATATTCTTGCTAACATTGTGCCTTTAACAAAAATTTCATGATTGAAATATGGTTTAAGAAAATTTTGTATTTTCCGAATAATATATATGATTGGAAAGGAGACACAATATTACCTATATATTAATATTAAATTTTAATACAATAATTGAATTCTGTTTGGAAATGAAAAACGAACTTTCCTCTGTCTCGAACTACTTGGAATGCCCATACATCTACAGATGATTTTCATAATATCTGGCCTATCGTAACTATTTAGCTGTAAAGTTTTCTACATTTGTAGGTATAGTAAAGCCGCCAAACCTATTTTAAGTCCTTCGGAATATTTATTTTTAATTTAGGAAGGAAGTTTTAGATTCTGAAAATCCCGGCACGACGGTTTCAATACTATCGATCTGAATGAAAGCATAACACGAACGTTGCATGGTGATAATGCCATTAATTGAGTAGCCTTACCTTTCTATTTAAGGTTTTATCGCTGAATTCCCATTGAATAAAATGTCACAATTGCTATCGTAATGCGGATAAGTTCCTATACTTAATCAAAAGCTATAGATTTCCTCAAATGTGTTTCCATTTATTAATGACTGCTCTCCGCAAATAGCGTGCATATGCAATATAAGTAAATTAATGAACAGAAACCTCAATCTACGTTTCGTTTTTTTTTCGTTTGTCGACAATCTTTTATCGAGTCTTGCCAAAATGCACCACTTACTTAGCAGATTAATTTACTATTACATTTTGAAATTGACCAGTCGACAAATTGATGTTTTGACGAACCGTTGATTTTATATTTATTGCTAAAGAAATTTTGTTTCTTGTACGATTTTAGTATTTGCATTATCTTTTTATATTTAAAAATGGAAAAATATTTTTTTGTTTGATTGTCACGAGTAAGTTCCTATACCATTCGTCCGATTGTGATAAAAAATTGGCGAGTCGTAGTGCCCACGCTGGCGAATATTTCTGCATTGGTAGAATAATCTTCTATATACAGGGTGAATTTCATAAGGTGTCACATGCTTTATTCTAAGGTAGATGGGATCGTTACAAACAAAAGTTGCCAATATATATTAGGGATATTTTTAACGGTCTACGCGATATAAATGTTTATAGTTGGTCCAATCAGAGCGCGCCGAGAAGCGTTGGAGGCGCCCACTCTCGACCTAGCCGTAGAGATAGTACAGTGTAGGGCGTTGCATTCGGGTTTGCAAAATTCAGAGCAGTCAATTTTATTTATTATATTATTACGCAGTCATTTTCATTTCTCGGGCATTGGCTGCTAGGGCAGGGAGTGGGCGATTCCAACGCTTCTCGGCGCGCGAGGCAAAATTCAGAGAAGAGAGAAATAAAAATGACTGCGTAATAATATAATCAATAAAATTGACTGTTCTGAATTTTGCAAACCCGAATGCAACGCCCTACACTAGGATATCTCTACGGCTAGGGCGGGAGTGTGGGGCTCCAGCGGTCCTTGGAGCGTTCTGATTGGGCCAACTTCAAAAATTTATATCTCGTAAACTTTAAAAAAATATCCTTAATGTATATTTGCAATTTTTATTCGTAACGATCCCATCTATTTTAGAATAAAGCCTGTTACACCTTATGAAATTCACCCTGTATATATGAAAATGAACGCGTGCGGGACTAAAAAAAATAATATTTATCTATATATAGATTAATTTGACAGGTGTCAAAATATGCCACGAAAATGACGAGTGAAATAAAAAACAGTCATTTGTTTTAACGAGTCGATCGACCGATACTATATATTAGTTGCTCAATAATTCATTTGACAGCGAGTATGGAATTAATCATATCGATAAAACGGGAAGCTTTTGGTACATCTACACCTCATTATCAGTCAAAAAATGATAAATACATTACGAGTTTCGGAAACGGGTGAGCAGCGAGAAACAAGACTGAAAGCCGTTAGAGTATGTACAAACTTTCGTAAAATAACAGAAACGACAGAAGAATTGATCAACAAAGTTTTTGAAAATGTGGCACATAATTGCACAAATTGTTAAGGGAATGTGCTCTATTAGCAGAGAAAAACACCAATGTCTATTATATTAATTTCACGATTTACAACAAAATACCCTGAGAAGCTAGAACGTATAAGTCGATTGCTCTTTACATTAATAATGAACAAGTTGTTTATTATCCAAGTGAATTCTTGAATTCGTTTAATTTGCCAGACATTTCCCCGCACGTTGTTACATTGGAAATTCATCAATTGGATAGCAGCGAAAATATGATTTTAAATGGAAAAATTAAAAGAGAAGATGTACTGCGACGTATGCCAATGATATCAACCGATATGCCACTCGATTTTAAACGATTGCAGTTTTCAGTGCGACTCGCATTTGCAATGGACGTCAACAAAGCACATGAATAATCACTACAAGTGTGTGAATTAAATTTGTGAAATTCATACTTCAGACATAGACTGCTATGTGTAGCCTGCTCACGCATAGGAACATCGTCGAATTTATATTTGTTGTAAAATAAATTATGACATAAAAACGGCGTTGCAACACAGCGCGGTTGCCGCCAGTTTTATATAAAATTGCATTTAAATTACTCTTCACAGAAATCAGTATTTATTCGATGAGCCATCATTGACAAAAATATATTAATCGGTGAACAAATTTATTCCTATTCCATGTGTATTTCAATGGTCCGAGTATGCGACGAAATATTAAACTTCGCAAATTATCACCGTATTTTAACATGGCTTCGATGTAATACATCGATAAATACATTGACCTAATTAAATTCACAATGAAGATATGCAAACTGTGTAAAAAGAAAACAAAATGTCATGACTCCATCTGATTGAAAAGTAGCAAGCATCCTCAACGTTTGTGTAATTTTCTTGTCAAAAAAAATTGCTTACGAGTATTATACTTTTTACGAGGAAGAAACGTGCTTTCGAATTGTAAAAGGATTAATAAATCGCTTAGTCCGATGGTAGAAAATTTCGAACGAAGTAAGTAAGGTCGCCGACTAATACTATACTGGTTTAGTATAGGTACCTACTTGAGTCGGGCTAATGCTGGCAAACGAACGCTCAATGCGTAGTAATTGGCATGCTGGCTTCTAAACGAGAGCATCGTTACGGTCGACAATTCGTGGCCCGGTCTCGCGCTCTCGTTGAGAAATAAAGATGAGCATCAAAATGTACACGAGTCCGTACATACATGCATCATGTCTAACGAATGCGTCCGTAGTCCAATATCACATATTTGGGCAGGAAATGACAACGTCGCTCCGGCCCCATGGAGCGAATGAGTGCAAGATCAGTAATTAAGTAACGACTATTCGAAATACACCCGAATAAACATAGGAAATTCAAAGGAAAAACGATTGTATTCATTTGCCCAAAATGTGACCAACGGATGAAAAACAGAAAAACACAAAAATCTAAGGAAAATGGATAATGCTTATGTATGTACCTATACCTCGAGGAATCAATGCTGGCCAACCAAATCGATACAAACTAATATCGTTTACCATTTTTTTTCTTTTTATTAATAAAAGTATGCATTTGCATCAAAACATTGAACCATTTCGATAATGTTTTTTTCCAGCCGTTGGAGGACATTGAATGAAAAAATGAGAATACTCGTGGCCTGTCGCGTTGGGGTAGATTGTCCCATACATATCTATAGATAACCCGTATTGAGGGCATCTTTCTAATAATAGTAGGTGCAAGAAAATGTTTAGCCCTTGGGCGACCGCTTGAGCCCATCGTAGGAAAGCTTTCGGGTATCTAGGTCTCGTTAGTATATTGGAAGAGGAACGGAAGAAGCGGCAAAAGAAAATAGTTTGGGGGATTTTAAAACTGGACGAAGAGTTGGTCGTATATTCGACCTCATTTCTAAATCTATTGAGGATATGCAGCCGTTATAGTCAGGCTTGGTGAAATGTTGAGTCAGACGTACCTACTTCCCTGTAGAGATCCCGTATCTATTTTCCACTTTTTAAGGTCGTCCACCGACCGGTCTTGGAATATTATTAACACAACCCTCTTGGAAGCCGTTGGACCTTTCGCCGAATAATTGACTTTTTTATACGGCTCGTACCATCAGTACAATTCTTACGATCATAGTTTCTTTTGTATATTTTTATGTTTTACATTTGTGAGGTATTTATTTTCAGTTGGGATCTACATATATGTTCACTCTTTTTATTAAACGTCGACCATTATTACTATAATAAGTACATTCGTATTTAATTCGCTGGATTTAAGGACACGATAATAATGAATAGAAATGAAAACGGTTGTCTAGTACAACAATAAATACCACTATAATAAGGACTTTGATCAAAACGGAGATCGGATTGATGAGCGCTCGCTTTATATTCGCGTATAGGTATGAGGTCGTCATTCTTAATCCCAACGATGTCCAGATGAGCCCCCATCACCCTCGGCAGGTTGTCTGTTGGAATGGTTGAGGTAAATCTTCGTAAAATGCGAACGCGACCGCAGTAACGATCGCAGGAAAATGTGAACGCACTTTCCGTAGGTACTTTTAAATATGAGTAAACGAATGTGTATTTCTACCTCTCGCATTCACACAAATTTGCTTACGAAATTATTTCGATCGTTTTTGGAATGATAAATAAGGATTTCTAACGCACCCCGCTCCTAATGGGCTTGTATTAATGTATTTCGTTAGTTATCTTAACCAATCATATCGTATAGATGGCGCACACCGCGATCTGTACACATTGGCGGGCGAGATAAAGCATATATATAATCCTATCACAATGCTAACTTAAAATTCTACAATAACTTTTATGATAAAATAATTCCAATCGACCTCCTACAAGTGCCCCTTCTTTACAATCGTTAAGTTACATATCGTTTCATATTTGATTAACCTTCTTGAGAACTTAACGTATGAGAAGTTGGGACACTTATCGTGATTAATTAAAACACAAGTAATACAACGAATGTACACTAAAGAAATTTCCGGTCGGAAAATAATCGAACGGAGTACTTGGCGAGACGGTATTCGTATATTTTACAATTCAATATCGATAGATATGCTTCATCCCCGTCTCATTGAACACTTGTAAACTGGCAACTTGTCTTATTTCGATTACCTGTATTCAACAACTTCGCCCACTGATCGCAATTCTCCTATGACGTTAACCACGACTCAACCTCAACGAATGATGTCGATACCTTTCTGAGCTAACTTGCAAACTATTTGTTTGTGTCTGTTAAAACTTCGAGTACCCTTCAAGTTTTAATTAAACTCAATCAATAAGATCTCATTTTTCTCTGAACTGATGCCCTGCCAAACGAACAATTATAATTTAATGAGGCTTTACATTAAAAGATGCAAGCATTGGTAACGTATCGCTAACGACAAAATCTGAAGGAATTACATTGTTATGATCGAGCCTAATAAACAGTTTAATAAATATTATATTTCAGGTCAAATAAGTATATTCATTATTATGTGCATTGGCGCGACGAGTACGGCGCCTATACCTCGATTCGATGACTGCTTATCCATGCGCTAGCTGACGTATCCAATCGTAAAGCGGAGCCTCGATGATTCTCCATAGGACTATTCGACTTTGCGAGAATTGACTGTATTTGAAACTGATTTTTTGCAGTTTCCACGTATCTGACGAAGTATCCATAAAATTAGGCTAGGTGAGAGGAATTTCGGTAGAAAGGGCCTGTGAATGAAGCGATAGCCCGTAAAAACCCAAAAAGTGTATCCGAAATGGAATTAATAAAAAAAAAAAAATAAATAAAGATATTAGTCATCCACGGCTTTTTTCACATATTTGCTGTTATATCTTGTCTGTGGATATTCTGCTTGATCTTTCAACTCTCAACCAATATGAATGAAGCCAAGTTCATATCATCGTCGCGTCTCTCTATTGTCAGTTTAAAATTGTATTGGCACGACAATGGTAGCATTTTTTAATTTACCCAAGTGTATCTAAATGCCAACTTATGAGAGAATGATAATTTTGTAATAACATCCGACCACAAAATATAATTTCTTCTAAGCACCAAGCATGATTGCATCGTTCGTATAACGATTTTGATTTTCATCACTTTTGCGTTTACTACTGCGCTGACAGAGGTTTTAGTTTTACCGAGCATTATCTAACGACTCTATAGAAAAAAATGAATGACGGCTGGGTTTATTTACAATGTTGTTATTTCTAAGCTCTGAAATACCGTGGCCACTGACCACAGGCTGGTTTGTCAAGAACAGCAAAATACACTGGCATTAATATGCAAATATTATTTTTTGTCTGTTAACCACAATGGAAACATGCTGTCCTTAGTGGTTCGCCAAGAGATTTTGTTTTATTTTTCATATTAATTTAATTTTAATTTAAAATAAATTAACGTTACACATATATGCCTATACAGGGACAATCTTCCTAAAGAGATAGAAGAGATGGTTTGATTTTTTAAAAGAATTTGCGCACTGACCTTTATTTCAAATATCAATAGGTAAACGAAAATACTTGAAACATAAAACTATCCTTATGTTTTGTTAATTTGTAAAGTTGTAAAGCATAATGAAATAGATGACAAAAAAAAATTATCGGATTGAAAATTGTAATTTCGATCAAAATGGAGGTAAATTTGTCTCCTATCGACTATAGCTTAAAATGTTTATTCTATTAGCCCGAATTCTGGATCATCTAAAAAAGTGGGTTTAGCTTTTCGGAGAAAAATTAGAATCAAATACCGAATGTTTTTGGGTTGAACTGTCAAACTGAACTGTGTCTCGACAAGGCAAGCAGAAGCGTTCCGGCGCCAAGAAACAAAAGCCGGGAGTATTTTGAACTCGTGTTGTTGTACTTTTATGTAGGTAAGTACTCCAAAATCACACAGCAATGATCACGTAAACGATGGATATATAATACTCATGTTATCACGATTTATAAAAGTGTGCTTTTCGCTTGCTCTCGGGAAACTGATATCCCGCGCGATCCTTCATGACATTAAGTATACACTGTTGCAAATTGGACACTTCGACATTTTAATGTATTTTGTTTGTTTTCTAAATGATAAACTTTATTATCTCGTCATGCATTTCGTTAAACGTGAAACTATATCACACGAGTATAACGCCCGTTTTTCATCCCCCTCATCGAAATACCAACGAGATGTATCAATAAGTATCTGGGATTCTTGTGGGGTGTCGTGCGGGACCGAATGACTATGTATACGCGTCCTGTGCGACTCACTTCAGCGTCATCTACTTTGAGGTTTCCTGACAAACGTCTCGACCGGAAAATCTGAGCCAGACTTGCCTGACGAACAGCTGCGCCATGGTGGTTTCTTGACCCAAATCTGGTTAACGCGTACGCCGTAGACATTTTCTAATAATACGACCCATTAAGCTAATAATAATAAATTCTATTGCTAGCAACATATGACTTTCAGTAATAATGATGTGCCTATAATTCATTATTTTATGGTTAATACAGATTGACCGATAATTGAACTCTAACAATGGCTCTTCGATTGTAAGTAATCAGCGCACGGCTTTTATTTACAATGTAAGAAATCGGATAACGTGCTGCGACTGTGCCAATACTTGGTATTCATAATTAACCGATCACAATTATATGAGTCGCCTCGTTCGAAGAGTTGTATTGAGTTAGCGACAATCCGTCTTATCCCAACAGTAAATACTTTATTTTCTTCATTTATTCTCATTATACTTTTCTTTATACTTCAAGAAGTTTCATAAAAAAAATACAATGCTTACATTGTATTTTTTTTATGAAACAAGGATAAATACATTTTTTTTTGTTTTTAGAGCTGATGAAACAAAATAAAACGGAAAACGAAGAAACATTGCTTCTGCCTCAGCGTTTCTACATCTATCGTTGAGTCTACGTGACTAGTTGGAGATGACAACGTTGCTCGCAAACATCGATTCTCTGTTTTTGATCGGTTGGTGATAAACTTTCGAAAACATTCTCGACCTCTCGGACCACCCTGCCGCCTTTCTTATCGTGTCTAGGCAGATTCCCTTTCTAAATGCCGCTGAAGTCGCAGCGTGTCGTATGGAATGAGTGGAAAAAATCGAAATATCTATGCCACTGCTGTTCATCACACCCTTAATCCACTTACTGATCGTCTGGACTCCAACTTTATTCTGTGCTTTCTTAACCGCCAGGAAAAAATTTTTCTCCTGTCCTCTGTGGGCTGCTGTCTTCTCTAAATATTTTTCCACTTGCGTGACTACGCATAAATCTATTCTCTGGTTAAATTTCGGGATCTTCTACCCTGGCTGTCTTTTTCCCGGACCGGAAGTTTTCAGTAGTATAGCAATTAATATCTCTACCCCATTGTGAGATCTCTTAATGTTTCTTATATCTATATTTGCCAGTGTCTGGGCTCGACTGGTGGTACTTAATGCTAATAACATAATAGTTTGCTTTGTCAGTTCTTCTACCGACAAATTCTTTGCGGGATGCCACGCTGATAGATACTCCAACACTGACGCTACATCTCAGGTTAATGAGTATTTTGGTAAACAGGACCTTAGCTTAAATACTCACCGTAAAAATCTTATTATTATTTGGTCTTCGCCAATCTTTTTTGGCGAAATCAGAGAAACTGCAGATCGTAAACAGTTAATGGTGTCATAAGAAGCTCCTCTCTTGAAATGGAACGATAAAAAACTTAGTAATGTCGGTATTTGTGGTTCCTGAAGATCTATCCCTCTGTTTCCACTAAAACTTTCCCATTTATTCAACGCTTTCTTGTATTGCTTACTAGTTGATGAAGTTATCGAAGGCAAAATGACATCCATTGCTTCTGAGGAAACTTGTCTTTTTAAGAACGCCGCGCGGAGACCCTGGCCGCAAGTAGGATCAAATCTCGCGCCCTCAGATGCTTCGCTTGTCTGTCCGGCGATAATAACAAATTGTCATCAGTCCCACACCTCAAGGTCTTTCCCACAGTAAAATTTATGAGCATCGGGTACCAGGATTGATTGGGCCAATCAGGTATTACTACAATTCCTTCCGCCCTGTCTCTCTTTATTTTCGTGAGCACCCACAGAATTAGGGAGAAAGGGGGAAAAACATAGAAATGCAGGTCAGACAAACTCATCGTAAACTCATCTACTGCCGTAGCGCGATCTCTGGAAACCAGGAACAGAAATCTCTACATTTCCTATTAACAGTCGATGCGAAAAGGTCTATTTCCAGTGTCCCTAACGAACGTATAATTCTCTCGAAACCCTCAGTTGCTAATTCCCATTCTGTATCCGCATTCTTAATTCTTGACAGTAGATCTGCCTTTATGTTCCTTGATGACGGAATGTTTGACGCAAAAAAAAAATATATTTTCCTTCCCTGCCCATTGCCAGATCTCTCTTGCGAGCGAATTATATTTGGGGAATCTCGTGCCTTCCATTTTATTAACGTATGTGATCGCCGTCGTATTATCTATACGAGGAAATATCTGGCTATCTGGGCGCTCATTGGCCAATCCCTGCAGAGCTGGCTTGACTGCAACAAGTTCTTTGAAACGTATATGCCATTTCAGCTGTGTTTTTGACCAAACACCGCACATCTTTTCGCTCCCATTAACTGCCCCCCAGTCTAAGTCTGAAGCGTCTGTAAAAATAGTCGTTTCAAATTTTCCCGTCTTCATTCGATTGAACCCCTGTTTGATGCGACTTCCCCACCTAGATCAATCCGGTACAATACACTGTGGGATTGTCATCTTTGCATTAGAATTTGCATTGCTTGATAATAGGCACTCGATTTTTTCTCTTTCCATATTTTTCGTATAGAGCCAACCGTACTCTATGGTTAAACAGGCCGCAACAAGATTTCCTATTAATTCTGCAAATTCCCTCACTCTACATTCTTTCTTCTTTTTGTATTTCCTGACCAGACAGTTTACTTTTCCAGCCCTGCGGTAATTCCAACGAAAAATTTCTTCAATCTATAATAAAACCTAAAAAATGACACCTCGTTTTTGGTATTAAGTTGCTTTTTCTTTCATTGATTAGAAACCCCAAGAATTCTAACAGTTTCCGTGATTCGTATACATTTTCTTCACATTTTTGCCGGTTGCCCTCTACACATAATAAATTATTCAGGTAAATTACGGAGGTGTAGCCCTTGGCTCTCAGAAACAGAACCGGGTGCTTTAAAATTTTCGTAAAAGCACGCGGTGCTGTCGCCAGGCCGAACGGTAAATACGTAAACTGATAATATTGGCGCATGAATACAAATCTGAGGTATCTTTTACAGTTTTTATTGATTGGAATTAAATAATACGCGTCTTGTAGATCGATCTTTGCCATGAAGCTTTCCGGAAATATTAATTTTGCAGCCGTTCGTATATCTCCCATTTTACAATGTTTTGTTTCGATAAACTTATTTAGCTTCTTTAAATGCAAAATGAACCTATGAGTATCGTTTGACTTTGGGATTAAAAAATATGTTGAGATGAACTGGTCTTTGCTCTCATTGCCGCTTCCAATTGTCTTTTTCTCCAATGAAATATTTATTGCTTGTTGGTAATTTTTCGCTTGGTTGTTTGGTATAGACTCGCGGTTCTTTGTCCTGGTACACTTGATATTTGAAAGGAATTTGATATCTGTCGATGCAATTCAAAAGAAACTCGTCTTTTGTGATAGATCTCCAGTTTTCTTTAAAATATTTCAACTTACCCCCTACTGTACGTACTTTCTTCTCTATTACCTTCTCCTCGGTCTGGATCTTGTGTTCTGTCCCCGAGGGTTGAACGGTTGCCTGCTTCTTGAAGACAACTTTGGTCGGCCCTGACTGAGAATTGTTCGCATAATTCTGGAACGGTATTTTTCCTTAATTAACTCTTAAACTCCTTAATTTTTTCGCTCAAGCCCGTCCCGAATAGGAGTGTATTTGATTTGGTTTTAGTCAGCAACTCCTTCACTTGTCTACTCACTCCTGGCAGAATAAATGCTTTCCTGGATTCATTCTGTCTAAAATGAATGTCCATTACCAATTTGGCCGGATCGATCAAATTTTCCAAGAAAGACAATTTATCTATACTTTCCTACTCGCCTAAGAACGCTGAAATTATCGCTCCCAAGTACATTAGGACTGATCTGGCCAGCTTCTACGTTTCGGCGAAGAAATCGTCTCTTTTCTGTCCCGACTAGTTCAATACCGCCAATATTTTTTGGTTGAGCTCTGGAGCTTCGAAACCCTCCTTTCTCGCAAATGTTTCGAGAAGTTTGGCCTTCTCCTCCTCGGAGATCCCATTGATCACGAAGTGCTTCCACCTATTGGCCGGAGACGTGTGTAGATCAAAATCCAACGCCCTTGAAACCGAAGGGTCTTCTCTAATTGTAAGTACTTCGAGGATTGACACGCCGAAGTTTTCCTCCTCGTATTTGTGGCCTGCCGCTTTCTCGCTCGCGTCAACCTCCTTTGTGGGTGTATGTGTCACTCTGTACGGAGATCCGCTATCTTGCATCTCGTGTCGCCCACCGTCTGACTGTTAGGCCTCCCGTGCCTACCCATCAGCGAAATCTCTGATTTGTCTTATCTTATATATAAGCTCATCAGCATCGAGCTACGATATGTTTTGCCTCTCGTGCAAACTCATCGTGCTATATTGTAGCCTTCTATTTATTCGTGTCCACATAATTCTCACCGTCTGGATCGATTTGTTGGCCATCTTGCTCGTCGCCATCGCCCGACGAAATTTCCTCGCTTGGCTCGTCCGTTGTTCTTTGTAATTCCTCTAACGATTTTTGGAATGATTTCAATCTCTTGCTCATCTCCTCAATTGACTCCTGCTTTCTCTTCGACATTATCACCTCTTCACTTTTTTATCAATTTCCTTACCTCTTTCTGAACTCTACTCTCCTTTACGATGTTGTCTCTAGCGTACAACGAAATAATATGAAGCAGGAGGGACAAAGGACGAGTGCCCCTTCCAGAGGATTTTGTTTTTCACTTTTGGACTGTGAACGTTGTGACATCTAGCGTACACGGGGGTAACTACACTGTAATCGCGAGACCAAGGCGCGGAATATAATTACTTAGTTATTGGTTAGTCGATTATAGAACTAATTTATCGTTCGCAATGACCGACTAACAATTGCCCGTTGAATACTGGTCTATTGCTCTGGAATGATCAGCGCTCGACATTGTTTTCAAAAGCATGGCAGACAATACGTGATCGTAACCGTGCTAAAAATATTTTCCAACCAATGCCTATTGGTCGATAATCACGGGTGGCAAATTTATTCGGACGAAATAGGGTGGATTTTTAAGTTCAAAGTATATTTTGAGTTTTGCCGATCGAATGTATTTTTACCGGTATTTACATTAGTAACTTAGTAAAACTGAAGAATTTTTTCCTTCGACCTAAAACAAAAAAAGAGAAAAAGATAAGTGCTCACTATGAATCTTGCGGCATTAAACTCAGAATAAATCAAAGTTAAAAAAAAAATACAACATCAAAAATAAAAGGTTGAGTTTTTGAGATCTTGAGATTTTTCTCTAAAAAAATAAAAAATGAAAATTTATATTTATTAAAAATATTTTTGTTTTCAAAACCGCGTTTAAAAGCGGAAAATATGAAAAAAAAACGTCTCGATTAACCATTTTTTGAAAAAATTATGAGGGATTGAGAATGTTTGAAAAGAAGACGTTTTTTTTCAAAATTCATAACGTTTTTTTCGGTTGGGTAAAAATGAATTAAAAAATACTTACAAAACCCTTTTTGTGAATTAAAGTAGTACCTACATAGTATGTCGTATACGATTGTCAACAAAATAAAAAATGGTCGGGTTCAAAAGTGATTTAAATGATGCGAAATAGATCATATAGTATACCTAATAGAAATATTAATTTAAATATGTCAGATTTATGACATTCGATACGTTCCACATCTCAATTCAATAACTCTCCAAACAACGAGGCAGTTTGCAACTATATGAGGAAATCAACGTGAACGTAAACAATTTCAGGATGCCTGCTTATGATTATTCTTTTACCTATATCTACAAATCGATCTGTGCAGCCAACGCTTTTGACAACGCTAACGGCTCTCAGGACGTGTTTCACATGAACACAAATGCTAATGACAGACGTTTAAAAAGATTTTAAGCTTTTTTCCTACTCGAAAGCGACTCGGTAAAATAATACATTTTTTTAAGTATAAACTATGCGAATATACCAATAGCAATATTTTTCAAGTTTAAATCCACTAATACCAATGGACCGCGAAGAGTCTCAAATGTATTAGTAGTAACAGTAGTCGTTAGTAGTGTGGGCCAAGGGGCCTCGTACGGCTATTCATAGCCGTACTAGAACTACATTCGGTATGCTGCGACTTTGATCTAATGCTTCGTCTTGCCGCACCGTTGGTCTACGTCGCACATAACTCGGAGCAGCCATGTTTCTCGAGGCTCCCAGTCTCTACAGCTGATGGACCAATGCACCCATATCTCAATGTATCATCACGATTAAATTAATGCGTTATTTAAGAAGGTTTGACGCATTGCGGAGTAAACAAAATGCATTTTTCTTCTGAAAGTATAAGTCTCTCTTGTTATTTGGTCCAAACCATATGGAATCCCGAGCAGTCGAAGTCTGTTAAATAATTTTTTAAAGTTAGCCTTTGAAATAATATCAAGCATTTTGACAGAAATTCACAAGTATTCCAAACTTACTCTATTTCTACAGAAACAATATATACACATCTTCTTATATATAAAATGGAAGAATGTTTGTTTGTTTGTCTGTTTGTTTGTCACGAGTAAGCTCCTGTACCATTCATCCGATTGCGATGACAATTTGGTGAATTGTAGCCCGCACTCCCGAGAAGGTTTCTGCGTTAGTAGAATAATTTTAATTGCCAAAATAAACACGTACTGGGTAAAACAAAATTAACATTTATGTACATTTATATAAAGAGATTATTTGACAGCTGTCAAGGTATGCTACCAAAATGACATGCGAAATATAAGACACGCATTCGTTTTAACGACTCGATCGACTCGATATTACACATATCGATTGCATAATTCATTTGACAGCGAATGTCAAATTAAGGAGGTTTATCTGGTATCGAATAAGTCAAAAGAAAAATTTGTGTGACAAGCGTAGTCAATTCAGCATGTTTGACGGTGCCGCGAATGCTTAACCTCGCAAAAGTTATTATTATTCGAGACAAATTAATTTATTATGAATCTCATGAGTACTTAATCGATTTTATGAAGGTCTATAAATGTTCCTTCGATATTGTTTTATTAATTCTGCAATTTTGGTCAAAAACTGTTTGGTTGTGAATTTAATGTTCGTAGACGGAAAAACCACTGAAACCCATAAAGGTACGTGTTAATTTAGGAAAAATATGTTTTTATTTATGTCTCGCGAACAAGGTATCCTCGAGTCTTCAAATTTTAACAACATGACTTGACAAGAGCTGTTTTACACTGAACGATTTCCAAAAGTAAAATGGCTTAAAATAACAATTAGTGAAGGTAAAAAGATTCCGAACTGTTTATAAGATCAAATATCCATAGTTACTTCGATCTATACAATAATCACTCCGGAATTCATTGGAAATTCAAACTTTTTCAGAAAATGGTGTTTCCTAAAAAGTTATATTTTTACTTAACAGCTCATTTTATTGGTATAATTTTCGTTTTTTTAAGTAACAAGTACATTGCAATGAAGCGCGTTCCGAGACGTTTTTCGAAAAAACGATTCAGATCCGAGAAAAATATATTTGAAAGAAAAAAACGCGGTCAAGCGCTTTTTTTTATTTCAAAATGATGACAAACAAATAATGAAGCAAAATATCGAAAACAAACAGCTCGAGACAATTATTATGACACTTTAATCAATCCACAAAAAGGAAATGGTAAAAATCAAACATATGATTGTTGAGAAAAGGCGCCGGGAAAGTAGACATTTCTTAAACAATTTTTTCGAGATTAAAGTCATTCCAGAACTTTTCTATTTTAAATATCTTGTAAATTTTTGTAAAATTTTAATTCGAGGCAAAGGGTACACTCCTGAGGAGCCTTTGGTTGCAATCGCACACTCGTCGATCCGAGTATTGACGAGCGCCGGGAGTCACCCCGCTTATCTGGCATAACAGCAATTCAATCGTTGACTCCAATCGTGATAGTCTCTTGGGAGTTTAATCGTAGTGGATTCCCATTACCTTCTGCGTCGGTTCCTTTAGCTGCATTTAAGCCCCCCCATCTTCCGCCGCCTAGATAACAGATTGCAAGTAGATTACTTTACCGCCGCCTATTACTCGGCGTTGGCGTATTTTACGACTGGCTCATCCCCGGTAATGTTAGATGTACAAAATCAACCCTCCTCCTTTCTGAAATGGTTTGAGACCGGCGGAGTTAAAAAAACAACAAAAATGACATCGGAGGCGACGACGCATGTGATACCCCCTATGAATACTACGAAATATAACAATAATGGAATATTAAATGACCGACACATTGGTCGAAAAGAGCACTCACGGACCACATGTACCGTATACATCGAAAATAATATATTCATTGTTACCGTAAGTTGTGGAAATGAGTTATTGAATTAAACATTTCATAGCTGAAATATTGCACTGTTTTTAAAATTAATCTTTTCGCTGAATGTAATTTAGGTATATTTTCAGTCCGATACTTTTTAGATAGAAGTTCTAAAGCGAATTAGGGCAATCTGCATAAGCCGCATCGGGTAGTTCTTCTATATATAAAAATGGTCTATGGGCTAAGGTATTTATCAAAGTTATTTAATTAATTGAAATCTCGTATATCGCGTAACATGCCGCACTAGCTTGCAGATATCCTCGAATTAAAAAAAAACGTGCTGTCATGATAATCGTGACAGACTGGCTTGACTACCAGTGGAGCATTGTCATGAATGCACCGAAGACGACGCCAAGAGGTACAAAACAAGTAGGCCTTTCCACGTTTCTCATGGTGTTCCATCGGTTTGAGCGCCGTGCCACTCGAAATAATAACAGTAATTCAACTTCCAGTCCTTCGACCTACTTCCTACGATGGTGCCTACAGTTCCGGCTGTAATCTCCGACTCTCCACCTATCCTCCGCGTTCTCCTTGTTTGGTTTCGGGTGACGAGCCGATCCCGTTTTAAAAACGCGTAGCATTGTCGAAGCGCGAGGAGGCAGAGTACGGCCCCTTATAACTAAATCTACTTGGTTTGCATCGTCCCTTTGATTTGCTTCGAATACAGTCTGTACTCGGTTCATTTCATATTTCGATTTAAGAAAATAACTTATCCGAAAGAAGTATCCTGCTACAATATTTAGAGATTGTTTAAAGATAATCAAATTTCATTTACCACTGAGATATTTGCCAGCTTTTCATATATGTATAAATTCTATTCTATATCAGTCGTGTAGGTACCTATATTTGTTACTACTGAGCAGCTAACATACGTTTTAGGTCCACTATTTAAATGCATATAAAAATGACTTCAACTAACGTGAGGGGATGTTTTTACAGCGCAAATAATACAATCAATTCACAAATCATTGCAGTTTGTTTGTAAATTCAGAATTCAAAATCTTAGAATATATATATTTGTTCACCTTTAAGTGACTTGATAAAAGGCTCCTAAAAATTCTATTTTTTTACGTAGATAATTTGGTACATTGGAAGCGAATGACTCAAAGCTATCGAAATGAAAATTCTATTTTGTCTTTTCATTGTTTTCATCCTGGTAGGAATTTCAATTTATGACGAATATGTAACTTCATAGAAAATTTTTGTTTTTCATTTGTTATGCAGGGAAGGCCTCATTTAAGATTTATTTACATTTGTCAAATAACGCAATTACAAAATTCGTATGATCATTATGGAAGCACAGAATCCTCAAAAGACGTTCGGATGCTTTGGTGAAATTGGGTATACGGCAATGAATTCTTGATTAGCACACTTCACGGTCATCATTACAGAAGGAATACTTATCAGTGGTTAATCAAGTAAATTAACAGGAAATTGAAAAATCGTTAGGTCTTCTGGCTCGTGACGCGTGTACTCCAGGGGTCTATACTTTTACCGCCATGAATATAAAAAGACTAGTAAAAATTAATAAACGTGTTTTAATGAACACTTCACTATATCAAATGCGATCCGATAAGGTATTTATGTCCAAGACGAACTCGTTACTTACTCGACCCTACACCCTTTTCAATAATGTTTTTCTATACCTTCAATGGATGGTAGCATTTAGGAGAATATCACATTTATTTCATCTTTTCGATTGGAATCGAAAATAATACTGTACCGATAAGATGAATTTTTGTTTTTGTACGAAACAGCGACTACTTTTTCTGATTTTCATAATCTAGAACTTGACGTTCGCAATATCGTTTTGTCGTAGCTCTGATGAGCCAGTACTTGTTACAATGTCCACAAAAAAATGGACAAAATACTGACGGGTCATTCTTTATTCCTAATACCAGTGAAAACAATGTTTCATCAAATTTCTATTAATTATAGTTTTGCTGACAAAGATTAAGTTTCCAAAACCTCAAAATACTATCAATGTTTATTAATTATAAATTAAAGAATTTTTATAGTAAATTTAACGATCTAATAAAGTCATCTGATTTTTGTCAATAGAGCCAATACCTCCGCTGTAATATATACCATAAAAATGACGAACTTTCGTACATTTTTTACTTTAACCTCGAATATTATTTGAATGACTAAGTTTATCAAAAAAAGTGTAAGAAATCTTTCGTCGAGAGCATTTAAGCCTCTATAAAAATATGACACGAGCTTGTCTGTACAATATGCCATTATCGAGGCGTAAAATTGAAAACTTAAAAAAAAGAATCCCCGTGTTATTTAAATGGGAAATACAAGTTTCCGAAGAGAGACGCCTCTAAATTTTAATATTAAGAGGTCAATTTTGAACAGGCTTACGATTTGTTTTCAAATTGAAAAAAAGTTGCCCAAAAATGACACAGCCTATTCCAAATAATTACCACTACTTTTCAACAGGACCATTTATAATTTTACTGAAAATTTAATATGTTATATACTACCCACCC
Source organism: Netelia fuscicornis (assembly GCA_946811545.1). Taxonomy (NCBI): domain Eukaryota; kingdom Metazoa; phylum Arthropoda; class Insecta; order Hymenoptera; family Ichneumonidae; genus Netelia; species Netelia fuscicornis. The sequence goes on from OX328015.1 coordinate 29,209,963, forward strand.
TACTAAAAAGATTATTGGGAATTTTTCAAATTTGATTACCCAATCGAAAAAAAGTTATGAATTAAAAAAAAAGTCTTTCTTTCAAACATTTTCATACGCTCATAACTTTTTAAAAAACTGCTTAATCGAGAGCTTTTTTCACTTTTTCTGTTTGTAAACGCGCTTTTCAGAAAAAAATACAACAAAAAATATTCCAAACATTATCTCTATGAACTTTTCCATTTTTTTTAGAGAAAAATCTCAATTTTTCAAAACTCCATTTTTTATTTTTCATTTTCAATTTGTTTTTAACTTTAATTTATTCTCAGTTTAATGTCGCAAAATTCATAGTGGGCAGATGTTTTTTTCATTTCTTGTTTTCGATTGAAAAAAAAACAATATTTTTCTCATTGTCGGAAAGACTGAAGCAATTCTGTTTCAATCGAAAGAAATATAAAAAGAAAATCTACTACCCACTATGGATCTTGCGGCATTAAACTCAGACTAAATGAAAGTTAAAAAATAAATCAAATGGAAAAAATAAAAATGGAGTTTTTGAAAAATTGAGATGTTTCTCTTAAAAAATGAAAAAATTCATAGTGTATGATTTGAATATGTCTTTTTGTATTTTTGTTTGAAAAGTGCATTTAAAAATGAATAATTTGAAAAAAAAACCTTCTCGATTGATCAATTTTTGAAAAGTTATGAGCGTTTGAAAATGGTTGGAAAAAAAAGACATTTTTTTTCTCAAAATTCATAACTTTTTTTGGTTGGGTAAACAAGTTTTTAAAAATACAACAAAGTTTTTAGTACAACATATACAATTTTTAGCAAAGTAAAAAATCATCGGGATTAAAAGTGGTCGAAATGATGTGGAATACGCCATATACATATTTCTTTTCCGCGTTAATTTATGATACAAGTATTTGCAGTTTGGTAATGTCTGAGAGTATAGTCAATTACTCTATACCGAGATATATCCACATATTATAAAACTAACAAATTAGCATTTAAAAAGTAGAATTGTTTTAATAGAAGACACATTGACGAAAGTAGATATGGAAATAGATACGAAGGAAGTAGTTGGCGCCATTGTCATTTTAAATTCTCAGAATTTTCACGTGGTTTCTTTCTTTTTCTTACATTTGACTCAAGGTTTTAAAATGCATTTTCTATAGTGCGCTGTTTTTCGATAACTAGCAAGGCTATCTAAATTGCCTAAGGTATTAGGCAGATGTTTTTCAGAACCTTTCATCATCAATAATCAAACAAATTGATCTGCAACGTATACTACTTGGTGCTCTGTAGTTTGAAGGATCTTTTTTTCAATTCATAACTTTGTGCGAGTATTCTTTGGCGATATCTTTCTTAGTTCCTCTTCATTCATTGAACTTATTGTTAGTCCACGTGTGTATGTGTGTGTTACAACTTTCACTCGAAGATATTTTTATTTTCACTTTTCATTGTGAGACGTTTCAGTTAATAGTTCAACCTGTATTCAAATATTTCGAATATTTCGAATTATTTACTTATTCAGAACATTACAAGAATACGTACGTACCTATATACCTATATGCAAACGCAAACAAAAGCTTCAGCCTTTGAAACTATATGGAGCGACGTTTTCTCTTCTTTCAAGTAAAATTTGTATAATCGTAAACGGAAGAGGCGGCTGGCTACCCTTACTGAAATGACAAAGAATGTTTTGCAATACTTTTATAATCTCTTCGCAGCTCTTGATATAGGAGTAATTTTGTATTCGCATAAGAAATTGATAATCCGATTGAGTAATTATTAATACTTCATGGACGTTAGTGACACGTTAGTCAAAGACTTTCTACTTTCAATATTTATTCGCACTTTGGTTGAAGTACAAAAAGACCATAATTATCGCATATTGCTTGTTATTCTCAACATTTACTGGCCATGTATATTTTTTTATGAACTAATGTAATCGAAGAAATTATTTCGAAACAGTAACGACACGATTTATAACGTTTCGAATGTAGTGCTTATATGAGTATGTCATGAATATCCAAATATACAGGAAACAAATAGTTGGTCAATACCTGTTTGACGTTCAATACATCGTGATAGTTGTCATATAAAAGAATGTTTTGACTTATTCAGCTTCGAAGGATACCTGTATTCATTTTTAAACGGAAATATAGGTACCTATCTACGCATTATTTTGTCAAATTGACCGGACGATGTGGTAATCCTTAAATACTTGGAAGATTTAGTTTGGAGAAGGCACTTTGTAGATATTGTTTGGACAGCGTAGATACCTAGTAATAGTAGGTAATAGGAATGGCTGCTGGGACTGGTCGTTGCGTATTTACCAATAGAGATATATCCGTCATTTATTTATTGTTAGTTGATTTATTTCCTCGTGCTCTCCAGCATTACAACTTAAAGGAGTCAGGCGTAAGCTTAAGTACTCGTGCGGCCAGTCGAATGGGGTCTTGAGCGCAGCCGCGTGGTCGTCGTGGCTCTATACTCGACGGGTAGAGACGTAATATAAGAGGCGAAAAAGCAGCAAAAGTATACGACGATGGAATCAGTGTGGTGGTAACGGCGTCACTCCATGCCCGATCAACGTGCTACTTTCACTACTTCATATTTGGGTCATCGCATCCAGCGATACAGTACCGTGGCTGTGTCTTAAAGGGGCTTGCTTTTTTCAATTCTCAATGCATCGCATGATTTCCTCTTAGTCGTTGACGTCTATCGAATACAAAAGCGATAGACTACAATGGTAAAAGCTCGTAAGCCGACGCGAGATTATTATTAAAAAATCGAGATACATCAATTAAATCGATTGGAAAATTAACGAATCAAAGTACGAAGCTAATAAATGAAAGCCCGGAGTAAGTAAGTACATCCGCTTTTATTTCGACTCGATACCGAACGCATTTTTTTAAATTTAGATTCGAGACATTCGTTCCGCGATTCGTTCGTTCAACTACCGATTGCAATGATTGCACGTGCAATGATCATCGACTCTTTACGTGCCTATTGGTGCCAAGTGAAAAAAGGTTGACGAAAAAATGCGTTGGTAGCGCCCAATCGGTGAGTCTACAGTAAGTTGCGGACTGTAGGCGCTGCTGTCGTCGCGGGCTGTCGGGCGAGCGAAACAAGGCAGGCGCGTCTGACAGTTTTCCATCTCTTTATTTCTCTACTTCACAGGGAGACTATGCCGAACGGAGATACACACGTATACACCATGGCTGTTATGTTACGGCCGTTACGTTCGTTTCTTCTTTCACTGGTGTTTGTAGCGTAGATTGTGGTTCTCCCATTTACCCAGTTACCGTCGGGCGCGTACACGTTGCTAGCTAGCTAGCTGGCTGGCTGGCTAGCTAGCTAGCTAGCTAGCTACATAGCTGCCGCGCGCACTTCGGGCACCACTCTGTTATGTAACCAAGTGAAAGTGGCACACGGACCGCACGGCCGGCGAGCTCACACCGGGCCAACTTTGCCGCGTAGTGGCAACCACCATTACATCCTCTCGAGCAGTGTCGTCGTTCTCGACGTCAAGACTCGTAGCCCAGGCTGCGAGAAAAAAAGAAGCAGACCGACGTACTATTAAATCGCAGAGCATAAGTATACCTATAGGTACGACGCGCAGGTATAAAATTCCTCGTATAAATTTTCGATCGTTACATCTGGCCCCATTAAAACTGTCATCGGAATTTGGAGATAAACAACATATTTTGCATCATATTGATTATTGCTGACAATAATAAACTTACTCTATTCGTTCCTTTTTAGGTTAGGAGGATTGGTTTCAAATAGGTATATTACGTTTCAAGTGCACGATCTAAAGAACATTGGCAAAAACAGACTGGCAATGGCGTTAGGGCGTATACGGTCTCCGGACGCGATCGTGTGAAGAGATTCTTGCATACACTCGCCGAAATTGGCCGAATAGTGGCCAGAATGCGCCATTGATTCGAGCTAATTGGATCTAAGCAAATTCGTCCATAAAGTGGGATGGAAATATGCGTATTTTGAGACAAGAACCGTATCAGTCTTGAGATTCATCGTTTTTTCAGTCATTGTTCTCGAAATGTTTCTCGAAATAAACGCAACACGATTTTCAGAGTTTCGTACTTCCGCTAACAATAAATAGGTATACGGGCCAACGAAACAACAATCGATGATTGCTGCCGTTGGCTATCGCTGGGCTCATTCAGCCATCCCACTCTTTGGCCCTCTTTAGCCCGGTGCTCTTGTGCGACGGAGCGCTTGACTTCCAGTGTAAACGGGCGATGACGTAATAAACTGCCTAGTCGGGAACGCTGCTCGCTACGACGCTCACCTCGTGTCGCTCCAGTCAAGCCACATCGGGGTTATCGAGGTAGTAAGATACCGGCTACTGTTCCAGTACTTTCGTGCAGGAAAAGGAATTTTGTTGATTCGGCATGCCCGCGCGCGCACGGCAACAACGCTCGAGAAATGGAAAAGGGTCGGAGCGAATATCCGTCGGTAGGTATGTACATATATTGCATGTACAAGGGCGCGTGCCTTTCTCAAAACAGCCCAGAATCATCTTGCGGTAGGCACCGTGACTTCCTATTGGAGAGAAATCGAATGGAAATGGAACTACGGTAGGTACCTACGGCTGGTACGTGGTACGACATTCGGATTACTCTACAGACTGAAAGAGAGACTGCGGGCTTATATTTTGTGTACGCAAACGAAAACTCTATCTGTTTTATAAATAAAGTTTATTGAGTTTGTTGTAACTCGTTCCCTTGATAAGCTAACAGCCGTAGACTCAGCGCCGCGACAGCTTGATACGCGGGTCTATGCGACCGAATTATGTACACCTACTCATCGATTTTTTAATGACAAATCCATTTCGCACCCTCGAACCATCATCCTTATGTAGGTTTCGTTGAACCAGTACTTACAGTTTCCGAAATGAAATATCGTTTCTTGTCCAAATTGCCTCCATTCACTCGCAATAAGCTTCTCGGATCGAAAAATATTAGCCCACCCCCGTGTGTGGTGTATGGTCCTTTCTATCCGGTAATTTTGTTCAACTTGATATAACGGCTGCTCGACGAACATTGCAACTTGTGATATTGTATTCGATTACCCGACGGGTACATCATTGTTTTCTGTACAGCAAATAATTATTAAATATTCTTTCGGGCATTGTTCGCGAATCGATTTCAATAGTGGAATAATATTCATCTATCAATGGTCCGAATGTTATACTATCGTCGACTATCATTTGAAATCGGAAGATACGAAGTATTCGCGCTTAGCGATTTTGAGGGGCATAGCGTTTTGTCGATTCCGATTTGTGTTTCGATCGAAAAAAATCATATTGTTCCCTTTACGAAATTCTCTAACGTAAATCCTCTTTCGAAGTATATTTATACGTTAATTCTATCGAGCATAATATATTTTGCACTTTTTTTTCACAGTAGTATGCGTCTATTGCGTAATAGTCCGCCGATGAATAGTTGGGGGGGCAGAGGTTGGCTGGTGCCACTGTTTCCTAATACCCGCGTTGGTCTCGCGACCCCCAGGGTTTGAAAGTAAGTGCCCCATCGAGACAATGCCTCGTGAAAATAGGGCAGAGTAATTAAGCCGTTATAGTACAAACAGATCCAGTAGTAACAGTTGCGGCCATAATATCAGTTGAAACCAGCAGTGTTAAGACTGAAAAATCACCGCACGCGGGCGGACATATTTGGTTGGATTTTACTATAGGTACTTACGGTAATTAGGGGGACCTACTCGAAATATTTCCACTTATAAGCATATCCGTACTTAACTACGAGTATATACCCATGTATAAGTATTTTACGTCAAGTTCTCCTGTTGTACGGAACAAAAAATAACAAATAAAACTACAACGGCCATCAACACGTAGCGCATTCGGAAATTCATCGTAACCGATCTACTTCCAGATGGCTAATCGACAGGAAATTGTTTCGATTGCAAAATCTAATTATCCCTTTCGTATAAACGACCGTGGTGTAAGAATTTCAATTTTCTGGTTATTTCATACAAATGAACTATGCCAGTTTGATTTTTTTTCGCAACCTGTTGATTCTTATGAGGTTTGGATAATTCGGCGAGCGCGGAAAACTGGCAAAGTCGTTCACATTTTCAACCCGTTCGCATCTCTAAGCTCGTTATGATGGCTCTATAGTAGTATGTTCACCAAAGTAATAAACATTTGTAACGTACGAAATGTAAATTGTAACACGAATATCATAACTAAAAATAGTGACGATCATCGAGACCAATTGGTTGGAATAAACCTCATGAAACAGAAATCGCATGTGATTTTTAATCACAAATCAATGTCAAATTGGTGTCAAGAGCTGAGGGTGGATATCCGAATGGATATCTCGATACCTCCATGTTTTTACAATTATCGTGTCGAAGATTTTCATCCAAATACGAGTTACTATGGGAGTTATGGGAAATGCATGAAAGTGATGTAGAACGATCAAGAGTGCGAGTTGGCCCAACTCGAAACTCTCGATCATTCGAGTACTCGAATCCCACATTTGAGGGCGATCAAATCTCCAAAATAACTCATCCGAATTAGTTTGATCTTTCGATCCTTGTCGATGTCCGTCAATTTCGTTTTCACGATGATTATTAGGTATGAGTATTTTGTTGTTGCTGTTTGTTTAAATTGAAAACGCACTATGCGTAATCGTTCCAAATCTTGTTTAATTACTATGAAAAATATATATTATAATTTTTTTTCATTCTTTTGTACAATTTTTAAGATTCCATGGTTCGCGATCTTCAACGATACGCATGCTGTGGTTTAGTAGGTGACAGCCAGAGCATGCGATCGTAATAACGCTATAGTACGTCGTACACAAGCTCGTGTAAATGCGGAACTTAATGTAGCGTTACACTGTCTGTATAAAAAAGTATAAAAAACCATAAGAGATCCGTTGCTACCTCGAACAGAGATCTACGACAGATTGTTACCACTTTTACTCGATCAAATTTTTGTCCACTCGTCGAAAGACTCTTGCTACCATTTTCCCATGCATTTGCCGATGCAGTGAAGCGCGACGATGTCATGTTATTGGTGAATAAATTAAGTACTAGTGCAGGAGCACCGGTGGTTTGCCCTAGTACAGTTTTAATTCTGCTACAGTAAGATCCGATTGCGTGCAGCTTGTTAAAAACACTCGGAATCAGTTTGGAATTCTAGTTTCTGAATTAAGAAGATGACATAAGAATACGAGACCGTGCCTCAATACTCGATAGAAATAAAATCTGTATTCTCACTATCGAGATGTCTTATTATTTCCACACAAAAAATCTCATCGACCATCTCACCGACCAGTGTTAATTTCATTTAGTGATACGCTGCGTTCGTGTTGGAACAATGAGGAAAGCTGTATTCCAGTGCGCGATTCCACGTGCAGCGATTCATCGAAAGAATTCTAACCAAGTATTAAATAAGATAAGGTGATTGATAGATGAGAACTGAAATGATCGAACTAAAACAGTATCGGTTAAGAGGAGAGAACGAGTTCCATCTGTTTTCGGGACTTTACGGCATTAATAGATATAAGCGCGCATATTTTGAGATTACTATTTGTGAGAACAGCAGGTAAAAAGAACTCCACGTTTACGGGCTATGCAAATCCACCAATATTTTTATTCGCATTCCAAAATCAGCAATCAAGGAGAGCTTGGGTATCGCCCATCAATCACATGTTTCTTTTCCACGAAGCATCATATTGCTGAAAGTAATTCTACGATCACACAAATGTAAAAGCAAAACAAAAACTTGGCTATAGCAGAAGGGGTTAGTAGAAATCGGAGAATATGAAAATATAGGAGGAAACGATTGTCGTATAGATACGATCGAACGTCACTGTGAGGTAAGTTCGCTCGGTGTTTCCATTACTTATATGGATTACGATTCTCGTTCTGGAGATTACATTATAGTAGCTTAGTGAACGAAACTTTATCATGCATGGACAAATGCAACCAGTCTGTTCGAGATTGTGATTTTCATCGTCATCGCCAGTTCCCGTTTTTGAAAGACCGGTGATGCGCTAATAGTAGAGTTTATCAACGTATTCCCGAGTCGAAATTTTAGCCTCCGCTTACTCCAAATGTAAACCTCCAGAGTGGCAGAAAGTTTACATTTGGAGTGAACCGAGACTACTCGAGGGTAAAAATTTCGACTCGGGATTAGCAACATTCAACGACGGTAATGTGCGATGATGGTGCGTAATGATGGCATACCTGGCTAATCGATCGTTATTAAGAATCCATTGACCGCCACCCTGTTGAGACAACGACCGTCGGGTAGCGCTATTATCGCGGATCTCAGTTGCCTATCGCCAAACTGTAGGTACCTACCTATTAATATGTTCACGGTATACATGGGGGTATATCGATAAACGAGTCAAATCAAACCGCATTAATTCTATTACCCGGGTCACTAACTTCAACCGATAAGAAACTCCATCAATTCTGCTTATACCCAAAGAAATAGCAATAAGCGCGCAATGGAATATTTAGTCAAACGTATGAACGAGTAAGTAGAGATTTTTTAAATCGTATTTAGAAAGTCAATTGTCGTCGATTGACGCGTCTTACGCCGTCCGCTAACATACTGCCTGCAAAGAAAATATAATTGAGCACGGATGAGATAAGACAGCTTCCATAACGAGATCACGAGATCCTCGGATTGAATTCAAATTTATAATATTCCCTCAAGTCCACGAAGCCTACATCGTTATCCTCGGTCAAAATTTCATAATGTATTCATTCGCGATTTTTTGTTGAAAATCTTATAGAAACCACTAGAGCTCCCTTTTACTCAAGTACCTACCTACCTGCCGTGTGTTCTGTACGAACGAGCAAATATTTCGATGAATTTCCATTCGTTTTTCTTTTCGTGACACGTCATACGTTTCATTATATACCTATCGATATTATTTCGAACGATCGCGCGAAAGGCCGCGATTACGGCGACAATCAAATGCTTATGTTTGCTGGAGCGAACCGGCCGATTTTTCGACATAACCTTTTGTACCGTCGTTCCTGCAGAATTTAATAACTACACAAACAGAAAATAAAAATGTACTAAACGCATCACTATTGCATTATTAAGCATCATTATTATCGTTATTCCCTATAATTGCAATATTATTATCACGAATTCCCCTTAGAGGTTGCACCTTTTATAAACTAAGAGTAAGTAGTAGTCAACGGGACTATTATGAATGATCGGCGGGTGCCATTGTACGTTTCAAGTTATATGCGGGCTTGGTTCGAAATAGCGCCAGTTGACCAAAAAGAAGTGAAATAAACTATTAGATAATTTCAAGTATTTTATGGCTCATCGAAAATACGACAAAGGGCGCTCATATTAAACAAAAATTTGGTCCAAGTCGGAATGTTTTATAGTCTTTGGCGCATTATTAATATTGAGCGGGGGGAAGAGCAATATGGAAAGAGCGGGCACGATGGAAAATACCTGTAACTTCGAATCACGTGACACGATGTTCGAGTCGCAGTGTACATAGAGACGTTCGCTCCCACGACCCCGACATGAGTACGTAAGTACCTATTGTTCGTTCTGCGTCAAATTTTGGCGAAAGTTTTGGTTTTTTGAAGTGATATTATTTATACAGGGTAAGTATTATAATATTCTTATTTCAATTTTTTTATAGTAAATTCATCCTGGAAATAGATCGTACGAATCAATAGGAGAACCAAAGAAAACATATTAAAAGCTTAGGTCGAAGCGTTGATAGACATTATTGGCAACGGGTGCGGGCAAAATGGAAACTGTTCCATGTTGCCTGCGTGTAATTATTTAGATTATTTGTTTCAATTTCTCCTACTAATTGGGCCTTTTTCTCAACATGGGGCGTGTTAAAATATAACGAAAAGGAAGGGAAAAGGGAGAACGAAAAAATAACGACGCAATGTTACAGCATTCTGAGCAACCCTTACAAAATCATTTGTTTTGTCTATTTGTCTATGACGAAAAATACGTGGGGCGTCTCACGGAAGACTGGCAACAGTGCCCAATATATTGTCGTTGGACACACGAGTTGTGCGCACCGACACAGAGAATGGTCGTTTTTTGCGTTACAATTACAAAATGTAAGATTGAAGATACATTCCCCGATAGCCGCATGAGCTTTCCATCTCGCCCTCGGGGCTTACATCAAAATAGAATTAATCATACTGATTCGTTCATTATTGCAACGATCCTACTTATAATTAATTATACAAAATTACGTTGTAAGATAACTTTCTAATTATTACTTCCCAAATACAGATGGTAATAAAATATAAATATTTTGTTGTTCTATTTTCGTTTACGTTATGAAGTCAGCCGTTTGATCTTGCCGTCCCTTCCCCTGAGTATATTGAAATAAATCTTTTTATTATATCGACGTGGATCATGTGTTAAAATATTTCATTGTAATGTCAAGCAGTTGATAATTTCGATCAAATACAATTTTTAAGAGGCTTTTAGAGAATCAACCTGCAGATGGATTGGTATGCTTATTTTTAACCGTTATATACCGCTATAACTATTCATTATCGGCGTTAAATTCAATTAACGATCGATGTAAATTTTCGCTGATACCACAGGTTTAATTTTCTTGGAGTGAATTGTTACTCCGCCAAAAAATATTAAGTAAAAATTGTCAAAAACCATGTCCGATGCAAGAAATATTGCATCAATTATGGTACTTATTATCGATTCCTTTAATCCCTTGCCTCCTAGCCGCGCTTAGCCAGAAATAAATAAGTTTACTACGATTGGGCGAAGCGAACGAAAATGCACAATTTGAAAGGTACTTTGGGGGGGTTCGTTCGGCTTTTGATACACGACCAATTTTTACAACGCAATCTGACACAGGCGGGCGGGCAGGCGAGCGAGTAAAGTATTTCTAATCGGTTGGGTTTTTATTCATCCTCCATGTCGAATAATTGATTGAAATTCATAGTAAGTACGAGCAAGTACGAGCACATTCCTCAACTTTTTATTTTACGTTTTAGATGTTTATGCGCAAGTTGACCCTAATCAACGAATGTACTTGATCAAAAACTTTTTACATGGAAAATGTTTTTCGGGCCACCTATAAAAAAGGAACGTTCCGAACGTGCGACAGCTTTAAGAGACACATACGAGAAACGTCGTTGTGATATTGCATGGGAACGGAATCGAGTATCGGACATGCCTCGCGTCATTTTTACGTTTTACTCGTGGTGTTACGGCGTGCGTGACTGCCAACTTCTCTATAATCGAATATCGAAATGAAAGCCTATAGGGTGTAAGCAACTATTGTACATCGCCATTTTCATCTCATTGACAAGATTTTTTAGACACTTGAGGTATTGGCCTCTGTATCGGCAATGATTGTATCGTCCCAATCAAGTCCCTTTTAATTCAGATAGGCATGTACCTAAGGTACGTGAGTGTAACGCGTAGTGTAAAACACCTGTTGCGTGGATAGGAAAGTGGTGGCCTTATAGAACGACAGTAGTTACACTGTTGAGATGGTTTCCGATGACCGCACGACGTAACTTAATATTGCCTCCTGAATTTTATAATAGATATCGAAAGTGCATTGGAAGATATGTTAAAGGAATGTATCGAGTGTTGGTAAAGTATCGTCTCAAGAAAAGTAGCGAGGTCGTTGATCGGCTTCGCTCGACCGAGCCAAAATTGAAATATTCGTGGCAGTAAAAGACGATAAATTTGCTGACATTGTTTCGCTGGATATAGGTACGAGTAGATACGACACGGAAGAAATCGAATTCTCTCGAAAATGAGTCGGCGATACCAACATTTGGATACAATTTACACGGACATGATTTACCTTTTATGAACTTACGTACAGCTCGGAAAATGTTAATCTCATTGTAACGTTGGATTACTCGATTCAAAATCGCGTATAAACATTTCCCGAATGAAGATGACGAAAATAAGATCGAGGTTGTACGAAGTTGCAAGAAGATTTGATATCGAGTTTGGCAAATTGTAATGAGAATGAGTTTTAAAGCTTCGAGTCCGAGCAAATCCAAACAACCAACTATGCCAAATAGATGGACGATGAGGTCTAAAATGCAAGTTTTATATCTCTTCCTCATCATCCTTGCCACTGATTGTGAGTAAACTTATTTTTACACTTACGAGCAGAGACAGCATATAGTGGAGAAGGGCGGAAAGTGTCGTTCGAGTGTCGCTGACCTCGATATTTTCCATAATGCGACATCTATTTAGATCCGCATAGTACTATTTTCAGCGGCATACTTTTAGGTACCTATAGGAAAGCGCTCGACACGAATTTAATGCAAGGGTCAAAGCATTATTAGGTTGAACGCTTGGCGTGTCGGTCAGGATGTGTCGTATAAGCGATTGCTTAATTAAATGTTAAACGAAGAGAAGGTGAAAGGTACTTATGATCGAAGATAAATATTTGAAAAAACGTTAAATATTTTACATGCAACGTCCATTGTTTTTTACCGATCCAAAGAGCCGATCGAATATATTGGAGACTCGGTAACGCGTGGCAAGTATCACACTAGTAGAATATGAGTTTGGCGACGTCGTGGTGGGGAAAAAGAGGGCCTAGTCAACTTCATCCGCCAGTCAGACTGGTGACTGCTATTACCTACTACTGGCTCTCCCATACGCTCTCGTGCGCGCTGTGCTTCGACGTTGCTCTCGGCACTGTTTACGTGTGTGCTGCCACGTCGAACGTCGAAAAAGTGAAACTCGGCTCGCTTGCGCGTGTAACCTAGAAATGAAAAAGGGGTTCTCAATTTCTGAATCCCGAGTCGCTGAACGCGCCGCATCGAGACTACTTACGAGTAACCGCGACCGTAACGTAATAATCCTATATAGTTATACCCGTATGGATGTTTGCACGTTTATATTGGCAGAGGAAAGACCGGGCGAGATTTATTAGGTACATTCTTCGACGCGTTTTATCGATTCTCTGACGATTTTTTTCCATAAACCAAAGATAAAGAATTACTCGCGCCTTTCGACTCGCTATAGGAAAAGAAAGGAGATACTTGGACCGATTGAAATATTGATTATCGGTAATCGGCAATAAAAAAACCCGCTGCCGACAACCGTATGAGATGCAATCGAGCACTATACCTACTTCGTTTATACGAGCGTAGCATGAACTCGAGCTAATCGTTACGATCGAGAGTGAATCTTCGTCACAAAAACTATCTTCTCGTTGTCCGCACGAACGACTATTAATATCTAGGTAAGTGCGATAACTCGTTATTCAATCTTATGCAATATTTAAAATATAAAGGAACGATAACTTTCTAGAAAATACGTAGGTATAACATAGGGCAAACAGCGAGTTATACGCAACCACGATGATCCAATATGTTCTCGCTCTCCTCCTGCCCAACTATGCTTTAGCTCAGTGTCAATTTAATTAACTAATGTATTTTTCGTACCTACTAAAACTTTCGTGGAGCAGTTCTTAATCGTTCGAGCAGGTACCTACCTCTACTTACCTACGGATATTTTTCTATGCCCACAATTCATTCTCTTGATTAATTTTGCGCCTATAACAATAATAAAAACGAACACAATTAATGTACTTTTTTTTATCCTTTCCGTCAATTTGTTTCGCTTTAACGAGGAATAAGCGAATCTCTACCGTCAAATGTTCGCGAGATACTCTATCCGCGTGTGACGAGAATAAAGAGAAACGTACCTACTGACAAAAAAAACTGTGCGTACCCTCGAAATCCGGAAAGTCTTTTAGAAACGTTGAGCTTCCGAATGACTTTTTAGGAGTGCGTCTATTAAACAATGTTTTTTTCATCGTTGGCACGAACCTAAAGATTTATAACATCTACCTACCTACCTACGTATATAAATATCGCGGTTAGTATAAGATTAATAGACCGTACGGCACGTCCGTAATTCTTCAGTCCAGTACCCTAATTTTACGACTCTTATTGCAGTTCAAAGATGGTTTCCATAACTTTAAACGCAAGTTATGATATTTGTGACAACATGTTTACGTAAAACGCGCATGATAATAAGAGTTTGGGGAGGAAACGCCTATTTGACTGTCGAATCACGAAGTTTGACGGGTTTTGTCCCATTGAAAATTCTAGCGGCAGTAGTGCTTCTCGAGCGTATCTGAGAATTTCGGCACGATCCTTGTCTTACACGAAGAGTCATAGACAAATTTGGAAATTGCTTAAACGTCGTTCCGCCATGAATTTTTGGCATCGACGTTTTATATCGAAGATGAAACCTCGTAAGTAATGAAAAAAAGACGAATAATTAAAGATAGTTATAGGCGAGGAAAATGTTTAAATATTTCACGAGAGCAGATAAGAGCCAGTAAATGATGGCACAGTTGACAAAACAAGTCGGAGATGGAGCGAATGAAATGGAAATTAGAAAACGTCCCGATTGAGCACCACGTTTGAAACTAGTCGGGTTTAGCTAAGCGTGTAGGCAGGTACGATGGACATTAATATTACGAGAAGTACGTATACAGTAGTAGTAGTAGTAGTAGTACGGCATTGTAGAGTGGTATAGGACAGCGTGGTAGGTACGTGTGCGTGCATGTTTGCGACGACGCCAAGGTACAACGAACGGTATACCGATACGAGAGTTAGGTAGAGATAGGTACTACTTTAACATTAGTGAAAGTATGAGCACGCGCGAGTCGTGTATCGTCGAACCGGGACGCACAGCGCCCGACTGATCTCGCGTTATAGTTGTTAGTTAACTATATACGGATGGAGCTGCGGGCGATTGCAGCGCCAAGGATCAAGGCCGGCTGCCACTCTTATGGCGTCTGTGTGTGATGTATGATGTCTATGACTAGTTATAAATTGTAAGTGCATACGCGCGCATACGCTCGCGCACACGTACACGCACTTACCTACTGAAATATGCGCGCCAACTTACGAGCGCGCGCAACACGTACGCACTTACAAATATTCACACCGATCCGTAAAGATCTTCTTTCCAAAAAGCTGTTTCATCACGCTCGTCGCAGCAGCGTCTTCACTTTTTTCATATAAGTACCTATCACAAGGGGAAAGAACATTCATCGAAACTAACCATCTGTGAAGAAGCGCGTAGCTCTTAAAAAGCTTAAATGCAAATAGAATCGACTTTAAATGTGAAAAATGTTCCTGTAACTTCTCCTCCTCCATAACAAATTGCAGCGATATCTGATTTTATTAGACAGAAGTGTGGCAAGCATTCTTATTAAGACGAGTTTCGGTAATGTAACGAGCGGCAAAGAATTTAACGATTTCTTAATCAATTGCGTTCATTCTGCTGTGAATTTGAATGGCGCATTCATTTTGCTCCCTTTCTTTTTGTAGACTGGACCGCATTCGCCTAGGGCACGGAGAAATCGTAGAAGAAACGCATGTCTGACAAGGTTAGCCCTTCCAAAGTCTAATTGTTTTTAAAGAATCGCCTCCTCGTTCACCGATTATTGGCAACATGACGTTACCGCTGCTAAGTTAAGCGATCACCAGAGCCAAGTTTTAATTTTCTAAGAGTATTCGATTTACGATTGGGACTGTGCTCTCTTTTCCAATTCTATATTGGAAAATCGCCTACATTCCGAAATAATTGTAACAAAACTGACAATTAGAAAATCATGTCGCATCAAGTAGGTATATTTATCTCGTCACATGTGGTTACTACATAATGAATTGACGCATGTGGTATTGCACCCAGACTTGGCTGTTTTGTATTGGTATATCGCATCTTCATCGTCTCGCTAATGAAATTTTTCTCTAGTGGCATTGACAAAGGTGCTCTGCTTCTTGCGAATAGTTGCATGATGCCTTTATTTTAGCACGGGTTTCAAGGCTCGACCAATGGAGTAAGCAGGATCGCACAAATAATGGTAGCTAGTGTTGGCACTATTACGTAGAAGTCCCACCTACGTTTGACGAGATACGGCGATTAACGCGCACACGTGGCCCATGATAATCGGTTATACGCAATGATTTAATTTGTTTTTATTCATCGAATTTATCTATACTCGTTCATCTTTCGAAGATCATTTTACTCCGAGTCCCGTTTTCCTACGGTCTTTTCTATTTTCGTATCGTGTTTGATGAACGCACGCACAGTAATGCCATTGTAACTATTGGGCTCATCTTGGAAGTGAAATTACACATGCGAGGACTCCTACGTCAATTGTACCAAGCTCCGTTGGAAGAAAAAGAAAAAAATTACTTTCATTCGAACAGTTATTCCGAAGGTACGCCTGCGTACGATTGTTCTTGGTAGGTACTTATTGATGTATTTTCTACACGGAGCTTTTCTACTCGATGCTTTTCCATAAATAGTAAGAGTGCGTATATCCTCTCTCCCTCTGATCATAATGAACGCACAGTTCAGTCATCCCTGAGAATACCATTCAGCGATTCAAGATAGTATCTCAAGTGTTGTTTTTTTTATACATATATGAAGACATTTTCCGTTGAGTAAATTAAATGCACCGGCTCTTGTTCCCCTACCTCATCTTTTAGGGAATTCGAATACTTCCAAATGCGTCATGCAGTTAACAATTGGTTTCCTTTCCATGCGGACTGATTTCCGGCTTTTAAACAAACAGCGAAATTCCTAGCAAATTTTTGTAATTTCGTAATCGTAATCGAACTGTAGGTATACACCTATATAATAAGCACTCTATACCTACATTTGAAACGCGCATACGTGCACATATATCCAAACGCACATACGGCAAGTTTGCTGATAAAATTATTTTCAAGTGTAATCAACCCTTTTTGTTTTACATTCATTCTTGTAAAAATTGTATCTTTTAATTTTTTGCCCAGGTTCATCCTCTTCATTGTGGTCGATGTGTGTTCGTCTCGTTTTCCGTCCATGGAGACGGAGAGGAAAGGAGTGTCATCTTCCATACGAATGGGGGAGAAAAAGCGTCACAAAAAGTGTCACGTCAAAGGGTTCGACATTTCGCTACTCGAAATTCGCTACTCGGGTAGCAACGAACCATCTATTTTGACATTTCGACTAAATCAATTACGCGGACGATTAATACCGATTCGTTTAATCAAATTCATTATTATTTATAAAAACTGCGTCTTCCAAGTATAACGATGAATTTTAACATTTAGCTGATTTTAATTGTCTTTTGTGATCTTGTTTGTACATGGAGCCTAGACAGGAGGAGAGCAAACTGTGTGTTACGGCAATGGTCCAAAATTTCTGGAGAGCAACACTTTCGTTTTTAGCCGGGAATGGCGCTGAACGCCGCAACATCTATCTCGAGAGTACAACTCTCCCTATACATAGGTAATCAATGACGCTTCTATTCCCGGTTCGAATTATTCGGGAATAGAAGCGTCATTAATCAAATTTTGATTATAGCCTCTCCCAGCTATAATCGAAAGTGCTACTCTCCGCGAATTTTGTACCATTTTTTCAGTATGGCGTCAATTGAATTTGGTCTGCTCCTGACTAGGATCCAAGTGTTCATATATCGTGTACAGATTTGGGTTATGTTACTCCAGTGGTTTGTTTATCTCGGAATATCATGCTGCTCGCTCCCCACGATTGGGCAGTTTCGAACGCCGACAACGTCAGTAAATGTAGGTACGAACTTTTGATACGCTTTTTTGATCGGAGTTGACAGTCCTTTTCTCTGGTCTCACTCATTATATTATTATAATAATAGTGGACAGTTATGATTCGACAATAGGTACACTCCCGCTTGTGAGTATGCAATGTTTAAATAACGATTATTATCATTATTTTTAAGAATATTATTACTGTTGGTATACGGATTAGTGCCTCTATTCCAGAAAATGATTTCGTTTACAATATCACGATATTTTTCACTATCGGCTTTTGATTTTCAAAGTCACGATATATGCAAAATTTAAGCGGCCACTATATCGCTTAATGGATTAAGATGTTTACCGTTTGACTAATCGCTAAAGAATACGTATAATTTAATACTTCTATATTGTAAAAAAAAGACTCACCATTAGTGAGAATCTCAAAAGATCATAATAATATGAAAGAACACGTTAAAGAAACATTCTGTATCCTGTTATTATATTTGCCCCAAGATAAAAGGACCAATTTCTGGTAGCTGAAGCAATATGGAATGATTTTATTTAACATATTTAATGTTGTACCTATATAAGAATATGTTCACAGAGAGCTTATATATTGGCATGCAGAAATAAATGAAAGAACGTAGTATATGAACTTGCAATCCGAATTTATCAACCCTATTCTGATTAATACAATGGCTCTTAAATGTACCGATTCGTGATTATCTGTTTAGCTCCAATGCTTGATCGTTATCGGGTCCTTTTTCTCAAGTCGTGTGTAATAACGAACTTTATAAAAAAAAACAAGATGGTATTACAGTCACTTGGAAAATATGATCCGCAAACTTTCTGGCAAGGTACCTACAACGGATTAACATATAATTTAACTTACAAATAGCCAAGATCGCGGCGAAAATCAGCCGCGTTGAATTTCATCCTGATCGGTTCACCGTCTTGGAATATTACGGGGCTACACGCTCGTAAATTTATACCGAAAATAAGAGGATAATTTGTTATTTATATTATAATAAATCATTTTTATTTAGAAGAAATAATTATATACAACGTGAGCTATAGGTTTTCAACTTTCGATTTGTCTATAATTTTGGTTTATGTGGAACATAAAATAAAATAAAAGATTTCTTTAAATACGTAGACAATATTAGTTTTTACCGTAAGCGATTTAAATATAATCAGGTTAGTCCGGGTATAGTAAGTATCGCTCCTCCCAAGTCGTTTTGGCAATAAAACTCCAATTATACGAGATTCGGCAGCTTTTTTGGTCGTGTCACTCGTTCAATTTATTGGCGATCAATAATAAAAAGCTTAATGCAATATACTTAACTAGAAATAATAACTGAAAATAAAAGTTTTCGAAAATTGAAGAATCCCTGAATTCTGAAGACGCTGGGGTATTTTATCCCAGGGAGATATAGGCCGTAAATAGTTGCATCCATATTGTTCTCCGGAGCATACGATACAAACAATAAATCGCACGTTATTTTGTATTCCCGAGCATTCTTCGTGAGCCCATAACATGCAATATAGACATTGAACATGGCCATCTACCTCGATGGGTCATATTAGTCGCAGGTTTTTCACAAATAAGATCTAAACTAAAAACCAGTAAACAATTTGTATACAAAATTGCCACCATATTATAAATCAAAGTCTTGCCTACGAAACGGCGAAGGAGTAATCTACATAAATTTATAATCCCAGTAACTGTAATGGTTGAAACTTTCCACAAAAAAGGACCGAAATACTTACGTAATATTGAATCGCTGCCTGTAAAAGACACGCGCCATCTCATCGCGCTGCACACATTCTTATTGTTAGTGAGGAGATGAGGGCTAGCGTACGAACGTAGCAGGTATATTTTACGCTAATGTTGGTTAGTTTCGGAGAAATACGAGTGGGCTACATCGACCATATAGACCATCATACCCGGACACGATTCATCTAGCTTCGTTGGTTTTCAAAACTGTTAAGAAATAATGCTATCGAAAAATCAATTGTTGCTTAAAGCTATTGTTGTATCAAGGAACAACTATAGCCTGCACAACATTGGGTCTTAAGGGATAATGCCACGCTACAGATCCGCAAAAAGGCCAAACTTTGAGAATTAAATTTAGGAAGCGTGAAACAAGAGATCGCAATTTTTTTTAGACAGTGTATTGAACTGTACAAGAACATTTTTTATTATATTTTTTTGTTACAAAATGGTAATACCACAGTTAATCTGCGAAGTCGCCTTTTATTTACGGGAGCACGGATTTCTCCGAAAGTTTGACCTGTCACAAAACACCTTGATAAAAGTACGTAGGGTTTTTTTTTAATTGATTTTTGTAAAAATAGCCCACTTATGAAAAAAAAATCGATTTTCGGTAAGAAAATGAGCAGTTTAAGCAAGATGTTTATAAAAAAAATTTACACCGAATTAAAATACGACTACGTATTTTTGTAAAGAACGTACGTAATTGTGAAGCTGCTATCTAAATTTCAAATCAATCCATGCAATAGTCTTCGAGTAATCCGCCCTCCCAGTTCGAAAAACATGGTTTTGAGATTATCGCATTTAAAATTTTCAAAATACCTTGTGTTGCGCTAACGTAGGTACCTGCATTACAGGAAAGACGAAAATTCAACCCTTGCAGGTATATATTTTTTTTGGAACCCATCGTATATTATTTTTATACCCCTATATAATTTATATTTTAAGAAAAAAAATGATTTTCTTAAAATCCTGGAATAGTGTTACCCCTTAATCCCTTCGTCTATGGCCACGAGTAAGAGTTGTGATAAGGCACATAGGCCACGAACAAAAAGCACGAGGCTGGCTTGTGATTCGTCGTTTGAGACAAATGAAAACAAGGCGAGCTTGGCTCGTGGAGCCTCATTGCGGAGAAACAAAAATGAAATGAACCAGACTCGTGATTTAACCGCAGTCGACGTTTTCTTCCTATAAGTTAAGCGTAAACCTTCGTTGCGTGCACACGTTTCGGTTATATTTCTCTTCCTGGTTACTATGGCCCGAACAGTCAGGAGATAGCGGGTAGATCACGGGATTTAATATGGTATTGCGCAATCGCTAAAATATGAAGTATTTTAGGTCATACTGGACTGACCCATACGAAATTAAATGCTTGGAAAATGTAGTACGAAACTTTATTATTTGTAAAATCCTCTAAGGGTTCATGAGTATTCATAATAATATGTAGTTACAATACAAAGCGGATAATAGTCCGATTAAACTGATAGTAATAATAAAAGTAACTTTTAAATAGTAATGCAAAACATTTTTTTTCTATCCTAATCTTAAATTACAACAGGGATAAAGAAATAAACAATAGACGAGCAGTTTTTTTCACGTACTTACAATAAAATACCTACTGGATGTCGCAGTCTGTTGCCCATCGAATTTTAACAAATGAGACATCTCTCCCCCGTAGGTATATTTTCCACAAATATATTTATTACATCTAAAAAATATTTTGTTGGTTTTATCATCGTTACTAATATCTTAGTATTTCGCGCGAGAGTGCATCGAGATGATGTTCTTCGCTATCTCGTAACAAATTGAGTTCGAATTTCCGTCAATAGATACTGGCTACCATACTCGAATGCATAAAGTGTGGGTATCCAACCGACGGACGGGTCTGGCGTCACGTCGTTACATGCAGCGTAATGCAACGTAATGCAGAATGTATAATCGAAAGCATGCACCGGCAAAAGTAACTTTCATCGTGCGAGCGTTACTCTCTCGGAACAAGTGCATTTATCCGATATACGTTGGTGATGCAATGTCATAGTAGCGCCCTATTTACCTACTTACCTACTATTCCGAATACATGGAACCATCTCGTGTTATCTCAAGCTTATGCTCTTGATACCTTCTCTCTCCAGGCTCTCACTTGCACCTCTTTACAGTAGCGCGGTGACCCTTAATGACACATATATACCGTTATTACGCGTCTGCCTAATACGCATAATTACTTATACTAATTATCGAAAGAGCTCCTTCTGGAATTTCAAATATATTGAACATGAAATATATATGATATGCTAAAGTTAAAAATTAAGCCAGTATTCAGTTCCATCCAATGGCAGTAGTATAAAATGGATAGCAATTCTGGATTGTTTTTTTATTATTCGGTTGTAGTGAAAATTTCAATAAGTTCTCTTAAATTTCTCTTAACTTATTGATATATAGTTAAGTAAAAACTTAACATAACTGCCTCTGCTTTTCTAATTTACTGAAACTTTTTTGGTTCTCAATGAGCGTCGCCGGCAATGGCTGCGATAATCGTTTCAAAACTCTCACCGATAGCCTAAAGCAGTCCGGTCGGACATGCAAGGCACATTTATGCTTACACTCACAGACATCGTTTCATATACTTACATGTACTCGTACGGTCATTATCACAGATAAGCACAGGCATTCGTATATTTCTCCAGGGTCGTTTTATTTTTATCTGAGATTGGAACACATTTTTCGATATAATAAATTTAGAATTCATAGGTCGTTATATAGGTATATATATATCATATATATATATGTATATTGATATACATTGTATGTCAATATATCAATATATCTTGAACCCGACCATTTTTAATTTTGCTGAAAATTTTATATGCTATAAGGTACTATCCCAATAAATACAATTTTGTGAATTTTGTCAAATTTTTTTACCCAACCGAAAAAAATGTTCAAAAAAGGTGAATTTTGAAAAGAAACGTCTTTTTATTTGTCAACCATTTTCAAACGTTCATAACTTATTAAAAAATTAATTAATCGCGACGTTTTTTTTTCAAATCTTTCGTTTGTAAACGCGTTTTTTAGAAAAAAAACACAAAAAAATATTCAAATCATACTCTATGAAATTTGTCATTTTTTAGAGAAAAATCTCAATTTCTCAGAAACTTCACTTTTGATTGTTCATTTTCAATTCTTTTTTAAACTTTGATTTATACTGAATTTAATGCCCCGAGATTAATACCATGAAAATTCAGATCAACCGAGTTTCGACTGGAAATAGATGGAAAAAAACATTTCGAAAATAAAATCTGAATAAATTCTCGCGAACTCGACAAGATGGGTATGATAGGTAAATCCGTCTCTTTAAAATGGCGTTGGTTAAATTTACCTAGGCCATTTTTCGGCGAAATGGCATTAAAAACCATTCCGGCACTCTTTTCAACTTTTTTCGGGAAACTTTTCGTCGGTATATGTGTGTATGTATATGTACAATATATATGGCCGTATTTACCGTTATCGGGCTGGAGTAATACGGGTCACGATCGTTGAATTTTTCGTAACGACAGACAGTCGTTTTCTTCACACATATACGATCAACATATTATTTATAATATATATGGGGTATCCCACTCCAAATCGGAGGCCATTTAGCCTTTGCATCTCCGATGTTTCTTTTTTAAACTATCTTCGTTCGGTACTGGTTTAAACTAGCCCCCATGATTTCTTTCGATTTTTTTTATCAAGGCATTCGAGAGACACACATTTTTGAAAAGTTATGTTTTTTGATAAATCATTTTTTCGAAATGTTCACAACTTCCGGAATTAACGGCCAAATTACAGTCTCTTTTTTCTCAAAATTCTCGTTTATAAACGTACGTTTCATAAAAAATACCGACATAAAATTTTGAACGATATTTGTATGAGATTTTCAAATTTTGACAAAAAGTTGTCGTTTTTAACAACGTCTGTAGTCATCCATTTTCTAAAAATTCTAAGTGCCCTTGTTTTAGAATGGGCGAACGATGGTACTTATCTATTTTCTTTTTTCGATTTTTCGATTACCATGTTTTTAGTTATCCATATTGAAAGATATCAGAAAACAAATTTATATACTCAAGAACTACTGTAAATAATTATCCCAGTGATACATAGTGATTATTGATTATTGTAGAGATAAGGACTCTTACGCACGAGCAATTTTAAACTCGTGGTAACAGGATACTAATATCAAGATACAATGTACAAAACGGACCTAATAAATAATATTTCGTTTGTCGTTGTTAGCCTTCAACATCTACCCGTTGATCTCGAGGAAGAGGCTCGAAATACAATTATTCGTTTAATGATTTAATAAATGATTGGTTTATGCATACACATGGGCATCACAAAAATGCATAATTTATCAATCGAGAAGATCGCCGCAAGTATAGTTAGCGGCAAAATCGTGGAGAGCACGCCGCGTTCGTGCTGACGTGTCCGATGTATTTCCCACTGTACTGAAATTCTTGGAAAGTCGAATGAGAAATCAGGATAATAATCTTTCAGTAGGAATTAATTACTATCGTCGGTAGTAATATTGGTAGATATAGGCACACATATAAGATTTCACTAGCATCGGTAGTATAGATATATGTATGTCACATAAGTGCCATAGCTCACGAAGAACAGTACATACGTGAATAATAAATTGAACGTTTTTTTCCTTCGTAGTTCGAACGAATTTCAGTGGAGTGGAAAGCGATGGGCTCTCCTATACTCATATAGTGCATAGGCTCGCTGCGATCGCTATCAATGCCGAATATACCGATAGATAAAACAGAATGTACAAAGCGATAGAGTGATAATAGATATAGATACCTATGTATGAAAATTGAATCTTCCTACCGATATAAATAAGCTGTCTACTTAACAAAGTTTTCTTTGTATGTATTAGTAATGAAAAATCGATGAGAATAACGGCAACAGCGCCAGCAATTCAGAAGTTTTCATAACTATGTCTTTGTACGTGCATATCTACATAACCTATTAATTTACATTTTTTAATAAAGATCAAAAAGTCAACGAAAAGATTATCTCATTGGGTATGAATTTTTATTATTCCTAATGTGATCATAATTCCCATGCTGATATACCTACCATAACAGATGCGGAAAGTATTTATATGCAACATTTACCTAGTGTTCATGGACTATTTCGATTCCTACTTGAACAATACTCATTTTCCTCGAGTTAATCCTTAATAACTAACAAAATAAATGCCAGATACTTTTTCTAATAAAAATCGTTCTAATAGATTTAATCATAGTTGGTGTGTGTCGTTTTTCGTTTTCCCGTAAATCTTTATTTCCCAGAATTACGTGTTAATATAGTAAAAACGGTCAAGTATATATGAAAACCCCATATATCAATATTAAATAAGTTAACTTTCAACTTCATTTACATTCTCGATAACTGAACGGTCGAAAAACGTGAAAAAATTCATAGCGATAGTTGGTACTTATTTTTACTCTTTTAGCAGTGTGACATAAAAATTTAAATGTGTTCTCTGTTTTTTCAACAAGCTTTCCAACTTCCTTAAGATTGCTGATTGGTAAACACTGACTGCTTAAAATATTTTGAGGAAATATGTGCCGAGGAATCCCATTAGTTGGCTAAACGATTATTTATCCTCATGTTGGAGATGAACAGTAAAATCACAAAATATTCGATTAATTCAATGTTAAACGGTTAAATTTATTTTAGTACGCGGGCACGGTTTAATAATCTTCTTCACATCACATTCAAACATGTGTATATATGTGTTTGCAAAGAATTTCCCACGAACTATCACGGGGTTTCCGCGATAGGTTCCCATCGACGCATCGCTATGAATCTGACAAACTGCCCCCCTCCCCCCTTAAGGCGGGGAGTCCGATCCAACCGATCCAAAAAATTGATTTTCCTTTGCCTAAAATGTTCCTATAACATACATCTGGAAAATACATTTCCAAAATTATAGGATCAAATTCGACCTTGACGTATAGTTAAGAACGATGCGTGCATGTAGCAGATACAACCGAGAGGAAGCGGTTCAGCCACGCTTTGTTCAATATTTAAATTCATATGCGGATGAAGCTCGACTTTGAAAAATTATTATTATTATTATTATAGGATGAAGTTATTGCAAAGTTAAGACTGATTTTTGTTGTCAATTTTTATTTTATAACCGCCATTTTTGTCATCAACATCTTTTTGCAAACCATGTTTCATATACATTTTACATTCCTACTGTAACGATGTTTTTTTTATTTCATGTTTCGCATAACCTCCGAGGACTCCCGGATTCCAGCCGATTCGGTCGTAAACCTTGCGCTTACAGCCGCTAATCTATAGGTATATCTCGATATTCAAATTAACTTTTCACGCGTTTTTTCTTGTTTAAGTGTACCATTGCGTGTAACAAAAGTTTTGTGAACGTAAATAGATTTTATCTTTGAAAAAAAAAAACATCAGCTGGAACAGACTTCCCCCTTAAGGCGTGCTTTTCGATATGATTATTCATGATTTAGAAGGATTTTTAATATATTTAGTACTGCATTTGCACCGAAATAGCACACGAATAAAGATAGTACAGAGATGCCGAAATATACAGGCCATTTTTACAAAAATCAATTTAAAGAAAACTCCTACGTACTTATATAGGACATGTCATATAGATTAAGAAATTTTAAGGTTTTTTGGTTCAAGTCTTAAGCTTTCAGAGAAATCCGTCCTTCCGTAAAAAAACGGTAATTTCGAAGCTTCATCCTGGTATTACCATTTTGTAACAAAATGTCAATGAAAACATGTTTTTTTTTACACTTCGATACATGGTTCATCAGCTCTTTACAATGGAATTCTCATTGCTTTTTCCATACTTGGAAAATTAATTGTCAAAATTTGGCCTTTTTTTGGATCTTGGCTTTTTGGCTTTATGTTGAAGAAGAAATGTCACTCAAATTGAAACTCGGTCGCTCGAGCAACTCCAAAATGATAGGTTTATTATTTTCAGTTTACATCCTTAAAATTGTTCTATCGAATTTCAGAAATTGGGTCGAAAACAAAGGGGTCTGGGGTCTTGTTACGATTCTCGAGCGAGTTTACTCGCTTCTCGCATTTTCATCTACCGCGAATTTAGTTAGCCTATTACGGGTTGCCCGAGTGAAAATGTCAAGTGACTAGGCACTTCCTTTATAGGGATCTCACATTTAGACCAAAGTTGACGCCATTTTCTCAGAGCGGGACAATATAAGATTTGTGAAAATTGTAGGTACCTTTTACTCGTTTTGTTCCTAATTTTCATCTCCGTTATACGCGTACATATTTTATCATCAACGTAACGTTTTTTTGCATATATGTGCATACACCTCCGATACTTGCTCCAAACGTATTCATAGCTACATTAGCATCTACGATTTCATCATTCCTTTTTCCGATTTCGCATAAACATTACGATTATCAAATTATTCATTGTACAAATTTATGCATATCAATGACTTTTATTCTGTAACTAACAAAAATGGAGCGATTTTCATTTTTCATCGAAAGCGATGGAGCTTCCAGGCAAGACGAGGCAAATTATGCCCGCGAGTATGCGCACAACGGTTCTCGTTACAAAATTTCGTGTCGAGTAAACTCACAAGGATAATCTCGTCTTTTCACCTAGTGCGATTAACCACAATAGGGCGAGCTACTCACTTTCGTCATTTTTACTCGACTCGAAAACCGTAATAAGCCCCCTGAAGATACAGAGCTATCACTATGAGGCAAACTATCAATTGAAAGAATACTACGATCACTTTACAATTAGGCAAATGGTTTGAATAAAGATTTTTAAATGGACCGTAAAGTAATGGACATTTGTGCCACTGTGTGAGATTCTACGGTTCAGTCGCTACTTATATATAGGTAGGTATATATTCGGTCGAACTCAACGTTCGGAGAGGCCTGCACGCCGCTCGAATACGCGAAAACAAGAAACTTTCATTTTTTAAACAGGCCCGGGGTTTTCGCGTCCCAGACTACATACTATGTTCACTATCTCATTTACCTTTACGCCGAGTTTACGATCGTTAATTTTCAAACATCTTCCTGTCCCTCTGCTTCCAACGAGCTCGTTAATTAGACGCTTGCCATGATTAATATATTGCTCATTTCGATGGCTACGACTTGGACCTATTTACAAACTCGAGAGAAATAGAAATGTTGCATGTTACGGACGATTATATAATAAATTAAAAGTTAATAATCGTAATTTATTTCATGCCACGTTATGCCACGTATCTCATTTTTTATATGAAAAAGGCTTCACTTTGATATTTTTGTACCTACACACAATCCATTTGGCAAAACAGTGAACCAATTTTGTTAAATGATTTAATAACATATATTGGCCTATTACCCACTTTCGAATATCCCTGTCAACTCCGTTATTATTCGCCTTTGCAGCAAGACGTCTGAACTGAAAATTTCAGTTCCTATTTGAACTCGCTCTTTGGGGACGACAGTTGGGAAACCTCCAAAAATCAAGCATACTAATCGCGGCAAATAAAATCTTTTTATTTTTTTAGTACATTCCGCATCGTGGATCTGACTAGATACCAAAAACTGTATCCTTCTTAAATCTAGTTAACATTAAAGGCGCAAAGTTAATTCAGTTTTATCCAGGCAGATAAATGGCCCGAAGAAGATATTTCTTGAATCAGGGGATAAGGCTAGCTTTTAGTACTTACATAAAGTCTATTGGAAATGAGACTAGAGAAAATAACAAATACTTAATGATAAACCTTTGACTCGATTAACGTGGGCTTTTCCTTCGGAATCTAACTCTTCTCGAACGTTTTTGATTTCAATTAGACTTATACTAGTTGGCGACTTTCATATTCGCCATAAGAGCCATCGTTGACCAGTGTTATAGAACAAATTATAGATATTTGCTTAGAACGATACCCATTTAGTAAAGGGGAGGTAGTGCTCAACTCCTTTGAAGATTAATGTTTAGTGCTTCTGTAGACGATTTTCTGAAGGTTCTCCAAAAAAAGATGCCTGGCGGCGAGCACGACATCCAGAGTTTGTATTATCTAAACTATAAAAAAAACTCCAAAAATTTTTCCTGGAATTCGTTGAAAAAATAGAAAGAATTATCCGAAATTTTGTTCCTTCGATAAATACCTGAAGAATATATCTGAGACGTTTGTGTTAAAATTGCAGACGGATCGGTTGAGCCGTTTTTAAGAAAAATGCGTTTAAAATTTCAAAAGTTGTTTACACATCGTTAAAAATATTTTGTTTTTCGATATACATGGAGTCTTCTATGCCAGGGCCCTAAACCAAACCCTCCGCATCATCAGCGGCTTCTAACGTTTCCATTTGCTGTTACCTGCGAGCCATGCTTACCTCGCGCATGCTCCCATGCGCGCTCAACTCGGGGATTGCGACGCGCTCTGCAACCTTTCTCTCGGCATAGGCATGGGCATTGGGCCCTATTGATAGTCCCGGTGCCCTCATATAATACAAAAGTGCTGCTGTACCTTCGTTGAACGTGCCGGATGCGATGGAAGCTGCTGTTTCCACTATCTTTGAACCACAAGAAATGATTTTCGGAGTTATCTTCCATATCAGCCGATTGTAGCTTTCATTGATATTCTGTGTGAAGCCCCCAACACATCTGCCTAATAATTTTGTATTGCCGAGATCTGTGTAGATTGGAAATAGAGCTTCAGCAATATCATGTTTGTGGTAATGACCGATATTCATGTTTATAATTTGATAATGTATTCGAAGCTCGCGCTCACTGACAACACCATGACTCAGCTCCGACCCCGGGCACCTCTCGTGTTGAGGATTTTCATCCGTTGAACAGTAATGGTAATATGTTGCCCATATTGCATTATGCATATTATGAACGGAATCACAGTGTCACCTGACTGCCAAGTCACAATAAACTGTCAACTTATCTATCAGTTTAGCAGCGAACTTACTTTTTTGAGATTTTTTCCTACCTTTATCTACAGTTTCAGTATATTTTTTTTATTTTTTTTCTCCGCGAATCCTTACAAATATGCATGTATTTCCAAGAATATTTACCGGATCGATTTGAGATTTTCAGGGAATATACTCAAATGTAGGTACTTTCCGAAAATGAAATAAAAAAATCGATTTTTTTTTATTTCCAACTGCGTATAACCCATTAATCACGCATTAATCGTCACACGAGGGCAGTGCTCTAATTGTAAGTTGTTACTGTACTGTTTCGAATGATAGGCCAATTGAAAATAATATTCGGTTAGCCACGAGCTTTGGAATAATGGTTCGATTCGGAGTTGATTTTGTGAACGGCGTACTTACAAATCTGTCGGCGTACCTACATAGCATAATTTCATTAAAATTGATAGTCCGCAATGTATTGTGGCTTCGACTAATCTGCGTTTCACAAAACCTACTGCCTACTGTTGGAGTGACATACAATCGTGATAATTTCGAGTAACCTCTTCATTTTTTAGCACGTCAATCGGGATATCGATATTACGCTTGCCATCGTAATGAAAGATGAAACCACGTAAAACTAAGCCGAGGGTGATTTACAAATACATACGCGAAGTTTTACTAATTTAGAAAGCCTACGTCCCTTCGTAAGTGTATAGAGTGAGCGGAGCAAGTTTTTTAGTCGCAACATGCCGCAAAGTTTTCAGAAGAGAAACGAGGTGGGGCTAGCAAAGCTGAACTACGTGACTCATTAATAATACGTACCTAAGTACTTACATATGTATGCAAGGATGCATTAAATTTTCGATCATCAAAAAAAGATTCATCCGCCCACAGCGATTAATTAGTGGGACATAACAGATGTAATATGACTCGGATTCGGAGCCGGCTTACGCGATGCTTGTTATTTTCTCATAGTGAAAATAACTTACTACAGTCACTGTAAACAATATAAGGTTATCGAAATATAAATGTTAAACAAACCGAAAGCAGATGGAAGATTCGGCTCGAGGAGGATCGATGAATGGGTTCAACAATGAGTTTAAAACATCCGATCCAAAAGAAAGATTCTCCATTTGATATTGTTCGCAAACGAATCTATGTAAACATTCGGATCTGGATAATTCCCATCGTACCTACTCCCCAGAACCTTTTCGATGAAAAAATCATAATCGAAGAATGCGCTCATGGAGGAAATGTATCGAAATAATAGGTAAAATAATAATCGGATAAGGTAAAAACAATTTAAACGATTAAATAAAAAAAATGCCAATCGTCGTCGTATTTGAGACGTTTGCGTATGTAGGCGAAGAGCTCGGCTCGCGTATGCGACGTTCATCCATGCTACGAAGGCTGGTTTTTCGGAAAGCCACAGCACGCTCGCGAGGAATTTGGTGTTCGTGCGTACCCGCACGTTTGGTGGCCACTAATCGAGGGAGAAAGTTGGCCGTGTCGCGTACTTACCTCTGTCTGTCGTAGTCGCTCCTATATGGCCGCATCGCACATACCTTTACTACTCGCTCGCTCGTTTCGACGAAGAAGACAACTGTTCCAAGCATTAAGGACTCGTGCCGAGGTCGTAGTTTGATACATACTTACGTACAGCGGTTTTCCCTTTCGGATACGAGAAACGTGAGCACGGTTTTGCCCCTTCTAGTAGTACGTATGAAGCGTGGAGGCAGTGTGGAGACACATAAGTATATCTTGGTATCTATATAACCAACTACTTATCCATCGCTTGATAATTATTCCGCGACTTTGAGAATATCGCCGTAGCCCGTAATGATACGCATCGAGATTCCATGAATACAGATATGTATGATTTATGGAGATTTCGTCCTGCCCATAGTATAACGTCCTAGATTAGACATATCGTATATACATATAGGTACGCGGTCTAATCCGTTAAAAGCGGCCACATCCACAGTTTTTAGTATTTTTCAACAAATAGTCTATGCAGAGTGTACGCAAGCCTTTTTTTATTTCTCCATTCATTTGTCTTGGCACTCGTTCTAGGAGAAAATCTAGTAATATAGGGATGCGCTTTACCCATGTCGTCTCTTCGAAATGAGGAAACCGCTTTCATTCTTGATCATGGGTTACCTACTTCCCTTCGATATCGGTGCAGTAAGTATAGCACGCGAATACTAAAGACTGTTGGATTATGTTTGAACACCGAATTGGCAGAAAAAAACAAAGATTTTCAGCAAAATGTAGATGATATCCGAACGTGGGAAATGCTCGTTTGCAACGTTAGTTAATATATCTAATAAAAATAAAATATTCCGTACGCCACT
Organism: Netelia fuscicornis; assembly: GCA_946811545.1. NCBI lineage: Eukaryota > Metazoa > Arthropoda > Insecta > Hymenoptera > Ichneumonidae > Netelia > Netelia fuscicornis. The sequence continues at coordinate 29,241,598 of OX328015.1, forward strand.
AGAAATGTACCTAGGTATCGTAAATACCTACCAGTCCGGTGTCACTCGACGCTGGCACTACTGACATCGATGACCAGTTAGCCGTGTGGTAATTGGTTAAATTAATTGTTGACATGTGCGAGAGCTCGTTTTGCCACAGATGTTCTAGGGCCAAGTGTATCGGGATAGGTTTTTTGCACTTAGCCTATACCTACTTTTGTGTAAATGCGATAAGTCGAAACCCCACACAATGCTGGGGTACATATGAAAATTGAGACCCGGGGGATGTTCTATAGAACATTCGTAATAAACAAATACATACAAAAGTATACATAAACAAAGAAATTAAAAAAATAACAAAGATAATAATAATTATTGCTCACATTATCCATTCCTCGATTGCTTGCTGTACAAATATTAATCTTCACCTGTTGCGAATATTTTCAGTCGTTGCCTGTATATATACAAAATTTGACCGATCGTCGGGAGATGAATTTTTGAACGCAGTTGTTCACAACCTAGCTGAGTATTGTTGAATCTTGCGGTTCTTAGGTGTCCCTCGCGCTCCCTCTATGACACCACTTGCATTAGACTAGCAGCCCCCGGGTTGGCGACACTGCTAATGTCTATCTTCACGCCAGCGGCACTCCCGCCTTTTCACTGACGTTTAACCACACACTTTCTCTCTCTGTCTCTCGCTCCCCCTCGATCGCTATTACGACACATTATACACGAGTCACGCTTCTTATCAATAAACTAATTAAACATATTAAGTGCGAGTTGTCTTTTACGAATCCACGGTAAGCTCGTCCCAATACACACATACAATATATATATATATGTATATGTAAGTGTATTGGGACGAGGTTGTCGTGGGTTCGAAAATGACAACGCGCATTAATTAACCATTTTTTTTATGTAATGCGTTTATTAGGTAGATGAGTTTTAAAGAGTTGAATGATTCTTCATTGTATCATCCCTATTACAATCCTAATCATTAATATTATGAATATATATCCGAGACATATTAACATAAATTTATTTTATCCTTGCAACAAGGATCGATTACGAAAAAATGAAAAAAGTTTGTTTTCATAAAACAAAAAAAAACAATTAGAAAGAAAAATCAGCCCACCATGAATCTTAAGACCTTAAACTCCGAATAAATCAAAGTGTAAATTAGACACGAAAATCAAAAATAATAAATGGCGGTCGTCGAAAAACGGATGCTTTTTTCTAAAAAAAAAACTGAATGATTCATTCCATAGAAAATGACTTTGAATATTTTTGTTTGCAAAATGCATAACTTTTTTTCGATTGGGTAAAAGAATGTGAAAAATTTCATAAAAATGTTTTTGGTGGGATAGTACCTATAGCATATATAAATTTCAACAAAATTAAAAGGGGTCGGATTCGAGAAACCGATTACGATGCGGCGTACAGTTCAGTCAGTACGTACCACGCCGAGAACCCCGAAGAGATAGATGTAACGTGGGGAGGCTAGTTTATATTTTCGCATACTTGTTTAATTATTCCCCAAAATATTATAAATCGCGTTAATCTCCTTAAAACATAATGTCAGTGTTAATAAATATCGTAAATATGAATGATTTATTTAACGATTGTTCGAAAACATTCCTGGATAAAAAGAAGGTATTAGGCGCTTATTTTTTTAGTATGCAAGCTATACCTATATCGTATGCACGATGGATGCACATGAAATCCATCGCTATCGCCAAAATTCAATGTAAGTGTATCAATAAAAATACGAGCATATGTTTCAAACCGAAAGCAATAAGCACGAAAGTATTTCTAAAATTCATAAAAATGAGTGTGGCATTTTGTAATGAGTAAAAAGGCGGTCAATAAGAAGTTATCGTTATGCTTATTGCGAATATTAAAAATAAGAGACATAACGGAAGATGAGAATAAATCATTGTTTTGTCTTTGCAACGACCAGTCTTTGAGGACGATTAACGACGGAAAATGCAGGTTTTATGAGCAATTTGAGAATTGTCCCATCCTAAATAATATAACTCAAGTCGAGGAGTCTAGAGCATGTGCTTTTAGAGATAAACCAAAACAATATGTATTATAGAATTTTTAACTCGAGTTTAGAATGGCGTGAAAAAAATCATCGTTTTAACATTAGCGAAGCGTACCTACGGTTGAAAAAAATATTGCAAAAGTCGGAAAAAAAAGGAAAAGCAAAACAATCAAGAGCGGAGCGCTCATTTCATAATTGATCTAATCTCTGGATAGGAGAGGAAGAACAAGAGGCGTCGTGCCTAGACTGGATGGAGTGGAATAGGTGTAATCGTCGACCGCGTTGGGGCCGTCGCGGACCGGTTAGCAGCGAACTTGTTTTTGCTCGCTATAGGTACCGCACTGATGGCGGAGTACACCGCGCGGCGTTCGCCGTGCACGCTCGACTACGCGAAAGAGCGCGCGAGAGTTAAAAGTGATATACGAGAAAGATAGAGAGGGAGGGAGACGGCGCGACGGGGGCGAGATCGTTTCACTCTCGCGCCAAGAGAGCCCGCATCCGTCCGTGCGATGCGGTTAGTAGGTTAGCCACTTTTCCTTTTGCCCGACTATGTTATCCAACTCTCGTGGACTAGCGCGAGCGCGCGAACCGTCGCGTCGTAACAGGTAAAAGAGAGTTGGTACGAGCGTTCGCGTACTCACGCCGCGTTCGGTAGCGATGCCGAACGTCACGAGAGAGTTGCGTCACACTGACACTCCTCTCCTTCCTCGCCGGGGAATCGTGACTGAAGAAAAATAACGGGCGCTAACTCGTCGCCGATAAGAGAAAATAAACTTCCAAAGGCATAATAATCTGACCCTGGCAATCGGTCTCGACCGGACGGCGAACCATGCTCTTACGTCGTGTAATAGACCGAGCGCGTCTCAGCACCCCTTGGCGAATCGATGCGGTTCTTTTGGCGAATCCGCGTTAACGCGGGATCGGATTCAATTTCGTAAACGGGGCATAATAATTTACCGTTAGCTGGGCTACGATCTAGCCCCAAACACGAGAACTAGCATGAATCTGGCGCCAACGTTACTTTTCAATAATTGTTTTTTTTTCTCTTCGCGATAGATCAATTCCCCGTGAATTCATTCGTACAAGACGAGCCGCACAATTTTTTTTTAAGAAAACTCGCTTTTCCACGCATTGCTACCAATGCCGTTCACTCGGCCAAAATCAAACGTTTGATTATTCATTTCGAGTCTTATTTTATCAGGATGATTGATTGTATCTTGCGTCAAATGAGCATACGAGTCTTGTATGTAATGTTTCGTAGTTTCGGATACTCGAATTTTGTAGATTCAATCTAAAACCGCTAAAAAATCGCTTTTGCGAAAACAAAAAATTGTACCCGTTACATACTTTTTATTTTACCAAATTGAAACAAAGTCAATCGAACCGATCCTCGGAGGCTTCGATTTTAAGATACCTACAGAAGTACACTCGAAATGTAAAATACCGAAAGTAACGAAGAATTGTTTTGCTTCGATCTGAAATAATCTGATTTATTAAAATCATATAAAAACTATCCGCTATTATTATCTGTTACATAATCTAGGCAAGCGGCGTTATTCTTCCAAAATTAAAGCTTCGGCAGTAAAGGCAAATCCATATCGACGTTCGGTCGTCTATTTTTTTCATACATATGCATAGAAATCATGATGCAAGCTAGGAAACGCGTATCCACGTCGGTCCTCGCCGTGTACAATAAAATCAGTTTAAAGTTGCTTCGTTATTGTCACTAGTTTTAGTCAGACTTGCAAAGGGCTGAGCTAAACCATCACTTTCCAAATACTTTCGAGACACGCCACGGTACATGGCCTACTAAATGCCTCGCGTACGATTCTCGGACTTACTTTCCACTTTCGTTCACCCGAAATGTCGATTGTATCGCCTTGCCTGCCACGTACCTATTTTAATTTACCTGGACAATATTAGTCTAGTATATTTGGTAGAAAGCCGAAGCTATCCGAATTTTCATAGAAAACTTGAATGGGTCAAGAAGAAAGGGCGACAAAAGAAAAACAATCTTATGGTGTCACCACATTTAACTTGGAATTGGTTGGATCCTCTTGTTGATCCCGCGCGGAACGACATATACCGCATTCGCTTTATTTCTTTGTAAAAATTAACATTGATACTTTGGCCCTCAAAATGCAGCTTAATGTCCGTCGTTTCATTACTGGATGGAAACTTGGAGATTTCCATGGCGGCTAAGCCGAACGCGTACCTATTGAGGACAGCGAACCGTATCTCTTGGATTGCTATTCCTCGGTTTGCTACTCCACCTGTAGCGAATGTGCTGCGTGGCTTGGGTCAGCCAAAGTCCCACGCGCCCCGTTACCGGTCTTCTGGACTGGGATGACTGGATGGCTGACTTGCCGCTCACAATCCGTGACGCTCCGTGACTCAGGATCTAGGCCGATTGCATAATGCCGCGAACGTTTCACAAAAATCATTAAATAAAAACCTGCTTTACCCGTGCCGATTTCGAGAGAGATTTATGTGTCTCCCAGGTCGCTTCGCTATCGTGCGGACTTTTTGTCTATTTTTTCAACTTGGTATAACACAGATCTGTTCAATGTATTGCATATTTAAATTCGATTGTTATAGAAAACTTTTTCGGTTCAACGTTTCTTTTTATTTTTACGATGTCTATCTCTTTCTTTTACCGATGTACATACGTCGTACGTTATTATAGGTACAACGTCGTTAATGGGTTTTCCTTATTGTATCAACCACCGATCAATCGTGTCTACAATTCATATGAAAAATCCCATTACTTTTCAATCAAACAATATAAACAAATCGCTTACTGTAAGTAACGGGTCGAGGTTTTAAAATACCGATCGATAAGTACTCGTTGGATGTCGAATTTTCTCCCAACCATGTCGGCGCTGGCCTGACAAATTAATTGTTGAACTTTTTTATTTACGTATTCAATGAAAAATTGAGTTTTCGTGCTAGGTTATTAAAAATTTCTTGCACAGTGTAAAAGTCATATTTAAAAAAAATATTAATGGTAAGCCATATGCCGCGACGTGACGAATGGCGTAGTGACGAAACACCTATGTAGGTATCTAATAATCAACAAGGTGTATCTATAGCATTCAAGCTGAAATTAGGTAATTCTGCGGTTTTACGTCACTGGGACGATGTAAGTAGGTACTTGTGTACATAATATGATAAAAACACGATGCAAACGCAAATCAATATTTATCGATCTCGCACTAATCATTAAATACGCGTAAAACAATTTTAGCCCTTTTCCACACATATTCGTATAAGTATAGGTATAGATATACGTAAATCGACGTGCGTACACGCACGAACGCCGGCCACTAGTTAGCTCTTACACGCAGGGATTCAAGGCAGATACGCACGTAGCCACCGACCGGAAGCGCTGTTGCGACAGCGTTACAATTAGTCGTAATACGACGCAATTAAAAAGACTCCCTCTATGACGTGGCACATGTTGAATTTTTCAGTTTTGCCTTCCTCATAGAGAAAGTTTTCCAACCGATTTTCTTAGTTCAAGGTTAACATGTTGATAACTCGCAATACCCGATTCCACTCTATTTCGAAAGCTGTTTCCACATTTTCAAAACTAGATGCCCATAACCTACAAGCCCATAACTAGAAAAACATCATAAAGATATAGCTCGATATGTTGATGATTATTCCGTTTGAATCAAATGGGAAAATGTGCGAAAATTGTGATAAACTTCCAGAATTTTCGTAGCCCGCAAACAAATCACTTGCATCCTAATTTTCCGTACAGTGGGTATAAAAGATCACCCCGAACCAGTGATTTTAAAAATATTAATCCAGCGATGATTGCGACGTTGCCGATTTTCATTATAGGTAGGTACTCGATATCAAATTTAATAATAGTCTATTTCTATTACCGTTTGTACTTGTCGAGACATTTTAAATACTCCGGTATAAATATGTCGATTCTTTTCTTACAGAACCTAAACTTCATGGACAAATAATACAATTTTGACGAAGAATCTGTCGCAAAGTGCGAGGTTGAAGATTCCCAATAAATTTCTCGGACCCCCATAGTGGATGGGAAAAATGATTATTTTGTGGCAATAGCACCGTTTTAATCGATGCTATTCACACGAGCGATGACTGACGAGTCCTTTTTTCATTTTCTCAACACCCATTAAACATCCAACTCGTCGTTCCCATATCGACTATTGTTTCGGTCAATCGGAGTTCAACGCAATGATTAGTAACTTTCCAGCATTCTCAACTAAGATATAAGTACTTAGGTAGGTACGGATAGTAACAATAACGAGTTGCCGAAAATTAGACCCGAAGATTAATTAACTTTTGAAGATAGGCAAAAAGACGAAAAGAAACGTCTACACGAGCCCAAGCTGTCCGGTTCCGAGTTATAAGCCAGTACAAAATGTTTTCTAGCTAGGTGTATTTATAATATACATATATAATAGTTGAGGGGGCTAGTTTCTTGTATTTCTTCTTATCCACTCAACTAATACGATCGGCACTTCTTCAAAAATGCTCAAAATCTTGTAGGACGAGGCTCATAAACTTTGACTGCCCCTGAGGTGAAAGGCGATAATCTTAGTTTGGTTCATTGCGATTAGCTAATGATGGGACTTTGTGAATTTTTGTGAATGATAAACCTAGTTAATATACCTTCTTTGGTGAATTGTTGTCGCGAAGTCGTTGATATAAATGCTATTTCTGGTAGGGTAAATATGAAGCCTATGGAAATGCGACCGCGATCGGTCAGTTAACTATTATTGCACGTGGTCAGCGATTTTTCTTATTATCGCATCCTCTGCTGTCCCGAGTGTTTCAGTATTCGCATTCACTTTCACAAACGATTCACTATGAATTCGGTCAGCTTAAGTTTCCTATTATGTTTTGTTTTACAAAATGCTACCGCCATAATACTTCGGAAGGAGCAAAAATATATATACCTATGCGAGTAAATTTAATATTAAATCCTTCTTTCCGCATCTTTATGCATGCCGATAGATTATCTGAGAATTAGTTTTACGAAGTCGGTTCATCGTTTGTGATTGAAAAAAAAACAATAATTATTATAAAAGATCACCGCACTGACAATTTTGAACGCGTATTGTAAAAAACCATATGATAAAAATTAAACTATCGACAGGTTATTGTAATTGGAAATATTGATAATTAATTCTAGAAGATCTGAAATCAGCTTTAAAAAGCACGAGCGAAACTATTGGATAACGTCTCTTTCTCGGTTTAACTCCGGTTTAGCTTAATCTCTATTGAATAAACAATGTATGCTCTATCTCTGTGCATAGGCTGTTGGGAAAACCTCACCAGAAAGTAATTCTATTAATAAAACCTATCCTCATTGATGATCACTTTATCGGTATTGTTTACAGACAGCGCATCTAATATAATGTATAACGATCAGTGTACCTATAAGAAAAAATCTAAACTTACGAGAATTTGAGACGGTGAGCATTTCAAGTATTGTCGCTTAGGTACATCGTTTCTTCAACAGAAATTAATTATTTATAATACACAATCAGAATTTATTTGTTTGGGTGCAGCTTCGTGCTGTCGTAAATTTCACGATGATAAACATCCGTTTTGTGCCCAGACCTTGATTATCTAATAACACAAACAATTTTCCAAACCCATCACATAATGTAGCTTCACAATTTTAAGTATTTTCCTCGCATATTGTAACCCGAATGATCGAAAATTGTACAATACGAAAATTAACTCCGGATAAAAACAAAGTAACGATGTGACTAAACTTTTTGCTTGGATCGAATCATGATATATGTAAATCTACATATATAACCGTTAACGTTATAATTAGTATCTCTGTATTGCAAAATTTCACGATCAACGGCGATTGTCCCCGCTGTCAATGTGACAATGATTTACATTATGCGGGACGCAATTGGGGATGCTCATCTATTTTCAATTACGCGAATTACTTACCTCTGAGATTACCGGCGAGGCTGACATTTATGTCGTCCTTTATAACGCGTGAAACTATATACAAATTGCAAATATTTCATTTGAGACAACGGACGAGAAAGACTGACGTCGATGGTATAATTTATCTTCGATTGTGAACGACGAATGAGTCTGTGCCTTTGGCAAGAACGTGAGTGAGCTCCTCGATCCAGTTACAATGTACAGAGATTTGACCATCATCTATTCGAAGATACAGGAGCGGGACCTATTTTTTCGTAGGTTATTTGGACCTTTAGAAATTTTCGAAGTTTTTAGCCACTAGAAGTTGTTTAAAAATACCGGTTCTTTTGAGTATTTAAGTACCTACTAGGTTCTATCGAAAAATGCTTTGTAGAAAAGTTGCGCCCCATGGTGTCCTCTACAAAATAAGTTCTATGCAAAAATCACGTAACGCTGTTAGATTAACGGTTAATTCCAATGAAACAACAATTTTTTCTTGTGCTGTTTTGCATCTGCAAAAATACAGTTACATTCATTTCAAAATGTTTATCAACGTACAAATTAAAGATTATATTTTTTTCACTTTCTAATAAAATATTCATTTTTAACGAAATTGCGGGACTTTACATATGGCGTCGTAAGTACTTTATGGGCAAGTGAAAGGAGACAAGAAAATTTAGCCGCTTGGATTTATTTAAAATAAAGTAAAACAAAAATATTGTCATCGAATACATGGCATCGGGTTTTCTCTAGGAAATTAACATCATTGTCAATTATATTTTTTTAATCATCATCACCTCGTCATTTTCAAAGATCGGTTTCAACATTTTATAAAGCAGATATTGAATTTTTCGATTAAAACATTAAATATTCGGTTCTTACCATTAATTCGCGACTGGTGCATCATAAAGTGGACATCGAGATATAGCGGTCCCATTTCCTCAATTTTCAAATTACACAAGATTACCCACAGAACGGACGTTAGTAAAGAAATTGTTGAGCCTTTATAGCTCTCACTCATTTATTTTGGTGTCCTATTTCAATGCAAATCCAATGCTCAGTTTATACTTGTGGAGTTCCAAAGATTGTTTATCCATAGATTTTATGACATATTTTTAACGTACCTCCATGGGGACAGTCATATTTCCTTACAGCATAAATACAAATGATTCGTAAGGAAAGATATGACGAGACTAACGCTAATCAATTTCATGGAATTTATGAGGAATTTCCGGTGGAAAGATTCCCATGATCCCAAAGTAATGTAATACTCATCGCTGTCCATATCCAAGCTACATTTATTTTCGATGGTTGCTTTCGTCGCATGTTGGAAGATCCTGCAGGGCAGGATGTGACGAATACGTATGCAGACCGCAGAGTAAGTACCGGTTCTGCAGTCTCCCCAACGTATCTATATAGCGTATGTGGTTAGCAATAAAATTTACAGTCTATTTTACTTGTATTATAATGATTTCGTTGCTGCAATCTTCTGACCCGTTGTTCGCTGAAAGTTTTCACGTACCTAAGTACTTGGTGGAGGGGGATCGAATGATTCGAACAGTGCAATGAATGTACCTGATAAATGTAAGGTGTCATTTTTAAGATATAGATCAGATTTGAGTCGTTGGAGCAAAAAAATTGCCCAAGGCAGTTGGGGGGACTGAAATTCGTGAGTGTTAAAATATGCGCATAATTTAATAATTGGCCCCGGCTCCATTTTGCGCAAGTAAATTGATTATCGGGAGTGGATCGGTTCTCGCACATTGACATCTTGAAAAGTACAAGACCTGTACTAAACAATGTGGATTTTGTCGGTTAATTCTTCAAAATGCGCTCTGACTCAATGCCTAAACGCTTCGTCCCAAATAACGAGTGTGCATTGGTCAGATGGGTCAGAGAAGGTCGTATGAATGAAACACTTGTGTATTATTTGAACGTTAAATGCGTATTTGTTTATGTAAGTTCAGTTACTTTTAAAATCATCGTCATTTTTATGTTTAGTATCAAAGATCATACTATTGGTAGTAGATATTATTCACATATACAGAGATGATAACATTCTAAGAAAACGGCAATATTCTAGGGTGTCTAAAATATGTTAAGTGCAATGAAGGTAGGGAGCGATTTCGATGAACTGCAATGTGCAATAAAAATTATTAAAGTTCTATCGGCCCGAAGTTGTGACCGAAAATCATCATTATACGGGTAGGCCAAGCAAATAAGATTTTTTTTTTTGACAAAAATAGCACCCGATCACGGCGAATGCCATTAGACGGGACCAGCTTCTCGATCATAAAATGACGACTTTTCGACTCCGGATTCCCATTTTATTATTGATATTAACAAATTAGTGAAAAAAGTACGTTTTTTTCGTTTTTTGCTTATAAAACAAAAAATAATGAAGGAATCTCCTTGGTCCCAATGGATAAATTGTAGGTAATTAAAATACGCATAAAATGAGCGCTAAAAGAAGAAGATCGGTCCATAATTAAGGGAGATACGCTGAAAAAAACCGAGAAAAAAAGCATTTTTCTCAAAAATGTATAACTCCGCCATTTTTAAAGTTGTAGGCCAGGTTCTTTGCGAGATAGTAGGTATTGATATCTACTTTTTGTCTGCAAAACCTGGGCGCTGTCGGATAATTATTTTTTGCGTTATGGCAATGAACATTTTATTGTACCATGTTTTGCGGAGAGGCTCGATGCTCTGGAGGTCGTCCGACTGTTTAGCAAGTGGCTTTTGAAACTAGAACTGTTGACCTATAAATCGTCAATTTTAGATTTTCGTTTAATTGCGTTTAAGTAGGTGAAAATCGCGCCTAAACATGACCAAAAACGCCCGAGCGCGCGAAAGTTGTCGAGTAGTGGGGGTAGACCGGCAAACACGGGGAAGCCGCATATATAGTAATAGAAGCGCGTTCGGCCCAAATTTCGTATCTATTTCTTTGATTATTTCAATAACCAGTGGCACTATTTTAACATTTTTTTTTAATTTGAGGTAACTCGATCACCGGAATCTGACTCTTTACTCAGATTTCATGTAAAATGAACGAACGACTTTTTTCAGATGTTTTAACCTACACGACCTCATATTAATATAATATAATGCGATTATTATTTTTTAACATTCAATGTTGCACTTCGTACATTGAACAATTAAGAATATTATTGAATATTATTCGAATAATATTCAAATAATAATAATAATAATAATATTCAAATATTTGAATAATGGAGGTGGTCTTTCATGCGAGCGGTCATAGGTATCAACCAAAAACGCTAAATCAGCTATCATAAACGTCTTGATTTCACTTCGTAAATCATAAAATCGCTTCAACATTTAAAATGTGTATTTAATAATGCCGGAAATGTTGAAAAGCGGCAAAGAAAATGGGGATAATGTTGGTTTCGTTGCTTCATATAAGTCACTCGATGTTGTGTCTTTTAAGCCATTGCCCTCCGATTTAGGTAAGTTCCAACAGCGCGCGCCCGAAACGTAAACAAAACCGTCTTGCCCGTGCAATATGGAGCGAGTCAGGAACGCGATAGGATAAGGAGTTAACGAACTAAAGCAGCCATTTCTTCAATAATATTATATTCGTCATTGTAATACCTCTAATGAAAATGGCAAACAGTGCTGTTTCACTAGCATCGGTACTTTCGTCCATTGCCAAGGAATAAAATCAAAAACTTTAGTTTTCAATTACTTCTCAATGTTGTTTCTAAGATTTTGTTCCAACTCTTCTGGTGACAGTTTCATATGGCACACTGACTTAAAAAAATTCCACTCTCTTATTTGGGCAAGTTATTCCTGCCACAAGAAAAATCGTTTTTTCGCGATTTTTTTCTGGAAAAGGATTTCATTTTGGCAAAACGAAAAGTATTAAGCAGTATAGTGGCTTCTTTTAGCTTTAGATTGGGTTTTTTTATTTTTTTAAATATTCTTTAACATTGCTCCGGTAGGAACTCTCCTGGAGGTCCTCGAAAAAAAGTGTCCGGCGGTGAGAAAAGTATCTCGTCCGGTTTGGATTATCTGAAGTGAAAAATCCAAAAAAATTCTTTTAGGGGATTGATCGAAGAAATAGTTGAAATTTCGACTTTCGACCAAATTTTTTTCGTTAAATCGTTGAAAAAGACAATTAAAATATTTATCGGAAATCTGATTCCTTCGATCAATACCTGAAGAATATATCTGACAAGGTTGTGTTAAAATTGCAGACCGATCGGTTGAGCCATTTTAGAGAAATCGTGCTTTGAAAACATCGTTTTGAGAATAACACGTTTGAAGTTTCAACAGTCGTTCACACATATTTAAGTTTTTTGTTTGGTTTCAACTTACAAGGAGTTATCTATTCTAGGGCCATATGATAAATTCTCTGCGTCATCAGCAGCTTCCTCGATCCCCATTTGATGTCGTCTGCGATCCATTCTTCCCTCGTTCGTGCTCTTTCATGCGCTCTCAAGTCGGATATTCTGACGTGCTCTGCATCCTCCTTTTCAACATAGGCATGGGCATTGTGCCCAATTGATAGTCCCCGTGCACTCGTGTAATACAGAAGCGATGTTGTACCCTCATTAAAAGTGCCGGCTGCGATCTGAGCTGCCATTTTCAATATTTTCGAACCAGAAAGAATGATTTTTGAGTGATTTTCCATATCAACTGGTTGTAGCTTCCGTTTTATTTTGCGCCAAACCACCGACACCTTTCCAGTAATTTTTCATTGGTGAGATTTGTGTACATTAGAAACAGAGCTTCAGTAACATCACGTGGTACTGACTGAATATTTATGTTTGTAAGTTGAAGATGTATTCGAAGCTTGCGCTCGCTGCCAAGAGCACCTGACTTCGCTCCGACCGGGCACTTCTCGTGTCGAGGATTTTCATCCATTGAACAATAATGGTAATATGTTGCCCATATTGCATTATTAGTTATTGTTAGTATTATGTATTAGTTATTGTCAACGAAATAACAATGTCTCCTGATTGCCAAGCTATAATAAACTGTCAATTTATCTATCAATTTAACAGTGAGCTAGCTTTTTCCATCGAGTACCATTTTGTCCCCCATCCACCTTTATCTACAGTTTCAGTATTGTTTTTTTAACAGTTTCGGTGAGTCCGTTCATTTTTGTCCAATACATTCTTTTTTGACCACTTAAATTTCACCGCATGATGCAGCTTTTAAAATCCCAGAGTATGTTTTAGAGTTACCAGCACCAACTTTTGTCACCTGAACATTTCTACGACGCATCGCCTTCCATTTTTCCCGGACCGTTATGATGGGCGGAACAAATATCTTTGTGACCGTTATATCATTCATTGTACTCTTTAGTATTCGTTTTCTTTTTCCAAAGTTCGCATTGTTTGCAGTACGCATTTTTTACCAACAGCTGCCATTCCGATCTTTCGGGCGCTTACTTTGCAGCGTTACAAGCATCCTTGCAAATATGCGTGAATTTTCGAGAATATTCGCTGGATCGATGTTAAATTTTCAAGGAATGTACTTACATATTCCGTACATTCCGAAAAAGCAACAAAAAAACGATGTTTTTTCGAAATTTCTAAGTGCGTATAACCCGTTAACTTCTTAGCAATTAAGGTGGATACTAGATACCTAGCCTTTTGAAGTAACCACCTTTATTGGGCTGAGAAACTTTTCTTCGAATCGTTAACTGGTATATTTATTTTAGAAAACACATAAGCGCCTGTTAATTAATATTTCGCTCATATCCTTGTTAGGTACCGAGTCTGCTCCTCGACAATATTTTAATTTCTATATTTCCATTGTCGTAACATTTTTTCATTTTGGATACGGTGACATCGGTGCAAAAGAATCGGAAATACATCGATAAAACTCAAATTATTAAGGAAAAATGGACAGAAGATTACTTTTTCATTGAACTGAACAATTTGACGTTTTGTTTAATTTGCCGCGAATCTGTAAATATGTTTTTGAAGAATGTAATGTAAAACGACATTATGTGTTATGAAATGAAATATCGTATCAGTACCAATTCTACAACTCGAAAAATATAATCCACAGTTATCGCGATTTGGCAAAATCTGCGATCTCATGTCGGCCGACCTTTCTGGAAACAAATATGGGAGTTGAAGACCCAAAATAAAAAAAAGTTTGTCAATTGCTTTGAGTTGGGTGCAAGTATTTTCTTCGTATGTTTTTTAGGGATCCTAGAGTTCGGTGATTAGGTTATTTTATTTTGTTTTACATAAAGATTTCAACTTAAAAGCTTTTTCAGAAAATGTATTTTGTAAGATGTACAAACGTTAGGCCTTTAGACTTCATTCCTCGTGACTTTTTTTTTACTAAATCGTTTCGAATATTCGTACTAAATGCGAAGACCTGATTTAGCCGACCAATTTATTGTATATATCACTGTTGTTAACATACTCGAAAAATTTGATCCGTCAGTACTTGCCCTCAGTATGATAAATGTACAATCGCGACTCGGTTCCGCGAATATTCCGTGAACGGATAACGTTTAAGTATGCAACAACTTTTATATTCAATTATTCTATAGTATTTTATCGCGCTGGAAATTTAATTAATCCGGAACACTATTAAAAATATCTTCCATTAGATACAAAGGTGGTGTACACGCCAAGGTTATATTTTCAAAAACGATACGAGCATACTTATTTCGTTTAATAAAAAGAGGTCTAAAATATTTCGAACGATGAAAGAGAAGAGACCGAGATAAAATAGAGCACTCGATCGAGGCGGACGGTTAAACGCAGCTGGCTGGCTTACACGAGCATATTGAGCTTGTGCCAAGTTGCTTGCATGTAAATATAAATACTCGAACGCGTTGGTGGAGGGCTCGGCCGTGCGCGTATGCATTTATCGCTTACCTATCTACCTATATATCCCGTACTAGGCTATGATCTATTACTCGTTTACATACATACGCACTTCATTATATGTATATACATATATGCCGTAGGGGAACATTTTGAAAATTTTGAAATTGCTCGTACAAACCCGGTTATACTTACTATCGTATCATACTATTTCGGGTAAAACTCTTCGTGGATAATCTCGCAGCGTTGTAACCAGAGTTAAGTCCCGTTATCACGACCAGTTTTGTGCGAATCTTACCTATCTACGTATATATCGATATCCTCCTCTTTTGCACTAATTACAGAATTGACGGATCAAGGCCGTAACAAAAATTAATTTGCCACTTTCGAAGGCGCAGAAACTAGTTTTTTTTTGTTTACAGGCAAGTAGACGTTTATGTCACAGAAACGAAACGATACCTACTCGATTTGCCGATTTTCTACGAAATCACGAAGATTTAAGGAAAATGTGTAATGTCATCTTTAATTGAAGAAAACGAGGAACATCATATACTTAGGTACCGAGTAAATGTCTTTCGTGCTCATTAACGTATGGCACAACTTTCCGTAACGTACACTTGTAATGTTCCGCGGCATATCCGATATACTTACTATAGGTTTTTATTAGGGAGTAGAATTTTTGAGCAATGTTTTTTTAATAAAGAGACGGATAGTCAACTTGCGGAACGATAAAATAGAAGCCTGTTAAAAATTGAGCTCTCAGTGTGAATATTTAAACATGCCTCATCGCTAATTTCAATTTCCTATTTAAATAACACGAGGAGAATTTTATTATGTTTAGAATTTTATACCTCGCTCGCACTAATGGCACATTGTGCAGACGAGCCCTTGGCATATTCTTATAGAGAATTGAATGCACCGCAAAATGATCTGTTATACTTTTTTCATAAATTTAGCCATTCAAATAATATTCCAGTTAAAAATCCAAAATGTATGAAAATCCAACGTTTTTTTTCTTCATATTATAGAGAAATTATTAATTCTATTAAAAACCACCAAATAACTTTTTTGTACATTATTACATTTACTGTAATAATTGTTTAGTTTATAAATAATAAATATCAATAGACAGTTATAGGCTTTAGACACTTATTTTTTGTCAAAAAACTTTTTAAAACAAATTTAATGAAATAGTTGCTTTCATTATTATAAAATTAATATAGTAAATTTAATAATGTAGAAAAAAAGTCATTTGCTATTTTTCAATAGAGTCGATAGTTTCGCTATTATATTATAAGAAACGATGAATATTCATATATTTGAAACTTTCAATGCACAATCAAATATCATTCAAATGACCTAGTGTATCAAAAAAGTGTAGGTGATATTTTTTGTAGAGAATTAAATTTTCTGTGAAAATATGTTACGAGCATATGTCATGGTATATGTACAATATGCCATGACCGGGTTATAAAATTCCAAACATTCAAAGAAATGTTCCTCGTGTTATTTAAATAAATATTAATATTACGAGCTCGAATTTTAACAGTCTTCTTATTTTACACTCCTGTAAATGTACAACCTGTTTCCCACTGGAAAAGGTCTTAAAGAATACCCAAAAAAATTTCAAGCGCTATCCACGATGTTAGCCCAAATACGCTTGACTCTATGAGAAAAACAAAGCAATGTGGATGCGACCCGTGAACCGTGAAGTAGGTCTGTAATCGGGGATTATATGTATATCCCGACTCGAATAGAAATACCGAATGAATCGTGAAAACGCTTACCGAATCATTATTATTATTATTCGATCACGATTTATTTCATGCTTTCTACATTTGATTTTCTGACATAACTTTTGTCTCCAACTCAATAATTTGCGAACCCGTTGTTTTGTCGTTTCGTGGTGTATAGAGCTTCCTTACCATCAACTCTATAGGTCCTTGAGTAAATGAAGGGTACGTTGTTTGCACGTATAACAAAACTAACGTTGACCAATTACAGTGCAGTTTCATAATTTCCGACAGACATTTGTAAGTAAATATTTCATTACAGTTCTCACACCAGTTCTCGCACTTAATGGATAATCCTCCGAGATAACTAGTAGATCGTCCGTGTGTCCGTCAATCTTGGTATTTTCAACAGTTGAACAGTTTACGTACGATTTCGCAGATTGGCACGGGAAATGCGAATCGGTATATTAATCTGGATAAAATAATACTTACGGTTCCGCTCGATTTTTTGTGGTTCAGCACAAAACTATGAAATAATCGACTGTAATTATCACGCTTTACAACAACTTTTCGAGCATATAGATAAACCTGTGCTTGCCACTCAAGTTAAATAACTCGTATTATCAATGTTACAACTTATAACGAGCTGTTTAATTAAATTCTGATGGTAGCAGCTAATACATTCGCACAAAGTGCTAAAGCAGTAACGTTTTAGAAAAATTATTCGATGATGCCGCAAAGCTTTGTTATTTCTCTTGAAGAAGCGAGAAGTAAAAAATCGAGGCGATGCAACGACGCTGCCGACGTAAAAAAAATGCTCCCACTCCACTGGTACGGCTTGAAAAATAACGCCACAGAGAATCAAATTGTAACAATAATAAATAAAGAGACAGAGGGCTCGAAGAAGTATTAAAAATATTACATTACTTTGGTGGAGATTATTAAGCGAAATTAGTAAGTTCAGTTTTAAAGGCAATGAAAACCACCTAATGTGTTTTTCTCATAATTTTATTTTCCGCATATTTTTTGCAGCGTGTATGAACGAACGAAGAACTTGAAGGTTAAAAACTACAAGATAGGTACAATCTGCAGAAATCGAAGTTTTTCAAAGAATAAAAATTCATAAGTCACAGTTTCTTTACTAACGGAACAATGTTTTTTTTTTCGTCAAAAAATACTCGCGTTTTCTCCGCTTATATAACAATCTGCTTCGTTTATCTATTTGTATAAATTCAGTCCGAAACCACGGGGCTAACGATGAACAGTGTGCAACAAAAATTGAAATACTTAATTGTTTTATGTCAAAAATGGGATACGACATGATAAGATCCAAAAAATGAAATGAAGAAATCTTAATTAGTTTGTGTATGCCATCGAAGTAAAAAAAATATTCGTGAAATGCGTTCATTTACTATCGCGACGTAATTTTGGCGGTGAATAAATTATGTAAATTATCTTGCCAATCGCAAGTATTCGGTTAAAACAAAAATATGTTCAACCGACTCGGCCGATTTTCAACAATTTTCGTTAATTTCTAAGCGATTAGCCGGCAAAACCGGCGAATATCGGAATGTTAGCTCGGCAAAACGATTTCCACTTTTATGCTTGGTCTTCAAAATTTCTTACCGCAAAAAATCTCCAA
Source organism: Netelia fuscicornis (assembly GCA_946811545.1). Taxonomy (NCBI): domain Eukaryota; kingdom Metazoa; phylum Arthropoda; class Insecta; order Hymenoptera; family Ichneumonidae; genus Netelia; species Netelia fuscicornis. The sequence goes on from OX328015.1 coordinate 29,259,754, forward strand.
AGTTTCCTTCCGCATTCGAACGCTTTATAAGTCACGATGCGAATTCGTTCCAAATTCCCGGAATGAAGGGTCTGTACTTCACGATCGTATGCTAATGACGATAATAATTAATCCGTGGAATAGTAACGGTCCTTTGTGTTCTTTATGGATGGAACAGTTTAATCCAACGGGAAGATACATAGGTAGTAGCTTTCGTTAAAAGGTGGTAAAGAGTCAGCTTGGTGCATAGTGGAATAAGTAAGCAAGAAGTGTTAATGTTCAGGTCGATGAACTACGAGGAAGAAGCGCGGTAGAAGTACCAGTTATAGTAGGTACCTACGAACGGAGTACCTAAACCTGTCCGTAGCGTCTCCAATCGGAAGCAAGGCCTATGAACCAACGGCGTTCTACATTGGGTCTACCTGCCTATTCACCTGCACCAAATTCCTAGCTACGAGTCATTCGTAGCAACGGAACACCGGGCGTTGACCCTTCATCCGGGCCTCACCGATCAAATCGAATGAAGCGGAGAATTTATTAGGTACGACCAAAAAAACCACCGGTTGGTACCTACCTATACTGCAACACGTTGGGCTATTTTTTACTCGGCCTAATTGCACCAAGTAACAAATAAGCCGATAGTCACTCCGGAACTTGGTACACCCTTTTTATTTGGACCAAACTTGATTGGTATGCAACGAATGTTTAGGATCGGAAAGAAAGACCCCAAGAAAAGAAATAAAGATAAACGAAAAAAGATTTCCCTATTTTCCTATCACGTGAAAACGCAAAAGTGCACATATTTCAAGATATCATAACTACGAACCTTTTTACTAGAACCAAAGATTAGTTTGAAAAGGTTGCGCGAAATTTTGCAGAATCCCCTTCGATTAATCTCGATAACTGTACGTGATTTGTATGCGTAAAGAGGAACTTTCGAGAAGCAAAGCTTTGGACTCGATATTCGTAAAAACTATTTCCCAAACAGAATTAATTATGAGCATACGTCTTATTTCAGGAATATTTTTTAATCCGTTACTAATAGAGTGGAAACGATAATTAATTCAAAAACTAGTCACTCGTAAGCAACTTTTGGGCGTTTTCTCCAAGCTGCTATGTAGAAGTGCTAGTTCCATTCCAGGGTCAGGAAAGTAAGCTTCTATGACGTTTTATCCAATTATAAAAGTCTGCGCTGGTTATCGTGCCAAGCATCGAGTATTGGTCGCATGGATAATCAGTATAGAAGACCGCTATTTGTACATTATTTTTCGGCGTGTACACAAAATAAATATTGGCCTCTGATAATAAAGCCATTAGCAATTTTCAATTTCTAAAAGTCTGTACTCGCAATTAGTTCCGCAATTTATAAATCAATAACGTACAATTTCCTAACAACTGGTAAAGGTTTTCGTCAAACAACCAAAGTCTAATTTATCTTATTTTGGAGCCAAGTTCGTGAGTTCTTGTGAATCAAAATCGAATAAAGTCTGCGGGACTAGATAAATACTATAGTACCTTCCTATTTGAAATTGTACGCTAGAGGCGGTCGCTTAAGTAAATGAAATTTTTAATCTATATTAAAAATTACATACAAAATTACATAGGTACATATTTACCACAGTTATTTTTCTCTATTCAATATAAATTGGTTCAATTCTTCACAGGCTGTTAATTATATATTGTTCTTGCCGCGTTTAACGATAACCATTTTGAACGGTCTGAGTGCGATTACTCGGATTTATATATTTGGAATTTAAAAAAGTTCTTTAATTCGGTAAATTTTTACTAACAATAAGTTAAGTAGGTACATCTCGCATTAGAACGAATGTACAAAATTTTCTGTTTTATATATAGGTACCTTCCGTTGTAGTCTAATAAAAAAGATTATTCGGAGAGAGTGGCATCGTACGTGTAAGCCATGCATAATGCTATGCCCCCCATACCAACGAAATAAATAGGTATCCTCCGTTCTTCGCAATATCTGAAATAAAATCACACGTACAAAGCCAGAGGAGAACGGAAAATGAATAACGCAACGTGTAGTGGGTTACTATATTAGCGGCGAAGAAAGAATAAAGAGGCAACGATTTTCAATACCAACATCAACATGTTGTTACTCGTCGAGGACCTTTATGATTTATAAATCTGTACGTCCATTCTTCGAGAAAACTAGATATGTGGATTCGCCAGATCCATTTGTTTTCCTTTTCTTTCTATACGTACTCTTAGCGTAGTATTTCTCTGATGTCATGCGAGTGCTCATTACATAATTAGCGACAATGGACGGTGAAGGACGCGTCCCTTATTATAGCATACACCACGTTGCGGAGGAAAACCCACGTAAGAAAGTCCGATATGCTTAAATATATATATATATATATATATATATATATATATATATATATATATAGTATATTACCGCGTTTATACTATTGCCTCGGTGGACTTCTCTTCATTTACATAGACATGTATATGCGCATACGACTACATACATCGATTTTACACTGTTAAACACGAAGCACGTAACAGCGTAGAATTCTCAATGCCAAATGTGGTGAAAGCGATGACCAGACGCGAGAGTAAAAGCAAAAGTTAAATAATCGGTTGATTTCAAGCTTGGTTGAGCTAGCAGATAGAATGGGAGATGAGGACAAAAAAGGTAGCATAGAATCGATTATTTCATTTCTTTTTATTCAATTTTTTTCTTTGACAGAACATTCGAATTATGGTAGATTTAAAATGTTTTTAAAAAACCAACTGGTCCGTCTTTCGTATCTTTGGAAATCGTTACAGTTGCAATTCAAAGTTATGGCAATTTGTAGGTACCGCTGACTCGAATATTCAGTCGAAAAAAGGGTTCAAAAGTACAAAATGTGTCAAGTATGAAGAATTTGGTACGTCGTTTGGTCTTATCTAAAGTTTATCTTTTGCCTCGATGATATTTGTGTACCGATCGGATTATTTTGTCAATTCTGAATGTTACACAAACCGATATAAAATAATTACAGAGGCGATCCAGTAGATTCGTCGTCTGAGATTCTTGGCATTGAGAGACACTGGGAGTCCGCACAGAGAGGCTTCCTAAACAAAGTCTAACAATGCTCGACTCACTTTCACTTTGTCCCCACCATAGGGCTCTTCGCGTTCGCGTATACTCGGCTATTCGGCATATACCATGAACCCATATTTATGTACGTATTCATGTATAAATGATTGTACATATGCACGTACGCGCGTATGTATTTACTTATGGTATCACGCGTAATACATTCATCCTGGATCGCTTCGTTCTCTTTTCCAACCCTCTGTCCATACGCACGCACCCACACAGAAAAATACCACACATCCGAGGGTACGCGACCTACTTTCGCGGTATAATAAATCTTTTCGAAAAACACGACGTCGTATTAAAAAATAAAACGAACGGAAATTGATAAATTTGAAATTTTTGTAGATAGGTATCTAAATCGATAACGTCCAATCGATTCCATCCTCATATATCTAATATCGAGTAAGTACCTACTAGAGAAACTACGTAAAAACTCGGCTTATAGAGTTGACACAACCAAGTCCTATGTAGCCGTAGATATTTTTCAAACAACGAGAATGTATTTCGTGTTAGGGAGTTCCTTATTGGACATATGAATAAATCTGTATGAATTGCTGCAAAATTTTCACCGAAATAAGTTGGATTAACCTTTAGACTGCTACTAAAGCCACTAGAGTGGCTTTCTATTTACGTTTTAAAATCATTTAAAACATCATGTATTTTGTATTTATAAATATGTCGATTATACATTGTATACAACATTTTTGACATCGGCTTTGGGAATTCGCAAACTGACATTTTACCATCGGAGTTGTTACCGGCAACCCCAAAAACATAATAGTGTGATAGTTTTTTGTTTCCTCAGGAATGACATTTCTTTGCAAAATCTTACATTTTAAGCCGCAAGCTGCTGCTAAAGCCACTATAGGCCCTCTGTGAAACACTTGCAACCGAGCATATTATTCATTTAAATACTTACTAAAAAAAAAGCCATTTCTGTACGAAAATATCGGCAATCCGATCAATTATCCGGAAATACAATAGAAGCAGATGGATCGACGGGATATTTACCTAGTTTGTGACATCCAAGCCGATTCGTATATGATCCATAAATACTTTTAGGTATCCATTTTTTGTCCTCCAATGGTAATTTCCCGACAACACAATCCGAGCCTCGTCCTCGACGATTCGCTCCTCAATTTCTTATATTGTTTTTACGACTCTACAAATGACTTATTTTTTTGGTACTTTGTTTTCCATAGATTTTGAACATTTTTGTAAATAGGTAGGTACATATTTATAAGCACTTAAGCACAAGCGCAATTAAAGGCTCGATCGAAAAATTGTTGTAGGAAATACAAACATTTCTGACTCTTGTCCGAATCCCGAGAAAGTGCTTGATCGTACCTCTTCAAACGCTTATATTCGATTTTTATTCTTTTCGAAAGTTGATTACTTGGAAAAACAATGAAAACGGCGAATTACGGAATTGTTTGACCCAATTCCACATTCTTTTCGATTCCCCGAAAGTACAAATATTTGTACTAAAGATAATTATTGGATCATCTTTTATATTACCGGCAGTATGTATTGTAGTCTATCATGTTCTTCCTAACTTAACAGCAGATGTTACGTTATATATTCCGATCTTTGGAATTTTATATACAAAATTTATTGATTTCTTCACGGTTTTGATAACTCCAAGATCGAGTTATATTAGTCCATTAATATTATAAATTTTGACTACTTTTTTCTTCCTTCTAGCAAAAGAATATATGAATCCACATACGTTATATACGGCTAACAATCGCGCGAAAATGGCAAAACGACGAAATACTATAATATGAAAAAAAAGTTTATAAATTTATAATTTAATGAAAAAAAAGGCTAAGCTACAAATTTGAACATGTACAAGACTGGTTCCATATGGTTTCGACTACTTTCAGACCCGACCAGTTTTAATTATGCTGAAAATTTTATATGTTATACTACCCCACTAAAAACAATTGTCTGAGCTTTTTCAAATTTTTAACGCAACCCAAAAAAAGTTATGAGTTTCTTAAAAAAACGTCTTTCTGTTTTGTAACCGTTTTCAAACGCTCATAACTTTTTAAAAAATTGGTTAATCGAGAAGTTTTTTTTCAAATTTTTCATTTTTCCGCGCGTTTTTCGGAAAAAATACAAAAAAAAATTCAAGTCATCCTATATGAAATTTTTCATGTTTTTAGAGAAAAAAACTCGATTTTTGATTTCCATTTTGTTGTTTAAACTTTTATTTACTCTAAGTTTAATGCCCCAAGATTGATAGTGAGCAGATTTTTTTCGATTTTTTTTCGATTGATGAAAAAATTGCTTCAGTTTTTATGAGAAAAATATTAACTTTTCACAAAACCCTATATTTCATTGGCGATTTTATATTTTTCTTATAAACTTTGATTTATTCCGAGTTTGATCCCGCAAAATTCATAGTGGGCAGATATTGTTTTCCATTTTTTTTTATTGTAGAAAAACTGAACCGATTTTTTTTTCAATAATAAAAAATAGAAAAGGATATCTGTCTACTATGAATCTTGCGGCATTAAACTCGGAATAAATCAAAGTTTAAAAGAAAAATAGAAAATCATCAATATAATAGGTTTTTTTGAAAAATTAATATATTTCTCCAAAAAACTGAAGCATTGTTTTCGTCAATCGAAAAAAAAACAGAAATAGATATCTGCCCACTATGAATCTTGCGGCATTAAACCCAGAATAAATCAAAATTTAAACAAAAAATTAAAAATCAAAAGTAAAAAATGGATATTTTGAGAAATAGAATTTTTTCTCTAAAAACATGAAAAATTTTATAGAGGATGAATATTTGTTTGTATTTTTTCTGAAAAGCGCGCAGAAAAATGAAAAATTTGAAAAAAAAAACGTCTCGATTAACCAATTTTTGAAAAAGTTATGAGCGTTTGAAAATGGTTGAAAAACAGAAAGACGTTTTTTTTTTCAAAATTCATAACTTTTGTTGGGCTGGGTAGGAAAATTTGAAACAATTCACAAAAATGTTTTTAGTGGGGTAGTACAACATAAAATTTTCCGTAAAATGAAATACGGTCGAGTCTGAAAGTAGTCGAAATCATATCGAACCAGTCATATATGTACACTCGAATATCAGGTATTCGTTTGTGTTATCTACAACGCTCCATCTGTCATCAAGTGAAAATTGAAAATTTCAAGAATTCGTAACAAATGTCGCGTAGGCTATATGAATTGTGCTCGCAATTCAACTCGTACGTCTTTTTTATTGAATTCTTGGAAAATAAAAATTACACATAATTTCACACGATTGATAGTATTTTATTGCGACCCCGCTAACTAATTAAAGATCAAATTCTTCGTTGGCTTTGATAACTTTGGCCAATGTTTGTATCACTTCGAACCAGTTTGTACCTCTCTAGACACGAAATGCGACTCGAAGGAACGATTTTCCAGTGCGACACTAATAAGTGCTTCAGTGGCGTTTTTGAAATATCACTATTGCGATTCTGTTTTAGCACCAGTGGCATGCGCAAGTTGGAGTTCGGAGCTGGCGTAATGAAACGATCTTGGAATTTTAGAGAATCGAAATTCTTCGCGTGGAGGATAAGATTTCATTAATTGTACCTCTAGCCCCGTGAAATTTAAATATTTTCCCTTTTTCCTGAATCAGTAAAAAAAGTAGTAATTTTCATATATTTTATAGATCCGTGTGTATCGAATTGACATAGCAAAACAAACCGAACGGCACTCTCTGAGTCTTGACGCCATCTTTCAAAAACTCCCATACGTACCCCGAGACTAAATCGGTTCTGACGGAAAATGATTATAGCCTCTTGAAATTAAAATATCACAACGATTACCGACTCGAATCACAAAGCGATAACGTTTTTGCTAATTTATCATGTTCTGCCAAGTTTCTGTAGTGCGCCATTTCCGCCGCAAGGGAATTCAAGGCCGATCCCTAGTCGATCTGTGCATCTGATTTGTCGCGTCTATTGGGCTGAAACGTTATAAGAAAAATTAGACGATGAACCATTTCAATAACGGCCTTAGACTGTTGTTGTGCCGACTTATATAATTGAGTTCATTTTGTCGTTTGATGTTTCTTTATTTCTCAATTAATACATAACTTGTCCATGAATTTATTGGTTTATCTTTTTTTAATGTTCTTTGTCTAGTTTATATAGTAGGTTTCACGTCAAGAATCCGTAATCGCATAGTATTTGCATCGTGGATAATTTGCCATTTGTGACGTCGTTGGAAAATATAAATTTTCATCAGAGATTATGAATTTCGAAGAATCTTGTAATTACACGTTCTTCAGACAATTTATGCCATTACATTCCGCCTCATCCGCGGACTTGAAAAGTTAGACATTTATCAGGCAGATTGCTAGGATTTAAACTCCTTATTCGATGAATGGCTGATTGGTCATCTTTTCATTTTTCATCAAAAAGGTTAACACTTTCACGGACAGAACGAAAATATTGGACGTTTCGCCATTTCTACACATAGCACACTTTTCATTGTCATACAATATTAATTCAACCTGACAGAATGCCGGGAATGGTCAAAATTGAACGTGAATTATAGGAATTTCGAAAAATAAGATTTATTCAATCTGACACTTTGGATTCTTGGGTTTATTCAATCAGAAACACTTTGGATTCTTGGGTCCACCTCGCAACCCTTTTTATTTCATCGGCGGTGACTCCCTTTTCTGCTGTTTTCGACTTAGATGCGTGGCGCGTGATACGGGCCGTAGATTTCTTATCTACGGCGAGTTCTCCAAGGCTACTTTTTACCCATCTCCCGACTGTATCTTTTGACACTTTTGCATGTGGTTTGTTGAAAGATATGAGCTATCTATCCACCTTGCCTCTCAGGCTCCCAGTCCTAAAAATGTAGTGAAGCTTGCGTCTTTGCAAACACGTGGCTAGTCCTCGAAAAAGGGTAGTTTCACTACAATCTGTACCGCCCCTATTCTGGATGTTTTAATACAATCTGGAATTTTTATTTCCAACCCTTTTGGCGTTTTCCCCATATTTTTTATGTCGATAGCGACTAACGTTTGAATTCTACGGTCCATTCCTAAAGCAAGAAGTAATACTATTTTTTAGTGAGGGTTCTAAGATCCAGTGACTCGAGGGGATACCAATCCGATATTTTGTCTAGAATTGGGTCAACGCCCCTCGTCGTATTGTACCTGGGCTTGCTAGGTCTTTTATTGTATACTCCCTTCACGAATCTGCTAATTAGTTTCGATTCCTATATTTGTTCATCTGAGATAAGTGCCAGCCACGATCTTACACACAGGTCTGGAAACTCGAGTGGAAGGGGTAGGTCGCTTAGTGAAGTAGCCGAGTTGGTAGTTCACTAGTCGCCACTAGGTTCGTTGCGAGCAGAAAACGCACCGCGGCGGGGCCGGGCTGGTGCGAGTCAGACAGAGACAGCACTAGTCGGCCATGCTTTTTTCTCTCTGTACCACCTTCATGTTCGTTACGGGGATATTTATTATAAGCTTGAAACACTTTTAAAGTACGAGGGTGGGGTGAAAAGTTTCCAGCCTGACCAAGAAATGGCGCCACTAGGTCTACTTTTGGAGTGGCGTCCTATAGAACCATTCCTACCAAGCTTGTATGTAAAGTTCCGGCCCAATCGCTACGTTAGTTTGCATTTGAGAGCACATTGCGCGAGACCCTTCCGTTGTTTTCGTGAAAATGGAAAAATTGGAAAAACGTGCTGTCATCAAATACTTCTATTTGAAAGGTTTTACACCAAAACAAATAAAAGAAGAGATGGATTCAACACTAGGAGACTCCTCCTCATCATATTCAACTATTAAGCAGTGGGTTTCTGAATTTAAAATGGGTCGTGTGAGCACCTCTGACGAGCCTCGCTCAGGACGGCCCGTTGAGGTCACAACTTCAGAAATGATTGAGAAAATCCATAAAATAGTGTTGGAAGACCGCAGGTTGAAAGTGCACGAGATAGCTGAGACCTGTAGGATGTCAGCTGAACGTGTGCGAAATATTTTGCACAACCATTTGAACATGGAAAAGCTGTGTGCAAGGTGGGTGCCGCGTTTGCTAACGCTCGACCAAAAACTGCTTCGAAAAACCATTTCTACCGACAATTTGGCGCTGTATAGGCGTAATCCAAACGAATTTTTGCGCCGATTCATAACTGTTGATGAGACTTGGGTCCACCACTACACTCCTGAAAATAAAGAACAGTCAAAACAGTGAGTTGGAAAAGGGGAACCAACTCCAAAGAGGGCAAAAACAATTTTATCGGCAAACAAGATTATGGCTACTGTTTTTTGGGATGCGAGAGGAATTATATATATTGATTACCTTGAAAAGGGTAAGACTATCACTGGTTAATACTACGCAGAGTTATTGCAACGTTTGAAGCACGAGGTGCAAATTAAACGACCTCATTTGGCGAAGAAAAAAATTTTGTTTCATCACGATAACGCACCAGCGCATTCGTCGATTATTGCCATGTCCAAAATCCACGAATTGAAGTTTGAATTGATGCCGCATCCTCCCTACTCTCCAGACTTAGCCCCCAGCGACCATTACCTGTTTCATAATCTCAAAAAATGGCTTGGCGGTAAAAGATTTAAGAGCAACGAAGAAGTTATCGAAGCTGTAAATCAGTATTTTGAGGAGCTTCATGAGTCCACGTTTAAAACTGGTATAACTAAATTAGAACACCGTTATGAGAAATGTATCAGTGTTGATGGAGATTATGTTGAAAAATAAAGCAAAAAAAATTTTTAAAACGTCGTTTTTCTTGGTCAGGCCGGAAATTTTTCACCCCACCCTCGTAATCAGGAAAAGGCTTTAGTCCCGCCAGTTTCGATTAATACGATCGAAAAAAATATGATCTTAATCGTAATAAACGTATCAAGTAAACATGAAAAAAATGTTTAATTTTTCATCTTATTACGTTGATGTAATGATTTTTGTTTGTTTTCAGGTATTGGATTATGGTAAGTATAAATAAATGAACAGAAATGTCACGTAAACATCATGGTAAAATAAATAGTATTGAGTTTATGTATGCCCGCGTCCGGGAACCCCAGCGACAACTAGACGTCCGGGAACCCCAAACGACAACCCCAGTGGCGGCTAGAAGCGAAATTTGTCTTCATTAAACGACGTATATCATCGTGGCTCTCAGCATTACAGTTTGCAGACCTGTATGTAAGATCGTGGTGCTTCCCGTATTTATCATTCCGCAAGTTCGCCCCTTCTTGAAACCTTTTCGTCAAAACGGATAAAATTTTGATTGTTGATATGTCAAATGCGTAAGATTCTTGGTTGAATTTCCACCAGAATCTACTATGTATGTAGAATCGTATTGTTTGATCGTCGAATTCTCTAATGACGCAATTATGATCTCGACAGACTCTTCGGTTGTATTTTGACTTAACAGTGCCATCCTGATAACTGCCCGACCACCAAGGTAAGCTTTCGGCTTAACGTGTGTCATGTGCCTGATCCATAGAATCATTTTTTCCCTGAGCTTATCTCCGAAGAGATCAGAATGTATCTCACTTTTGTCCAGTGATGTAGCTACTTGTTTTGGCAAACTTGGTAAAATGTACGTCTTTCGCGGAATCTACTGGGAGTGATGCAATTTCGCTTGGAGCATTACCACTTCCCAGATACCTTCCAAAATCATTTTTGATTCGACTTTTTTTCTCCCGCAGCTTAACCTCTCCGGGTGTGTGCGTTTCCTATAAACGTGTGCATTGATGAAACAAAGCACGATTTATCTTGGCTATTTGAGGAGAGTCGCTTTCCGCTTCATCATCTTTTGTTTTTTTTCCATCACCTCTCGTGTAATATCTGTTACTTGGTTATGCCGTCCTTCTACTTCTCGTGCAGACTTGACATAATGTTAGGGGATAAGCCGTGTCTCTCGTTCGAGATCTCCCCTTTCTTAATTTTTGAGAAAATAATGCGCATTTACCTTGGTCGATCGTTCCTCGTTGTTCTCGACATTAGAGGCCATGTTTGTTGTTTCTTACAGAGCCTGTGACAAGCATCGTAGCACCAACTTCTTCAATTTCTTCATTTCTCTCCGCAATCGCTTATTTTCTTTATCCCTCTCCTCGCTGCGGGTCCTCTTATGTTTTCCAATCGTTTTGTTGTTAAATTCCTCTGAATCTCCGTAATAACCGTGTATCAAGTACGAACAGTATTCCGTACGTGTATCACGGACGACACACGAACAACTAATGACAAAAGTGAACGAATGAGGGCGCGACGAGCGCTCCGATGCAGATGTCGAGGTCTGCACGCTAGTTTATTCAGGGAAGAACTCTCCGGTTACAACAAACTCAATAAACTTTATTTATCACCACAATAGCTTTTTTATCTTTGGAAATGTAAGTAATATCTATTCCACCGCTGTGGCGTCAGTCCTTTCTTATCAACTCTGTTTAAGGCAGTGAATATATAGTTTTAGTAGAGAGCTGCACTTGATGTGATCGAGGTGACATCTTCTGTCCGTGCTCCGTAAGTGCTGCGCAGGGCAGCTACACTGACGATCGTGAAAAAATCATATGCTCTAAATGTGTGGATTGTAGACCTCAAGTAGCTATACTACGTTTGTAATCTCGAAGGACAAGACACGAAATATAATAATTCTTATTCTATATATATGTCGCTACCATTGATATGCCAAAAAAATATTAAGCAAAACAAGTATGGCACCAGAATAGTTATAGTTAACCAGAAGTTAACTATAATATCGTCTTAGCGGATACTCCGCTCTGCGTTCATACATTTTCATATCTAGCTAGTAATCTGTGACTTAAGAAGACTCAAAGTACGAAATGTAATTACTTTTGCTCCCACAACGTAGGTAACAAAGCACATATACATCAATGGGTTAATTGACCAGCATAATAGGCACTAATTGACTCACTCCTCCTCACTTGCTTACTAATTCGTTTACTCGTCAAGTTAGTCGCGTACTCACTAACTGACTAAATTACGCAGGAACTCTCTAGTTATCTGTGTCCATATTGTTACTTACAATTAGCGAATGTCGCATTAACTCAAGCGCAGAAATTTCCACCCTCCGCGACTTCATCACTAAAGCTACGCAACTGATTTTCGAGGACGCGAATGCTGACAATATATTAAATGCTGTTTTAAACGATATGCTACGAACGCAAAAGAAAGATTTAATAATCTCATTTGGTAGATCGCATTCAAGTTACTTTGGAAAAAGTGCAGATATTACGAGCATTGTCGCTAATATTTCAATATGGACATCTAACTCTGAAACCGAGCCCTATGTTCAAATGGTGGCTGCATTGGTCATCGAAGTTGTGACAAATGTTCACCAGTACGATGAGAAAAACAAGGCGGAACGCGTCTATTAATTGATCGCACGACCTTTCCTAATAGCATTTTACATCATGTGGGGAGGTCCGTGTGAACACTTCAGGAGTGCTGTGGGAAGCCATCCAATTATCGTTGAGCCTTATAATTCGCCAGAGACGGTACCGTCCGTTCTATGATTTTTGCTCGATTTTATAGACATCGTAAGCAGCGAACCTCCGAATCGTCATTTTTATGGTAGACATCTGGCTTGACGTTATATCCGAATCGCGAATAGTGGCATATGTGTCATTTATGCTATAAACAGAGCCGCTAATAGTGGCAACATCGGTATAAGTGCGAAACAATTAATGCATCAAATTGAAAAAAGGCACGACCAACACTCGCGAGTTGCTTCTAGAAAATGTTCACACAACTTGAAAGCTACATCCAGTGAACATCCGAAATGACTTGTTCCATCGTTTTTAATTGTGAAAAGATTGCATACATGCATGACGTAAACAAAATAGGTCTCTAGAGCCGTTTATCCGTTGAAGAATAAGTGCATTGAACGTCGTCGTCTTTCAATGACACTTTAGTATTTTAACTAACCTGCGCGAAACTTGACATACTCTAGCAGCCACGCTTATGGAATGTTTGTCCCTTCGCAGATACAGTCTTCTTATCTATTAGACTTGAACTGTTGGTCCACTTGATAACCCGATGGACGTGACGCCGGGTTTGTGCGCTTTTTGTACGTAAAAGATACGAGATTATGCTCGTTGCGGCGGGTCTCTCGCGTTATTTGTCGATTTCGGTGCTTGAACTTCCTACGACACTTTCAACTCTTCGAAAAAGCATTTTCATCACTTTTCCGACTCCGACTTTCCTTCTTTTGAACATCTCAGCATATTCAAAATGCTATAAATGTGACTGGACAAGATGTCTCCGTGCATCTGTGAATACGGCAACGACTTCGAGATTGGAAATTATTATTCAAAGTTTCGGAATAATCAAAAAGTCGAATCCATTATTTGCAAAAAACCTTTCGAATGTCTCATTTGTTTTTGCGAAGATTAATACTTTAGAAAAATACACTATGCCCGACTTTTCTCCATCGAGAATCGAAAATTTGTTCTTCATACTCAATGACTGAATGTCAGAATTTCCATCACACTGCCAGAGTTTACGAAGCACAGTGTCCTAAAAAGTAAAACTTGAATCGCACAAGTATTCGAAACATCGAATCCGGGTTTCGTTGTTTTAATTCCCTGACTAATAAGGAATTAAATCGCTACTATTTTAACGAGTATAAATCTCGATACCTCGTGTTAATTCTCGAAACATAAAAAGAATAGTTTCACCGAGGGTAGAAGTTGTAAGAATTTTAAAGATGGTATGTATCGTGCATATCGCGTAACATGAATTTCATTTATCACTCTAAACAATACGAGCTCGCGTGTTTAATTTTATGTCGATTAGCATGACGTGTGATTGGGAACGATCCACATTCGTCAAATTCTATTACGGATATCATTTAACTATGTATTTCCGAAGTGACGACAATTAAAAATACCGATGAATTGAAGATGTCATTACCGACTTGTCAATTTTTAATTAGGTATATTGTGCAGTTAATGGCAATGAAGACGAAAGGTTTAATGTGTTATACATCATGCTTATTGAATCAGCCCTTATTAGTTTTATGTTAATGCAAACAGGCGTAATTGTCGAGACTACATAAAAAATTCCCTACCAGTTGTCCTAGAAAATGTTATTCTTTATACGACGTGAATATCGTGGGTTCGGTGAGATCAACCAGGACCAGCCTACGTAGAAATTGTAAGAGATTCTTTAAAAATGCGTTTGATGAAAATGAAAACGTATGAGTTGAACCAGTGGCATCGCAGCAAACTGACAAATGTAGCATACGAGCCGAAACCGACAACGAGTTAAAACCTGACCGATGGAATAAAAATCGCTTGCACAAATGTACTACGACATTCGAACCTATCGGTCATTCCAGCTGCAGGATTATGGAATACAATGCAGGATTAGGTATAATAATGATCGTGAGAGGCAAGGGGACTCGCGCTAATGAAGCACCACAAAGGGAATACAAAGTTTATTACGTTCACCAAATCGTTCCTGTGTAGTGTCAATATCAGGGTACTAAATGATCAAGGCACGAAAGTATTATTAAATGTCTGGAGACTCAACAATACCATATTTACCAAAAAAAAAAAAAAAAAAAAAAGTGATTGGCTAAGGGTGCTGGAGCCCAGACGAGACCCTCAATAATAATTAGACTAATGTAAGTATATCCATCAGATGGCCCTCGAAATATCGTACAACTTTTATATAAAATTGTATGCCTTTAACGCGAAGATTTGAAGAAAACGTAGTGGATTTTTGTAAACGTACTACACGGTATGACTAGACTTTTCTTTCTATTGCGTATTATAATGTCGGCAATTATGAAATATTCCGTCATTCCATCAAACCCTCATCTAATATGCGAGTCTGTTACCGTCCGTGCCATCACTTAATATCTTCGACTCGAATACAATTCTTGATCCAATTAGACTTGGGAATATTGCAAAAGCTATTTCTATAGTTCTAATTTGATGACAATGCGCGTTCTTCGCAAATCCGCTCTACATTTCGCCTGGATCACACGGCGATTGTGACGGGAACAAGAGCGTTTCACTTTCATAGTATAATTTGCATAACCGGCGCCGAGTGACTGATTATTTTCCCAGGCAATCGGGCTATCGGTAACAACATCTCCCGAACAAAAAAAAATTATTTGCAAAAGTGGAAAATACTTTGAAAAAAATGTTTTAGATCTTTCGAGCTACTACAAAGCATACGGACATTAAATATTCGAACAAATTGCATACATGCAGGAGGAGCGGAACTGCTTGATCGTCCTCATTATTAGTGCGCGTAATGTTC
Organism: Netelia fuscicornis; assembly: GCA_946811545.1. NCBI lineage: Eukaryota > Metazoa > Arthropoda > Insecta > Hymenoptera > Ichneumonidae > Netelia > Netelia fuscicornis. Next base: position 29,275,111 of record OX328015.1, read on the forward strand.
CGATACTTTGAAAGATTTTAGTAGTTTGATATGGATAAATGGGGCTTAGTATTCGAAAAAAGAAATAGGTAAGTTTATGTTTATAACTTGACATAACGGTATAACTTTGAGAAAGTGAACGTGATTATCCAACGGCGAATAGATGCGGCGTAAGGTGCCTATAGTACTGATCAAAATGAAGTACGCGCCTGCAAAATTAACATGAGTACTTTTGTTCACACGTTGCCACTGATAACGCCCAAGTCACGAATCTATAGTGATAAAAGCTTTGTTTTATTATCTACTTTCAGAATGTTCACTCCATTTTTTATAAACGATGCGACGGTTTCTAATACCTAGGTGCTCTCACTGTTGACACCAACGTATGTTTGTTGGACATAATAAGCACGCATAAATTTCGTTATCTTATTTTGTTTTCGGAAACGCAGTAGACCCTTGAAAATATATTAAGTATTGAAGATACGAATGATTCAGTTCGTTCATTAGTTTCCAAATCGCTGCTTACAAAAATAGTAGACTTGCTATAATTTAAAATGAGAAAACAGTTCGTTTGTTGGAAAGATAGGGAAAAGGTTCGCAGAGTTTGGTATAGAGTGCGATAAGAGTAGACGAGGCTGAGGAAGAAAGATATACTAAAAAAACATCGAATGATTGTTAAGGAAACGAAAAAAAACCGTCTGTTGCAAGTCGAATTATTTGTGTAAATACAAAAGTGAACGTTTCTGAATGTAGGTACAGTGCGAAGGAGATTGCAAGAAGCAGGCCTAAAAAACAACTGCGCAATGCGTCGTCCCTTGATCAGAAACTCAAACAACGTTTAGCATTTGAAAAAAAAAAATACGTTCACAAACCAATAGATTTTTGGAAAAAAGTTTTGTTCACAGACGAAGGTAAATTTGACCTTTTTGGTAGTAAGAAACGGTCACTAGCATGATTAAAACGAGGCAATGGACTTTTGAAAAAGATCTTCAGAAAACGGTAAAATGCGGAGGTTGTAGTACGATGGTTTAAAGATGATTTGGGTGGTCAATTTTGGGAATGTGGCAAGAATTGACGGCATTATGACTGCGAATATGTACATTGACAGTCTGCAAGAAAATTTAGAAGAATCCTTAGTGAAAGTTGGACATGAAAATCAGTTTATTTTTCAATGACCTAAATCACCCTGCGCTCAAAACTGCAGCTTTATTCGATTCATATCACATACAATTACTCGATTGGCCTGCGCAATCACCGAATCTCAATCCTACTGACAATTTATGGTCTATTTAACGCATAAAAATTAATAAAAGTAACGTACCGGCGAAAGATACGTTATTTCGACCAATACAGGATGCGTGGAAGAACGCGATCGACGTTCTTATTTGGAAAAACTTCGCCGAGAGTATGCCTCTGTGGTTGCAAGCTGTTATAGAAGCAAAAGGAGGCAACGCCAAACATATTGATCGTGTTTCGTTTTTCTGGAAAAATATTTTTTATCCCAGTTTTTATTTTTTTGTCATGAGCATAATTTTTGCCCAAGCAGTAATCTTTTTATTTTCTTGTTTCTTATACGGATATATAGATGAAACAATGTTTGTTCGTTTGTTTTTTTGTTTGTCATGAGTAACCTCCTATACCGTGGATCCGATTGCCCGCCTGCAAACATTTCTCCATTAGTAGAATAGGTATATGAATCTTATATAGGTATATGAAAATAAACCCGTGCGGAACGAAACAAAATTAATATTTATGTATATCTATATATAGAAATTAAGTTGACAGCTGTCAAAGTATGCCACCAAAATGACAAACGAAATAAAAGACACTCGTTTGTTTTAACGACTCGATAGACTCGGTATCATATATCCCGAGTTTATTATTTAAAACAAATGAGTATGTTTTACTTCGCTTTACGTTTTATTGTTAGTTGCATAATTCATTTGACAGCAAACGTCGAATTAATCATGATATTAAACCGGGAAGCGAGTTGGTAGATCTACACCTCAATCAAAATGAAAAAAGATGTTACGAGCCTCAGAAACGGACGAGTAACGAGAACCAAGACTCGAAACTGTTAGAGCAGGTACGTATGCCGACGAATAAACTTTCGTAAAACAGCAACAACAACAGACAAAATGATTAACAAAGTTTTTGAAAATATTGCACATAATTGCAAAAATCATAAGTGGAACGTGCTATATTAGCAGCACAAAACACCAATGTGATTTATATAAATTTCTCGATTAAAAACAGAATGAACTATGAGACCATAAGAAGCTAAAACGTATAAACCAATTGCTGCTTTTATTACCTAATCAAAGAGAAGTTGTTAATTACCCAACTGAATTCTGGAATTCTCCCAATTTAATATTTTTACGAAACATCAATACCTACACCATGACTTTGCAATGGTACCAGGGTTTCAGAGAAAAATATCATGAACAACATCAACGAAACTATTATACAATTTAAAATGAAACATTCAAAAAAAAATATGTACTGTTGCTACTTATCGCAATGATACCAACAGATGTGACATTTGATTTCAAACTTTTACAGTTTTCAGTGCAACTCTAATTTACAATTACCACCAAAAAACACAGACATAATCACTACAAGTGTATGGATTCAATTTGAAAAATCCATACATCACACATGGACGGCGTATCCAAAAGTGCTTGAATAAACATAATTTTTCAAAATTATTTTTTTTCATTGACATTTACTGTAAAGAAAATTGTTACATAAAAACGGCGTTGCAACGTGAACCGAGTAACGCTAGTATAAAATAATTTCAATAAATGTGAATATAGTGAAATGTAAATGCCCTATTGAATTCACTTGTTCTGTGTTTATCAATATGCTAAACGATGTTTTCATTCTTATTATTTTGTTTGTTATAACCCGCCGCCATATTTTCACCAAGGTATTCAAAAAAATGTAAAAATGTTGACATGTTGCGAAAATTAAGTATTCACCCGGGCGTCAAATACGCGGCACTATACATCGACGGAATTCTGTCATCCCAACAATATTTTTCTCTTTATCTAGCCGCAAGCAATTATTTATTTATTTTGCAAATTATTCCACTTTCACAATGACAAGTATATTTTTATATTTCGTACAATATTAACAGTTGAAAGATATTACAGTATCGCATCGCAAAAAGTGGAGAAACAATGAGTAAATTCTATAAGCTCCGTTGTACACACCTATTTACACTGAAAACACCGGACTGGCGCAATTGACGCATTTTAGTATTGAACGGAATGATGAAGCTCTCTATGTATAAAGGTTTCATGAATTCGGTTAATCGTACATTTAATTCCGCAGAGGTATAGAAAAACACATTATCCGAAAGCCAATTTGTATGTTACGCGTTTGGACAAAACAGCGAGCTTGCATCCGTAAGGTCGCAGTCCAAGAACTCGGGGTCGATCGGTAGGGAAAAAAGATGGCGAATGTTTGGAAAAATCGATGGAATATAATTCAGGAATATTCATTAAAACACTCGGGTTTGCCTCCTCGGTCGTTTAAAAAAATTTAATGAACTTTTTTAATATCATTTGGAGAGTGGAAAGACAACCTTGGCACGAACGGGTCAGCGATATGCGCAACACATAGTAAACATTCATTTTAATACCAATTATCTCAGCATTGAAATTATCAATTTGACATTAATCGTGTATACGATTGGGTGAACTTATCCGTAATACGTAGATTCAGCTTTTAGAAAAACTTTCCTCCTGTATAATTAGCTTAAAAACATTATATCGTTATAATGAGACATTGGAAATAAATTTTCGGGCAAAAACGTCGCTCGACTCCCCCACACGGATATAAGATTATTAATTGCGAAAGAAATATGAAGTTTTTCATCTAATACCAGGAGTAGTTTGTTCCGGTAAACTCGAATGGATCTGTGTCAGTTACATAAGAAGCTCGCGGATGACTACAATGAGGTTCTGAGCAAGTCTGTATTCCTTTCTGTCTCGTTTCCTTTCACCCATGTGCGTCTTTTTCTCTCGATCCGCTTCCACTCGATCCCTCTAAATGCAAGATGCTGGGGTGATCTGCAATGAGGTCGGCACAGCCGTCGCAGTTCTGGACTGGAGAAGAGAAGAAAAAGACAAGAACATGAGGGGGACCAGGAAAACAGTTCCAGATGAAAAAAGGCGAAAGAGGACACGAAAGAAAAAGAACGAAGGTAAAAATAGAGAAGAGAGAAAGTGAATGTATGTAGGCTCGTGGAGAAGAGTGATGAAGGAATAAAGGCAGATGGAGATACGGCGGGTGGGCCGCCAATAAACGAATGGAGAAAATGAGCAAGGGCCAATGATGGAACACCTACCAGCTGAAGTTAGGCTAGCGGAGGGAGATGAAAAAAGTGAAAGTTTTCGTGGCTCCGACCAGCGAATCACTCGACGTCTACTAATAAGCGGAGTACACGTGATAGCCTCTGCCATAGTCTTATTTTTTATCTTTATCCTAAGCTTCATCAACGTGCCACCGGACCAACTTTAAATATTCGAACTCTATTCGTGAATATGGCAACTATCTTCTTTCTCCAAGTGTTCGACAATCCTTTGCTATATACTTGATGGAGGCAAGTAAAACGTTTGATAATTTTTTATCGCACGAAAAATATAAAACGAGGCTGGCCGACGACTTTTTTTTATCAAAATTCCTCCGCAACAGGTTAATCAAGACAGAATAACTTGATAGAAATGGACAGAGGGATTGAACAGTATAAGACTCGTTGCTTCGACAAAGAAATTTTAGCCCCATAAAGAATGACAATTCCATTTCAAGAAAATATATAAAACGCGAACAGCGATTCTCGCGACCGATGAAACGTTTTCGTTCTTCGAAATTTAAAATCGAATTCGATCGTGCACGTAATTCCGGTCCAGTGATAGAGATAGTCGTACATTAGCTGATGCAAAAATAATATGGTTATTTTCCAATTTTAGTAATAAAGCTAAGAATGTATCGGTGATTAATTTCATCACTAAAAAGGAATGACACTCCAAAGGCTCCATACAATGCGAGCCCTGTGCAGACTTTACATACACTGCACACATTGCATTTAACCTACTATTTTTACCATTTGACATATTGTTATTATCATTACTGTTGCCATTATTTTTACTACATTTACTCTTTTTGCTGTGTTCACAATTTTCACTTTTTCACATGCCTAACATACAACACACACACTCAACGCATTCCGGACTTCACGTAACTCCGAACACTTAAAAATTTCAACTACCTGCGATCCCTGTACACTTTTCGCACTTTCCAAACGCGTCACAGGGGCATGTGTATAAGCACTCTGGGTCAAAGTCACGGAACAAAAATTCCCTCAACCTGGTGACCAGCCAAGTGACCTATTAACGGAAAAGTATTCCTTTAAAGAAGATGTTTTTATGAGTGTTCAAACAATGGGCTAACACTACGGGGAAATTTCTGTGGCAGAAACAAGATATGCAATCTCTGACTGGTCAAACATGTTGTGCCCTTTATAGTTCTTCAAATGACATGCGTGCTGTCTATCTAGTTTGGAAACATATACAGGGTGAATTTCATAAAGTATCACAGGCTTTATTCTAAGGTAGATGGGATCATTACAAACAAAAGTTGTAAATATACATTAGGGATATTTTTAATAGTTTACGAGATATCAATTTTTAAAGTTGGTCCAATCAGAGCGCGCCGAGAAGCGTTAGAGCAGCCCACTCCCACCCTAGCCATAGAGATAGCACAGTGTAAGGCTTTACTTTTGGGGTTGCAAAATTCAGAACAGTCAATTCTATTGATTATATTATTGCGCAGACATTTTTATTTCTCGGGCATTGGGTGCTCGGGCGGGGAGTGGGCGGCTCCAACGCTTCTCAGCGCGCTCGGCAAAATTCAGAGTAGTCAATGCCCGAGAAATTAAAATGACTGAGTTTTTAGTTTAAAAATTTATATCTCGTAAATTATAAAAAAAGATCCCGAATATATATTTGCCACTTTTGTTTGTAATGATCCCATCTACCTTAAAATAAGGCTTGTTGTTCAGGGGATGAGAGTTTGTTTGCGCCATGGCCATTGCGATCTCCGTTATTAGTCGCGCTCGCCCAACTCGCGTGAACAGAGAGGCAAATCTCTTGTGAACGTGTAAGCGAGCGGGCAATCGACATGTTGTGGGTTTAGTTTAACGCAGGGGTCGATCGAGTGACGATCGTCGGAAAAAATATCATAATCCATACGACTCTCAGGAGTAAGACATACGACTCCACGAAGAAGCTTCGACAATACACTTGTTACACCTTACGAAATTCACCCTGTATATATATATACTTTTTTCTGATTAACGGTTCAGTGCTATGCTTTATTACAATAAAATAGCTTTATAATGTTTAATAATTACTTGTCTAATTAATTTACTACAAAAACTACCTTTTCGCGGCAATAAACTTTTATTTGAAGTAGTAAGCAATGGTGCTTGTTTGAGGCTGCCTCGTGCAATGGTGTCATAGAACGAAATAAACTGAATAACGTCCTTGTTGAATGTAACGAATTGAAAGGTGCCGAAACCTGGGGAACATGCAAGTTTCAAGTCCGTGTGGTATTGAATGTCAATGATATTCTACAAATTTCAACCGGAGAAGAGCCTAAATCTGCGCGGTCGTGTTCATTTTCGTCGGAACCTTCAATGGCATATCAGAGGGAGTTGAAAACGTGGGAAAAAACCGATGAAATTGCCCAACGGATATCTAATAGTTACTACAATACGTGAGCAGCCCATCTTTCATAAAGCTACAAAAGATCTATGATAATGAAACTGCCACGACCCTTCAGATTCTGCAATAACAATCGTATAAAATAGGAAAAGACCCAAATATGACTTGGCAGTACACATTTCCAAAATCAAGGAGCTCTCTCCCCACGTAAAGACCCTGGGTGAACCTATATCTGACAGCGTTACGATTACTAAAATTCTCATGATATTGCCTAACAGTTATCAACATTTCATCACCGCAAGGAAGTCGATGAGTACTAACCAAAGGACATTATTGTTAGATAACTTGATAGTCAAACTAACCGGGGAGGAGATTCGCCAGAGCGCTCAGGAATCCGTCACAAATAGGGCCTTTACAGCAAAGATTCAACAAAATAAGAAAACAGAGGTAAGTGCATTGGTTCTGAAAAACAGAGGTAAGTGCTTTGGTTGTGGAAAAGTTGGTTACTATAAACATGATTGCAGGACCAAAATGACAATCAAGAAATCAACAAACAATCCATATAGAGGTAAGGCGTTTCTGTGCGATGCTAGTCATTCGGTTGTGATTGCAGCGGTTTCACCAAATTCTGATGGCCGATGGTATTTGGACTCAGGTGACAGTCGCCATATGTCTCTCAACCGGAACTAGTTTGTACAATTTCAACAGTTACAGACAACTGTTAGAGTGGTAGACGGCAGGACCATACACGCGAGTGATCGAGAGGAAATACAGATTCTGGCGTACAGCTGGCAACAATGGATCAGGAGTCACCTTGTTGACGTGTTGTACGTGATAGGGTTGTGGTACAATGTCCTCTTGGTAGCATCTGTGGCGGATCGAGACCTGAAAATAGTGACCGATGATCGGCAGTGAACGTTACTTAATGAAGGATAATACTACTGTTGCAGTGGGAGTACGGGTGAAAAATCTGTACTAGATGAGGTGCAAAACAATTGTAGCATTAACGAATAAACCTGAGCCGCCCCAAGCATGCATCGCCCAATCAGGATCTCTGCAGTTCTGGCATGAGAGATAGGGATATCAGCATAAAGCCCACAACGAACGATTTCTGAAACATTTGGGCATTGACGCGTCGATGGAGGATGAATTCTGCAAGTCCTGTACACTGGGCTAAATTTTAAAAAAGCCCTTTGAAACAAATCATCCGGTGACGAAAAGACCAGAGGACCTAGTACACGCTAACATCTGCGGGCCCATGGAATACACATCGGCCTCAATATTATATATAAATATTATCTTCCGTTCAAGGGCAATTATTCTCACTACAGAGAGGTATTTTTTCTAACACGTTGACTGCCGTGTCACCCGTATTCGGGTGACAGCAAGAGTTCTCATCAGGCCACGTCACCCGTATTCGGGTGATAGTAAGTATTCTCATCGGGCCGGTTCCCCCTTACTTCCGTGACTCTTTCCAAAGAATTTCCGAACATATTTTTAGCATGCATCTTACAGTGGCACGGGTGGCCTGACGGGGATTTTGTTGTAAACACGCGTGGCAGTCAACGTGCTAAAGAGCAAAGCAGAAGTCGCACATTGCGTGCAGACAATGCCACTGAATTTGAAAATGTTAGTATCGAAGTTGTGCCACGCGTATGGTATCAAGCATAAAACAACAGTCGCCTATACGCATGAGCAAAATGATGATGTAGAAAGAGAGAATAGGATCATTGTGAAATTTGCTCGACCCATGCTTTATGCCAAAAACCTGGATCCCTCCTTGTCGAGCCGTTAACGGAGGAGCATACATTTTAAACCACACGCAAACAGGCAGTATCCCTGGATAAACTCCAAGTGAGGTCTATTTTCAGAAGATTCTAGGAAACCTGGACTTAAAAGTATTTGGAACCCAGGTCTACACCAATGTTCCAAAGCAAATACAGAAAAATATGGGGTCCCAAGCCGGTCTCCGCAATTTTCGTGAGCTGCGACAACTGCACCAAGGGTTATTGCGTATGATTCAACGAGAAAAAACGCATCGACGTTCTATGAGATGTAGTTTTCGTAAACGAAAACCAGCATTAGCTTCAAGGAAAACAACGGTGAATGAAGAAGCAGGCGAACTCGAGATGAATTCTAGATCAGAGAAAAGTTTGGAAGTTTTTGACACCAATAAAAATTGTTCAGAGAGTGTCAAAGAGCCTTTGTCCATACCGGCTACGGCCATACCCCAGCCTGTCGTTGAGAAAAGACCGGCTTCAAGTAATTTGGATGGTTCAAAAATCGAGATTCTCCAACCTCCAATGGAAAATCGACAGTCGGCAAAAGAATCTGCAGCAAGAGTCCCAACAAAACAGTGATTACGAACGCGCGACGAGCATCGCCCACAACGAAAACACATGAACAACGCGATGACGGCGTTGATGAAGCATCAAACATGGATTTTGGTTGAGGCCTTCGAGCAGCGCAATGTCTTCGAGAATCGGTTAGTATGCGAGCTAAAACGAGGAGTAAGCGGGAAAGTAACCAAGCACAAGGCAAGACTAGGAAGGTTAAGAGTTTCACTCATTGTCAGAAACCCGGTCTCGATTATCATCAAACTAACAGTCCTGTGGCGATGTATTATTCGATCCGTACCATTGTGGCATTGTCTGTCATTAAACAGATGTCAATGAAACAGTTCGACATCATTACTGCTTTTCTGATTGGGGACTTAGAGGGTAAAATGTATATGGAACAACCACAATGCTACAACTACGGTTCAGAACGAGTGTGCCCACTCGTGTAGACTTTGTATGGTCTGAAGCAAGCAAAAAGATAGTAGCATGAACAATTTTAAATATGTTTCGAGGCAGATTGGTTTCCAGAAGATCCCAGCTGACCAGTGGTTCTTCGTAAATCATATGGAAAACCATTTCGAGGCTACATCCAGTCCGTTGATTCTCTACTTGGGGTTGTAGATCGAGTGTCTCTCAGATAGATCAATTTTTGTTCATCAAAGCCAGTATGCAGTAAAGATCCTTGCACGTTTGAATATGGCAAATGCGCATACTGTCTTTATTACAACGGATCACAATCAGAACCTGAACCTTCAATATGAAGACAGCGAGAACGTTTCAGGTAACCCGACTTTCAAGGAAGCTGTGGGAAGTTTGGTGTTTCTAGCGCCGGTGTCCAGACCAGATATTTCCTATGTACTGAACGATGTGAACCAGTACGCGTAATTAGGATATGGAAAACCACGCCGCAGTGCAAGGTGGCAGAGACAAATATTAGGACGGCAGACGCCGCCCTAAGGGCGAGGCGAGGTTAAGCGATCCAGCTGATCTCAGGTGGGGAATAAGAGGATCGTGATGATCGACGCCAGCGATCATCGAAGTCACGGGAGTTAGAGGGAAGCCCCGACGGAGGATTGGTCATTATTTCAAGAAAGATACAGTCTCAAACTACAGTTACCGACTGTAACCACACTCGAAATCATATGAGAATAAAGCCCATTGTTAATTGTTACCCAAAGATTCATCAAATGTTAAAACCACTTCGAGCCCGAATTTTAAATTTGTGAAACGAACCCTCACGTTTCAGTACATTAAGGGAACTATCATCTATAGAACCCTGTACGCAGCCCGGGAATCTGTAGACTTCGGGCTTTACAATGACACATAACATGCCGGGGACAAAGGCCAAAGAAAATCAACAAGAGTCTAGACTCCAATACTGGGCGAGGCTCCTGTGGCATGGGGGTCCTAGAAACAGCATTCTGTAGCCATGTCGACAACTAAAACGGAATATGTGGCGACTAGTGAGGCTGTGGAGGAAGTGATCTGGCTCGATAAACTGCTGAAAGAGCTGAGCAGTGACCAGCTAGGCAGGCCCACGCTCTGCGTTAACAACCAAAGTACGATCAGACTAATAAAAAAGTTCCCGAGTTCCATAGAAGAAGAAAGCACATTGATGTGCGATATCACTTTGTACGGGATATGTACAACGTGAAGGTTTTCGCTCTGGAGTCTGTGAACACTGACGAACAGCTCGCGGATATTGTCACAAAACTTCTAAACAAGATGAAGTTTTAACACTGCCGGAACAAGTTGATGGTTGACCACACGACTCACAGTGTTGTTGGAGAAACGAGATAGGCAAACTCTGACTACTCAACCATGCTGTACTCTTTATGGTTCTTTAAACTAGGTATCATCAGGTACCCCTCCCTATTTCAGCAATCTCCCGGTCCAGGACGATGCGCGTTATGCATGTGTACCGTCTATCTAGTCTAGTTTTGATACATATACATTGCCGACGAAAAGTTTCCGGGCAAGAATTGAAAAGAGTGCCAATACGGTTTTGTATGCCATTTCGTCGGTTGTTGACCTAGGCCAATATACCCCACGCCATTTTAAAAGGGTGGGATTTGCCTTCATTTTGGCTTTTTCTTAATTTGACGATTTTTTTTATAATCAGCACCCAGTTTTGAAAACGACCATTTTTGGTCGCTTTCAAATCAAAGCTCCATGAAATTTCAACCCTTCTCCTAAAATCAAGTGGTTCATAATATGAAACTATGTGTATGCACTGTTTGAAAAATGAAAACCTATATTTCTTCTACACTTACTTATGCTCTAAACTCACTCCTTACTGGAATTTATCGCAGCCATACGCACGTAATGTCTATGGCACGATCGACGATCGCTTAATTATGTGCTCAGCCAATTATGGGTTAATATATGGGTATCTTCATAAATGTACTTATAACGAGTGTTTGTAAACATTGTAAACTTATCGCCGCGATGGGAATAATATCTCCGAGCTGCTCGATCTGATCTGTGGCGCTTGAAACATAGTGACGGTGGATAGACGTCTCTCGTGGCGGCAGATTCGAATACTCTTGTCAGTCGTAATTGTGATGAAAGAAGAAATAGCAAGAAACTCCGCACAGTCTTGCAACAAATTCATTGCTAATGAAACAACCACTACTTTTCGAAGATCTATTTCTCAAATTTCTCGATAATATTAAAAAATTTCATATTACCGTGACATCATGCGTTAATATCTTAAAAATTAAGGTGAGAAACCTATCGGACAGATGCTCACACTTCTTCGATATATGGTTTTATTACATTATTTTTATTTTGAGAATACATAGCAACAAAGCTGCGATAATTTTCAACGCCTTGCGATTATATTATGAGTATTTTACTGGGTCTCATTATTCCTTACCCGATGGAACTGACATAATCTTGCTGTAAGCAATTAAGAAAAAAATGCTCCTCTTCGTTCTTGCTTCATTATTACATTAAAGCATAGTTGTCCATAGAGTAGGTATCTGTTATCGAGTGCTTGAAGACCATTAGACTTTTTTACTGGCTCTGGAAAATTACCGCAGATAGCTTTCCTAAGAAGCGCGCAAAATGGTGATATAGATATGGAAAATGTCACAATTCGCATTAAATCGTTGATATAAAGAGGCATTTTAAAAAATCAATGATGTCTGTAACGAACTGGAATTTCCCGGCAATATAGCAACAATAACAAGGATATCGCACGTATTTCGATTTAATTGGAGACCATAATGAAATTTGTATGAATTTCTAGCTTTATACGGACAACAAATAATTAGTCCATTGAGTTGTCTCCATTCTCCGAACATGCTGCAAGGGAGTTCGGGGTGCCGAGACAATTATAATCAAATTTCGTAACTTTCTCTATTGCTATTGTGATCTTCATCGCGTTACTCGCTAGTCTCCGGACAGCACTGGTCCAACTGACGCAACATTTTGCGGATTTAATAACGAACAAAGTAAGAACTATTACTGAGGGGCAGGGGGGGGGGGGTGCCAAGACGACACGCCCTTTCATTACGAAATAATACTCGCGAAGAAAATTACTGGCGTATACCGTACTGTTCACCAGATTCGTAATAATTTCGAATCTGCGCCGTTGTTCTTCCCGAATTCTTTTGACTTGCCATATAATAGATAATATCGGATACAGTTTTACGTAGCGTTTCGAAATATTCACGTAACTTTATCGTACGATAATAAAGTTTAAATGTGTCTGCAAAACTCGAATTCATAGATACTTGTAGACACATGCATCGAGATTTACAATTATTGATGGATCATTTTTAGATACTTGCAGAAACCGAAGAACAATGATTGTATTGAAAAAAACGTATAAATGCGACGTGATGGACCTTCAGCCACTTCGTACATACTAATATATAATAGAGTAATTCACGAAAAACAGAACACTGGAATACCTTTGTTAGGTTTCAAAGAGCCAAGTAAGTATCTATGGACGTATCAATATTTGAATGGTTTGAAAGAACGCACATCGTTGTGATATGCTTTTCCATTTTATTTTGATGCTTTTTTCAACGTTATCATTTTTCTTAATGGAATGTCATAATTTTGCGACTTGCATCTTGTATCCGGTAACCAAACGAATTCAATTATATAACATGATAAGCCCTTCAAATGACCTTTGATCAAAAAATACCGAGGAAAATAATAACTTAACGCGTGAGAGTTTTCGCATTCTTTCTGTTATGTTCAAATGTTCAAAATTACTTCCTTGCACTGTCATATATTTGTTCAATCGTTTAGTAAGAAATCTTAGTACTCTACACAAGTCCCACTTTTTTTATGTTCTCCGCAGTGGTTCATGATAGACGTAATTTTTCAGCTTTTTTGTACAGATAAAAATCGTGGTCCGCTCAATGCGACGATTTCCGGATGATTGCAATCCCTAGAAACGTTCAGATTAAAGCTCCGGGAAAGATGTTTTATGTTTTATGCCCGATAACATCTCGATGAGATAACTTACGATATACCTATAACATATTTCTTATGCCATCTCTTTTTTCTTCGGTTTTCGCATAGCTGGTACCATGTAAATTTGGAAAAGTTATAATAAGGAATTGAATCAGCATGCGACGGCATTATTACCCACCTGACGATTGAACCATTAAGTCTGAGTTTCACTCAAAATAAATATTGCGCAAATTTTTCAAACAATTAAAAATTTCATTCCATCCGAACTGTGTTATTGCATATTTCTTTGATATCGTATGTCCTGCATCACTACGTTGTTCACGAAAACAATTTTATATCAATGTTTCGAAATTATCTAGAGGTCGAACGTTAATGGTGGACGAATTATTAAAAATATCGAAATCTTACGAAAATTCAAAGGCTTTATTAATTCTGGCGAGATTTAATCTCAAACATCTTATGCGTTTTACTTATAACAACAATTTCAAGCCGAATTCCAAAAAACATCAACAAGGACCCAATTATATTATTACAAATCTACAGTTAAAACTGTTCGATTATAAAATGCACCGAGTACCTGTAGATAATTTTAAAAATCGCCCCATAAATCGTCAATAGCACTGCAATGAAGAGTCTTCCAACGTAACATCAACAATATTTTCCTAATATTATTGAATTATTCTTTTTCGTATGGGAAGTGGCATTAGTCTAACATGTGTAGACACGCAGTGCGCGAAAGCTAATGAAGCGAGCAGGTAGATGAATAACAACGAGCAATAATAGAGAAAGACGCGCGAGCGAGCGAGAGAGAGAGAGAGAGAGGAGAAAGAGAGAGAGAGAGAGAGAGAGAGAGAGAGAGAGAGAGAGAGAGAGAGAGAGAGAGAGAGAGAGAGAGAGAGAGAGAGAGAGAAAGAGAGTGAGTGAGAGTGAGCAATCGGGGGGTAATCTAAGGTAGATAGCAAGTAACCACAACTACCTAAAAGCGAAGTCTACCAGTCTGTGACTCGGCGAACACTCTCGACCCAGTTGCTCGCCGAAGCCTGGCATCGCGATGCAGGGTTTGCTCACTTTCGATTAAGTAATCCTTCGCTCTCCGTGCACGTAATGCCCGATAAAAGCAATCCCCTTTCCCTTATAATGTTATCTCTAATACGTAAAATCATAAAAAATATGGTATAAAAAAAGAAATACTCGCGAAAGTACCGGTAAGAACTTGAGACTCGTTTGGAGGTTTCGTGTTCCAGTAATATATCGAATGTAATAACGAAGTATTACCACAAATCCTGATGTCAAGATTTAGGCCTCAGCGACGAACGAGAGCTTCGTTCGACGAATATGACGTAAAATAATATAAGTATACTTATTACCATACATACATTTGAGTATGCGGCCATATTTCACGTATATGTAGGTACTGAGATTTTAATGACTCTGCGATCTTTCGTAAGCTCCGGTCTATTAACTGCAATAATTTTATTTAGCCAAGAGCCTCGCTGTTCATTTATTATGAATAAAAAGAAACATTTTCAATAGCCAATGAGTATGCGCAATGGCTATATCGACGGAACCTTGCACCTATATTTTATGCATGGGACATTATTACCAGAGCGTACTTTAATATCCATCAATACTGAAGTGATTGTAAGTCCAAGAGGTATCGCTAACGCTACAGCGCACGTCGAATTGTCAAATGCGCCGTAGCCTGGACCATCTAGGTATACCGCGAGCCGAAAACCCTCGAGATTTTCCAGACGGGCCGGCATCGATGCAGTCATATATGTGGTAGCTCATATTATGTACGCAATGGCTTACTGTGGATATCAGATTTTTGTTCAGAAGAGGATTCAAATGGCTCACCATGGAAGGTGGACCGCGATGAGTCGTTCCGATTGTAACCTTCGGGTCGAAATAGCGGTATCCCGTTGCTACCTATTGCTCCTAAAACAAGCACGCTTCAGTCGTATACGAATAACTAAACGTATCACAACTCGTGTCAGTAGCTCATTTGCTCGACGCAAACAATTCTCTTCGATGCCAACTCTACAAGGTTCTATATATTAACAATTGTATGTAGAACAAATTCTATAGATTAATAGTACGAACGCGATTCGGGCAGTCAGGCATACAGGTAGTCCGACTCACTTACGTATTTCTTTACGTATCCGCTCGTTAGATTATTCGAGAATAGACATTTGCCGGTAGGTAAAATTGGCATTAGCTTGAAAAATATCCGTCAAGAGAGCCGAATTAAAAAAAGAATCGATCAGCAGCAAGTAGCTATTGTTAATGAAGGAACTCTCTGCCAGAGCCCACGAAGCAAACTATGTAATAGTAAATGTCTTCACGAATACATATGTTACAAGTATTTAAACGCATTTTTGTAACTTCTTTTTCCCATGGTCTTGCACCGATTATGAACAAATGGAGATTAAAAATTACGTGAAAAGATTAGAGAATGTATAGAATATGTGTAATTTGAGACTAAACCTTCGATACCGTCTCGAAGAATTCGAGTTGGTAAAAAAAAGTGCCTAACGGAACAAACGTTTCTACAAATAAATGCCTTTCTTACGTCGTTCATATAATAATTACGTTAAGTTTTATCTTTTAATGTTGTATTACATCGAGATCCAATTAAAATGTTTAAATATTAATCGGTTCGTTGTGTCGTCGTTTAAATACTCAAATACGTAATATCAACGTTTTTAACTTGTGTTATAGCACTAAATATGGGGTAAAGAGGCACGGCTATATTTGCTTTCATCTCTTTATTATTGAGACGCAAAACGAATCTTATTTCAGCGATGGCCGGCTGCCCAATTCAAATGTTATTCTCTAATTATGATCTTTGACTTCGCGACAAGTTCGGAAGCTGAAAATCCTTTCGTCCATTGTCAACTCCAAGGACGAGGGTCCTGGACATTACTTATCAACTATGTACCTAATTGTAAAAAAAAATACATTTATCCTATATATGTCTCCACAGGGAAACTCGACATTTCAAGTTTATACGAAATATTTACACGTTCATCGTTATCAAATAAATCTTACAAAGGGCGCATTACACATCCTATTCGTATTCGCTTTCGCGGCAAGTAAAGTATCTGTAATAATATATTTGCATGTTTTATCTTTTTTAAACATTCTTTTTTTATATTATTTGCAATTCGAAAAATCATATACTACATGTTATTACATAATTCCATCCATTAAATTTCAGTAGTTGGTGAAATCACAAAATACTGCTCCGATCGCTACCTCCCATATTTCGTCGCTCAATGACTACTTTTACTTTTGCTTTGCTTTCTGCCTCGGTTTTGATCTGATTATGCGTTTCACGTGTTTTTTAATCTATTGGCAGCTATATACATATACGTGCGTATCTTTAGTTGGCGTGTGATTTGAAACTTGTTCCAAGACAAGTAGAATAACATATAATCATCATCATCATCTCTGCGATGATATTAAGATGCTTCAAAGGGCACGGGTTTTAAGTTTGCTGAGCGAAAGCTCAAAAATTTGTAAAATACTGCAATCTGCTATACAGCCGCTGTATGGTATAATTATGGCTACATTTTTCAACGTTTAAAAACCTTACTCCATCAGAACTCATTGACCGAACTAGTATTCGTATAATTGTGCTGGTTCAATTGTAAAACCGGGACTGCGCGCTTGGCAAACCTCAACAAGCCGTCGCAAATTCTAACGTGTGGATAGAATGTTTGGCTTGGTTTGCGCAGGTTTGTAAGCAGTTGTAGCCGATCCGCGAGTTATTTCCACTGCGATTCCCGTGAGTTTCGAATCAATAAAATAACCTGCGATTTTACGTGATTTCTGTTGATTCTAACGATTTCCAGTGATTTCCCAGTTTCAGAAATCAATGATTTCTCGACTTCAGATAGAAAAACTTTGATAAATGCTTGCTCGCTTAGACTGGGGATGAGTGATGCCCAGCGATTCCCGAAATCACGCAATCTCTTCATGATTCCCAATGGCTTCCTATGCATTTGGAGAAATCACGAAGAAATCAGGAATAATCACTCGACTTCGGCGGTTTCCAGCGATTTTAAAGGGTTTACTGATTTGGAATTGGCTAAAATTATGTTAATGGTGGAAAAGTACGAAGGTAGCTTCAAGCGTTCGAACATCATATTCGTCTGTTAGTTTGCCAAGAAACAACAAATTTGACGTATAACCA
Source organism: Netelia fuscicornis (assembly GCA_946811545.1). Lineage (NCBI taxonomy): Eukaryota > Metazoa > Arthropoda > Insecta > Hymenoptera > Ichneumonidae > Netelia > Netelia fuscicornis. The sequence goes on from OX328015.1 coordinate 29,292,792, forward strand.
TTTTAGTCAGAATTAATACGAACATCATGAGTAAGTATCGTGAGCACTTGTTTCGAATAATGTGTAACTCCCTGCAAAACTGAATGACAATGAACAAATCCTCGGAGCTGCCCCGCAATTTCCATGAAAGCATTGGTATCTGAAAAACGCCGAACTCATTATGGACGAAGAACGAATCGCACATCTGGGCGACCTTCGAAAATCTTGATTTATTTTTAGTATAAGTATGAGCTCGATTTAGTCGCGAAGTTGTGTTCCAGTATCCTAGACATTACTCTACAAAGTGAGCGTATAAACAAATTTGCTAGACAAGAGAAGTCACTAATCGAGGTGATCTTTAAACATACGCTAGACTTTTTTTGAAATAATCATCAGTTTGCTTCGAAAATTACAGGCTCGTAAATCTTGTAGTGTAACTTTTATAAATGTTTATTCGTAAATATACATTATTATACATAATTATTTATATTCATAATTTTATATGTGTATACAACATCTGCAAGTTAGCCCACCCGACGAATATTTTCCAGATTGTCTCTGCGATTTTTCCAAATGTACTTCGTATGTATGAGCATATACAGTTATAAGCACGATTAAATCTTTTGCGTTTTTTCGCTAAAAAATATAATTTCGGTGCTTTGAAGTTACCGCGTCATCATTCACACATAGAACAATTTTAAAGCTAAATATGACTTCTAATTAGTCAAACTATATACCTAGAAGCTTTCGTACAAGAACACTAGCAACTTTATGCTCATATGCTTTTACGATTCGAGTTTTTAATTACCGAAATTAAATCAAATCTGAACGAGTGATAGCAATCGTATCTGCTCATCGACGATTTTGTAAAAGTCATTTTTACATTCGTGTCCATTTGTACATATGATTATACGATTTAGAATCGTTCATCGTGTGACATAAGTACATTTCAGTGGTATTCGACAAATTGTAAAAACTCGCCAAGCTGACACCATACCGTATCGTAATGCATCGTTTTATCAGCATTTCGGCTGTAGGTACAACTTTCGGCTTAGGGGATAAAATAATTTTTGTTTTCTATTGATTTAATTGCGAGTAAACCTTTACCAAACGATTTATTTAACGACTATTGTCCCGAAGGTACTCGAATTATCTTTTCGCCGTAATCGATCATCGGATTATCAGAGAAAGCGAAGGAAAACGAGTTTTCGTTCACGAAATGTTTGGGCGTTAACATTATAAATCCTAGTTAAACTGCTTGCTCTAGTATAATGCCATGACCTTGACTCTGGCAAGGCAGCAAGCAGCTGGTCTGTGCCAAGAATAAGCTCGAAGCTAGGTTACCATGTTGCAACGCTAATATTAGCGCGCTGTCTGTGTCCGCCTCTCCCGTATGCCGCCCTTGGTAACTCTATGACAACGTGAAATGTCTACGAGTCAGACCTGACCGAGAACCTCTACTTCGGATAAGCTTCGTTGTCTCTAGATTGTTCTTTCGCTGACGATTAGCGAACATCTCAATCGGGCCAATAGTAAACATCGAGACCGTTGGTTTTGTTTATAATCGAAAATAGAGTCGGTGCTCCGCTGATTAGCCACGTCTTTTCTACTTTTGTATTATTATTGGGTAATGAATTTATGTATTCATAACGGAGGAATATTTTTTTCGGCTGTTTGTAGTTTCGAAATGTTCGTTCTACCAGCTCTTTTAAATAAATTAAGCAACTTTCTTTCATACAGGGTAACGACCGAAGCTTTTGTCACCAATTTAGAAAATATGAGGAATGGGGTTCGATGATACGCGAACAATTGGACACTCGCTCTCTCTTTCTCTTTAACCAACAGATATTTAGAAATTGATTTATAATCCTCATAAAAATGTCCGATGTTGGTACACTGGTAGGTATCTATTACCGGAAGAGACGCGATTCACTTTCGGAAGGCGCAACCTGTTTTTCCTAGATACGCCATAGGATTTTAAGATCACGGAGATAAGTAAACTTAATTAATAACCAACTATTAAAATTATCCTCGAAATATTGCAACGATAACGTTGCAACATTAGCAAAAAACTGGATGAAGAAGTATCGTTGAGACGCTACTTACTGGTTGTGTGTGTATGTGTCTTATTGATTGATTTAATCATTTCATAAAAAGATTCCATTTGTCACGGGCCATTGTAAGAGACAAATATAAATTATCTCTCGTTCGGTACGTACTGAAATGTGAGTTTGAGCGAACGAAAATAACGTATTTAAAAGTCAAGACTAAAAAGTATTAGTTCGTTTATCGCGATTTTATTTACACGAAGCATCGTGCAGAAGACTTCCATTACGATGCCAAGTTTACACTGCGATATTCAGAGTGTGTTATCTTAATTAAATCACGAGTGCGATAAATATTTGTCGCGAATTTGAAAGTCTAAGATTGTGATAAGCTCGCATCGTATGGCACAAAACGATATTTACTCGATATATTCCGTCAAAGATTAATCATTTATTCGCGATGACCTCTCTGCTTGGGGTAGTCGTAAGATTATGAGCGACAGCAAGGCTAATCTCCGTATTTTTCAGTCCTCACTTATTATATATTCTACTGTTGCTAGCACGTGTTCCGATACGTCTTCCAATGGAATCGTTTTGAGGCCAGGACGGTTGAGACCTGGTTGATCGCGAGATGAAATATCTCCTTATTATATTTTCGTTTTCAGTTATCTCCAGGCTTATTTTTTTTCTATCACAAGTGAACACAGGCTGTAAAAATAATACAAGGATAATAATGCGCGTTAACCATATCGTCTTTGTTATATAATAATAATAATGATATCCCCTTTGACACGAGGATTGGCCACTGCTTGGTTCGTATATAGAATATATACCTAATGCTCGTAGATTATCCAAGTTTGCATCTTCGTGTTAGTAAGTTTTTGTGTTTGCAACGAACATTGCGCTTGGATCGAGAATTGTATCATGTCCGAGTATTTAAACAAACTTATCGTGCTCGCACATTTTCATAAATCGAAAAAATAAATTTGGTACATAATTTTGTTCTTATGACCGATTATCTCGCTGCTTATTAAAAAAATGTGAGAAAACCATAATAAGCATGGTGAATGTGGTTGAAATTGACGTTTTTATTTATTAGAAGGGTTTTATCCAACTACAAGTGTACATAAGTGGTATTTACGAATCGAAGACTAACTCTGTACACTAACATAAGAAGATTTGGTGCGCCGAGCCAAATGCGACCAATCGAGAGGGATTTGGGTACCTATCGACATTAATTATCATGCGATTAATCCAATGAAATATAGATTGAACATTCGATCAACTAATGAAAATGATTGATTTTAAGAAATAATATTTTAGAAAAAAAATTATGAAAATCCAAAATTTTGTGTACACTTTGCTAATTATCTTGAAAAAGTGGAATTTTTGTGAAAGAATGTTTCGAAGAAAAGTTTCTTATTTTGTTTATCTACAATACGAATCTGCAAAAAAAAGAAATTTATTTTGAAATTACCTCGAAAACCTCCATCTAAGATCAAAATCGGTATCGCCGCTTATCGGTAGCCCATAAGAAAAATTTGTCCTAAAAATACTATTGTTTGCAGTCTTCATTCGGGCGAATATTGTTATTGTTGTCATTAATGAGATCATTATTATTGTTATTGTTACAACATGCAATATCTTGAGAGTCAATAGGGCCAATAGAGTTAATAGAGAGTCGCTTAGCAAGTCTATTTTCTGAAGTAAATATGAATAGATCATAATTTCCTATATTACGGAAAATCATAAAAAAAAATCAATTAGCAATATTAGATATTTAGTATTGAATACGGCATTATTCTGTGCCTAACACTTGTCAAATTTAATCGAATCTGCCTAATAGGTATTAATCGTTTTTCACTCCGTTAAAGATTTCAATATATCGGGTGTTGTTAACCCCATCAGGCATGTACCGTCATGCATGACATTTTGGCTATGTTTCATAAATAGCGGCGAATGGACCAACATCTGGTGCACGTGCAGCCAATAATTGGGCACATGATAAACTCTTTTCACTTGTATAGGCGTCGATATAACATATAATAAACAAAAATAAAAACCAATTTGACGAGCGTAATATGGACTATAACAACCTCGGTAATCTTAACCTTTCATATCGAATGATCAAATTATCTACAAAATTCGATAGTTTTGAATTTTGAGAAACTGAGACATTCGGGCATTTTATTCTATTGAGAAATGGCTAGATGGAATCGGATCAGTAACAACGAGGAAACATCGTTTTTGTCAAGCTGCCGATAATAAGTCGCGAGGCTGATGTAATATTGTTTGTAGTTGCGTGTAATGTACATATGTACCTACACGAGGCGAAGGCTAACGGAAATCGAAAATCGTTGGGAGGTAAGTATGTGTTCGGTATATACGTCGCGTATCCATAACACTTGTTCCGAAAAGCAAAAGCATTATCATCATCGAGTGTATATTAATATGTCCGATAATGTTTTCATCGGTCGAATAGCGCGGTGTATTAGCAAGCAACGTTACTAATGCGATGGAAAAAAATGGCGATGATAACCTCAAGAGTTCAAGAGTCGTTTACAAGGAGAAGAATCTAACTGACGCAATATGGCGTTAGTGGCACATAATGCGCTGCAGGGGGTCCACAACATGGTTTATCATTGCAACTACGATACCATTTTTCCACATAAGTATAATATTTTCACCCAGAGGGAATGCTTACGTTAACGTTGTTTTCATCTTCGTTGTAGAACTCGCATATCCTCGGTCTTCGCTTGTTTGCGCATAAATAATTCCGACCAACTAATGATTATCAACGATTTCGAAATAATCATGTCCCCAGCAAATCTACTAGGTTATCGCGGGGAGAGGTGCCCGACGTTATAATGACCAATACACATTGAGTTTTGCTAGAAGAAACTTTAATATCGCATTAAAGTTCGATACGAACGGTATTTTTCATTGCGGCATATTGTCGAATTATTTGATGTCTTCTTCTCCAATGGCGGTCCGATGGGCCAAAATAATTCGTACAAATATTTTCATAAAATGCAAAAGCTTACCCTTAGCTACTCGTACTTGTACGCAATTATCTGAGCGAGCGTTTTCAAGTATTATTAATTATTTCATTGTTTTTTCTTTGTTATATATTGATTATTTGCACATGTCTTACATGTTTCTATCTATGTAATCTAATTGTTAATATTTGAAAATATAAGTTATTCCTAATCATTTATTTCTTATATTTTATTTTTAATTTCGTTTCTCGTTCTATACGCGATACTTTGCATACTTTTAATATATAATTAAGGTAAGCTAAAAAGCTCGCAATTTCCACTACTGCGGATTCGTTCAAAGTAAACTTTAGATCTATGGCCTGCCCACTCGAAGCACGGTGATTTTAATTTGTCCTACAAAAAATCGTCATTAAATCCTTTCGGTAATTCGTTTTTATATTATTATTCGTAAATAACCATGACCATGAACGATATGTCACCAAGACAAAGGTGAGTGTCGGAAAAACCAAAAGAATAGATTTTTGTTCTCAAACTTTAGCCACGACATTTCCTTATTGAAATAATTTAATCCAAAGAATACACCCAGAACCAAAACGTGCAATTAAGTGACGAATTGCGTTACCACTCGCAAACAAATTCATTAGACTTCGACCTCTTAAGTTTGTAAACTTATGATATTTCCTAATGAACTTTATTCCGGGCCTGTTTCAATAAAAATCACTTCGATTATACACTCTAACCGTACAATGTGTGTACTTTGCACGTTGAACGTTGCGAAAAGAAAGTGTCCAATGATAGGGTTCATCAGCTTTGCGGGTGGGTTAACGGAGGCTCGTCTCGTTCCCATCTCATAATTATACTTGGTTCATTTCACACATCCAAGGACTTTGCCCGCGAAATACGTAATAATATGGCTGCTGTTTTCTTGGGGCGTGGACTTACAATTGGATAAAAATATTATCAACGTTCGAAAAGAATCGAACGTCGGCAAATATAAATAAGCAAACAAATAAATGTGTTTATACAAGATAGCAACGCGTATGAATTCCGTCACTTTCGTTTTTTCATTCGCGATATAAATTTCAATGCTATTCGTCGATCGGTGCACCGAACAACACGGCTATCAATCAATTATTAAACGTTTTCTCTTCGTCCCTGTAGATGGCTGCACCAGACAACAGTCCGATATCGCATTATCACTGTCAATTCGCACGACTTTTTATAAAGTTCGAGCATTCGTCTTGATATAAATCCAATTATATCGCAATAACACAAATGCCCAATTCGAAACTTCCGCTATCATTCTTACGATGTTATTTTGTCGAACAACGTTATCGGTAGTAATGATCGAATCCCAAGAAAATCAGTGAACCTACAATATTTCTTCGAGTAATGTACCTTTTGTGGCAATATGCAATAATGTTACGGGATCATTGCGAGGATCGAATGATTTTTCGAAATTTATCAATGCCAAAGTTTAAGGGTAAATGCGGTCAAATAACTGAAGGATGAATAATGGTAATAATGTGCGGAGCTAACTTTGTCAATAGTAAACCATTATTATTGTAGAACTGTATTCCTCGTCACCGAGAGCTACCTATATTTGCGTAGACGGCGCGTATCTCGTAGCATTGGTTTAAAACGTTCCATTTATTTATAAAACTCGATGGAAAATATGTTTGGCACGATGTTCCTTTTCATTAATTGAAATAGTCTTCGAGTGATTTTCCAACGTCGCACTGACTTACGGAAAAGTACTTGACGATTGACAGGAACGCTTGACATAAACGATATTAACACTTTGATGTTGATAGACAGTTGGGCCTAAAAGATGATATAATTATATAATCTCAAGAGGCAGCAGATGGTTTTACCGTGGGAATGATACCTACATAATAGCGATACCGAAACGATTGCCGGTTCTGATTTGTGGTTGCCTTTTTTATTATGGAACGCGCTACCATCGCGCCAAGGCGTATATATAAAATTTAAACAGTAAAATTTTCGATGGCGGGCAGAAATTTGACCGCTAGAATCGTATATAATGTCGTTCAACGCGTCTTATCTCATCCGATCTCGTTTATCGTGGATAATCGCATATTGTAGGTATATTTCTTAATAGTAAGCATTTTTCAATCCGATCGTGTTGATTTAGACGCGTGCACAAAAATTGTATCTTCAAGACCCTCATACACGAAACCGGCGTCGTGATTTGGATCGTGCACAACCGGAGCGTAAGTATTTTTTTTTGTTTAATTCACGGACCGATTTTATGATGACCTTACGAATTCCGGGCAAGTTCCCCGCGGACCGTCCTCCCCAACATAGCTTATATATATCCTTGGTTAAACTGGGCTACGGCCTCACATTTGTTTCCCCGTAAACGCGTAAGTCAGCATCCCATACGATTACAATATATACATACGTATACGCTACCTCGTAGCAAACACACGTGTGAAATTTTCCGGTACCTGAGCGTGTTACTTCGCGTCCGCGATGACGATGACGGTGACGAGTCAGCAACCACAGAAATGGTTGCGTAATATCTCATATTCGTACGTGTAGGCATATGTAGTACAACAGTGCATCGAATATAGCATAAACACCGAAAGTTCGAGTATTTCAACGAGACGTATGATATGCGTTGCTTACGTATTGTACGAAAAAATTCAATCGTCCCTGCGCGCCACAATCCCCAATGCTTTAATTCAACGTCGAATATCAATGCCTCGTTATGAAAACAGGGTGCAAATACCGAGCCACTTTGTCATTCTCATCGATCTAACGAGCGAGCTTTACCAAGTGCATTATACAATAGTGAACGATGCGAACAATAAATCGCACGGTATTTTGCACTTCCGAGTTTTTTTCGTCAGCCCCTAGTTAAGTATTGAACATGCTTCTCAAATGTTTTGGTGACACGTGTCTTCGCGTGCTCCGAGACATAGATAATTCGTTAGAACGAATTACGCGCCTCGATTGACGGGCCAATTTATCAACGTAACAAGATTTCTATAATAAATATGGTGAAAATTTTCAACAATGGCTATCCCCACCTTGTTTGCCCATAAAAAGACTATGGATGAGGAAAAGTCGCAGGGAGAGTCTAACATAACTCGCAGGTTGGACTTGCTGTCAAATCAGTAGTTCATACAGTTCCAACTTCTGAAACAGCTCGCACTGTATCTCCAGGTAGGGAGAGAAATAAAGTAAACATGGCTCTGGAATCGGATATTCAGAAAGAAGAACATCTTGACGTAGGTTGAAGCATTACAGGTCCTAGGTGATCGTTTAATACCGAACGGGCCTTTTGAATGAGCGATGCATAAGGATTCGGCAATTCGTCTACAGGAAGTAATAATAAAGGGGCTATCAATTGAGAAAAGTAAATCATTGTTTGAGACATTCAACTTTCCTGAGAATGGCGCATTTATGGACCCGCTGAAGTTGAACTTTGTGGTTAAAGCTAGCTTACTAGACGTCATAGTAAAAAGGGATACTCGTATTGTCGAGAGACAGGAACGCATATTTGCCAGCCTTGCTGGGTTATTGAAGTTCGTCTCATTAATTCTAAAATCATCAAATTAAAGAATTTTTTTTTTGTCGAAATTGCGAGTGGCATTCTCCGAATCTTGGCAGACTTACACCACGAAGAAACTTTAATTCGCAGAAGCTTGATTTTGAAAAATACCGACGCGCTTCTATGCGCGATACTTCGAGCTCAATAGCAGTGGATGAGTGGCTGTTCAGCAAGGAATTAGAAGGGCAAGTAAAAGCAGCCACAGTATTGGAGGTCTCTAGCAAGAAATTAAAACCAACAATTCAGCTGAATCAAAACTCGAATTTAGAAAAACTAGAGGGGTCCGCCACGACGTACTGCGTACAAGACCCGAGAAACTCGTATAACGTCGAGCGGGCGGAAATCACTGCACCAAAAATACAATCGGGGGCAACAATCGACGCATCACAGAGGTGGAATCGGCCAAGTACCAAAAAGAAAGAGTAAATTCAAGTAGTGTAGCTATATTGGCTGGTCGGTTGAAGAGTTTCAAATATAATTGGTAAAGAATTACTTGGGTCTGAAAAAACAATTTTATACCTGGGTCAGCGGGTATAAAATCCTATTTATTAATGCAGTGGTATAATCAATCACTGTAACAGTGCCCCAGTGGATTGTAAAGGAAAAGAGGCTGATTTCTGTTTAACAGCTAAAAGTATTCAAAGAGGTGTAATTGTGGAACTCGAGCCAGTCCAAGGGCAATTTATCTCAAATATTTTCATGGTACCAAAACCAAACGGAGGTCGAAGGTTGATTATGAAACTTAAAGGCCTTAATAAATTCATCGATACAAATCATTTCAAATTAGAAGACGGAAAAAACAGTACGGCGACTGCTATTTCCAGGTTGTTCGATGGCATCAATCCACATGAAAGATGCATATTATTTAAAGAGCGTATATCGCCATTTATCTCGATGGTATACTTATGTTGGAAAAATCATTTGAGACTTGTAAAGCAAATGTCTTTGGAAGTCTGCAAGAATTGGGGTTCTTAATTAATTACAAGAAGAGCAAATTACTCCCAAACTCAAGTCGGAAATTTTTGGGTCTTATTCGTGACTCAATGAAAATGACAGTTGAACTTCCCGAAGATGAGAAAACAAGAGATTTAGACCCGATTCGGATGTTGACGCATAAAAGAGGATACGAAATAAGGGACTTTGCGTCAATCATTGGGACATTAGAATCATGTTGTGCGACGTTAAAATACAGCCGGGCACATACGAAGGCTTTTGAAAGGGATCGAATGTTAGCCCTCAAGGACAACGATGATAATTGAGTAGCCTTTTCTTCTACGCCTTCCCCGCTTCTCGATCATCCTGGGGGGATATGAACAAAAATCAGAGTAAAGGATAGTAGAGGAATTATGGTGGTGCCACTCTGGCCAGCTCAAGCTTGGTTCCCTACTTGTATGCCCATGTTAGAGCCAATCAGAGCCAATGTATTTCGAACCAAAAATTGATCCGATGCTATCTTCACACAGACAAGATGAGGTCTAAGGAGTGAGACATTAATGAGGCAATATGATGTGGGACTTAAAAAAATGGTGATTCTTTTACAAGGATCATCAATTGAATTTTCTTGAAGGGGGTATTTTAAACATACTTTCCTTTCTGACCGAAGAATTCAATAAGGGAACATTCTATGGATTTATATACAGTTTTCGATCAGCTATTTCGCTAATTTGTGAACCGGAAAATGGTGAAAATGCAAAGATCAAGCGATTTTTTAAGGGAGGTATACGTCCAAAACCATAAAAGCCTAAGAATAACTATACGTGGGATCCATCACTGGTTCTAGATTATTTCAGAAAATTGGGGCTAAATGAAGAGCTAACTCTAGAAAAAATAACTTTAAAGCTCTTCTGCGCTTCTAGCTGTAATGACGGCTCATCGAATGCAAACCTTGTCGTTAATAGACATCAGGAATATAACTATAGCACGCGATCCTATTAACATTATGACTTCTGATAGGATTAAATCATCAGGGGCTAATAGAGCCCAGCCTTTATTTTCGTTCGCGTTTTGGACGAGTGAATGAAATATTTGCCCTGCACGTACAATGAGCATTTACATAAATAAAACTAAATAAAAAGAAATGACGAAAGAAATCTCTTCATTTCATGGAAGACACCATATAAGGCGGCCTCTCTACAAAGTTTAAGTCGCTGGATAAACAGTGTATTAGCTAACAGTGGAGTCGATACAAGTAAATTTCAGTGCATGCGTTCAAAAATTGAGTTAGCGTGGCCTCTATTCGGAAAACAGCCGGCTGAACTTTAAGGCCGAAGACGTTTACACGGTTTTATCAGTGAGAAAGTGTTACAAACAATAATGCGTTCGCTTCATCAATATTAGGCGGATCGCAAAGAACTATATTCTAATATACTTCATATTATTGCGATTTTTTGAAGGAAATTTTGTTTTCCATTCCTTTTACTAGTTGTAAAAACTGTTCTTAGATTGTTGATTATTTGATTCTGGTTAATAATTCATAAATCTTTTAATTACTGTCATTGATTAGTTATTTCTCTCTAGCCGCAACATACTTTGAACAACTACACACAGATCTCGAGGACGAGGCGCGAAATATTATTTTGATAAAACTTCACTTATAGAGTAGTTTAATTCCTTAACTATTATTGCTTTATATTGGAGAAATTTAATAAATAATCAAGGGCTGTCGCGCATAGTGCTTCAATAATTGAAAAGCTTCGTGAATACATAGTCCAATAACGGTTTTATAGAACAATCAATATTGTTGTGTAAAGGGCGTAATTAACATTTCACAATACTCTACACGACCTCGCAAATATTTATTTACGTTCGAGTGTATCCTCGAGCCCGAAGTAATTATACCGTATTGGCAATTCAAACATTGAGTATTAACATTCAAAGATGTTAATAAACGTTTGAAATTGTTTATACGCATGATTCCAATTATACGAAAGGCAAAGAAACTGCGACGACATTATTATCACACTATTTGTTTAACTCGATTTGTAATCTCGAAATACCGGCGGAAAGTTTCCGGACAAAAGTTGAAAACAGTGCCGGAACGTTTTTTTATGCCATTTCGCCGATAGTTGGCCTAGGCCAATTTAACTAACACCATTTTAAAGAGCAGGGATTACCCTTCATTTTGGCTTTTTAAAAACAAATTTACGATTTTTTTTACAATTGGCACACAGTTTTGAAAACGACAATTTTTGGTCGTTTTTTTGTTCTTTTGCAAGTGGACCCGCTTTGCAGTAAAATTTTTTTAACGAATTTCTTTTACAATGCTGATAAAGGGGGAAGTCTAAGCTTTAAGTTCATTTTTTTAAAAATTGTCTACGATTTTTTTTTTTTCAAAGATATGTCGTTTTTTGAGAAAAAATAGACAATTTGAAAATTGCTCCATAGGACGAAAACAATGAGGTTTACAACAAACTCTTAAGATGGCAAAAAGTTGTATTACTTCTTGCTGAGTTTAGGAGAATTTGTTTCAGATTTTTTTTTTCGAAATTTTTTTTTTCACCTATTTCCGGTTAGCTCGATTGATGTGAATACCATGAAAATAACAGAATTAAATTTTTTACTTACATATTAGACTTTGGTCTCTTCGGAGGTTTCTTCGGCGACGGAGTTTCTTCGATGTAAGTAATTAAATTTAATTCTATTATTGTCATGGTATTCAGATCAATCGAACTGACCGGAAATAGGTGGAAACAAAATATCGGAAAAAAAATCTGAAAAAATTCTCCTGAACTCAGCAAGAAGTAATACAACTTTTTGCCATCTTGAGGTTTTGTTATAAACCTCATCATTTTCCTCCTATGGAGCAATTTTCAAATTGTCTATTTTTTCTCAAAAAACGACATATCTTTGAAAAAAAAAAAAAAATCGCAGACAATTTTCTAAAAAATGAACTTAAAGCTTAGACTTCCCCCTTTATGAGCATTGTAGAAGAAATTCGTTAAAAATTTTGTACTGTAAACGGGGTCCACTTGCAAAAGAATAAAAAAACAACCAGAAATTGTCGTTTTCAAAACTGTGTACCAATTGTAAAAAAAATCGTAAATTTTTGTTTAAATTCAAAATGAAGGGAAATCCCTGCTCCTTAAAATGGCGTTGGTTAAATCGGCCTAGGTCAACTACCGGCGAAATAGTATAAAAAACGTTCCGGCACTGTTTTCAACTTTTGTCCGGAAACTTTCCGCCGGTAGTGTACGTGAAACATGGGTTGAGCTTCTTTACGGTTATAACCTTATTCGATGTTTAGAAACAATTGAATGGCAGTACTGAATTTTAAAACGCGTGTGGAATGTAAAATGTTAAATTGTAAAAAACAAATCTCATTATCATCCGATTATTTGCGTAAGATATAAAATATAAATTGTTTACGATTAAGATATAAGAATGAAAATAATAAGAAAACAGTTTGCGCAACTATAATGATTGCAAAAACTCGACAATCAAATTCTTACGAGCGACAATAACTTATTATATAGCGCGTATTCATAAATTTTTATTCATAAATTATTATTAACGTTGGTTTTCACGCCACAACGGCTCTACCGATACTAAATTTTCTAAAAAAAAAACTCCCGAAGATGTCGTTGGAAACAAAATTTGATTTTATGCAGTTTAGAAACTTTCTAAAGTGTACATTACGCGATTGGAGTTAACTATACACCGTTGAAAGCTCTGGCTTACAAAACTGACATTCCTACAAATAATTTTCTTACGTCTTAATTGGTTGTATTGACTAAACGTGGTGATTGTCGATTGATACAATGTTTTTTCACAACTGAAACGTCACGAGTGATATATTTTATTTGTAATTTGCGGTCGATTGTGAGAATGATAAGCCGGATAATTTTTGAATCGGATATTTCATATTGGAAAGGAAAAATAAATATTAAAGTCAACCATATCGCGAAGTCGACGAAGATCTATGATTTTCAAAGGTTCTATCATACAACAATCGCATAATTAGGGGCTATCGTTCGATGAATTACGCGTTGTTTAACTTTAGGAAAGTTCGCTCAGGATAGCGGAACCTCTTGACAACACAATCGCCCAACAAATACCCTATATGCCTACTTATCTTTAAGACGATGTTATTTATAATCGTAAGAAGGACAAATATTATTAATGTCGTGGGTATGGATGATCCGATCGAGCAACGAACCAATGGCGAACGGTGCCGATGCTTTACCCCCATGCATGTGACCTCTTCAGTGACGTCACCGTATCAGTGACCCTACAGAAAAATGAGTGAATAATAAGCGCGATTTAATAATATCTCGAGGAGGCGAGGAATATATTTTATGTGTTCTTCTCGTGGTATCGTAAAGCGTGACGTCCGCTCAACAGTTCGGGCGAATGCTCCGCGATAACGATATACATTGCCCCAAACTAAAACGTACAACGTCGAACGAATTCCGTCATCGACAAGAGATAAGTGTTTTTTTCTCTTTTTTTTTTGAGGTGGAGGGGCTAGTTATTTCTCGACACATACCAGTTTTCGAGTTTATTCTCATAATTATAGTCAAATGCTATAATTTTCGTAGAATTTTATCGAAATCAAATATATGAAAGGCGGATATAAGTTCAATTAAAACGAAAATGACAAATTTGGAGTACGAAACTTTGAGTAGGTATTTAGATTCGCGGTGAGAATGTTAAAGACGAAAAACTATTCATACCGAGAATATTAGGAACGTTTATATTTTATAATAACCATATCCAAAATAGTTATATGAACATGTTGGTCTCGTTCCAAGTGGAGATGTGTACCCTTCTCTGAATACCTACCCCAAAACCTAGATGCCCTCTGTAATGATAAAGTCGCCGTTCTTCGTTGATGCTACCGCACTATGTTGAATTCGGTGCTATCGAGAACCATCCTTCGGAATTTCCAGTGTACCTTGCAATTATAGATACTTATGGGCTTTCTCTCGATCCAAAGTTTAAATAAAATCTGATTCTGGTCGAGAGTCAGTCTGGCGAGCCGTGTAGGTATTACGCTCACCTGGGAATCCTATCACCATAGCAAAATTATGTTTCATGTCCAGTTGGATACCCATACCTAATTCTTCTCACTGACTATTGGATCGGGGATCCGATAAGATGATGACTACGGCTTGGATTCATCATTTTTAGTTAGAAATAGGAAAAAAAAGAAAATAATGAGGAGAATGAAACATTAATATTAATTTATTTTTAAATTATTCCTATCATACACAGAACCACACATATGTATAAGCAATCCAAACACATTTCGTATGCTAAAATGGTGTACGGTAGGACGGATGATAGAACGCTAGCTACGCTCACATCAGTTATTTAGTGACATGTCGCGTACCTACGATGTGCTAATCCTCCAAAACTATTTATCGATCAGTATTAGTACCCGTATAATCCAAGACATGACATAAGATACAACTATAAGTCTAGGGGGATATTCATTTCGAGCAGAATAAAAATTGACGGTATGCAATTGTTAAACGCTGAGGGGGAAATAGTGAAGGGTTCTTTTAAGATCCAAAAACGATCTATTATTGTTATACCATACAATTGAAATTACAGTTTAATAGGAAACGACCAAGAATGGGGATTCGATCGTGAATCCCTCTTTGCGGCTTCCCTAACAAATACCTATACCTATAGGGGTTTAACTGAGAAGTAGCGGGTTATTTGCAATTGTATGGTTCAACGAACAGGCCTATCATGTATTATACATATACGTTTGTACACCTTAAATCGATGTACCATTGAAGGAGCTTTCACAAACTATCAAGCCTGTGTCTGTGAACTACTAAGTATGTAAATAGAGACTGCAAATTGAAAATTACACAGTGCTTTTTATATCAGTCGATTATCCACAAAGCATCTTATGCCAGCAAGTGACTTTCTCAGCTTTGACTTCTTCAGACTTTGAAGCTCCCAGAAATAAACCCCAAGTAAGCCACTTACACTGACTTTTGTTTGATTTTTACGAAAACGATTCTACCTTTATGAGAAAACAGAAAATGTAAAGTTACGAGCAATCGTGGCAAAAAAAAACACGAAAAGCCATTTTTTTTCGATGAATTGATATTAAATAATATTTTTTTTTAGGAAGCAGTATGGCTTGTGGAAAACGTGTTGATTTTGAACAAAGGAATTATAAAGCAAGTCCTTAGCCATTCTTGATTTATCACGTCAAAACTAGAAAGAAAAGCTGTTTCGAATAAGACACGTTGAAGATGTTAAGTTCGAGCTCAGGCGGTCGAGGCGGCATCTAAATTCTAACAATTTGTTTATTTATAAATACCGATACCCGGCATGCGTTGCAATGCCATTTTTGTATTATAGTACCTATTACAGCAACTGTAAATATAAGAATTGTTTCTTCAATTATGATTATTCAAGTACTTTTGGATACACAATATTGTTTGATTACCATTCTTATGAGTATGCGAATAAATTAGACCGTTTTCCTACGCGTGAGCAGGACCCACATAGTTGCCCATGTTCAAAGCATAGACTCTTCAAATTTAATCCACACATTTGTAGCAATTGTACCTGTGCTTTGTTAAGGCGGATGGTCACCCTGAAATCCTTTTTCCTTTCCTTTTTTCATGTTAGAGTCTGAAATTTGACGAACAATTTGAGAGTATTTTTCGGTAATAAGGTCGAGCCACTGCGAACGGTCGACCGTGCGGTTTTCAATCAGTGCATAAGAGCATAAAAACCCTCGAAAGATGCACGTCAAGCACGTAGATGAGATCAAAGACAGACCCAGCTGAAAGGGACATATCGCACACCCAGATCTAAAGGGGGCTAACTCGAAATTATGATTTTTGAGTTAGCCTACCTACGGGCTAACTGCAAATTCGCAATTTTTGAGTTAGCGCCTAGGGGTTGACCCCTAGGGGCCTCCCAAGTATTGACATCGCATACCCAGATCTAAAGGGGGCTGACTCAAAAATTGCGATTTTGCAGTGAGCCTCTAGGTAGGCTAACACAAAAATCGCAATTTCGAGTTAGCCCCCTTTAGATCTGGGTGTGCGATGTATGGACGAGAAATAATTTATTTTTCATGTTGTTCTAGCACCTGAGGATGGTACAACCCTCGACGTTGGAGGCGTGACGTACCCAAGTAAAAACTAATTGGTATATAATCGCGACAATACACAACACACGGACACATTACGTTGCTATTTTACGTATTATTTATTCAAAGTAAAGTTAAACACTACAACTTTGGTATAAAAACATAAAGTATAGTGGCACTGAATAGACAGTAAAAAACGGGAATAGGAGACGCAGTCGTGTGGTAACGAAGAATTTGGTTATTGTTCGATTATCAAACACGTGTGCAATTGATTATTAAATACACACGATGAGAAGTTTTCGATCATGCAGCATGTGTTCATTGAAGGAAAAATTACCAAATTCGACCTTATTAACGACGGAATTAATCACCCGGTTAATTGTATCGAAGCGGTCCACGCATCTATCCTGGAATATTCATGTAGAAGAAGAAAAAGCAAGCACATTTTTTGACGATTACCTTACGAATACGAGTAAACGATCTAACGACGATGATTAACCGGCAGCAGAAATCATGTATCTTGAGCTTGACGGGGCGTACTTTTTTTCTCGTAACAACGAAAATTTAAACAATTCATTTTTATAACCGATATCGACTTCATACGATAGAAACAAACAATAGAAAATCAAATATCGTATAATTTACGTAAATTAACTGATCTACTTGAAAACGGGCAAGCGTGAGATGTAGAAACCTGCTGGAGCATGCCATCGTCGTCATGATGTCAATCTTGGAACGAAAAAATTGAACGTAACAAAGATAGTGAAAAGCTTTCCAAGCATCACGTGATTAAGTCGTAAATACCTATTATAATTACAATTAATTATATGTTTTACATTATTCATGTATAAGTAGTAGTAGTGTAGTAGTAGCTGTAGTAATAGTCTAGTGTTGTTAATTATAATTATTCATCATTATAATATAATATTATTAAATAGGAGGTCGTAGCTATATATTTATTTTTCTGGGCTGCACGATCTTATTTAAACATATACACGAAACACGAGAAAACTTGCTGCGCAACGTTATATATGTAGCATAGTGTGTTATCCATTATCTGTGTGGGTGTGTGGATGTATGCGTGTGTGCGCGCGCGCGTGCGTGTGGGTGGGTGTGTTGATTGATTTTTTGTTGTTGTGGATTTTTGGGACTTTTTTTTTATCTCGTACCTGTTATCAATCACATTTTACGAGCAAAGAGCGGACGGTGGACGAAGCTGTGGGAGACGAGGGATGGCTCACTGTTTCTTTCCTCCGGTCAAGATTTTTAAGCTCTTGAGCTCCGTGTGTCTTATTACAGCCTTCGTATCTCACATACTCGGGCATTGATTTTTTTCGTAGATCCCATTCCTTCCTTCTTCCACGATTATTATGACATAGGTGTACGCACATCAATCACAGAGCAAGAAATTCGACATCGATGTATACAAAAAGAATTATGTATGTATGTATATATGAGAAAAACGGCAACTGAAAAGGAAAAAAAGTGTCTCCAATCCGATAGAATCCTACATCGTAACCTCGGTCCTCGCTTACATATATAAACACCGCTTGCCCTCGCCCCTTTTTTCTAACACGTTTAATTCAATTTCCCTTGGTAATAAAGATCGTAATAATAATGGTGATAATAATAATAATAATATTAATAATAATAATAATAATAATAGTAATAGTGATATTAACATAAAAGAATACTAGCCATTCTAAAATCTACAAGACATTTGACATACGCTAAAACGAGTATCTTAATGGCGAGAATGACCTATGAGAATCGTACCAAAGCACCACATAACTTTCCCAAATCACGCGTGTCAAACGAATGTTGAATTTTAATAATAGTTGAACTAAAATTGTAGATTTTCGATACCTTGAGAACCCATGCAAAGAAGGATTAAGAATAGTGTCCAATGACAACAACAAAAATGTAAATAATCCGTGATTTTTTCTCCAACCTTAATTTGCTGGCGTGGGAACGCAATTTTCTTTTGTGGTAATTAGTACGTCTCACAATCATCACCCATTCTAAACACGTATACGAGCCTATCTAACTATGTTCAACCATGAATAATATCAATGCTCAATATTACTCGAATCCAGGAATCGGCACGTTTCGAATGAAAAAACATTTTAAACTATGTCGTAACCAAATAAGTATGCACAGTTATCGGGAAAAACCTGTTTTCGAATAATTAATGAATATGTACTTAGAATATCCAATCTTGTATGAGAACGAATCATCTCGTTTCGTTGATTTACAGTGTTTTCAACTATATCAAATAATTTTTCATTCGAACGGTGCATATCTCTGCACGAATCACTCGAGGGTGGGGTCATTCTTTAACAGTATACAAGTATACATCGTCGTCGAAATTTGTTGCCTTCTTACGTTTCTGAATTATACTTTTTCCTCTTCTGTCGATATCTATCGGCATTGTTAATACGATCGTTTTGCTAATGAAATGTATATGGAGTGGCGGTTTAGATGGTGTAAAAATTATTACCGTTCTGCTTTTCATTGTAAGCTAAGCCTTACGATCTGGCGTACATAGGCGTTTGTTTGATATTGTTTTATGCAACTTCAGCTCCGTTTCAGCTTGTTTTTTTATTCGTTAACAGTTGCATTCCTCATGATCTTTAAAAATATTCCAATGAAGAGAGCCTTTTATACGAAGGACGAGCATATTAACGAACGATAAAAACATCGCCGGTATTACTTTTCTTTTAACGTTCTACCGAGTTCGACCATACAGAATTATGACAACTTCGTATTATTCCCCACCCCTTTATAATCGTCTCCCTTATGCGCGTGAATTTGATCTCCCTCCTGTCCTTTTGTCTTCTTTCCCGATACGATATATCCGCCGAATGTCAAACAATGATTTCTTCGACGATTCGTCAGTAGCACAACCTTCGTTACGAGAAATAATAAAACAGACAATCACGCGCGTGTTTGCCGACGGGGCATTTCGGCAGTGTGGCACAACCATGACTTAATTAAACGAGCAACTAATCACACTTTTTTCGCGTTTTAATATTACTATTTTTGTTTTTGTTTGTTTAGTATTTTACTGAGAACGCGCGAAAAAATCCTAAATCTAAGTGTCCATCGACGTCGCAAAAAACTTCGAAAAATCTTTCTGAGCTTCATCTCGTCTCGTCTCATTTGTAAAATCGCAATTGGCCTTTGACGGTACTTCGAATGATAAATTTTTGTTAATCTCTGCGAAACTTCACGACATGAAAAAAGCTTTGTCAAAAGTGCTTGTCGACCGGTCCGAGCAGGACGCTTTAATTCCTTAATCCTTGGACTTGGTTTTTACGGTCCCATCTTGTACGAAAAATTATCGATATGGTTATGGATTTTGCACGAAAAATATCCGATATCAGCACGATTCGTTCATCTTTCACCATATTCGTAGATTAAAACATAACCCCGACCTGAACAAATTGATGTTTGACTTTATACGAGCTTTGACTACATTATCACAAGTCGATCAAAAATGTGTTCTATCTATCGGAGATATAAACATTTTTTTCAACGCAAACCCGACCAAGGTCAAATATAGATTTGTTCAAAGCGCCGAGAGCACTTTATTTTTCTCAAATTTGACTTTTACCGCGAATCAATAAATAAATGATTCATTCAAGCCGCAGACGCAATTGAGAATCATCCTATTTTCCTTGATTTTACTCTGCATTATCCCTCGAACCTTACAATGGAGTCTCGTCCAAGATAGATCGAGCTGTCCTCTCTAGTGAAATTGAATAAACGAATTGCTAATAAATTCGGTCGAAGCTTGACAATTTCTCTACAACATTAGTTGTCGCTATCAATTTCAGTCAGTCGTTCCAACGACATATCAATTGGCGTGCGAATTGAGAATTGAGAAAAAATCTAGTAATTACGAAGTATTTTGCTCATTGCATAGTACTTCATTATAATCTGTTAATTCTTAGAACGGTTGAACGACCGTAAATGTGTCGATATTAAAAGTATGATAGTTCCATGGGACCTTCCGATAAGAGTGTGGCATCTTTATAGAACGGAGGCTTGAAACGGAATCCTGCAACGGATTTTCTTCAGAGTACAGTCGATCCTCGGTTCACAATAAGTATTAAACAATGATTTTCGAAAACTAGATAAAAACACTTACGCAAATAAAGAGGAGATTGCGCGGATAATAATAAGAAACGTATCTCCGCGTCTGACGTCGGTCAGGGAGCGTTGGCTCGAATCTGAAAACTCGTTGGTGCAAATATAGGACTGTCGAAAACCCCAATGAAAACCCGAAGATTTTGTATCTCCCTAGTTAAGTTCGAAATTCCCGCAAACGATTGAAAATGTGAGAAGAAAAAAGGATGTTCGAATTTCGTGAGATTTCCAATTGCGTTGACCACGGTACGTGTACCAATCACCGGTGTGTAGGTATAGAATTGTATGCGCAGAACTTACGTTATTACGGATCTATCTATCTCAAAAATGTTTAATCATTTAAATGGTAAATCGTTGCAATTGGACCAACGCTATGAGCACTGGGTAAAGGGTAGGTATATAGGAGAAAGGTTGAGGATTGTTAGCTTAGCATTAGTTGAGTAGTACGACCTTTCCCCCTTTTGCTTCATCGGGTGGATACTTTGACCGCTTGATTTCTCTTTCGTACTTTGTTTTCTTCGTGTTTTTGTTGGTGCTGTTTCGTTATTATAATTAAACGGAGAAACGCTAGAAATCTGTAGTTCGGCGGTGAAGCGGTTAATGATGTCGATCTTCATCGATGATTTACAGATTACACTGCCACAGTATCGTAGGGTGTGAGGAGTCCCCCGTGATTGCTGTGGGGGGAGCTGGTTTGCCGACCTGAGGCTTCGTTTCTGTAACAATAATTTCATCGTGTTTACAATTGATTCGCAAAATTCCGTTCGTAACGAACCAGATGGGGAAATAGATTTTTCGCTAGCTTGCGGGTTTTATTCGATCTTGTCTTACGCTGGTTCCTCAATATTTCCGAGCAATTTCCGTCATATAGGTAGATACGCATCAAGCGTTCGACCAAACCGAACGCATGCATGTACTAAAATGATCTAAAGACCCGAGCATTGAGAAAGTATTCAGTTTTTGTTGAAACTTTGTACACTTGCACATTACTCTCTTAAAAAAATTATCGATAACTACAAAAATGCCACGAATATCGTGTTACAGCCATTTGAAACTTATCAGTCGGTAATGAAAAATTTAATTCGTTCCTTTTCCCAAATCATAAATCGTTTAGAAAGGTTTTAACGTGAAATCTCAACGCCTCCGGAATTAATAATGTTGGTAATGCAAGTTTCTTGGGTCGATAAGACCGGGACCTGTGCAATCTCAACGAATTAAGGCGCTGTCCGAGGCACCATGAATGCGCGAGGTACATAACTTCAGTTTTCTATTCGCAAAACATTAAAAAATGAACTACCGAATCTTTGAACGCGATTCGTCGTTCTCTTATTTCGCATCCAAAGATCAATAGAGTTGGAACAAAATTCTATTGCCGTTTGCTTTACCGACTGAGTGTCTTGGGCATTATTCGGACGAGTTTCGGATCGATAAGAGAACGCGCTACGAAAGTTTGAACAAATTTTTTTTATGTTTTTTTTCTTAAATTTCTTTTCATATTTATAACGAATCTATATCACGATGATTGACGAACGAGCGTACGAGAAGGTCGTGCGGTAAAAATGTTGTGGCGGTAATACAGCAGAGAGTTGCACGGATGTGCTTCGATCTAATTAGACTGAAACCTCGATTCTATCAATACTTCGAAGCACATCTTCACGTCTTGTTACCATCGATCGAACGATTCGTGCTTTTTATCAAAGAGCCAAAAATAGAAAGCGCAAAGTCTTTTCTTTTTCAGACTTTGATTCTTCGTATCGTTCGATCGTTTCATCATTGACAGAATCAAGGTCACGGTGTGGTATCGTTCGGGCTTTGCGGATTTCGAATATTAATGAAAAGGGCACTCGAATTTTCAGCGGGGAGAAGAACATCGTCGGCAGGATGAACAGCAGCAACGCCAGCACCAGCAGTCGAATGGTTATCAGCAGTTAATGAATCTACACATTTTCTACGATCATTATGAAAAATGGCAACGAATTTCGATTAAGAGAAAACAGATTAAGAATGCGATACTGATCGTCGAAACGAGGCATGGATCGAAGGGCCGTTCCAAAAGTCAATAGGAGACCATTGGGAAGACCCGCAAGATCAGAAAAAATACTTTTCTGAAAATTCAATGCAAGCTACTAAGCGTGATGACAAAATTGACATAATGCCAGCTGCCGATGGCAGTATCGGTAATCTGTTTTATCGATTAATTTCAATTGTGTTTGATTGATTAGTCACAGACACGCACACGCACGCACGCAAGCAATAATTATTAAGGCAGTCAAGTTGCATGCATGAAATACTTTCGCTCCGATCGTTTGTTCGTTTTCATGGTGACGATGATGATGAGTGGTAGAACGCTTTGATTATTCGCGTTATTTTAGCATCATTTTATCAAATCTACTATAAGTAGTTGTGTATGAAAGGTCATCTGAGGGAACATTCCGACGATATCGTAATATTGCCAATTGTACAGATTCTATCGAATTCTAATGGTAGTGGAAGCGGCAAAATTATTGAAATTATTATTTTTACTGTTTGTACAATCGAGCGAAAAATGTCGGAAAGTGCCCTGAAGAATAAAGACAGTTAACTGACTTACGGCTTCCTGAGCAAAGAGTCATGGAACAATAAAAAAAGTTCACGATATAAGTTAGACGGGTCTGGACTACAAGATCACGAGAAGCCGTTTGTAGAATTACCTGTGTCATTCGTTGACCAATTACAATTACTTTGCAATAATGAACTGTCAATTGGAGAACGGATGATTTTTTAGCGATATGCGTGTATCGTTTGAACTGTTTGAAATTTAAGAGAGCATAGGAGAGAAGAACATCTATGAAAAGACTAGCTACGTTCCATTCATCGGTGCAAATTCTTTCAAAGATGAGTTCGATGAAGTTATTGTCGCTATCGTTTAAGATATCAGTATGTAGGCTTTTTACATTAAATGATTAAAGTTTTCGTTGTTTTGAGCTAAAACGATTTTACGATAGAGTTACGTAGACCGATGGAAAGCACTTAGAGTTGAAATTATTCATAATTCGTTCGGCTTTTAAAAAAGTCAAGGAGGTGACTGAACTGATAAACTTTATTGGAAAAAAAAACCTCCTTGCACTTAAAGACTTTCCGAAACGCGAGGTACTGACCTCTCTATAAGTTTGCGCATCTCCTCGGTGGTCATGCCGTCCTTGCTGCGAGCATTAACTGAAATTGAAAAAAAAAAAACACGAACCGATTGACACAACGATTAACTACGAACAGCGACGAAAAAATTGACGGCTAAAACACACACACACACACATGTCATGCATTTTCGAGAAAATTAAGGTCGTATTATTCTGCGAATCATTTGTTTTCATCTCACACGTAAGCTTGTTTCGGAGTGTTTGTTTTCATTTCGCGCGATCGCGAATAAACAAAAAAAACAGACTCGGGCAGTGTGGATTTAACGATGCAGATTCGTGAAGTAAGCAAGTAAAATGAAAACTTGGTTTTTTAAAAATTTCATTTTACGAATATCTCGTGAAATTAATTGATAATACAGTAGAACTTTCAACAACTAATCTGTCGTCGATACGGAAATACTCAGCCTTGCATTCAATTAAATTTATCTTGATTCGTAGAATTTCGCAGACTTTCGCCAGCAGTGCATGCTATAAATTATACCTCATTTATAGTAATGACATTTAATGATGTTACCAAACACAGTCGTATACCTTCGTTGGCTGGCTGATTAGTTAAAAAATATATTACTTTTAAAGATTGAGGGAACACTAAATTTTTCAGGATTTCGTTTAATTTTTCAAAACGCCATGTCTCTGCGAAAAATCATCGTCTAACGATGGACATAAAAAATAATTTGATAGCAAGAAATATCTAGTTTCTGAATCCATCAAATTCATTTGTCTATCATGATTTTCCTATTATCTGGATAACATGAAAAAATTAATAATCTACTACTCGACTTCAGTAATACGCCATATCGTCAAAGTTTGACATCGTCGTAATTTCGACAACTGTCATCTGTCCCACCCCTCTGGCGAATACCTCGATTTTTCTAGACTTTATTCCTAAATTAATTGCTTATTATTCCGGCGAACTTTCAAATGCAAGGTGCCCTATTGATCACAAAAATTCAACAAATGCAATCAGCAATTTTTTTGCGTGTGGCTTGGCTCCAAGTGTTATAAAAAAAATCGATATATGAGAGGAAAGGCACATTTTGTTGTCTACATGTGTTAAATGCACTGACTTTAATAATTAATATTTCGGAAACTATGTGGTAAACTCCACTTTTGCATGGACGAAGAGCTCGAAAACGCTGTACAAAAAAATTGGACTTTTATCTTGGAGTCGTTCCAATCACCGAACCTCCTTAATAGTTTCCCGTGTAAAAATCAATTTTTTTAAAAGGAATAATGGTAGAATCGTCTAACTTGAAATGTTTCAGGCACTTTCTTATTTCAAAAGTTTATATATGGCCAACATTAATCTATTCTCTTGAAAATGCTTTAATAAAAAAAAACTTTTTGTTTCCATCGAGTAAGCATTATTTAAAGAAGGACAACAATTTGTTTTTGTTTCTTACAGTTTTTACGAATCTTATCGCAACATTGGAACCTGTTGTAGGATCATTGGCATTTCTACTTATGTTTTAATTTGAATATATCCTAAAAAATGATTTAGTTTTCATTGTCTTCATAATATTCAAACGTTTCATCTATGCATAAAACTATTGAAGGACACAATTTATACTACGACACATGGTTTTTTCTCTGCTTCTTTTCGACAATTCTTACCAATCAGAAATATCATTCGAACATCCATGGTTGGCATGATCACTGAAAAGAGTCGTTGTGATTTCATATCGTACTGATTTTTCATCGATCATTTCAACCGTGGATGCTCAAAAAACTCCGATCGATACGAATTGTGAAAAAGGAAAGCAAACAAAAAATATCATGCGTCGCATCGTAAATCACCATCCTTTAATTGTTCTATCCCTGAAACGAAGAGTTTGCGCGTTATGAACACTAAGAACAAATATACCTACATCGACTTGAAACTGTCCACATTTTTCGGGCATAACGTGCGAGTTAAAAAAGCTACAGACACCAATATCATTACAAATGGTTGGATAGTTATGACAAGATTTGCAAACAAATATTGGATTTTTAATCTTTGTTTAAAGTGATAAGGCCTCAATGAGAAAGTTTTCGTTATTCTTTTTTGATTAAAGTATCTTCAAGGTAACAGATCATGTTTTCTGAAAAGCCTATTACGATGCCTGTACGATCAGTTATTCGGGAGTAACAAGCTCTTAAACTTCAAATTACCATTTTTCATTTGATAACTGATATTTCTGGTGAAAATGGAAGTACACGCGGCTTTTCAAATAATAAGTTTTTTACAAATTTTCGCGGTCAAAAATATTATCTGCCTCCTCTGAAACAATTTGAGTCTATTCACGAAAGCGTTCACGTTAAATAAAACTATAAAAACTTGATTTCTTGTTTTTTTTAAATACAGCATTTCGAATTTGGAAAAATATTCCAAAAAAAATCGTGTTCCCTTAATTTTGTTGAGTAGCCATATATGGTTTGGAAGCAATTTAAAAGTTTAGTTAACGAGTTCGCGAAAGATAAAAAAATCAAAGTACTCTATTATCTCCCTGTACATACGTGAATGCTTGTGAAATTTGTATTCCACGCCTAAATAAAGTTCACTCCTCGTAAATTTATTATTATTTTATTCCGTATCGACGATATATTACTTGTCCAAATTTCGTTGTATTAAAATATCCGTTATCGAGTAGAAGTTTCACAAAAATATGATTCATTGAGTTGGCGATTTGAATAATATCCGTTAAAAATGATTCTTGAGAAGAAATCATTGAAAGTAAATGACGTCCGTTTGTCGAAAGATCAGAGTGAAACAATAATTATTGCATATTTGCCAATTGTGCATCGTTTAACAACTTTACAGAGCTGACAATTACGAATAAACATGCATTTTATCGAAGCTATATTACAATAGATACAGACAAAAAGTTGTTAGACAAATTTGGTTATCTCGATATCTCATTTTTGTAGCTGCAACAAACACATAAATTCTTAGCCAATTGATGTTTTGTTTCCCTGAAGTGCAAAACTGCAAAACACATACGCACGCACGCACCCACACACACACACACACGCCCACACGCACGAACACACACACACACACACACACACACACACGCCCACACGCACGCACACACACACACACACACGCACGCACGCACGCACACAGACACACCCACACGCACGCACGCACGTAAATACACACCCACACACATACACATGTATATATATGCTCGTATAACAATTGGGTTCGTTCGAATTCCCGGAACAACACGAGACACGGACTGAAAAGGAAATGTAAATTCACGAAGCTATACCGACGAAGCAATATTTTTGTCTCCGGAAATATTTAGCGAAGACGAACACGAGGAGAAACTTTTTATACTCCCATATTTGAACGTTCGGTCATAGTGCCATCTTGAAAAAATTGTATGTTGACATAACTTATTTTAGTACTAACCGCCATAGTTGCGATTCATCTGCAATTGATCGCGATCGCACTCCGCCTCACTGATCTCGTTGCTCTCTTTGCTGTCATTGAAGCTGGAGTTGTTCTGGTCGTGATTTCTTGGTGGTGGTGGAGGTGGTTCCGGTGATCCGGACATCGGTAAGTTGCGAGCCGATCCAACGCTGCGACGACCAACCGAACCGCGAGATCCATAATGATCATAGGGAGCTCCATATTGGCCGTACTGAGATCCGTATTGATCCTCCTCGGGTGCACAATTTGCTGGGTCATCGTATTCCGGCGAGAAGACGTTCTGGGTACCACCTTGCGACGGTACACGAGAGTATCGGCCGTTTTGTCGAGGCTGCCAAGGATGAAAAAATAAGTTGAACGACGACAAATTTAAGAGTTGATTTTTTAAATTGAAAAGATTTTATTGCCCGAACCGTATTCAACGATCCGAAAGTAATTTTGCCAAATTCGGTTTTTATTACAAATCGCAAAAATTTCATCGCAATAAATAAACTATGTATTAAGATTTAGCCGAATAACAAGTTCATTGAAATAAATACGTCATTATTTCGGACCGTATCAGCGAAAACTTTTTATAACTTTTCCCCATTGTTATCATGAACATCGCTCTTCTGTAGACTGTTGATTTATTTTGTTCATAATCGCAATACAATTATAAACTCTGAGTTTTATTTTACCGAGAGGTATTACGGAGAGGTCTTCTAGCCCCGCCGGGATTCTTTGAAAATAGATTCCTAATTTATTATAACAATTGAGAATGCCCATGGAGAAATAAAAGGGTGATAACAATTGCTAGAAGTGTAGTGCGTATAGAAGTGGAAATAATATTCACAATTAGTTAGGTTATTATCCTATTAACAGATTTTCTCCGTATGTATAAGATTATTTCGAAACTCCTGCGACGTAAATCGATTTTTTTATTTTCCATGGTTTATGGAGAATAAGGCAGAAAGTTGAATGCGTGGTTTTCGTATCTTTCTATATTCCACGATTATCTTGTACGATATTTCTCACCAATTCGGAATGGAAAAAAGTTGATCAGTATTAAGAGTCGTATAATCTTTTTCAAAACGTCCCGTACGACCATATACTTACCATAGATTGAGATCCAGAGCGGCTATGAGCGGACATATTAGTAGGATGACCAACCGGGGGCCCCATTGTGCCCGAATGCCCATTTCCAGGATGTGGGAAGGTTTGGAATTGCATGGCCTTGCTTGGGTCCATTTCCTCGCGGAAACCGAGAAGGTGGAAAGTGGCGTAGGGACAAATTTCATCCTCCATGCCTGAAATTAATTTATCACGCCGGGTAGACACTGTTTCTGAATGAGGAATACCAGCCAATTGGAAATTAATCTTGCAATTGGAATATGGACTGTGATCAATTCAACACTCATCGTCGAATTCAAACGATTTTCATATGATATTTATATTTTTATGCATTATGATAAATATCTAAATCATGTAAGTTGCGCATTCGTGCACAGTGAGCAAGAGAAATATTTTTACCTGTTAATTAATAATGTTAATACAGTTTTATAATTTATCAATGTTTTTGACAGCACCTACCTCGCCTACATTTATTGTACGATTACAGTTACGGTTATCGACATAATATTTAAACAGAAGTAATTGTGTCTTTTTGTAGATACAAACAGCTATGGATATGATAATGAGGGTTCATAATTTGTTATTTAATTACGTAGCGAATCTCATGCAAACGTGCAACATTACTATTGGCCTTTGTAACAACCGGCGAACTTTGAGAACTTACGACTCGTCGTGTTGTACGGACTCCGTTCGCGACTCGGTGCAAAGAGGCTCCAAAGAGGTACTTTTTGGAATTATTTCTGTATAGTTTCCTGATATATGATTACAATTTACGGAATCTTTCGTCTTCGTTAACAAAAAACATAACGCAATGGTTCGACTTAAAAATTTCCATAGCGAGATTTGATGCGAGCGACGAAAATAATAAAGATGTATGAAAGTATTTAGACTGTATAAAAAGAAAGCAGAATCCCAACTCGCTATCGAACTAAAAATTTACTCGAATGGATTTCGGTCGAGTCTTTCTTTTTTTAATAAGACTTTGTTAGTGGTCCTTCGGAACGCAAATTTTATGCGCTAGTGAAACTTTGGCAGAATTTCATAACGTTTGTTACACGGACTGTTAATAAAGGATGTAAATGCCCCATTCTTCGTACCGAACAAATAGCGGCCAGTCCCAAAAGATCCAATTTGGTAATTTGCAATAGCGTCATAATTTATTCGCAGAACACTAGCGTGCCATTTCACGTAATTTATATATAACCATTGAAAACTTTCGAGTAACTGAATGACAATGAACAACGAATATGAGCCAAAATAAAAGAGATCGGGGAGATTTGCGACGATCTTTCCGGTTTTTGGGTATATTGGAGTATCTTGTTTACTTTATTCTATCAAATGGTTCAAGCCACTTTAGTACCGAATAGCACGAGGTTAAATTTTTAACAGAAAGATACACTTTGATTTCGATCCATCGCGAAATTTATCACTGATAATAAAACAATTTTCGAACCTTTTATGAAGAGACTAAACCCGCACTTCCAATTTTGTACAATATAAACTGTTGATGGAGCATTACAAACTAGAATAAAATAAAATGAAGAAACGATATAACCCAAACTTTGAAACATCGAAAGAAAAATATTGAAACCGTTTTACACACTACTCCACTTGTATGCAAGCAATACGCGGCGTCTTTTTATCGTTCGACAAAACGTAATTACTATCCCCTGACAATCTCCGGAAAACTGTTCAATCTCGTGCTTTCTAATCCATATTATGCATTTCATTACTTTGTAAATGGTCGCAACTTCGTCGCATAAAATTGAAAATATCGAATGAATTGGATGAAATTAAACTTGTATAAATCGTTTAATTTTGCCTCAGTGCGAAATTATATGAAAATTTCTTAGAATTAATGTTAGTTTACGATAGTATACATTCCGTGAACATAATTAGATCAATTGTACAGAGTTCTGTGTCAGGATCTCATCAATTACTTCGGCTGAATTACTGATTCGGACGTCCGAAGGTTAACGTTTCGGATACAATATACAGTCGGTCACGAAAATATTTCTACATCGGCATAGAGTTGCTCTTTCTGACCTTTATTTCAACCAAATGTTCGCAGAATCAGAAAATTGTGGTATGGTATTTTGGGACGTACTTTTCAGGCAGAACGAACGTAAACAATAATTATTTCGTACATACGATTGTTTAACCCTTTGAGCTCTAAGGACGCATATATGCGTCAGCCTATGCGTCTGCGGGCCACATAAGCTTGAGAGTACTCAGGTCTCAAAGGGTTAAATAATGCGAGAGATTCAAAGAAATCGTGGATTTGTAGGTCACACAAATATTTGGACACCGTTGGTGTACTGTCATTAAACGTAGTATACATAATATCCTATTGGACGTTTAATAGGAGCCCCAGCACATTTTTCGTGTTCGTCGACATAACTCTTAAGTGCCTTATGTGAAATGTGAATTAGCCAATATTCACCAGATTCGTTGCAATTTTTTTGTGGCATGGGTCGTAGTAAGTAAAAAAACATTTCCTTTAAGCACGGCATTTTGTCGAATTCGACGTGACATTATAAAAGAAAATAAAGAGAACCGAAGTGAAGCGAGAAGAAAGCAATAACGGACGGATAGCGAGGAAAAAGTCATACGATAAAAGGAAGAAATGGGACCTTGCAAAAGACTATGCTATCAAAGAAAATGCGTAATGGAATAACGTAATTTTGACTGACGAAATCTAATTTAATATTTAGGGCGGTGAGGGAACAGTAAGAGTATGGAAAACACGATAAGAAGAATGAAATCCAAAATATTTGCCACACCCTGTTAGGTACAATTGCGCTTTGGTAATCATATAGAGTGACCGTACCACATCGTACGGAATGGGTCAATTAGTATTTATAGAGGCATTTTACAAATTAATTTTAACAAAGTGCTACTGAATCAGGAATTGAACAAGGCTTAAAACTTAATCAAGATAGCGATCCGAAGCACAACGCTCGCATTTTTCACGAATATTCAATGTATACGTATACTAATGTTGTACATCCACCTCCTCCACAATCCCCGGATTTAAATCCTACTGAAAATTTGTGGGACGAAATGGACCGACAAATTCAGAAAGGTTATTTAAAAAAATTATTTCAAACGTGCCAACCAGTTTAAGCCGTGTTGTACAACAGCAAGGATATACAGCAAAATATTACTCTATTAATTATTATTCGAACATTGTAAGCTTGATTTGTATAGTGTCCTAATGGTTTTATGACCTACAAATTTGCGATTTCTGTACATCTCTTGCATTATTTAAACAATCATACGTACACAATAATTACTTTTTGCGTTTATATTAACGGAGAAATAAGTTCTAATATACCATACCATAATTTCATAGGTTCTCGAACAATTGGTTGAAATAGAGAAGAGAAAGAGCAACTTTATATTGGTGTTCAAATATTTTTGTGATCGACTGTGCACATATATATGGGGCATTCCACACCAAACTGGACTAGTACAGGATAGTTAGACTTAAAAATGTCAAAACGGATGGGCAAGCCAAATTTTTTAGACCAAGTACAGTGTCATTAGACATGCCTAAATCCACTGTCGATTGTAGTGCACCCTTTCGATTTTATCAAAGTATTTTTAAACTAAACCTTGTAGAGGACTCAATTTTAAATAATTTTTGTATGACTGATTTTGTGATAACTCGGATATTACCCGAGATAGAAAGCGCCAAAGTGGTTTTTGTGTAATTGTAAGGAATCCTAACGCAATTGGCATCCAACAATGCAAGATAACCTAAAGATATTATAATTTTATTATTATTATTATTGTTATTGAAAAATTGTAATAACACATCAAACGTACGATGCTTTAATACAAACGTATGGCGCTTTATTATAATTTTCTAATAATAATAATAATTGATTCATAATTAATTATCGTTATTAATTTTTTATTAACTATTTAATTATATATGTTATGCTAATAATAATAAATAATAATAATAATAGATAAAATTATAATATTTTAGGTTACTTTGCATTGTTGGATACTAATTGCGTTCTGATTCCTTGCATTTGTAATGAACACAGATAACTTTGGCCCTTTCGATCTCGGGTAATATCGCAGTTATCGCTAAATCAGTTATACAAAAATTGTTAGAAATTGAGTCCTTTACAAGTTTGATTTAAAAAAAAAGCAAGACAATAAACAATTCTAAACATTAATTAGTCGCACTTCTTTTATCGTAACTTTTTTCTTACACAGATATCGAAAAATTCTTCTAATGAAGGTCATAGAAAATATTTTTCCCAATAAAGGTAAAAAAAAACAAATTCCAAACATTAGAAGCCAAGTTATCGGTGATTATCTGTTTTTCAATTTTTTCAAGATGACGGAGAAAGCACAAGGAAATTTTGTTGGATGCCGGTGGATTTAGGTACCTCTAATGACCTTCTACTTGTTCTAAACAAAATTTGGCTTGCCCATGCGTTTTGTAGACATTTTCCACTTTTGGATCTAACTATCTTGTACTAGACACCATTAACTTTTGCATCACTCATATTTTTGACATTTTTTTTATGTTCTAGTATTAGTTGAAAGAGGTCTCCGTGATTTTTTTCAAATTTGTTTTTGCCGAGCGCATTCAAGATACCGATTTTTAAAAAATTACGTTACCTTTTCTTTGAACGTTCATAACTTTACGAAAATGGGCCAAATTGGAAGTTTAAAAATTTTTTTTTTAAACTCACTTTTGATAAAACAAATATCGAATTAAACTGTCAAACCGTATTTCTATAAGATTTTCAAATTAAAAATTTTAAATATTGAATTAAAATTGATTTACAAAAAACATGTACCGATCGATTTTCTTGAAAATATTTATAAAAATGCTGTCATTTATTCCACAACTTTTAAGCCTAGGTAGATAATGGGATAACGGCGGGATCTATTTTTGTCGATTTTTCAATTTTTCTATTTTAGTTATCCGAGTTGAAAATAAATATTAATTTTTTTTTCAACAACGATCATTGTTATATATCAAATAAAATAGATATATCTTAATCATTTAATGACGATGATCGATCATGTTTATTTGAATATACCACAATATATGATTAGTGCATCAATTATTATTTAATTATCTTTTTTGTCGATATATAAAGGACAAATCTCATTTTAAAGGAATTTCGTTAATGTATGTATGTATACATCAATGCCTGTATACATTAATTAACAAAGATAAATATGTTTTGCATTTATTTTACAAAAAAAAATTTAAGAAAATCGATCGAAGCGAGTTTTTTTGTAAATTAACAATTTATATTTAAAACTTGAAAATCTCATAGAAATATGGTTTGAAAATTTTGTTCGATATTTTTTTGATCAAAAGTGCATTTACAAAGAAAATGTTTTTAAAAAGTTCAATTTGGCCCTTTTTCGCAAAGTTATGAACGTTTTAAAAGAAAGTAACGTAGTTTTTGAAAAATCGATATCATGAAAACGGTTCGATAAAAAAAAGTGACAAAAATAATTACGGATGCCTCTTTCAACAAATACCTACTATTATAGAAGATAAAAATTTTCAAAAAAATTGAAGATGCAAAAGCTAAATGGAGTTCGTTTTGGCGTGGAATGGCCCATGCGCATATATATACACAAGTCCAAACCGATCAAATATGGGTTGTTAATTAAGAGAGAAATGTAATCGGATTATCGGTGTTCGCCTGATTATCAAGACGGGATGCGATTATTAATTTCCGAAGATCATCGGCGTACCGTCATCCCTATGGAGAAAATCCAGGGGGGAATCCTCAGTTGGAAATCTCTCCGGTAGGTACTTTCAGATCGATTCCCATGGGTATTTCTACACGGATTTTCAGACGAGAAATGATTTTTCATCCGGACTCCGTGTATCTCATCCGTTGTCGACGAGGGTCACAGAATTTTTCAGATAAAAAATCATTTCTCTTCATCGTGTCATCAACGCCGCGAAGATACCCGCTCGCACTCTAAAAATTGTACCTACACAGACTGATGGAAAACTATTACTTTACAGGGACCCATCTAGATTTCCGGAATACTCCACTGGATTTTTCCAACAGGGATGCTATCGTAACATCGCACTCGTATTTACCAACCTCTGTGAGGCAGTCCATCTGTACTGCCCATACGTGGCGGAGGTGGGCACCTTCTGTTCGGTGCACAATGGGACAATTCCTCGTACATGTGCCTTCTAGGATCCCACGTTGAGTGACTCCTAAACGAGCCTGTCCCACCTGTCAAAAATATGCTACACAACGACCGTCGCTGACCCGCTTGCGCCTATCAAGCTATTGCACTCGTTTTTAATTGGGCACTAAA
This sequence comes from Netelia fuscicornis, assembly GCA_946811545.1. Taxonomy (NCBI): domain Eukaryota; kingdom Metazoa; phylum Arthropoda; class Insecta; order Hymenoptera; family Ichneumonidae; genus Netelia; species Netelia fuscicornis. The sequence goes on from OX328015.1 coordinate 29,327,646, forward strand.
ATCATTAATTTTAAACGTGACGAATGTTCGAAAATGAGGCCTTCTTACAAGGAAATTCCATACGCGTGGAAGAAATCGTGAAAAATAGAATAACAACTGGTTTACATTAAATGGCGAGTAAGAAGAGGTAGTAGAATTGTTCGAGCTTTCACGGGCCGAGGCTTGAAAAAGGCCATCTTGATCTGACTATCAAATTCAAATTATTCTTATAGTTCGATCGAATGTAAATAGTATGAGAGATAAACAAAATAATCCGTTTTCCATATTTCTCGATCCATTCTTGTTTCATTGAAGCGAATTAGTAAATTACGAAGTGGAGCGTACACTTGGTACGCGCAACGGGTTGCGCGAACTTCAAGGAAAACGAATCGAAATAGCCAACGTACTGTCGGAATTGCCGTGACAATGAGAACAAAAAAAGATGAAATATCAATAGTGACATAGCAAAGAAAATGTAAAACCGGTGACGAAGCACCTATGCACTAATTGAAGTAAATAATTATTTTGCGAGTGTACAAATATGCAATGATAATGCTGGATGATGATGACAATTAAAAGGCTTTACGAGATTGTGTAACACATTTTTATCATGCGCTCTTATTTGACAATGACTTGTGATTTGGTTGTTCGCAACTGGCATAAGGATATTTTACTTCACAGTTTTGTACAATAAACATTGAACACTCAATGACGCAGGTGTCTATGCATTTCAGAATTGACTCTAAAAAAGTATTCGATTTTGTGGCTATCGCTTACTCCTGATACTCTTAATACTCTTGTTATTAATGAAAGATTGACAATTATTCAGATATTTGACTGTTCTTACTTCTTTGATTAGTAATATGATATATTCAATTTCACTTGTGCCATACTGCAAGTCCACCATTGTTCACCCATCCAAAACGTGTATCTTTAAAGTTGTGTGTACGATTTATTATGGCAAACTAGTATACGTGAATATCACAAGAGCGACGAATATCAGAAAAAATAATATTATCGATATAGGCATTGGGCTTCTCCTATTTGATTTTTGCACATACGAATGTTACTCATTACTTTGTTGGTGATCTGCGATTCTGATTTCGGAACGATAGAAAAAAATGTATAATGACCGTGCCGATGCGACAACATCTATTGACGTTTAAGTGAAGCAAGATTATTGATCTAGAAAAGACGGATTGTTTTGGCAAGGATGGCTTACTTATAACTGTACCTCGCTTGATACGATCGCAGGTGTTGTAATTCGAGCCAGGCACAGGGGGTAGTTTTCTGTTCGGTGGTGCGATGTAACCTAATTCGTCACGGAGATCGGGCCTGCGTTTGTCCAATGTAGCACCGCCAACACCGGTTTGCTGGTAGACCACATCATCTGTAACGGAGCAAACGCAACTCAAAGGCTTTAGATGATCAATCCCCTATTTTCTCACAATTTTTCTACTAGCAATGTAGAATCAAGGTTGATTTATGGCTGAAAGTGAATTAGAAATATCGCGATATTCATGCCAAAAAATCGTTCAAGCCCAACGAGTGCTTGTGATCCTGAAATGTATTCTATATTCGGTTGAGGTTTTTTATCTACGGAGTAATATAACTGCAATTCTCTGACTAAAAGCATCCATAAGAGATGTTATGACAATTAGAGTTACAATGGGTGTAAGCAACGATGATCAACAATTTAAAAAACTGTTGAATAAAAAACTTAAATTTCTCTGCGGTCTAAATGCTTTTACGCCCGTCGATCCCGGTAGTAGACGGTATAACTATCGTTTTTTCGTACGAATCGCCGGAAGAGGATTGACAAGGATTCTTCCGAATAACAAGACCGTACACCGAAGACCTTTTTGAAAAATACCATCGAAATAAAATATTGGGGACGGTGACCTTGTGACATCAATAACGCGATACGTCATTCGTTTCACTAGATTTGTTTTCCATTAGACACTAGAACCTCTATTATACGGATGGGTTGGAACCGAGGGACCGAAAGTGCCACACGAGCACCTAAATGCGGTAGTTGCAAAACGTAAGGCTTTTCGCCGCTCGCGCGCTGTGAACGCTTATAAGCAACGCTTATCACAACGGCACATATATCGTTAAATCTAATAACTCTATGCATGATTATCAAAAAACCAATACATAAAATGGAATCGAAATTATAATAGAAAGTGATTGTTTTTGCGTCATCGCGCACGCGTTCGATTACACTAGGAACATGAACAATTATAATTGACTTTACACGAAAGCTCAAGATAGGCAACGGCTGAATATGAATGGCAACAAATGAAAGCGTTCACAATAAGGATGCGGCTAAATTGTACGCACGCATTCTTGGAGACAAGAAAATAGAGGTTTGCCGTAAAGTGAAAATCTGTAAGATCGAGGTGCTAGTGTTTCGGCAAAATTAGAGGCGGACATAGAAAGAAAACAATTGAGCGAGACACGTGGAAACTCGTCTACCAGTGACTTACGTACAGTGGTAATCGGAAAGTTTGTGAAAAGCATGTCATGGATTTCTTCAATAACCTTTCGTCTTGTAAGATGATTGACATAAGAGAACGTGCTTTTGCGCAAACATATTAGATCTTATTAGATACATACGTTATACGAGTATAGGAAGAAATATCTTATAATCCTTGACAACTTATTACCACAAAACCTTTCCAATTGCCCTGCATTCTCTTAACACGAATGTTATGAAAAAAAAAGTTTTTATACATTGTCCCTCGTAATATTTCTCGTCGGCTGATGAGATACCTCGCAGCCGCGTTTGTTCCGGGCCTCGAGTTCTTCTCGAAAGTGCGACGCAAATGACGACGATACCGACGATAATAACGACGACCGTAGCACCGACTGGCACAACGACGTTAACGTCTAGCCAGCTCGGTAGCCACGGGAAGTAACGTCTCACATCGGCGTTGTCCTGTCCACCATTACGTACGGGCGGTGCGATCGTGCCTAGTCCGTATTTCATCGCACGCCGAGCAAGTGGAAAAGACGAAAAAAAACCGTGATATTTCTTTTATTACAGACCTTTGTCTCCGGCACCGTGGCCCTTTCCTCTAAGAACGCAGATCACGATGACGGCAACGATTAGAACGAGTATTGCGGCTACCACCGGTACGACCAAATTCAAGTTAGCCATGAAAATTTTCATCGGATCCTCGTCGTTGCCACCACCGTTAACATCCAGTTCACGAGCTGGTGCAATGGTGCCTGGAACACAAAAATATTTCACGATACTGTATCGTAAAACAAAAAAAAATAATAAAAAATAACAAAAAATAAAAATATTCCAGCCACCATTGAGCACCAACTAATCCGAACCGCCCCACGTCTACCTCACATGAAAAGGACCACGATTGGTGTTTTCATTTTCATTCTTGCCAAACCGCCGACTTACCCCCCGTTACTGTCAATGTTGCGAATTCGTATTCGGCTACTGCGAAACCGGCGTTGTTGTGAGCTGTGACTCGTAAATGGTACCAGGTCGCTGGGTCAAGGTCCATCACAACGAAATTACCGGTTGGTTTTACGTTGTTCGAAACTTGATTCCATTCTTGCTGGTGTCTGAAGCACAAGTGGATTAAAAAAGAGGATATTTTTAATTTCTCGATTCGACAGTGATGGTGATGCCGATTGCTTGTTTAGTAGCTCTTATAATTCCATGATTTGCATTAAGCTTCGCTAATAGCATGACGACTCAATGGAAACATAAATATCTATCTCTCGCTCTCTTTCCATCCCGTACATCGTCATCGAAATCGATCACCATATTTATAATTGCATCGGTTAGTTCGTCTTCGTAATCCTGTAGTTATCATCAATTATCCGTAGATGATAACGAGTTACACATGCCAGGGCAGGATTCTTTTCACCGCAGGGTTTATTCTGTCTTACTTTTTTTTGTTCTCGACGACAAAGTAGAGCATGGGACAACCACCGTCGGACCAAGCGCTCAGATGAAGGGTAATGCTTTCTGTTGATACTTCGATGAATCTGGCTGCTTCCGGTATTATCGGCTTCGATCCCTTCGTTCGGGTATTGAGAATATCTGATGGATCTCCAGTGCCAATTCTGCGAATAGTTTCGGACAATATAACAGGATACAAGAAGTTTTAAGTGAATAGATCTCTGAGAATAAATAAAATCTTATAATATTTTTGCGAAACGATTCCTACGATGTTCCAAGAACAGTTTCTCATGAAGAATGCGTTATAATCGTATGGTAAATTGAATATTCTAGTATTCGATAAAGCATTACATACTTTTCCCCCCAAGAACGCATGAACCTAGTTAAATTCAGAGAACGAAAATTACTTATCATCTGGGCCACATCACTGTGAGGTAAACATGTTGAGTTTTCAATTTAGAAAATGTAGACAGGGCGCATCTCGAGTGACTTTACTTGGATTAATAAAAGCTAATTTTCCAACTCAATCAATATCTATACTACAGGCATATCTGAAATATTTTGAGACATCAGTTTGATGATGTTCAAATTCATTCATTAGTGCCATAAAATCGAAAACGTGTGCAGAAGGTACGCAAAATTACAGGAATTCCGATATAGTTTATTTGAACACGATCGAAACTTTATTTCAGTTATTAAGTCAATCGCCGCATCAATGGAAACATCAACAATGTTCATCCGGATCTATAATAGTAAATAACTTAACGATCACAAATTGTTCTTCGTGAGAAACGTCGTATTCGCATCATAGTTTGCATTAAATCGTTTAACTAAGAGGAGCGGAAAAGATTCGAAAAAGTGAAGACGGAGACTGTCTTTTCTTGAAACTTACCCATTGTAGGCGGTCACGTAAATTTGATACCTCGAGCCGCACCAAAGATTCTCAAGTGTATATTTTTGAGTCGTCGAATTAATTTGCATTGTTTCCCAATCGCCAAATTCGGGCTTGTAATGAATAGTGTACCCGTGAATAGGCGCATTATCCGTCAAATGTGGCCTCAGCTTCATTGTCAATGAATTCGTCGTCGTTGCCGTGAGCGTTACTTGAGGCGAATGTGGAGGAGCTGCGAGATACCGGACAGAGATCGAGAGAGAGAGAGAGAGAGAAAGAGAGATAGAGAAAAACGCATTTTGTTAGTTATAGTTTGTAATCATTCCCTTATATCAGCAACTTTTTCGTTCGGTGTCACGGAGACATACCTCATTGTCTCGTTACGAGCGGTACATACAATTTTAGAAGATACCGAAAATTTTAGAATCAATGAAGACATCACGTTTGATCGACAGTGATCGATCATGGAAGATGATCAATGAAAAAATGAAAGCTAGTAGTTTAAGCGATTTACGTGGCATCGAAAAGACGACTGAATATTGGAGAACTGTGACACCAAGGCTGTCCTCGTCTCTACATTTTAATTTTAAAAGATGAAGTTACTCAAGCAATAAAATCGACTATGACTTTTTAACTGATTTCATGCTATATCAGATTCAATTATATCATAGATTTTTTATTGCCTAGAGCACTTACACTAGCCCCTTCATTTATTTACATTCCGTAACTAATGAATATATATCTTCGAAATTAACCTGTGCGCAAGGGCGTACGAAATTATTCGAAACATTTATTAGTTACCAACATTATTTTTACGTTGCAATGTTTTATTGAAATTGGAAAAGATTGTCAGCAAACATTCGGTCCTAGTATTATGACCAAAACCCAATGTATATGATACGATTTTTCTCGCTGTGAATAATTTAAGAAATAAATATATTTTATACATCATTTGAAAAACAGAAAGGCGTTATAAAAATCTCAAATTCTACAAACTGATTAATTAGTCGGTGGACATGAATTTGATCATGCTTTATGAAAAAATCACACGATTGGAACACGATGTTCGAAGATAGATATATGCATTACGAAATATAAATTAAAATTTTAGTGAATTTGCTTACTAAAGTGAACAGCGAGTGTGGGAAGCGTGTGAACAGTGAACATGAAATGAATCTCTTCTTACCGTGTACTATTAATTGATGAGTTACGGTATCGTGGCCGAAAGAATTTTCAACGTAGCAAGAATATTCGCCAGCATCGGCACGATCGACTTCTTTGATAAAGAGAGAACCTTCGGGCAATTGTCTGAGTCTGTCGCTTGGCTGAAGAGTCGCATCGCGGATTTTCCAAACAACTTCCGGCGCTGGCACACCAACGGCTAGACAAGGCAACTTCACGTCCTCTTTGTAAGTAGCGGTAAATTTGTCGTCGAACGATGCGATCTTGGCAGGTACTGCAATTTATAAACAAATATATTGAACAGTATTGACGCGGAAAAAATATGACTTCATCGATGAAAAATCGCCATTGAAATGCGGCTATTTTATTCGTATTTCAATTTATTTTCAGTTTTAGTTGTAATTTCTTTGAAATCAATAAATAAGTGTTTTACGCCTCGTATTTTTTAAGTGTAATTAGTAACGAGGGAGGATATTCCGAGTGAAATCGGAATACGATCTGAATTAGTGACAAAGCCATCATATTGGCACAGGTGTTTTATAAGGGGACTAGTAACATTTTTATGAAGAAATACACAGGTGTTTTTTTAAGACGCATCAAAAATAAAAACAGCGAATTTAAATAAGTCGTGATGTTTCACATGATTGGTAATTCTACTTATGCTTATATTACGCCTAAGAGATATTATAGATATTAAAACATTACCTCGAATATTAGGGGCAGATCTGACAATTTTTGATGGTTCACCCTCTCCGATGTTCGTACTGGCCGTTACCCAAAAGTCATAGGTTCTCTGCTTATCAAGTCCTTGAGCTTCGTAAGTTAATTGATTCGGTGGAACTTTGGCGCTTATCGCTTCTTCGGTATTGTCGGCTTTCGTGTAAACAGTGTACTGTGAAATCACTCCATTGGGCTGGGTCGGGGGACGCCATGAGATTAGTATGGATTCAGCGGACATTACGAGTGCTTTCACGGCAATGGGAGCCTCCGGTGCTGTAAATATATTTAGAAATCACATTAAAATAAACATGAAAAATAAAAATGTATGACACATTTAGAAAACTGAATAAAGCAACAAGTGAATATGGATTATAAAAATAAAAAATGCGATCGACCTTGGATGTCATGCTATTAGATATCTAAATGGATTTTTCTTCTATTTTTAAAATACGTTTTTTCTTACATCCCTTTTTTTAATTACATTATTCAGTTCGATTAATACTTCCACGAAGCATGATAAAATTTCGATCGAAATTTATAATTACACTTACGAATTATTCAATTGTCGATTTGTTTTCGGATCAGGTATTTATTTTTCAGTATTTCATATAATTTATAATGCCGATCAGTATTCCATTAAGCCCATATGGTCACATTGGCAGTTAAAGGATTAGAAAGTAACATGCGTACGTTTATAATGTCATCGTATTGAAAACAACGGCCGTCTTTTATAAAATGTAGATAATTATTAACGAAGGTCTTACCATCTTGTTCGGTTTGACAATGAATTGGTGCAGATTTGACTCCATCACCACCCGAAGTAAATGCCAATACTTGCATACTATAATTGGTATATTTTTTCAATCCGTGCAAGATCGTTTCGCTGGAAGATGTGATCTTTGTGTCTTTCGAGTTCTCGTCGTACCAAGATTCGGAAGGTCCATAAATTACCTGCAAGTATTTATTCGCGATTAATACTGTACTAATAAAAATATATTGGTACAGGTAATTTTATGGAGAATAGTATTTTATCGTCCATGGCTAAAAGATATCCACGAATTTACGTGTGAGCTAAATAGACAAAATTACCGTTATTCCAGCATAGATTTTATAGATGTGGTTCATTTGTAAATTTGAATCACCTTATATCCAGTTATAACGCCATTGGCAGCGGAGAGTGGGGGAGACACCCATGATACCCGGATCGTTTGAGAAGTCAAAGTCGTGCATGTCGTGTCATGAGGGGGTTGTTCTGGAACTCCTTCCGCAGTATGCTGTCTCCTTTCTTCGCTCATAGGACCGGAGCCAACTTTATTGAAAGCCTGAACGACAACGCTATATTGGGTATAAGTCTTGAGGTTCATGATTTGCAAATGGTGTTCCTTTCCGTCTTCCTTCGAAAATTCGACAGTCTCAAACATGTATGGTTTTTCAGAAGATGATAGTCTATAGCCGACGTAGTAGCCAAGAATTTCGCCGTTCCAGTCTTCACGTGGGGGAGGTTTCCATGTGACCTGAAATTTGGAATAGTATTGACATTTATTTTGCACCTAAATTCGCAATCCTGTCTGATTCTGTCTCTATCGATAGTGTGGCGACAAAAAGTGGAAAAAGTACGAAAGCGCGTGGCGGTCTAGAGGAAACGAGTAAGACTCGTACATTAAAGATAGTTAAGGAAATAACACCTTAATCGCTATTATGTTTATTGTACATAAATCACACGGAACGATCGAAGTGAATGGAAGGAAGTTGAAGAATATGATTCGAGAAGTCACCTTTTTCGCTTCTTCATTCCTATTATCGCTGATATTATTTCATTCTAATAGCAAATAGCCCTTGAAGAGAATGATAGCAAAGAAGAAGAATAACGAAATATTTCCATACCTTTAGGGTATGTTGATCGAGAGCATCAACGCGGACAGAACTTGGCGGGCCTGAGGGAGCTTCTTCGGCAGTGATGATGGTTACGGTATCAGACGGATCGGAAGTGCCAATTTCATTTTCTGCTACGATACGCAAGTGATAAGTGGTAGCAGGTCGAAGATTGAAAACACCAGCGACATTTTGTTGAGATCCGGGCACGAGTACTCGGTCGATATCGGTATCCCATGAGCCTTTGCTGATTTTGTATTCGATGACATAACGGTTGATCGGACTGTTTCCATCGTAAGGTGCGGCCCAAGACAATTGGACGGATCGGCCAGATTTGTCGAGTACTTTAAGACCGTATGGGATTTCCGGAACCTCTGCGAAAATGTATCCAATATTTTAGAATGTATTCGTAGCCAAAATTATTGAATTAGTCGGTATCATTCGGTTCGCGCTGTTAATTAGAAGAGATTTTTAGTGGCTTAGTGAGAGCTTCTGCGAGTGACACAATGTATGTAAGAGACGATGGGAGATATTTCGTAATCTTCCTCGTATCGGTGACTTCAAAAAAATGAAGTTTCACGGAAATTCCGCTTTTGGCAGCCTTCCAAAAACGAGATTTCGAAAAATCTCTTTATTTCATTTACATGACAACTTTCCGAGTCGAGCGGGCCACACTCATACACGTTTCTAAACTCTGCCGGTGCTGCTTGTCTCTTACAATTTCGATACTCATCGTACTCTGTCAGCGTATTGATAAATATGTGAATGGAAATGTACCTTGAACGATCATGTTGATGCTAGTGTCATCGCTACCAAAAGCGTTGGTTGCTACACAAGTAAAGAGTGCGGAATCGGTTCGTTCAGTTCTCTTGATGCTCAGATCAGCCAGTACGCCGTTTGCAAGAATTTCTTCGCGAATCGTGTAACGAGAGTCGCTCTTCGGGTCCAGACGCTTGTTATTCATGTTCCACAATATGCCGATTGGTTTTTCGCCCTGTGCCTCGCATTGCAGTACTGCTGGCTCGCCACGACGTGCAGTTTGGTTCCGCAGTTTGATCTCGAAATGGGGCGGAGCTATACAAAATCATATGTAAATAAATATATACGGGTGAACATTTTATTATCATTTTCAATTAGTTAACACCCTTACCTTGAACCGAGATGAGGATGACAGCAGATAAGCCGGAGCCAATTCCATTGACTGCTTCGCAAAGGTAGTAACCCTCGTTGGTTTTCTGAATGTTATTGATCGATAGGGTACCATCTTCGACGCTTATGTCAGGATTGTTCAGTTTCAAATCGGTGTAATCGCCAGGTGTATCCCCTTTAAACCAATTAAAACATTGTTTAATGACAGAGCGGTTGGATTTTTTAAAATAAAAATTTGTGTTTCATTAATGCAATTTTAAAGAACAATATTGATAACTTTTCATAGCCCTTCTTTGATAATTAAGCACACAACAGAGTTAGAGAAAATTCCGTTAATTGATGGCAGATCGTTTAAAATTTTTAGGGAACATTTTCATAATTTTTATTCTTAAATAAATGCAAAAAATGATCGCCTATATAAGCCATGGCTTCTGTAAGTGGTCTGAAGTAAATAAACGTTTGTTGAAGACAATCGATCAAACAATGTTGTACAGGGACTTTAAAAAGAGCAATAATGCAATATCATGAAATGCGAGGAACATATTTGCAGAAAGCAGATATTGATTTATGCTCAAGCGAATGCGCAAATAAAGAATTTGTCATGTAATACAAAATATGAAACATACCAGCAGCCCTCTTCCATGTAACCTGAGGCTTGGGGAATCCATCGGCTTTGCATTCGACACGGGCGTCCGAGCCTTGAGCGAAAGCTTTGTCGGTAGGTTCCAAAATCCAACGCGGAGGCACTGTTGCAGATTTAATTGAGTTAATTTTGTGCTCGCCCTTTCAGAGGTGAAACATTACTACCCAGAGAGCGAGTCATGCCGTGCTTCACCGAGACCGTGCCACCAAACCGATAATTTCTCCCTTCCGGGGAAGAAATTATTACGTAGCACGAAGTCGGTCAACGATCCTCCAGCCGATTTGTACACCGCTAATTACGTCAACGATATAAAAGTCCGCGTACAGGTTTTGACCACTTTAAAACGCATATATTGGATTGCATTAATGAGAAAAATATATTGAGTACCTTAATACATTTAATATGTAACGTAAATCCGTCACATAGTTTTTTATTATCTATTTTTTATTTAAATTTGTAAAAATTAGTTATTCCTGGAGTATATGGCATTGGTTCGACGATCGAGGCACGGCTTGCTCATATCGTTCGTTACATGCTTATACAAAACGTTTGACTCTCGCTATTATTCACTACCACCACGACATGCAAGGAAAATAGGGATAGATAAAACAATGTGCTACGTTAGAGAAAATCAGCAAGTACCAATACGAGATGACTCTTGTTAACAAGTGATATATGATCATTGATCAATAATAAACGTGGATGCTGAAAGCACACGAGGGACTTAAAGCTCGGCCGATCGCAGAACGATGCGTGCAATTTCGGCTCCAATTAGTTTCATCATTTAGACTCAAAAATATTAATGAATAACGACTTTACGTTATTGGGACATTTACGATAAAAAAAAGTGTATCCGAGTACAACTACCGTTTTTTTTTTGGCAAAATGTTAAAGATATTTCTCTGGTCATATACTGACTGTCTTCTTTTTGTTAAACTTCGAGGAAAATCGAAATGATGCGATATAGTTGAAACAGCAACTCGTATGAAAACAAAATCGAATTTTCGATGCAATACCAATACGATATGAAGGAAAAAAAATTAATACGATGTGTATTGTTCCTTGCTCCTCGCTAAAAATATTCTAATTTTTATTTTGAAAATATCAACACTGAAGAGACACGTGAGCCACAAAGGCAGGATAAATATCATTCCAAAAAGTTTCAGCTCTCGGTAAACACATTTCTTTTCTCTTATGCGGGAGTATATTATTATTAATTATTTTTATGTCCATAATTCCATAGTATTACACGAACGTGTTTATTACGAGGTAAACCCACTCTAGGATTTTGGAAAAGTCGTTCTTTTTTGGGTTGAAAAATACTTTAGGGCCATAAAAACAAGAGACAGTTGGTCTTATAGTTAAATATAAGTAGATAATAAATAATATCTAATATAATATAGATAAAAAAAATTAAAAGGTTCAATTATCGTTTTTGTCGCTGAATGCTCGTACAACTTTAAACGCGTTTTCTTCAAAGCCACTCTTTTTAAACTGGGAAGATGGATTACTCGAACACCATTGTATGGATCGATTTGAAATTTTGATAGTAGTTTCACAATTGCATTCTTTATGTAAGTGCAACCTTTGCATTTTAAAAACACTTTACTGCTTATTTTTTTGGGCGCAAAATCGATAAATTTCTTCAAAAGAGCACCATCTTTTTAAAATTGTATAAAAATCCCCCTTTAGCTAATAATATTATATAATGGTTTTGGTTTTTGTTCGAGGTCTCATACTTTGAAAGAAAAGAGTCCTTCCGTGAAGCAATTTGTAAAACAAAAACACGTTTTTCACCACCATTCTGAATGGTAAGCTATAACATTTTTTAAATAATTTAATACCCGTTAGATAAATCCTTTAAAAAGAAATGGTATTGCTTTTTTTATACTCCCAAAATAAATTGTCAAAGTTAGATCTTATTTTCTGCCGCTAGAGTGATGTTACCCGTTAAAATGGATTATGTCGTTAGAACTTTCAGAAAGCACATTTTCATTTGAGTTGCTGATTGCACGCGGTTCAAATTTCCGTAAGCAGAAGTAATGATAGATACGTAGCACTCCCGATTGTTCATGCTCCATTGGAATCAATGCCGATTTCTTCAATTACCCAGTAACCATAATAATAATAATAAAAATAAAAATAAAAGTAATGATAATAATAATAAAGAATTCATGCATTATAGTACTAATTATCGTTACGACAGGTATCTACGAAACGAAAAGATGAGACGTGTGAGGTTCGAGGGAAGAAAATTGGGTTATATCGGATCCAACGCATTTTAGGATTTGGATTGATTAGGAATTGTACGTTGTCCAATGGCCAATTTATTTATTGGTGGATTTTTTAAGAGCGGCGAGGAGGTGGAGGCGAGGTGAATCGACTCCGCGAGTTTAATGCTATATACATATGTCTCCGTCATTACGAGAAGCGTAAAAATAGCGCTAGATGAAAGAAGATTGGACATTGTCCCGACCGATAAATCTCCCGTTATACGATGAAAAAAATTCCTTTGTCAAATTTATGTTTCACGGTTTATTTCTCAAATCGAGCAGTAGTTGCAAAATGGCGATAAACCCATGACCGAGGCTATTGAGAAAAGGAAAACGATTGGCTAACCGGGGCAATGCGAATTCGAATGCATGAATCGCAATTCAAACCATCCTAATGCGACAACACTGCGGAAATACGAATATCGATTTGTCGTGGGAACAGAGCATCGTTAACTCGATCTTAAGACAGCTTATCGCGTGTCTATTGCCTAAATAAAAAATGATGCAGCCAGCCAGGCGGTACAAAAATGTGCATTGACAAAAATTCTTGTATTTAGTAATACCTGACTAATGAAACTTCACTCATATACATCGAGTGAAAAAAGGCTGCGACGCACGAAAATTTGAATAATTTCGCGAATACATAGCATTTTTCTCCTGCGATAATATTTTATCGATAATATACGAGTATAGGTTTTCAATGTTAAATTGTTGCTGAGTTATGTAACGCAACAAAACCATTTCGAAAGCGTTCAACGCACGAAGCTTTTTTATACCCAGAAGAAACGGCCGTAAAGCATATGTACGTAGTCGTACGTACATCAATGTCCGATACTATTCTATTGTATACGTTTAGGTAAATACCTAAACGTCACACAACATAACGAACTTTTGAATATGTTCGATCGACCTATTTTCACCATAGCGTTGCTGTATACAAATAATAAATGTTAAGAGAAAAAACAAACTTCCCGATGAGATTGATTTTGAAGAATACGCAGTTGAAAACGAAATCAATCCTTCTTTTCCCTTCTTTGATACATTTGATGAATGATACACGTTAATCCTTTGAGTAAGACGTGGCTTAAGTCTGCATAAGAAAGGGAGACTATTTAGTTGAAGAACGGATAGAGCTACACCGAGACAATCGCTAAAGTCAACCTAGATTTAAACGTACCTAGATGTACGAATTTATTTTTGTATGTTTGTAGATATCGGTACGTAGCCGGGGGTATATTATCTATGATACCCGAACGTTTTAGGCAGACAAGCCCCAAATATTTTACCCCCTACTTGCTAATGAAACTATGACGAAGCGTCGGTGATTGTTTTCCAATTTGGGTACCCTTAAAATTTCTTTAGCGTGAACAATCATTTATAAACTATTCTGATCTTAGTTGTGATAGTCCAAACGTCGTCACGAAAAACATAAATTCTACGATCTATAATCTAGCTTGTCATTCGTGGTAAGTAAAGAATTATTAAGTAAATAATTATATGTGCGTTTTTAATACGTATAGCATTGAAAAGGTGTGAACTACGATTTTGAAATTCAATTTTTTAAATATCATGTCAGCCACTAAGTCCAAGTCTGCGAACGCGTGCACTAACAATTGTTTGATTCTCTGACAAATAATTAATTTGCAAAGTCTACGGGTATCTAAACGCCAAAATGGATCTCAAACCTCCCAGTGAATTCCCACTAACCATGTTATTCCTACGAAATTTTCACTTTCGCAACGGGCTTGATCAGAGTTATTTTGATAAATCTTCAATTTTTTAAAAAATATTGTTAATATCAAATGCATCTTCGGATATATGTAGGAATGATAAAATATACGCAGGTACACAACAAAGTAGAGTACACGGTAGAAGCTCGAAAGTGTCGACTTGTCGATACTTTAGTACCTACACATTCAGCACGCGATAGTGAAAGGGAGGGTTTTGGTTTTCTCGTAGGGCTATCGAGCTGGCGGATGCGCCGAGCAGAGGGTTAGATTTTTTTCCAAGCATGAGCATAGTAGCAGCCAGTCAGCCAATCATCGTCTCAATTTCACATCACACGTATATGTATACAATTTAGTATACTATATGTGTAGTTATTACGGTATATGCAGTCCCAATAAGCTCGGATACGTTGCGACGTCCTGATGGCCTTATTTACATCGTTTATGCGAGTATATATATATATATGTATATGTATATATATATTTAAATATATCTGTATAGGGAACATCATTGATGTTCCTTCTTCAATGCGAGTGAGACATGTACGATGATGCAATAAGCTCTCATAAACGATTTTACGATAAAGCACATTGCGCTTAAGACTATAACTTGATCTCGATCGCACGGTCTCATCGTTCACAGCATCTCTTGATTATCTTACGAATGCAGCATAATAGTATATTCACAAAAGTTCATTCTCGATAGGTCGCAACAAAACGCACTCGGCCTTTGTAACTTTATTTTGTTATGCCTATTTACGTACATCTTACGGTTTATGGTTGCTTTTAATGCCTTGTAGAGAAACTGATGCAAATATGAAACTTCTGATCGTGAGTTCTTTTTTTTATGCCAATCGAAAGGTGATCGAGGACTGATGATTATTGGGGAATAAAATTGCTTCACTGGATATTTTCATTCGGTCGAACTAAATGCGAAACGAATGATAATATTCATCGAACCGAATAGAAATTACGATCTCAAGCGTCATCATCGAATTAACCGACGATCATTCGCGTTACGAGCATGTTCTTCACGCCTCCCACTAGTATTTTCCATGGCAAATTCATAGCTCGAGTAACCTTGAACGACTTGTCGATGTTTTTAAAGTTATATCCGGAATATGGTTGAAAAAAATGATTCGTTCTATTTCGGCGTTGCTGCGATTTTTTTTAACGTTTTCGTATTCGTTTTCAGTTTGTTCGGATTAATTATTTCGTAGTGTGCCATGGTACATCGTATCGTATTTTAAAGTTTACCTACTATGGTACTATGTAATTGTAAGGTATACCGTCGTACAGTGTTTGTCCATTGGACCATAGTACGTTGATGTACGGCATAATGTAGTGCTACCTGGTGGTATCAGGGCACACCGTGCTTAACTTTCCCATTGTTTTCAATCAGTACAACGTTATAGTGCCCTACTCTGGTATGATCGATGTATCTAAATCCCGTTTATTACACAATTTGTCCAGAAATAACTACTTACTCTACGAAACTCTCAATTGCCATTTGGAGTATTTACTGAACTTTCCGTAATTTCCGTAATTATCTCGTTTGCAGAATGGTTATATTCACTTATTGTGCGTTTTTGGAAGAATTACGAGATACCCTAAATCGCAAATTGTATTGTTCAATTATTCTTGATGCCGATTTTTCACGGTTATAGGTTATAGGTATATTGAGCAGGCTAAGTACAAATTTTTAAAAGCTCTTCAGTACTGACAGATACTCCATCATCAACAAGAATGGCACGACACTTTCTTTCTATATTAGCTTGTAGGTATTACCTGTTTGTACGTGAAATGAAATCATATAAGTAAACATTCGCGAGATAGTTTGTTCAAAATTTTGTTCAAACTAGCTACCACGTTGCGATGACAATGGTAGTTTATTTTTAATATCGAAACAATGACTTGAAATTGGAAACGTAATTGTGCTAGAAGCCGACGATGCCAATTCGCATATCGGTCAAAATAATTGTTTGTTCCCTCGTGGTATACCGATTCCACGAATCGTCAATCTTTAATAAATATCGTCGTCTCTCATTGTACGTATGATCTCAAGTAACATGCGCAAATAGAAAACATACTTTGCGATGGAAGTCGGTCCAAGCATATGACCACATAGTTAGGATAAGAATAATCCAGCAGGCTAACGAACAAACAAACGAACAAACAAACAAACAAACCATTGGGGAGAAAAAGTGTGAATGTGCTTAGACGGTATATACGATAGCGCAGATGCCCGAATGATTTCAAATTCCTTTTCAAATTCCATATTTGCGCCAGTTTCTCACATCGGTAGGTACAACAAAATTGCCATACACAAGTGGTATAGAAGCAGGTAGAACTGAATGTTATTCTGAACAATGCCCGGCGGCAATTTTCTCATTGAAATCGATACAACGAACAATGACCCTATTTAACCTGATTAAAATCATTTCGAACTGATACAACAGCACGAACACAATAGGAATTTAAGTTCAGTTCCGAAAAGCGCTACGTGTTGATTCGAACAGATTCGAATCCGTTACGGTTGAATCAGTTTTTCGTCCGTCGAATCGGTTTCAATGTAAGAGCTCAAACGGGGCAACCAGATGAGATGAGAGATCCGAGATATACGATACATGTCCGGGAGATTTGTATTAGGTAGTCGGTTATGAGTTTGAAATTGTAAATCTCGCCCTAACCGTGAACGCGTAATGTTGCCTCGTGATAAGTAGCCCCTGAAGGATTTTTAGCGACACAAGCGTATGTTCCCGCGTGTTGGGGTGTTACAGGCTCGATCAGTAGTATACTCGTTCGTGGACCGAGCTTTGCAATGCTGTGCTCCAGCAACGGCGGGATAACTTTTCCATCCAGTGTCCAGGTAATTTTTAATGGAGTGTCTCCAACCGGCACCATACACGCTAACTGAGGCGCCTGACCCGCATAAATTGCTTCATCACCAAAGTCGAATGGAGTGATCCGTGGCAAGACTGCAATGGTATCCCAATATATCATGAAAACGTATTTTACATGATTTTTTATTATTTTCCTTTCCCTTTCTTTTATCTTGAGGTGATGAAGTTCGACGTCCGGATTAAGCAGCCATCAATATTTAATCCGCTCATTCATGTTGAAATTAAGTCCATCCGTTTTGTACCGCCGATGATTTGTATTTTTTTACTTAAACATCTTAGATTTTCAGGTTGCGATGTTTTCTAAGCGCGCGATTAAAAATTATATTTTTTAAGGCGGTAAGAAAGATCTTGAGGTTCGATTCTACGTTTCGTGCTACGGGTGGTCGCTCAACATGACAATTAAAAGGTTTACCTATACCGACGTTTGCATTACTTTCTAGACTATCTCTTCTACCTTCAACATTCGAGCTCGGCTGCCAGAAACTTATTGATATGATAATAGACCAACGGAAAGGAAAAGAAGTACTTTTTTACCCGGAATCGTTTTTTCGAAAGGTCGGGACTGTGATAACGATGCAAAATCAGTTAACATCGCTTTTCGATGGGCGAGTTAAGACGATTTTACTATGAATGCAGGCCATTTTTGAACGATACAATCTTTAAATAAGCTATGAACGAAAAATATTTATTTGTGGTTTTAGATTTTTTATCGATGCATCTAAGATTATGGTTAAGTTCTTGGTGAAACATTTATAATCCTTCAACGTTCTTGCAGAGACTCCCATATGGTTGTGATATTAGCGTCGCGGCAGACGTAACTTTAACGATTCGGTATAAAATAAGCTCATTAGGGAATATGAACGGTAATGTAATCAACGCCAAATCACATGTAGGAAAAATGCATTAAGAAGTACTATTTCCCTCCTTTATCCGAAATATTAATACCTGTATTACACTCATACTTGTCAGTATTTCATATTAGATGAAAATATTGCCAATTAAAAACTGATCGAAGGAGCTATTGTGCGTATAATTTAATGTTGCGCCACGCAGTCACCTTTTATAAAACTGACAAACATTATATTGGGAAACGAGAGTATTTGAGTGACAGTTGCGGATGTATCGTAAAGTAATGTTACCGCTTAATTTATTAATGCGAGATTATAATTTTGACTCGGACATTGACGGAAACTCCGCATAATTATTCTTTTATTCAACAATTCTACTCCGCCCGCTAAGATTTGGTCGTACGAAGAAGGAAGAAATGAAATGGTGTATGAAATTCTTGAAAGGATACCAACATTTACTTTAATTACGCCGAGCATATTGCGAATTTCAAATACTTTCGAATACATGACAATTTCTACTAATGTATAGCAGGAAAGGAACACTCATAGTACAATAGTTTCACAACAATTTTGCGGTGGTTGCATCATCATAAAAAAACACTTGAATATTTACCGTACTTTCGTTCACGTCCATTACACCAATTAGCCATATGCGATACAACGAGTATTTTGTCTATCTACTGTCTAGCTATCAATAAATTTATTAAGCAAGTTTTGATCAAATATCAATCAGTCTGATAAAAATGCGAGATTGGTGCAATCGAATTAGCAAGTAAAAATACTCGTGTCACTTTTACCAATCAATCACTTGGACTTTTGCAATATAATATTGATTTTTAGTAATTTATAAAAATGGCAAACCCCCTTCGGTCAATTACGCTCATAGTCATTACTAAAAAAACTGTTTTGTTCAATCTATCTCAAAAATATCAACAGTAGCCATCGACTATGATCATAAATAATACTCTACCCCAATGTCCAAGTTTTACTGCATGACAAAAATTTTGTGACGCAAAGTATGTCTTCAATTGTGAACTCTTTTGACCGTAGAAACATTTCTTCAAATATGTTCTAATTTATTCCAAAACGTACTGAAAATAACGTTTGCCGCGAGTACAGTATAGCCTCGATGATTGTCCTACCCGGGACTGTCAACCATGTGAATATCAAGCCATATACCAATTTTCGATAGAAAACGAACTTCAATCGAATTTCAATGAAACGGATAACCACCAATGATTGCCGATCATCGAGGCTCTAGTGTAGATAGCTCAATTAATATGCAATACTCGATACGCAATAAGATTTGAAATCACATCAGAATTCACTTTAGATCATAGTTTTCCCTTGGTTGCACAACTATACTTTTTTCGTTCCGTTTAACTTCATTTTTTATACCGTTGACTTTGAGATGTGCGCTGTGCCTGGCATGCCCAGCCGGATTGTCGGCGATGCAAGCATATTCCCCGGCGTGTTCGCCTCTTACAGCCGGTATCGTAAGAGCCGAAACTCTGTCGCCCAGTGAAGTTATACGAACTCCATCACCTACTTCTAAATGACGTCCACCAAACAACCATTTGAGAGTAATCGGTGTGTCGCCTTTAACAACCGCGCACTGTACGATTATGAGGTCCCCGGAGTTGGTCTCGTCGAATGAGAAAGGTTGAAGATGAGGCGCGACTGCGGACATTTACCGTTTACGACTTTACCACCTAAATTATTATTGCGAGGCACCGAATTGAATTTAAAACGAGAATGATTTTCCATTGAACATGACACATGACTGGAAAAATTTTGATCCGCCAATGGATGGCTAACTGATAACAGGACTCACCAATCGATTTTTAAGTGACTTTTGCGAATGAAACTATGAATGTTTCAACGATTTAACGGAAGACACCAAACGTCGATCAATAAGGCGCTAAAATGATTTTGTTTGGCTTTGCTTTAGCCTTGGTCACCTTAGTTTATGTTTCTTTACTTTAAACACTTAAATTAATAATTGATATGACCACTGACGGCATTTAATACATTTATATTCGAAGGGAAATCAATACTTGAAACGAATATACGATTCTCTCGTCTATCAACTGCTTCTTTCCTCCCTTTGAAAAAAATAAATGTAATACTGCGGGTAGATTTGACAGGAGGAGCGGGCGGGGGCGGATTGCTTTAAGCAAAAACAATGCGAAAAAATGTATGTATCATGTTTAGCTTTATGTACGAAGTATACAAGTAGGCCGAAAGAATCGAAGGATTTCTTTGTTGTTTGCACCGAAAATATACTGCTTGTACGTGTGGCATGGACATCCGCTTATAAAAGGGAATGGACTGAGGAATGAGCTTACATCAGTAACGAAATCAAGCGAAATCTACAAACGAAAATTTAAAAACTGAAGAAAAATCGTGTATCAATCAATAAAAAAGAATGGGAACAATTGAATTAAGAATGAGTGCCGCACACGTCGTACTGGTTATTGATGCCAGATAATTGCGGTATTATAAGCACCGTTAACTATAAGATCGGCTGAAAGTTCATGCCTTCCAGCAAAATTTTCGGCGATACAAGTATAAGTGCCGGCGTGTGACGCTTGGACTGATCCTATGCTGAGTATAGCACCCCGTCCACCGAGATCCAATATTGCTACTCCCGAATGCGGTGATATTCCGTGACCATTCATGGTCCAACGAAGCTTCAGGGGTGAGTCACCCTCGGTGACCGCGCATGGCACGGTAACTACTTGCCCCGAATTCAAAGGCTCCTCGCCGAATGAGAATGGTAACAATTTCGGTGTGACTGTAATGGTAAAGCATATAGACGCCGCTAATGATTTTAATGTATCGGCCCATTTTCGATTTCCTTCGAGTCGTTGATTTTTTTCAAGCTCTATAAATATTGTATCTTTTTATTTAATTATGGTATTCCATCAGATGATCCAATGTTCGCGTGAGATGAATGACTTCCCCTTAGCAATACGGAAGTTATATCCGGTGGACGAAAGGAAAGGATTGAAGCTATTCCATCAGCACTGGAAGGTTAATAACAGTCGATGACATTGAAATAATAGGGAATCGGACAGAAGTAGATGAGCAACAAACTGTAATCTATTTGCCAGTATTTCATATCCACTTTTTCTTTCATTTCAGATATTTTTACGCTTATTACTTGAGAAGTAAACGGACAGTCTTCGAATCGAATTAGATTGGGGTTTTTAAGAATATTCCAAGGCAAACTAAAATAATATTGTCAGCTTATTCTACACCAGTTGCTTCGGAATAAAGTTTACAGGATTCCGTCATTATAGGCTGATATGTTGGCCCATTAAAGAATTTAACGATCGCTTACAAGTTAACATAATACTAGGTATTTGCCATGTAATCGAATATCCATTTATTTTGCTTCCGGTGCTAACCGCTCTTTTCATTAGGTAAATTTCACCGATAAGAACACAATGCCATTTAGAAGAAGGAAGAAAAAGATTATTTAACGCATCAATACTACTGAGGAATTCAATGAACAATGATTCAGATTGATTCAGCCGTAGAAAGTTATACGATTGTGATAGGAGTTACTTATTGAAACTACATCAGAGCACATATGGAATAAGTTGCTATTTGCAATCATAACTCAGCCGTAAAATATCGACTTTGGTAATTAAAAATAGAAATTGAATTTGACCTATTCTAAAATAACTGATGCAGAACCTCTGCTTATTGCTTCTATAATGTCACTGGAAACATCGTATGAGCCATTCGTAAAAGCCGACAAGTAACGTTCATCGAATAACGGAAATATTGCAAGGATCTAGAGAGTTATCAGGATAGGAGCAACGATAATGGATACATGTCGTCTCATAGATAAGTTACACTTATCGACGATTATCAACGGAGTTGTACCATTGACAACGAGAAGCGCCGAGTGCGACGATGATCCGGCGACGTTTGAAGCGACACACGTGTATTCTCCAGCGTGTCTTGCAGCTATCACCTCAATGGTCAATTGCTTGATTCGTTTACCAGAATCCGTGATTAGCACATCCATAAGATCGGTATCGATTTGACGACCCTCGTACAACCAAGTGATTTCCAATGGAAAGTCTCCCTTACTAACGGTGCACTGTATCGATGCCAAGTCACCGGCATTAACGGCCTCATCGCCGAAGCTTAATGGCAAAATCTGTGGAGCGACTGTGATAGACAAGAGAATTATGAGGCTTTGAGGATCGCGACATAGGTATTCAAATAAAGTATCTATTGAGATATGAAGGTGGACAGATAGATACTTTTAGTCAACGTATAATGAGGATCAATTGACTTTTAAACAGATCTTCTTTTTAAGTCGGTGTTAATCGAATCCCAAACGGACGACCAATCACCTACGCGACACATAATAACATACCATAATGCTTTTCAAAAGATTTTGGAAACATAACGTATGTATGGTTGCGTACTATTTTTGGGTTAAATATGTTTTAAATGATTTTAAGACTTGGTGGAAAAATAATGCTTTCGTCAGGTTTCCACCACATTTAAACCCGCCAAGATTACCTTTATTGTTACCATAATATGAGTGCTATCATTAATCTCTAAGTAAGATAACATAAGATTTTCCATATCATTAAGCCATTTAAATATTTGTGCACAGTGAAAAGTTATTAGTTATAATATTTATATCGGACAAATTGAAAATTCCATCTCTAAAGCCAATGCACTACTACCGGTCACTGAAATCGAGGTAACATTTCACGAGGTCAGCATTTAAGGTAGTGATCACTTAGTTCGGCAATCTCCTGTAGAGGCATCAGACTTGCAAATAACCGGCTGTACTGACCCAGATTCTCTCGGTTTCCCCGTATCATTGTATTAACCCGATGCAGTGGTGGAGTAGATATATGTCAAACGCGGACGATAAACCGACCTTCAACGCCAAGATATGTTCAGAGTGAAGTGTAGTAAAAATGAAAAAATGTGTACGTGACAATGGGCTAAATAACAAAAGTATGCAACGTTAGTCGTATCAAATTTCTCGTATACCCGCCAGCGATGGAAAAAAAATGTTCCAGCAGTGAATGATAAAATATAAATATTTGAAATAACCTACTCGACCTTAGAACTCGTGAAGGAAGGAATATTGAGGTAATACTGGACCAGGAAACTGTTTATTTTCAACGCACGTCTCATCCTTTCTTAATTCTGATTATAGTTTGCATTAGACGACGTCGAATTCTCGAAGGAATTTAAAATGCAATATACAACCCTATCAAACTATATAAATGTTGTGCATATAGTGTACCATTCACCGAGAGTAGCGCCGATCGGGTGGTCGAACCAGCAAAGTTGCTAGCTTCGCAACTGTATTCTCCTGCATGACGAGCGGTAACCGCGTCGATACTCAGCAAAGATATCATCCTGCCGGTTTTGGTGATCGTAATATCTGAATGGGACTGGTGAGTTATTGGTTCACCGTTCAAACTCCAACGTATTTCAAGTGGTGAATCGCCCTTGAGCACGCTACATATAGCGGAAACCTGTTCACCCCAATTGGCCGGCTCTTCGCCAATCGAGAAGGGCGCTATTTGGGGCGCAACTGAAAATTGTATCAAGAGGAGGGCGAGAACCATGAAAGAGTGTGGAACGTCCTCAACTGTATTTCGAAGTATGTAATTACACACGAAAATTGTTCTGCCGCCTTGTCCCGTTGCGTTAATGTGCGCGACAGCATCGACGTCTGATCAAAAAGTCATTTTGAAGGGGAATCGAATTGAAATGATTTTCAGACTTAGCTTTTCTGGAGGAAAGAAGGGAGAATTGGATAGGCATCACGGATATCTTTGAAGGGTGCGACTACGAAACCATAATAGGTATATCGAGAGAAACAATTTGTACAGGATTCTAACGAAATAATGAATGTCAATGACGCTAAAAGCGTGGATTTGAAAATAAATTTACACCAAGCTGATATCCCTATCGTCTTTGAACTATCGTTTTCTAGCATGTTCCTGGAAATTAATTAAAATTAAACCGCTAATAAACAAAGTCTCTTTTCTTGATCAACAATATTGCAAGAAGTAGTAGTCCGTATGATCTTACATGCAATTCTCGATAAACGTTTAGCTGTAGTTTTTATAGGGCATATTTTTATTCCCAGTAGTCTGTGAGGGCTTAGCTGCCGATTTGCAAAAAATTCAAATTTAGAGAATGATAAATATGATTTTCATTGGTACGAGTTAAAGAAGATGAACGATGTTTAATTAAAAGATAAAATTAATATGTGTAAACGTATTTTGTAAACAATAGATAGAAATATTTAGCGTTATTCATTTAATATTGATTTCCAAAAACACTTCAAGCAATTGTTGAATTTGGCTATAACCGATAAATAGAATTCATTTTTACATTACTAGAGTGCTAACACAAAATATCCAAGTACTACCTATATATTGAAAAAAAAAATGCATCGACAATATTTTGTTGTAATACCATTAACGGAAAGTATAGCGGTGTGACTGGCAGCTCCTGCTTTGTTCGATACAGTACAGGTATATTCGCCAGTGTGCCTTGCAGCTATGGAGTCAATCGCTAGCGTACTATGACGTTTACCACCTGTTATAGTGACATCGGAACGATGGGGCAACAATTTTTCACCGTTGAATGCCCACTCAATTTCCAGAGGCAAATCGCCTTTTGATATTGAACAACCGAGAGTCACAGCTTCCCCAGAATTCGATGGTTCGTCACCGAATGAGAACGGTAGTATCTGCGGGCTAACTGAGGAGTGGGATAATGTATGATATTCAGGAGTAAGAAAAATTTCATACGTGTCAAACTTTTTACTGTTCGTGTAAAACAGACCGAGCAGTAAAATTATGCACTCTTAGATTCCAAATGCTTGTGTAAGTCTCGTACTAAAGCCGTCTACTACATTTCGACACTCCGCAACATGTCTTTATATTTTCCCATTTTCGGTATACTGTAAAAATATAATCCTATTCCTGCCTAAATTTAATCAATCATCGACGATCTCATATTTTAGTATGGTTACTGAAAGATTTTTACGATTAATACTAATATTGAAGTCTATAAATTAAGGAAAATAAAGTTAATTAAAAAAGAATTTCAATGAATTCAACGTATACTCGTTCTGTATATGATATCAACATGAAGTTCAAACATATGTGGGAAAATACTTACTAACGTGTATTTAAAAATTCTTGCTACTTGTTCATACCCCCAAAGTACCTAGAAATGGTTGAGGATTGTAGAATTTTGATCATCGATAAACAGGCGTTTCTACTGTATTTGTAAACAAAACGTTAGCATAATTGCAAAGTTATTTTAAAGACGTGATTGATTTTTTACAACTCGACCGTATTGACGTCAATGAAGAAGCACATGGACATACTTCAACCTTCAATCGGGCAGACATCTTTAAGCTTCGGATATCGCCATCTCGAAAAGAACACGAAACAAAACTATCCTCGCGAGGACGAAAAATATTGAATTTCGAATTCATTGGGCGTGATTTATTTGGTTCGCAGGGTTGGGAAACGGTAGTAAGGGCGGATCTTTGGATGTTTTCTGTTTTAATACGATCAAAATGAATATGGAAAGGTATTGTCAGAGGTAAGTGCAGCTTTCAGGTTCTTTTCGTGCATTTGTGGCAATGGACGTTAAAAATAACATAAAATATTTATGCGAAAACCTGTAAAACGAGCTAAAAAGGACCAATCCTGCAATTTATGTTTGACATCAATATTTTTCTATTAATCACCATTGACGACCAAAGTTGCGGTATGACTGACGTTGCCCGCTCGATTAGTCGCTATACAAGTAAAATTGCCAGCGTGTCTCGCAGCGACGAATTCTATGCTGATGACGCTCATGTGTTTGTTAACTTTAGCCACGACGATGTCCGGATTGTTAAAATGAACGTGTTCACCATTAAATCGCCACACGATCTTGACCGGCGAGTCACCCTTCACTATCGAACAAGTGGCCGATACCATGTTACCCGAATCTGCTGGACCGTCACTGATAGTAAAAGGCGCTATCTGTGGCGGTACTAAAATGAATAAATACGTTCGCTTGAAAACGGAAATAATTTTGATATGTTCTCGCATCTATGATATTGTTTGCACATTTAAAACTGAATCGCTCTATTACGAAGTTTCCGGTACAATTGAAGCTTCGCACATCACGGGCTATACCTGTATAATGATTTGGCATTTTCATCAGCATGGTAATTTTTCAGTAGGAAATCCATGACGATTTCGATGGACTATAAATAGCAGTCATTTTCCGATGAAAAATTAATGACCGGTTACTACTGGAAAATTAATAGCAATTTTTTTGTGGAAATTTTGTTGGAAATGGCAAGAAACTACGAGTACGTGATATTAGTCACGAAGGATACAGGGCACCTCGATCCATCAGCACCGTTGCTGCTGTAAAGATTGCACCCTCGAGAATGCAAGGTCTCACATTTTAAAAACTCCCCGCAAATATCGTTGAACAATAGCATTTTTAACAAAAATATCTCCTATAAAAGTTTCAACTTTGGAAGGGACTTCAAAATAACATTACTTTTTATTTCATGCCAGGTAAAGGCTTTCAAGGTACTTTCGAGGTCAATTACTTTTTTTTTAATGGAAATTAAATATTTTTTTGTACAGAATCGTATTCTACATAAAAAAATATACAACTTTTGTTCAGAAAATCTCAACTTTTTAATATAATTAGCTCAACTTGCTTTAAAACCTCCTCCTAACATCATATAAGCATTGCCGCTTTAAAGCCCAGTTTAAACCGTGAAAATTTTATAAGAGACATTTTTTTTTCTAAAAATTCTGTCGTTCAAAGATATTCGCGTGGGGGATTTACAATAAGAGATCCTGTATTTCCTCATACGACGAGACATCACGGCTTTTGTAATAAATATATCCGTCTCTGAATAATCGGCACTGATTTCTACCCCATTCAAAGACACCGAGTTGACTCCAAAAGATCTCTGTCTATCCGTGATCACGCGATCAGTGTACTAAATGTTATTTCCATGATATCCTAATCTTCTAATATTAATTTTGGGTTGGATCCCCAAGTGGCAATTGAGAGTAAAATCGAATCGTCCGCATGAATTCGCCTACGCTCGTACTTTCAACTTTCCAATTGGAATGTTTCATTCAAGATTAGCGTCATTAAAAACTTCAAGAAACCGATCGTCGTCAAAATCGAATAACTTTTTTAGTTATAATTTTTATTAATATTCATTTTGAACTGTGCAATTAGCTAGTGCGTGTACGAATTATATTTTACGAATCAAATAAAATCGTTTCCAATTGATTGATAAATATCGTCAACTATAGTCGCGGGATAAATGAGTAAACAATCAAACGTAGAAGAATTTCAGCAAGTCATATTAAAACAAATGCCGAATTTCGTTTGATTCTATATTTACATTCTGCAAAATTTCATTGCGTCACCCTGACTCCAAAATTATGAGCAAATTAGACGACTTGATACGTCGCACAATTGCAATCTGCCTGGTACAACGATTTATTTTTCAAAGGGACCTTCTGAGGGATATCATGCTGGAAATATGAAGTATAGGAAAGTGCAAGCGTGTCTTCAACTTTTCTTCGTCAACCACAATAAAATAAAATGATAATTTACGTTCAAAGTAGTAAGAAGAAACGTTGTCCAAATGAAACAAGGTAATTTTTGTTATTGCGATATAAATCAATGCTACACGACAAAAGCCAACAGGATTGAAACGTTCCTCCTGAGGACACATACCGTTAACTACCAATGTGGCCGATTGACTCATAGTTCCGGCTCCGTTAGTCGCAAGACAGGTATATTCCCCCGCGTGTCTTGCAGCTACCGATTCTATGCTGATCACACTCATGTGTCTACTTATTTTCGATATCGATATATCACGGTTTTCATAACCTATTGTATCGCCGTTGTGCTTCCAAACAATCTTCATAGGAAAATCACCCTTAATGATGGTACAAGTTGCCGATACCGGATCTCCCGAGTTCGTTGCCTCGTCGTTGAACATGAAACTTGCTATCAGTGGCGCGACTATAATACGAAATTTTTCTTTAAATTTCATAGATTCACAATGTTTTGCTAAGCTTGGCAAGTCTTACTTTACTGACCACGTGTTTAGGCAGTGGCTGTGTCCGGTAATCAAGAAAACGTATATTTGATTATAGCTAAGGTAATTTATTTTACAAAAGAACGGAGACGCCAAAGGTTTTTGGGGTATCGTAAGGATGAACTCTGACGCAGATATTGTGAAAATAATAGACTCCATCATTTAAGCGTTAATGTAAAAAGAATGATTTGATCTCGATCGCTATTTGATATTATAGTATTTGGTCAAGATATTTATACATCATAGCTCTATCAATGGATATCAGTCAGCAATAGTTGGCAGACAGACAAGGAGAGTTTACATTCACTGGGGGGGTAGGGGAAACAGTAATAGACTATGTGTTGGGGGATGAAAGAACAAGGGAGGGAGTGAAAAACATAGTAGTAGGAGATAGAATAGAATCAGACCACCACCCGCTAATAGTAACGATGAGGAAAGGAAAGGTAAAGAAAGAAATGGAGAAAAGAAGAGAAAGAAAGGTGGGAAGCGGACAATGGACGGGCAGGATGAAGGAGGAATATAAGACAGGACTAGAGAAAGAGACGACGGAAGGGGAGGAACAGACAATTCGAGCAATAGAAGAAAGGATAAAAAGGGCCATGAAGAGAGGAGAAGAAAACGGAGGAATGGAAAAAACAAGGAAAAGGAGTGGGTGGTGGGAAGACGAGGAAGGGAAACAGAAAAAAGAAGAGGTAAGAAAGGAACTAAGAAAGTGGAGGAAAGAAAAGGGAACAAGAGAGATGTACAGGGAGAAAAAGAGACGATATAAGGAATGGTGTGAAAAGAAGAAAGAGGAAGAAAGAGAGAGGATAATAAGAGAGATAGCGGAGGCAAGGACAGAAAACAAGGTATGGGAAATAGTGAACAGGGGTAGGAAAATCAGGAAAAGAGTAAACGACAGTATAGGAAAGGAGGAGTGGAAGGAACACTTCATGAGACTACTGGGAGGAACAGAAGTCGGAGGGAACAAGGGGGAAGAGAGAGAAAGAAAGGAAGACAGCGAAGAAGAATTGAGTAAAGAGGAAGTAAGGGAGACGATTAAGAAGATAAGAGAAGGAAAAGCGACGGGAAACGACGAAATACCGAACGAGGCATGGAAGTACGGAGGAGAGATGGCAGTAGAAATGGTGTGGGAAGTCTGCAAGAGAGTGTGGAGAGGAGAAGGATGGCCAGAGGGATGGAAGGAGGGGGTAATAGTGCCAATAGTAAAGAAAGGAGAAGGAAAAAAGGCAGAAGATTACAGGGGAGTAACACTAATGCCATCAATGTACAAAATTTATACAGCAATGCTAGGGAAGAGATTAGAGGAAGAGGTGGAAAGGAAACAGATGGTACCGCCGAACCAAACGGGATTCAGGAGGGGAGTAGGGACGATAGACAACATATACACACTAAACTATATAATAGGGAAGCAGATCAACAGGAAACAGGGGAAACTGATTGCGACATTCATCGACCTAAAGGCGGCATTCGATAGAGTAGATAGAAAGACGTTATGGAAAGCACTGCAGGAGAGAGGGGTGAGAGGAGGACTAAGGAGAAGGATAGAAGAGGTGTACAGGGAGACGACGAGCAGGGTAAAGGTAGGAGAAGAAACAGGAGAGAAATTCTGGATAGAAAAAGGGGTAAGGCAGGGGTGTCCATTGAGCCCAGCCTTATTCAATTTGCTAATCGCGGATATGGAGGAAAACATGCAGCAAGGGTGGCGAGGGGGAATCAAGGTGGCAGGGAAAAGAATATGCACGCTGGCTTACGCGGACGACGTAGTCATGCTGGCAGAGGATGAGGAGAGGATGCAAGGCATGATACGGAGGATGGAGAGATACATGGAAGAAAAGAAGCTAGAAGTAAACGTGGGAAAGACGAAAGTGATGAGATTTAGGAAAGGAGGTGGGAGAAAGAAGAAAATAGAATGGACATGGAGAGGAGAAAGGCTGGAGGAAGTAAAAGAGTTTAAATACTTAGGATATATATTCAAAAGAAATGGAGGGCACGAAGCACAGATAAGGGATAGAGTAAAAAAGGCAGGAACGGCAATGAGGCAGGTATGGGGAATAGGGAAAAGGAAATTTGAAAGGAACTGGGGAAGGAGAATGTGGCTGTTCGACACGCTGGTTTGGACGGTGATGGGGTACGGAGCCGAAATATGGGGGTGGAAGGAGAGAAAAGAGATGGAGAAAATACAGGAAAGGACATAAGATGGACGATGGGAGTAGATTGGAGAACACCAGGGTACATGGTAAGAGAAGAATCGAAAAGGGAAAAAATAAGAATAAGGGCAGGAAGACGAGCGTGGAAGTTTGAAGAGAAATTAGAAGAAGGAAAAGGAAGCGAGTTGGCAAGACTATGCCTGGAGGAGACCAAAAAGAGAGAAGTAAAAGACGAAGAGGTATCGGAATGGGAGAAGGAGAGGAAGAGGGTAAAAAAGCAGAGTAGAAACGGAGGAGAAGAAAGCAAAGGGGCATACGAGGAAATAGAAAAGAGAGACAAAGAAAAACAAGCACAGGAGCGACGAGAAAGAATAACAAATTCAAGATACAACAGATGGTACAGAGAAGTAGTAACCGAGGAGGTACCAAAATACTTAGTAGCAGGATGGCAGGAGGAAAGATACAAGAGGATAGCGAGGTTTAGACTAGGGAATGAAATGAGAGCAGGACATTATTGGGGAGCAGAAGAAGAGAAAACGTGCAGGATATGCGGGGAAGAGGAGGAAACGTGGGAGCACATGCTAGACAGATGTGGAAGAGAAGGGGAGGAGGAGAGAGGAATAGGAGAAAGAATAAGGGAAATTCTAGACGAGAAAGGAGGAGGGGAAGGGTGGATGAAGGAAGTGGAGGAGAAGAGGAAAAAAGAGAGGTAGAAAGAAGCGAGAGAGGAGTATGAAGGAATGAAAGAAGGATTGGAATGAATGAAGCGGAAACGGAAGTCGACGAAAGCGGGAGAAAGAAGTAGGGAAAAGGAAAAAAAAAAAAAACTGTTAAGAGGCGAGCGATAAATGTAAGGCAATGTAAGAGCGATAGAATAATGAGAGAGAGAGAGGGAAGAGAGAGAAAAGGAGGATAAGAAGGCACACAGAAAGAACAAAGAAACAAGAAAGCGGCAAAGAGATAAACAAATAAAGATGAGAGTAAGAGCAGGAGCAGGAGAAACTAGAAAATAAGGTAGAATTAGATAAAATAAGATAGAATAAGGACAATGTAAAAGTAGAATAAGGTAAACCTGTAAATACGAAACAAAGACTGTAAGAAAATGTAAAAACGAGAAAGAAACGAAAGTCACTGTAACCCTAAGGGGAATCAATAAATCATTATACATACATACATACATAGTTGGCAATAATTATCACATCTTCTCACTAGTCACTACTACCAAACCGAACCATGAGAACAAGGAAATCGAAACTATCGCGTTTACGTTGTGTGCTTAATTTAAAGTATGTTCGATTCGATTTTTAGTTTTTCATTTACTTAGTATTACAAGGTCGGTACGTATATTGATTCGGCAAATGGAAATACTGTACATTGGGTTGGTTGGGGATTGGGATGAAAAATGATCAAAAAATCTAATGCAAGAAAATATAAAAATAACGGTATTTTCGCCATATTTTTTCACCAGAAATTGTATGGTTTTTGAGCGATCGTATATTGTATTACTTAATTGAGGATAACATGAAGGATAAGCGGTTGAATCGGGAACACGGTGAAAGGTGAAAAATATAGGTAAAAGGTGGAATGATGACATTTTCACTGAAAGAATATACGAGATCTACAACTAACACACCGCCTCGTGTTGGGGCAAACCATACCGCTTGCAAACATTCAGCTAAAATATTTTCTAGCACTTCCTCTAAAAATGTTTGTATCGGGAACAAATATAGGTACCATTAACGGCAAGAATCGAGGAATAGCTCGTTCCACCGGCTAAGTTACTAGCAGTACAAGTATATTCTCCAGCATGACGAGCCGCCACGCCATCGATCGTCATTAGGCTGACGCGTTTGCTCGTACTGACGATCGTTATATCTGGATAGTCACGTGATATGGGTTCTCCATTTAATGCCCACTGAATGTCAATTGGATAGTCACCCTTCAGTACCGTACATGGAGCGGTTACGGTGTCACCCCAATTCGCAGGTTTGTCACCAAAGACGAAAGGTGCAATCTCGGGAGCGACTAATACATCGTTAAATACGCAACAAATAAACGTTAAGTGTTAAAATTCTGTAGAAAAAGTGTATTGTCGGTAAACAAAACTGGTGTAATGTTTGTAATATTATATTCCGCAACTCCCTTTATCGTCGAATAAAAAAATAATGTTGCACTGTTTAAAGAGCTGCGGTTTATGCATTCGGTAGATACGGCCATGAAATTTGAACCTGGAACAAATATTCCACATGTGTTCCTAGAGTTGTATTTATATTTATCGCTTTATTTTTAATGTACCGAGCGTCGACGGTGACTTATTTGCTCATCATGCGCTTCATCCTCGTTGGTTACCCACTCCGAAGCCTATTCAATTAGTGTTGTATTTTTCCCAATGTTTTTCGGTTCTTTTTTTTTTTTATAAAAAGTGAACACGTCTCTATGAGAAGAAAAATTCCAATTTTGCAAATGAAAACCGGGAGTCTAGTGATACAGTATTGGTATAAAGTTTAATTGAATAAAACCGTGAAGCATTCGCGAAAATGAGGAGACGAGACGTACCATGATTCGATACCGGTATCGCCTGTCACGTAAATCGAATAAAAAAAGTGGGTACGCGATGTCAACGGCTACTTGATACTTTTTCAGTAAAATTCGATGACTCAGCTGGCAAAATAACGTTTACTTCGGGCGCATTTTTTGCACCGCTTAACTAATTTATTCACATCCTCCGCTCTTGGAAGTTTAGGATTTTATTTGGATCAGGAATATCTCGGAAACATCGTGCTAAACTGGTCGGGTAAATTAAAGAAATGAATAATATACAATATTTTTCAATTATTCGACTTATTGATTCACCGTTAACTGCCAAAATTGCCGAAAAACTCGTTCCCCCGGCAGCGTTACTCGCCGTACATGTGTATTCGCCGGCGTGACGCGCCGCAACCGCCTCGATAGTCAGCACGCTATTCCGTTTGCTCGTACTGCCGATACTTATATCAGGATAATCGTGAGAAATTGGTTCACCGTTAAGCGACCACTCGATCTGGATAGGATAGTCTCCTTTAATTACGGTGCACGCGGCTGACACCGTTTCACCCCAGTTTCCTGGCTCCTCGCCAAACGTGAAGGGGGCTATACCCGGGGCGACTGCGAATTGTATTTTGTATTAAATAAATTCCTATTCTTATGCCAATCGTTACGGATTTCTCAAACCGATGAGCCCTGACGAAATATTCACATCGATTCTTGATAAATAGCGATATTTTACCCTGCCCGACGAATACTAATACGTACCGATACGTTTTTGTCATAACTTATTCTACGAAAACAATTCTGCCTCCATTTGTACGCTGAATGCGTTATTTAACCCTATCGAATTAAGCCTTATCTCTTCCATCGGACCAAATATTTGCCTTCTTCGTAAACAATAATCGTTTGAGTACAAGAAGGAAAATCAACGTGTAAGAAATCCTTCCTTCCTTCATAGAAATAGCAACTCTATCTTGAGATTTCTATGAAGGAAGGAAGGATTTCTTGCAACTCTACCTTGAGATTTCTATGAAGGAACTGCTTCACCTTCGACCTTCCCCTCATTACAAACGGAAACTTTTTTCATTCAACCATCAACATGCTGGTACAAGTAGTGGACAAAGTTTCGTTAACTATATCATTTCGAAAGATGTCTTCGATATGCTTGACTCGATGGATATAAGCGAGGAAGTTCATGGAGATCTTGATAAGGATGTGGTGAAAGAAGACTGCGCAGAAACTTAATTAATGTTAAACGAAAACCGTTAATTCAACAAACATTTGAACGTTTCACTAATTTTGCCTCGAAAGATAGGGAACATAAGAGATAAAGTTTGTCCCTGCATGGAATCGATTTTGTCTTTGTCTCTTAATTCTCCAATATACGAGCTATTGATGCAATAAAATAATGGGTGGACCCTATAAATTCATTGCTTTAGAACAGAGGCAGTTCACAAATATACTGAAAATGATAGAATTTTGTTTAGGTGCTGTAACATTGAAAGACTCTACTTCTCAAAAGACCGTAACATTTTTATTTATTGAATAACGACGCTTTGTAAGTCACCTCGTGCTTGCTGAAAGCTGCTTCATTTATTCTAAAACATTGTATGCGGGATCCGAAAGTTTGGTTCTACACTAATAACTCTAATTGTAAACTTTGTTTCTTATGCATCCTATCCAATTTCATGGTGGTTAAGTGGCACACAATTATAAGCAAATTTTAATACATCGCTACTTGTCTATTTCTTTAAGTTAGTCATGACATTTGTGTACCATTGACTACGAGAGATGCGGTATAACTCGTTCCACCGGCCATGTTACTCGCAGTACATGTATATTCCCCCGCGTGACTAGCAGCGACTGCATCGATCGTCAAAACACTGACACGCTTACTCGTCGATACTACAGTGATATCGGGATAATTGTGCGTGATCGGTTCACCGTTGACAGCCCATTGAATATCGATGGGGTAATCACCCTTGATAATCGTGCAAGTTGCGGTCACGGTGTCGCCCCAATTCGCTGGCTCGTCACCCATCACGAATGCCGATATCTGAGGAGCGACTGATGATTTCCGAGTAATAAATTTTCCATTCGGCACAAGATCGTGTTGTCCACGTTTACACAGCAAGATTGTAACGATTTTTGATAACATCGATTTATGGATTCTGAACATGTCTAACAAATGACTCACATTTCTTGCGACCATTTGTGGATATAACTCTTTCGGAAAATGATAATGACTGAAAGCGGAACTGATTGCATTAAACTATTTTGCGGAGATCTAATTTAGAGCAATTTGCAACGTGTTGAACTAAGAGTGACGAAAATGAAAATGTCGCTTTTAAAAATTTTAAATACAAAATATCGCAGGATTATGTAGGTAATAAACCGCGAAACGATATTTCTGCCGAGAAAAGGATGTTGGTTCTAAAGGATTAAATTCGGGGTGCATATTTAATTTTCTTAAATGAAAGAATTTGGAAAAGCAAGGAAATGGAAGATCGTTTCGTAGATGACGTCGCGCTGCTCCGCTCACTTGCAAAGAATAAACCAAAAGAGCAGATGCTTGCCTATAAGTAAAGTATAGCAATACCGTTGACGATTAAAGCCGCCGAATAGCTTGTTCCACCAGCAGCATTGCTCGCGCTACACGTGTATTCTCCCGCATAATTCGCCATAACGCCATCGATCGTCAATAAACTGACACTTTTGCTCGTCGCTATAGTTATGTCGGGATAGTTCGAGTTGATCGGTTCACCATTTAGTGACCATTCGATCGAAATAGGACGATCGCCTTTAATAACAGTACACGTTGCCGTTACCGTGTCGCCCCAATTAGCAGGTTCGTCGCCCATGACGAAAGGTGCAATTTGTGGTGCAACTGTGGGCATAATTTGTTCAATGCACCAATGGAAACGAAAAAATCTTTACGAGGTAGCTACATTCTTATAACTGTTGTACCGAGGACTCGAATGATATTACTGTAGGAAAGGCGCAGTACGTAATTTTCGAACGAACGTTGGATGGATGGA
Organism: Netelia fuscicornis; assembly: GCA_946811545.1. Taxonomy (NCBI): domain Eukaryota; kingdom Metazoa; phylum Arthropoda; class Insecta; order Hymenoptera; family Ichneumonidae; genus Netelia; species Netelia fuscicornis. The sequence continues at coordinate 29,363,638 of OX328015.1, forward strand.
CTTGATGGAAAATCATTTGGTGTGACATTTTAGGAATGCTAACATAATTCATTTCGTAGATAATCCTGAAGTACGCAGATATTTGTATATATAAATAAATAAAATATCAATGTTGGTTCGGTATCGCCTTTATCGGGAGAAAGTACCGTTAACTGCCAATGATGCCGAATAACTCGTTCCACCGGCAACGTTACTGGCACTGCAAGTATACTCTCCTGCATGACGGGCCGATACTGCGTCAATGGTCAAGACGCTAACGCGTTTACTTGTACTGCTTATTGTAATGTCCGGATAATCGCGCGATATCGGCTCTCCATTTAACGACCATTCGATGCTGATAGGAAAATCTCCTTTGAACACGGCACAAGTTACTGCCACTCCGTCGCCCCAATTTGCTGGTTCTTCGCCGATTACGAATGGAACGATCTGAGGTGCGACTATATTGACATACATCGATGAGTCACAATCATTAAATAATCGAGCACCAAATAAAAGCAAAATCCTTATTTTTGCACTTTGAGTTTCTCTTCCAATCCTTACTCTAAAACTTCTACTACGTGTTTAGAGGGATCGACACATCAATATTGTTGACGCAACGGTGTACGTTAGGGAGCGTGAGGTCGCGGGTAAAGTTTAAGACGCGGTGTTACGAGGTCGTGTTACTTGAATACACGATTCGTAAGTTCTACAAGGCGTAGCCAATCGGGATGCAATTTGATTCGATGATATTGTCCTATACTTTTGTATTATCTAAACCACTTTTAAAACTGTGTCTTGATCCAATCATTTGATGAGGGTTTTCTTTTATTAGGAGAGTCCATTGATATACAATAGTAGAATAAGGATATATTGAGTAATAAAAATGTTTGATAATTGATTGTTGGACCCAGAAATCAAAAAATCTATATGCCGTATACCATTTTAGTTCTATAAATAGTAGGTACAGCCGAATAACTCGACCTGTTCAATTTGTTTCCTATTTCGATATTTTCATCATAGAAGAAGAGGAAACAGATCTCCATCTTTTTTTATCTTAGCCGAAGGTGACCAAGAAAAATAGTAACACATACGCTCGGACTCTTAATAACCGATCGAAATATACGAATCTGAAATACGACACTAAAATGTATAAAAGTTTTTAGTGCACTGATGTATGTTAAATCAATCTACTATATGTGGGATAATTCATAGGGAGGATAAAAGCCAAAATTCAATGAAAAAATTGTTGAAGAATGATTGGAATAGACGAACAAACAATTTCGTAGATAACCTGCTGTACGCTAAGACTTTGTTTTCTATAGAGTTCAACGTATAACGTATGTCCGGTTGATTAATGGTACCATTCACTGCTAATGATGCCGAGTAACTCGTTCCTCCGGCGACATTGCTCGCTGTACAGGTATACTCTCCGGCGTGGCGTGCAGCCACAGCGTCGATTGTTAAGACTCTAACCCTTTTACTGGAACTGCTGATCGTTACGTCTGGATAATCGTGAGATATTGGCTCACCATTCAGAGACCACTCTATATCGATTGGAAAGTCACCCTTAAAGACGGTGCATGTTGCCGTGACCGCATCGCCCCAATTAGCCGGCTCGTCGCCCATCACAAATGGCACAATTTGCGGTGCAACTATATAATGTAACGCAAGATGGGAAATAAAAGTGAGCATATTGCACACGGGAACGGATTTTGTAAAGACATTGACACTGAATTATTAGATCTAAAGTAGAAAAAACGATAATTTAGGAGAGCAAATATCTGCCGCAAATCATACTTTTCAGTGCCTACTGGATATCGTTTAATTATCTCCGCCCTCCGGGTTTAGACTGGTTCCTAGATAGTATTTTGAACAATTTCTTCGCGTACAGAAAATTGTATTCATACCGAGAAATGAGATACGTTGTTCCTTTAACGGTTAGAGTGATTGTAATTATTGTAACGTCGCTCGACCCTATGTTTTAAGGACGATGATTCAGAGTGAGGATAGTTCTTTCCGTAGATGACCTGACGACATTCGATAAATTCTCTTCAAGCAACGATTTTATAATATTTGTACCATTGACTGCCAATGATGCAGTGAAGCTTGTTCCCCCGGCAGTATTGTCCGCCGCGCATGTATATTCTCCGGCGTGACGTGCCGTTACGGTATCAATGGTAAGAAGGCTAACACGTTTGCCAGTTGCGACCGTGATATCTGGATAATTTCGAGATATCGGTTCGCCGTTAAGCGACCATTCTATGTTGATTGGCAAATCACCTTTGTAAACTGTACACGTAGCTGTGACAGCATCTCCCGAATTAGCCGGTTCGTCGCCCATCACAAATGGCATAATCTGAGGCGCAACTATACAGTATGAAACAAGAACGGAATTGAAAGTGATCATATTATACAGAGGAAATGATTGTACAGAGAGTATTCAGGAAATTGTAATGTGAGAATCACTTTGAGAAGAACGACGGCGCGGAAGAACAAATGTTTGCCGAACAATCTATTTTGAAAGACCTATTCCGTGTCGTTCAATTGGGTTGTTGAACATCAAGCTTATATAGATTCCTAGAGATTATTTTAGATGATTTCTCCTTAAACAGAAAAGTTTATTCGTACCAGAATATAAGGTATTTTCCTTTGATATCGAATGACGAAAAAAAAACTTATATTGTCGCTCGACCCCGTGATTCAAGGAGGATAATACGGAGTTAGGATGTTTCGTTCGTAGATGTCCTGTTTTATTTATCTATTTTATTTGTTCAGTTCTTTCGAAGCAATGGTTTTATAATATTTGTAGTACCATTAACTGCCAAAGATGCGGAAAAACTAGTCCCCCCGGCAATGTTGTTCGCCGCACATGTATATTCTCCGGCGTGACGTGCCGTTACCGCATCAATGGTAAGAAGGCTAACGCGTTTGTTAGTTGAAACCGTGATATCTGGATAATCTCGTGATATTGGTTCTCCATTAAGCGACCACTCGATGTTGACCGGTAAGTCTCCCTTGAAAACCGTACAGGCAGCTGTGACAGCATCTCCCCAATTCGCCGGTTCATCACCCAGTTCGAAAGGAGCGATTTGAGGTGCGACTATATACGAATAGTATAGGGCCAAGAACGAGATTTAAAATAACTATAAACGACAAGAAAATTGATGGTGCAAATATTACAACCCAAAATTATTAGATCGACATTGAGAAGAACGATGACATAGGAGATCAAAAGTTTGTCAAAAACCGTATTTCGCAGGCCTTGTTTAATGACGTGTCGCTGGATCGTTCTAAGTCTTTAAGCTGGTTCTAAGCGAGTACTTTGGATGATTTGTTGTTGTATAAGAGATTTATTTTGTACCAAGAATAAGGTCTGTACCTTCGATATTGAATGTAAAAACAATCGTGTGTTGTCGCTCGACCCTATGATTCAAGGAGGATGATTTGGAGTTAGGATAATTCGTTCCATAGATGTCCTGTTTTTGTTTTCTAAGTTCTTTTGATGCAATGATTTTATGTACCATTAACTGCCAATGATGCAGAAAAGCTTGTTCCACCGGCAATGTTGTTCACCGCACAGGTATATTCTCCGGCATGACGTGCCGTTACGGCATCGATCGATAGAAAGCTAGCACGTTTGCTAGTTGCAACTGTGATATCTGGATAATTTTGTGATATCGGTTCGCCGTTAAGGGACCACTCGATGTTAACTGGCAAATCCCCCTTGAAAACTGTACACGCAGCTGTGACAGCATCTCCCCAATTCACGGGTTCGTCGCCCAGTTCGAAAGGAGCAATTTGCGGCGCGACTAAAAATATGGACGTTTCAAGTTTATTTACAAAATATTAGATAAAACAAAAATAGCCAATTCGGAATTCACTAAATAAGGAAGAAAGTAGCTATCGGCTAAAAAACCCTGGCCCTCACTCATTAAATGTATAACGATTCAGGAGTCGTTCTTCCTCGTAGGATCGATCTGCCTTTTTTTATGGAAAAGGAAGCGCTTGGATACTGCAAAAAGAATCGTTAAAAATTCAAAGGAAAAGAGGATAATCCCGATCAAATTGTTTTCGTGTTGAAAATGTCATTACCATTAACGGCTAGAATTGCCGTTTGACTGGTTGCCCCAGCAAGATTGGATGCCGAGCACGTGTATTCGCCAGCGTGGCTGGCTGCTACCGATTCGATCGTCATTATACTGTTTTTTCTGCTCGTAGCAACGATATTTATATCGCTGCGCGAACGCCGAATCGGTTCACCATTTAACGCCCAAGTAATCTCCATCGGTAAATCACCTTTCAGTACCGAGCAACTGACTGTTATCGACTCGCCGGAACTTACTGGATTATCGGCCATCGTGAAAGGGGCAATTTGCGGTGCGACTGTAAAGACGGAACTCCCGATATATTATTATCGAATTGTTGGTAATTTTACACCCAACCGAATGTAAAGTTTCGTTTATTCTGAAAATACATAAATAAATGTTGCCAGGCACGACCGCGTATTGATACCGAAATAATTCTTCCCGCGTCTAATTTTCGAGGAAATAGAAAATTGGAGCGATAAAAGGACGTTTGGAAAATAGGGAAAATCATTTTTTTCCACAGGGGAAATAAACGTAGTATGCAAAATGGTTAGGGCAAAAAAAAATCATACCGTTAACTGCCAGAGTTGCCGATTGGCTCGTTGCTCCAGCTACGTTGGAAGCTGAACACGTATATTCACCCGCGTGACTCGCCGCTACCGATTCGATGCTCAGGATACTATTCTTTCTGGTTGTTGCCAGTATATTAATGTCATAGCGTGTATGTATGAGTTCGCTGTTAAGTGCCCATGAGATTTCGATGGGCAAATCACCCTTAAGGACTGAACAAGTGACGCTGATTGACTCGCCCGAACTGACCGGTCCCTCAGCGATCGTGAGGGGTGCGATTTGTGGGGCGACTGTAATGTCGTTTGTTTTTTGCAATTTAATACATATTCGATGATACGATATTTTACTAGAATTACTGAGGTACATTTCAAGAGTAATGTAGATGCGCGACCTAATTTCGTAACTTTAATCTAATTACGCAATTATCATTACCGCGCAAAATGACCGCCAAACCCTAAATTTTGATTCAACGACCGAATTCGACTGAGGACCCTTCGTACAACATAAGATATGAAAGAAAAGTTAATCGTTCCTGGTTCAAAATTCGGAAATTCAATTAATCTATTATGATTGCAAAGAACGTTTAATGGGTATAATACATGGCTCAAAGATGCGTTGGTAAACAAAAATTCAAGTTTCGAAATTCTTTATAAATTTTCTTGGGATTTGAAACTGGATGCCAACAAGAAATAGTAGAAAATTATTTTTCCTCCAGCAGAATTTCCATGCCAATTTTGCGAACCTGCTTCGGGCAATCTGGGAAATTCCTAGGCTTTCTATTGCAAATAACACAATCGCTATAAAGATGCCGAAAAGTTCTTATATATTTCTTAAATGTCAACAACGTAGGAACTAACGTTTCGCCAATAAATACTGATTCGGGTAAAAACCTAAGCGTTTCTGCGCAAAACTTCCTCTCGTCGCAATTAAAGACTGTTATCGAGGTCTGCTGTGAGAAAATCGGTTTAACATCTCACCGTGGTGCTCTTTTGCTCTCGACGGTTAAAACGGGAAATTAATTATCTTATTTCAACACGAGGAAAGATCGATCATTACCGGAAAGGTTTATTCGGGGTTTCAGAGGTTCAAAGTAAAGGTTCGACAAAAATAAGAAGAGACATAAACCAACAAATTAACTAAACGCTACGAAGTTGTTCAGGATACAAAGCTTATCGGTACAACGTGAAAAAAGAAACATTTGTCCACCGGGTACCATTTACGGTAAGTTCTGTCGAAAAACTCGTGGCACCGGCAGCATTGGATGCAATACACGTGTACTCTCCCGCATGTCTTGGGGTTGCCGAATCTATGGAGATGAGACTGTTTCGCCTCGTTATAGTAATCGAAATCGGTAGATGCTTCCCGTCAATAGGAATGCCGTTGAGAGCCCATGATATGTCCAAAGGTGCGTCGCCGCTAACGAGGGTACAAACTGCAGATACCGATTCTCCCGAATTCACCGCTTTGTCGGCCATTTTGAATGGAGCAATTCGCGGAGGAACTGTCGAATGAACAAAACTATTGGAAGATAAGAAATGGCAATATCGGTTAAGGTCAATATCGGTTAAGGTTAATGGCAATGACGAATTTGCGGTCCCTTTCCGAGTGAAGACGTATCTTCTCCTATTAATCAGTATATTGTAGATAGCGTGTTTGTCCCAAGAATCTTATCATGATACGGAAAATGAATGAGACTTTTATCGACATTATCGAAAAACGATCCTACTATTAAATACATCACGACTAATTAAAATATTTGAGATACCTATTGCAAACTCGTGGCATCCATTTTTTCGCATCTTTCATCTTACATATTTTTTGCCTCTAATGATTTGTGGCTTCTCTTATCTTTCGCTACTATATAGAAATTATCCTGGTCAATTGTAAAATTACCGAAAAATGAAGCACTGTGGATGGAACAGATTTTTGGTTACGGAGTGTTCGGCGGTTGACCATTCGCCATTTATGGATTATATGGGTTTGCAAAAATGATATTTGAAGGTTTAGTGCTTTAATAATGACAAATCCGTTTTTTCAGAACTTTCGGAAACCTATGAAACGTTTCAAAGCTAGGCAGGTACATTTAGCGAGAACAAAGGTATACATGGAAATTCAAGCTACATACAAATTTCGGAACTCATACATACGTAGTACTCGAGAGCTATGCATGCTGTGCACTTTTTAGGCACGTCTGTGCTTTCTTGCCTACTCGTATTACTTAGATGTGCAGCTGGTATGAATTTTAATCCGAATATTACGGTTAAATATGTTTAACGAAAGGATGTACTAACATTAACCCCTTGAGCGGCAATTGTGCATTTGTGTGCTTATTGTTTATTTTTGGGGCTGACTCCACATAGATATCATCCGATGCAGATCCCATATAATAATGCTAAAACTGATATATCACCCCGCGATTTTTAGTTCCTTAATTACGAATTTGAACTCGTAATCGGCAATAATAAATTTGTGCATTTCAGTCCGCCAGATCAAATTCACCATATCACTTGCTCATGTTATGAATTCAGACTCATAATTGTCATGAAAATCTTCGGAATAGTTATTTTTATCTTTTGATCTGCCATCTAAAATTTTTCAATTTAAGTTTAAAGTTGTAATGAGCGGTCGAGAAAAAATTCGTGTTTCAAGTTTCATTCGAAGAGAACAATCTTTTAGCTCTCAATGTTTCTGAGACAATTGTTGGAAGTTTGTTTTGCGCTCAAAGGGTTAAAAAGGCGTCGCGTGAAGAAATGCTAACTGACAAGCCCGGCAGTGCTTGAAAACGGTTTGATAACGCTGGCATGCGATCATCGCTGGGCTTTGCCCAATATTAAATTAAACCTATTGTAATGGTGCGAAAGCCCTTTCCCCACTATTTACTAGTAACTTGCAGTCATGAATGATAAATATTTGAATTTATATTAGTGTCGTTGAATGCAATTGATAGGAATCTTTTGTAGATAAATAAACATACTCAGTGATATTTGATCGGTTGGATAATGGAATTATTAAAATTCAATATTACATAACAATAAAGTAATAAACAAGCATTACCAGTGGTATAATATAAATCATGACTTGTGATTTTATAATAAATCTCGGTATTGTGTTACTTTTATATCGATCCATACTAATACTGGTGATCATGAAGTGACGCAAGCAAGTTGGATACGAGTATGAAGTGGCAATTAAAATTATAAAAACTTTGACTTATTCGGCTGATTTTTGACTATTACAGAGTCTAACCAATAATTAAATGACGAACAGAGACATTTCAGTGGCGTTTAGCAACAGAAGGAAAAATGTCGTCGCCGTTGAAAACTCGGCATACCGTTGACCGATAAATCAGCCGAATGTTCGGCCAACCCGGCCGAATTGTTGGCACTGCAAGAATAAACACCCGCGTGACGTGCTGCAACGGAATCGATGGTCAATGTGCTCGCTCGTTTGCCGCTTCTCCGTATGTCGATGTCTTGATGATAAGTTTCACCTTGATTGGTACTGACAACGATAGGACGATGATTGAGCAACCATATGATTTCCACGGGGAGATCGCCTTTAACTACGGCACACTGAACGGTCGCCATCTCGCCAGCGTTGACTGCTTCGTCGCCAAACGTAAATGGGGCTATCTGTGGTGCTACTACAATTTTTCGAAAGCCTCTTCCATTTGAGTGATTGGGTTCATAAAGAAAATTTCAATTTAGATATTTAGGTATGTAAGCTTAGATATAATCTCGAAATTTTTATTGTCTTTCCGCGTGAAGTCTCGATGAGGATAAGTAGGTACCTACTGATGAGCTGATAATAATGCCGAGACAATAATGCCGATTTTTTAAAACTGACAAAAATCATGAAAATATTTTCCTTAATGTTCTTCGATTAATTGGCAATCATAAAAGGTGGCTTGTAAAATAACAAAAATCATATTGATCGGGATAAAAGAAAAAAAGAAAAATATCGTCTTTATGAATATTTGCGGCAAGATTGTCATTGTTTCGGAGTTTTTAATACCGTGACCCGTATTTATTGCTCATGAAAATTTATATTTCCAACAAATATTCGGTGCTTATACCGGTTGGCGGTTTGAAACATTTGATTTACAAAAATTATCATGATTATCAGTGATTAGTGATGAGAACGTATGAACGTTGAACATTAATAATACCTGACGGGATATATGTATTTCTATGAATGGTATATATTGAGTTAAATTGGAATTCGGAATGACGATTGTACAACAATGATATTGCCTCCTCTTCCCAACAGGCATTCGACACTGTGTACAAATGAGTGAGGATAGATGCGCACTACGGGACGCCGATTAATAAGCAGGATAAGGATGTAGTGAGCCAAGTAATTTCGCGAATAATGAGTTAATAATGATGCGAGACACTGGCCTAAAACATTTTCAAACATCGAATTGCCGATGACAAGCTGCAAAGGTACATACGTAAGGTGGTATCATGTATACATATACAAATGACTCCACAGAAAATTCAAATGTTCTTATTACCACCTTAGTCGATCTGACTGAACTAAAACTCGTTTTCATGTTAATACGTGCTAAAAACCGCCGTTAAATATACTTTTTCCGATGTTTTTACGCAAACAATTTTTCCATTTCACGTCTCTGTCACCGTGCCTTGTCCCTATATACTTACAAACTTGATGCATTTGAAATTATAGCTATCTTTTCTTATGTGAGAGACATCAGCTTTCCGAGAGGAATGTATCCGCGAGAAATTTTTTTTGTTTATTTCAACGCCGCTACTCTTGTACTAGTTTTTTGTATTTTCGTCTGGAATTTTGTATCGGTATATTTTTTATACACGTTTTAACGTCTATATACTATAGCACAAAATCAAGGTCCAAGCTGAGAATGCTGACAGATTTTTTGACATTATAATGACTCTGAGAAAATCGATGAAATTATCGTGCGATCGCGTGAAACAATGAATGGATCGACAACCTTTTAATACAATGTGTGCGTATTCTTTGTAATGCATATTGATATATAAAAAATAAAGTGGCGATCCAAAATCTGAGGAAGTCAGGTCGTCAAGGCGTTCAAGTTTTCTGTAGAATCACTTGTATATATACATAATTTTTTGTAGCATGTAGATTATTTGGGGATACGGAATGCGAACGCACAGTATGAAAGTCCCCGCACGACTACCATCGTGCACTTTGACCATTATAAGAACCATCGAATTCGTTCCTCGAAATCGTCCATTTTCTAATAACCGCGTTAAAAATCTTTTCATCATCGTTAAGTCGAGTGATTGGAGATACGAATTATCTCATTAAGGTGACCGAATTACATTTTTCAAATAGCAACGACGATACCGAAGTGGACTATAACGATGACAAAAAGATAACAACGCGAGGGGAATTCCGAAATAGAAAAATCTATCGACAAAGCGGATACTAAAATGGATCAATCGCGAAGTGGGCATAACTGCGCTACCATTTACAACAAGTGATGCCGAGTGACTGTGACTTCCAGCTCCATTAGTTGCGGTGCATTTGTATCGGCCTGCATGCCTAGCAGCCACGCTGTCGATGCTCAGGAAGCTGACCCTTTTATTATTATTCACGATACTAATATCGCCATGGTCGTAATCGAGAAGTGGCACATCATTGAAACTCCATGTCAGGTTAACCGGCAGATCACCCTTGATGATCGTACAGGACGCGGATAGCATTTCGCCGGAGTTAAGGGGATCATCACCGAATGAAAACTGAAGGACCTGTGGCGCGACTGTGCGAACAATTGGCATATAATCACATCGTTTATACGAATGGTATGTAACTGGATCGAAGTGAAACACGAATTCACTTTGACTAAGCGCCTGGGTAAACTGGCTTCAAATTTAAGAGGGTTCCGTGCCCCATCTGTGATTGCTTTTATGTATGTGGCTTTGAGTGTCGCTTGAGTACCTACCCAATGGGAATAATGTTTCGTCCCGTGTAAGAGCACGCTTAAATAACTCTGATAAAATATAATTCGGAAAAATATGAATGATGCACAAAATATCTGTACGTGGGTAATGTTCCTTCAACGGGTCGCTCAATAATGTTATAGTATTATCAGTTTCAATAAACTTTGCAAGTGTGTATCGATTATTTCATTTATCAACTTTGCTTATCTGGTCTCTTATAAAATGAAATGACGTTACAAATACGAAAATGATCAAAAAAGTACGTCGAATGATATGATTCGATAGAAACAAAAAAGCAATTGATTGTGTGTTATTAAGAGATGCAGCCCAGTGTTAATGTGAATATCTATTAGCAATCGCGTAATAGCCTGCGAGGGTCTATAGTATATATACATGATCCCCGGACTTTACCAAGACGACACGAACAAGTTCAAACAGATGTGGGAGTACCTGTAATCGATTTTATAAGTAGCTGGATGAATTTTGAATTTGTAGACGCCTATGAGTAACCATGTTAGTATGTCTTGGTACTTTTACAGGTATACGTGTTAAATTAATTTAAACTTTCCCGAAATATAATCGAATCTTGTTAATACCGCCATGACACTACTTTGAACCGAAAAATTACCTCTATGTAAACTTAAACCAAACTTTGTTCGTATTCTTGGACAAATACCTACTATTTTCATGGAATCCATGAACTGAGTCTATGAAAAGGTCGACTTGTATTTCAAGATTTCTCCCCCATTTCCTGTATAATATACCATTTTGTTAATATTTTCCATATTATTTCACCAAGCCGAGTACCATCCTGCAGTAACGACAATATATCCAAACACAGTTTACAGTGGGCATTCCGAAATGTTTAATAATTCGCGACGTTATACGGGCGAGATGTCACCCGATACATAAGCGCGATAGGGCCGAGCGACGTTCAATGTACAATCGCGAATGTCGTCGAAGCTTGAGATGTAAAAAAAACGTTATCGAACAAACGGGAAAAAGTGAAGAAAATAAATTTTCAACAAATCCCTCATACTATTTATTATCTAGATCTAGAAAAAAGACTCTTGTCTCGTCTAAAATGGTGACGAGTTCTCCAAGGTTGTATCGCTATCAGCTTAATTCGGCTGCTAAAACGTCACTCAAAAAAATAGGATCTCGTGCGTGCAAGCTAGAGCAAATGGGCTAGAAAGAAATGTATAACCAATCGTGAATTGGACGATGGATACACGTGTGGAGAACAATATAAAACGAAAATAATACACGAAGAGATAAAGCGAACACCTCGATTTCGGGCATGTAAATTTTGTTGCGAGTATGCGAAAAAGACGAGAAACGCGAACCGTTTACTGTCAGGTAAGTCGAGTAGGAGGACATTCCCGCCGCGTTCTCGGCCTTGCAAACGTAATCCCCCGCGTGATTCGCGGTGATGACCGATATCATTAGCATGCTAACGCGATCGGCGACCTTCTTAGCGATCACACCGGATGAACCGCCCATCTCGAATCCCGGGTAGCTCCAGCGTATCGTCAGTGGCAAGTCACCGGTTGGCACGATGCACTGCAGATTTGCGAATTCACCAGCGTTCATGGGCAGCTTCGTGAACGCGAAATCTTGTACAGTGGGTGGCACTGAAGTTTATCGAACATTTTTTTGTTCCCTTTAACGTTCGCTATTCGTAATTCGTGAATTTATTACAATTATGTACCGATAGGCAATTATGGTTATGTCCAATATACCAAAAACGCTGCAAGTATTTCCCACTGTTAATTTGATTTTCCGAATGAAAGAAACGGAAATACAATGTGACTAAAGGTTTTTTTTTTAGTTGAAGCGGAATTCGGGGTTTCGTCTAAAGTTGTGATAAAAAGTTACTACTACAAGTTAAGAGTTGAATGATATTCCGATTTATATATAAAATCATCAATATCCACATCGTTTAAGGAAAACAGTATTGCAAAAAAACATAAGTTTTGAGAAGGCGATCGAGTTGGGAGTTCACTGATGAAAACATTTGCCGTCGCTAGAACGTGGTATTTACTCGACAGGTTTGTTTCAACAGTAAGTAGCTGTATAATTTACTCTCATCTTTAACGTTAACTTTATTAGTACCTATCAAGTATTTAGGGACTGCGATTAGAGTATGCTATCAGGCTCAAATATTTGATGCCATCGACTAATGTGATTAATAACAATACGACGACAAATATATTCAATCGAAAAAAAACAAGATAGGCATACTGATCGGTTTGATGAAATTTAAAGTATCAATGATTATCAGAGTCATCGAACGTCGTACGTCTGGCATATTGATAGGAAAAATCTGAATACCTTCCCATCGTAAAACAGAATCACTTTCCACCCGTGAAGTTCAGAGTTTTTTTGGATCTCTGTGTAAATCGGATAATCTCTGGGGGCTTTAGAAAAGGGGCAAAATTTTCTTTGAATGTATCGGCGACTGTACTACAGTGTTGATTGCAAGAACCGCAGACCAAGTGAATCGGGCGAGAATACAGCGACGCGAACGTTAAACGGGTGAGCAGCAGGTGTGCTACGATTGAGAAACACCTGTCGCGTCGACGCTGTCCACGAACCTCCAGTCGGGATCTTTCGCGATAAACCGAAATTCGTCCTGGCATTGCACGGTCGCGCACTAACGAACGTGTCACATATATCATAATAACCATTCATGGAACCAATACTGTGGAGTAAAACAATATTAACTATTCTAACAAATTTACCAATATATATATATATGTACATTCGATAGTTTTTTATATCCACGCAACCTGAAAACCTGAAAAAATGTTTATTATAAATATGCACTTTATTATTAAGAATCGCATCAACCAGAAGAGTTGGGGAGCGCCAGAATCGTAGACATATAAAGCAACCTGAAATAAATAGGGCGTTGCGAAATCCATTTCTCAATATATTACAGACCAGATGACGAGTGAATATTTTTTAATTACTGCAATTAATTTCTTTAATTACTCAGTTTTATTTGCTGATGAAAGTTATTGTTTATTGGGTTATGAATGTATATAAAAAATGTCATATTTTCAAAGGGATTTCAAATAATATAACAAGAATGCGGGAAACAAAAATTTGTCTCTAATGCGATGCTGTCGAGGACGTAGCAAGATGGCACGAAGTAAAATCAATGTGGCTGTCAAGTACTGATGACATGTGCTTTTCTGTTAAATATGAGTACAGTCTACAGGCTTTGAATATGAAATCATCTCACGCAAAAGTGGCTCGTAGTTTTATTTTTATCAACGTCAATATCTCAGATAACCTGAGATATCCAAAGTAGCATATTCATTGAGATTCATTTGTCTTCTAGTTCCTGTATTTTATGTGTAATTTTGTATTTCTCCAGCTGTAATGAACTGACATTCAGTTTGTTTAGAAGAGTCTGTTGAAGATCTTCGAAATTAAATATGTCGACCATCAATGATAATCTTCTTCGGACAATGATAATGATGAGCTAGACGCTATAATTTTATTTTCACTCGTCATCTGTCGTGAAAGTTGAGTCAACACTGTTACTATATTTAGTATAATTTTCCAACTCTATTCTAGTTGATCTTGTTGTAAATATGGGGATATCGACTACAATATATCCGAATTGATAAATTTCCGCAAAGTTTCAATTATAATCTTACTGATTGATTGACTATTTTACTGGCATTAATCAAGTTTGATTTTTCACTTCGTTTTGATGAGCCTTTTAGACATTGTTTGACAAGTTTCAATAAACGGCAAAAATTACAATAATTTAATTATTCAAAGTCACTAATTTCGAAGATGGCGGTTGCAGTACATGTGCGCTGCAGATTCTCATTGTCGTTGTGATGATCAATCTTTATAATTCAAGATTAACAAGAATTTAAATAAGAAGAGTGGAATAAAGAGAATAGACCGTGACAGTGTTGACTCATTTTATTCAATTTGTTCATTTTGTTGTAAACGCAACACGCGTTCAATGTTAGAGATGATTCGTTGATAGAGATTAATGGTAACGACAGAACTTACCCATAACTTGTACTTCGAGGGTTCCTCTTGCGCTGTAACCTTGTGCATTTCGTGCAACGCACGTGTAGGTAGCCTGATCGCTTTGACGTTCGACATTCTCGATAATGAGTGTGCCATTCGGGAAAACTTTCTGTTTCCTGTTGATAGGAAGTACTCGGGTATCACGCTCCCAGACGATGCTCTCAATGGGATAACCAGCTACCGGACAGGTCACTCGTAGAGTCTCGCCAGCAACGATTGCTTTCTTGTCCATATGGCGAATGAAAGGCAAGCCATAGACGTTGAGACGTGATGAATGCTCGGCGGCGCCGACCTGTACAAGTTTAACGAATTCGATTAAGTCAAAAGATTTTTTAACACGAAGTGCATTTTTTACCATTAAGGAATTCATTAAGAATACGAGTATTAAGTGATAATGGAGCTGATTGAGCAAAACTACATATATTTCGACCGACCTCTTCTTATACGATTGTACGAGTATAAAGCTTTGCAATCATTGAAATTAGTTCCTGATCTTTTAGATATTATTCATACATTAAATATATATTTGTATCCAATCGAACCTACTCTAAAAAGTATGTTTGATTCTTTGCTAAATTCGATTATAAAACCATATAATTTTATTTTATTTATGAAAATAATAAATTATGGTTTCTATTTAAAATCTGGCGACAAAAGTGACAAATGTCAATCGCCAGTTAATAAAATTTCCAAGAATATGTCAAAACTGTTCTAACAATTAGAGTTTCCTTTCGCTTTCAGGTTTCAAAATTATTGAAACCATATTACGTAATGAAAAGAACTTTTTTCGATTATAAATTTGTGCCTTGGTTGAATTGGTAATCTAGCTCTTTGTTTATGACGTATTTCGCATCATTTTTAACACTTTTGAAACTGACCATTTTTTATGTTGCTGAAAATTTTATATCTTATAATACCTCAATAAAAACAGTTTTGCAAATTTTTCAAATTTGTTTTTCCAACCGAGAAATAGTTATTAATTTTGAAAAAAAAAACGTTTTTCAACCATTTTCAGACACTCATAACTTTTTCAAAAAATGGTTAATCGAGACGTTTTTTGTTTTCAAAGTTTGCGTTTTTAATCGTGCTTTTCAGAAAAAAATATAAAAAAAATATTCAAGTTATGGCCTATGAAAATTTTCATTTTTTTAGAGAATATTTTCAATTCCTCAAAAATTCCATTCTTGATTTTTGACTTTCAATTTTTTTTTTTCAAATTTGACTTATTCTGAGTTTAATGCCGTAAAATTCATAGTGGGTAGATTTTTCATTCTAATTTTTTTTTATTGAAAAAGATAATATTCATATTTTCGTAATCTAACATTCTTTAGTCGATAAAATAAATTCTAGTTAATATATCTAAAATATTTATTGAAAATTTTAACTTAATCAGTAACTTAATCAGTATTATTTGGATCATTACAGGGACGATACAATGAAAGATCATTCCATCTTTTCATATTGATGTATTAAACGATTTATTTTTTTTGTGGCGTTTAAATAATTTACAGACTTTGTGATCTTCGAAATTGCAATATTTTTAACAAGAAGCCCACCAGCTGCATCTGGCATCACACTGCGAAATTGCTGAGTTTCTGTAATAGCTTTTGTTTTTAGAAATGGGTTGTTGAGGTCATTTACAGCTTTATTATAACACTCGTTTGATGAAAACTTAACCATAAGATTTACAAGGTTTTGAGTACAGAAGCTCATGAACATAGCTCATAAGGTATGGTTATTTGTTTATCACTTGTGAGCCGAAGATTTGCTCTCGCAGGTGCTCTTTTGAGTTACCACCAATGGTATCGCATGGACCTTTTCCGTGAAAAACCGCAAAAAAAAGCCAATACCGCAGGGTATCCCAAAGTGAGTGTTGTGGAAGTATAAATTGACGAAGTTTTTAAAAAATTTTAATTGCTGAGGAGCTCCGTCCGAAAAATAATCATTTTTGCGTGCACTGTCGGAACCATTTTTTATAAAGTCAGTTTTTATTTTAATCAAAACATGTACTGTAACGGCGTCTTTTCTTTAATCGAAAAAGAAAATAGAAAACAATCTGCCCATTATGAATCTTGCGACATTAAACTTAGAATAAAGCAAAGATGAAAAGAAAATTGAAAAACAAAAATCAAACTAGGATTATTCGAAAAATTTATATTTTTCTCAGAAAAACTGAAGCATTTTTTGTCTATAAAAAAAATAGAAAATAGTCTGCTCTCTATGAATTTTGCGATATTGAACTCAGAATAACTCAACGTTTAAAGATAATAATGAAAATCGAATATCGAAAACGGAGTTTTTCAGAAATTGAGATTTTTATCTAAAAAAAACTTTAAACTTTCATAGAATACTACTTGAATATTTATTTGTATTTTGTTCTGAAAAGTGCGTTCATAAGCGAAGAATTTGAAAAAGAAAACATTTAGATTAGCCAATTTTTAAAAAAGTTATGAACGTTTAAAGATTGCTGAAAAAAAATGTTTTTCTTTAAATTCGTAACTTATTTTTCTGTTGAGTGAAAATCTTTGAGAAAACTCACAAAAATGTTTTAGTGGGGTACTATGACATATAAAACATTCAGCAAAATGAAAAATGGTCGGGCTCAAAAGTGGTCGAAATAATGTGAAATGGACCCTTATACATTTATCAACTATCAATCTCTCAATGTAAAAACTTTTTTTTTAGTAACTAGAAAAAATCGATCCATTGATCCAATCGATTTTAAAAAAAAATCATCACCACTGTGATGATTTTTTACCACCGTATCAATAAATTGTGCTAACCTTGGATGCAGCAATACACTTGTACAGTCCACCGTCGTTGGTATGAATGCTCGAAATGTTAAGATGGGAAACGACATCACCGTTGACCTTTACGTACTGCCCAACCTGAAGACGTTCGGTGTTCGAGAGACGTTTACCATCGAGTTCCCAGGTGATTTCGGGTGTAGGATTTCCGCTAGCGATACACTTCAAAAAGACGCTTGGTCCCGGCTGAAGAGTCTCCTCGGCGAAGGCCTGCTTGATCTGGGGTGGCTCAACTGTCGATATCGGTGAAAGTATATTAGGGTTCGCTTGAAACTTCAACATCAACAACTTATCGCTTCAATAGTTATGATCTGCTTCACTTTTGCATTCGCTATCATGACGTTGTATATCGCTCTGCCCGACAATTCCATTCCAGGAAACTCAGAATACTTAGGATTTGTTACTTATTCAATGCCACGAGATTTTTATCAGTAAATTTTATTTATCAATAAAAACATTAGAAATTGTTTTCAATTCATTATCATTCGAGTATGATGATAGTGTGGATCGAGTATAAAAAAATTGGACGTATACGTCGTGTAATTATACGCGTATGTCTTTTATTATGAAACTACGATGATACCGTTTGACTTTGTTTCTTTTAGAGCCTATATATATGTTTGGAAAAGAGGAAAGAGAATGCCAAAATAAAAATCATAATTTCAATACATGGCGGTAAGTTAACTAACAGCTTTTTACAGTATCGTATTGATGCTTTTAAATTTGATGTAAAATAATAATCGCGTTGGGAATTTAGTCACAAATCACTAACAATAAGAAAGGGGCATGTACCAAATTTTGGGAAAACTTTTGAGCTCAGGTTTGTAAAATAATCTTTTTAGTCTTCCTCTCCATTTCGGAATTGACACGTTTCAAAAAAATCTTTGAAACACTGGACTCGGGAAACTGATTGTGAGTAGTTAATCAGCTTCGAGCATACGTGTAAAGTATAGATTTTTATTCACAAACACGTTCAACCTTTCCGATTTCATGTAAATTTTCATGACCATCATCCAAATACTTTTCCATACTCAACGTTCGTTCAAACTCGCATGATATTTCACATACTAGAAATATTCACATAATATCTTGAAGTGGTGAATATAATTTGTAAGAGTTGAAGTTAAGCTCTTTAATCATTTCGATACATTTACCGAAGAGCAGAACTTTCATGTGATTATTTCAGAGATATCAGTATAAATTATGTGGAATGCGCGGAACTTAATGTAAGTTACTTAATAGAATTATCGAGTTCGATTTGTTTTTCACCCTCAGGCTTTAAATACTTCAAAACTATAATATATTTCATATAGTTTCACATAGTGCAGATTGTAATTTTACTTACATCGTCCTCCAAGTTTCAATTCTGCAGTAGCTTGCGCGCTTTCCTGATCATTCCGTACGAAGCATTGATACATTCCTTTGTCCTCTTTCTTGACGCTTTCGATTCTCAACACCGGATCTTCGAGACCAAGGGGCTTGCCATCCTTCAGCCACGAGATAGTTTTAATCGGGTTACCACGAACATTGCAGGTGAAGGTTGCTGGTCTTCCAAAGTCCACGGTCTGAGTTCTCGGTTCAATTTCAGCTGCCAATGGGGCTGTCACGGTCAATACGGTTTCCACACTTTCTCCACCGACGGAGTTGTTGACAATACATAAGTATTTTCCTGAATCCTCGACTCGTGCCTCGCGAATGATCAGAGTTCCACTGACTTGACGAACGCGCTCGTTCAACTGAACCGGTTGTCTCCTTGATGTTCCATCAATGAATTTGTACCATCTGAAAGCATAAAACAAGGAAGATCTTGTATTCGTCTGTCATTTCCAATGAATAATTGTTTATTTTCTTTTGCGAAATTTATTTGCCGTGAAAGTCCTAACATGTTGAAGGTACCCGATTAAAGGTACACACCACGTGAAACTCCAAACAACTCAATACAAAATAAACTAAATTACGAGATTAACTTTTCAAATGATCGATTGTATACCACAAAATGAAATTAAAGTAGAATGGCACGTACGATATGCCTTCGAATTTTATCGACCTTTAACAACTTATAACCACTTATCTCGCATTGTCCAACTTCTCAATTAGTCCCCAAACAACAGGGTTTATATAAGTCCTTCCATCTTTTGGATATTAATTTAAACCAATACAAAAGTTAAATATTAACCAATACAAAGTATGTATAAGAGATCGGTGCTGTTAAAGTCTGTCACATCAAATTGTACGGTGGAAACTCTACTAGTGAATGCATTGTAATACCTAGCGATAAATAAGCCACGTCTAACATGCGAGCGAGGGTTTAACCGCATTAGAATGGATTTAAGCAATTTGCAGTGTCAAATATTTTGACAACTATTGAAGATTCTATTAGATTTTGACATTGCTGAAGTTTTCCAGTAACTAACCAGAAGAAAAAAACCAAAATGGCGTATGATGATCTGATATTTGGTTCAAATTTTATTACACATGAATTTGTATGGGGTAAAAATGGAAATTTAGCTGTTGATTATCGCGCCTGTATACGAAAAAAATTGTCGAAAGGGGAAATTCTTACACGGGCGTGTCATTCAGGTCCAAGCAGTCCTCAATCCGTCAGAAATCAGTATTAATCTTATCCGTACACTACCACGGACACATTTTATATACGATAATAACTAACTTTTTATAATTCATTGGTGATTTTATAATTGGTGAGGTAGTTAGTTGCAATTTGAAGACTGCAACTAACAAGTTAATCCGACTTGATCATTCATACATGTAATCGCTATCCATAGTAATATTCCGATTAAATCGCTTTGGACTCGAGTAAAAATTCAAATATCTCGTAAGCAGAATATTTTAGACGAGGTAAGGAGTTCGTGTGATTGTGTGTACCTAGTTATCGGAGCAGGAAATCCTTGTGCCGCACATGCGAGCGCCAGAGAATCGCCTTCTAACCCTCCGTATTTATTAAGACCGTCTCCAGTACCCTTCGGTGCTGTACGACCAGACGGTTCTGAAAATTAAAGGACCGAGCTTTTCTTTTCACCCCTCCGACCAAATGATCCTCCAGCACCTTTTTCTTCACCTAGTGAATAAACTGATTTAGCTAACTATTGATTAAAAAAAAAACGGTAAGTACCATCGGACGCGTTCGGACCTTTTAATTACCCACCTTGCCCAATGTATCACAAACTGAGCTGTTTCCTGCGGCTTCATTGTAGATACAAATGAGAATATTGAAGTAATTATATTCTATGGACTTACCCGATATTTTCAGCATAATCCCATGGGGCGTAAGCACTCGCTTGATACTGTTGTTATAATCGTATTTCATGCGATAATTGTTTAAATAATACGAATGACAATAATAATAATAATAATAATAATAACAACAACAATAACAATAATAATAATAGCAATAATAATAGCAGCAATAATAGAGAATCCTGAACCAATTGATTGAATTAAAAAGGATAAATAAGGAAGTGAATATCGATGAGGAATTGGCAAATCGTATTTGCGGGTGAGAGTCGAAGGAAAAATGTTTTCATGTACCTGATAACCGGAAGGGGATGTGCCTGAAGGGAATGTCTGAGCGCGACGCTACGTCCTTGGGGTACGAAAAGTACTTCCCAGCCCTCTTATTTTATGCCTGTCGTGGGAGGAGTTATCGTGCCGGTTCCTTCTGAAATTGGAAGGAACGAAATTCGAGCTTGGCCGTTGCAGTGTTTACGTACACGATTCTAAGATTTGTTTCTTTGGAAACATAAACGACATAAGTAGACCAGTCATTGCCGAAATTATGGAAACCTAAGTGAACCTAACATAGACGGTAGCATGTTTATTATTAACCAAGAAACCGGTAGGGAATTCGCAGTCTAACGAATGGTCGAGTGGACATGGGAAGACATTTTTAGCAATGGAAATTCAAAGATGAATACAGAAACCGTTTTTAGGAAGATAACGCAGGTTAAGCTCATTATCTTTTTGGAAACTATATATACCATTGGCCAGCACGAAGAGAACGAAGTAATGCCAATAACGACTTACTTGTACTCGTCTCAAGTACTATAATAGTTCCTTCCTTCATAAACAAAGTCACTACGAGATATAACAAATAAATATAAATTCAAAAGACCAGAAATAGAAGTAACATTAGGTATATGTATTATTAAATTCTGAGTAATTATGGGCAATTATGAGCCTATGTCATTGGCTAATACAACTTTTTTCGATAACTAACCAATTAGGCTTTCTTTTACGCCAAAAATGCGTGGGCGCAAATACCAAATCATAATTGACAAATGCATTAAAATAGATTGTCCAAATATTTACAAAGTGGGTGCCTGCGCGTGCAATTTCATACAGCGTGAGGTACGAGAAAGGAACACCTGAAAATCTTGAAAACTAAATCCCGGAGAAAAAAATGTTTCCAATGAAAAGTTTAAGACACGGATGGGCTGATGCAACACTTACATCTGCTTTTGATCCGCATTATGTTTTCAAAGTCAAACTATTTTTGTTTTTCAAATAAGAACATTGTTTTCCTCACAGATTCTTAATCTACGACTAGAAATTAAAAAATACACAATGTCGTTTTAACGGAAAAAGTTATTTTATTAATGGCAAATGAAATTAATTTAACGCAATTAACGTTATTAAGTATTGACACGTTGTGTACACTTGACGTTGAATTTCTTTGCTAAGTATTATCTTATTATGTTGCCTGCATTACCATACTTTTGTAGGCAATGTTATATAGACTAACAATAAGAAATTCTTAGGTTTTTCGTTCTAGGTCATAAATTTTCGGGGAAATCCGTTCTCCCGTAAGAAAAGATGACTTCGAAGATTGACTGTTATACCGTCATTTTGTAACAAAATGTCAATAAAAAAATATCTTTTTATACTTCAATACATGGTTGATCAACCGTCTAAAAATAATTCTGATCGCTGCTTTCTTCATACTTTTAAAATTAGTTCTCAAAGTTTGGCCTTTTTTCAGACATCTACAATCACATTACCCCTCAAACTGTTTATTTGAAACATTTTTTTCTGCGGAATTTTAGTTTTCAAGATATTCAGGCGTTTTGTTTCTCATGTGTCACCATGTAGTCATTCGCCTCTTTGTATCAGAACGTAAATTATAGCAAAACAATAATTCGAATCATCAAGCACATCCGTAAAAATTTAACTAAATCCATTTCCTACGTAGCTAATAATCCTGCTAATAATAATACGCGACATAACAACATAATTTATGAAACTTACAACAAATTACTCCAATTAACAAAAACAATTAAAAAAAAACTTGATTTAGTAAAAAATACCTCCAATCGTTTGATGTCGATAATCATCTCATTTACTTTGATTCGAACGAAGAAGTATCCAAGTACAGAAGAATTATGAAAACCAATAATAATAAACCGTTGAGAAATACATTACATACTGTATAGATGTGAGAAAGCAGAAAGCTTCAGGGAAATTAGTTAACCCCCGTTACATCTCTTAGTGACGAGAAGAACTTTCCAGCCGGAAGTTTCTCTGTCACGGGTGAACCTGTCTTGATAGTTTTAGCTCAAAAGGAAAGTCCACTTTGTACTTAGTGCTAAGATTCAGTATCGTTTGCTCTCTCCCTTCCTCCCTCTCTCTCTCCGCCATTTTTTCTATTTCCAGCTTTCAATGATATTATTTAAACTACAACTCTATCCCAGCAGAAAATCATTATATCATGTCTGAAAAACCTGTGTACCTCGTGATTGGAACGGGAGAGCCCTGAATCGCGCAATCCAGTGCGACAACTTTGCCACGTGCTACCCCAATGAGCTTCCCACCCTCGTAACGTTCGCCCGCTATTCGAGGCGCTACGTTGCTGTTTGGTTCTGCAAAATTATAAATAATTCTGCTATTGGAAAAAGGGGTTTGTCGATAAATGAATGCAAGCGAGTGGTCACTAACAGTAATTCGTGAAGTATATGAATGTAACAAAGCAAACGCTGAGACAGGATACGCATACTAAAAGGTTAAAGGCAGTTCAAGCCAATGGACTGGTTCGCCATAAACGTTATGAAATAAAATAGATCGATTTTGTTTTGTTAAATAATCATATACCTGAAGAACGGTGATGGAAAACCTTGAACCGGACACGTTAATCCCACGGTATATTCTATTGGGAGATTTCTCTTCATGCCGTTGGATTCTTTGTCTCGCACGTTTGGAGGTACACTCCCACTAGGCTCTGCAATTCCCCACAGTTTCATGCCATTATCATTTGCTATATAGAATTTTTTTCATCCCGTATGTAACTTGTATCCACAAAATCCACATGGGAATCGTAGGAGTCCTATGTGGAAGGGTTGATGGCATACATGCGAATAACAATTTACGTTTTAATATACTACTGGAGGGGTTAGACGAACCTGGATGGAAAACAATTTAATCGCAGGGACGTTTAATCCGGAACGTCAATCATTTTTTAGAAACGAACCGCATGAAAATTATCAACCTGAGACGGGAATGAAAATGAGATTCGCAGAGACCGTATAAGTATCAGCAAAATTCAGGCGGCAGATGCAGAAAATAATTTCCGCTTTTATATGCCGGAAGTGAGGGAGCGAAT
Organism: Netelia fuscicornis; assembly: GCA_946811545.1. Taxonomy (NCBI): domain Eukaryota; kingdom Metazoa; phylum Arthropoda; class Insecta; order Hymenoptera; family Ichneumonidae; genus Netelia; species Netelia fuscicornis. The sequence goes on from OX328015.1 coordinate 29,387,696, forward strand.
ATAAATAGGAAGCAATTTTTGGCCAAGCGAGTTCGACGGGACAATAATCCTTCGGCTCGAGTTCGGCATGTTAACTATCAAACCGACTCGGGCAGACAACTTTTTCCATAACCGGACGAGTAACGGGTTTTCTACCCTACAGGAGGAAAGCCATATTTCGCTCGATATTTTTCATAGAAACCCACCGGAAATTGTGATTTTGGATACAATAAAATTCTGCCAAAATAATTTTAATCCAGTTAAGAAGTTCAGAATTTCTAAACGTCGTTTCTTAGTTTCCTTGAAAATATTCCGATATCTACTGATGCGGATAATTTGAAGAGTCAGTGTACTTATTGAAAACACCTTGAAAATTGTCGAGATTAGACACTAGAACGTAAATGAGCCCACTAATTCAAGCAATACGGAGTCGACATCGCGTGTGCTCAATAGACAATTGACCCTGACGAATAGTGCCAAGTCAGCTGAAGAACATTGAATAACAAACAAAGAGAAAAATGCGCAAATGTCGTTTCGAAACCTCGTAAAAATATCTAAATGCCGATTATACTATATATCACTTGAACAAAAAGTATCGAAAGTCCTAAAAACGTGGACTCTAAATTTTCATCGTGTTTTCCAACAATCAGGTTTCAATTACGGTACGATAGATTGTAGGTACGTGAATGAAGGCTCGTACATCCTCCAAGTTTTGCAAAAATATTCCGTAAAAATTGTAAGACGGGCCGAAATTGTATTGTCTTTACTTTGAAGTCTAATTACAGGAATTTTGTAAATTTTTCTTCTTCAAGGAGCAAGCTGGACTTTAATGAATTTGTGTGTATTAGATGTGGGCGGATGCATCTATGATGCGTAAACAAACATTCTGACTTTTCGAGGTTTTTTCTTTGGGGAGGGTACATCATTTTTCAAAACAATAATCGTGACGCAACTATTATTAAGATAAACCTCTCCAATAATATTTAATACATACGTTATTCAAAATCTGTAGAACACGTACGATAAAAGATTTTTTATCCATTTGATAGCTCGTCTACCATGTCTTCCAAAAAATAGTCAATGTTCCAAAAGTTTTATAGCCCAATAGTCCGGTATTAATATCGCTCATGTTTCCATTGTTTATTCTCTAGACGGTGGAAAATTAGTCCTCTTATAATTAGTTGCTCTCAATAAATATCGATTTGTACCGTATGGAGTGAAGCAGGGGTGATTTATGTTTATGCATACCGTTACGGTAATAGTAATGGGCGCTAGGGAAAACCGTTACTGAATAAAAAACATTAAGACGCATGGTCATCCTGATTTATGTTTTATTTTTCCTTCTTTAGTTTTTATTTCGTAATAAATCTTAAAGTGTTCCAGAGAAGTTAAGTCGTAGTTGGTATTGAAAACTGTAAAATTATCGAAGATGCAGGTATTTTTCGGTAGGAAGGTCGAGTCACGACCAATGGTCAACTGCACAGTTCTATCAGTGCAACATAAAAAATGATGAGAAAATACACCAAGCGCGTATACCTTCTCAAAAAAGGTTCAGAATACTTAAGTTGAAACTACATTTTTCGAAATGTTGTCAAGTAAATCTCGTAAACTATCGATCCGATTGCTATGAAATTTGTACACAATACTTTCAGATGTATCATGTAAAAGATAGCGTAGGATTTTTGCGATTACTTGATCCGTTCTATTATTAACGTTTCTTAACGCGCGGTTTTTGCAGAATGCCTTCGCGGAAATTTCTGCAGCGCCGCAATTTTTTAATATTATGAACGAACTTATATTTGAGGTATTTTTCAAGCCGTTTTTTGCCCTATGTTAACAAATTTTTACATTTTGTTGTATACTTCCGAGTTTATAAATTTTTAGAAAATTTACTTATTTTCCGTAATGGGCCTACTCAAAGTTCGGCGGTATACAAAAGAAGAACATAACTGATATTAGGAAAGGGCGCGCTTGCTTGTTCAGTAAAAAATTTATACCTACTACAAACGACGCTCACCCCTATCATTCTTTTAGGTTGTTTGTATTTGTTGTGTACTTTTAATAATATTAATGAATATTTATTATCTATCTATGGGAATCTATCTGGGAATGTTACTCGTATGCCCTTCTCGAGTTTTTACAAGGCTACACATCATTTCGCTACTACCTCTACTTTCTTTCCTACGTGGGCGAACTCAATGCGAACGCGATGTGAACGTGGCAGGGCGCGATACCGCGCGAAAATGTCAAACACACGCCGGGCGAACGCGATCAGATGATTTGTTATTTTCATGCAATTTGGACACTAACGAGCGGGCAATTTCCGCGACGACACCGCTCACGTAGAATAGTCTCGCCGCGTCGCAACATTTCGCATTGGACCACCCAAAATCGCGTTCGCGTTGAATTCGCTCATGTAGGACACAGGGTTTCTGTTCCTGCGTCTCCCGGCTGCAACCGCTTTCCGACGGAGAGAAACTGCAGAAAATTTCCGTCGATACAGGTCAATGAATGTTTATTAATAAATGAATCATTTTTTTGTTCGTAAACCCGAAGCGTCGTAAATATTCTTGAAGCACCCCTGGATGTTATATATCCCAGCATGCTCAATTACCCGTGTGATAATAATAGTACGGGGGAAGACAGACCCGATCGATATACTCGAAGTAAGTAGTACGAGTATATAAAGGAGATAGTATATAGTAAGGGAGGGAAACTCGATAACACGTTAATCGCTAAGGGATAGACGAGTACAGGATTTTCATGAAGGTACCTTGTATTGCGATGCCAAAGTTTTGCCTTGACCTTTCATCACTATACCGAATGATGATTCAGGTGGTAAACGTAAGACAAAGATATCTGTCCATCGCTTCTACATTGACGGCTGTGAAGCGATTTTATTACATTGGTTCATGGCTACGGCAATTCATGAGATAAGTTTCAGAGATTCACAATTTGAGTAAAAACATTAATCGCGGATCAATACGTCAAAGTTCAAAAATAACATCAACGGGTTGTACTCAAAGTTGCTTTGAGAATTGAAAAAAAATTCCGCTGAATTTTTTTTAATCGAGTGGTCGATAGTATTTAAAGTGAAATTTATGAACTCAGAGATAAAATCGTAATAGCATAGCTTAAATAAAAATAACAATAAGATGTATATGGTAATTGGAGATTGTGCGGTTAATGCGTCAGTTATCATAATCTCTTTCTTAGCAAGAAATTACGCACAGCTCGATTATAATAAAAAGGCAATATTTCACTGAAAACAATGTTTCATTCTTTGCATAGGTTTTCTTCTTCAATGTACAAATTAAGATTTTGTAAATTAATGTTTGACTCCGTACTTTTGTTTCCATTACCCATTTTCCATTTGAACAATATATTGTATGTATAAATAAATACGTATTTTATGACCAAAAGCACTGATAAAATTGAATTTTGTTTTTAATGAAACATTTCTTTGTTATTTTGATTCGTGATATAAAACGTTCCTTGAATTATTATGAACTTTTCTGTACCTTCTGTACAGAGACAACAAGAGAATATTACATTTTGTAATACTCTCTTCTTGCCAATTTTTTAATAAGCGGTTTATGTCAAACTTCATAGCATTGAAACTTGGCAGCAAGAAAATATTACATTTTGCAATATTCTCTTGTTGCCAAGTTGTTGTGATAACGTCCTGCCATGACTGTTGTACCTACCTATTATTCAGCATTAATTATCATGATTTGAATTTTAATATTGCTATAAGATATATCGATCTCTCAATGAATGAAGTATTTGAGAGAAAATTGATGTAGCCTTGAAATATATCTCGTTAAAAACGAAACCTGCAATCTCTATCATTATGTTCAGTTATCACTTTCATAATAATCCATTCAGTCAATTGTTATTGTTCGTCATGGAATATTATTAAAAATTTCGTTCATATGGTGTGATTTAACTTGGGGCTGGCTCTAAGACATACCTGAATATAGGGAGTGGATTTGCTTGAGCTTGGCAAAGCATCGTCATTGGAGTATCAACGGCCATTGACAATACTGTTATTTTAGCAGTGGGTGGAACTCGCGGTGCAGCGCCATTCACGGGTTCTACGAAATAACAGGCAAAAATGCTTGAAGTAATTTTTTATATTCGTAAAACGATAATATGCTACCTGAATGTTGGAAGAGGGTGTCCTTGTGCTTGGCAGAGCATCGTCATCGGTAACCCTTTCTCGCTCCCGATGACGTCGTACTTAGCAGTCGATGCGACTCTAGGCTTAGCACCGTTCACTGGTTCTACGACACCATGTATACGTCGTCAATATGAGTGCGTTTAAGGGTGTTCTAATACAGGTTCGTTCTTATATACCCTCAGGGTAGTAAAATTAACGTTGCCTGATCAATTTTAAAAAAAATCGAGTATAACCGCATTTCGGTCTATTTTCGCGATTTAGATAACTATTTATAGTTTTATTTGTGTACTATTTACTATAATTAATTCTTTTTTAAAAACAAATAGCTATTTATTCGAACCCGATAACATTTGTGGTAGAGTTTAATGAATTTATCAGTGAAGCCTTATCAACGCACTCATGAACATTGTATTTAATCACTGTAAGTTGTATATGGCGAATTAACATTCAGAGATGCATGAAAAGAATAAATTCCGGTTTCATATTGATTTGTTTAGGAAGTTATAATCAGATTTCCTTGCAGCGTGTCCGAATGCAGGATTGGCATAACAAAACCTATACAAGCATAGAACCGTTGCAGTTCTTGCTAATTTCTTCGTATATCTGTCTAATAACAATAACGAAATTCCATGCTCATTAACCATATGAAGCGCAACCTTGGGACAGGAAACCCTTGGACACTACAGATAAAACTAAACCCTACATCGTTTGTTATATCGAATTAATTTTTAGAAGTCGATTTTTAAAACCTTGCTGCAACTCATCGTCTTTCGGCGCAACATATTTTTGCCTCTACATTTTTTTAATATTTCTTTTTAAATTCATGTTTTCGTATAAATATTTTTTCGTGGCAATTTTCATAGTATTGTATATACCGATTTTCTAGTTGGGATAGTAATTAGGTATTATTTTCATACTATTCCGATTTCCTTAAGAAGTTATTGAAGATTGTGTTCTTTTTTATCGCCTTATATACTTTATGATACTTTATTTTCTCACATATGACCAATATGCTAATACTATAAAGCGAGAATGACTGTTATAGATACATTTTCATGTTTGCCTTTCATTATCATATTACCATGGTAGACAAGCGGAGAAATAGTTCCGCAAAACCTAGGTCACGTCGTTCGAATATTGGAGCGAAGTGTACATAATGCGATATAGACTTTTTTCGATTCGCGATTGAACGCGTTATTACTCCAATTCATCGATCCAAAGTTGAAAGCGGCAGAGAAGATTTACAATGGTAATTTCTAACTGAACTGACCTAAAAGTAGGAGCTGGATTTGCCTGGGCATCGCAGAGCATTTTAAGTTCGACACCTTGTTTTGCCTCAAAGGATTCGGACTTGGTCAATCTCAGGAACTTTGGCGAGACTTTTCCAGCTGGCTCTAACGAGATTTGCGTTCAACAGGTGGTTAGTAGAGAGAGATAGGTTATACCGACGGGATAGAACTGGAAGCGGTACAATAAAGGATATATGTATAGAGAAGAGAATAGATGGAAGAGATCTCGTTCCAAAGGCGTTTAATAGTTTAGTTAGAAAATCGATGATCGTAGTTAAGTGAACAAAAAGATGGAATGTATATTGGCAGAAAATATATTTTTCAAAATCATAATATTCCCGAATACTCGACTATGGAATCTCCATGTTTTTAAAACTCCTCTGTAAGAAAGAGATATATCAAAAAATATATAACACGTATTGTTCTACATATAGAATTGTTTGTAGTTTCTAAGTATCAAAGATGAAAAGCCTTTTATATTAGGACCTGCGTTCACTTTTTTTTATATATAAACGTTGAAAGAAAGACAGAAAGTAGACTAGACAAAGATCAAATGTAATTGGCAAAAATGGAAGATCACTGACGTGAGAAATAAACAGACCGCGCTACTCGCACAAAGGAAGGAGGTGTAGGAATGATAGGCGGTTTAATAATTATCACAAACTATATTACCTGAATGCTGGTACAGGGTGAGCCTGAGCTTGACATAGAATCACGATACTGCTACCGGCGTATCTCTCCATCAACATCCCCCTTTCGCCTAACACCGATGGTGCTTTACTCCCTACCGGTTCTGTTGACCATAGAATAAACCACCATCGGCTTCTAATTATCAATTCAAAATATATTTAAAAGCAATAACCGAGATCAAAATTACAGCTAACCTGAACGTTGGTGCAGGGAATGCTTGGGCGTCGCATAACAAACTCAATTCAGCTGCATTTCCAACTTCGAACGAATCGGACTTTGCCGATTTTGGGAATTTGGGTGACACGCGACCCGCGGGCTCTGATGAATCACGTGACACCGAGATATAGACATTGTTCTTATTAAAGGAGAGGTTATTTCAGCTACAATGAAGTAATGTAGATTAACCGAGACAGAAAGTTAATGACTTCTACCAAGTTCTTCCACATAATAAAGACTTTAAATGATAGCTTAACAAAGTAAAACATCCGAGCATTTGTTATTTGCAAGTGTTTCGTCATGTGGAATGCTCGAAACATTAAATAATAATAGATTTGAAGTATCGCCGGATCCTTTATTGTATAACTTGTGGGTCCTCGACGTTCATTTTTACGAAAAATAACATTTTCAACGTTAATATATTAAATAATATGAAGTGCTTGTCGTATTAACCATTTTTTTTCTGTGAATCATCTTATCATGTGAAGCTTCTGACAATAGGGCTAAAACTTGGTACCCGCCCGTCGGAATAAATATTCTTTTTGTTTAAAAAAAACATTGGCATATGAATATAGCACACCATTCATTGCAACATGTGGTAATAAACAATCATTCTACCGACAGAATAATATAATAATGTGCTATCAATTTTGTAAGATCTTTCTCAAGTAGTTATGAGATTCATGAATTCACCAAACTAAAAAAAAGTGAGTTGTTTTAAGGGATTGATGAAGAGTTCAATATTTCAATAATCGAAAAAAATTAATAAAATATATTAGAAAAAATAAATAATTACTTTGCACTTTTGTTTTAATTTACAATGAAGGCTTTTTTAATGACTCTAATGCCCATCGCGTAAAATCGCCCGAGTAAATCGCTAATTTCTGATTTAATAGACACAGCGGTAGTATCTCTGCGAGGAACCAATATGGGATGCTGTTTAGATGTCAAATTATCGACAATAATAATCAGTAAGTAAGATTGCCGTTTTCCGCATTAAGATAGAAATTTCGTGTAACTTCATTGAAGCATGTAACCTCTCCTCGAGAAAAAGTGCAATTTTACCTGAACATTGGAACAGGGTAACCTTGCCCCTGGCATGGCAGCACGATGTCATTACCGGTACGTCTTTTCATCAAACTTCCCTCTTCCCCCAAAATCGCAGGAGCTTTGCTCCCAACAGGCTCTGAATTTCCCGCATCAAATTTGTAAATAAGGTCCCATAGAACGAATGAGATCGCCCACCGAAAGCAAAAAAAGTCAGTGTACTATGCAAATCAAGGATTGTTGAATAATGTACCTGAAATTAGGAACTGGATATCCCTGAGCTGGGCACGACATCACTACACTCGTTCGAGCAGCCTTCGTTTTCCAGCCGCCTCTCAATTCACCGGTTACCGCGGGTGCTTTGCTTTCAACCGGTTCTACGATAAAAATTAATTCAAGGCTGCAATTAACTGACTACGTTTTCTTCCAGGCAATACGTCGCAAAATAAATTTTCGTGCGTCTAATCTTTCCAGGGGTTGTGTAGTGTTGTTTAATAACACCATTGGATACGTCGACGCGAGTTAAGTTTTTCGATGCCGATATTGTATATTCACCAACTATTGTACAATACGGAGTTTTGTACCAACCGTGAAGGTAAAGGCGTTTAATTTATTGCGCATTGAATTAAATAGAAATGGTTCATTTTACAAGAAAAGGAAAATGACAAAGAGGAAAAAGAAAAAGGAAACTAGGTCGGTGGAGGTGTGAAGAGACAACAACGAGAAGGCACAGAAATAGTAAGACAAGAAAATGTCGTCCTATTTCCGTGCCTTCTCTTCAGTATATATACATATGTATACCGAAAGGTGACAAACTTAAAAATCTGCATTTATACTGTTTTATCTGCTTTCCTTTAAAGAAAGAAATTACGTGGACATGTGCGAGCGCCTGAAGTATGGGAGTGAAGAAAAAAATTAACACTCGGTTATTAGAGGGATGATCCGGACTATTATGTTTTATGAAGCGACAACTTCATACTGACTTCATACGCGAAGCTTCGTGATGCCCGAATCACGACCAGCCAATAATATATGTATATATGTTAGTGCTGTATATTTACGTGATTATAACATTTATAGAAAAATAATGAAATGTTGCCGCCACTTCATAATCACTCATGATATCGATCTATGTATATATCAATAGATGATATTTCAACAAAGGTATGACCATTTTTTCACTGCTATTTATCTTCAAGATACACGGAAACTATACCTGAAGGATGGAACTGGGTAACCCTGAGCTGGGCACAACATCACGATGCTCGACCTGACGGTCTTTTGCATCCACCAACCCTTCATTTCACCGGTGAATCCTGGCGCCTTGCTTCCGACTGGTTCTATTCGGATGGCGAAAAAATTCCTAATAAGTATAACGTGCTTCAGTATTACCTAAACGTTGGAATTGGGTATCCCTGCGCTGCACACGTCATCACGATATTCGAGGAAGCTGTCTCTTCGATCATCCACCCCTTCACGGTTCCCGTAAATAGGGGAATTTTGCTTTCGACCGGTACTAAATTATACGAACCAGCAAGCAACAGAGTAATTACAAGATGGAAAGGAACTATCATTTGAAGATTTTAACAATAAAGTGTTCGTTATTACCGAAAAGAAGGCACAGGATAACCTTGCGCGGGACACGCCATGACGATACTGGAACTCGCTGGTTCCATTAACCACCATCCTTTCATTACTCCCGTGAACGCAGGGGCTTTGCTTCCGACTGGTTCTATGCCAACGACGTTAAAAATGATTGATTTTTTCATTTTTGCTTTAAGGTCGTAGTATATTAAATAATCGTAATTGGTATTGTTTCCTACTACTTTCTACTGTTTTCAGCTTGTGGATTAATTTGTTTTCCCTGAGTACCACTTCAACAAAAAGTCCAAACTCGCATACCCCTTATACTACATAGCCAAAATGATAAATGAAAAGCGACATCACTTTTGCGAAATTTAGTTACTTTAGATCTTAATCTATATTAATGGCATATCAATTTTATAATAATAACACAAATCACGTATGGATTTTAAGTTTAATGAGACAAATGTGTATGTTTCTCTGTGCACTAGCATAAAAAATCAGGCCGCTTTTTAGTGAAACTTTGAGTCTTAAGTTATCTATCTGCTCAAGTCGGTTACGATGTTTTGTTTTTGTGTTTGTCATGGCTGGAAATCCACTCTTGCAATGGTACATAGTGCAAAATGGTAGTAAAAATTGTAAAGCTGCTTTGGTGATACGATACACGTCCTTTAGGTCAGTCCAAAAATTGAACAGTGATTCCTCTGCCTTTTATATTTAGATTGATTGATTAAAATATATTTTTTGATGATTCTAATATTTGCATAATTGTTTTTTTATTTACTAACTGAGGAACTTGGTCAAGTAATTGCCATGCGTATCCCATCAAGCTATCTTGCGTATTGCCGGTGGTACCTGTGCCGCTAATTGGGAAACATTGTCCTATAGGTTACATCACAGTCCAGAAAAAGGAGCTCAAGAGCATACTACAGGATGTCCCAATATGATTCAAGAATTCTCTCACTCCATCAAATATCTAACGGTCCTATACTAATTAAATGTGTCTTTTCCAGTATTTGTACTGAAATCTATTAGTGATCATAAATCTCCGTTCGAATATGCATCTGCGCCTCGAATGTTTAAGATACAAAATGAGACAGAATATTAGTCACTCATATAAAAAATCTTTAAAAGGGTTTTTGTTTTTATATTTAAGGAAAGATAGGCAAGCGCTCTAGTACTATACGGCCTGTCGTTTCATATTGCCAGAAATGAAAATATTAGTAGAGTGAGTATACACGGTTTTTACTATTACCGAAAAGAAGGAACCGGATATCCTTGTGCGGGACACGCCATCACGACACTTGACGCTGCGCTCTGTTCCATCCAACCACCTTTCAGTATTCCCGTCAACGCCGGAGCTTTGCTTCCAACCGGCTCTAAATTAGACAATGGGAAACGGCTGTGTGTATATAGGTTTGGAAAACTCAGCGGAAAAGATGAACTTTATTGGGGTATCAACATATGAGACAGTTTTGAGAGTATTCCATAATGATGAATACTTCCACAGCTCAGTTATTAACCTTTTGGCATTACTATATTGATTTGAGGTCGCCGGGTGTTTATAAAATAAGATACTTAAACGCGTCCCCAACATTTAGACAAGTGGCCAACACTTTTATAAATTTGTATATAAAAACTGGAAGGTTCTCTAGAGGAATGCATTTATGAGGAAATAAGGCAATGCTCTTCCCGGGATTTAAGAATGTTCTATTTGCAGTCATAGCACAAGTCATATGCAGAAACTCGATTCGATAAAAGTTATGGTACTTAATAAGATATTCCGTAAGATTGACTGTGAACATACTTAATCATACTATGGTTTAAAAAATATTCATTGTACTAATAATGATGCCAAAGGAATAATAATAGGTACAGCGGTTAAGAAAGAAAGTTCTTTATTGAACATCACATTTTTATATTTTCGTGTCAACTCCATTATAGAGATAATGTGAAAAATGAATGCTTTCAACGAAAAATTGACAAAATTTGCTCGAAGGTATGTTGTGCAATTTATCGACGCCATTAACCGCTGCACTTTTTAAATATTCAATCGATCATCTGCCCTTGATGAGAGAATTTATCATACTTTCTAACTCTTCGTAGGATTAATCTTTTGGATATGTGAATACTAATTACTTTTAAATTCCAACAAAGGATCAAGGATTTTGTTTCACCTAGTACTCGATTATGCTGATTGTGTATAATGAAATTATACTTGTACAATTTTTTTTTGGCCGAGCTTAATGACCTCTAATTTCTTCAATGGCCATAACAGGTGTTTATAAAATGGCACACAGAATCTCTAAGCAGGCGTTCTTATGAACCTGTTTATAGAAAAACATATTCAGATTTCTTCACAGATTCGGTTGTCTTTTAGTAATGACTAATTCGATTCATACAATACTGCTGCAAGATATCTCGAAATTTATCAAAGAAATTTTACGAGTCCCGAGTCACTGGAATTAACTAGTCCTGAGTTGTACATAGTACGTGATTGACAGATTCGTATTTATTAACAAGGAATAAGGCAAATTAATTAACTTCGCCCTGAATCGCAGATCATTTACGACATACTAATGGAAAGAAGTTTTACGGGTTCTATTTCTTCTGGTTGGTTGAACCGTGCACCGGAATGTGCAAATTCCAGCCATTAACACTGTCTCGTAAACAACCCTCGTCCCCTCAATATCTCTTATTTTATCATTCACCCGCGAGTGTTACATTTCTCACCCCCCCCCCCCCCCCCCATAGATTGATATATATATATATATGTATGATACGCCCTGCAAGGGTTACCTGTCCATGTACCTATATATGGCGATTTGGATGGCCCAACAAATCTTACTTCAAACCATTGTATTACGATCTCGTTAAAATTCGCTATTCACGGATACGCGCGTCCTACTAAAATTCAAGTATATTAAAAAAATGTTTCCCTCTATAAGCAACATTATTTCGTCATGTTTCGTCATATTGTATACCTACAAACGCACGCACGTACGAATCCAAGGGAAACGATTTCCTGCATTTATTGTTCCGTGTTACAAAGGCTTATCTATGAAGAAATTAAACTAGGACGGATATGATTTTTGTCGTTTTCCAAAAATGCAGAATAGCCTCATCTGCAAAATATAATGCCTGCCATTATATTACGCATGCTTGAAAAATTAGGATTCCTTGAAGTTGAAATACTACGCTTTTTCATAATTAGCACTTCAATTAGTAATCAAAACCGATAAGACGTGCACTTATGTACCTAGTAATAGGAATCGGATGAGCCTGGGCATTGCAGGAGAGACTGATTTCCGCGCCCTTTTGCCTCAGCAAAAGAGATATCTTGGCTTCGCCGGAAAATGCAGGTGCCTTCGTTCCAACTGGTTCTGTATTTGTTGTAATGAATAAGAAAAAAGGGTACGTAATTATAAAGTAGAATTAACCTATTTACCTAGTAGTTGGTACAGGGCTCCCCTGGGCAGCACAAAACAATGCAGTATCTTGTCCCTTCTGTCTCCCTATGGTACGACTTAAGTCATCCGTGTTCAGGGCCGGTGACTTTGCACCTACCGGCTCTGAAAGGGTCGACCAAAATTGATGTATCTCAGTCGGTTGTAACAAATCGAACCTATCTTGTAATATTACTTTCGATTCTATCGATATACACGAGTGACGCTTATATAAATAATTTAACAAAATTTCATCCGATTAGCTATGTTTTGTACATCAATGAATCGGTCAGTAGTTTCGACTCAAATCTGATTGTTTTGCTGCTAGAAACATTCTATTCGAGTAAAATAAAATTATTTACCGAAATGTATTGGGGCAATCTGGACGACGATTTATTTAATCAATAATCGACACCAGATAAGCTACTACGATGCCTGTCTCTGTTTCGGCGCCAGTTGTAATACTATCTAATTATCTTTTCATAAATTGAAGATCAACTAACTACCGAGTTGCGCTATTCTACCTAGGCTAGTCTTATCTAACTAGTTTTCATACGAATCAAATATCCATCGATTGTTCTTTTGATACCTATCCCTAAAACCATTATTATTTACAATTGGAAGGTGTACCTTGCGACCGGTGCAGGACTTCCCTGAGCACTACAAACGAGGCTGATATCCCTGTCTTTCCGCCTGATGAACGAACTCAGCAAATCATCCGTGGAGAACATAGGTGCCTTGAGTCCGACAGGTTCTAGGACCGAGCGAAGCATCCATAAATTCAATCTAATTTCGCATTGAAATTCGTGCACCACTTTGACCGGATGCCAACCCATTTTGCCGGGACAGGGTCCTCATCACATGTTCTCATGCATATAATGGGCATTACTTCGCGTGACCGAGTTTCATGAATACGTCGATCAAGAATTTAATAATACACCACAACCGTGTTCATGGCAGCTCTGATATATATGTATATCGAACATTGCTAGAAGCGAGAAACAGCGAGAGATGAACTAAAATGAATTTGTCGATCGGGACAGAATGTACTAAGTACTGCATTGAATTCCAAACCATTTCGTGCGAAATATCGATATTTCCTATTATAACCAAGCGATGTCCAATGGGTGGATTCTACGATATAACGAACGATAAAAATCAATCATCCAACAACTGACATTTTCATTAGTGATATGATTACTTTGCAATTTATATAAAGTAAGTACTTAAGTACATTATGTTAAAATATAAAACAAACTACTTTGTAAGAGAAAGCGCAAAAAATAATAAAGTTTGCTTCATATTAAATCGGAATATAATATTCAAAATAATCAATGCCAATTAATTGATAGAGAAAACAACTATCGGTAATTCAAGTATTAAATATGAGGGTAACGATTACCTCGCTATTGGGGCAGGACTTCCCTGAGCGTTGCATTCCATTGCAATATCGAACTCATTGCGTCTAGAGTAACCACTGAAGGACACGTCACTAGAGAATTTCGGCGCTTTAAGTCCAACGGGCTCTAAATAATAATGAGGTAATCAATAATTACCCCTCCGCTTTATCGTCGTTATAAAGACCGACGTGATGAATGAATCGATCATGCAAATCTGCTTGGAACAGGGTACCCTGAGGCACTTTTTCCAATTTATACTCGTCCAATTTCAATGGTTCAGTAGCCCATATACTGTCTATATCACATCTACTCTTCCAATCAAGAAGGCCGAGGGTGCTTTAATTTCCAAAAAACCTACTTCAGGAAGCGACAATATTCGGAGAATGTTGTTGATACATGGGACTGGTGACGAGAGTACATGGAATTACCTCGCAATTGGGACAGGGTTTCCTTGAGCGTTGCACTCCATTGAAAGATCAACCGCATCGCGTCTAGAATACGCGCTCGAAGAAAGATCGTTGGATAATTTTGGTGCCTTGAGACCAACGGGTTCTGAGTATTTATAATGAAAGATATTAAGCATCGAAGTTTTAGTACATGAAGTCATAACAAGCTTAAATGTTCTGGGACAGGGGCACCCTTCTTTTTTAAAAACATACTTGTATGTTTATGTTTAGCTTTTATTGAATTTTAACGAAATACATTATGAAAATTAAGTACCTTGCTAGAGGAACAGGACTTCCTTGAGCATTGCATTGTAGTGCCAGAGGTGCACTGTGGCCTCTAGTGTAACCACTGTAGGAGCTGTCGCTCGAAAATTTTGGTGCCTTCAGACCGACCGGTTCTAGGATTGTGAAAACCACAAGAGGTAAATGATAACAATGTCGCAACATTGCACTACATGCGAATACAGGAACCTGCTTCGAGGGACAGGATACCCCTTTTTCAAAAGCTCTCATTCGGGATTCGAGAAAAATTCGCCGCGTGTCCTACATTTCCAAATGACGCAGCCACAATGCATGTTCATTTACTTATGAACCGTTAATAACGATAAGCTGAATTTATATTCCCTCTTTATACTACCAATCATTTACAATTTAATTTTTACAAACGGAAGGAACATTACGTTTGCCGAAAAAAATGACTTGCAGCTTGAGGAACTTTGAAACGAATTATTTTTATTTAAAAAAATAAAAATGTTAAGGCTTAAGGTAAAATACATACGATAAAAAATCCCTATTTAACGAAAAATGAAAAATTATTTACATCGGAAAGCATAAATCGGAATGCATTCTCATTGGTAAGTAACTACCAAATTGCGGACTGCGAGAACAACTTTGACTTTACTGTACTTAAAAACCGTTTGAAGATCACTATGGATTACATATAACAAAGTGGTAGAGAAAATAAAAAAAAAACATTTGTTTGGCGTATTAGTGCTTAAAAGTGTAAGCTCCTGTACCATTCATCCGATTGCAATGAAAATTTGGTGAATTGCAGTCCGCACTCCCGAGAAAGTTTCTGCGTTAGTAGAATAATTTTATTTGCCAAAATAAACGCGTACGGGGCAAAACAAAATTAACATTTATGTATATCTATATATAGAGATTATTTGACAGCTGTCAAAGTATGCTACCAAAATGACATGCGAAATAAAAGACACTCATTTCTTTTAACGGCTCGATCGACTCGATATTATATATTAGTTGCATAATTTATGTGACAGCGAATGTCAAATTCATCGTGACTCTAAATCGGGAAGCGATTGAAAGATCTACACCTCAATCAAAAAGGAAACATACATTACGAGTTTCAGAAACGGACGAGCCCCGAGAAGAAAAACTGAAACCCATTAGAGTATGTATGACGAAGTACAAACTTTCGTAAAATAACAGCAACAACAGACGAATTGATTCACAAAGTTTTTGAAAATATTGTACATAACTGCAAAAAACGTAAGTGGTTAAGGGAACGTGCTATATTAGCCGCAAAAACACCAATGTCAATTACATAAATTTCTCGATTCAAAACAGAGTATCATAGGAAGCTAAAACGTATAAGTCGATTGTTGCTTTTATTAACTAAGAACAAGTTGTTAATTATCCAACTGAATTCCTGAATTCGTTTAATTCGCCACGCATACTGCTGCACGTTGTAACATTGAAAATGGAACGTGCCTATCATTCTTTAACCAAATAGTTGAAACATTAATCTACCACGACTTTGCCACGTTACTGGGGTTTCAGGGAAAAATATGATGAACAATATCAGCGAAACTACAATTTAAAATCGAAAATTTGAAAGCGAAGATGTACTGTTACCACGTATGCCAATGATTCAAAAATATATGCCATTCGATTTCAAACGTTTGCAGTTTCCACTGCGACTCGTAATTGCAATGTCTATCAACGAAGCACAGGGATAAATGTCTATAGTATAGATTATATTTAGAAAATCCATGCTTCGCGCATGAAGAGAAAAACAAAAAATATTGTGTGTCAAAGGAATTATGACACCAAAACGGCATTGCAACGTACGTCGGGTACCGCTAGTATATTTATTACCAACACTGCCAAAAATAACTATTTCTAAGAAGTTTGTGGAAAACAGATCATCGGAAAAGACCGTGTAAAATGGGCCATCCCTAAAAGGGCAAATAATGGGAATTTAAAAAAAAAGGTTGTTTTGAAGTTGGTATAAATGAATTTGTAACAATAAACTTGTAAAAATGAAGCATACCACAATATACAATTAAATCTGATAATACAAATGCAAAACCCACAAAACGACTGACAAATAGAGACACACAGAATGTGTCAAAGTCCAACATGTTCTTAAATAATAAGCTAAGACACTAATAATTATTTGTCCAATGATCTATAATAATTTATCTTTAACTTATCTAAAATGACTGATTATTAACACTGTTTTGCTAAGGAGACTTTAGGTGGATGATGTTATTTCTGGAGTGCCTTCTGTATAACTAATGACTAATCACCTTGACCGCATCGATCTAGTTATTCATAGCAATGGAGCCGAAATACGAGAGACCAATTTACCTTGCGATTGGAGCCGGACTCCCTTGGGCGTTGCATTGCAGAGATAAATCTGCATTTTTGCGTCTTGAGTAAGTGCTAGATGAGCTGTCACTTGCAAACTTTGGTGCCTTTAATCCAACCGGCTCTGCCCAAAAAAGAATTACAATAACACTACTGAGCAACTCTTTCACCTATCGACGTCCATATATATCTACTTGGGACAGGGTTTACTAACAATAAGTCCAAAATTACTGAACTGCGAAAAATGCACAAAATATAAAGTCAGATGACGCTTAAATTTTAGGCCGTCTCACGATTCTATATTATCTGACAATATGTAACAAGATTGAATTTCTGGATTCTGCATGGATAATTGAAGATAGTTCTAAAATAATCGCTGCTCTCAATCTAATTCTTTCAGTACCTATACGGAAATAAATATTCGCCGGACAAAATGCTCGGCAGACTTTTACAACGACGAATTATGCCAAATTAAGTGGAACCGAGTTACCTACCTAATAAGGTATTGCCGAGTAGGGAATAAAATTTCAACTGACGAATACAGACTATGATATGTTTCCATTAAAAGATTCCTAATTACATACGGTAGCTATAGCGCCAGTAACCATGAACTCTATCAATGAAAGGTAATTATAAACACGATGTTTAGCACATTTATAAAATTATCAATCGTGTATTACACAAGCGCTATTAGAAATGTCACAAGATATGCATCAATTACCTTGCTATTGGAGCGGGACTCCCTTGAGCATTGCACTCGAGTGCAAGATGTGCTCCCATGCGTTTTGTCCATGCACTTAGTGAATTCTCGGTGGAGAACTTTGGTGCTTTAAGGCCGACAGGTTCTAAGGAGAACACGAGACTGAGCACTTCGAAAATTATGACTTTCCACTCAATATCAAATAGGGACAGGGACTTTGATTATGTGACCTGTTATATCGTGAATATAATGCCGAATACAACCCTAATTTCCCCGATTGCCGAACCGAATGGATTAAGAAGCCCTATATCTATACATCCAGTAGTATCATGAAGGTTCGACTGAAGTAGTAATCGATCGTTTACCTTGTCACAAGACCAAGATTAGGCTGAGCATTGTACAGAAGGACCGTGCATGTATCCATTCATTATGAAATTCTGTTTGCTGCCATTAGAAAGTGCTAAATGCTGTAATGAATTTTATGCACACCGCTAAAAAATATATAAGTTTTTCATGTTCCAACTTCTATGTATTTTGTTAACAATGAAACAAAAAGAGATAAATAAAATAAGAAGTATGTAAATATTAAAACGGATGATAAAATTACGAACTGACGGTCGGGAAACTTCGCACCTAACGCTGAACACCTGGAAAATTTTGCAGAATACGGATAGGAATTTTTACACCTCTGTCGAGATCAACTCGTGGAATCAATATTGAGCAACACCCTATTTCCTAATTCAGGTGGGATTCGCGTAATACTTATGGGGTTTCTGAGATTCAGGTGAAGAATAATGTCTCACTTGGGAGCCTGGCTGGGATGTTCCTAACTCAGGTGGGATTTCGGATTGAGTTTGTACAATAGAATCGCCTACTTAGACTTCGAGATACGATTCATGGCACTCGACTGTAATAAGAAGTTGTTCCCTTTCTGAGAATCTATATGACAGATAAAGCTGTATTTCATATTAACCAGATCCGAAGTCATGAAAACGTGTGAAGCATATGTGCACTTTAATGTTTCTTATAGAGTATCATTTTTTAATCGTGGCGTTATATCTGGGACAAGGCCTCCTCATTGGCTTGAAAATTTAGTTTTTAAAAATGCAAATGGTTTCCAAGAATTAGCGATTACCTTGTATTTGGCACCGGGCTTCCTTGGGCATTGCACGCGATTGCAACATCCGAGTCTTTGCGTCTAGCAAAAGCTCTCAGTGAATCGTCGTTGGAAAAAGCTGGTGGCTTCAGTCCGACAGGTTCTAAATAGCATAAACGATTTGAACTTATTTCAATGCTACTAATGCTGGGACAATTGTTTAGAAATGGACAGTGCTACACTGGACCTCTTGCAATGGTGTTTCGTATAGTTATAGGAACTGGATGTATTGTTATTGCCTAGTGTGTAACTTTAATCACAAGAACGGATGAGTAGACAACCTTCATTTAAATTACGAAATATCATTCCGTCGAATTTCTGCGGCACGTAAAAATTCGATTACATCTGAAGTGGATATATATGTATGTGAATTCGAACGGACTAGAACTATGCAAACTCTCTACATGCTGTTAAAGTGAAAATAATTTCATCGAATAACCGGATTAGTTTTCTAAAAACATTGCGATCGCAATTCACTTATAACGGAAGATTGATCAGAAGAATCGCTAAGTCTTGCAATCAAAATGATTTTTCTTCACATCAAATTCCCTAAATGATGGATAGTTGAGGTTTTCTGTCCATTGAGGTTCCCTAAATCGTGGGTAGTTGACATGTCAGTATTCCAAAATATTACTGCGGGTTAGTAGGTTACGCTTACCTACTAACCCACCCCGCCCAGTAATATTTTTCTACAAGCATAACACATATTACTGCGGAGTAATAAGTAGGAGCTATTTTGAGACATTGGCATAGTCAGATATTCGTCATTTAAGGAACCTCAAGCATCACAGAATCCCGTAGACTATATAGAACTCTTACAACCATCAAATCAAATTCGGGCAAATACAAATCGATCATGAAGATTGATCATTTGTTGTAAACATTATTATACACGAATATATCCGCCATCAAAGGACTGCCAATTACATCATTCGCGAAAATCCGTAATCATTCCTACCTGGAAATTGGAACCGGAAAGCCCTGGACAGGACACGTTAAGCTCGCCACTTCTCCAAAGCTCGCATCGAGCCACTCGACTTTACGATTCGCTGGCAATTTTGGTTTAGTGCTCGTGCTAGGTTCTGAATGATAAACGAGATCGATTCGATATCACCATCACGAACAGCTCAAGTAGAGTAAATAAAATAATAGTGTGGTACATAAAATCATTAACGGGTTGAGGGACAAGGGTGCACCCTCCGGAGCACGATGAAATTCAATAGCTCTTTGAGTCTTGTGCCATGTAGCTAACCCACATACTACAGATTGAAGTTTCCACTTCATCGTAGTTTTACAATGGAGACTTAGGGACGTTTTTCGTTTCTATGCAAATGAAGTAGTAAATATGGAGTGCGCGAGACCGGTGGCGCATTTCAAAACTGCAATCTTAGTCTTCCAAACATTCATTTATGTTAGCCTATTTTACTTTTCGCTACTCCTTATTATTGTCCATTTAAAGGCATGATTTGGTCGTAAAACCAATTTTTTTATGTTACCATTTTCGAAAGGACGAGCACTTGCGTATATCGTCATATTTGTAGAGAAAGAAAATTGAACAACCTGTCAGTCAGAATCATTTAGGGGACCAGGCTCTGAATTCTCGGAACGATGAGAGTATATTCTCTTAATCATTCTATACTACGACTCACTCCCTGTAAGCCTCACTTTTATACGATCGAAATACGAAAAAAAAGTCAAGCTTGGAAGAAAGAGAAAAATTGAGAGTGGGAAGAAATTGATAACAGCGATGCGATAGAGAAAGTGAGACAGTATGTCGAAAGGGAAGGGAAACGATCAATGCAAAGAGATCGAAGAAATATGGCACATATGGACACCCGCTTGCGAACCGTCAATCGACACAAATATGGAATTTATCGTCACGCGAAAAAGTAGATGGAGATAAATCCTCATCACGTCTCCACTTATAATCGTGGTCGAATTGTTTGGCCAATAATTGCCTGCGTCCAACATCACTTCCATATGGGATAAGGAACGTCTTTGCTCAAATTTTCCGATATTCGCATTATGTATCATCAATTGAATCGAGTGGGCACGCTTCAAATGGACTAAAGAAAAATCACACAACATTGAGTGTTTCTTTCATATACAGGGTGTCCCCTTTATCTCTGCTACCCGAAATAACTCGGTAATTATCGTACATTAAAAAAAAATGTTTCAAACAAAAGTTGTACGGTGTGGAGAAGCCATCGAATGCGACCTTTTTTTTAATTTCTGTGCAGATGTTTACGCACAGTGAAGGTCACCTTTACTTTTTTAAATGTAATGGTATATTTTTGTTCAATCATCTTGTCGAGCACCTCAATCCGCATAAAAAGCATTCGGGGGTGAAAGTCATTCAAGGGCATTCAAAGTCAGTATCGATGATACAAATCTAGATATTTCGGATCATTTTCAAATATTTGGTAGTCTTATAAAGACGTCACAAAAAAATTTTCCAATGCGAAAGTTGTACTGTTTGAAGGAGGCCATCAAATGCGATTCATTTTTTTTATTTCCGTAGAGGCGTTGGCGCACCGTGAAAGTCACCTTTACTTTTTAAAAAACAATTTGTCGCATTTGGTCGCCCCTTTTAAACAGTATAACTTTTGTTTGGGATATTTTTTTTGACGTCTGTATAAGACTACCAAATATTTGATAATCATCCGAAATATTTAGATTTGTATTATCGATACTGACCTTGAATGACCTTGAATGACCCAATATTGTTTGTGCGAATTGAGGTGATGTGCAAGATGGTTGAAAAAATACCATTCCATTTAATAAAGTGAAGATGACATCCACTGTACGTAAACACATCCACCAAAATTAAAAAAAGATGCTCGCGTTCGATGGCCCCCTCCGCACCGTACAACATTTGTTTGAAACATTTTTGTGTAATGTCGATAATTAGCGAGTTATTTCGGGTGGCAAAGATAAAGAGAATAAGAAGACGAATCGCCCTGTATAATTTATTGGTAATATTTATTTTTTCTAATAATACTCGATGATTTGAATGATTTTCCGTTCTCAGTTTCTACATTTGTTACAAATAAAATATTGTTCCAACAGTAATTCAGAAAAATTTAACAATGTTAAAATCTTACTTAAAACTTAAAAATTCACTTACTCGATTGCAATCAATTTTTATACTCGTCTATTGAACAACTTCTATATTAATGCTTGAAAGTCCCACTATATGAATAGCATTGTAGCAGTATTAATATGAAAAATAGTGAGATGTTACGTCCTAGACACAGAAATGGAATATATTTGCCGAGGACACAACGGTATTGGTACCCAAATGTGGCTCATTGTCACTTTCAACTTAACCTTTGAATTAACCGACCGATTCATTGACTTCCAGAAACAATTTTGTAGAGTTTCTTTTTGATGAATATGATTACTGACCGTGTTACCGGGACAGGGAATCCCTGACCAGGACAAGTAAGGGCCACCGCGGTTGACCTCGTTGTTGGCTTCACGACCTTGATGTCATCGTTCGTAAACTTGGGCTTCGCACTCGACACGGGTTCTAACATGAATCCGTGAAATGAAATCGATACGTGCATTCCAATAATTGCTATTTTATAATTGCAATTTTAAAGAAGGCTATGAAAAAATGGTTTTCTGCTGAGACAGGGGATTAACTTCGCGACGAAAAATCCTCTATCTTTGATGTGACGAGGGTCGAGGATAAACGGATCCAAAAAGCCGAAAAACTCGAACGTAAGTATGTATGTACACGTTTTCTTATAATTTGTTGGTTATTTGCGGCTAAGCGCTGTTTTTTACCGATGCGGACGAAAAATGCAAGGAGCCAAATTACGTTATTAATATCCAACCTACTCATTATGCATATCATTATAATCATATCGAATACAGAAGAGACCCGAAATGTTCGTAGAGTATTTGTTAGAGATAAGGAAACAAAGTTTTGATACGGTTCGATTATTTGCATGTTAAATTCTGACTAACCGTGAATTGGGTACCGGAAATCCTTGGGCAGGACATGTGAGAGCTATTTCGGATCCTTCGGACGTTGGCATGAGAACCTTTATGTCACCGTTTACAAATTTCGGTTTCGCACTAGCCACCGGTTCTAAGCGTTACAATGGAATCGAAAAAAAGTTGATTGGCGAATAATGTGACAATGTACCTGAAGGCTGGAACGGGGTACCCCTGAGCAGGACACGATAGGGAGCAGTCATCCTCGTTGAAGCGAACGGCGACTTCAAGAGTTCTTACAGAAACTCCGGAAAATTTCGGTTTCACACTTGCTACAGGCTCTTGGCGCCCAAACGAATAATAGATATAATTTTGTTCTGTTAGGTGGGAGGATAACCCACTTCGACAAATTAGGAATACAATAAGAATTAATCTCTTATTGCATTCCCTACTTAAATGGCAACTTTAACCTATCATTAAACATTCTTCGCTATTGCTTTTATTATACAAATGGGAAACATTTTTTAAATATTAACAAATTTTCGGTATGTAAACAACCAACCAACCAATATTCGAAATGCGAATGTTTTTAATATTCGTTTTCTTACACGATTTATAATTTGCAAACTACTCAGTATAATTTCCATTGATACAGGACCGATGTAGGAAGTTTTGGGGAAAATATTGATATCTAAAAAGAGACTGTAATAATAATAGCAGGAACATTTTACGCAAACATTTTCCTACGAGCACTTTTTAACAAGACAACACAAAGTTGGGAATTAGCCTAGGCGTGGAACATGATCTATATGGATGTCGTAAAATGATTAGGAGAGTCTTTAATAAATGAAAAGACAATTCACCTGAACGATGGAACCGGAAAACCTTGAACAGGGCACAAAAGAGTTGTTCTTCCACCCAACATGATTCTAGGATTCGTCGATTTAACGTCCATTGCCGTCAACTTTGGCTTCGCGCTTGAAACTGGTTCTACATAACGCCAAACACTATGTTCAAGTCTCGCACTTCAAAATTTGATTGGCTTACATATGACAATATAGAATTTTTACAATTAACAGCTATTTTATTTTTCAGAGTCTGAAATTTATTGTGACGTGCCCATTGCGAATAAAAAAACTTACTTGAAAACTGGGACAGGTTGTGCCTGTGCTGGACACAGTAGTGGAGTCCCATGACCTTGGGTTATTTCAAAAGTACGACTCTTGTCTATCGTGGAAAACTTTGGTCTCGCAAAGCCCATAGGTTCTACAAGATGACAGCGAAGATATTACGTCCAATATGGGAAAAAACGTCATCTCAGTTTTACGGTTTTTTTATGATGCCGGGCCAGGGTAGACAATAATTAAATCGAGCGAAACTTTGGCGAAGAATTTTCGATACATTTTCACACGCTTTTTGATAAATAATATGAAAAAGAAGGCACAAGCAAACGGGGGGGTGGGTTAAAAGCGAGTAATTCGTTTCTCATCGCCCGTTTATTACCCGAAGACCGTGCAACGCCAGTTCTTTAAAGCCCGTCAAGATGGATTTCTTTTCATCGCTTTTCCCATTCTGACATAAATTAGTCTTTTTAATAACTGAGGTTTAGTGACCAATAACGCAGTGGCGTTTTATAGAATCAGGAAGATTGAAGTATGGACTGGTAATAACATCCTCGAATGAACCGGGTCATTTAATACGTCCGCTCGTTAATACAATATTTCGTATAAAATGAATTAGACTTCACCAGTATTAAAAAACCGTACGGATACGTCGAAATATCTTTTTCGATATATGGATATCGACATTGATATTTCTTTAAAAGATTGATACGATGAATATCGATACTTTTCGACCCTTCCGACATCCCTAGACATGACAGTGATGGACCTATCATATTTTGTAGTTATTTCAGGAAGGTTTTTTGACAACTTTGCAAGGTTAACGATAAGGCCAGCTATAACATGATTAATACTGCGATGCTGCATTTTGCATCAAAGTGCAGTGAGGATTTCAGGATTACTTGTATATTTGCATTATTGAGTATATAAAACAGAATTTAATGACAGTATCTAACCTAATAGAGAGAGGTTTATGTAGCTGAAATCAAAGAGATATCCAGAATGAACATGTGTATAAAACCTAATTAAACTCAACGACAGTGATTATTAGATAAACCTATCAGACCTAAAGCAAGTAGGACTGTATAAATCTTGTAGCTATGACGATTCGAGTGAATGTAAATAACGAGTACGCGCAAAAACTCTTTTCATGCAAATCAGATCGCTGTTATAAATTATAATCATCGGGGTCGATGCAGTTAGGGTACTAATTTTTCTGCCATTTTCAAGGCCGCAGAGGGCCCTTACGGCATATGCCATTTACGAGTAGCATATGTTGGAATTACGCCTGGACCCCCGCCACTCCACCTGATTGAATTTGTTCTCGAAGCGCCCGAAAATTTCGACTCTGGACACTCTCCTTTTTTATATGCGACTGTTCTTATTATACTGGGTTTTATACGTTAATTCATCCGCTTTATTGTCAGTTTGGTGCACATACGAAAACCCCATATTTCTACTGTTTGAAATATATTTTTTCTGTACTTCATCCCGAAATAATTTAATTGAGTGGCATATAACGCTGACTACAATAAATATTTTGTAAATTTGGCGCGACATCGCTAACGTTCTACTTTTGAAGCTCGAAAAACGGCAAGACCATCGTCTTATTTTTGAACCACTATTTTCTAATCCACTACTAGGGCATTATCTTCGTCATAACAAATTTAGGTGGTCACATTTCAATCTACCTACCTAAAAGCTGCAACTGGATACGCCTGAGCCGGGCACAGCAATGAGAAGCCGAAATCTTTCGTTACGCGAAGCCCGACATCATTGACAGATGGAAATTGAGGCTTGGAACTCGACGCGGGTTCTAGAAAATAATCAACTCGTGGTAGGGTATGCACTAGCTAATTTCTATCTCAAACACAACGTTCGCCATATTTTCAAAAGAAAATCGCATTCTTGATCATTGATCAATTATGAATCATCGACAAAAAGTCGGTGCTGGAAGAGGGCGCCAATTAACTTGAGTCACCGTATCAATTAGGTAATGACATGACATCGTTGTCATTTCCATATGAATCTATATTGGTACGATCTCAAGTTCAAGGGAGCGTTCCCAAGATATGTTGGTATTCTATCACAAAATTGATTATCCTTCCCCGGGATTGTAATACATTAATTACAAATATTTTGCTTATTACTCCATTAAAATTCGTGTGCGGAACATAAGTATTGCATCTCGTACAATTTTCGGAGTTTCGGTTCGTAACATGTGCAAATCTAGAAATTAGGCTGTTGTCGTAGAAATACCGAAAGCAGTCAGTAGACTACTCTTTATTACTGTTAAAGTCACAAACCGTAGACCAGATGATAAATCTTATTAACTATTAATGATTCGATTTAGGAATTGACAATCTCCCTACGTCAGCAAAAGATAATTACTTTCGATTGACGATCTATATCAGTACCTAGATGCGCGGCCGCTTTGCATTCTAGCGAAACACTACTTTGTCATATCCCAGCTAACCAAAGTCGTGAATAAAGCCATTTTCACTGAAATATTTATCGCCTTGTTATTGAAGTTCGAATAACTACTCAAATATAACCTTGACCTGATTCGCAAGAATCTTTCCTTAAATTAAAAGAACAAGAAAAGACAGACAGAAATCGCGTTGTTTTTAATTGAACGGTAGTCAGCTGTACTATTTTCAACTATTCAGTTGTCCAAACTCCGCGATATTGAAAATAACGAACGGACAATCGCTTGAGAGATATAGTTGAGTGCTCCATAGAAATCTGAATATTATTTGGTGGTTAAGGAAGATTATTTATCAGTCCATACGGCATGTTACGTAGATACTACTTCGCAAATAAAATATCAGAGACATTTCCTAATCAGGCAGAGCTGAGCAAATCGATAATGCCCAGTGTTCCGTGAATGCTTTCTCGCAACTTTTCAAAGCCTGTTTTGTTTCTAATGAAAACCGCAAAGTCATAAAAACACGCGCACACATAAACGCATGTATGCTCAGAAAAGAAACTATACTATCATTATTATTAAGATAATCTATAGTGCCTACCTATACAGAGGAACTGGAAACCCCTGTGCGGGGCAATGAAGAGTAACGCTTATTCCCGAGGCGGCTGAGAATCGTTGCAGATCACTTGTACCGGATATCTGCGGTCTTGTGCTCGAGGCCGGTTCTATTTACATAATATTCCCGCAGTTTTACTCACAAGCATACATAAATTCCAAGCTATTATTGGATATATCGACGTAGATCGTGAGAAGTCAATGGCAAGCTGGGATTTCGGATATGGAGATATTATCATTTTGTGTTTACCTGTAAGATGGGACGGGGAACCCCTGAGCTGGACACATGACGGTCATGGCGCCACCTAGCGTCACCTTGAATGCTTGCGAGTCAGCAAGAGACGGAAATTTCGGCCGAGCACTTCCAGCGGGTTCTGTACGCGGCCCGAGGATATGGGAAATAAAAGCAAGAAACCATAAAGGACAAGGACGTATAAATGGCAGTCTGAACGAAAGAATGAATGGACAGGAAGTCAGATAAGATATTGTGAAATGGAACCACAAGAGGTATAAATAGTGAGGAGAGTCGCGAGTGTTACACTCGACCAGGCCACCGACATGACTGCACAAAACTCTATTATTATGTACCTATACTGCACGCGATTGGCCGACTTCTTCGCGTGACAGGACGTCAACCACAAGAGAGACTCAGGGTATGCACCCGTGAGATGGATAGCGAGGTCCCCCGGATAGGACTACACGGCGGAGTACGAAGGATGGTGAAAAGATGACGGAATAAAGGGTTTCAATATCATGTACCTGAATGCTGGAACGGGAAACGCCTGGGCTGGACAGAAAAGAGTCTGGCTCTCCCGCAGACGGACCAAGAAGGCACTCATCGTATCCAATGTTGGAAACTTTGGTTTCACACTGCCCACGGGCTCTGGGATAGGGATATTTTTGTTGTAGCAATAATAAATCCGTAATGTAACATGCGAAATTTCGTTTAGGCGGAAAGAAATCATCGATGAACTCCGTATTCAAAGATTTAAACGTGGGTCTTCGATTTATAGGTAGTATACGAATAAGATGCCTGAATGGTGGAACGGGAAACAGCCATATAAGATGGACAACCCCTGCGCCTTCGATTTCGTTATAGCACTTTAGAAATCTTTCGAAATTATTTAGCTTTCGAATCTTCGCATTTTCTCATTTCTTTCAAAACCAACACTCTTAGCGTTCCCCATATATATTTTAAATCACCTCTTGTGACTTGATTATCGATATTAAGTGACCTGCCTGCCACTCGGTGCGCAACTAAGTTTCTGGTTTTTTTTTGATCAATACAAAATCGAAAATTTGAAGACAAATACAAAAAATGGTTTAATCGAAGTATTGTCCCGCGCTGTTTACACATTTTTCCCATCTCTCGGGTAATACATAAATTCTGCGACAATAAAAGGACGTGTCTTTTGACTGAAATCATTCCGACAATCAATTTTGAACGGCCTTATACTTGACTAAGTGCAGCACACCCAAGTCATGTGCCATTGATCGGAACAGGGGGTAGTCCGAATTGGCCAGGTCTAGCGAATACGGTGGGTGCGGTATTCGGTAGACCTGGCCAATTCGGACTACCCCCTACCGAATACCGCACCCACCGTATTCGCTAGACCTGGCCAATTCGCGGTTCCTGGACCATGGAACTGCGATGGCACGGAGCGTTGTCCTGCTGCAATATCACACGCTAGTGCCTCGTATCCCGTTGGTGGTTTAAATTAATCAGCTGTTGTCGGTAGCGATGTCCATAGACATTTTCGCCAGGTTTTAGTAGCTCATGGTATACAATTCCTTTCTGGTCCAACCAACCGTAGAGCATTGTTTTGTCCAACCCGATTTGGCCGTGCCGTCGATGTTGGCTTCTCTAAATTTTCTTCTCTGCGTCAGCTTCTCTAAATATGTTAATTTTTCATCGCCAGTAATAATTCGATGCAGGACATTTTTTCTATTGTGCCGCAAAAGCAAAATTTCGGAAATGCCTCTTCAATTTTCCATCTGTCTCTCAGTCAACGCATGCGGAACCCACTTTCCTTCCTTATGAATCTTTCCCATGGCTGCAAATGTTTGGAAATGCATTGCCGTGTCACATTTAATGTCTCGGCGCATTGATCTTCCGTTTGCGTATCATCTTCGTCTAATAACGTTTGCAAATCGACGTTCTGAAATGTTTGTGGTCTTCCCGAGGGCTCCTTATCATCGGTATCAAAATTGCCACTTCCCAACCGCTTGTACTAATCTTCACATGTTTTTTTTTTACCGTGCATGGTAACCGTAGACCTCCTCAAGTAAGCGACGAGCTTCACCTGCAGTTTTTTTCAAGTTGAAGTAGAAAAGCAATGCTTACCGGAAATGCTGTTTTTTCGGCACAAAGTTTGACATGGTAGAGTTTAGAAAAAAGGTCGTTGTGTTACGATATGTGTTGACATTATCACTGGGTACTCTCAACACATATCCAAGCTACAGACGCAGACAATTTCAGACCTGTATTCCGAATGCAAGTGCCGCTAACGACATATATATGTAAAATCCGGGAACTTAGTTGTGCATCGTGTATATCAAGGTTATACAAAAATCGAATTCTCATTTCGAACTATCAATAAAGGTATGATAAAACAGTCTGATCATTTCGCGGAGTTGTTTGAATAAAT
Source organism: Netelia fuscicornis (assembly GCA_946811545.1). NCBI lineage: Eukaryota > Metazoa > Arthropoda > Insecta > Hymenoptera > Ichneumonidae > Netelia > Netelia fuscicornis. The sequence continues at coordinate 29,417,202 of OX328015.1, forward strand.
ACATTGCTAAAAAATGATTAGATTTCTGACTTTCTAAACTGAGCAGGTCCCTTAACTTTGTACCAATTTTAGACATGATTATTTAGACATGGCTGTATCAGAGATCATTTAAATTCCAAAATATACAGCTTTATTGAAATAGTATTATTTTTTACCGTCTTGAAACTGTGGCAATTACATGAAAATGGATCCGCAGATCTGATTTCCAGAGAGAGACAGATAGTTGAAGTCAGAACTTTTTTTTTCGATTGGTAAAGAATAATTGTGTTTCGTATGAAATCCATCAACAATTATGTAGAACAAGAATCCGAAGCGAAGTATTTGTTTCCGATCAGGATTCCCAGCAGGAAATCAGCAGTTTAACTTGACTTTCTAAGGTGGAAATTAATTGTGGATTCTCTATCTCATCAAAATTAATACCGATTTGACATCAGGAAATATAAGCAGCACTTCTTAGTTATTCACGTGACTTTTTGTTTACTGTGCTTGAGAAAGATATTCCTTGTGAGGAATATCTTAAAGAATTATTGCAAAATGAATGCGACTTCCTTGTCCTATTATATTATTTCTTATTGAAATCAACAGATATATTGCAAAGTAGTGTTTTACATTTTTTAAATTGCTAGAGGCGTGGCATTTATTAATTTATAAGCTTTTCATTGTCTCTGCTCTATCTCCGAGTTCTAAATGTCGGAATATAGAGTCGGTAACGAAAATATTCGGCCACCAGCATAGAGTTGCTTTTTCTGTTCTGTCTTTCAACAAAATGCTCGAAAACCACTTTCAGGTACCATGAACGCCAAAAATAATCATTTCGTACGTACGTTTGTTTAAATAACGCGAGATATTCAGAAAAAAATCACGAATTTGTCGGTGTTGTCACAAAATATTCGGACACCGCTGATGTACTGTAGGTTAATATGTGAGGCATTTCGCATGAAGTCATCCAGCCTAAAACATGAAAGTCTTTCAACCGTCTTGAAATTTTTATGATCGATAGTCCTACTGATAGTGAAGCCTCAGTGAAAATTTGAAGACAGCACATACAGATTTTGTAAAAATATGTGCTGTCTATATGTGGTAACATTTCTTTGAACCCTATTGAAAATTTGCGGGACGAATTGGGCGGATAAATTTAGAAATTCCTAACCGAAAGATCGTAATACCGAAGGAAGTTTTGAAAAAGCATATTGTGGGGGAACAGGGTCGTATTGGTGTAGATTATTTAAAAACAATTATTTGCAACGTGTCAACCCGTTAAAGCCCTGTTATGCAGTTGCACGGATATTCAAGAAAATATTAATCTTAAAGTAAGATTATTATCTAGACATTGTAAGTTTAATTAGCATACTATCCGAATATTTCTGTGACTTACAAATTTGCGGTTTCTCTGATTTACTCGGATTATTTAAGCAATTGTACGGACGAAATAATTATTCTTTACGTTTATATTAGCTGAAGAGTGTGTTCTAATATAGCATACCATAATTTTATGGTTCGTCGAACATTTGATTGAATTGCATGGTGCCCAAATACTTTCGTGATCGACTGTATAAAGAATTCGACGTAGCCCTATCTACGAGTACATATGTTACCAACCATAGTATCCTGTACATAAATATTTTTGCATACATATCTTCCACGTGATGAGCTTCACAATGTTATTTATAATAACGGACCTAGAAATGGTATAGCAATTCCCTGAGCCTAGTGAGCATTAAAGTAGTCGTATCGTTGGGTGGGGGATTAAAATTTTGTTCCCATTTTTCCTCACATTCTAAGTGGACTGAGCATTTAAGTTCATTAAGAAAAGTTGTTGCACATCGACTAAAGAACAACATACTCAAAATTCAAATTGATCCTACGTAGAGTTTATTTGTTATATAATAAACACAATCATGAATTTTGTGTCTATAAGATTTGTTATGAAAACTAATTGAAGCTTTTTTGATGTCGTATAAAAATGTGTACAAAATTTCAACAGGCTTCATCGACGAAATGATCGAGATACGAATTGTATAATGTTGCGATATTTAATACGGGCTCTTATGGAAGATTGCGAAAAATGACGATTTTCAAAAATAAATATCTTAATTTTTGAGTCGATAAAGGCCCCTGAAAATTTACACACATATACGTATGATATCAAAGAACGCTTCTGCAAATTTTCAATGAAATCTAAAGGAAACGCTGTAATGATAGGACTACCTTAAGGCGGATCGAAACAGTAGACAATTTTGCTAATCGATTATTCAAAGTATTGATATATTACTTGAAATCCGTAAAGTTCATTATACTCCTCTGATTCTATGAACTCCAACATATTGGATTTAGAAGAATATTCTCAATTCTATAACTAATATTTGAAACACCACCATTGAAAAAGTTCCTGGCCAAACTATAGTAAATAATGGCGAATTCTAAATTAATGTACCTGAAGGCTGGTACAGGGAATGCCTGCGCCGGACAAAAGAGTACCAATGGCTCGTGAAATAAATTGGTGTAGGCGCGCAATGTTTCCGTCATCGTAAATTTTGGTTTGGTACTGGCGACCGGTTCTGTTGGTCAATTAAATATAAAAATCAAAAATGATGTAAATTGAATGTCATACTGGACCGGTAGCCCAAAATTAGCCTGATAGTGTCGTCACATGTACTGAAAAAATTATTTACCACCGTAAATACTCGTAAGATTTTTTGGTTCTTTAATAATATTGGCTATACCTGAAAGCTGGTACAGGAAATGCTTGCGCTGAGCAGAACAATGTCTGGGCTGCAGCCTCTTGGACCACATACGGTAACGTATCCGTCAACGGGACTTTGGGCTTTGTACTGCTAACCGGTTCTGGGAATTTCCACAAAAAACACAAATGTTGGACTTTCGGCAATTGGGATGATAATCAACATGAAAAATGGAATCGTTGATACATGAAAGCTGGCACGAGGAACACCTGGGCGATAGGAAACATTATTTGCTCTTATCACGAAATTTGGGTTAACGGTTGTATTGGCTTTTAACAAGTGTTGAAGTATGAAAACGGAATTTTCATTCGGCTGTCTTTCATTCAGTTCATGCGGAACCCATTTTCCCTACTTTCCCAATCCCATAGCTTTCTAACGAATGGAGACGGCTTTCTGCGTCACGTTCAATTGATCCGCGAATTTTTGTTCAGTTTGAATCTCATCTTCATCCAATAAGGCTTGCAATTCGTTGTCTGCGAACTTTTTCGGTGGTTTCCCACGCTCTTTGTTTTTCATGTAAAAATCATCACTTTTGAATTTTTTGAACCACTGGAAACACTGTGTTTTATCAAGACCATGTTGTCTGGAAGCTTCAACAAGCATTCCGTGCGATTCTGCAGCAGTTTTCTTTAAATTATCACAAAAAATCAATGCTGTCCGCAAATCGTAGTTTGTAGGCACAACGCTCCACATACTTAAGGATATAGAAAAATATACTGGTGTATGGAACGTGGGCTGTTGTGTGTTGAAAATCTTCATTAGCTGTTAGAGAGAGATGATGGCGCTGCAGAAGTGGTCTTACGATCCCTAAACTGATGGTTACCACCATCTATAGGGAAATTCCGGTTTCATACTTGTACACATGGTACATATCAAACAGATATTGAAAAACGCTTTACTGAACACATTAGATATAGTTTGTCTACTACCCTCAACATTAATTTATTGTACGCCTATTCTCAGAGTTAATTAAAATGACGTTATTTGGATGATTCGCGAGCGTTTAGTCGAACAAGTGAGAAAATAAGGTCTTTTTTAAATTAGTAAATCTTAAAAAATGTTGCTGTCAAGAGGAAAGTGATTTGAGATAAAAATTGTACATAGTTTACTACGATTATTCCAATAAAACTTGCATCATTTCATCGCTCTTATAAATTCATTTTCTCACGGAAAAATATCTATATCGTCATTTTCAAGAAGTAATCTTGAAACTTTAGTGCCAATATTCGAAAATGCTCACGAATGTGTGAAAATGCATATCATAATATTCGCTAACAACGATCCAACTATCCACTACTACGAAAGCAGATTTGTATGTAGCATTTATATCTATCAAGATAAGTTTAAACCTCGAGAGTATTTTTTGTCATTATCTAAATTTTCTGATAACTGTTTTTGTAGTCTGAAACCCTGGCTTGTGCCATTCTGGCGGTATTGTGCCGAACCTACACGCATATCTAAAGGTTTGATAAAGTCTTCGGTTTGCCGAATTTTACATTTTTTGAAATGCAAAATTTCTTTAAATAGGAGGTTTAAGGAAAATCAAGCGATTTCCGGCAATGATTTCGGATTCTATTTAAATTTAAGTATGTATGTTGTATGGTTTTAGATGCAAAGTTTTTGAAGCCACTTTAGGGCTCTGAGTTTACTTATATTATATATTTATATATCCCTCATTTCTAGCAATGATTTTTAATTACAAAAGCAATACAATGTGGAATGCAATTGATTAATTAGATGATAGAAACCACGAAGTTCTCTGGGTCATCTTTTTCTGTAAGCTTTATTTGTCGATCTGTGCCAACTTATCAATGCTACAAAGGGTTTAACCGACAGAGATCGTTCTGTATGTAAATACAGTGACACTAAGAAAGGCTATCTAATGAACATTTCTTATAAGAACTTTTGAACAATGGGAGCCAAAATAATGAAAACTTGAAAATTGGTTCGACAACGGCCTTCAGTTTAGTTAATTATTCCCAATCATCCAATCATACAACCCGTATATTGTCGCGATTATGAATTATAGGCTCGGACGAATCTCATCTTCTCGAAGCAATTATATTCATGCATTAAGCAAAATAATATTTTCATATGAAAGTTTGATGGCCTAATGACAATTAACACAAAACGATCGTTATCTTTCGTTGTAAGTGTAAGAATATAGAAGTACATGTTCCTTAAATTATGGACAAGAGCAGAACAAACGTCTACCAGAATCCAAATAATACATTTTCTATCTAGCCCTTAGTTCAATCTTCTCTCAGAAATATCCTCTATCGATTTTGGCTCTTTTTACAAAGTATTTCAATGAACGAAGAAGAACAATCATCGCAGATAATAGTACCTGAAAGTTGGTACGGGGAAAGCCTGCGCCGGACAGAAAAGTGTCTGCATCTGGTCGTGACGAACGGTGTATGTTCGTGACGTATCCGTCATTGGAAATTTAGGTCTTGCGCTGCCAACTGGTTCTAACATACGAAACATCAACGATAATGAAATAAAACAAGACTGAAATAAAGAATTGCAGCAAAGGACTGGGCAACGAAGAAGTCGAAGCATAGGTAAAAACGAAATATTGACAGGAGAAAGTGCCGACAATATCCGTGCTAACCCAATAGACGTACTGGCAAGAAAATTGATAAATATATACATTCGTGATTAGCAAACCTAAATATTCGATCTATTTATCAGGCTTTCGGAAATATCCGTTTTTAAGTACATGCCTGAAAGCTGGAACGGGAAACGCCTGAGCAGGACAGAAGAGCGTCAGCTGTGCGTCGTTATTAACCGTGTAAGTCCGCGAATTCTCCGCCATGGTAAATTTTGGCCTCGTACTTGCAAGAGGTTCTATAATATTTAATCGAAAACATAAAATTGCGAAAAATTATGGATATTATCGGTGACTGCGGAGTTTTATCGAGATAATTTGGAATGTTTGCGACACTTTTAAGGGCTGAATAAAATGGCCACGGAGCGGTTAGTTTCGTTTGTCTTGCCGAGACCTCGCTAAGCGATAAGTAATCACTGGGTATCGTGAGAAAAGATTGGGTTCATCGACTTACTTGTGAGAGGGAACGGGATATCCCTGGGCAGGACATAATAACGTGACAGAACCGTCCTTTGTCGTGCGGAAGCTTCTCGAGTCATCGATTGTCGGGAACTTTGGCCTCGCGCTCCCAATCGGCTCTAAATCGTAATTCTATTGTCTTTTTTTCCTTTACTTGTCTGTTTTTATCATGACGGAACGGGGAACCCCTGTGCCAACCACTTACGAATTATCGTTAAAAAGTGACATTGTCAAATTTTGTATATATATTTACGTTAGATTATAAATTAGATCGTAATGAATCGCCCGTTGCTCGAATTCGTTAAGGACTAAATATATAATTTGATCTCTATTGCTCGTATAAACTTTCTGACAATAATAATAGAATATAGAACGACATATTTGACGTCTAAATTAATGAGGCAAAAATCTATAGCAGCTCAGCTTTCTCCTGACAATTCCAAGGTAAACGATGATAACAATATTTTATATTCGCCAATCTGCAATCGCGATGAACCCGAAATAAAACTTTATCAAATTGGTAACCGCGAGCCTCGTAACTCGTCCCAGAATTTGCCCTCGTTCTTGTATTCTTGAGCCATTTTCACCATGTCACAGGAACTTACCTGTGCAGCTTGAAACTTGGGAAGGTCAAAGCGCGTAGATCTGATATCGAGTACAGCAGCAAGGCAGAGGTTCTTTTTCGTTTTTGTATATAATCGATCTGTTAAATAACGTTGTTTTTTTTTCTTGGCGCAAATCTTTGCAAAGTAAGACGGCAAGAGTGGGTAAGAGGTAGCGAATGACATACACAACGGTCTCCGATACGGTAATCAATGTTCAAGGCGAGCGCGGTGGCGCGTGCCCGCAGGGGTACCCTGTCCCAGCATTCAGGTGATAATCGACGAGCTTGGTCCGGCGTTACTCGTTGCATGTTGAAGCGAATCGATGTACTTGAGCCGTCTCACCCAAGTATTGAAAAGCATCCCAACCCTTCCTCCTAGTATTTTTCCCCAATTCGACGTACTTATCTCGTTGACTCGAACCGCGTGTGCTTTGCGGTCTTTGACCGACCACCCACTTAGACACTAGCGTACAGCTTGATAATTTCCTGCACATCGCATAATTTCGCTATATGCCTAAGTTGTTAACAACCGGGGGTACCGATGATCACCGAAAGAAAACCTAGTAGTGAGGGGTCGTATAATATTTGACCAATGTCTTACTTCGAATGTTGCTTGGGAATTTTAAGTTGTTTGAAAATATTGAAGAGGCTTTTACTTGTACCATTTCGCCTACATATATTTCTGACAAATACCTTCGAGGAGAAGATAAAAAGCGAATTTTATAAATTGAACCTTGATGTAAACATTCAATCAATTTATCGTTGCTTCTGTAAAGCTACGAAGATACAGCAACGCTTAATTGGTAATTCTGTTTCTTAAAAAAACATCTTTTCTGACAAAAAATATTAAGATTGTTCCTCGGGTGACCCTCATTTCCACGACTTATCCTAACGAACGGGCCCGGATGAATAATTAACGGATTGACTGGATCATTTTGATTTTACGACAAAAAAAAACTTATCTTGCAATTTTTCCTGTAGTAACTGAACGAGTTTCAAGAAGAATATAACATCAATTGTTGAATTGGCGTTGATTCTTGAAACGTATGCTAAGAATTGATTCACGTTGAGATACGCGAATGCATTCACGAAAGGATAAAAGTTGTAATTGCAGGATTGTTGAAACCGATATAAATTTAAAAACCAAAATTCTGTTCTATCACACGGCGCAACTAGAAGCGATGGCAGCTACATTTATAATCCATTTATAGATATTGATAAACTCGATTATTGTTATCTATCGTCATCGAGGAAAATGCGGCGCCGCGAAAAAGTATTCATCGTGATTCGGGAAAACCATTCGGCGTGTCCCGCAGACCGATCGGACCAATTTCCGAGTTGATTGGACGCGACATACTTCCGTAGCTACGATATATTCATTCAAATTTGTTATCTTCACCCCGGATGAGACGGCCTTTATTTGTAGCTATTATTTTCTCGCCTTCGCGGATTTTTCAATTTGTATCGAATGTTTATTCACGGACCAAGCTCGTTAACTAAATATACGGTCACGATTTTTATATTTATAATGAAACATATTCGTTAGCAACGAATCCGTGTTGATTCTCCAAGTGCCATTTGCTTTCATAAAGAATCTTATACATAGCGATACTCAAATTTCTCACTCGTGTTCAAGTTTACGAGCGTGCGTCGAATTACCATGATGTATTATATTAATTGATAATACAATATGCATATTGTTATAAAAGTGGAGAATCGACAACGTTTTCTTGCAAACGCAACGACCGTAAGAATCGCAACCCAACACCATCGTTTCGAAAATTACGCGAGGAACTTTATTTTCGTTTCAAATAGTTTATACCGATCATACTTACTGATAAAATAACATATCATAAATCATGACTGACTTAATTGGTGTTTAATCAAGAAAATAAACAAGTGGATGGAAGCTTCTGGCAATCAATTTTTCCAGCCACGTTTTTTAAATTATTGCAATTATATAGTTTGTAATCCTTGATCGTAAAATTATGTATATCGATCTTTTCTTGATTATATGCAGAAATACTGGTTAATAAAAGTTCAAATCACAGATCGTACTGAATTTTTAGAAAATTTCCGGTAAATTGGTTCCTTGATTTATCGACTAAACCGCTAATGAGAGATACTTCCATGGATCGGCTTGAGGTAAAATCCATTAATGAACGATACTGGGACTCCTGTTAGACGATGGTGCTCTCTGGTTACGATGCCTACGCTCAGATTCGGAACAACGATTCTGGTTACACCGAAGCGAGTAAGCGTGACGTTAGTCTTACCGAAAAATGAAATATTTATAATACATTGTGGCATGCCGATAAAAAATAACTGATCATAATAATTAACGAATTGCCTGATTTCTTTTTTATATTTATACCTTTTTTATCAGATGCGATATTTATTTCAAATATAAAGAGCGACAAAAATATCGATATCTGACTTTATTGCAGAGATATTCAAAATTTGTTCGGACTATCGCATTTGTTTCGGGAACCACATAAGTATTTATTATTAGAATTAATGTTTTTGTTTCGTGTAATCGAATAGAATTAGAATGACAATCATACGTCAAAAATTTACATAAATGTTACTTCGGTTTGAAATGACGCGATGTCTAACCAGAATCGTGATTCATGAACATTTAATTGTTCGAAAGAATTGTCGAGTGACAGAGATCGACGAGACTCTGACTTACCGGTGATGACAAGTCGTCCCTTCGTAGCTGACAGTCGAGTTTCTCCAGTAAGTCGGTGTTTGGTGCGGCATTGATAAGTTTTGTAGCCATCCTCGGGTCCGACGTCTCTGATGTGAAGTTCACCGGAAGGTAGCACCAGATATTTACCATCTGTATTCCACGCCACAAAACTTTGTATTAGTAATAATTTATTTTCATTTAAATTTTTTTAATTTCCCATGCACCATTGGACACCTCCATGTAAGTATACTTGCATATTTATACTCATGGATGCGTAAAAGCGTATCATTGGAAAAGAATTTTTGCTGTCACCAAATTATTATTTCATTCTCATTTGATTTTTTGAATTGATAAGGAGCATATAATGATATTTTTATCTTTTTTCTTTTACATTTTTACGCCAACTCATTAATAACAATATTTTTCTAATTAAAATGAAACGCTTTTACTTCGTTTAATATTTTTGTCCAACACCCAAAAATGCAACATGCAACGCGATTAAGCGTCATTGAAAATGCATCGATATATTCGGGCTCGACATACTTTGCGTGGCTCGATTATATACACAACGATTTCCAATGAGTCGAAGCTCTATCTATTATTACCATCATGCAGTAAAACAGTTCGCGATGGTGTACCGTTGAATTAAAAGGAAGAAATACCTACTAGCGTTATCTAGAACGTAGACAATAAGAAATCATGTCGGGCGCTAGAAAGGTGATTCGCGATATGAACATAATACGCTGATGCGAATCACAATAGAACGACAAATTTTCGAAAATTCTGACAGAAAAATTTTCTATTAAGGCACAAAAAGTTTGTATGCATTGAAATAAATTTTAGCGATATGAAATTAGTGCATGGACGTGAGCTCGGTTTCGTAAAATGATTGCACTTTATAACGGTCCCCGGAGCGGTCATCATATTCCGTTTTTTTATGTTCGAAAAGAAATTCATAAACGAAATTCGCCCATTACGTCCTAAGTAAATACGAGTAAACATCAATAAAATACGTTCAGTTAAATTGAATACGAGATGAGTCGAGATAAAAACATGTTCACAAATGGTAATATTTTTAGAAACTTTTACAAATACGTTTTGCTCTTGAAAAGACTTTCAAAAGGATCAACGCTTTGCTCAAAATAGGTTATGCGAGGAAAGAAGTTGTGAAAAGTTCGATAAATATTGTTTAGATTGACAGAAAATATCATTAATAAAAAGACGCTTCGTGATTTAAAGATGAATGACACGTATAAACCAAAGTAAAACCAATATTTGTTTTATTCGACCAGAATTTGAGCTCTCCGCGAAACGATAAAAATGTAACGAGATAATTGTCCACATCAATGATACGACCAGAAAGGTATTATCATTAACATTCTGGTTTGATAGTCGACAAATTAATGAAACATCAGGAATTTTCACTATGTTTTCACAGAGAAAACTGACCTGTTGAAAAAAAATTCGGAATTACATATATAATATGAGAAAAATATTAGCGTCACAAACATTGTTATTAACTTTTTGGTACTGTTTTTACTCAATATCAATGCTCCAATTGTCTTCAATATGCTTGATCTTTTCGAATTTTTTTGGATTTTTTATAGTACTCCATTTTATGTCAAAAATCGACCAACATTTTTGACGTGATTAAAATCGTACCTCTCATCTATCCTTGACAAAACCTCATTCGAGAATAAGTTTTTAAAAAAATACCGCTTGAAAACTTGTTAGTATCATCGCCACGTTTAGAAAATATCATTCAATCTGAAGGCAACACTTGATATTAACTTTCGAAAACACGTAGCAATATGTGTTTACACAACTGGATTATCCGAAAAAAAATGTACACTGCCTCAATTATTATAGAAAATAAATAGGGCTCATATAAATAAAAAAACGTTTTACCACAGGATGATCGCGTAGAAGTTGTTGCGGTAGAATAATTTTTAGATCGTGTATTAAATATGTTACTCCAGGAGACTTGAACGTTTTTGTTGAAAGCGATCAAATAAATAGATGTAGTAAGCTGCAATCCGACCATCTCGCAGTAACAACCTCCTATTTGCTTTTTCTACGGTACACCAGATGTTCAAAAACATATCCCCGCAAATCTTTAAGAAAAACAATGATCTTCACAAACATGCGATGCACTTAAAAAAGTCTTGTCATTGAAATAATATCTCTGTTTTTTTTTTGTGAATTCTACAAAGAGATATAATATAATGAATTTCATTGCTAATTCCACGAGAAACCATGCGGCAATATTGAGTTTGAGCTCGCCAGAATTTTCAAGTTTACGATTTGCGGGGATATGTTTGCTTAACCTTCTATCATTTGCCTTACTCTGCGAAATTAAATACCATTATGAAGCGTCTAATACTCAGCGTATAATACAACACACACTATCATTTATATGCAAAATTTCCCATTGACAGAAAAGAAATGCCACGAATTTTATATTCAGTTTTTGTTCATTATTAACAAATTAAAAAATAGGTAAATTGAAATGACACATCGGCCAATCGTAAATTGTTCGCACTGTAGTGATTAATTTGATCGAATATTCTGCTGAATCAAAATATTTTTATTGTAATTTATTTAATAAATTCGTAACACTTTCCTTCGTGCATTTATTTAAATTAATGTTAGCATACATCTTAAGTACATAACGGATTAAAAAGGGAAATTATAGTGGATAAGAAGGAAGGTGGTCTAGGACAGCGCGAGCAGCGGCAGTCAACGTCTTACGAATCGCGATGATATGTATAACCCAATGAAATTAACTCTATTTCATTCGAAATTGATCGCGTGACAGACGGGTGGACGGACGGATGACTAGCTCAGAGGAATATATATACATATATCGTTAGCCCGAGAATGGCTAGCAATACTATCGCCATCGTTCTTCTGATACGAGAAAAAGTGATGAACTCTTCATTTCTGCCCTAATACTTTATAGATGTGTGTGTGTGTGTAGTGTGTGTGTGTCTGTGCGTGTATACACGCATATATATATATATATGCAATATTCGAAACGATGAGGCTATCCACTTTCTTAAAACTTTCGGAATTCTCGGTATTTATGCTTGAATAAAATCCAAAGCTTTGGAGCAAACGGTGGCTTCGATCATCAAACCAACGGTTCCAATATTCCTAATCAGAAAATTGCCAATTGTTTTCTTATTATGTATTCGTTACCCAAATAGGTACTTATAAAATCCAAGTGCGTTAAAAAGCAATAAAATATATTAGTTATCATCAAGTTTGTTCAACACATTTTTTCAACGAATGTATTACCTAACGGTATTTATCTCTCGGTGGATATTGATGAAAATTAATGTTTTTTAGAATCTTAATATCAAACCTTTTTCCGTATTTTGTTATTCAGGAGATAAATTAACGAATTTTCAAATTACGTCGTTGTTTAACGACACAACAGAACATATTCCTCCAGAATTCCAATACTCGCAATAAGAGAACTCATTGGCTCCGCTCATTATTTTCTTCAAATTATTGTTGCAATCATCAAAAACGTAACTTTTTATCATATCTGTAGAGACCTCAATGAAACAATGAATAAGCCCTTCATTAATAAAGCTATTATAATCCTTGAGAAAACTAATCAAGTATTACTAACTACTAACGACGCAATTTTAAAACTCGCAATTCCTTATTCCATCGATTAAAAAAACGATTGCCTCTTCGCGCTAATGCAATGAAACAATTTGCACATACTCTCCACCCACGCGTGTTTATCTTTTACTTTCCCGCTCATGACTATCCGTACTATATATACTTTACAGTCGATTAATCGATATTCGCCGACCTGATACATTTGGTTATATCGCTACACTAGACCGCAGCCCCGTTTTCCCAGTTAGGAAAAATTCCTCTGAATATTGGTGACGAAAATTACCATGGCTCGACTATTTAACCGGGTGCGTCGACGCGTTTGCTATAAATGGAAAATGGTGGTCGTGGTGCTGAATAATTTCAAAAACCTATCTTTCTTGGCACGTTGTTAAACTTTTACTCGCGGCGCTATTAAAATATAAATAAGTGATAAGACCAGTAACAAAACAACCTTGAAGAAAACCGATCTACGATACTTAAACTAACGAATGAAACGCAACAACTAATTCCTTTTCCTTGTGCAGAATAGTTAATATTATGCGAGTAATAATGGATCTGTTGAAATATCAAAAGCTCAATACATAGAACGACCTTCGGCACGCTATGGAGAAAGTTGCTGGGAAAATGCGTTTTTGGAACGTAGGGACAAATATTTTTTCCGAATGATATTCCAGCGGATCTAATGAAATTATTATAGAAATTTCCTTGAATACAATATAGTAGATCGTGTACGAAGGATTGTTGATATCAGATAACTGATAAACAATAAATGTATCGGCTTCTATATCCATTAGTCCAGTAGAGTCGATACGAAAATTACCAATGAGCTATAACGGGAAAATATCCATCCCGGGAAAATTCAAGACCACATTTAATAAAATACCATTGTTCGAAATGAATCTTTGTCGACGTCGTCCCACAGTGAAAACCAACTACAGCGCAGTGAACTCGAAGGAATTAACTCAAAACATACCAAATTCACCGCAACAAATTTTGCCAAGGATTAAGTTAATGGAATGATGTATCCAGTGTGAAAATTACGGTACCAAATTTCTTCTACCCTCTTTAGAAAGACAGAACTTTCGATAGAAATGATAATCTTGAAGCGAGCATAATTTGAGTGAACATGACGAGACGAGAAGGACAATACGACAATAAGAATCGAAAATGAGTTAGATGAGGGTGAGAAAACGGTACCGTAATCGGGCTTGGGATATATGACGTTCGTCTCGTCCTCGACCCAAGAATCAACCTCGACGAATTCGGCGACGAAGCTCGGTATGTGACACTTGATTATAGCAGCGTTTCCTCGCAGGACATGCTCATCCATCACGTTCACTGCATACCGCTGCCCGACAACTGCAACCAGACCACGGGATTTTGGTTTCTTACTGCGTCCGTATACGTGGTCAAATTATATTAAAACGGAAGTGATAAACACGACGAGAAAATAAAGCGAGATAAAATTTAAAAAATTAATAATAAAACAAACCGAAATGGAAACTAATGAATCGTGAATAAACCGCCGATTTCGGGTGTTGGTGTTGGATTCTTTTTCTTAAGTGTGAGTTTATGTTTGGCCAATGAACGTCTAAAAGTCGATTAATCTCAATCTTTTGAGATCTTGGTACATTTGAATTTGGTCATTAACACTTATTGTTAGTGTCATACAAAGTCATTTCGAGGCGATTTAAATATCAGACAAAGTATTAAAATATTCGAACTTAAGTGTAAATTTGAGCACAACAAAATTTTTAAACGCTTGTATAAATGGAAGTTTAGCTCGAGCATAGGACGTGTCTAGCGTATATCTACCTTATGTATAAGCTCGGATTGTTCAATACGGCCTACCTAGGGATTCACGTCTAAACACTAACATTTTCCTAACGATTTTCAATTTTAGCCGAAACTTGAATTTTTCGATTCAGAAATCAACGTGATTTGAAAGAAACAAAAAAGGATGGTACAATGGTAAATAGTTCGCCGAGATTGTAAACGTGTTTCGAATAGTCTTGCAATTCCTGTTGGAAGCGTGACGCACAGGGAGGGTGACGGATGACGAACTTGGACAGGTTACTATCCCATCGTTTCTCAAGGTGCAATATATTACTGCAACGTGCAATTCTCGAACGTCACAGTCGGATGCGCAGGATGCACAGACATAATACATCTCTGATATACCGTAGGACGCGTGCTGGTCGTCAGCCCGATAATTTCCGCCGTTGGAATCGATCCAACCAGCTACATCGACATGGTCAGCTACGAATGAGGGTACCTGACACTTAAATATCGCTGCATTGCCACGAATCGCGAAGACGTCGTATACCTGGACTTCGAAGTACTGAGACACGACTGCAAAAAGAATGTAACGAGATACCCAAAAGTGTAGATCTTGTCATCCAAATGTTTCAATCGTTGTACTGGTTCTACTCAAGTACCCGATATTGAATCGCAAAACTTACATGAGAAATATCTTTATTCCTTAAATAATAAGTTATAATAGTCGATATGTTATGTATATGCGTTTTCGTTAACACCCTTGGCGAGAATAACTAGGCAACGCGGACTAGTAAAATCGACTAGTCACGTAGAAAAGTTGATGTCTGTTGCAAAATGTATAAATAATAATCAAGTCTAAGATCACTAGAAATTCTCATTCGTACTGACAGATATTCACATATTTTCATATGCCAATTGACAATCATACCTAAGAAAACTTAAATTTAACTGTGAACAGTCATAGATTTTCAAGGATAGGCTCATAGATATCGATGCTGATACTTCCAGACATTCATCAACTTTGAAGGACACTCGCGCACTCTCAAAGATACTGATGAACATGCACAGACTCTCACGGATTTCTACAAGTATATGGAGCGACTGAGCTGAATTGCCGAGCGAGAAGGGTGTGAATCATAATAACCTGCAACACATGTACAAACGTGGTAAACACATGTCGTACCTCTTCTTCTAATGTCAATCGACAAATCATGATATATAAGAGAAGAAAATAGAAACATTTTTCGCTTTTATGGTGAAGACTGTTTATGCGTTAACAACATCGCTGTCAGCGTTGTGGTGAACGAAGAAAAGTAGATGAGTAAGAAGTAAGAAAAAATGTTTCGCGTTGAAAATGGTTGATTAGCCCGAAGGTTAAATTAATTGTGAACTACCTTCATTGAAAACTGGTTAGTTTTCCTACTTACAATCTAACATTACCAATCGCCAATATACGATCAATATGATCACGATATTACGCTATTTGGACATTTCGACATTCAACTATCACGAGGAATTAAATGAAACGTAATTAGAACCTTTGCTCATCGCGGTTTCCTATTCCTGTATTTTCTGTTTCACTCTGCAAAAATGTGAGATCTCAGATTTACGATGATAACTAATAAAGTTATATTTGGAAGGCCTGCATACGCCTGCATTTTCGATATACATCTCGGATGGAGAATCCTATAACACGTGATACGTATATATAAAGATAATTCCATTTACATGATTATGCGTAGACAATAACTGCGTCCACCCTTACTAACTTGTTTTCTTTTTTACATTATTAATAACCTAGTTCGTAGTCAACAATGAGCTTCGTACAATTATACTGAACTAAAAATAATAGTTATGAAAATGACGGCACATCGAAAGTGTTTGGAAAGGCAATTACAATAAATGAGCGAGTGGTATTTTTCTACCAAGTGCAGGGCAAAAGCGAGAATAATGAGATTCCTTTGGAAAATTGTATTAGGCGTGTCATTTGGTGAATGAAAATCAATCATCTAACAAATTGATGATGGTGCGATTTATATTTTGATGCATAAAAATAAAAATTTTTTATTTCTTAAATAGTCGTAGACGAATGAACCTGCAAACAATCTATTATCCAACTATCCCTATCGAAATATGAACCAGCATAACACATTGATTGAGAAATTAAGCAGAGAGTAAGATGTTTTTTTGTACCAAAAAACAGAGTTTAGGGAACGAAATAAAACTATATTGGAGAAATAGTTGACTCGATCGTTGCCTCGGGACTAAAAAACAAGTTGTTCCCACATGAACTCATTCCAAAGTTTTTATCGACTCAACCGCGATACCTACATGTTGAAAACTGGTATGACGGTCTGTGGCGAATAGCGATTATCAGTAGGCAGGCCGTTTCACATTCTATACAACCCACACACGTGTGTTTCCACATTTATTTTCGTACCCGCAGCATGACGTCGGATTTTGCGTTAAAGCACGAGACCAGCAAACCTCCTTCCTAAAACAAAGTGCACTACCGTTCGTTCACACGTACACGCTCACCATTTCAACAGGTTTTCATATTCAATCAAATGTTCCTCAAAATCTCTAGCTTGAAAGAAAAATGACCATGACTCGCGAACACATTCGTTGATTGATATTTAATGAAAATCTGGATCGTTGACCACTGCCACTCGCAATACGATGTATATCTATGGTTTATAATTAGCTAATCAAATCAATAGCTGTCGTTCAATGAATCAATACTACTTCATTATGTTATCAATGTACTGTCATTTCTTTTTGGTTCAAGTACCCCTTTCTTCGTGGCTATCTGCTCTATAACTTGCACCATCCTCAGTTGATACCCACTCGATAACATCCACGAAATCTGCCACGAAACTCGGCAGTAGACACTTCAGGGTGGCCGTATTGCCTCTCAGTACAAACTCATCGATCACTCTCGATTCGTAAAATTGCTGAACAACTGAAAAATTACGTTACAGCTGCTTTAAACGAACCAGAAGATGGAAAAGAATATTGGTATACATATATTGTGGAGATGAAGCGAGAAACGCTACTACGTAAGACGTTGATGACGTTGTTCGTTATTCCCGTTTATATCCATGTGTATAATTTTTACGCATTTATTGCTATTGTTATAATTCTTAATTTGGTCCACCACTGGTATTTTTCCAATAGGGCAATGTATTCGAAAGGTCCACCTATAATGTTAAGAAGGCCCAGGCAGGACGTCGTGTTTGAAGAGCACAACGGTTGTATATATTACAAACATTCGTTATTTGCTCGACGATAGAATCCCCGATTCGGTCACACTACTTACTACAATTTTAGGCATATTTGGATAAGTAAAAAATAAATACATAAATGAACAAAATTGAAATACAAAGCTTTATCGTAGACGACAAGAGTATCTGTCCTTAACAATTTTTTAAGGCATGATTCTATCGTACGTTCTTGAATAGAAATGACCGATAAAGTATTAAAAACTTTCTAACTATGATTTGACAAGTTTTATTTTCGTATGTTTAGATTAGTTTCCTCAGAAGTTATTCATTCCCAAGTTATTCGTTTCTTCAAAGGAAGTAAAAATCGAACGGTCCATTTAAAAAATACTTCATGTACATTTATGTATGCATCTTTTTTTATACAGTTGGCGTTTCAACACGTATTGGTAAATATCGATGACCAGTTAAAAATGAAAAACAAACTTCATTCTTCGCATAAGCCCATCCGTTGGATTACTACTCTCTACGCATGTGTGATTATCAATGACGACTATAAACAAAGACCTGCATTCCACTGCAAACGCCACAAATATAGGTCCCTAACGTTCTCGTAGTTTTTACCGTAGTCCCTGTTTTCCGGGCTATAAATCGTTCCATCGTCCGCCACCCATCGATCCACATAGACGAACTCGGACACAAAACTCGGTATTTTGCATTTCATGATAGCGCTGTTGGCACGGATAACATACTCGTTCTCCGCCTCCGTGATGTAAAACTGTGTGACGACTGCCCGCGCATCGGCATACATGCAACGCATTATGATTTTTTTAGTTACACGAGTAAGACACGAAAACGGGTTTCATTCTCCCGTACGATAAATTGTGACATTAGTAACAATGATCCGATCAACCTTGGGAGTAATCGAATAATTTGTTTGGAAATATTAGAATTGGAATTGAAACATTCGAACGCACCTGTATGGGATAAGTACTTTTGTTACTACACGCGATAATAAATGCTTTCGTTAATCCGAGCAATTTGAATAAACAGAATAAAACGTGCCCAATTGTATAACAAAAAAATGACATTTAATAAATTCGCAGTTCGCTACTTTCGCCTTCCTGTAACATTCTGCAAGTGCTAAAATAGTAAAGTATCTTATCTTTGATTTTTTTTGTAAATATAGCTATGAACACAAAGAAAAATCCAAATGTTCCATTTCCGTGTTGTAGTTTTGTTAAATTATTATTTCACGATTTCTGGAAGGATTCATGAAATTTTCAAGAGTTTACCCTATACTTGTAGTAAATACAGCATGTTCGAGAAATTGAAGCCTAAAGCCCAGCTCCTATAACATTACATTTTAGCCGAAAATTGCAGAATTTTACATTTTTCGTTTCCCCTCTCAACGCACATGTTTGCTAAAGCAACAAAATAATTAAGCTAAAGTGTAGTGAGAAAAAGGAGAATTTTCGATTCTCTTTTCTCTCCCTCATTATTCGCACATAACCGAGAATGGAATTGAATTATGAGTTTATGTACCCTGGCCCATGCCAGCTTCGCGTTGTTGGTGTTCAGGTAGGTACACTTCACCATCCTCCCTTATCCAAGCCTCTATCGTAACGAACTCGGCTATGTAACTTGGTATGCTGCACTTCAATATAGCGCTGTTACCTCTAATGACGTACTCGGTCATTATCTCGGGCTGATAAGTCTGTGCAACAACTGCGTTCCAAATTTTTTGACGTCAATACGAATTACGTTTTTCGTTTTCAAAGAATATAATTCATGAAAATGGCAATAGTTTAAAAATGATACAGATCCGAACCCCCCCCCCCCCCCCCCCCCCCCCCCCCGGGACACGATATGACGTTTGTCATAAAATACGTACAGCTGTCACAACTGAATTCTTATCTATCTCTTGATCCAGTTACTTGTTGAAAGTTTGAGTATCTTTCAATCGATCCAAATTGCTCAAATCTAGGTCTATTAAAATAATAAAAATATCATAAATATGAACACATTCAGGAGGCATAATTTTCCAACGGCAAATCAAGAGTTTCGGGAATACATAATCATTTTAACAATGGTAATCAAATGTTTTAGAAAGAGATACCATTAAAATAGTGTTTTCCTTGTTCGTTAAATAATACCTTAAAAAATACGTAATAAATCTGAGAGAATTGCCATGTTTAGGTCGCCAGTTGTGGAATTATGATAAGATCCCTAGTTCATAGAGATAATCACATGGACTTTTTACACGGTGAATTAGACACTTAATTTGACATATATCACATATTAATGTGATAACGTATGCCAAAAGTGATAAATATAAAATCTGAGCTATGTAATGCACGATTGGCATATATAATAGATCAAGCCTATAATTTAACAAATGTAGTCGAGTAAATTGAGCAATTGAGTAGTCACATCCGTTGCCACCGCCATCATTGACACGACTGCCACTGTCGCAGACTGCCCGCAACACTCTCGTACGTTTCATCAGGCTTAAATATAGCGTTATGAGTAAAATGAGCGAAAGACAACGAGGGTTTAAACCATGTCCGAGAAGCATCGTTACTATGTATATATAGGTAAGTGTAACACCCGATATAACCACAAATAGTACCGTAGTCGGTAGACGGTTTGTAGCTCGACCCGTCACTTCCATCCCAAGAATCTACGGATACGAATTCCGCAACGAAACTCGGTATGGTGCATTTAAGTATAGCTGCGTTTCCACGTATCACATATTCGGATACAACCTCGGCCTCGTAATACTGCACCACGACTGTTGAACACACATATTTTGTACTAATGAAAGAAATATCACCGATGAATGAAATATCCTTGAAACTAAAATCTTATCTACCGGGTAATACAGATTAAAAGACGTCCAGTATTTCCATTGATACCTATTGAAATAATGCGTAGAACCCAAGTGCCTACATAGATTTTCTTTGTGTACCTGTTTCGATTTAGAACATTAGAAGTTTGTCACGGATCAGAAGATTGGCGAAGAAGTTGATTCTTATTTAGCTTGTCAATGGCGCATATATTTAAAGTTGGAATTGACTTTCCTCGATCGGATCATAAAGAAGATTAAAATGTGAAACAATCGTCTCATAACTAATTATTGATCACTGTTGGAAAACAGGTTATGAGACAATGATTACCATTATTTGAGGAATACGAAAAAAGGGGCTTATATTGGGTTCTAAAAGGGATTGAAAAATTGTTATTTATTTCGATATCGGCTTAATATTCAAGGAACTACTATGCTCCTATGGAATAGGCTATAAGCCGATTAATTATCTTCAACATAGTATGTAATATTTAAGATGTTGCTTAAGTCGAGGCAAAAGGTTTTAAAAAATCATTTTCAGTTTAGAGTTTTAAGATCCACCATATGATCGACATGATCTGCAAATTATATGGCAGAAACGAGACTTATCTCTTCGTCTCTGAGTGAACTCAAAATATATACCTACTATATAAATTTTACATAAACATTATCCAAATGGAATTAATCCGCCATCCTACTGTCATTGCGGTGAATTTATGGTTCTTTCCACCCGACCCATCGAGCAAAGATGCCAACTGTGCTGCTCGCTCATATAATTTTTTGAACATCATCGGATTGTGTCGACATCTATATTGTATTGCCAATTAGGCTTGCAATTAGTATCGAGTGGACTGGATTATGGACGAAGGTATATTCGGGATGTTTGTTAATCAGGATGCAAAATTATGAATATTCCTAGGCTCGATATGTTAGTACCATTTCTGTCGTCATGATTGAAAGAACCTCCCTGGTCATCCTGCCAACCTATGACCTGAACGAATTCTGCAACGAAGCTTGGTATACTGCATTTCAGAATCGCCGAGTTACCTCGAATCACGTACTCGTTGTTAACTTCCGACTGATAGTACTGATGAACCACTGAAATTGTTTCATTCCTCTCGATTATTTTCTTTAACAAATGAATCCTGAATTCGTCGCAAATGTTACTCGACAATTATGTGAACGCAAAAAGACATCGAGTTGGTATGCAACTATTATTTACTATCACAATTCTCATTTGTTACGCAAATGATATCCTGTAAGCTCACGTGCATTCTTAATTAGATTTATTTTTTGAACAGGACAAAGGATTTCAAACAATTAAGAACGTCCCCATCCCCCAAATTCCATTCACCCATAACAACGAAGATCCATGATTTTATAACAGGTTTTTGAATCTGCATTTTATGTATGTAACAACATAATGAAAGGATAAAAGGTTTTTATGGTTTTGGGTATGTTGAAATAAAATTTGGCCCCAAAATTGATCATTTTAGACGACAAATTAAATATTGGGGTTTTTATATATAAAAATGACAAAAAAATTCATTATTTTCAATATATATAATTTTTTTAGGCCTAAAGCGCACTGATATCGGAAATTTTCTTCAACCATCCGCGCACAAAATTATTGCAGGTTAATAGAAAATGTCTGTACTAACATGTTAAACCCTTTTTCTTTCAATATGGGGGCTAGAATGTAAAAATCTCTTAAAAATCTGCGTTTTTTCATTATTAATTCTTGTTTATCTCATCATTCAGAGCTTATGATAAGTTTAAGTGATAACTATCAAACTTCCCAATAATTTTGAATACATCATTCAATTTAAAAAATGGTGAATTCCATATGGCAATCAAAAAAGAGCTACAATTCAATTATTTCCTGAGGTTTCTAAAAGGTTATTCATTTTAATAAAAATGTTATACGAGTATAATAAATGATAATTTTTAATATGTAATTACAAACTTCAATAATTCTATGTACCGATAGTTGAAAAAAATCCCAGACTTTTGCGTGTTTTGTGCTTCAAAAAAGATCGTAAATTGAATATAATGTAATATATGATTTTTTTCTCATTTTTTGTACAAAAACCACAATATTGAATTTCGTCATCCGAATTTATCGATTCCGAGCCTGTATTCTGGTTCAGCATACCCGAAA
The DNA here is from genome assembly GCA_946811545.1 of Netelia fuscicornis. Lineage (NCBI taxonomy): Eukaryota > Metazoa > Arthropoda > Insecta > Hymenoptera > Ichneumonidae > Netelia > Netelia fuscicornis. The sequence goes on from OX328015.1 coordinate 29,439,954, forward strand.
ACATAAAAAAAAATTCTTACCCATTTATTACTTTGTTACATACGTTAAATTTAGATTTAAAAACGTGTTATAAAATCGACATGATCTTAGTCGTTAATGGTCATCAATATAACTTTATGGATGGAACCGTTTCCTTCTGTTACATAATACGTAGTCTTCCATTTTTATTTATGGATGGAAATAAGTCGAGAAAATGAGGTGGCAGGACAAAAGGAAGTTTGCCATAAAGATTTTGAAACGCGGATGCAATTGTCATATTGACACTTTTTTCTGTCGAGAAGTTAAAGATATTGTCCGAATAAAAAAAAGAACGTTTCCAATCTCGAATACGATGGAGGTATGGCACTTTGAACTGTTAAAAAACGGGGCGAATACACGTAAAATATAACATAATATAGTATAGCACACCTCGACGAAAAATGTACTACGAAAAACCTATGTACTATCCGCATTAGCATTATCCAATCAGTAGGCAACCAGGGATTGGAGTACTTAAAAACTTTGATGCGGTAGATCGGGGATAATGTTAATAGTAAATATATAGTGATACATTTTGGGTACGATTTTACATTTAATTTTAAGCCGCGTGGTCCTCCCAAAACTCTGCTATTTTCCTGTGTAACTAATTTCTGTTTGATCTCATTTTCTTGATTTATTTATATCGATAAATTAAAATAGGACAACCGGCATATAGCCAAACTGAGGAAATAGCGTTCTCGGAAGGTAAATACTTCCGAATGACAGTGATAGATCCGATAGTACGTACTATTGTCTCAAGTTCATAAACTCTTTGGATAAATTGATGTTCTCAGTTTTGTAATATAACCTATAAATGTTAAATATTGGCACTGTTTAGAATGAAATGACTATTCGTAAAATGTCTTCGAGACAACTTGGAGCGTCGCAGGATCGACCTATGGTTCAACGGCCAGAAAATGCGAATAACCTAGGATATAATTCGAGGGTGAAAACACTAGGCTCGGAGTTGGTAAAGGCGTAAGAAAAATCGCATTATCGTGAGACTTTTATCGCAGCTACGTTCGTGTTCGAATCCGCCACATATAATATACGAAGGAGGATTTACGGCGTACACCGACCTCGCAACTGGCATCAACTATAAGCAACTACAGCATTATGATTGACTTGCTGCTAACTGCTGTCTGTCTGCCCACTCTTCGTCGAGCTATCGCGTACAAGTGTTCCCGACGGTTTGTATCGACCCTCTCCATTTCTTGGCATGCGTCCTAACACTATCGCTTCGCTTTCTTACGAACTGGCGCTTTATCCCCAGAATCTTATCCTTACAGTACCGTCTTAACCCAAACCCGTGAGAATGCTTACAATATGGATATCCATGTACGTACTTTTTTTTTGTTGAAATCGATATTTATAGGATACATCAACGGAGTTTTGATCGATCTTATTATCCGAAATTCTACGAAATATTTTAGTATTTGAAGAAAGGTTCAACGACGGGAGAGGCCAAATAATTTCTCGTCAAACACGAAAGAGCGAGTCTTTGTTGCAAAGTTGCATAATCTGCGATAATTACAAGATCAAATCTGGATTATGAAAAAGGGGCAATAGCGCAACTCGGAATGTCCGGAAAGCCTCCGCAAGTTCCTCAGCGCAATTAAAGATTGAAGAAGTATCTTTATAGTCGAGTTATAAGACCCTCGATTAAGTCAACGCCGAGCTTGTTCTCGTCCGGCCATGACATCAACGTGGCAAAGCAAACTCCCGAGGAGGAAATTAGCGTTCAAGACTTGTCGCTACCATCTGTAACACAGCATCGTTGTTGATACGAGCGAAAGATCGTGGGCAGATCGAATATACAGTCGAAGATCCGAGTAGGTAGGTAGGTACTTATTCTGCTTCGAGCTTCCTCGCACACAACTCGGAGGGTCGTTACGTCCGTCCAAACCGACTATTCGAACACACGAGACGCTTATGTACACGTCCGGTATATAAGGACCACTGACCCTTGCCAATCAGTGACAGTGCAGATTCAAGCCGGTTGATGATACCACCCTATTACGCATATAACGAGTCCAGGCCCAGACCAATTATTATTTTAGGTTCTACAGTACTCGCTACCGTACGTACACATTCGTTCAAAGTAGTTTGCTCAATATTTACTATATTGCGTTATAAATTTGCACTATATGCGGACGTGGTGGAAGAAATAATGAGCTGGGAGCGACGATGAGTCGGTTGACGCGCGTATTAGCTGTTCGCGAAAGCGAGCCGACGTGGGAGCGTGAATGAGCGAGTGCGAAGCAACCGTACACATGTTTATAGGAGTCGTTCCATTTAAAATCGACGACGCGACTTTGTCTTCTTGCCAAAATTCATTTATGTCCTTTTCAAAGATCGTGTGGTCACCGAGCAAATATAAAAATCTTCTTGAATATTTGAAATAGTATAGTTGACAGGGAATAATAGAACAATTATTTTCGAACATTTTTTGCGTATACGCTCATTTATCGTCAAATTGAATAATAATTTATTTTTAACTTAAAATTTGTTCATATTGTTTATAATTTGTACACGCTTTTTCATTGATAATTATAGAAGCAGTGAACAAGATGGGCGTTATGGAATTGGTATTCTTTTTAAATTCTGCCCTCGACGTTTAAATGTCGATGATTTTTTTCTTAAATTAATCATTTTCGAATTGAAAAAGGATCGGGAATAATTTCTCAGTTGTTTTTCTTGGCACAATATATATTTTTTATGCAAAAATTGCGGTATCCTCTTGATACAACTGTATGAACTTTGTAAAAAAATATAATTGGATTTCGACGATACGACAAAAATGACTGGCTCAGTTAACGTCGAGCAATTCGAACAATGCGCTTCGATCGTCCCATATACGTACAGCAGCGATAAGAAATGTAATGAAGAATGGAGAGCAAAGGTTAAAACCAACGGTTTATAAGGCTACTGCACGAGCTGAGATTTGCCTGACAATCATACACATAAACGTATATTGCAGTTATCTAGGGAGATAGGAGAATCGATGATTCGTCAATACTTTGTTTTCATATTCGAATTTAGACCCTTGGATGCATTCGAAGATTGACGGCAATGACTTTCCGATACAAAACTCTTAAAAAAATTAAAACGAATACCACTTGAGTCATTCACATTAATGTTATTATCCATCTTGGAGTTGGATGGCAATGTTTTATTCGCATCATGCAGTTAAAACATTTGAAAATTGTCTCCAACAGTGGCTCAGGGACACATAGCTTTCAGAACAGAGTATAAATGTTACCGCTTTCAACCATTCATCTGACCAACTACCACACGGAGAGAATTTCTTATTAATTTTTATGGTGAAATCTCGGTAAAAATTTCATTAAAAACTTGAACCCGGTAATAAATGTGCAAACAGTTAAAAATTCACACTTTTTTCAAATATTTTACTTTCAGGCATGTCAACATTTTAGCACGTAGCATAATTTTTACGCGTGCTACACAGAGCTCACGGATTAGGGCCAAGCGACCTAGCCCTAACTAATTTTACTGTGAAGAATGTAAAAATTCTGGTGAATACGCGGAAAATTTCGGCTTCTTTTTTAAATTTTCAAGACAAACACGCAAATTTCTCAATGTGCACCGTACACTTTCATTTGTATGAGCCCTTTTTTCAACTTATTGTAGTAATGTTTACGTTTCACGAAAATTAACTGTTAATTTCAGTAGAAATTCTTGAAAATATTTTAAAATTCTGTCACGCAACAGTAAATTTTTACTCATTTCCATTAAAATGTATAATTTATTTCCTAAAAACCTTGCATATTTTGCACAGTTGTCACTCAGTTACTGTGATTCCACAGTAGAAATTACTAAAAAATTCTTTCCGTGCAGGCAAACTTACTATAGGTAAGTAATCACGTAATAGGGCCGGATTCGTGAAGAGATCCATCGAGAAGAGGGGCGTCGTAGACACCTTACAAGAGAAATGAAAACTAGTGACAGGGTGAAAAAGAACTAGACAGGTTTCGAACACTCCTTATGAAAACCCAACCACCAACAGTCGGTAGCGTCGAAAGGCACGGTATCGTTTCAAAATCCCTACATGTACCGAACGACGGTTATCGATCGACGCGACGTAATGATGAGAAAGCCAACGAAGACATCTCTGATCGAAGCAAAACTACGAAAATAAACGCTATGAATTCAGATCGTACGGATTCGACATGATACAGCTCCAACCATCGTGGATAATAAATTGCAACGAAGACAAATGAAAACATTGACATAATTCGCATGAAATTTAGTTAAGGCTTTTTGTGCAACGATTTTCGCCTTGAGAGACGATCATATTCAACATCGGTTCCCCTAATCAAAGACTCTACACCTAATACATTAAAATTATCAAGTTAATGTAATTGGACACAATTTTTTAATGAAAATCATCGTTATAAATATTAAAAATGATTATTCAAATAAAGTATTGGCGCAAAAAACTTTACGCTGTATTTTCAGTATGGTCGCGGGTTTTGAAATAAAGATAACCTCGTACACATTTTCGTGCGCTTCGCTCGAAGCACCCCATCGTTATTTCAGATTGCCAATAGCGTATCGCTAGACGCGGTTGTTCCTCGGACAAGTACTTTTCCGGCCGACGGGATAAGCTGAAAAACGCAGCTAACGCTCTTGTACTCGAAGCAACGCGATTGACCTGCTTTCTATAATATTGTGCTAGACGCCGAGACACGTACTCGATATTTTATTTATATAGCAGACATCTTGACTCACTAACTCGATACCACCCGAGTTTTTTTAATTTTGCAATCTGCTGACTCATATAATATTGCCTTTGGTTCATAAACTTAATCGTCCCTACATGTTTTTGTGTTCGTTGGTTTGCTTACAAAACCGCGGTTACCCTACAATCACAATGCTTCCGGCGAGATTAATTTATTTTTAAATCTTTACGAACAAGAGAAGACTGGTAAATATGTATCTCTCAAAGTTTTGACGCTTCTGTTTGTGAGGAGAATTAATTCAACGATAACGTGTATGGGCAGGTTGAGCGTAGCCTTGAATGCCGATCACTTTCACGACTGTGCATACTTTCTTGCAGTGACTCGCTCAGCAAAATGAGTGATAAAACTTAATCCACGAGACAACACTAGCAATATTCCTCGAGTTCTTCTATTTGAACACTGCCGGCTCGCGATTTGCACTCTTTTAAATCCGTACCATTTTTACTATTGTTTTGTTTCTTCTTCTTCTTCTTCTTCTTCTTTTTGACAATCGATTTGGGGTTTAGGACCATACATAGAAAATCATCTTTTTATTATTATATTTTCATCACAAAACGAATAATGATATTTTTTAACCTTTACCAAAAAGATTCTCAAGTTGATCCGAGATTGTAGCTATGTATCTTAGAAAGATTTGAACTTATTGTACTAGAAATTTTATTACCGCTCCTTGTGCAATAATCCCTTAAAGATTTGATTCTAGCATATGGCTGTCCGCGTTGATTTACTTTCGGAAGGTCAATACCCGGCTGTTCTCTACTAACGGAAATCATTGCTCGATTTCCGATTTAACCGCCTCTGAGCTTATTGAAAATGCATCAAACGTTCCCGTCCTTGTATACGTAGCTGAATCATTGTATGCTAATGACGTGCCGTAGCCGATGAATTAATTTAAAAAATTTCATATAGCGCGCCAATATTCACTTTGTCCTTTGGAAATAAGTTTTTACGAAATATCTTATGAAATTTTAACATCTAACTTGTTAATGCGTTCAGATATTTTTTCCAGCATTCTCCAGAACGATAAATTATGTATATCGATCAAGTTTGTATCCACCTCATATTCATCTCGTCCCCCCGTCGAAAATTGAGTTTAACGTAATTTGTTTAAATTTACAAAATGGACAATAGGTCCATCTTCGAAATGCACCTATTTAATTTGCCGTTTGACCGTCATCTCTGCTTGCGCGTTGTAAATAATCCAACGAGATATATTAGGAATTGTAAATTTTCATTCCAGCAATCGAGGATGTCGTGTGTTCGTCATTCGTATACGTCATCGTTCAGGGATTGAATGGAATACCGTAATCGTCTCCAGGAATGAATTCTTCGCCCTGATCGGTCTGCCACGATAAGACCTTGACGAAGTCAGCCACGAAAGACGGCACGACGCATTTCAATATAGCACTATTACCACGAATAGCGTACTCCTTGTTCACATCAGTGTCGTAATATTGTGCCACCACTGTATTCAATTATTAAAATTTCTCATTATTATCAAATATTTTATAAACGTTGCGGGTTATTGTTTACTAAGCGTTAATCAAATGAGTATTGTCCGATCGAGAAATTCTCATTGCAACACCGAAAATACCCAAGTTTAGCGAAAAAAATTGTAAGTAGATATTGACGATTTTGTCGTCGAATGTATGATCGCTCGTCAGCTAAAAGACTGTGCTCGTTGTGTGTATTTTATATTGAAAAACTACTCGAATTAGCTATCACAGTACAAATTTAAAAATCACTATAAACATTTGTAGTATCACATTCTCAAGTATTTTACATAAATCGGTAACAAGTATTGAATATCACATTAAAGAAACAAGTTACACAAGCTACATAAAGTGGACCCACAAGGGTCGTTTGGAGATTTATATTCGATGATTAATCATCGGTATCGAGAGCATCAAATGCTTTCGATATCATGAAATTAACGATGGAATAATTAAAATTAACAAAATAATATGAAGTTTCGGTTTTGTTGTCATAGATGACACGAATCGTATTAAAAATAAAAAGTTTCACACGATCTTATTTTCCGAGGATAAAATCAAAATTGTTCATTTTAATGAGCTAAGGTGCCGATATGAAAGACGGTCGATCGATGAGTATTAAGTATTTTACGTTGAAATTCCTGTACCGCCACTAGATCAGAAAATTCTATAAGTGTATACGACACAAATGCGTCCTGTACTAATTATGACAAGAAACCTTGTGCGTACACCGTTGCGGTGGCAGTGGCGGACGCAATGTGACGACCTCATTGCTGAAAATAATGTAATTGAAGGGGATAGTAACTGTAAACTCCTACGTGAAATATAATACGAATTTATTATGGTGACCTCGCTACGAAGAATTAAACTAATCGTTAAATCTATTAAGAGGGGACCCAAGCATCAATGTAGCTACGCGGAGTACCCCGAGCAGAAGGCCAGCATTTTTCTTCATGATATAATTATCATCTAAATTGCATCCTGTCCTGGAAAGATGTGCGTTTTCGGACAATTCGCTACAAAACTCAGAGTCATTAATGTTTGCACACGAAATAATGTCATTGAACTTATTTTACGACATTTGATATTACGGCTTGATACTTCATTGTAATTCAGGACGACTCTTCAAAGGGACGTTTGTTTAAAATGTTCGTATAATGAAGCCTGAGACACTCGAGACAAATTTTTCAGTTATCTCATCGACAATTTATTATATCTCGTCAATGACCAAACGGGCAAAAGAAATATCACAAAAATAATTCTTCCTCTCAATAAAAACGTGCTTTTATTTATCAATAATAGTTTTGAAAAATTAATTCATCTACTACAGACGCACGTTGTAACTACTTTGTACTCCTACTAAAACTTCTCTTTGGCCTTGAACAAAATCTAATAGTTTGCTGTGTGTGGTTTATTGAAACTTCTGAACGATTCCTGTCACGTATCTTGATCCTAAATGGAATTTTAATAATGAGCCGTGAATGTCATTCGATGTTCAAATGTAAGAGGCCACACTTAATACGTCGTTCACTTGTTCTAACACGCTCGAACCCACCATCGAAAGTGATAAATCCAATAATTAATAATGGAATTCTTCCAACGATCTTTAATTTTGTAATCTCCAAATTGTCAATCATAAACCGAAGTACATGTTGAATATCACGGAATTGTTCTTGCACCTACACTCGGACGTTGTGCAATTTTCTTAAAATTGAACAATGCACAATAGATGATTACTCTGGGATTATTCGAGACGTTCCAGACGTTGTAACTATACTGGACACAAAGAATTCCAGCATTCTGCAATTTGTATTTATGACAATCACGTTTTTTTTTTATCTGCGACGATCTAACAAGGAGAAACGTATTCTCTTTCAGTGGCAAAATATGCGACATGTTGAACCAGACGAAAATAGTTTCCTATGGATCGAATTGCCTTGCCAGTACATAATGCCGCATCCTCTGAAATTGTGTACAACTTCCTGTACTTTGTAACAATATGCAACTATTCGTGTCGAATAGTGTTATCGCTAAAATCAATTATAAATCTTAAAACTGACCTACGTTACATGAAATGCAGCGAATTCTGATATTTATCTGTCATATTCGCAACATGACCTACGTGAAACCAGTCTACTTCATTTAATGAAAATACAATGACTTGGAAAAGCATCGTTATAAACGTGCAGCAACACGTACGTAACACAAAATTCATATATCGAAACATCACTGATAAGCTACTTGGAAAAGTGATTGCGTGCTTAATGACCAACAATTTTTAATGAATTTCTCATAGGCTATATTTACCATTGAGAAATAGATGAAAGTTCCAAATCTATAGAGGGTTAATAAATCCCAGTAGCAAAGAATTGAAACCGATCATTGTGCTGGTCACATTCTTAAACAAAGGTCCTACCATGATAATCACCCGAGTTCTAACAACTTAAAGATAATGATTGTCAACGACAATATATAACACCGTTACTTGTCACTGGTGTATCTCATGTTTGTCTTTCGTTCACTTTACTGATCATTTATATCTCGATAAATAATTATCCCAAATAATCGAGTGGAAGTTAAACAATTTTTTAGTCCTACTCACATAATCACAAACTCCAACCAGCCTTGCTAACCCCGTTCATTGCTTAAGATATATTCTGTTTATGAGAAAAGAAACCTTTCTCCAGGGTTATTCATTTACAAATTTGGCAAAAAGCATCGAAATATGAAACCTTTGTCGAAAAGAAAAAAATATATAGACATCGGTAGACGTAGACGTTTTTGTAGTTACAACATTACTTTAAATTCTGGAGAACAACATGTGCATCGTAGTTTCATTTTCAACAACCTGTTTTATCTAATCCTCTTAAACCTCATTGCTGAAATTAAAAAGATTATTAACGACGTCAAAAACTTTTCGATCAATACGTCCGCAGCTATTTGCAAGGATCGATAAAAATGATACCTTTCTTAAATAGCATACTCAAACGCCGAATCATTTGACGTTATCCTATTAAAATTTATAACTTGATAATGCCATTAATTATCGGTTAATTATCGATAATTCTTCTGAATGTGCGGTAAATTAATGAATTACCTCAGCGAAACAAGTCGATTTTTGGAAAATAGTAATAAATCTGAAATTAATTGAGTGTTTACTGTTGCTTATTAATATATGAGAAATTAACTCCTGCACTTACCGGCCCTCACGTTGACATCGCGGCTGTGAACCGAACCTGCTGGCGAAGTCGCGAGACAGCTGTATACCTGAGCATGAACTTCTTGACGATAATCTTCAGCACGGAACGGAGGGAATACCAAATTTCCATTCGGCAATACCTGCAAACACACAATAACGTTTTGTTTTTTTCGGGTAAATCTCGAGAGGCGCGCTAACGAATGCGTTGACTGATAAAATGGATACGCTACGCTTGACTACTTGTTAATGGCAGCGTTTGATGCTGTATATAAGTATCAACTGCAGCACGAGGGAGCAAAATTCATATGCGGAGTGGTGTGAAATAGGTCACCCAGCCTTGTATACCACTTGAGCGCAAGACACCACGTTGCTACTGGTGACTCTCTTCCGGGTTAACGAACTCCAACTATTTTACTGAGATTTCATGTCGTCAAGGGAACGAGCTGACAATTGACCGACCTATATTCATGACTTCATGCATATTGCATGGGTCGAACAAATCTCATCGTCGCACAAACTGCATGTGAGTCTCAAATTCATTTCACGATTGCGATTTCTTTGTACCGTTGCGCCTACGGCATACCCTCCAAAAACCGCTTGAGTGGCACAAATTTCATATTTTCACTCGCACGAGGTTCTGGAGGGCGTATAAAACCTATTAAAGTGCAATAATCCTTCAAACAATTTTTAAGTAACTCTGCACTATAATATAGAAGCTTTTCTATCTATAGCATGGGTGATAGACCCTTTGAGCAACCGGATCAAATTTCATAAACCTTATCTCCCACGCGGGCCGCGCACCTAATTTTCCTTTTTTTGAGGCTAATTCAGTTTCGATCACATTGAGAAATAAGAAAGACACATCGATCGGAAGAAATAGATATATTGACTTTTTTGCATACAATAAAACATAATTGAAAATCACAGAGAATTATTTAACAATTCGAAAATATTTTATTATCGTTTAGTGAGACGTCTGACTTTGTTTTACAGAATTAATTGTAAGTGCATAAATATTGATCTTGATTGAGGTTGTCACTACACGCAACCAGTTCTTCAAATGAACATCAGTAATTTGTGTTTTTACTCGTGATTCGATGTGATTCATGTGACTAAAAAACTGTTCGCACGCATAGGTGTTCCCCAATGGCAGACTTATCCTTGCCCAAGTACGAGTATGTTCTATAGAATTCTTCGAATCCAAGTTGATGGAAATTATTCTGAAATCGGTTTTCAAATTCGAACTTTTGGTCAGATATCAACAAAGCGTATTTATATGTCGCCTCCTGCGTGCCCTATGGTTGCAACAACAATGTAGGAAAGTGTATAAAGTTTTTTGTCTTCAACTGTTATTCTGAAAGACCGACTTTCATTTGAAACGTAGAAATAAGATCATACATAATATTAAAGAATTAATCTTTCTCTTGTAAAATATTCATGATCTATTGTATAAATGGCCCAATTCTTGTAATTGGGTTTCAATCAAATATGGATATTATTGACAAATGTTAAGGTTCTTAGCCTTCCTTTTTCTTTTACAAATGGAATACCCTCTGCAGCTCAAAATAGCCACGTAGACTCACTATTGACAATAAGTAAATCATTTCGATATATTCAAATATGTCGATATTTTTATTAATATAATTTATGTGAATATCGATATTATAGATGAATTTCAAACAATTTTGGGCTCTCTTATCTTTTACAAGCAGAACATTTGACAGGCTGAAAATGGTTAAGCGTTGTGCAAATGCTGAGTACTAAACTTTAGACAGAAAGAAGATATGGAAGGTTTCAGGCAATAATGGAAATCGAATAGGATCAGGGTCATCGGTAAGAACGGTCTAATGGCGGCTTATCGAGGAGAACGTGATCGCAAAGCGGAAAATATATCACCGTAGAATCAAGGAGAGTCTGAAACATCGACTTGGGTTAGTTAAATTACTTGCAGGCATGCAGCGAGTATAGTTGATTGTATTTTTCATGAAGAATGAAAAGGTGGAAGGACAGATTACTTAGCATATTAATTATTTTAGATATTCATAGTTCTGTTTCAAAATATTAATAAATACAAATTTCAGCGTCACCCTTGTTCCCATAGCTATGAAAAATGATTACCAGTCAAATTAAATGGAATTTAAAGATGTGCGTAGGAAAGAGAGAGAGAGTGAGAGAGAGAGTTATTAGCGGTGAATGGCGACCACCTATTCTTACCAAATTTTTGTATGTAGTTCATATCAAGGTTATAACCTTATAACACGCTATATATTGAACGATCATCTAGCTGATGACTTTTTTTTTAACCTCGTAGAAATCTACAATTTTGACACATTTAATCATCTTTTATAAATGTCGAACAGTTGAAAATCGTTCATTAATCTTCAGCTTCGCCGAAAATTCGATAATTGATTAAAAAATTGGTTGTACAGAAATTCATCGTCGTCCATCGGCATGTACTCATAATTTTTAAAAATATTTGATACACAAGACATATGCCCGAAAAATATTGATCTTAGGAATTACAACTATAAGATTTATTCGTCATAAAATGTTGTTCGAATTACCAGAAAAACTATGAACATTAAGTAATTAGGCTCACAATGTGTAATGTATTCAGCTGAGAGTTATTCTTGGTATTTGTTCCATAATGTTGAAGACAAAATACGGTAAATCTATCGATTCCTTAATTTTACAAAAATATAGAATTTTGGAATTGTTCGAATAAATGAAAAATTGTTTGCTAAAGCTTTTATAACAGCATGCAAGCCTTCATCCCATCTATTATCATCTTCGACGATACCGTAATTTGTCAGTTTGTATTAAGTTTGACCGATTTTTTCTTGATTCGGCAAACGTTCGATCTGCTAGCACAATACTTATACACATATTGTATATAACGATAACTCACTTGTCTAAGTCCAGGAACGTCTCCGACAGCAGTACCATCAGCGCGAACCCAAATGATGTCAGGTTGTGGATTTCCTCGTGCTTGACATTCGACTTCGGCACCAGTTCCATTAGAAAAGTCAACTCGATTCGGTGGTTCTTTGACAAATACAGGGCCCATGGATTCGTCCTCAGCCAGTACCACTGTTCAAACAGCCAAGGAAATCGGTTGATTAAAACACGAGAGCGAGGCGAACTGGTGTAGAGTTCACTCAAGTAACGTGGATGACTCTGATTGTGAGTCGGAATGTTTACTGGGAGTATTCGTCGGTCACTGACCGGTATAAATTTGCGAAAACCTAGCGTGACTTGTTCTCGTGTCACCCAAGATTTACCACCAAGTGGTTATTTAACTCTTTAAATATACTTTCCGAGTGCATGATGGTTATGCAACCGCCGTCTCTGGTACGTTGACTACGATCATAAAGAAGCTTGAATGGTGTACTCAACTGAATTCAGAATGTACTATAATATAATAATTGTTTTGTGGCATATCAACAAAATAGACGAATATCTGTAAACTGAATCCGAACAGTCTCTAATTAACGTATCGACAAAAATCCTAAAGATAGCTCGTGTTGTGTGGGAACTGGTATTAATTAAATAATGCTTGACATTGCCCGAGAGGGGAGGCTTAAGGAGATACGACATATTCGGAAACACTGGTCTAATCTTCTTTGCTTCAAATTGAGATTTCTTCAAAACACTATTCAACGTTTTTCGATGATTTTTTTTGGTTTTATTCAGAAAGACTTTATCGACAATGCTGTGTAGGGTTTTTGAGGATCTTCGAAATAGAAAATTTTTGGGACCCGTTGAAATTGAAAAACATTGGTGCGAAAAAATGCATATTTTCAATGTACCCTTTCTTAGGAACTGTACGTTCGATTTTGACCATTTTTGTTATGTGTGTATATCAAAGTGTTATAAACAATGTATCCATACATTTTTCTTTATATCTTTTTTTCCGAATTTTTTGACATCGTTTTGAAATTTTGTTGAAATTTTTTACCACGTTTTTCTACCTTCAAATATATTTTTCTCAGGTCTGAATCTTTTTTCCAAAAATTGGCTCGACACATCCTTCGTTTGGATATACTAGTTAGGTCAAAAAAAATATGCCGATACGATGAGTAGATTTCGAGAAAAGATACATTGCAGGTGAAAAAATCACGATTTCAGGAACCAAGATTTTCTGAAAAAGTTTGAATTTCTAATGAATTGAAACGCTAACTTATAAAAATTATTTAACATACTTCCAGTGCTCAAAATTTCATGAAATTTGACCCACGTATCAAGAAAGACACGTACGTTCGAAAAAAAAAACAATTTTTTGAATACATTTTTTGACGCTGCAATCTGACGAACCTCTTAACGCATTAACAACCAAGATCGGTGATTTTATGACAAGTTTTTGAATCCGAATTTCATATATGTAACAAAGTAATAAAAGGATCAAATGTAAGGGCTTTTTATGGTTTCGGCTACAAATTTTTATGACCCCAAAATCTATCATTCTGGACGACAAAATGAAATACTTATTGTGGTTTTTGTATATAGAAATGACAAGAAATCCATTATTTTCAATATATATGATTTGTTTAGGCCTAAATCACGTAAATATCTGAAATTTTCTTCAACTATCCGTGCACAAGATTATTGCAGATTAACAGAAATTTTTCGTGCTTACACGTTTACTGACTTTTTCTTTCAATGCAGGGGCTAGAATTTAAAAAGCTCCTAAGAATCTGCTTTTTTCATTATTAAATCTTGTTGATATTATTATTCAAAGTTTATGATAAGTTTAAGTCAGAATTATCAAACGTCCCAATAATTTGAAATACATTATCCGATTTCCAAAATGGTAGATCCAATATGGCAGCCAAAAAAGGATTATAATTCAGTCATTCCCTGGATTTTCTGAAAGGTTATTCATTTTTATGAAAATGTTATGAGTATAATGATAATTTTTAATATGTAAATAAAAATCTTTTACGTGAAACTTCGATCAATCTATGCACCGACGGTTGAAGAAAATCCCACATTTTTGTGCGTTTTATGATTCAAAAAAGAGATCATAAACATTGGAAATAATGTTTTTTTTTGTCTTTCTTTGACAAAAACCGCAACATTTAATTTTATCCTCCACATTTATTAATTCCGAGCCCGGATTCTGTTTTAGCACACCCGAAAACATAAAAAAAAACCTTGACCTCTTATCCATTTATTACTTTATTCTACCTTATTATAAAATCAACGATATTGGTCGTTAATGATTGTTAATGGTAAGTCACCGCATTACTTTATATACACATGACAATATAAACGATTTTCTGTCATATTGAAAACAAAGAATATTATTTGCAGGTATTTAAACATTCCTACATTCTTACAGAGCTTTTCGACGAATGAATGTCTGCCAATGAACATGAAAACAACTCTAGTACTTTCAATTTAGTTACTAATACATGATGAAAAAATGAGATTTACGGATTGGCACGAATGATTTCTTTGCGTGCTCATTCCATTCGCAACACTAGTTGCCAATCAGAGCTTTTCAGTACACGCTGTTAAACCCGACTACCCATATGTATATAAAACTACACGTATCTTAATTCAATACCCTGCAATATTCGCACAATTATTTTAAAGTCCCAATAAATCACAAGATGATTTTGAATTATCTGGACACAGAAAATTCCGGTGTAATTAGCGGCAGTGCAAACAAGATTGTTTTTTTTTAATTGACCCTACGATATAAATTATCCGAAATATTAATTATTAGCAAAAATGCCATCAAGTTGTTAATTATTTTGTAATTACGTGTCGACGCGGTGAAAAAGAATAATTTTGTTGTTATCACTTAAGCCCGTCAACTGGGTTTTTAGTGAACATTTTTGGCCCATAGGTCAAATTTTTTGCTCGAACCTTTCGAATCCATATTTCGGTCAATTTTCATCCTACGGCCATTAAAAGAACCGTTTGTACCGACAACTGCACAGGTATTTTCTGGGTCTTGACAGTCTCTGAACACCTTATATGTATATAATCTTCCAGAAAAAAAGCTCCAGTAGTTTTTTATTTATTTATTATCTCGTAAAAATCATCTCACAATGGGCAATATCTAGAGCTTGCTGACTCAAGGACAACGTTTTATCTGTGACCGCAGACATAACTTCCGCGATAAAATATGCTTTAAGGAAGATATAGCAAAACCGTCAGCTCAAAGTAATTTCCAACGGTTCATTTTAACCTTACTTACGAGCATGTTTATTTGAGTTTGGGTTACATAAATATGTATTACGTGACATCTAATAACCATGCATCACTCGAGGTCATCCTCCTGAATATTCCCGGTCATTCGCCTTTTTTGATTTGCTAAAATTTTTCTCGACTGTTGAATTATAATGAATTTTAATATTCCTTGATTTTTCTAAGTACAACTAAATATTTTGTGCACTTTCCTTGTTTGCAAATATCCGTTCTCGTTCACTGTGAAATACTGTATTCATTTTCTACATAGCGAATTCAAAAACAAAGGGAAAGTGTTGAAAAAATTCACAAAAGTTTACAATTTTCGTATTATTCGTCAAAACAAAAGTACTATGTATATGTAGTTCGAGTATTTCATGTTAATAATTTGATCCTCTATTTAATGCATTTTAAGTGTTTTTTTTTTTTATGATTGTATGTCTCGTTCATGCTCATGAAATTGGTATATCATTAGAGGCTAGGTGTATTCAAGCGCATGTTTGAGCGGCGATGGGAGATTTATATTTAAAAAAAGGACTGCAGTTAAACTAATGGATGCTTTCTCATAATATTTCATCAACGATGTTATTGGCATAATTATTATTTTCTTATCGATAACTTTACCCTTTTTTCATTTCATTTAGTTGTAGATTTTTTTGTTGCTGTTATTTAACATTTCGCAGTTTGGAGGAATTGTATGGCTTTTAATTTCATTCGACCGTATACTTTTTACAGTTAATCAACTCCTTTACTTACTAAGTATTGACCTAGTAAACTTGTAAGTAATATCGTTTCATCTTTATCATAAAATTCTTATAGGTGCAATATAGAGCCACAGTTCGTAAAAATGATTTAGCAGGAAAGTAAATTTGCTATAAAAAATATACGGTAGTGTGTTTGTTCGTAGTAGGGAGGGCGTGAAAGTAGTTGTTTTACGCCGAGTCGTGCGGTGAGATATTGTAGTACTTACTCCGATTATTTGTCACGCAATATAATTACATAAAAACGAAATTCGAAACGGGAGAAACTGAAAAAGTGCGTTAAATAACAGGATATACAAATATTATTCTTTTAAATAATATTTAATGCTTACAATACTTGTTTTTAGCGAAAACATTCAACGCACGACGGAGGATGACCGAGCCCACATTTTTACATCTAATTTCCTATCCACCTACACATGTAGTTGTTTATTATTCTCTGATTGTTCATGGAAAGACAAAAGTATCGAAGAGAAGGGCAATTTGAAATTAAAAAAAAATATAACCATAACAATTGTTGAACTGCGAAATCAAATCACTTGATTTTACGCGATGTCACATTTTGCATTTCGCAGCCGAGAATTTGATTGTTTCTTTATAACAATATCTAATTGCATGAAAGTCTATCAACATGCTAGGTATGAATTGATAGAGTAAGCCACGAGCCAACTGTTGCAGACTATCCATTTTTATTCATCAATGGAAATAAGTCAGGAAAATGGCGTCGTACAAATAAAGTTTGCACGAAAAATTTACGACTTTCATATTTGAGATCCTGGTGTAGGTTTACCTAGGTTTGTTTTTACACCAGTCTTCATTGCACATCGTCAAAAAACGGGTCGGTGTGCTCGTGGCCTTTTCATAAATTCCAAATGTCATACTCGGTCGTTTTTGGATTGAGAATTTTCTTCATTTTTTTGCCTTATTCGTCTTGATCTCATATCATGGACAACCTAACGGTAGGACCAAATTGTAAGTTCTTATTTAAGGCCGTCTTTTAGTCTAGAATTTTAAAAAAATCGATTTTTTGCGTATTTTGAATGTTTAGAACTTCAAGAATATACTCTCCAGAGAACATTTGGAAAATCCAAATATTCACGGAATTACAGCTGTAATTCCAGGGGATTATGATCGGTCCTGAAAGTCACGGATTTGCTCTCAGACGTGATGAAAAGCGGATTCATCGCTCTGAACTCCGAACTTCTCATCATTAAAAAACATAAAAAGACTTGGATTTTGAAGAAGAAACAGAATTTTATGGACCAGGAATCTCCGATTAACGAAATGTAAGTATATGTATGTACTATTATATGACATATTGTTAGACTGCCTGAAACGATACTCGAATCTTTAAACGCGCTTTTCTCGAAACTACTTTTTTCGAGACACCTGGCACGATATCTCAATTTGTAATGAACTGATTTACTTGAACTTTTTTGTGGACCTTCTCTATACACCCCTCTAGCGACTCTACCAGATTTATCGCGAAATTTTGTTACTAATTATTTTAACAAATTCAACAATCGTGAAAAAACAGCAACAAATGTCTTTTTTTTTAAACAGCCGCGATTTTGCGATTCTTTTTGCCTGAGATCGGGGCTACAATGACGTCCTTACTAATTAGGAATCTATTTTTTTCAAATGACCAGGAGGGATTTACCTGATGCATTTACCGGAATTAGGGCTTTGTTTTTTCAGTAATTTTTGTATACAATGTCAAAGGATGAATAAATATGTGGTAAGAAGATAAATACCGAAATATTTTTTGTTTTTTTTTTTTAATCGCACGTTGAAAAATCCCCAGATTTTGGCCCTCTAGGCTAGAAGCCGGCCTGAAAAGAGTGACGGTGGAATTTATATGGATCTCGATACATAGAAGGACCAAATTTAAATAACATACGACCGTCGCGTGTCATTGTAGAAATCATGAAACTGTTGTACAAAACTTTTCCGTCGTTTCCATCGATATATTAAACTGAGATCGCCTGTATAAATATTAACAATGTATTTCAATTTTTTCACGTTCTTTGATTCACGGCTTGATTGCATGTCGGTTGAACACTGTTTGGTACCAACGATCTGGTACCAACTTGTACCAATTTTTCTTATCATTACCGTTTTCATTTTTTTAGCAATAAAAGACGAACAAATGAATAAATTGTTACGATAATTGAATGTCCATTATCTCGATGATTATTCGATTAATGGTAGTTTGATTAAAAAATGTAAAAAATTAATTATTACACTCTCTTTGCGATTTAAGTTTTGGATTTTGCTGGCACGAGTTTTAGTCCTTTAAATACATCATTCTCGAGTTTCGAGCATTTACTTCGAGGGTCAAAATACTCCTAAGTGAATTTGTCATCGGATAATCAATTTAATGAGCCTAAAGATATTCTTAACTTACCGTTCATAACTGCCAATGCAGCTATCAAGAGCATGGCGAGCCGAGTGGCGTGCCACTGATAACCTCCCGGAGGTTCTCGCAGCATCCTTGACAGTCGGTGGTCCTTAATAGACCCGCTGAACCGTAGACACCTGCAGGATGTACCAAAATTCACAGGATAAACACTTTGCTTTAAAAAAAATGGATTCGAGCACTATTATTATTATTATTATTATTATTTGAATATTATCTCGATTATATTTATCACGTTTTGTTAAAATCACACAAAACACACACTTTCACTTTCATTCAATGATCATACTATCGTGCGCACTATGCGATATTTATATTGCAAATTATTTGACTTTCAATTTTTTATTGCGTTCTTGTTTTTAGCACAATGATCCGTATCTATACATATTGCTTTTTCTTACAATTAGTTAAAGAAAATATTGTGGGGGACATAAAAAACAATCAGTTTGCGGACGCAAACTGAAACATCTACTAAATCTAAAATCCTCCAAACTACAATACTCAAATCTGGCATATAAGTAATACAGTTTGTCGGACTTTACGAGTCTTGGGAATTTAGGGCGTTTAGAGAAAATATTATGGGGGATATAAAAAACAATCAGTTTGCGGACGCAAACTGAAACATCTACTAAATCTAAAATCCTCCAAACTACAATACTCAAATCTGGCGTATGAGTAATACAGTTTGTCGGACTTTACGAGTCTTGGGGATTTTGGGCGTTTCGAAAAGTGCATATGATCGTTCTTTAATCCGAAAATAAAAGATATGCATAACTATTTATGAATATAGAAAGAAATGCACAACCGGCCAGAATTGGAAATTCAAATATGTACATCCATTTTTAGATTTGGAAACGAACGGCATTTCCTTCGGAGAAAGAAGGATTTCGGAGAGAACAGCTGGCACATTGCGAAGGCTGGAAACGAGAGAGAAAGCGACGGGGGACGAACGGGCGGCCTTGGGTTTGGTCCCTGAAAATCCATGAGATTCACGTTGCTCCGGGAGCTCAACGAAACGAAGCGCGTTTCATCGTGAGAGGGGGATCGTGAGTCGGTAGGAGGTTCGACCGCCGAAGCGACCATGCTTCAGCCGTTTGTGTGCCTACCACCGAAGCATCCAACGATTCATAACGCTTTTACTTTTTTTTCTTGACATTTAACGATGGCAATCGCGACTAATTAAAAATCATTTAATCGTACAATTTTTTAATTATCCGTAGTTTCAAATACTTCTTTGTCCCTTACTTAACGTTTCTTCAAATTGTTTTTTTGGTACATAATAATGAGAGATTCGGTTAAAAATAATTTATCGACAAAAATGTTGATAAATATTATTGCATCGCATATTTGTCAAGTAAATCGAGATGAGTATAAGGTGTATTCGCAAGGGCCCACGTGGCACCAGATAAATAACAAGGAATATCACTTATTTAATGATCAAGCCCAGAGGACGAATTTTCAAAAATTATAGCTAATTTTTTTTTTATTCGCCAATTTTTCAATTAAAATTCGTACTCGATCATAACTCGGCGTATTCTTTAATTAAACCGACTAATCGCGAGATAAAAAAAAACAAGTGCGACGCAATCGAAACGCTATATTTTTCCATCCCCGAGTTCGATTGTACGTAGGTAGTCCTACTTATACGATAAAGTACGAATATAAATCCGACGTTGCGCTAATTTGTAAAATCCGATATCGAGGTGAGGTACGACTGTACCGGACTTTTTTACTAACAAATCGAAATTAATTACGAAACATCTGAAAAGATGCGCTAAAAGGAGAATAGTTGGCCATAAAGGCTAATTCCAAAAACATCTCATCGCACAAAACCGAGATAGTAAAAAAACTACAGTCGGCCCTAATATTACAAATATAACCAAATTAATAAACACAATATATAGCAGCTTTTTTGAATATCAAATTGCTACATCACCGACAAATAATTAAGAGTTAAAATTTCGACCGTGGATGTAGGAATAAAAATTTGTTTTTTTTTTGGGAAATCCGATTAATCGAGCATGAATTTTGCAAGTTTGGAGGTTCTTACGAAGGGCCGTAGAGTGTTGGTTGGTGGGGCGTGGATGAGGTCGAAAAAAGAGGGTCGAATGAGAGACAAAGATGGAAGAACGGCACAGCAAACATCGGCATTGCCAAAGTGACGTGCATAGTGTCTCTGTTGCGCGCGGCTCCTCGCCGCCCCCACCTTTTGTAAGCTGCGCTTCGTTCACAGCTCTCGAGTCCCCGCTATATATACGTGCCTTTTCCTTCCGTCCCTCGCGCTATCCTCGCCCGCGTGGTGGGTTTATTGATCGCAAAGCCGCTACGAGCACAGAGGGAGAGAAAGAGATGGAGTGAGACCGCGAGAGTAGGGGCCGTGCATCTGCCTCCCGTAGCGTCGTTCGCCGCCGTATAGGACTGCGAGCGGCGTTTTCAGGGCCGTGCCGAACACAAATATCCACGGGCTTTTCCCAAAAATCATTTCCCATTGGGAGAATTATTCGACCGAATAAACATACGACGAACCCATTCGTACCTATCGTCAAAAATAACAACGACCTAGCATGTCGACCGTGCCAATTTTCAGGAATTAACGGGCGCGCGACACGTGGTCTAATTATCGACAAATATGGCGCGGCATTCCCATTGGTTTCGTCCTCGAAAAAAATGACCATTGCCAGAGAACTAGCGAGTCTTCTGAGTAATGGCGATCGTTCGGCCGTGCGCTACTGTAATATCCGCTTGAGAATTTCTAATGGAGAAGCTTGGAGGAATTCTGGAGCATATACGTAAGGGATGAAACCGGGTTCCGAGGTGGATGCAAGTACGCCACTGAATAATCCCGTTGAATACTGGCTGACCGTACGAGGGCCCTTCGCACGCCTCTCTATTGCTCTGTTTCTTACTCTTTCTCCCCACGAGGACTCATACACGTATATACGCGTATGAATTTCTGTGTGGGAGAACGACAGAGTCCTACCTGCTCTCGGACACCCGAATCACGGTGGCTAAACTTGCACGTTGCATCCAGACTCGAACGAACGGAGGTGCTTGCTCGGCCCTTATTCTTTAAGACACGATACAATAGACTGGTAGGTAAGGAGTGTGGACCGAAGGAAAGGAAGAAAGACGCGTATGGAAGCGAGAGAAGAACGAAAAGACGTGGAGCATGATTCCCTTCGCCGTTCCCGATATAGAACGTTTCTCGACGTTCCAAATATTCGTGTCTACGGGAACTACGAACCAGAGGGTGGATTCGTGTGCTTTGAAATCTCCGTTTGAACAGGCTTTACGAGGATATATTTTCAAAAAATATAGTCAATCGCGGAGTCGTTTCGACTCGAAGCAAAACTTATTTGTTAGGTTTTTTGTCTTCCGCAAATCTCACGTTCGTGAGCCACGAGGCAAGCCCAAACGGCAGCGCCGAGACGAACGTCCGAACAAGATTTGGAAAAATGACGACGGAGTGGCTCGAGATTCTGGAGCCTATTTCATTTTGGAGAGCATGAGTATACGTTGCTTGGTATACGCGATACGTCGTAGATACGTGACATTCTTACAGCGGAAGCGCGTGTCCCGAACGACGACAAAGTTAAATTGCGGCGAGGATCGAAATTTGCCTTCCTCGAAAAATTTCATGACCCTGCGGCAATTACGACCGAGTGGTCCAGCCTAGTATCTCGTAGGGACGACAGATGGCCGATGAGCCGAAACGAAGAAAGCCCCAGTGCGACGGAGAAAGAAATTAAACGAAATTATTGTATTATGAGAGAAGAGCGAACGACCACGGATAATTTAAACCAGAGGAGATAAAACGTTTCCAGGAAAGACTCGAAGGAAGGACCACGTGACGCCAATTGGCGAAACTAAGAAAAATGAAGATCCTTCGTCTTTTCCGAACAAATTATATTTTCCAAAAATGATGTTACTCCGAAAAATCAAACGTTAATCATTATACCTTTGATTATAATTTCCTATCGAACTCTATCGGGTCCACGCCCGATTTTCCCGATCCAAGGATGGTGGGCGCACGCTTTTCGCGTTTAAAGATTTTTCGTGACCCATAGTTTTTTAGAGCCTCAATTTTGGATTCGATTAAACATTAGTTAGAAATTTGCGATATTCCTATATGGTCCAAGTATATTCCAATATATATATATATATCGTTTTGAAACCGGAAGTTTGAATTTGTCAAAGGGCATTGGCTTCGGGGATACAACGTTTAATGTTCCTAACAATCTTTTTTTCGGGAAGGTTTGAAAAACCATTGGCCACCCGTCGACGTCCTCGCGCAACCACGGCTGAGCCAAGCAAAAATTAATCGAGAGCATGCGTCGATTCCGACAGACGTATCAAGAAGCTTTTGTTTTATTCGTTTTACGCGATGACACGCGAGCAGACTCATTTTCTGCAGGCTCGCTTATCTATTCGCGTTCGGTACGGATAAGTTAGAAGTCGAAGCACGCTCGCGACTTTAGTCTCGGCGTTGCTTCTTTTCTTTTCGTTTCTTTTTCTTTTTTTCGTTTTCGAGGAAAAGAAAAAAAAGAAACACCAAAGGAGGTTTATACGTGTGCTTCGAAAATATATTGTATAGATTTATTTTCTAATTTTTTCTATGCATAGATCCAGATCGTAGTTAAACGGAGCACAGACGCACGATTCACGTGTGCGGCACAAACTGACGCGATCACCACCAGTGAAACAAAATAGCACCACCACTTGTCGCCGAACGGATAATTGCAATTTGTGGTATCTTCAAAGAAGAAATAGAACACGTAGTGTAACGCACCTAATGCCCGAAGTCACACGGCTCGATAACGCACCGCTCGTGACTTTTAGGTATCACGTTTCTTTTTTTTTCCAAACGTGCGTTAAACCGTTGATTGTAATACGTTGTTTGTTTTTTTGTTATTTGAATATATGCGATATAGCGAATAATTTCACTGAATCGTCGCTCGAAATGCGAAACTCTATACGCCGAAGAGCGACCGTCCGTACGCTCGTCAGCGCTCGAATACGACGTTGCGGAGTTTGGCTAGTCGGCAAACCCGCTGTCTCGGACTCATAACCGTGGACCGCTCCGCGTGGTGGGGAGACGAGACGAATTATACCGCATGGCCGTATGGATATACCGGCAAGCGTAAAGTCAACTATAGTTTCTTAATTTTACTTTCTTTTCGCGACACGCGTTAACAACATAATTGTCCTCGGTCAATTTTTTCGTGTACTTATTCATTGTTAATTCTTATCCCAAATTTTCTTATTAGTATCCACGTTGTTTATCGTGCAAGACAATCGTGTCGAAAATGGTGCGAAAAAAAGACCAACGTGACTTTTGCAGAATTTTTCAGTCCTTGGTCCTTTTTCCCCCTTTTGCATAATAATTCGTACCGTCTGAGAGTATAAGTTATAGTTAACTCATTTGTCCATAGGATTACATTTTGCATTTCTGTTTACGGTTCGTTCCGATTAATTCGCTATATTGTTAATATTTTTCGAATTCTGTTAAAATAATATTGACATTCGTTTTGAGTGCAAAGCACCAATTTGTAATCTTACAATTATTGTTTTTTTTTTTCATGTACAGTCATTTTTTTAGTACGAACGAAGGTTCTTATAATTGTTTGTCATTCTTTGTGACGCAGATTATTATTATTATTATTATTATCCGATGCAAGTAAAACTATACCATATCGTGATATTTCATGGAAATTCATACTCGACGTGGGGAAAAAATGAATTCTGATCGGCGTCGGTGAGATCATTCACACAGAATAGCTAGGTGTAGAATGAATCATACAAAGAATCGCACGAGGTTTTTGGATGCACGTGGGCATCGCAGTGGCTCGTGAGTGGTCAATTCGTATATCGAAACACGGTGTTAATGATTCCTGCTGTTGCCGAGAAGGGGGAAATAATAGATTATGATAAACGTGTAGTTATTTTTATTGGACCTTTGTAACGCTCGTTGCAAGTTGATTGAATATTTATTTTGATTTTTTTACAGTTTTCCTTCGAATATTCGTATGAAAGTGACACGTAATCGATCGACCGGTTATATGAGCAATACGGTGTCTTCGAGATAAAATGTCGCCTCGAATATTTTACCGGCAGCTTAGGAAATGCGGAGAGAAGGGAATCAACCTTCATATTTTCAGGAACGTTAGTGGCACCATCTGTGGACTATGTTCAAAAACGAGTCTGCTGGATCGCCCGTATGTCGGGGATACATATAGGGCATCAGGGAACTACCTGTCCACGAAAAAACCTAGACCGGTAACGTCAGTAGCTTCAGCTTGAGCTAACAATGCAATCGCACGAGCTATGTAAAGTTAGCCCCTCGATTTTGACTTTTGCATCTTTTTTTAATTTATAACGATTGTTTGTCGTTTGTTTGTGATTGTTTGATTGATTAAAACGTTTGTTTGATCATATTTTTTATCAAACAAACAAAACAAAAATGAGCGTTAAGTTAGCCGAAAATTTTTGAAACTTTGCCTAATTTGATTTTTTCAAACGCCAATCGATTCGGAATCGTTTGTTGGAAACAAATAATATAATTCGAACGTTTGTTTGATCGTTGTTTTTCCAAAAAATCAATAAATTAAATTTCAAAAATTTGCGGCTAACTCAATGCTCATTTTTGTTTTGTTTGTTTGATAAAAAATATGATCAAACAAACGTTTTAATCAATCAAACAATCACAAACAAACGACAAACAATCGTTATAAATTAAAAAAGATGCAAAAGTCAAAATCGAGGGTCTAACTTTACATAACTAATCGCACGCCCTATTGATAAATGATTGATAGTTACTTTTTTTTATGGATCTTGACAAAATAACTTTTTATTGAAATAATTGTTTTATCGCTCAACAACAGGGGCCTGTATGACATTGTTTTATCTTTTAAACTTTGAGATTTGATATCTCGGCCAATTTTCACAGCGGGGCAGTTAAAAAATAACCTTCCAGCCTTGCTTATACCCATCCCCACTACCTAGCTAGTTCTGTGTCCAGATAGTTCCCTGATACCTTGTAGACAAGTCTATTTTTGATTGTTTACGCTAAAGCAATACATTTTTATGGGATATTAACGAACCAAAGAAAAATTCCTTGTAATATACATAATATCAACTGTCTTTGGAAAGGTATAATGACAAACGATGCTGATTTGCTGTTGAATACATAATATATTGGTAAATGCTGGCGTGAAGTCTACTTGATGCGAAAGCGAAGCTTGTTGGTATTGTTCTCATACCATCTGTCGGTACTAGTAAGAGCTTTCTTACTACGCATCGTTATAGCTGATGGCTTCATTATCGTGTGCCGCGATACCTAACGGGTTTGTTACCACGCATCGGTATAATTATTATTATTGCTCGGTCATAGTTCATTAGAAAACTACGTACATGTGTACTATATCGGCTGGTAGGCAATTATCTGAATGCCGTAAATACCTAGATAATTGAAATGAGTTAAGCTAGCACCGAACTAGAAGCAATTTTGATGAAATATATCGCAGAAAATTGCTCGCAATTTGCTCACCCCCGTGAAGTTAGCCGGACAACTTGCACTTTAATAATTGACTTTTTTTATATCGTTAGGTGGTCGTTAGGTAGTGTTAGGTAGTCTAATTAAAACGTTAGGTAGTCAATAGTTAAAAAAAAAAAATAATTAAAAATGTATGTGAAGTTGGCCGAAAATTGTTCTTTTTCCTTTATTTATCTTTTTAAGATGGTCAAATGATGTGTAATCGTTAAGTGGTCATAAATATACTAATTAAAACATTGGGTAGTCAACTAAATCCTTGCAAAAGCCAAAATTCAAATATTTGATATTGAATGATAATATATATTGAATAACTAAAAATATTATTATTATTTGAATATTGTTGGAATATTATTCGAATAATATTCAATAATATTCCTAATTGTTCAATATATATTATATTAATATGAGGACGTGCAGGTTAAAACATCCGAAAAAAATTGTTCGTTCATTTTACATGAAATCTGAGTAAAGAATCAGATTCCGGTGATCGCGTTACCCCAAATTTTCAACAAATGTTAAAATAGTCCCACTGGATCTTGAAATAATAAAACTAATAGACACGAAACTTGGGCCGAGCGCGCTTCTATTACTATAATATGCGGCTTCCCCGCGGCTGCCGGTCTACCCCCACTACTTGACCACTTTCGCGCGCTCGGGCATTTTTGGTCATGTTTAGGCACGATCTTCACCAACTTAAACGCAATTAAACGAAAATCTAACATTGACGATTTATAGGTCAACAGTTCTAGTATCAAAAGCCGCTTATTAAACTTAAATCGGACGACCTCCAGAGCATCGAGCCTCTCCGCAAAATATGGCACAATTAAATGTTCATTGTAATAAAGCAAAAACTAATTATCCCATAGCGCCCAAGTTTCGCAGACAAAAGTACGTATCAATACCTACTATCTCGCGAAGAGCCTGGCCTACAACTTTAAAAATGGCCGAGTTATATATGTTTAAAAAAACGTTTTTTTTCTCGGGTTTTTCAGTGTGTCTCGCTTAATTATTGACCGACCGGCTTCTTTCGGCGCTCATTTTATGCGTATTTGAATTACCTACAATTCACAAAAAACGAGAAAAATGTGTTTTTTTTCACTAATTTGTTAATAACAAAAAATAAAATGGGAATCAGGAGTCAAAAGTGGTCAGTTATGATCGGGAGGCTGTTCCGCGTCTGATGGCACTCGCGGTTATCGGATGCTATTTTTGTAAAAAAAAGTTTATTTGCTTGGCCTAATACTACACGGAAAGAATTTGAAGTAATTTCTACTGTGAAATCACAGTAACTAAGTGACAAATGTGCAATTCTTCAGATTTTTAGGAACTAAATTATACATTTTAATGGAAACGAGTAAAAATTTACTGTTGCGTGACAGAAATTAGAAAATATTTTCAAGAATTTTTACTGAAATTAACAGTAAATTTTCGTGAAACGAAAACATTACTACAATAAGTTGAAAAAAGTCCTGATACAAATAAAAGTGTACGGTGCATATTGAGAAATTTGCGTATTTGTCTTGAAAATTTAAAAAAGGAAGTCGAAATTTTCCGTGGGTTCACCAAAATCTTTACGTTCTTCACAGTAAAATCAGTTAGGGCTAGGTCGCCTTGCCGTAATCCGTGAGCTCTGTGTAGCGCGCATAAAAATCATGTTACGCGCTCAAATTTGTATCTGCCTGAAAGTAAAATATTTGAAATTAGTGCCAATTTTTAACTGTTTGCACATTAATCACCGGGTTCAAGTTTTTAATGTAATTATTACCGAGATTTCACCGTAAAAATTAATAAGAAATTCTCTCCGTGTACATACCAACTATATGTACTTCGTTTCATTATGCCCGAAAAACTGATTAGTATCACGTTGCATTTGATTTCGCGCCTGACTTATAATTAGGCTTGTGTACGTACATATGATGCCACGCGAACCGAAGTGGCGTTGCGCAGCAATTCAAAAGAGAAATCATTTGAGTATATTTTTAGGTAACTATAAATACTTAGGGGAATTATAGGTTTAAGCCTAATTTTGTTATTGCTTATCTCTAATTTTAGTAATTATCAGTACTATTTGGGCAT
Source organism: Netelia fuscicornis (assembly GCA_946811545.1). Lineage (NCBI taxonomy): Eukaryota > Metazoa > Arthropoda > Insecta > Hymenoptera > Ichneumonidae > Netelia > Netelia fuscicornis. The sequence continues at coordinate 29,468,433 of OX328015.1, forward strand.
TTGACCGCCTAGACTAACTGATCGCAAATAGGTATTGTAGTTACTCGGGTACAAAAATGAAACACGAAGGTAATTTGATTGACCTTTTTTTAACCAAGTTAAGTAATTATTATTATTTTATTCTTTAGCAATGCTAAAAAGAAGTGATTAAAACTAAACAGTATTAACACAAAGACTGAGAGGAAAATAAAATATTATTTACGTAAATGTTACTTTTTATCAATATTGATTGCATAAAATTAGAATAGATTTGATTAAAACTGTTATAATTCTTTTTGTTGTGTTATATTCGGGTTAATTAAATGTGAACAAGGTATCTATTCTCGATAATAATCAATAAATAAGAGATCACACTAAATAATTGTTAGAAATTATTGCCTCTATTACATTTAAACATTTTACACTGAAATCTAATTTTAAGTCCGCAAGTATCGTTTGATATGACTCTTACGTTTCTCTGTATTCTGCAGCTTACTAATTCATTTAATATTTTATGTCCACTGGTGCGATAGAAGAAAACTGAACACGTGGAAAGCTGTCAGAGTTCCTGTCGCTCTGACTTGCAAGATATGCGATGTCGTTAATACAACTTTGCTACGCTGTCAAAAAGTTCCGGTCACGCACAAACACCAATTGTTATCAACGTTCTAGTCCAATCATGATACACAGTTTACGTACAAGTGTTCGCTGCGATTATTAGAGCGATGCACTCCTGCAAGACGATTTGCTGGCTATTGACTCGTTGCTGTACAATCTTGCTTGGTTTGGGTTTATTAACGCCAACTTATTCGATTCCATGTTATTCCTGGAGTAAATCAAATTTGCGTTATCTTCTCAGTAAACGAACTGGTTTATTGCGAAAGTTTATCCAACCAATTCCAATCTACTACAAACGTGAGTACGTTACCGTATGCGTCGAGCGCGATAAATAAATTTAAGAAACCGTCCATATTACAAACGTAATCAAAACGTTTAATAATGTTGTGTAATCATAGGAACTACTGATAACTCGTGTCAATGTTGTCGTAAAGAGAAGAAAACAGCGGAGAATAGATTACTTAAGGTCAACTCTGAGCACTCTGAAAATTCAATTATAGGTTCAGTTTTTATCAACGATCAATCAATAAGTTCCATTTGCAGGGGTTCGCGCATAAACGTGATTGACGCTGTATAATTTTGTATGTACATCCAAAGTGAATTACACACAGAGGGAAATCATCCGCCATCATCCTTGTTTAGATATTTACATCCAGTTCTGTGGATTCACCTTTCGCGCACACTTCCACGGTTGTTTAAAGTTCATTTACATTTATCGTTTTGAATTTTCATCTTGGAGGATTCATCACAATTAGGCCATGTAATATCGGATCGGTCTCAATGCCGCTATTGCGTTTCAGTATTGGCATCTAATACCAAAATCACGGTACTAATACCACTTTTTTAAAACGTGGGTGGCTAGCTCCTGGTTTAATTAATTGCTTATCAAACCAAAAACTGTAGGAAGGATATAGATACACGGAGAAGAATTTTAAAAACCAAATCATCAAAATAAAGAACAACAAAAATCATTATAACACTTTTAGTCACATAAATTCTAATTTTAAACAATCCACATTGATAAAAGGTAATATTTCCGCAAATAATATTTTACATTCCTTTCAGTCTTTATTTCAATATGGTGAAGTTTTGATCAGTCTTTTTTACCAGTGCTAAGGAATAATGATAATAAGGAAGATGATAATAAGTACCTACTTAGTGAAAAATTTCAAAGATCTTCATGTTTAGTCTGTACCTGCGAATACATACAGTATTTGAGATCAGTCAGTCTATGCAATCAAATTACCAAACATTACTTACAATTACTAAAATTAAGAGAGTATAACAAAATTAAGTCGTGTCCGTAAACGTTAGTAAGTACCCATACGTTGTGACTTAAGTTCATATAATCGGCCTAAGAGTAACCCTTATTAGGCCTGAAAATTGGATCCATTAGTCTCCAATTGAAATGAAAACATTGTCGATATATGTCGCACGTAGAGACAAAAAATATGCAAGTTATTGGAATAGATAAAAACAGAGGTTTGTTTAATACCGGTGTTTCAGTATTAAAATTGCAATGCCTAGATTGTAATACTGCTAAAATTCACTCGGAACCCCGACATTTATATCCCCAACCCAAAGTGATAAGCAAATGAAGGATAAAGTGTTTCTTTACACTTTTTATCCCGTCTTCACTCTGGACGAGTCATCCGTTGACGATGGATCCATTGACGATCATCCATGAACGACGCTTTCATCAAAAGTTCATACAGGATTAATATGCTTCATTGTTTATCTTTGGTATACACTTTAGATGAAACAAAAATGGAAAGCCATTTACACTTCACTTTAAATGATGTCTCCAAGATGAACATAGAAAGTGACGAATACAAATAGGCCTATATGCTAAAACAACTATTGGCAGATGAATAATTACTACAGAACTTAAATTGTTGCTATTGGATTTTAATATCGAGTTTAATATTAGTATCAAAGGCACTTTAAACTATTGTCGTTGTTTGATTCGGTATATTTATTACAAAACTTCTATAGCGCCAAATTTTTATTTACTGATAATCCCACCGAGGAATTGCACATCTGTGAACTAGCATTTAATGTATTCGTATATTTTTAGTTGATTTCTGGTCACAATATGATAATCCCGAGGAAGGTAACGCTCTACAAGGAGACATAAAGATTCGACCAGTTTCTAGGAAAACTACAACGGCGGATCCGAATCTACTTTGGCCCAATGGCGTTGTTCGATATTTCCTCGATGATACAATAAGTAAACATTAATCAACACTAATGAAAATTTTCATCGATTTCTGACGAAATAGTTACACTAGATAATATCTGCCTGATATTGAAGGAAGAAAGAAAAGTATTCATCAGCATTTTGAATTAACTTGTGTTGCAGTCAATGAGCCAGCGAAGATGGCCATACTTGATGATGTGATGAAAAATATAATGGAAATGACCTGCATTAGATTCGTTCGAATATATCCGGATATAAATGGAAAGTTTCCTCGTGACACCTGGGTAAACATAACTGGCAACGATCGTGGTTGTTTCTCCGACCTTGGACGTTCGAACATTGGGTCTAGCATCTTGAATCTCGACGTGAGAAAATGCTTCCAGATGAGAGGTCATGCAATTCATGAAATCCTTCATACCCTCGGAATTTTCCATGAGCACATGAGACCCGATCGAGACAACTACATAAAGATAGTTTGGGAGAATATAAAAGATGGTAATAAGCAGATGCATCAAATTTCTGTTTATTCTTATCCGGATGTAATGTGAAAATTTGAAAATCCATAGCCGCAACTACCCACTTTGTTTCAGAACCTATAGAACCAATCTACCCCACAAGAATGATCGATAAAATAAAAATAAAAGCTTCTGCTCATAAGTCAGAATGGAATTGACACTGAGTTCGGAAAAAGCAGTAACGCGAGATTCTCGATTAGCAAATACTAAAGAACGTTCGCAGTTTATTGTAACAGGCTTCCTTGATATTCGCCCGAATCTTTTGTTACCTAAAATAGAAACAATTATCGAATCAGACATTTTTAACTTTTGTTTATTTCAAAGAATAAACACAAATTAATTTTTCTTACCCATTTCTTATGTTTTATCAGGAGATACATTCAATTTTCGAATGATGGATAAGAATGCGGTTATGACTTACGGATTGCCTTACGATTATGACAGTATAATGCATTACTCAATGACGGCATTTTCGAAAGACAAATCTATACCCACAATAGTGCCACGGGTGAGCCCACCAATGCACCCTTTATTATTTATTCTCTAACGACGAAACGCACTTTAATTGCAATTTTTTATTCCAGAAAGACGGCGTTGAAATTGGTCAAAGGGATCATTTGTCGTATTACGACGTGCAAAAATTGTTAATCACGTACAAGTGCAACGATGTTCGGACAAGATATCGGCATGAAAAAAATAATCGCGATGACAATGATTACATTTCTAATTTGAAACTGATAACTCCTAACTTGGATGCTTCGAGTTCGCCAGTATCAATTGAACGAGGCAATACCGGTAATTCCGTCAGATCGGCACCTGTGAATACGTCTTACAACACCGATATCCCTACATCCAGACGATCCAGACTAGTGATTAGGGGAGATATCAGCAACGCTCGACAAAAGTTGAAACCTCCAGAATTTGTTCTGCGACATCTGTGGCCAAAGCGCGAACCATTTTTCACCCGCGTTAAGTTGGCCGCAAACTCCTTTCGCAGATTCATTTTGCACGCAAAAATCTCGTACTTGATCAATTCTTTATTTTCAAATGCATACTTTCATTTTAACGAAGGAAATGAGCACGCATTTATTCCATAAAAAAGCAATTCTCAATTTTGAACATGTCTAACTTGGTTTAAAGGTCAATCAACCAAAGGTTTCTTAGAAGCGCATTGGTCTCGGTCATTCACTTATTTTATACCTTTACGCAATTTCGAATAAAGTATAAGTTTAATATTTATTCAACGTTTTTTAAATCGACAATTATATTTTTTGATACTACAAAGGGTATTTTTTGACAAATTATTCGGGACGTATATTAATACGTGTAAGAGAAGCGCAGTGGCTCAGGACATAGGGCTCTGGGTTCGCAAGCAGCGGATCCGGGTTCAATTTACATAGCCGACAGCAATGAAACATTTTTCTAAATGTTTTTTCTACAATCCTGGTGGTTCAGACCTCACCAAAACAAATTCGAATCCAAACCTCTGTGTGATGAGTGGGAGGTCGGTGCTCGACTTTGGTGCTCCCGCAAGGCGGTTTTCATCGCGCGGGTAGTGATGCCTTGGCCAAACAACGGATGGCCCATCATATCACAGCTAAGGAAGATCCGATACCCTAGGCGCCTCTGATAATCGTGATTAAGTTTACTCGCGTTGCCATTGTGGGGTGGCGGGCTAGGCAGGTTCGGGCTAGAGCGGGTCTAATGTGGCCGATGTAGGGACTCTTCGCTGATTGGCTCCGCCATATTGAGAACAACGTCCGCTATTTCCATTGTTACGTACTGGCCGACATTAAAAGCCCAGTCAATATTCAAAATTCAGCAATGACCAAACGTCGGTTGCATATGTCCTCTAGTCGGTAAAAGGGCGCTCTGCGTAGTTACCCCTAGTACCGACGTAGCAGATAGTTCTGCCTGATAAGTAAATAGTACGACTTATCTCAACATGAGAGAGGGTAGGGAAAATCCAACCTATCACAAGAACTTCCCGACCCTCTCCTAAGGGAAAACCCAAACTCCACCCTAAACAAAATCCCTTCCACCCAAAGTCAGAGCACCTATAAAAAGACACGCTCTGACCAGAAAACGGAAATATAGACTTCGACTTTTAGACTCATAGATAATCATTACACAACTCGAGTTCTCTCAGACAGTCCTCAGTAAAAACACTCTCTGTAAAACGTCTTGCTCGACGTTCAGTTCAGTTAAACCGACAGAAACTAAGAAGTACTCTACAACATTAAATCAACTTGAATAAACTCAATTGTTAACTGTTATTCATCGTGTTGTTCTCTTCAACTGCGCATAGCAGGGGTCGAATTTCATAAAGAACCTTCGAATCTCCGAATCTCCGAACTTCCGAATTTCCGCTCGATCAGACTACCTCATTTACTCTGATCAAACTGAGCGTACTCTTCGTAGTTCGCGCTGATAAAACTATATCGGCGGAGTCAACAGAACGGCGTGACCGACCTGTTGCGAATCGCCATCGAGGACGTAACAGCTCAGTTTATAAATAAATTTGGTGGCAGCGAACGAGATTCGACCGGAAGACATCACCGACAACACGAAAATCTGGAAAATTCTTTTTCCTACTTTGTCCTGACTCATCAGCAGTCAGAACAATAATGTGATAACCAAATCGCATAAACGACAACCAACCAACTACTGTGGACGACGACAACTCGAGGGACAACATCACCATTCACCACCGCAGCAGGTAGCCGCACCCACAAAGGACTTCGAAAACCCATCGACGCACCATAAAGGACCCATCGTTACCGGCGCAACATACCGAGACATCTGCCAACGATCAGCAACGCCATAAATCTCGTCAGCGACACCGGAGTTTAACGACCAAACAACTGCATCCAGACAGCACAGATCTTCTTATGTAGTAAGCGTTTCTTTCTTTTTTCTTGCATAAAAAATGGCTACCGCAAACACAAATACTTCAGGAATGGACATGTCGATAGACCCTCCACTTGTATACAGGGCAGAACAAAATTTCAGAGACTTTTTGAAAACAATCCCAAATTTCGATAACGGGACCGACGGGTACCCAATACATTCATTTTTACGCGATTGCAAATTAGCGAAAGAACTGGCACAGGGAGTAAACGAATCTCTCGTCGTAAGAATTCTAATAAGCAAATGCAAAGGCGAACCTTTGAGGCGGGCAAGTCAAGCGGATGTAGCCACAGTGGACGATCTCATAGAATTTTTCTCAAAACACTACAGGCCAAAGAAAGATGTTGGGGATTGGTTTACAGAATTCGCAAAGCTTAGACAACAACCGAACGAAAAGGTTTTAGATTTCGGCTATCGAGTCTCACTACATTTAAAAAATACATTGGAAGAGATAGAATTGAAAAAGAAAACGATAAGAGAAAGGATATTGATAGCAGAACAACTAGCGATTTGGGCTTTCAAAAGGGGAGTTTCACAAAGAATAGCCGCATTTTTAGAATCAGACTTCGCAACCTTAGCTGATGCTACATCAACGGGAGAAAAGCTTGAAGAAAAATTTAGATCAGATAAAGAGACAGAGTATTTCACAGTCCAATCTAACATTCAAAGAAATAACAATAGAACGGGCCAATCGAGTCAAAATACCCACAGAAGCAACAACCAATCACATCTATCAGGCAAATTCTGCACATATTATAAAAAGTCAAACCATACTATCGAAGATTGCTGGTCGTTAAAAAGTAAAAATCAGATGAACAAGTCAGCGACAATGAACTCCCACGCGAACATGACGTGTCATTATTGTAAAAAACAGGGCCATTTGATCGGAGTCTGTAGAAAAAGAATCTATAACGAAAACGCGGCCCGAGCAGGTAGTTAGAACAGTCAGTCGGGAAACGGGCAGGCAGCCCCCGGCCATGGCGCACCGACGGGGCACGTGCCGGCTCAGCATCAGAAGAACTCCCAACAAAACTAGGGAGGATAAATGTTTTGCAGGCAGACTATAAATCAACACGCGTCTCTCCATGCGTCAACTCTCCAGCAATAGTAGTAAAATCAAAAGGTATTTTTCCCGATCGCGCGACATTTTTGGTAGACACAGGATCCCAATAAAATCTCATCAATTATAGTTCACTAAAAAACCCAAACCTCATAAATAATTACATTCAGTATGAACTAACGGGAATCTCAAAGAAAGACTAACCTTGCACAATAGGACAAATCAGTATAGACATGAACGGCACGCAAACGATTTTTCACGTAATCTCAGACGATTTTCCGTTAAATTATTCGGGCATCATAGGATACGAATTATTGTCCGCGGGAGGAAGCATAATCGACTATGAACAGGGACAGATAACACTAATCGGTACGCGAATCCCTTTCATAGAGAGAGAGAGAGAGAGAGAGAGAGAGAGAGAGAGAGAGAGAGAGAGAGAGAGAGAGCATAGTCTTGCCAGCAAGAACAAAGACAGGTATATTTGTCAGAGTCGTAAACGCGCTCGAAGAAGGCTACCTGCCACGGCTTGACCTACCCGAAGGTATATACGCAGGAGAGGGTATCGTCAAGAATAATAAAGGAGTAGCCTACTTATACGCAATAAATACCTGGGAGAATGATATTAAGATCGACATTCCCGTAATACACCTCTGTATCTTTTCGATACAAGTATAGACGAGGACGAAACTTTCGACAAAGATAACAACTCTAAGTACATCCCAAGAGCTCAGGGAACTCGTACCGGAGAAGTTATCAGACTGTTGAAACTCGATCATCTTAATGAAGAAGAGCGTAAAGCGGTAAACACCCTAGTGGATGAATTCGTTGACCTCTTTCATATCCCCGGAGAACAATTGCGAGCAACGAGCACGCTCACCCATCGCATACTGACCACAGACAATATATCCGTTAATACCCGACAGTACAGACACACACCATCACAAAAAATAGAAGTGCAGAAACAGATAGACGACCTGCTTCAATCAGACATTATACGACCTTCAAGTTCGCCGTACAATTCACCTCTGTGGATTGTACCCAAAAAACCAGACTCATCGGAGAAACCGCGTTGGCGCCTCGTAATCGATTTTAGAAAAGTAAACGAGAAAACTATCGGCGACGCATATCCATTGCCATTAATAACAGATATTTTAGACCAACTAGGGGGAGCCAAATATTATTCGATATTCGATCTAGCTTCGGGATTCCATCAAATCAAAATGGACCCGGAAGATAGACAAAAAACGGCTTTCATGACCCCCGACGGTCACTACGAATTCAATAGAATGCCCTTCGGCTTAAAGAACGCACCAGCAACGTTCCAACGGCTAATGGATATGGTCCTACGCGGATTACAGGGGAACGAACTGTTCGTATATCTCGACGATATCGTCATTTACTCGAAATCATTAGAAGAGCACGACGTAAAATTCAGAAAGCTTGCTGATAGACTGAGAAAAGCCAACTTGACGCTACAAACCAATAAATGCGAATTTCTCAGGACAGAAGTAAAATACCTAGGTCACCTGATATCGGCAGACGGCGTAAAACCGGACCCGAAGAAAATAGAAGCGGTAAAATTTTTTCCAACACCAAAGACGCAAAAGAATATAAAGGAATTTTTAGGTCTCGCGGGGTATTACCGACGTTTCATTAAGGATTTCGCGAAAATCGCAAGACCATTATCGGACCTCACTAGCAAAAACAGAAAATTCGAATGGAGGTCGAAAGAACAAACATCCTTCGAAACTTTGCGCGATATGTTATGTGAAGACCCGATATTGCAATACCCCGATTTCACGAAACCATTTATTGTCATGACGGACGCATCAGGTTTCGCGATAGGCGCAGTTTTGTCACAGGGCAAAATCGGCGAGGACCTCCCGGTTGCATATGCATCGAGAGTACTCAATGGCGCGGAAACCCGATACCATACCACGGAGCGCGAGATGGTAGCAGTATTATTTGCGTTACAAACTTTCAGGCCTTACCTCTACGGTAGACCATTCACACTAGTTACTGATCATAGACCGCTAGTATGGGTAAATACAGTAAGCGACCCAACGTCACGAGTAATGAGATGGAAAGAACGATTAAGAGAATTCGAATACACAGTTCAATATATGGTAAAGCCGGCCGAGTTAACACAAATGCAGACGCGCTATCCAGAAACCCCATAATAAAAAAAGGGACAGTGTATGTAGTCGAGATTAAGTGGCGGAAAAGAGCGCGCCATGAAGAAGAAAAACATGACCAGCAATAGCCGAGCCGCGCTCACCACAGGGTAGCAACGGCATAGAAGAAAACAAATTCTTCACAGGGAGATCAAACTCCACCACCGAAAAATCCGTTAGCAATCTGTCGAAAAAAAAATCCAGCAATAAATTCATCATCTCAAGAGATTTCAAGAATTTCCACAGAACCAGAAATAAAACACTCGAACCCAAATAATTTTTAACGCGAGCTAGCTAGAGAACTAAGAAAGAGGGCCACGTGTGCAGCAGGACTCACTCCGTCCCCAGCGATAAGAACAAGGAGGAAAATAGGAAACCTCACATCGGACACGGACCATACTATCGCACACGAAACGATAACGAAGCTAGATTGCCCTGATATATCCTCGAAGACACCCGAGATAACCGAGGTCGTAAAACCTATCCCCAGTGGAAATAACAAACTCAGGGATATCGACATGGACGTCGAGCTGGAATCGAGCGACAAAGAGGCTGAAAATATACAAGTCCTCGAAAAAAATTCGGAGCCCATAAACTTAGAAGAGGATAAGCCTTGACGAAAAATATGTTAAACGATCAAGAGCCCTCCCACCCGCTCCGACGATCGAATAGGATCGCAAAGAAACCCTCTTGCTCATGCTGTTTAGGAACACACGGGACATCACATAAACCAATAACTAAATATCCACAAACCGCGAAGAAAAAAGATAAGAAAGAAACAGAAAACCCTAGTATCCCCACAATAAACGAAGGTATAGAAATTCCACCGGTAGAAAAACGGAAAGAATACACACCAAAAAACCCTCAAAATGAAAGAGAGACCGAGAGATTAGAAGAACCAAGGATCACGGAACGAGCAACCCCCCCCCCCCCCCCCCCCCCCCCCCCGCCAACAATAACGAATCCATAAAAATACACCCCCTACTACCGCCGACAAAGGAAAGAGATGTTATTGATTCAAACATCGATAACGAAGCGATAGAGCATTCATTCTCAAGAAATTTTGTAGACACAAAAAATAGCAGCTCAGACAATGATAAAGCCAATAGCGACCAAAAACAAGTTCCTTCAGAAAATGTTGCAAGGAAAACCCATAGCAGTTTAGATGATGACAACGAAGAAGACAGAAGACTTATTGAAACAAGAAATAATCTGGAAATAGGGCACGACAATAAAATTTGCTTTGCCAATGCAGACGGCACACTATCAGACGAAATGGGAAAAAGACTCATCAAGAAAGGATTGCTAAATAAACTCACACCATTGAAAAAATACTCAATAGGAGAAGTAGTAGTCTCAACAAAAAACAATAGGAAAATTTTCGCGTTAATTGTTCGACAGACCAACGAAGATCAATTAACAGAAACAACTATCAAAAAGGCCTTCCACCATTAGATAACGCAATGACATTCAATGATTACATTAAAGAGAAACTAGAACAAACCATGAAGGACAGAAATAAAGCGAAAGAAAACTTAGAGAAAGCAAAACAAAAATTCAAAGAAAATTACGATAAAAAATTGAACCCAATAAAACTGACAATAGGACAAGAAGTATATTTGACCAAAAATCATAAGACAAACAAATTAGACGACAACTACTTAGGACCGTATTTAATCACAGACATCATTGCAGACTAGAACAACGTAGAAATCGATTTGGGCAATAATAAAAGAAAAATGGTTCATTGCGATAGACTAAAAATAGCTCACAAATAAAAGTTAAATAACTTGGATAGCCAATAATGAATGCCAAACCGGAGAATAGTCTTTTAACGGAAAGGGCAGTGGTAGAACCAGAGAAATCCCCTCTCAAAGGTACTCACTTCTATATATAAACAAAATCATAAAAATATATAGATATCGTTCCTGTGCCAGAGGTTTCTCTATAGCATAATTTAAGACCCTCGGTAATTCAAAATCGCAACCTAATTAAGAATTAAGCAATACGAAAGATCGATAAGATCTCCTTCTTTCCTTTTTAGGTTTAACCATTCTTGAATAATTTTTTTATATACATATATACGCATGTCTAGCGAGCCTCTATGCAAGAAACAAGAAAGAAGATAAAGGAAACGGAAAAAGTAGTAAAAGAAAAATTATAATAAGAAAGAAAAATAGATATAGAAATAAACTAAGAATATCATAACCCTATTCGACTACGTGAGTCACTGGGTATACATGGGCCAACGCAAAGCCTCCCCCTACTCGCTCGCAAACATTTCCTCAACGGGTCATCCGACCGTTGAGAGACTATAAAAAAAAGAAAGAAGATAAAAGAAACGGAAAAAGTAGTAAAAGAAAAATTATAATAAGAAAGAAAAATAGATATAGAAATAAACTAAGAATATCATAACCCTATTCGACTACGGGAGCCACTGGGTATACATGGGCCAACGCAAAGCCCTCCCCTACTCGCTCGCAAACATTTCCTCAACGGGTCATCCAACCGTTGAGAGACTATTAAATAAAGAAGAGATCCAAACGCTCTTGGAATGCTGATAACGAATACGAAACAAGCAATCATCTCCCGAGCATTTCCGTCCACCCCTCAAACAAATTATTCGATCGAGACGACCAGAATCGCCCCGACGGAGAACGAAAAAGGAAAAAGGCGCCCATCGCCCGGCTCCGATCGAAGGATCACACAGCAGCGATACGAGGAATGAAAATCTCCAAACGACCCACCGACCAAACCAACCAAGTTGAATTTCACGAGAATGGAATTATCCTAAAGAAAAACTTAAGTAAGGAAGGGCAGAACCTCTCACGAGAAAAAAACGCTTACACCCTCGACTCCCCTCTACCTTGAGAATCTTAAGGACATCCCAAAATTTTTTTTTATCTTACCCTTAGTTAAAATACAATGCGTAATTTAGTACAACCCAATATTCAGAATAAAATTTTGTTTTTTTTCTTAGAATAAGTATATTGGTAATCAAAGTGCGTTAACGAACATAAGGGGCGTTGAATAAAAACAAACGACAATCATACTTACGATTCTACATCTGAAATAAGGACTTAAGATAATTCATATATAGCAATAATTACTCTCTAAGATCATTCATGTACCAATACCATATAATTCAACTAGACCCTAAGATTATAAGGGGACACATGCAATCGAAATACAAATTTCAGCGTGCTTGATTTCATATCAGAGCGAGGACGCTCCCTCTTTTTCCAAGGGGGGAAGTGTTACGTACTGGCCAACATTAAGAGGCCCAGTCAATTTTCAAAATTCAGTCATGACCAAACGTCGGTTGTATATGTCCTCTAGTCGGTAAAAGGGCGCTCTGCGTAGTTACCCCTAGTACCGACATAGCTAATAGTTCCGTCTGATTAGTAAATAGTACGACTTATCTTAACACGAGAGATGGTAGGGAAAAACCAGCCTATCACAAGAACTTCCCGACTCTCTCCTAAGGGAAAACCAAACTCAACCCTAAACCAAACCCCTTCCACCCAATTAGAGCACATATAAAAAGACACGCTCTAACCAAAAAACGGCACTTATAGATTTCGACTTTTAAGCTCTATATTCATAATCTTTACGCTACTCGAGATCTCTCATCCAGTCGTCAGTTAAAACACTCTGTGTAAAACGTCTCGTTAGACGTTCAGTTCATTAACCCTACAGAAACTAAGAGTTACTCTAAAACGTTAAATCAACTTGAATAAACTCGATTGTTAATTGTTATTCATCGTGTTGTTCTCTTCAACTGCGCATAGCAGGGGTCGAATTTCATAAAGAACCTTCGAATCTCCAAATTTCCGAATTTCCGCTCGATCAGAATATCTCACTTACTCTGATCAAACTGAGCGTATTATTCGTAGTTCGCGCCGATAAAACTATATCGGCGGAGTCCACAGAACGGCGTGACCGTGCTGTTCGGAATCATCATCGAGGACGTAACAACGGATCGATGTGCCACACACACTCGACGCATCAGCTGACCCCCAATCTCATGCTATCTCGCTTGCCCCTATGCGTGCCTACCGATAACTGTATCCCACTCGCTCTTGGATCAGTGGCACGCTCGAAAGCGCAGGGGGGATTACATGCTAGCGGTTCATGGATTCTTTTTTTCTATGTGCATAAAAAAAATGTGTGCATATCAATTTGCCTCGCTATGATAACCTTATGACATATAAAAAAAAGCATATATCTAACGGAACATTTTCTCTTTTAAGCCTATAAATTGAGAAATATCGAGGAATACTTTTTCTATATAAATATTATTTAAAAAATATCGAAATGAATCACAAGAAATTTACAAATATTATTTAACACGATGAAAAATTACATTTGATTATTTGTTGAATGATTTTGTGACCAAATTTTTCTGGCAAACTGCAGTATGTAAATATCCCAGAGAAATAAGAAGAATGTTTGATAATGTAGTAATTTATATTATTTGTTCTCCATCGATGTATAGAGAAAGGGGTGACGTGGAAGTATATTTAATGGATAAACGAGGTTAATGAGAAAGAATGCAACAATTAACACTTTATTATAGATACAGCTCTAACGTCCGTTTCACGTCTCGATCCAACTACAACTCCTGGCCTCTGGGCCTCTCGCGTACGCCTCCCTTCCACTCAGCGCGCGCACGCATGTCTTCGGTTTTGGCGCGAATACGCCTTCGTTCAAATTTGCGCACGAGTGTTTTCTCGTCCCTACACTCGGCCGTCCTGAGTACAATCATCCGTCCTCGGATGTGTGTCCTCCTCTTCTTGCAAGTCGTCCTCGGAATCCGCATATTCAACCCATGGTTTAACGTGATCAGCTGCTGTCGATGTTTGTTTCGGGCCTTCGTGTTCGCCGACTTTCTGTACAAGATATCGGTCGTTGCGCAAGACTCGCGTAATCTCGTACGGTCCGAGAAACTTGGACGCGAATTTTAATCCTGGGCCTTGTTGGGTTCTTTTGATCGCAACCCAGTCTCCTTCGTTATAAACTCGTGCTTCTTTACGTTTCTTATTGTATCCTCTTCTATTCTCGTCTTGAATCTGCTGCACTCGATCTTTCGCTTGTTTTCGAATATCGTCACGTTCTTCTTCGAAGGATGTTACGAACTCCTTCTCTATCATCTCGCGAAGCGATGAATCGTCTCGTAAATTCGGCTGTACCCCAAACATCACTCGAAAGGGTGTGGTACCAATGCTGCGATGGAGTGAAGCGTTAAGGTACTGTTGTGCAACACCTAGGTGTTTAAACCACTCTCCGACTTTCGGCGCCGTCAGCTTGGTTATTAGAGGAATTAGGGTCCGGTTGACCCGCTCGACCTGGCCATTGGCCCTAGGTATTCCCGTAGTCGTTAGTACGTGCTGGATTTCTTCTTGCTGACAATAATCAGCGAACTCCTTCGACGTAAAGGCAGTGCCTCGATCTGATATTATTCGACGAGGATTACCAAACACTGCGGACTGTTTCTTGAGACGATCTATGACTTCCACTGCCGTCGTAGACCTTGTGGAGTAGAGCCAGGTAAACTTTGTAAACCCGTCTATGATAACCAGAATATGCTTGTAGCTCTTTTTCGTGGATGGTAGAGGACCTAGGTGGTCGATATGGAAGGTATCAAGAGGCGTGATTCCCTTTACGATCGTGTTAAGGTAGCCCTCCTGCTTTCCTTGCTTTCGCTCTGCCACGATACAGTCGACACAGTTACGGATAACTTTCTCCACTTTGCTACGCAATTGTGTCATCCAATAATCTTTATTCAATATAGTTTCGGTTTTGGCCACCGAGAAGTGTCCTTTTTCGTGGGCTCGCTTGATAATGTACGAGCACAATGACCGAGGGACCATCAAGCGAATATCGTCATTAACTTCCTTGTAAAGGAGTCCTCCCCGCATTATGTATCCAACCTTTACTCCCTGTTCGACGTCTTTGACAACCCTCTGTATCTCCTCATCCGCGCGTTGTGCCTTTTTCAATCGTGCTATGAAGCCGTCTTCTCGTTCGTCGACCATCAGACAGGTAGGCAGCGGATTCCTACTCAGCGCGTCGACGTGCGCCATGCTTCGTCCTGGACGATGCTCAATTGTGTAATTGAAATCTTCTAGGTAAAATGCCCATCGAGCTATGCGCAGACAAATGTCCTTTTTCTTCATTGTGAGAGAGAACGCGCGGCAATCAGTAATTATCTTAAACTGTATACCTAAAAGATACACCCTGAACTTCTTGAGAGACTTTACTATTGCTAACACTTCGAGTTCGTAGCTGAAGTACTTCTCTTCGGCTGCGCTTGTCTTGCCACTCGCAAAGTATACCGGATGCCACATATTATCATCGGAGCTTTTTTGTATTAACATCGCGCCATAGCCATGTTTTGATGCATCGGCGTGAAGTTCGGTTTCCGCGCCAATCTTATACAAATTCAGCACGGGGCGTGTGGTCAGAGCAATCTTTAAGTTCTCAAAAGCATTTTTCTCTTCGTCTTTAATACGAAATTGCGTACCGGTCCTCAAAAGATTTGACAATGGACGAGCAATCAGCGAATATTTGGGAATGAATTTACGGAAGTAATTCGTCAGTCCCAAAAATGCTTGAACTTGTTTAATGTTTGTTAACTCGGGAAATTTTCGTACGGCTTCTGTTTTCCTCTCCGAGGGTCGTATTTTTCCGTGCCCGATCACATGACCCAAGAATTCGACTTCGCGTTGCAAGAACTTACATTTTGACCATTTGATAATGAGACCAGCGTTGCTTGCCACTTCGAACACACGCTCAAGGTTCTCGATTCCGCTCACATTATCTTTTGACGGTATTATTAAGTCGTCCATATATGTTAAGACTATGCGTTCTTTAATTAGTTCTCTAAAAACAGCGTTGATAAATTTTTGAAAGACCGCCGGTGAGTTGCAAAGCCCGAACGGTACTTTGCAAAATTCGTACTGTCCATCTGGTACAATAAACGACGTGAACTTCCTACTTGATTCTTCTACTCGGACGTGAAAGAAACCATTGCGCAAATCTAAGATCGAAAAAACTTTCGCGTCTTGCAGTAGGTCGAGTTGATCTTCAATGAGGGGAAGTGGGTAGCGATCTTTGACAATTTTTTGGTTCAATAGTCGATAATCTACGCATAGACGACTAGACCCGTCTTTTTTCTTTACTAGTACGATTGGACTAGTGTAATCTGACTGTGATTCACGAACGATTCCCTCCGTCAACCACTCTTTTATCTGCTCATTTACTTCGCGTCTTTCGGTTTCACCTAATCTGCGCGCACGCTGATATATCGGTATATCGTCCTTTAATACAATCGTCATACTGACTCCTACCTCGCGACATTCTTTCGGTTCGTATGCGTTTATTAAATCTGCAATCGTCTCTCGGTATTCAGGCTCACCGATTTCCGACAAGTCCACACTATCGACCTCGTTCGATTCAATCGCTTGAATCCGCAAGATTTCGGGTACCCTTCCACTCTCGTCATTATCATCTTCCAACGGCTCGATTTTACAAATTTCGCGAGAACGGATAAGTTTAACGCGATCGAGAAAGTCGGTACCAATCAATAGCTTGTAGTCTAACAACTCTTTCCCGACTACACACAATCGGATTGCATATTCGTTACCGTCTACTTCCATTTTTGCGTCAAAAAACCCAGCCGTTTTATTCACTTCTTTTCCGATACCGCGGAACGGTGTCGGTTCGTTTACGAGTTTAGGTTTGCCCAATTCGGCATACTGGTCCTCTCGAATTATTGTGATGTCGCTCGCCGTATCGATAATTGCGTCTACACTTGTTCCGTTCAAAACAACACGTTTCGCCTGCTTGTGATTCTTCGCCGCAGTGTCCGCCAATACGTGCGTTTTTCTCATCTCGGTTGAATCGGTACAAGCTGCCGCAATATGCCCATGTTTTCCACACTTGAAGCACTTCCGACCAAGCTCTTTTGATGGACATCTTGTACTCACGTGGTCGCGCTCTCCGCAGTTAAAGCAGCGTTGAGGAACAGCGCGATCCTTTTTATCGACACTCAACTTTGTTTCGCGCGATTCGGTTGGTCGGGTCGACTCGCTTCTCGCCGTTGTTTTCGTCATACCGTGTTTGTTGTCACTTTTCCCAACACTTCTCGTTGTGTCGCTGCGGTCGCGTAGTGAAATTTCTTCGAAGGCGCGAAGAAGCGCTTCTTTCGTCCGAAAGTCGTGAATTCGCGCTGTGTCTCGTAATTGAGCATCGGGAATACCATCAATGATGTACGGCAATACTTCGTCTTCGGGCAACTGTACTTTGTTCGCCAATACTGTTTTTTCATGGACGTAGTCATTGAAGGTCTCCGATTTCCTCCACACACGCTCTTCGAACCGTCGTCTTAAAGCAATTTTATTAGTGCGCTTAGAATACATTCCCCGCAGTTCATTTAGCACTTGGTCGGTTGTCATGCGAATGTGCTCTGCGTTAGAGTGGAACCATTCTAATGCCTTCCCTTTAAGTCTCATTCCGATTAGTATTTTAGTCGAATCTTCTTCCAGATGATATACTTCTCTTAGGAAGAGCAATTGCCTCTCCCATACTTCGTAAGACTCGGTGTTCCCGTCGAAAAAGTTCAGCAGGTCTGCAATCATCGATAAGCTTGTGCGCATTGGGTTTGGCACGAGAGGTCCGTGGACAGTTACGGCGGGCCCTTGCTGCCCACTTGCCTCGCTGCGAGTGTCGTTATCCCTCCGCTCGATGCGCGCCATCTCGAGCTCCCGTCGTAGCAACGCGACTTCGCGTTCGGCGAGCTCTTTCTCTCTTTTGTACCGTTCCATCATATACTGTGACGATGCAGCTCCCTCGTCTGCGTCTTGCGTTGTTTCCGGATGCTTCTCGAATGTTTGGATGGTTGACATATCGAAACCCTCTGCTTCGCTCAGCCTTAATAATAACTCGGCTTTATTGCCGACTGTTGACAAATTTAAAGACGACAATAATTCCTTCAACACTTTTGTCGTATATTTCGTTGGGTCCAACATATTTCGTTTTCTCACTCGCACTTGCACTGAATAGTCTTTTTTCGTATGTCGTCGAAAGTTCTCGAGCCGTCTCCAGTAAACACACGCTCGCGCGCCGAGCGACCTCTGCGCGTCCTTCCGTTGTCTTCGGCGGTACCCCTCGTACGCCTCGATGCGCGGTCGCTTGTTGTGCGTGCTCGAACGCGTTTCGTCGATCGTCTTTTCGTCTTTTCGTCTTTTCGTCTACGTCTTTCGTCTTTTCTTAGACGTCTTTCGTCTTTCTTCTACGTCTTTCGTCTTTTCTTCTACGTCTTTCGTCTTTCTTCTACGTCTTTTCGTCAACGTCTTTCGTCTTTTCGTCTACGTCTTTCGTCTTTTCGTCTACGTCTTTCGTCTTTTCGTCTACGTCTTTCGTCTTTTCGTCTACGTCTTTCGTCTTTTCTTCTACGTCTTTCGTCTTTCTTCTACGTCTTTTCGTCAACGTCTTTCGTCTTTTCGTCTACGTCTTTCGTCTTTTCGTCTACGTCTTTCGTCTTTTCGTCTACGTCTTTCGTCTTTTCGTCTACGTCTTTCGTCTTTTTTGTAGAAACTTCCTCACACCGTCGTTACATTATCCACGTCATCCCGGTTGAGCCCCCAGTTTGTAGTAATTTATATTATTTGTTCTCCATCGATGTATAGAGAAAGGGGTGACGTGGAAGTATATTTAATGGATAAACGAGGTTAATGAGAAAGAATGCAACAATTAACACTTTATTATAGATACAGCTCTAACGTCCGTTTCACGTCTCGATCCAACTACAACTCCTGGCCTCTGGGCCTCTCGCGTACGCCTCCCTTCCACTCAGCGCGCGCACGCATGTCTTCGGTTTTGGCGCGAATACGCCTTCGTTCAAATTTGCGCACGAGTGTTTTCTCGTCCCTACAATAATAATAATAGTGAAATATTTACCACATCCTCCTAGAGTTATTATTATATTAAGTGAATGCGCAAATTTTGCCTTTAATTTTTACATTGTATTCGCTCTTAGCTAATATCAATCAACATGTATACATGTAAAGCGTTTGTAGTTGATTATTATTACTAAAATGAACGATAAAATGAGAAAATCAAGCAGGTCATAATGGTGATTGATATTACTCGACGAAAACCACGTAAAGGTGGCGAGTGTTTTTCGTCAGGATTGAAAGGAATAATGGTTAGTTTTTTACAATCCAAAAACGAGTTTTTGAATTTAGAAAACCGACCATAAGGGATAAGGTAGGGTAGGAAGTAGGGGAATCAATTAATTTAACTGGAAAAAGCGATAAAATCCGGACTTTAAAGTGAAATTGAATTTTAATTTAAATTTGAATTTGACGACTCAAAAATATTTTATTTGAACGGTTAAGAACCTAAAGCTTGTCGATCAAGATTAAATATAATAATAGTTCGAAAATTAAAGAAAAATCAATTCAGCTGTGGGAAACTTTCAAAACCTTGCAGTTTGGTTTCGCAAAGACGCCGCTGTTTGGCCGTTTTTTATTTGTTGCATTTCGCAAATCACGGGATATCCATTTCAAATAATTATAAAGATGTGTTCGAACGAACAAATCTACGATGAAATCGCGATGGTCATGGCAGTCAGCGTTTTTCAGCCAGAAGTCACGGTCAGTCGCTATCAATGTTTCGTGTAGACATTGTCTGAAATATTTACCAATGCCGATTTCGTGTTTGTACAATGGAAATTCATTTTGAAATCGTCTGTAAGCAGCAACTATCAAAGTGTGAAACTTATCGACAGGAGCTGTTAGATGTCCAAGTTCTTGTCCGTCAGTGGTTTTATACAATTTGAAAAAAAACTACAAGCTGAACATCATTTTCGAAATTCTGGTTACTTTTAACGAAAAGTTCTTTGTATTTCGCACACTGAAACTTTTCCAGACATCCATGAAGCAAGTAACTAGAAACATAATTCATAGTGCATTTTTCGAGAATTATTTCATTACTACCTTGTTCTGCGTTTATCAATGTCGGCATTGTTTAGTCTTTTTCTTCGTTTAGTGTCTAGTCAATTTCGCTGATTGAATCGCTTGCGACCACATTTTCACTATTGTTAGCAATTTCTTCCATGGCGTCGTTTCCAGGAACCAACAAACCCGATTCTTCGGTAACGACATTAGTTTTTAATATTGTTTTTTTGCGAGCAATGTAAGGGTTCCGTCTTCCTCGCAATTCGATCTTCTCGGAGCTCTTTCTAAATCGATAGTTATTACATTTTGTAAATTGTGTCTAAATTGTTTAACGGATGGATTGTCGTTCCGACTAGAACGACTCCGCAAAACTGAAAATTGATTTTCTAACGGGTCATGACTTAAACGAGTTGTTAAAAGATAAAGAATTCCTTCTACGCGTAGATCATTCCATAACACTAAAATTGATTTTATAGCCATCCTGCAAAACAAGGTAGTTTTAAACCCCCCTCCACGGTCCATTGATCTATCCACGGAAGCGCACTTTCTAAACATTCTTGTACTTGAGGCAGTGTTGCCAACTTAGGGGTTTTCCCCCTAAATTTAGGGGAAAGTTAAATGGAAAGGGGGTTTTTTAGGGGGTAAATTTTTACAGGGGGAATTTTGGAGGCGTGGAATTTGAATTTATTTCTAAAAAATAAAAACAACAAAATATTTTTTTATGGAGCTCTGCTTTTCCAAATGCGATAGATGTAAAATTCTGAAAACGAGACTTCTCATTGAATATATGATATCGTTATCATGATGATAACCAATAGCGTGCAAGCTCAAATAGCGAGCTGTGCGTGCTCCAATAGCGATCTTGCTATTGGCCGTCATTACAAAACAACAAAATAGCGCGTTATAGCATCGGTTCATAGAGGCCATGATAAATTGTTTAAGAGAGTGAGAAAAAGATTGAGACTGTTGAATTTACAGTGTCCGAAGTTTGAATCTCATGCGACGTCGTATTTTGTTATATTATCAAGGAAGTTACATCTATTTTTTTAATGTAACACGCAATTAAAAAAAGCCATCATCAAAAGGTTTGTGTTTAAATTTATCCCAGGATGCCGAAAGAAAAGACGAAGCGTTACAATCAAAAATACACGAAAAGTTGGGAGACTGTTCCAGAGTTGAAAGGTTTGTAAACATGTTATTGACAATAGTTATTTTAAATAATTTGATGCTGATATTTTGCACGTTTGATATAGAGGTGGTTGAATCTAAAGGTTTCCCTTCATCAAGGTTACGCAACTTCCTGTGAAATTGTTATGGTCTTTTCAACTAATTGAAAAATGAACTAATGCTTGGCAATTTGTTTTAATTTGCACTGAAAAATATTATTTATTATGAAATGTTATGTTATTTGTATTATAGGTTGGCTAGGACCTGATCCCACTGATTCGTGTTCCGCAACTTGTAGCTACTGCCGCATTAACTTAAAGGCGCACAAAAAAGATTTGTTGAGTCACGCCAAGACGGAAAAACATAAAAAAGCAGTAGCGTTGGACAAATCTGCGAAGTCCTGCAAAGTTTTAACTGTGATGTTCAAACCAGTATTGTCCGAAGAAACGAAGATTGCCGAATTAAAAATTGCAACCTTCATCGCAGAGCATAGTTCGATACAGGCGGTCGACCACATGATCGAGATACTGCCACAGCTGGACCCCTCGTCACATGCGATTTCAAATCTCAAACTTCGTCGAACTAAATGTTCGATGTTGATTAAAAACGTGATCGGTCCTTGTTTGCTGCAAGATTTAATCAAAGAGGTTAATAATGGTCCGTATTCGATTATAATTGATGAGAGCACAGATCTGTCAACGCAAAAAGTTTTGTGTATTATGTTAAGATTGTTTTCTATAAAATGAAAGGAAGTTGTAACAACTTTCTATAGATTGATAAAAATCATCCATGCTGATGCAAAAAGTATTCACGGTGCAATTAAAACTCAATTGGGAGAAGATGGTTTGAGGGTGGAAAATATGGTCGGGATTGGCGTCGACGGCGGGAGTGTAATGGTCGGCAAACACAATTCAATCACGGCTCTCTTTAAACAGGAAATAAGTGATGTGATAGTCATGAAGTGTGTTTGCCATTCGCTCCACTTATGTGCTGAAAAAGCATCGGCGTCATTACCCCGTCAATTAGAGTTTCTAGTACGCGAGACGCATAATTGGTTTTTCTATAGTCCTAAGCGCTTAGAAAAATATAAGACGTTGTATGAAGCGATCAATGGCGATGGGAAACCAAAGAAAATTCAAGGCCTTAGTGGCACACGTTGGCTCGCACGATCCGAGGCGATTAATACAATATTGCAACAGTGGGACGAACTACAAGTACTTTTTTCAATTGCTAAATCCGAAGATAAGTGCTTTATGGCCGAACAGCTATATGATATAATGAAGAGATTGCCATTTAAAGCCTTTCTTGTTTTTTTTGAGAGGTGAACTAAAAAGTATTACGCACTTAAATTTACTTTTTCAAAGCGACCACGTGGAACCAACGAAATTACTGGAAGATTTATTTTTGATGTTTAAAAGCTTACTTCAAAAACTTGTTGTACCGTCAAGTCTACATAAAGTATCCGACAATGAATTAGCGGATTTTGATTTCGAGTCCCATTTGATGCATATTTCAGCAATGTATTTCGGGTATGAGTTTCATTCTATTGCCCAACAAATTGACGAAAAAGACTTGCCAAATGTTAAAGAGCGATGCAGGAAATTTCTTGTTACTTTAACGCAAGAAATTCAAAAAAGATTACCTGAAAATTTATCGATTCTAAAAACGATGGCCAATCTTCACCCGAAAATTGCATTGTCTCAAATAAAACCCAGTTTATTCAATATTTTGACCAAATTTCACCGAACTAACGTATACGGAAATAGGATTGATATCGAATCGGAATGGAATCAATTGCAGAACAAATCGTGGTCAAATTTAACCAACTCTGTTAAATTTTATTCCGAAGTTTTTGAAGATTGCGATTCTGCGGGAGAGAAACGATTCGAAAATATAGCTAAATTTTCAATGGTACTACTAACGTTGCCCATCTCAAATGCAAGTGTCGAGCGAGCTTTTTCAGTGTACAATACAATTAAAAACAAATTGTGCAACAAACTATCTCTCGAGGTACTTCAAAGTATTATGATGGTTCGATTTACTTTACAAAGAGACTGCGGATCATGCGTAAAATTCGTTCAATCTACTCGAATGCTGAAGTTATTTAATGTTAGTATGTATGATCACAAAACTTTCAGCAATAGTGAAACGCAAAATGATGAGTTTGACGAAATATTCAATGTTTTGTAGATGCAGAGTACATTTTTGTAATATTACATAAACATCTTTATCAAATACGATTCAACTTGGCAGATTTTACAAGAAGCGCTTACGGCACAAATTACGTTGAAACTCTGAGGGTGTAAATATACGCCAACTGCAGAATAACCGAGTATAGTTCTCTAACAGGCTTCACTCGGAAGACGAACTGCCTGCTGAATTCAAGCTCCTCTTGCTGATTCAAAATAGAGTGAAGTATTGACGATAGCAAAAATTTAGGATTCCGCTAAATAAAAACGTCTCTCTTTTTCTGTCTCATTTGCAAATAACAAGAGAGTTAGTATGTTCATTCTCACGATTAAAACACATCTCTTAACACGTGTGATAATAACTTTTGTTTCAAAAATTGTCACGTTATTCAAGAAACCATTTTTTATTTGGAAATTTCATTTTTTACAATTATTCAGAGTTTTGTTAGTTTATACAATCGCTGATTTTTGCCTCGCTTTAGGTCTAACGTTTACTGGAACAGTGTTACAGGCCTTGTCAACTCTCGCCATGTGCTTCTCCATAAGCTTACCTTGTCCATAAGAAATGCGAAAAATCGTCGTAATTCTTTATGAGAAGAAGAGAATTTATGAGACTGTCTATTTTATGTAATGTCGACACTTACATATAACTATTCAATATGATCTCATAATGTGTCTGTTTATTATTAAATGTATTTAGATCATAAGTTGTAAATAAAACCATTTATAAAAAAATAATTCGTAAATAAACTTATAATTTCTTTGCGTGTGTTTGTAATTACTAATTTGAAGTTTATCACACAAGCCCCGTTTTTCAGTTACAGTACAGCCGGGCACAGTGTAACCTATTCCCCCGTATTCTATGCTTCGATTGGTGGTCACATAAGAAATTTACTAGAAATATAGCACCTTACTCGACTGTGCCGCTAATAGCACCCCTAGAGCAGCCATAGACACCCCCGTGAAGTTCGCCGGCCAACTTGCACTTAATTAATTGAGTTTTTTTATATCGTTAGGCGGTCGTTAGGTAGCGTTAGGTAGTGTAATTAAAACGTTAGGTAGTCAATAGTTTTTTCAAAAAAAAAATAATTAAAAACGTATGTGAAGTTGGCCGAAAATTTTTTTTCCCCGTTATTTAACTTTTCAAGAGGCTCAAATGATGCGTAATCGTTAGGTGGTCATGAATATACTAATTAAAATGTTAGGTAGTCAACCATATCCGTGCAAATCCAAAAAAAACTATTTTGCGAATTATGCATGCGCAACGGCTAATGCGCACCTGTGTGAACTTAGGCAGTCGACTGACAATTGCGATCTTTGGCACACATTCATACACACGGATCAAGAGTCATCAGTGTGATCACTGTTATCAGTCGTCCAGACAGAAACAATTGTCGAAAAGGCATTGCAATCTCTATCGCAATCACACCTATTCAGCACCTCCAACACAGAAGAAGACACATCGGTGGCCCGAGTGCCAGTGCATAAGGGAAATTTCATACGTCATATGGCAGTGCACGGTCCTGAATCGTCGTTAGAGATTTCATTCCATTTTCCTTTTTCATTCCATTAAGTCGTATTCGGGAAATATGTGTGAAGAGTTTTATCCCAATTAATGTCACAAACATTCACAATACAACGGAAAGTTGGTTTATAATTGACGCGCATGAGAATGCGGGAGCCATCTTGATTCTTGTTTGCATCTGACAAGTCGGGCATCAAGCGATTACGCATGCGTCGCGCATGCATAATTCGCAAAATTGTTTTTTGGATTTGCAAGGATATGGTTGACTACCTAACGTTTTAATTAGTATATTCGTGACCACCTAACGATTACGCATCATTTGAGCCTCTTGAAAAGTTAAATAAAGGAAAAAAAAAATTTCGCCCAACTTCACATACATTTTTAATTATTTAAAAAAAAAAAAACTATTGACTACCTAACGTTTTAATTAGACTACCTAACGCTACCTAACGACCACCTAACGATATAAAAAAACTCAATTAATTAAGTGCAAGTTGACCGGCCAACTTCACGGGGGTGCCATAGACGCCTTTTTGAAATTCTAGGGGTTTCCAAGGGAAATTTAGGAGGATTTCGGATTGTTCCTGGCGATCTTAGGGGGAAACGCTCTGTACTAGTTGGCAACACTGACTTGAGGGGATTTCTCTGACAATGCCCTTTTCAACGGGTTAGGATCGTACGCAAATCGACTATTGAGACAATTGAAAATATCATTAAATTTTTTAACAAAGTTAGCTGTCGCGATATTACATTCATTTTTAGGCATTCACTATAATATATAAAAAATATATATTAAAAAGTGCCTATTAATATCGCCTTCCAAAAGTCTTCGTCACGGGAGCCGTCCGTCCGCACTCAAATCCCAGCAATGCATGAACGGATCAACCTGAAATTTATACCACACATGTATTTCATTATAATCAAGATACCTTTTATGTATAAATCCATTTGGACTTTGTTAAATATAAAAATTGTCAAAAACATACCTATTTTCACGGTGGTTGGCTACCTCCGTGAAGGCTGGTATTTCCAGTCGCCTCATCACCCCCTTCCAAGTAACCTACTAGGTTGCGAAATGGACCCGTTTGGTGTTCTCCGTTTTGGGCCCCGGATATAATCGTGGAGACGTTGCCCGAGCCGTAAGCGTTGGAGGGGCGATCGGTACTGTTTTCCGATTTTGTGATTGGCCAGTGGAATGCGCGGTTGCGGTTGTTGATTGATCCTCAATTATTCCCTCGTGGTAGGCCGGCTTCAATCTCTCCGTGTTTACTGTCATAGGCTTTCCTTCCACCAAAATTCTGGATACCGACTCAGATATTCTTTCTAAAACTCGGTAAGGTCCTTCGAAAGGTTGTTCCTTCGAAAGGTTGAACACGTATGCAGATTTTTGTGCACGAACGGTTTTGTCTTGCTGTGATGAACCGTTGGTACTGGGCGAATGTTTCTCATGTATGTTCTTAGGTTTTGCACGTACAACTGTTGGCTGTCCCCGTACTCTGTGTCAGCGAGAAATTCCCCAGGAATCCTTAGCGTTGTGCCGAAGACGAGTTCAGCTGCTGTTGTTTTAATGGCGTCCGTAAAACTCGCCCTTAGGCCTAGTAGGACTAATGGAAGTGAGTCCACACAGTTGACAGTCTCATGGCACATTATTGACGTCTTTAGTGATCTATGCCATCGTTCTATGATCCCGTTGGATGCTGGGTGATAGGCCGTGCTCCGTATTCTTTCAAATCCAACGAATTTTATAAGGGCGTTGAAAAAACCTGACTCGAATTAGCTGCCTCTATCCGTCGTGACGGTGACTGGAGCACCATAACGAGAGATCCAACATGAAATTAAGGCGTTTGCTGCAGCTTCAGTCGTGGCTTCGTGTAATGGCACTGCTTCAGGTCATCGCGTGAAACGATCGATTGCGGTGAAGCAATATTTGTAGCCCCTCGACAGTGGTACGGGTCCGACGATGTCGATATGCACGTGTGCAAAACGTACGTCCGGCACTGGAATATGTTGTTGCACGTTTTTGTTGAATCGGGTACTTTTGCTCTTCTGGCAAGCGATGCATGTTCGAACCCATTCCGTGATGTCTCATTCCATGAATGGCCAAACAAATTTAGTCTTGATCAGCTTGTGAGTTCCCCGTCCACGGGGATATGACAGCCCGCGCATTGCATCGAGGACTCGTTTCCTGAGCGGTGCTGGAATGTACGGGCGGGCTTCGCTGCTCGAGAAATCGCAGAAGATCGTCTTGTCGGAGTCGTTTACTCGTACTGGACGGAGAATCAAAGTGTTGTCGTCGGTTAGCTTTTTCAGCTCGTCGTCTGTTTTCTTAGCCGCGGCGAGGTCGTCGGTAGAAAACAGCGTTGGAAAATCTATGGCCTTCACTCTTGATAGAGCGTCTGCGATGACATTATTGGTGCCGCTCACGTGTACGATGTTAGTGGTGAACTGCCCGATCAGATCTAGTTGCCTTAGTTGACGCGGTGATGCTTTATCACTACGTTGCTTGAACGCATACACAAGCGGCTTATGTTCTGTTTTGACGAGCAGTGGTCGACCTTCGATAATATCTCTGAAAAACTTAATACCGGAATAAATGGCTAATAACTCTCGATCATACGTACTGTATTTTGTTTGAGTGTCGTCTAGCTTTTTAGAATAAAATCCGAGCGGTTTCCATTTGTTGTCACTCCATTGCTCTAGAACGGCACTTACGGCCGAGTCTGATGCGTCTGTGCGAAGTGTTAACGGAGCGTCTTTTAGCGGGTCAGCTAGGAGGGACGCATTTGCCAGTTTTCTTTTGCACTCTGCGAAATCTGCTTCTGTCTTAGTGGTCCAGCTGATTGGAGTTTTGTCGTTTTTCTTGGTGCCTTTTAGGTATGTATGTAGCACGGCCTGGCAATCGGCGGCTTTGTGGATGAATCTTCGATAGAAGTTCAGTATACCTACAAAACGTCGGACCTCCGATACATTACGTGGCATTTTATATTTTAAGATTGCTGTTACGCGATCTGGAAGAGGACGGGTCCCGTGTTCGTCAACTTGATATCCGAGATATTTGACCAAATCTCTCCCGAAGAAGCTCTTTTCCAGGTTAATCGTAAGGCCGTGTTTTTCCAAGAGACCGAAAAGGGTCCTTAGATGCTGCTCGTATTCTTGTAAGTCCTCGGATGCCACTAGGATGTCATCGATGTAGCAAAAGACGAAGTCCAGTCCCCGTGTAACTGAGTCCATGAATCGTTGGAATGACTGCGCTGCGTTGCAGAGTCCGAATGTCATGACACGGAACTAAAAAAGCCAAAGCACTAGTGGATGGGTAGCAGATTCTGGCGTCTACCATAAATTGGAACTCTTTCTTCGCTACTGTTAATTCCTCTCCGATTAGACGCCGTGCTCGTTCAGCAATGGGTGGTCCTTTAGTGCAAATGTAATGCTGCACATTGGGTGTTGGAACTGCCGCGAAAACTATAGGTTTTGTGATTGCAGGAAATTCCCGAAGGAGCCCTTGGTAACGTTGGTCATCTGCAAACATTGATATACGGTAGCATGGCCTATGTTCGAGTGTACAAATGGAAGATAGACCTGTACTTGAATCCCCTAAACGTTTTCCTTTTAGGTCGACTAGCAATCCGTAATGCGAAAGGAAATCTGCACGCAATATAGCTCCGGAGACGTCAGCTATGAATTTGCATGTGAAATTGCGACGTAGGTTAAGGTTTAGTGTGAGCGGTTTTTGCCCATAGGTGTTAATCACCGAGCTGTTAGCACCGTAGAGCTTAAAGTTTGATGAACTTAAACTGCTGAATCCAGCTGTCCGCGGAATCAGTGATATATCAGCTCCCGTGTCGACTAAAAATTTAAGTCCTGATGCTTTATCCAGAACTATAAGACGGCGCTGTCTGTTTGCATTGTCGCTCACCGCCTCGTGTAACGATGATGGAGTTAGTTTTCCGTTTTGGATGTATTTTCTCCCCACGTGCAGTTTGGTGGGCACTTGTATGCCTGATTGCCAAACTTGGTAGGGTAATAGCACATTTGTTTGGTATTGTTGTTACTATTATTGTTACCTCGTTTTTTACCGGATGTATTACCTCGCCATGGAGATTTTGACCGAGCTCGGCCGTTTCTACGGTTGCGTGGCCCACTTTGGCCCATCATGCGATCGAAACGGGATGTCAGTGCCTCGACGCGCTTTGCGATATCGTCGAGTCTGTCACTTGATGCGGAAACGTCGACTGCGTTGTGCTGGAAAGGACGTTAAATCTCTATAACTCGGTCCGCCAACAATGCGAGTTGGTTTAGATCATCCTCATTAGACCCTGCAAGTATTGCGCAGATTGGTTGAGGTAACTGTTCTAACAACAAAGACTTTAAGACCGTGTCTTCGCATTGGTTCGATGCCATGGCTCTCAGATGTTGCAGGAAATGCGATGGTTTTTGATCACCTAGTATTTGGCCTTTTAAGAGCCGGCGAATTCTGCTTTCGTTCGACTCGGTGAACGAGGAGAGTATGCGTTCTTTTATTCTCGCATACTTATCTGCCATATTCGTACTCTGTATGATGTTTGCCACGAAAAGCAGAACGGTATTGTCTAAGTTTGATACCAGGTACTGATACGTCTCGTCTCGCACTATATTAGCGATCGCGAACGAGGTCTCCACCTGGAAAAAGCAAATAGCTGGCTCATCCTTCCAGAAAGGTGGCAGTTTTGCTATCCGAGACATATTTATCTCGGCTGGTCGGTCTTCGGCCATTGTGCAGTGCTGATGCAATTACTGTATAAAATGGACGTATGCCCGGCAATGTAACCGATATTACGGATGCGTTCTCTTGCACTCTCCGAACGAAAAGTCGTTGCGGATGCCGGTATCTACAAGAACAACACCAAAAAAGGCGGGCGTTCTCGACCACGTTTTCCCGCGCACTTTTTACTGACAGTCGAGGGTCACCACTTATGTAGGGGTATACTTCCCCACATTAACTTGTCGGTTACAGGAAAGTAAGCTACGCCGTTGAATTCATAGAACGTAAAAGAATTATATTTATTTTAACACGTAACAACTTTATAACAAAAGTAAAGTTTTGGCGGTATTGTTGCACTGCTGTCGCTGCTCAATCATTTTTTAGTTAAGTCTCTCGACTCTGTTCTCGGCTACAGAGTTGCTAGATGTACTCTCTCTCGCGCTGTGCCTGCGTCCACCACGGCGGTTAGCTACCCCCGTGAAGGCTGCTGTTTCCAGTCGTCTCAGTGTTGTAGGTGTCGAGGTCTACACGCTAGTTTATTCAGGGAAGAACTCTCCGGTTACAACAAACGCAATAAACTTTATATATCACCAAAATCGCCTTTTATCTTTGGAAATGCAAATACTATCTAGTCCACCGCTGTGGCGTCAGTCTTTTCTTATTAACTCTGTTTTAGGCACTGAATACATAGTTTTAGTAGAGAGATGCACTCGATGTGATCGAGGTGACATCTTCTGTCCATACTCCGTAAGTGCTGCGCAGGGCAGCTACATCATTCCCCCCCCCCCCCCCCCCCCCCCCCCCCCCCCCCCCCCCCCCCCCCCCCCCCAAGTGACTCGCTGGTCGGTGGGTCACGAATCCGGACATGTTTCTTTGGTGGGTACGTTTGATGGTCGTCCCGTGTCGAGGTCGGCGCTGCTGAAGTCGTGGGTGCCGCTGGTTCTTGTCCTGGGATCTGTCGTCGACCTTGGCGTTCTTATTCTCAACATACGCCGGCTTCAGTCGTTCCGTACTTACGTTGACCTCTTTGCCGTTTACTCGAATGGTAAAAAGGTGATCATTTATCCTTTTCAGCACTTCAAAAAGACCGAGATGTGGTGGTTGCAACGGTTTCCGAACTGCCTCCTCTCGTTGTGATGAGGAGTGGGAGAGGAACGTAAATTTCTCATATGTTTCCGAAACTTCTCACAGAAAATTTGCGGGTCCTGCGGCATCTCTTCGTGGATAAAAAATTCTTCGGGAATGTGCAAAGTTGTTCCGTACACTAATTCTGTGACAGAACACTTCAGATCCTCTTTGAAGCACGAGCGTAATCCCAGAAGTACTGTTGGGAGCAATTCGACCCACAATGCCGATGTGCCACGACACGTGAGCGCGGTCTTGAGTGATCGATGCCAACGTTCGACGAGCCCGTTCGAAGCAGGGTGGTACGCGGTCGTCCACGTTTTGTTTGCTCCAACGAGTTGGGCAAGTGCTTTAAACAAAGCTGCTTCGAATTGTGGCCCTTGGTCAGACGTAATCGTCCGGGGTGAACCGAAACGTGCGATCCAATGGGTGAAAAATGCTGTTGCCACTGTCTCAGCCATAACGTCCTCTAATGGGACAGCCTCCGGCCAACGTGGGAACCGGTCAATCATGGTAAGTAGATATCTATATTTTCCCGCAGGTGGCAATGGACCCACGAGGTCAATGTGTATATGATCGAAACGGTTTTCTGGTATGGAAATCTTCTGCGGTTCGTTCCTCATGTGTCGTTGAATTTTCGCTCTCTGACACGGTATGCAAGTTTGCACCCAGTCGAGGATATTCTTCCTCATCTCCGGCCACACGAATCTTTGTCGAACCAGTGTGCAGGTTGTTCGTCCGCTCGGGTGTGAACAATTGTGAACTGCTGAAAAAATTTGTCTACGTAAAGACTTAGGCACGTATGGTCGAATCGTACCTGCAGCAATGTCGCAGTATACAAATCTTTCCGTGTCGACTGACAATCGTTACAGTTTCAATGATGTGTTTCCTCGTAGCAACTCGAGCAATTCCAGATCCGCCTCTTGCGCGTCTTGTAGCTGCTGCGTTGTGACAACTGTCGGCATTCTGACATCGTCCAAACGTGAGAATGCGTCAGCGACTGTGTGATCGGTACGAATCACAACCCTTCTTCCTTCTATGAGGTACTTGAAGAATTTTACCGCTGAATAAATTGCGAGGAGTTTGCGGTCGTACGTACTATAGCATTGTTCAGTCGGATTGAGTGTTTTCGAAAAAAAACCTACGGGTTTCCAGTCCCCTCATTCCTCCTGCTCCAGGATGACTCCTATTGCTGTATCTGAAGCATCGCAGGTAAGTGTGAGAGGGACATTCTCGGCAGGATGTGCTAGCAATGCTGCTTCGGATAGGCTCCTTTTACAAGCCTCGAAAGCTCAATTCGCTTCTTCCGTCCAAGGCACGGGTCGTCTATCGTTTTTCTTTGACTCTCGGAGAAACTCGGTTAACGGAGACTGTGCTTGCGCTGCTCCTTTGAGGAATCTCCTATAGAAATTGACGACGCCGAGAAAAAAACGCAATTGGACGATCGTTTCTGGTCTCTTGTATTCTTGTATCGCCGTTACCCTGTCGGTCGGTGGCTTGGATCCGTCTTTGTTTACTGTGTACCCTAGATAAAGGACTTCGTCGGCTCCGAACACGCATTTCTCCAAATTTATCGTAAGTCCGAACCTGTCTAGTCGTTGGAAACCGAGGCGTAAGTGTTCGCGGTGCTCTTCCGGGTTCTTTGAGGCGATCAGGATGTCGTCGATGTATGCGTGGGCGCAATCCAATCCGCGGAGCACCGTATCGATGAATCTTTGGAATGTTTGGGGGGCATTGCATGACCCAAAACGACATTGCGAGAAACTGGAATGCCCCGAAAGCCGTAGCCACAGCCGTCTTCGAAATATCCTCTTCCGCTACCGGAATGTGGTGATACGCTCGTACAATATCCAGCGTCGAAAAAATTGTTTTTCCGTGAAGCTTTGCGGAAAAATCTTCGATATGAGCAATCGGGTATCTGTCTGGC
This sequence comes from Netelia fuscicornis, assembly GCA_946811545.1. NCBI lineage: Eukaryota > Metazoa > Arthropoda > Insecta > Hymenoptera > Ichneumonidae > Netelia > Netelia fuscicornis. Next base: position 29,501,527 of record OX328015.1, read on the forward strand.
TTAGTCATCGCGTTTAGCTGACGTTAGTCGCCACACCGCCTCCATTCTCCCGACTTCTTCGGAACCATATGCATATTATTGCACTAATTTTTTTCCCCCAAAACTAGACGGTAGATGATTTTTTTTTGTTTTAATATTTGAATAGCGTTTTATGGTAAGTATAGATTTATAAAAAAATGTGTAATATATAATTATTATTCAATAAACGATAAGGTGGAGTGGGGTAACTTCGAACTATGTTTTGTAAAACTATATTTTAAATCCATCTAATTTCTATCGGTTCAATTGAAACTTTACAAAGTTGGTATGAGAACATAGCGCAATTCTTATTATCAAAGTTGTGTTATTTTAGATTATAAATGTTCTTTGGAACTTCTCATTATTATGATAAATTTAAAAAAAGTCAACTAATCCGAACTTGCCCCAGTCCTGGGGCAACTTCGGACTTATCTCTGACTAGACGACTTTTTTTGAAATGGTTCGAATTAGTTGACTTTCAGTATTAAAATATATATTTTTTGGTTAAAAGTTATATTCTTTTAGATATAAAAGGATTCTTCTTTAATTAATAAACAATCAATAAAATATTATAACATCAGCAATAAAACATTTGAATAATTCCCAGTGTTCTAATTGTCATCGATGCATCGCTCGCATTCATACTTCTTCTTCTTTGAGCCTTTATTACAGATTCCGCAAACCCACTTCATGCAACTCATACATTGAATCCATTCTTTTTTATCAGTATAGTAGCGAAATTCGTACTGACAAATTGTGCATAAATCATTATTCTCTTTAGAAGAAGTGCTTGGTGTGCTTGATGAAGATGCGGAGTTTTCCTTAAGCTGCCTTTCTGCAATGAATCTCAACTTAACTTCTTCTGAGGTAATCACTTCGGCACCTTTCGCAACTCTTTTTTTCTTTTGAGCATTTCAAAATGTGTCTTTACTGACTCTAGAAGAAGATTTTCAAAAGTCACTTCATTATCCCCATGTTCAACTGAACTGCTTATTGAAAATTGTGGTGATACTGTAGTAGAGCTTTCTTCAATCAACGTAGAACTACCCTCAGCAGGATTAAGCGTGTTTTCGGGACAGAAATCCAAAATTATAGGTGGATGCAAAAGAGCTTCGTCCATAATTTCCTGAGGTGTCTGATTTATCTCAGGTTGCTCCCGATCTTTTGATTTTGCCTCTTGCCATTTTTTTAACGTAGCAGCGTTAAGCATAGAATCGGGAATAACATCCCCCGAAAATGGATAAATACCACCTTTTCGGAAACCATTTACAATTATTTCGGGTTTTTAATCCTGCCAAACTTCACCAATCATTCTTGAAAACTCATTTTTGGGCAATTTCACTCCAATATGTTTTCTTTGCCATGTTACCAAGTTCTGATCCCAGGAAGTTTTTAATGATTTGAAGACGCTGAGGTCTAAGGGTTGTAATACGTGACTGGTATGTGGAGGTAGTTTTAAAATGGTTACATCCGATTCGGCAGCTTTTTCTATTAATTTGATGCTCAAATGAGTGGAGTGACCATCATACTCGTATATTAATAGGGCTGGGCGGTCGGGTCCGATTGATTTCAAAAAACTTCTTTCGAAGTAATTTTCAAACACGGTTGTCTCCATCCAACCGTTTGAAGTAGCAGCATATGTGGTGTCAGGAAAACCCATATTTTCTTGAGCGTACCACTGATCCCAAATATTCTTCCCTTTGAATATTATGAGCGGAGGCACTTTTTCGCCTGAAGCAGAAGCTGCCATTAAAACGGTGATGTTTTCCCTTCCAGGAGCAGTTATCGTTCTGGTGCATGGCACGTTCTTGCCACCAACTACTTTAGTTTTCGAAGGATCGGTGCAAAAACTTGTTTCGTCGAGGTTTCAAATCCTTGAAGGGTTATTTTCCAATCCAAGTTCATTTATGGTATTTTTTAATAAAGTGAAATCTTGGATTGTAAATAGATTGCAACCTCCTCTTCGTGCAATTTCTACGCCTTGCGCCTTTTTTAATGATAAAGAGTGCCTTTTTTTGAAACCTAAGAACCAATCTTCTCTTGAAAGACCATCTTTAAATGGAGTTTTTAGATTGTTTGTATTCACAAATTGTCCCACTAGCAACAGCACTTCTTTCCTGGACAATCCAAATCCATATTTTTCCATAGTCAATAAACCTTTGGCAAGACGTCTTTCATATTCTAATGGAATCGCGGTATTTCTCCCCCGCGTTTGACTCTTTACTCCACTTCTTCCTCGTAAATGATCCATGATTGTATTCAATGGAATTTTATATTTTTTGCTGGCTCTATATGCGTTTATTTCAGCTGATCTGATCTCCTGCAAAGCTTCGTTCAACGTTTGGGTTGTGTACTTTGGTGTTCTCTTATGAACACAATTTCGAACCATGTTGACCCTATGAAATCATTAGCTACATAAATATTCGAAGTAAAGTATTGATTGTAGGACAAAAATGTAGAAAAAATGAAATTGAAGTGACAATGGGAGGTAAGAGCGCACTACTCCGATTTTACCCCGATGCGTGCTCCGAACTTACCCCGTGCACAAACATTTCCGGGACAAGAATGGAGTAGTCAGTGGGAGTGAATCAATACATATAACAAAACTAATAAATTATATTTGTGTAACTTAAACTTACATAAATGTTCTTCAAATGTACAAAGAATCAGCGCACTTCGATCAAAATTACTGTGAAAATAATTAAAAAGACTGTGGAAGCCGCGAACTTGGTTATGTGGCTTGGCATGTGCTTGCACTTTCTGATTGAAATAACTAAAAGAAACCCGTCGTGGATGCGAGATATCTATGGCAATCATTTCAGAACAAACGAATGTATGTTTCTACTTACCAGTTAATACAATGGAACTTATATTAGAATAAATGCAGGCCATTTACGAACTTGCCTCATTTACGAACTTACTCCACCTTATACTGATTCTTTTTTTATTATTTTGTTAAACATACAACCATATTATATGGATTATTTTTGCACCACAATTCATAGAAAATAAACATTGAAAATAAAACGTAAGAAATGAAATATTATAATTCGAACACTTAAATATGAAACGCAAAACGCGACAATTCGAGTAAGAGGACTTGACGGCGAACCATGACAAATAGACCGCGCAGCGGTTTGTGATAAGTCACACACACACACACACACACACACACACACACACATGTATTATAAAATTGGGTCTCAACTACATAAAAAAACTACTTTTTGCCCTTAAGGGAATATTAAACAAATTCTTTTTTTAAAGCTTATGTGGTCTATTTCAATTATTTGTAACAATATAAAGATTTTGTACCCATAAGCCAATAACAATCGTTCAATTTCAGCACATTCTCAATTTCCACTAAGAACGCTCATGACTCCTTAAGAATGCCGAAACGGCACATATATAGTTTATAAAATGCTTATTTTCCGGTTCAAATATCAGGAATGAACAATTAGAGCTTGGCACCATGGAAATCGTAGTATGTCCGCGATAAATTAATTAAAATTGGAAATTACGATGTGAGTGCCTATTAAAACGTCCCTAAGGGACATACTAATCAACATTCAAACTATATCATGAAAATACAATATGCGATCCTTATATTGTAAAGTTGTAAGTGCCCACTAATGTAAATCTAATAAAAATTCAGTCATCACCTTTCGAACAATGGCTCTTACTGAAGATATATCAAGAACAAAACACATAGTTCTATGTTGTCAATTATCATTCACAATAACATAAAAACAACATAATATTTCAATACCTAATAATTCAAGTAAATGATCAACAGAACGCGGAGCGCGAAGCGTACTTGTTGAAATCTCCTGTCATTCTTCCAGTAGTCATTGCGGCGGAGACGGAAGCCTTAAAAATTTGGGTGGCATATTGCACGATCATACGTTGGAAAGCATTTGGATTGTTGCGTGTACATCACAACAAAGTTAGATCGATTTAATAATCAACATCGAATCTGAAAAATATCAATCATTTTAAAAAACAATCAAGTTTAGTTGAAAGCATACGATACCGGTCGTACGCTGGACCATGTGTAAGTAAATCCTTTTCTAACATTTGACGACCAGACAGTACCCTTTTTAATGTATTTTCTATCACTTTCGATATAGAATTTGCAGACAATAAAACTACGCTCTTAAGAAAAAAAACCGTATGACGCGAATTACCAGTATGCGAGCGCCTCGGCATATGCTATAAAGAGATTAGCCAGACGCTCGCTAAATTTTTGAAGTCATCGACTAAATTCTTTATGACGGGAACAAGCGTGTCGGCCATTATGTCTCGATGGTCAGACCTAACGTTTCTCAATGGATTTTTCCATAAATATGCATTTTTGCAATCTCTTCCGTGATTGGTGACAAGAAAAATCCGCCCACTCTTTCGTTCTAATATTTTCACCAATAATATTCATCGTTACATGCAAGCGAAAGGTCACGTCGCACTCCCCTCTTCTTTTTGTACAAAGACGCTCTTGTCAACGATCACGAAAGAGAGTCTAAACCTTGACGCCAACCTCGACAGATCGGCACCAACTGACTCTTCTAGTTCACAATCAGATTGCAATCATATTAGCTTCATTTCACGAGACGCGCTAACATGTACCGTAGCATAATTATTATCTTACGAGTGCAATTGAAGTAGATATATGTTGTTATTGTTTTTTGTTAGTAAAATATATCTACTGCAGCAAACAAATCACACGTTCAATCAACACTCCATTTAAAATCAGCTGCACAATATTAAGTTGGCGTGCAGTATACTAACGGCGTCATCTTCAAGCCAGGAGTATCGGGACTTACAACCCCGTAGATTCGAACGCGAATCGTGACACCGGCGGTACAAAACATGGATCGATATGGCGATCGGTGAGTTTAGGCACAGCTTTACACGCTTGGTTGCGTTGCGTATTATACAATTCTCTAATTACGCTCCACAATGAACGCGAATTGCCTATAATAAAATCTTTCGCGTATAAATTGTTCCGAATACTCTTGAACAAATGAGGAACATCGAAATTGTGATAAATTTTATGGCCCGATAGCATTACAAAAGGAGTATCCTCATTTATCCTCATGGCGTTGATTGCCTTCCTGTTGGGAGTTCCTAGGTCGCACACCATGGATCTCACAACAAATCCAGCATCAAATACAGCACTCACAACCGTAGTTATGATGTCCTGTAATTTCGCACTATGGACGTTTCCATGCGATGATGTTAAGCCGCGGAGCATGAATACAAGCGCATATTTTGCGACTTTATCGGTACGACCAAGATGACCGAGATCGTCCTATCCTTCCACAAAATCTTCTTTCTCATTATATTCTAGCAGCTGTTTGATTGCCATTTCGTCCCACATTACAACGCCTTGACATTGATATTCGTCTAATGTCGAAGCTTTTATTTTTAACAACTCAAACACTTCAGGACTAATTTTGGTCGTTAAATTTAAATCATTTATCCACTGTCTAATCAAAGTAACACAACGCAAAGCAACCTTTTTCTTTTCTTTCAAGTAATTATAAGCTTTAGCTGACGTATAAAAGAGACTCAAAGCAAATTGCTTTTCTTCAGCTAACCACGGTGAGACTTTAAGATGATTTAATTGCATTTTCAAAAGTAGCAAACGGTTTCCGTCAAGAAAATGGGAGGCAGCATCGACTACTTCGGGAATTGATAATCGTTTAACAGTTCTTCTTTTAATATTACGAATCTCTTGACGAGCTTTTTGCAATTTTATTGTCAAAGTTTCATTCTTGTTCATTAAAAGAATCTCTCGTCGGGATAAAGGAGGATCAGCACCCGGCTCGTCCCAAAAGCAACCGTCCCCACGGACAGGCCCAAAACAAGGCAAGTAGAAAATAGTATTTTACTTTCCCTTCCTTTTTCCCAAACAATTGTAAGGCCTGTGCAACACTCGTCAAGAGGACCGACCCGCCAGGCCCGAAGAAATCGCCATTGCATCGCCATCATCATCACCGTCTAGTCAACAACTCGCATACTCGCACACACCACACTCAGTCATCCGTTACGATGATGAGAATTACCCGTCCGTCCCTGCCACGACGCCATCCATCGGCTGACCGGCGATAAGGAAGAAGCAAAGATGGCAGCAGCGCACGGCAATCCCCAAAAATTCCCATTACCCGCAATTACACCTCCCAATAAACAAATGACCTAAATTACCGACCGACCTACTTACCTGCCCGTCCCGATAGATCCCGCCGCGATGATCAAATATCGATCAAACGCTTGACCCTTCTCCTACCGACCCGTGACGCTGCTGCCTGATGATCGAGCCCGCTAAACAGCAAAGGACGAGAGATCGTCATTTTGCGACGAGCCACCTGGAGTCACCGAACAGGCATCCCATTAGCGGAAACGAAATTTGAGAAATTGAAAGATATAAGTAGCATACAAAGGAAAGTTTGCGGAAAGTTGAAGGTCAAAGAAGGAAAGGAGTGAGTGCAGGCATCCCATTAGCGGAAACGAAATTTGAGAAATTGAGAGATATAAGTAGCGTACAAAGGAAAGTTTGCGGAAAATTGAAGGTCAAAGAAGGAAAGGAGTGAGTGCGAGTGGAGTGTGAGTGTATGGATCGAGAGAGATAGAGGAAAGGACAAACAGGAGAAAAGCGAAAGCAGAGGAAAACCGGAAAGGAGCGATGACGAAAATCCTTCAGGAAAACGTAAGTGTTTGCACAGGTCAACCTTATTATCGGTACATTTCTTCGCGAGTTTTCTATTCCCTTTTTGCAATCAAATTGTATAGAGTACTTCCGCCCTATATAATTTAATCGCGTGACTACTATAATGGCCCGAGTAACGGTCATCCTTCCCGCCTGACCCCCCCCCCCCCCCCCCTCCCGTCCTTACATCGTACAACAGAAGATCGAGAACACTCGATCGCGCGATCAAACACCACACGATCGACCTTCCTCGGCAGAGCCGACTCCCAAACCTAAACAACTTCCATTTCCCCGCCTGCCCCTCTCCCTACGACAGGCCGAGTTACTCTTAAATATAACACAAGGTAGCGAATACGTACCTGAGAAGAAAATTACAGCCAGTGGTAATTATTAAGAGGCCGTTGAGTCGGCGAACGTCACCCTGAGAATCCTTCCGATTGACCCTTTCCCTTGTCTATGTGGTAGCCCTTCCCTTCAGCCCAGTTATCGAGTTTGTTTTTTGTTGTTGTTATTTTTGTTAACTTTTTTTATTTAAAAATTAACTGGCGCCCAAAAATTTGAGAGATTCTTGTAAATTGTTCATTGCCCCGGAGATAGTCCGCCGTCATATTATTGAAGTAATAAAAGTTTATTTACGCTCTTTTTTTCTTACTTTCATTTTATCACCAAAACTTCCCAAAACCCCCTCCCAACGGCGTGACAACGTGCTTCTGTACTTTATCAATTAGAACACCGAGATTAATGAAAAGAGACTAAAAAATTCGTTCTCTTCATTGAAATGCATTTTTCAAAAATGTAGAATATGATGAAAATTGTGAATAAGTCATTCTCGTGCCAGTGTTATTGCAGAGTGAAGTATTTACAATTACCTTACTGCCGCTATCAGAGTAGTATATCGTTTGATAGCTACTTTTTCCATCTTAATGAAAACACCAAGTTTTCAAAATATATTGGGCATATTGAGATGAATCTGTCTTTGCGACGTCTATTATTGAAATTGGGTTATTCTTATCATCTAAGTACATACCGTTCGACATCATGCCCAGGAAATCGGTGGAAGCTGAGATCAGGCTTCTTCAGTGCGGAATTACAGCATCCGTTGTAGGCACAATGATTATTTTTAGGCATTGTTAAACGATTCACAATTATCAAGTTAAGCCATGAAAAACGAAACAATACTTTAATGAATAAAAAAAACGCGATTCGTGCACAAAAAGAAATCGCTTTTCGAAAATCAAGCACGTCCCATTCCGCCGAGAGACATTTCGCAAATATCCACGATATATTATTGCTTTTCCTTAGAAAGCGCGGAGCCAGTAGAAAACAGATAAACGTAGGGGTTTAAACTAAATGGTTGCGAGAAGGATAGAGCGAAAACGGAATCTTTTACCTAAATGCAACAAAGTATGAAATCCTTCGTATGGCTGGACACTGTTAAATTTTTGACGGATTTGTTATTTTATCTTTTGTGACAGGAATTCTAAAATGTCGAATATTTGAAATCATATTTTGCCGCCGGTATTAGCCCTTGACGAGGAAAAGCGCTTGCGCGGAATATCGTTATTATAATTCTCGATCAAGTAGGGGTAGATCCCGAAAAGAAGGGGGAATGAACGAGAGCGAGAGTGTCGCGGAACGAAGATCCCTCGACACTCCTTGTCTAGCTGTAGTCTTGTCGATCTCTTCCGTCGTAACTTTTGTCGAAATCCACCGTAGTCCATTGTTAAGTTGAAGTTGTCCGAACTGTTTGACAAAAGATTTGTTAAACAGTTCGGTTGTTTTCACTCGCGAGCTCGAGATAATGTGATTTGTGAAGAAGTGAATTTGTCAATCTTGGAACGGTCAGTCGAGGACCGAAAATTGAACCTGATTGTAAAACACAACGAGTAAGTCCAAAATAAATTTATAGTTCTCTCTTGTAGTTTACGAAACTTTTTAGTGATTCCGCGACTGCTCGGGTCATCCAGCTCTACCCTCCCTGTGTGAGTCTCACCGTATACATATTTGACGTTTAATGAGTGTTAGCCTCATAAAGCTAACTGGCGGCCAACTATTTGTTAAATAATTTGATAATATTTATTAAACTTTCCAAAAGAGCCTTGCCAGCTCTTGACCCAGGCCGCGGCAGGTGAGAGAAACAAGGATCCAATCTCACTTCATAGCGATTTAAAAATCGCGACAACTTATCAACAACCACTGTAATACCATCAACAATTTGTCCTTTGCCAGAACGTTTTTTCAAATTGTTTTGCGGGAAAAACATCTGCTTAAAATGTTTTTCGCGAGGAATCAATATCTTTTTTTTCCATTCATAATTTTAGTTGAATCGCTAATAATTTATTTCTTGGTCATAATCAATAAATTTTCATTTTCTGAAAAAAAAGGACAAAAGAATTTGGATGCTGGGGAACCGGTCAGTCAACCCCCACATTGTCATGTCTGCGCGCTCACCGGGTGACCATTTTACAAACTTAAGTCATAGTTGATCATTTACCGATCCCATTCGTCAGGGAGGCTCAATATCTTAAACGGGTGCGAACGAGAGCGGAACAGTACCCCGAGCATGGCTCAACGCTGGGGTGCGAGAAAGCGTGCGCTACGACCCCAGCATCAGTGCATGCGTGCACATAGATATTGGACAGCGCCACGGTGGTTGGGGTCAGCACTAAGCGGACCCCAAACCAAGTGCGCCCATAAGGCCTGTTGTTGCATATACGTCTATGTTCTCTGTTATAATCCATATGTTAAATTCAAAATTTGGCAGTTAAACAATTTTCAAATCAAATTCATAAAGATTGTTTAAATATTATGGATGAAATCATTATAACACCTGGATTGTGTTACGACAATTCTATCGGGGCCTATGTTGGTAACGTAACATTACCAGAGCACGACTCTAGTGAGGTTGCAACACACGTACTTATTGTTTATGCTAGCAGGAATATCACGACGTTGGAAGCAAGCCATTGATTATTATTATACTGGCAAACATACAGACGGTAACAAATTCAAACCACATACTGAATTTCATTGAAAAAGCCCATAGAATAGGATTAGATGTAGATGGTACCGTTTCAGACATGGTTTTCGCTAATCAAGCCGTTTGGCAATCTTTTGGTATAAATGCGAGTAGATACTCAAGTCCTTCAAATAAATTCCAACATCCAATAAATGATAAACGATATTTATATTTTTTTCATGATTTATCTCATGCTTTTAAAAACCTTAAATAAGGCATGCTAAATAACGTAACCATAACAATACCCGAACACTACGTAAAATTGTATGATTTACCGACTAATACAGCTAGTTCGAACCATTTCAACGAATTGTTGAATATTCAGAAAGATTTTGATCTAAAACTGGCACCAAAATTGAAAGGAGATTATCTAGACAGGTCCAAACACTTTCAAAGAATGAGAGTAAAAAGTGCTTCTCATGTTTTATCTCGGGATGTTAGTGCTGCTTTAAGATTTTTTAAATATGAAACAATCGCATGGCTTGTCGAGAATTTTGCTAAATGGTTTAATATAATTTCCACCAGAAATCTTACTTGTGCTCTAACAATAAAAAAAATGAAAACTAATTTATTGAAATTATTGATTTTATGCAGGAATTTGTTAACCTTGTTACCTCGCTACATTTGACGAAAACGGAAATTGGAAACCTTTTCAAAAGGGCATTGTGATATCGACTTTATCTTTCATAGAGGTAAGCACATTTTTATAGAATGAGCGTAATTATAAATACGTTCTTGGTGGAAGATTCACGCAAGACTGCATAGAAATTTTTTTTCGGTTTTATGAATGAAAAACTGCGTCCTGAATGCCATCCAGTTCAAGAATAATTAAAAATTAATTACTATTTCTAAATATATGAGAACTATATCTTGTAGTAGTTATAACGGAGACGATCGAGAATTGTTGCCAAATTTTCTCAAAACAATCCGTAATTTAAAAAAGAAAATCGATTGATATTACAAATATTCCAAATGTAAACTATCATAGTATTGTATTAAACGCTACGCAAATCAATATTTTGCACCACGTGGCTGGATATCTCATTAGAAGTATTATAAAAAACGAAAAATGTTGCTCACAGTGCATATTATATACTGGTAATTTCAAGCCAAATTTCTTGAGTTATAATAGATTAACCTTTTTAAGATGTTATAAAGATAACACGTTATTTTTTGTTAATAAAAGAACGCTTAATTTTTTCATTGAGATGGAAAAAATTTTCAAAGCATTCATGAATCATATGAAATCATATAGTAATGTTAATTTGCGCAAACTATTTATTTATAAGTTCGAAACAATTTCTTTTCTTTTACCTGAGTGTCATCAATTAAAAACAAAAATTATTCGAAGGTTTACTGTATTCAGATTGAAAGTACACTCAACAGAAAAGCAAAAAGTTAATAATAATAATACTTATGCCAGCAAAACAATGGCGATGCATATATGCACAAAATAATAGTGTACGGGTCATCATGTTTGTTTGTTTGGGATTACATTTACCTTAGGTTACTTATCTTCCATTGCTTTTTAGGCACCCACTATAATATATAAAAATATATATTAAAAATTGCCTATTAATATCGCCTTCCAAAAGTCTTTGTCACAGGAGCCATACATCCACACTCAAATCTCAGCAATCGTTGAACGGATCAACCTGAAATTTATACCACATATGTATTTCATGATAATCAAGAGACCTTTTATGTATAAATCCATTTGAATTTTGCTAAATATAAAAATTGTCAAAAACATACCTATTTTTGGGCCAAAAAGCGATTTGTGTGTCCATCGATGTCCGGATCTCAGCAATCTGTGAACCAATGTTTAAATAACTTATAATATTTCTTTAGAAGACCTCAAAGAAGTGTCTTCTACAGTTAAAAAATTTTATAATTTTATTAATCACTCAATTTGAACAAAAGAAAACGTTTTTTTTTGCATTTTTATTGGTTGCATGGAAGCGTGTGAACGAAATTTTTTTATTTTAGCCTATTACTTTCATTTTAATACGTTTTAAGTGTTCCAAGAGTTTCAAGTGATTTAAAAAATTATAACAGACTTTTTAAATAATTTTTCAGCATGTTTTTAATATTACACTTCTAGGAACTTATTCAATATATACACTTCTAGGAATATTACACTTCTGGGAACTTATTCATGTTTTTTTACACTTTTATTATACACATATATTAAAATTATTCATAATACACTTTTATATTTTTCTCATTACACAAATATTATTAATTTAGTATAAAAAAACAACACTGACAGCTCGCGATTACAATCACAGACGTGGATCACCGATAAACAAAAGAGAAGGAAGACTCATTCATATCGGCGAAGATCGAGTCCCAGTAAAGCTCATTTCTTGCCCCAGTGGTAAGATGTCGCTAGCATCGTCGTGTGCTCGTGTCTTTGGAATTTCTATATTTTTTTTTCTCTTGCGTACGCCCCTGCTAGTTTCTTTTGCGTACGTCCATACTAGTTTCTTTTGCGCACGCCCCTGCTAGAAACATCTTCATGCCGTATGCACATATACGAGCATCCAAATGAACGCTCTGAAGTGCAATACGATTTTTTTTTAATATGGCAATAATTTTTTTTTTCTTGAAACCTAGACGGTAGATGATGTTTTTTTTGTTTTAATATTTGAATAGCGATCACAAGCCATTATGGTTTCGCATTTCATGGTAAATATAGATTTATAAAAAAATGTGTAATATATAACTATTATTCAATAAACGATATACTGATTCTTTTTTTTTATTATTTTGTTAAACATACAACCATATTATATGGATTACTTTTACACCACAATTCATAGAAAACAAACATTGAAAATAAAACGTACGAAATTATAATTCGAACACTTCAATATGAAACACACACACATGTATTACCAAATTGGGTCTCAACTACATAAAAAAAATAACTGTTTGCCCTTAAGGAAATATTAAACAAATTCTTTTTTTAAAGCTTATGTAGTCTATTTCAATTATTTGTAACAATATAAAGATTTTGTACCCATGAGCCAATAAGAATCATTCAATTTCAGCACATTCTCAATTACCACTAAGAACGCTCATGACTCCTTAAGAATGCCGAAACGGCAAATATGTAGTTTATGAAATGCTTATTTTCCGGTTCAAATATCAGGAATGAACAATCAAAGCTTGGCACCATGGAAATCATAGTATGTCCGCGATAAATTAATAAAAATTGAAAATTACGATGTGAGTGCCTATTAAAGCGTCGCCAAGGGACATATTAATCAACATTCAAAATATATCATGAAAATACAGTATGTAATCCTTATATGGTAAAGTTGTAAATGCCTACTAATGTAAATCTAATAAAAATCACCTTTCGAACAATGGCTCTTACTGAAGATATATCAAGAACGAAACACATAGTTCTATATTGTCAATTATAATTCACAATAACATAAAAACAACATAATATTTCAATACCTAACAGTTCAAGTAAATGATCAACAGAACGCGAAGCGCGAAGAAGGAGCAGAGTCCCCGTAAACTTTTGTCAACTTCGGATGAATTTCCTTAGGCGTTAATCCATCCAAAACGAAGAACTTTACGACCGCCCAATATTCGAGTTTATCCATTTTTACGAAAAACACGCAAGCTGCCTACTTAAAAAATTCGTGTAAATAAACTACTTGAGATAACAAGTTGACACTTGTCATACGAGCTAATGATACGTACACCTAGATGGAAAACATAATTTTTTGCTGATTGGAAGGCCATCTCTGTGTCAGGCCGAGAACTTCTCACCTTGCCCTCGTATATATCTATATGTTGGTACATATATATCAACGTTGCTCGTTATTTTACACATGCAATACTTTTTTCTAGCATTTAAACCATGGGTGGCCAAGCTTTCAAGCAGCCCGGCTAAATTTCATAAATAACATTTACCGCCGGGTCGCGCACATAATTTTCCATTTTTTTCAAATCTAATTAAGACAAGCGTACTACTATACAGTTTGCATCACATTGAGAAATGAGAAAGATACATCGATCACAAGAAATAGGTATATTTATTTTTTTAAATAAAATAAAACATAACGGAAAATCACACAAAATTATTGAAATATTTTTGTTTAGTGCAGCGGTTCTCACATTTATTTCGTCTACCGCCCACTTTGAGAATTTAATATTTTCTAGTGCCCCCTCTCCCCAAGTTTTATAACTTTACTACATCTTGAGATCACAATTGCAATAATTACTCAATAATTACAATTTTATCTAGGAATTTTACCGCCCCCTGTAGACCTGCAGCACCCACAGGTAGCCGTTATCACCCACTTTGAGAAAGACTGGGTTGGTGAGATGTCTGACTTTGTTTTACAGAAATAAGTGCATCAATATTAATCTCGATTGAGGTTGTCACTACACGCAAGCAGTTCTCCAAACGAACATCAGTAATTCGTGTTCTTACTCGTGATTTGATGCGATTCATGTGACTAAACAGCTGTTCGCACGCATTGGTGTTTCCAAATAGCGAAACCATCGACAGATCATGTTTGCAAAACCCCGGGTATTTATTTTTGTCCAAGGACGTTTTATAGAATTCTTCCAATCCATCTTGATGGAGTTTATCCTTCAACTGTGTATCACAACGTATTTCACAACGTTCCATTTGTAATGTTGCTGATAATAAATTCACGTCTGCAGCGAATGGTGTTGCAAATGCCCAAAAAAGCACATGTTTTTTAAAATCTTGAAAATTGTATTCAAATTCGAGCTTTAGATCAGATATCAAAAAAGCATGTTTCACAGAAATAAGATTATACATAATATTAATTAACTAATCTTTCCCTTGCAGACGAGTAAAGGCGTCTGCCCACTATACCGAATAATACCATGACCACGCTAGGAACATCAGGCAAAAAAATGTTCTTTGTATTGAAAAGGATTAAACTATGCCCACTAGATCGTTCCGTCACCAACCGACACCATCGCATGATATGCACGGACCCTCAACAATTGTCCGGCGAGAATATAGCGCGTGACGGTTCTTGGTCGATGACAGAAAGATCTAGTAGGGGTAGTAGACCATATCGTATTTCTTTCCGTGCCTGATACGTTCATAGCAAGGCCATGGTATGATTCGGTGTTGTGGGCAGACATCTTAATAACGTCATTGACGTGGCTAGTTATATCGACCAGAGACGCGAAATCGCAAACCCACTCTTTGCTTTCAAACTCGGCTATACTTTTTGACTTGCTTGCAGAGAACAATTGTATTTCTTGCTGCAAGGTCCACGGGCCACAATATGACCTCCGGCAAGCCGCGAGTTAGCCGTCCATGATTTGACCCATGCATATATCTTTTTACTTTATTGTAAGAAAGTTTCAAACGTATATTGCACAGCTCGAACATTTATGTTACTCTTTGAATCTATATTCGACAAACGAATATGCCAATAAATGGTTTAGTTAGGAAAACCGAGTAACGTTCAGATTCCCTGTGAAAAATTTCGTTTCCAAATTGTATTGCCGACGTGACCTGAATGTCCTTTGGTATCAGTTTCCTCAATATTGTAAATACGCCCAATTAAAATTTAAAAAGTCTTAACGTACTCTTCGCCGAAACTGCGACACGGTGAAAATTCGTCTTAGATATCGGCGATATAGGAAAATACACGAGACGTACTCACATTCGATAATTGTAGAAAAAATGTTATAGTACTTAGTCGACATCGCACTAGATCATAAAATGGAATACGTTGTTTTTCACGTTTCAAGTTTGTAATGTGTCGCGGTACAGCTGATCTCCATGAAAACTTCAACCTTAACTTCCTTCGAATAAAAATTTCAGGAAAATTTCATATAAAAATGGAAAGATTGTTTTAAATGTTTGACTATCAATTTTATTTCGATGACATGAGCAATTCGTAAGTTGCATAATTGTTATACTAATGATAAAAGGTAGAGATTGGTGGCTCTTTCTAAAAAAACCTCTCCGATAATTCCTCAGTCGTTTTACGCAACGTTCATAACTTTTTTCCTTATTAATATCGAAAGTTCAGAAAAATATAGCACATCAAGGAACATCCGTAATTGATAATATTGATCAATCATAAATCAGAATAGCTATATTTTTCAGCACTTTTTTTACGCGAAGAAATTAGCTGTATTTCTATAGAGGCTATCTACTAGGATTCTTCTCTTTTTTTCTTTCTTCGCTCGTCGTGTTGCAAATATCTTACAGACTCCGATCCTTGGCTTCTGTATTTCGGATCTCGCGACGAACGCCGGGACAGTTCTCGTTCGCGCGATCTCTTTCGTTCACGTGATCTTTCTCGTTGGCGCGATCGTTTTCGTTCACGTGATCTTTCCCGTTGACATGATTTAGTCTTCTTTCGTTTCTTTTGGTGATAATTCGAGTTCTCTCTATGCGTCTTGCGATACGACTTGTGGGATTTTTGTTCGTCCGAATCGCACTCTCTTCTGTCACTTTGAGCACGTTCTTTCGAATAATGGTTTATTCCCACAGATTGGTCCGTTTTTCTGTAACAGTCGCGCGAGTCCTTGCTTCTTCCACGATCATTCGCTGATGCTCTAAGTAGAAACAGATCCTCGGAATTTTTTGAACAATTCTCTTGATAATGTGCACGATGATTGGTGTTTGAAAATGTTTGACTAGCTGTTGAATGACTGCTGCTTGCTGCATGCGAGTGCTCGATTTCTGCAGTCATATTGATTTCGTGATAGCCACGTACATCCTCCTTAGGCAGCAAATTATTCGTTACAAAATCGGAAGTATCGTGATTTTGTTCAGTAATATATTCGGACACCATTTCCATCTGTTGATTTATGACTTCCCGAAGGATCTCGATTTGGGACTTTTTATTGGTGTGCACACCACGGTATTTTGCCCTGCGCCTTTTTAAATTGCGCTCTTGGGCAAGGAGCTCCAAGTACGAGGATGTTTTCCCATTGCCCGATGCTTTTCTGAAAGGATTTAAGAAATTAATAATGCAAGTTATTCTTATACTATTGAAGCCATCGAACATTTCAATCTTTTATTTACATAAACTTACGGTTTGTTCATGTCAGCAATATCTTTGCCGATATCGGGCTCAACGGTGTTCGCAATAACGTACTCGTACATCGCACATTTTTCCTGTCTGGTAAATTCAGCGACGAATCTGTCGGATGTGCGTGGTATCAAACGCCCACTAGCACCTGCCACCCGTGTCAAGACAACATTTTTATTTATACAAAAAAATCGCTCTATAATGACACAATATAAGGAAAGATGGTACAGCAAAAAAATATGCTGAGAACTAACACTTTTAAAATATTCTTTTAATGCTAACCAGTCTTTGTCACCATGAGTAAATTCCAATAGGTGATAATTAATGAATAATGCAAATACTTTATAGAGAGGTGGTTCTTAATTGATAGCCTGATATGGTTGGCTTAGAATTGTCAGTCATTGCAAAACCTGGTTTAGCTAAAGTTTTTTTGTAGCATTTTTCCTCGTAAAAGATACTTTTAGAGAAACGAGATGAAATTTGCAAATCTGTATTTTTGCATATAACGATTAGCAAAGGATATGAAAAAGGATATATCGAGTCCATTCACGGTATAACAGTGATAATGTTCTGGAAAAAATGTAACAATTTAATACATAGTATGCAACAGAATATTTTGAGGATTTTTCTTTTTAACTGACCTATCACCATGGATGGGTCCTTTTCTTTTGCCCTCTGGATCACATCGTCTTGCAGCTGCTCGTCTGCAATGAGTTTTAATGTTTTATAGGAAATCAAATTATAATATCGAATTACATCATGAACGTAACATAATGTACATGCTGCTGTTTCTTATGCCATAGTAGCTTATACGAACTGTGTACCAGTTGGTATCTAATGTTAAGGCTCGGTGTAAGCTCTCAATGTTTCAATTACTTCGTTTGTTTCGATATAAATGATTAACTTTTTGGGCAAAAGTAAACTTTTGCGTTGTTGTTTGTGTTCATTAAATAATTTTACATATTCCTTCATTTTTAAATATATTCGGTGTGTGAAAATAAACTAACCACAAAAACTATGACATCATGATATGAAAGACAAAAGAATGTTTGACAGCATTGTAATCAAAAAGAAGTTACCAACAGCTCCCTTTGGTCATTGCTCATACAACAGCCACATAAAAAATCCAAAATAAAAAATATATACAATAGTTACATTAAATTAATGAAGCATAATGAAAGAAATCGTACCAAACTTAATACACGATGGAGCTCCAGGAGGTAACGAGGGACTAGAAAGTGGTAGATCCAACACTCCATAGCCCTCGGCTTTCCATTGGCAAGTCCGCAGATGCTTCTCCAAAGATTTTTCAGGAACATTGTGTGATCCATCGAAAGGGCAGGTGACCATATTTTCAACCTGTTTGTATTGTTTTTGTACAGTTTAATCAATTGTGTTTATTGAACAGGTTCTATTGTTAGCATGTATACACACAAAAATCAAACCCCTACGAATTGTGAAATAGTGATAGATTTACTTACATCTTTGGATATGCTCTCAATTGACCACCCAATACTAGACACAATTGCGGACAATTTTTTTCGAGAATTAACGATAGTTTCATTCAGTTTTTCCAATTGTTCTTTGCGATCAATCTGCGAAATTGACATTTTGCCATATATACTAAGCGTCGATTATACTCAACATAACCTCTAAATTTCACGTTATACCATTGAAGCAGATGAGTCAATACTGGGGCAAGCGCGTGTAGCTCTTGTGGTACAGCCGTTTATACAGAAACTAGCTCCGCTCCATTTCTCACAGATGGCGCGGGTATACAATTGAACTGGAGGCAAGGTTTTGATTACTACTTGTCCGACACGGCAGAGGACGCTCAATGCGGCAATGGATTTAAATTTATGACAGCGTAATAAATCCGTTAAGAAAGTACGCTATGTGTAAATAAGTAAAAAAAAAGAATCACAAGGATAAGCAGAATCGAAAAAATAATACCGTTAAACAAGTTTGAATAACTACGCATATAAATACATTAATGAATCGATCATTGATAGAACCAAATGAAAAGTTTAAAAATATTTTATACACTGTCGATAAAATTCTCATAACATCTTAGGGGCGCAACAAGGGCGTTGATAAGTTACCTACGTAGAAATAGTTAGACCGACGATAATTTACAAATTAATGAAAAAATTATGTGCTCTGTATTTTTTGTATTAAAATAAAATTAATATGCTAGAAGTCATATCAGTTTTACAGGTATTCATACTGTGGTATAAAATAATTGAAAATGATACATTTAAATATATAGTGCATCATAAGAAAAATGACGGTACAATAATGTATCAATGATAACGACATTTGATATTCAATGATAGAGCTTCTTTTAACGGGTTAAGACTAAATTATGTGGGACGCATCGAAAATTTCATCAGTAAACATACGAGCCACTAAATAACAGGTCAGATTAAAAATTGGCAGGTACACAGCACACAATTATGCTAAATAGTCGTTCTTGGTATGTTTTTCCAAAATTTTTGCCATAAGTTTCTAGATGCCCTCAAAATTTTAACGCTCAGTACCGGGAAAAGTACGAATGGTGTTTTTGAATCGCTCGTCGCCTGCAATACCATTTCCAAAATTGTGGAAAAAAAAATACTAACAATAAGAGCTACTATTTGCCGTAATTCTCTGTGTATCTGCCAATTTTCGAAGCACACGTCCCATGTAACACTGACTCTTAAGTGCCAAAACTGATTTGATTACCTTTCCTTTTGGTTAGTCGTCGGTGATCCACATGCTGCTTAATGTGTTAACTGAAAAATAATTTAGAAAAAAAGAATCAAAATTTCGATTTACAACAGGCTGAGTCCTCAACAAAATCAACGTTATCATCTGATCGAAATTAAGTACCATTGTTCGGCTTCGGAAGTAAAAGGAACTTTGTCACCAATTGTAATTTACAAAATGTAAACTATAGGAAGTTCTTGGACAGTTATGAAATATTTAATAGGACCAATTATTTCTATAATAACGAATCCTCGTGTAATCAAGCTTCACGTACTAAAGTAGTATACTGCCTTTATTAGGCATTATATACGCACGGAGAGTGAATACAGCGGACTGAATATGCGAAAGTTTGGACGTTACGACGATCTACAGTGGTGGAAACGAACTCTCGTTCAATTACACGACCGTGAGCGCCACGACTGCCATGCGCGTTCTCGGACCAATGCTCTTGGGTTTGCCGTTTATAGCCCAGAATGGCTCGACTTTCGCTACGATTTACTGCCTTTCTTCCATTTACCGTGAGGATTTCGGTTCTGCAGGTCGGGGGAGTCTTGTCGCACACCTTGTCCGTGTGCGTTCATGGCGCCTCTGGAGCATATAAGATTCTACGATTATACTGCCATCTAGCGGAATTCTCTACCAGCGTTTATATGTATTCCACACTTTTAGTTTCGTCCAGCGAACCTTTGTTAGTCTACACGAGCTTTCACACATGTGACAAAAAAAGGTCGCATAACTTTTGTTTTGTAGGTCTATTAGGAATTTATCTATATATCACATTGTTCTCAAATGTTATCCAATGCCTTAGAGCAATTCTAGCCATCTTTCAGCAATTACGATATGTTTCTTAAAACGTTAAATTATATGTTGGATGCATAGAGTATTGAATGAACATTTATTGATCCGTTTGTGAACTTTTTGCACATGTGGGTGTTACCCAGAATCTAGACCCAGTTTGTCCGAATAGAATTAAACGTATTAAGGTATGCTTGATTCAACGTCCCATTTAGAAGAATCTCTTCCTTAAACAAACTAATGTACCTAATCGTTCGGACGACAAAAAGTACCAATAGTCTCCTTTTGAAAAAACATCGTCATTACAGAGTTTAGTTTTGATAGTTGTAGGTGGTTTCGTTCCGGTTTGCGGTGGGACTTGTTTTTTGAGGGTTGTACGTCGTGGTCCAGAGGGATCATGCGAATGATCTCTGACGCTACGAGCGGCGAACTCTCGCACCGCGAATTAATCGAATGAAAGTATTTTTTGTACGTGGGCGGACTAATAAATTGAACGGGCCGTTTCTGCAAATAATGGACATTTAATAACTTCAACGGTATAGTTTAATTATGTGAACACCAACTGCTCACTTCGGCTCGCGTCTTCATTTTGTTGATCGCGGATACCTTTCAATTGCAAGATGAATACTCGAAAAGTTTAAGAATCATTCTGAGTGACCAAGTTTTGCTGATGAGATTTGCAGATGGTTGCAGAAAAAGAAGTGTCGCGCCGAACCTTCGAAAAATAACTAGCTACCAAACATAATTTCGTTCCTTAGGAAAACGAATCCTCGGACTCCCTACCCTCCGTACAGAAGGAGGAGAAACCATCGAGGACGCCGTACAATTAATTCGTCAAAATAAAGCGATGACCAATGATTTAATTGATCAATTACTCATCATACTCCGTCTTGACTGGTAATAGACGAATGCGTTCACACAGCGCGCGTATTCGTTCTAAAGAAAACATAAAAAGGGAAATCCTGTGCCATGAGCGATAAGGAGGAGATCAGCAACACTCGACAAAAGTTGAAACCTCAAGTGTTAGTTCTGCGACATCTGGGCGATCAAAAGGTAAACTATCGTAAACAAGGGAACATTATAATATAATCTGTCGGTTCGTACACGACGCCCGCACGTTTTCGTGATTGACAACACGACGTCGTTGTTGACGCCCCCCCTCCCAAACTTCTCAAAATTTCGAAAGTAAATCACGAATGTCGTCTATTGGCACCTGATAACGGGCAACAATTTTGATCGTCCTTAAAGATTTTGTAGGGTGGTTGCGGATTCGGAAATTAATCACAGATAAAGACTATGACGTTATTTTGGCCGATATCTCAAAAACTCTAGGAGAAAACCGCAAAAGACTTAAAATAACGATTTCCAGGATAAGAAACTTCGGCAGAAGAATGCGCAAATAACTTTTTAAAGAGCTCACCGAGGACACGATAACCAGTGAAGGTCCATCTGGGTATAGCTCAATTTTTGTGCTAAGGACTCTTCGAAACTCGCGATTTTCAGGACCAAAACCGGACCAAACCTCCAGGACCAATACCTGCAAAAAAAGCTTACGGGATGGGACCAAATTTTTCTTTGCTCCAGACTTTATTTCATGACATTCGTCTTACGCAGGAAATTTCCGATTCGAAAATTCCCCAAAAAAAGTCTTTTTGAATGAAAACAGAATTTACCCCCCCCCCCCCCCCCCCCCCATTTCGAAAGTACATCACGAACGTCGACTATCGGCGCCGACCGAGGGTCGCCATTTTTTACTCGTTATGAATATGGCTACGATTAGCTTGCGGCCAACTTAACGAGGGTACAAACAAGTTCAGATGTTGAACAAATAAAAGTTCTGTTCTGGCTCAAATATTGTTTCTATTGTAACATATGGTCCGTAGATATGGCAAGAGATCATGAAATTCATAATAAAGATTAAAGTTATGAATAAAAAGGTTTTAAGACAGACGAATTACACTCGATTCCGTCCCGCGACAGAACATACGTACTGGTGAGATTTGAACCGATTATCGGCGAGAAATTTCGTACAAACGTCAAGAAATCGGCCTACGCAATGGTTTTATTTTATGGGGTCGATAAATCCTTCCTCACAGAATAGACAAAACAAATCATTTTGCAAGGACTGCTCAGAATGTTGCAATACAGTATCGTTACTTTCTGTTCTTCCTTATCTCTTCCCTTTTCGCTTTCTTGTGTTGCTTTAGCTTCATCCATCGCTTTCTGCATTGCTTCCTCGCTCCAAGATTCTCTGCCACTCTTTCTATTATATTTGAACGCCATCTAAAAAAATGTCTAATTAGTGGGAGAAGTTGAAAAAACGATCAAAATAATTACACGCAGACAACATGGAATAGTTTCACCGTTACCCTTAAATTCGATTTCCCATCTTACCCACACCCGTTCTGAAGAACGCTTGTACTTTTGAATATTTAAATTTGTTTTCACTATTGATTCGTACAATCTATTCCTAGGAGGAATTTAGTGTAAAAAAAAAGTAATATTACTTAGCCTATACAAATAATATCATTTCAAAAAACCAGTTTTGCTAAAAATTTGACGCAAAACATACAACACTTATGTACTGTTCTGTTGTTCGCGCGAGCCTGAATAAACACCGATCATACATTCATGGTGACCGCATGTCTCTATGTACACAGCGACTCGAGCGTCGTGCCACGTAATTCGAAGTTATAGGTATTTTCCACGAAGAAATAGTAAGCAGACGGCACTCTGTATCCAAAAAATGGCACCAATTTCTGAGCCGTAACGAGGCGATCCGCTGAAAGGAACAGCCCAAAACGGCTGGCCCATGCGCACTATGCATTGCAGCGGTCCTTGTCTTTGTTGCTTACTGATACGAAATACGAGTGGCAGGTGACAGACAGTAACCATCTAACTTCCCGTATAATTTTTTGTATAACCTCTCGATTTGTTTTTCACTGTAATTGATGGCGCGGATTTCGTGGTGATTATTATACGAATAATGCACATACGTTATGTAAAGATCGGTAAGCACAAAATGCAATATATGGGCAACAAATTTGGCGCCCATGCACTTCTCGTGAAAATATAGTCTGTAGCGATATATCTAAAAATTATAAAACGTTACATCCGCTAATTGCACCAAAGTCTGCTAGGCAGTTAAATCGTACGATTTTTGAAGATATAATCAATCTCGCTCTATAAAGAATAGTTAATTGTCTTTGTTCATTAAGTACAAAAATAAAACATTTAGAATTAAACAAGTATATTTGTTTCATTGATTACATTACAAATTCCCAATTGCTCTGAATTTTGCCGAGCGCGCCAAGAAGCGTTGGAACCGCCCACTCCCCGCCCTAGCAGCCAACGTCCGAGAAATAAACATGACTGTGTAATAATATAATAAATAAAATTGACTGCTCTGAATTTTGCAACCCCAAATGTAACCTCCTAAACTGTGCTATCACTATGGCTAGGGCGGGAGTGGGCAGCTCCAACGCTTCTCGGCGCGTTCTGATTGGACCAACTTTAAAAATTTATATCTCGTAAACTATTCAAAATATCCCTAACGTATATTTGCAACTTTTGTTTGTAATGATCCCATGTACCTTAGAATAAAGCCTGTGACACCTTATGAAGTTCACCCTGTATATTGATGTATATCAGATTATGTTCAATAATAATGTAACTTACCGTTGAAATGATATTTTAATGGTTATTTTTATGAAATCATCCCCCGATTAATCTGTTAATTAACACACGATTCTTTTTTGCGTTCCTAATGGCTCTATTGGCTGAAATGTGTCAAGGATCTGTCGCAGTAAGCTACCGATCAACGTGTTTCTTTGACGGGCACTCATTATGAATTCATTCGATAATGTAAACTTTCTCGTGGCAGGGTCGCTGTTCGATAAAGACTCGTGAGCAACAATGCAAGGGACTTTATCCGCATTTTCGCGGTTTCTGTAATGTGAGTTAGCATTCAATGTTCGCTTTAAGTTCGTCCTGCTTGATTTCAGTTCGGTAATATTTTTGTAATATTAATTGTAGTAGCGAACCTCCCTAACGCCGAATAAGAACTGCAAAAAATTGTATTGTGCTTTTGAATATAGGGGATCTTTTTACCTACTCGTTATACCATCATATTAAGCCGGTTGAAGGCACGATATGCGATATTATATGTCAGTGAGTACCTCGTATCGTGGTTTTGATGTTTTTTTTAGATAGTTCATCGTTATACGAAAAACCCTCGTATTATACTTTCACAAAAAAAAACAATACTGCATTGTAAAAGGGATAGGTGAAGAACTGATTTACTCCGAAATACTTTAACGATATTATCACGTTTCGGTTCGTTTAAATTAGATGATAAACGAGATGATAACGACCCACTTTCAAAAAAAAAAAACAATACAGAATTGTAAAAGGGATGGGTGAAGAACTGATTTACTCCGAAATACTTTAACGATATTATTACGTTTCGGTTCGTTTAAATTAGATGATAAGGAGTTTATATTTCTTGGGATGGTGGTGGCGATATCAATTGTAATAATTACTTCTAACAGTTATAGAAATAAATGTTATGCATTTATAAAACTATCCTATGCAAGGGCGCATTTATTACCCTAGTATCGTATACGTGTCACCGTATGATACACACACAATGGATTTATGAGTAGAATTATTTGAATGTCGAGATAAAAAATGGAATAACGGGTAGATGTATTTCTTTTCTTTTCAGAGATCCCGTATAATACGATGCAGTTATTGAAAAAAATCGGGTATAATTTCACTTATTTCAATTATGAATAAGTTTGGCAGTCAACGTAATCCTTACGATAATCAAATTTTCAAGCTGAATCAGAGAAAAGCAATACAATGTTTTTCTTATTTGAAATAATACGTTCGACTTTTTATACATGCGATTTAATAGAGAAGACGTTCGACCGGAAATCGTTGCACGATTTTCACACTTAAGCAAAATTACATACTTGCGTTTACGATTTACAAAATGTGATGGTGTGATGATGTTCGAAAAAGGATTGACTCGTGTATTTGAGATTGCGTGTAAAGTCTGAAAGGTTTTAGAATGTTCTGTGGTAGGGTGACGAAACGGCTAGTCGGCTTGGCCCACTTTACCGAATTGGCACGAAAACCAGCGTTGAGTAGCTGAGAGGGTCGAATACATTGCGGTCAGCATGTCTGAAATGGAAACTCCCGCGTCGATTGGAATCCTTTATCCTTTCAAAAAAGAATCTCATCTTCATTCTTTTATACCCTCCGGATTAGATTGTACGCTACCATCGCAATATCGGACATCGCGGATCTATCGAAGCGTTGAAATCGAGGCAGTTGATTAGTATAAGAAGAAGTTCCGAATAAACCCATTTAGAATTCAGATAAAAGAAATGAGAGATGCATAAACCAGACTATGATGTCAATGTTTGTCTTAGGAAAGACGTTTTAAGTCAACATTCGAATACTTTGAAGATGCAACAAGATCTTGTAAGACTTATAAAAAATGAAAAGCACTCATCGAAAACTTCAGAGTCACAAATAATGTTTTGCCGATTTCAATCAATGGCGATAGAAAATAATTGTTCGAAAAAATATTCATCGAGGAGCCTGTCAAGAGTCGAAGAGTCGTGTCAAGATTCACACTATAGCTATTACAGGAAGCTCCGCTTGGAACTTACTACGAAGGAACTTACGCCGATCCGATTGTCCGATTCGATGTTTCAGCTTGCGCCATAAAATATCACACATTTTGAATCCAAAGAAAATACTCATAATGCGTTCAATCTGATATTCAAGTATATAGGCCCCAGTATTCCTTACTGAATAATCTTACTATTATTTAGTATAGGTAATTGACACTTACCTACTTGTTATTTTGGTATTGAATCTTCTTTTTAAATCAGGCGATATAATTCTTTTTTCCTCGTGGCGAAGTTATTCATTCGAAAATGACGGAGTAAACCGACGCTCCTCGAACCACTAAAAAAACGGATGATTTTCTTGTGCGAGTAATATTGTTTAGAGAATTTTTTGAGTAGATTACGCGATGCTGCGTGGAAGACAGGAGACAGAATTTACGGGAGAGTCCTCTTGACGTATTTCAATGTGAAGCGATGACAACGATAATTGTTTCGTGTACCGAGGTAGAGTAGTACTGAACAATAGAGATGTATGGTAAGTGTACGTGTAAAAGGATTGTCTACCAAAATAAAAAATGTGACTTTCCCAAGAATTCTCACAGGCAAACATAATAAAATATAAATCAGGTTAATTGTTTTTATACGCCATCTGAGGCTTTTTAAACAACAAAAATGTTGGGTTGCGTAATAATACATACACCCGCGACTTTTACTATGTATTGGCATATCCATAGTGAGCGCAATGTAATCCATAAGCATTGCGATTGGTCGGTAAGCAGCAATTTTGCAGATAATGGATGCATCGTGTTCATAATTCGTTTCGAGTCGGTTCCAATGGCCGTGTACATGTAATTTATTCTGTTAATTTTAAGTGGTCTAATGGAAATGTAGCGAATGATCATTGATAAATATTTTTATATTCCACATATATTTATGCACGTATTTCGAACTTAATGTCATACTCGTATAACTGTAGGTAATTTTGAGGAGATTTTTTCCGAATGTTTATTTTACATTAGATGAACTAACGATAACCAAAATTCCGTTCATTTAAACGATTTTGTGTTTACAGACGTTATAGATTACTTTAATTCCGTATTATTTTTAATTCGATGAGAAATCGGATATTATACGTCCATTATAAATTATACGTTTCATATAGCAAATATCCAATACAAATTTATACATATTATGAAGTTGATATGAAAATACCAACTATGAAAGTATTTGCTGTTTACATTTTAATAGAGGTTCTTGTTCATGGGCATCCAATAGGAAAATAGCAATTATTTGTTGTATGTACAGTCAATAATGTGAACAACAAATTCTTCATTGTTGGGAGATGAGTCGAACAACATTATAGTTGCTCGATTTCAATACAATATCTTATGAATATCCAATTGAAGAAAAAATCAAATTTGGATATTTAGACCCATAAGATATATAGCTCTCATGTCAGTATCGCCGACGTTGGGTGCATTAGTGTATTGAAAAGATTCTTTTGCAGCATCCAAATCGTTTCGAATGGTAAGCGGCCGCGACTAAATTACATGAGAATATAAATACAACAAAAATACTCGTTTGCAGATTTTTCCTTCTCTTTTCTCTTCTGTTCTACGCTATTCTTGCATTTGGCAACACGCAGCGTGTATCTCCTTCATTCTCGTTCTTTAAATTACTGAGATAAAAGAAGTTTGGAAACCGGCTTGGGGATATTTTATCGCACTCACAGTGTCGTTTCCACGAGTTCTTGGACATGTCAGATTTTCATGATGTTTTACACGAAATCGTCACCGACATGTGGAAATCAGGCAACCGCCCCAAGGATCTGCTCATTTTAATGGCTACATATAAAACTGCTATTAACGAGAGGCAGCTATGGGCGGAAGTCATTTAATATAATATTCCAATGAAATATTCTGTTAGATTCACGAAGATTTCTGTACTTCTTAAATACCACGTCTCTTTTGACGACACCTAATCTCATCAATTAACGCGACATAATGATAATTTATGAACAGCAGTTATTGGGAAAAATAAAATGTTGTTTTTCGAATTACGAAATAACCAATATAAATCTTGCAGAATCCGCCTCAAACGTTATCCCATATGCCTCGTATGGTAATTCCAGGGTACTTCCGGATACAGGAAGGAATGATTATATTTGAGCACAGAAAATGGATGCATAAAGTGCGAAATAAATAAATACATCTATGTAAATCAGTATTTTTTTAGTGAACAAATAAGATTGTATTTCGTGCCTCTTCCTCAAGATCGGTGTATAGTACCCTCTAATTAATACCGATGTCGCTACATTCTTGAAATACAAATAGAAACAGCATCCGTTGTGACTACAGGTACACGTTGTTCCACTTATTTGTGCCGATAAGGTCACATCACAGTAATTAAGAATAATAATCCGTTGCCAATTATTAATTATGAGAAGGGAATGGACAAGAGGAAAAATAGTATTATGTGAAAGGTGTCAGTAGACGACTAATCTGTCTCAAAAAAGTTGTAAGTGAACTCGGTAAGTAAGGTTATATGTGCACTAAAAAAGACAGCATATCGTTATAGTTACACTGGCGGCCAATTAATTATATTCCTGATCTGCAACCGGGATACAAACATTCAATAAAATTTTATCGAAAATAGGAGGAAAAGCCAAAATATACGCCAAAGCGTCCAGCAGGGCAGATGTGGGGCCGTAAGTCTGTACGTAAAGGAAAATATGAGGCATTTCGCATAAAGTCATCCACCCTGAAAAGTGAAAGCCTTTCAAACGTCTTGAAATTTTTATGATCGATAGGCCTACTGATAATGAAGCTTCAGCAAAAATTGGAAGACTCTAGGTCAAGTGGTTGCGTAGCAATAACGGTTAAATTTTCTACCATGTTGGCCGTCATGACTACATTCCCAAGTCTTTATCTTCCTGAGAAATGCACCGATTTTTAAAAGTAAACATTGATTTTGAAAGAATTTTCTGAGTAGTTTAGGAATGTGTTATTTATTTTTGACGAAATTAATGAGTTCATAAACAATTTTTAAGATTAATGTTAAAAACGACTGTTTTTCTAAGATTGAGCCCTTTGATTTGTACTAATTTTTTTTATAAAATAGTAGGATTCTTTCTGAATAAAAAAATAAATGAACGACATGTATCGGGCCTTAGTTTTCGAGATCTGGTACGATTTATCAGCGAACGTGGCAGCCACTCGCTGATAAATCGTATTGTATTTGGATAACTATGGCTCGGCCAATCTTGGACATCCTATACTTTATTGTTCAGAAAGAATCCTACTATTTTATAATTTTCTTTTTATTAAAATCTAAGAGGTCGATTTTTGAGAACAAGTGATTTTTAACATTAATCTTAAAAAAAATATGATGAACTTATTAATTTTGTTAAAAATAAATAACATATTTTTAAAGGACGCAGGAAATTCTGTCAAGATCACCTCTGATTGTTTAAAATTGGTGTATTTCTCGGGAATATAAAGGTCTGTGAATGTAGTCACGACGTCCAACACGGTAGAAATTGGAACCCCTATTGCTATGCAACCGCTTGAACTAGAGTCTTCAAATTGTTTACTGAGGCTTTACTATCATTAGGACTATCGACCATAAAAATTTCAAGACGATTGAAAGATTTTCACTTTTCAGGGTGGATGCCTTTATGCGGAACGCCTCATATGCGTCTTGCAGTCTTATAAATATACTCAATTTAAATAACCTTCGCAAGGTTAAATTCTCGAAGCGAATACATGTATAATCTATATTTTGTGACTCTTCTTATCAGGAGATCGTTAGAAACATCGTTCGCGAACTTCATCAAGTCTTGTTCGTCGTGAACACGAAAGAGGTTATAATCGCTCGTCAGATTGTTACTTACGTAACTACTATCACTGTAGTGATAGCGAATAGTCGTTTAAAACTCGAAACCATTATCGAGATCGCAATGTAAGCCATGAGAAATGTCATCTTCGAGAAGATTCTGTGGAACGTGATGATACATCGCAGGGGGAGTCTGTTACAATCCGCTGAACTCTCACGGGTATGGGGATGCGTAACACGGTTCGATTGCTCTTTTCGAGGCAAGGCAATTAAGCTCGTTCCTTCAGGGACGGAAATCTCGCCTTTTTTTTGCTACAAATTTACTAGGAGGGGTTTTCGACGAGGTCGGTGCCGCCATTTTTTACTAGTCCGATGGTTGATCTTGACTTATACAAAAGGTTGTACGAGGAAAGTTAAATCTTTCATTGGTCGTGTTGTGTTGATGATCTGACGAAGGTCGATACGATGCGACGGAGGTTCTTGTAGACCCGGCGATGAGTGAGAAGATTATGTCCGATGCGAGTGCGTTTATCTGACTGTTATTTTCACAAGCAATTTACTATCGATTCTCAGGTTCCCTTAGAATATACAAGTGTGGTATCGATAAGTTTACAACTTATTATTTATTCCGATGCGTAGGATTGCTGGCCCCCGTCGAAATTGTAATTGGCTCCTTAGTAGCTTTCTGCTGGCAGAGGAGGAGCCAAAAATTAGTATTACTATTAGTACAAAAAATTAGTATAAAAGGATCATCTTTATGAGCCTTTTCATCATTTACAATAATTCATCATTTATAATAATTTGGCGACCTAGTTAATAAGTAAGATTCTTAGAAAGAACACTTAGGCTCACATAGTTTTGGACAGTGCGAGAATTTTTATTTCGCCCTAAAAGGGGTAATTTGTACAGGTATCGGGTATGCGCATCTCACCCTTGCGTCGCGGTTCATGTATTAAACGGAAGTCGCTTCTCAACGAAGTGATGTCAAGGTGTCAAGATGTCAAGGTGTCCGCTAATGAACTCATTTGAGAGTGGTGACTCCGATACCTCCTCTCGTGAGTACAGGTTGGGAATGTCGGTTAAAAAATGAATATTGAATTGTCTTATGTGTATCAAATGGGTACACACGGCAGGTGGTCTATCCCTTGGAGTTTTTCGTATTGTGCAGTATGGCACGTGCAATGTTCTCGAGTTGTGCAAAGTACGTTATATTAATACTTGGGTTGTGGTAGATAGTAGGTTGTGCGATATGCTAGATGAGGATTGAAATTATTTTAAGTTCGTTAAGTAATGATCCTCGGATCGTATCAAATAAACTCGAAAGTTGGACCCACCCTCAAATCAGTAGTTCGTATAATTTCAACTTCTGAAAGCCCTTCTAATGTATCCTTGGATGGGAGGAAGATAAAAAAGACAATCGCTCAGAAACTGATATTCAGAAAGAAAAAATCTTGGCGTTGAAGTAGTGCAGGCCTAGGTAATTGTTTGATACCGGACTGGGATTTTCTACTAGCGATGCATAAAGATTTAGCTATTCGTCTGTAGGAACTACTCAACTGGGATAGGCTACCCCAGTTGAGAAACAAAAATCAATTTTCGGAAAATTCCACTCTCCTACGAATGACTTATTCATGGATCCGACGAAGTTGCACTTTTAGGTTCAACCTAGCTTACAAGACGCCGTAATATAAAGAGATTTTCATATTCTCGAGAAACAGGCACGGCTCTCTGCAAATCTCGCTAGGTTATTGAAAGTGATGGCATTAACCCTACGATCATCAAATGGAAAAATTGTTATGGTAGAAACTGCGAGTGACATTCTCCAAATTTAGGCAAACTTATAACGCGAAGAATCTTTGATTCTTTATATTGTAAGTCTTTCTTGTTCCTTGTTCTTTGTGAGACTTACAACGCGAAGAATCTTTGATTCTTCGTGTTTTGAGTCTTGGATCGTGAACTGGGTTAGTGGGTATAAAGTTTCATTTATTGAACCGGCGCTCATTGTCTATATAAGAATCCCGGTGGACTAAAGGAAAAGAGTCTTATTTCTGTTCAACTAATCAAATTTATTCAAAAAGGGGCAATTGTGAAAGTGAAGATAGGCCAAGGGCATTTTATGTCCAATATTTTCACGGTATAAAAATCAGGTCATAGATGGATTATCAGTTTCAAAGGTCTCAATAACTTCGTCAATACAGATCACTTCAAGATAGAAGGCGGTAAAACAGTACGGCGACTTTTATTCCTAGGTTGTTTTATGCCATCGGCCGACTTGAAAGATACGTATTATTTAATCCTAATCACAAAGAGAGAGATACAAAGTTTCTCAAGTTTTATTTCAGGAAAATCTTGTTCTAATTTACTACTCTTCTATTTGGTTTAAATATCGGACCGTGTGTCTTCGCACGAATTATGAACCTGGTGTAAGCTTTGTTAAGATCGCAAGGTTTTATCAGTCAGTCATCTTGACTCGATGATATACTGCTGTTGGCAAAATCATTCGAGACTTGCAATGAAAATGTCGATGAAACTAAACAATTATTTCAAAAATTGGGATTCTTACTTAACGAAAATAGCGAGTTACTCCCAAATTCAAAGCAAAGATTTTTGGGTCTTCTTTATGACTCACCGACAATGACAGTCGAACTCCCTAATAATAAAGAAAACAGGACCCTAAGACCTGGTTCATAAATCGAGGCATATAAGAGGCAAAATGAGAGACTTCCAGTGAATTATTGGATATTAGAATCAAGTTATGCGGCGTTAAAATACAGCTGGATACATATGAGAGCCCTCGGAAGAGCGCGAATGTTAGCCCTCAAATACAACAATAATTACTTCGATAAATATATGAAACTCCCAGTCTGAATCAAACATGATTTGAATTTTGGGTTGTAAATTTAGAGTGCGCGGTAAATAAAATTAAAGTGTTCAAATCCACTATGAACATTTTTTACGATGCCCCTCAGTCAGACTAGAAGGCAGTAGGCAATAATAGTCGAAGACATTATTATGGAGACTTAAAACAACAGTAATCATATATTAACGTAAAAGAGTTATCGGTACTTCTATTTGTTGTTGAGCGGTTTATAAGAGATTTAAAACACTCGCATATGTTATTGAGGGTAAATAACACTACAGCTATTTCATATGTCAATAAAATGAGAGAGATAAGTTTCCCGAGATTGAATGATCTAGCTCAAAAGATTTAGGACTGATGTCAAATGCGGTATCTATGGGTCTTTGCTTCTCAAAATTGTTCCAAAGATAATATCGAAGCAGATTTCGAGTCCCGTTGTCTTGAACCTGAAACCGAGTACTCCATATTGGAAGTAGTGTTTAATGACATTATGATACAAGTGGGGAAATGTTATTGATTCATTCGTATCTCGAACGAATGCAAAATCCGAGTCCTACTTGTCTTGGAAAAAAGATCCAGGGGCATTTTGAAGGTAAATGCTTTTACGGAACCTTGGAAACTTAAGTTCTTAAGTTTGCCCCACCTCCTCCCTTCTTGATCATTCTACGGGTATGAGAGAAAATCAGAATAGAGGATAGTAGAGCAATCGTGGTAGTGCCCCTCTGGCCAGTTCAAATTTATATGTCATGTTAAAATCAGAGATAATATTTCCAACCTACAATTGGTCTAATATTAGCTCCAAATATCTAAGGTCATCCAATGTGGAAGAAGGTTACTATGGTTGCGGTAATTTATCAGAAAAGCTCTCCACGAGAAAGACATCCGCTTAGAAACCACGGATATCGTGATGTCATCTTTGAATGAAACATCAATAAAGCAATATGACGTGGAACTTAAAAAATGATGGTTGTTCTACAAGGTTCGCTAATGAAAGGCTTAATCATAAAAATAATTCCCTTCCACGCAGAGGAATTCAATAAAGGTGTATCTCATGGATCTATTAACTAACTATTCGTCGGTTCATGGATCAAAAACTGATGTAAATGCGAAAATCAAACGAGTTTTAAATGGATTTATACGACTAAGACTTCAAAACTCTATTTAGATATAACTCTACACGGGATCCATCACTTGTTCTAGATTGTTTCAGAAAGTGGCGAGCAAATGCAAAAATAGCTCCAAAAAACATCTTTTAATTGATTATGCTTCTTACTATACGAGTAAAGCCGGGACCGCACGCTGGGCAAACATCAACAAGACGTTACAAATTCAAATAGAGTGTTTGGCTTTGTTTGCGTAGGTTTGCAAGCGCGTGTACTCGATCCGCGCACGTCGGTTTTTGTCACAAATCAAAGGGATTTTGCCGCAAGCGCTTGCAACACGTTTATACGTTGGTGCGCACTCGCACGTTTGTAGATTTGGAGTTTTCGGCAAGTGCCTCAAACTCCAAATTCCTATCGGTACAACGATGGACCAGCGAACGCAAACCTTATCGTTGATAGACATGGGGAATATAACTATAGCACAAGACGCTATTAACACATTGACTTCTGATATAGGATTAAGACATCAGGTGTTACTAGAAACCAACCTTTACTCGCGTTACCGTTTTGGAAGTAGGAAAAAATCGTTTGTCTAGCATCAACGATGGAAATTTACATAGACAAAAGTAAATATTTGTGAAACAACGCCAATACATATGCCGAACATAAAATTCTTGAAATTCGCAAATTTGACTCTCGACAGTATGACAAAAAATGTTGACAGAACGATGACAATTGTCGAAAGATATATAAAGCTAAGAGGACGAATAATTTCGACGAGCATTGCAGTTGAGTCGAAATCGTTGGAAGGAGACCGAAATGGTTGCGGTGCGCTAAGCGGTAAAGCGCAGGGCGAGAAGAGCACGCGGACAAAGAAGCCTCCGTCCCTCGGCAATGATAGACGCCTTCATGACCGACCCTACGGAGCCCGTACATCACTTTTATTACTACCGTCCTCATTTTCATATTTCATATTTACATTTCTAGACCGACCGTAAATCAGGGAATTTATGGGTAATTAGGCCTTTGTGCGTACCCCCGAGAGAAATGAGACGGTACGTATATGTATTTTCGTATGGTAGTACCAGCGAGATACCACACACCCGCTCCCGGCTTATCGAACGTTAGAGCCCCTGCTTCCCACGTGTGTGTAACGAGTAGGAGCCACCCTCCTCGCACTCTTGCTTTGCACCCGCTATTTTCCCGTTCCCACATGATGAATCCTGGCATCGTGCATTCATTCCCCATGTGCTCATCATAACGTTGTCTCGCACTTTCGACCCGGGAAATGCGATTCTTGTTGTTGGTCAAACTAGATATAGAAGTAGAAGAATTTTTGACGCCTCCTCGGGTCTACCGTTGCTATAGCAGAATTCCCGGAACAGTTTCTATTATCACGATATCCATGAAAATTCGGGCGTGCCCGGTACGGAGAAAATGGACATTGGTGCGGAATACTGGCGGCATCGTGTTGGACAGGTTCTGCATACGAGTCTACATCGTTGAAGTGCCTTTGGAGGTTTCTCGTATATATAATAGACTATAATCGAAATCACAAACATTATTTATAATCGAAAAGAAGTCAGAGCTAAGCCGCAAATATCCATTGACGGACGAATAAGTTTGCTCAGTAGCCTGATTTCTGTTATTATTGGTAATTGAACAAAACTTAACGATGTCTTGGAATCACCATAAATGGATTTGTAAGAGGGTTGAGGGCTCATTTATTACTTTATTAATATGTACTATGATACAATTAATAAATATACACTGTATACGAGAAGTCCAGATACCCAGCAATGGAGAATTATTAACCTATTCGTGTAATTTAAAGCGCGAAGAGTAATTGTTCAAGTACATTTGGATTTTAATTAGTGTCTTCTATCCATAAAAATAAACAACTTTCGTTCTAGAGACTTTCCATAATAATTTGAATTCTGTTATTTGAATTTACAAACGAAAATCTTTTCATAAAATGTAAAAGCGATAATATTCGAAAAATAAAATAATATTAAGAATCAAATGCGTAATGCGTTGTGCTGCATTACATTCTATCCGCAAACTGATAGTGAAAATAGTAACGGAAGTAGACAAACCGTAACCGTTAGTATATTTTTAGATGTAACCAAATTTTTTATTTCAACAATCGTCATGAATAATTTTGATTATTGATATAAATGCGTGCGCTATGTTACGTTGATGACAAATTATCAATGTATAGTAAGTCAAAATTGGCATTCTTAAGTTGTGTAATTTTTAGTAACTGATTCGATGATTACATCGGATTTCTTTCAATATGCCCGATCATCATTTAACCAGAGGGATTAGTTTTCGTCCTTCTTGTTTTATTAACGAATTCAGTTACTTATGTATATCGATTCTAATCAATAAGTATTTTACCATTACGATTAGGTTGATTTTTCAAAGTGCTACTTTTGCGTGGCTGCCTCGCGCGTAATAACCTCTGTAAGAATAACAACGGAGGGGAAAACAGTAGAAGAAGAATAAGGACCCGTGAGATGCAATGGCCTTCATCCATTGTGGCTCTATACACGCGGTTGAGGGCATTACGACCTCGTAAAACGTTGACGTTATAATATTCAACGGTGCGTATTTTAATGACGCATACAGGTGCAAACGTAGAATCAGCCATGCTATTCGGGGCGAGGTTACGACTCTTGAGTACCTGTTAATGACCCTCTATAACAAAATATCATCTTAATGGTTACACACCTCGACGGTTAATATTGCAACATCAATTATTCAGATGTCCATAGTCGTTGTTTTACTCGGATAGAATACGCATATCTCCCTTCCCCTCTCTCTCTCTCTCTCTCTCTCTCTCTCTCTCTCTCTCTCTCTCTGTTGCTCTCG
The DNA here is from genome assembly GCA_946811545.1 of Netelia fuscicornis. Lineage (NCBI taxonomy): Eukaryota > Metazoa > Arthropoda > Insecta > Hymenoptera > Ichneumonidae > Netelia > Netelia fuscicornis. The sequence continues at coordinate 29,538,190 of OX328015.1, forward strand.
TTCTCACTCTCTCGTTGCTATGTAACCAATATGCTCTTGGTTATTCACTCCTCAGGTAATGATGCCAATCTTCCTACGACTTGTCTCTATCTATGTAATATTATACAGACTTAAGGCCACACGTTACATAGACTACAGGATTGCGATAAACCGGTAGTTGGTTTTTATGCAATAGAGATGAAGGTATATCGATCGTTCGATATGGAAAATTCTCGTAATGGAAAACACGTATGATTCAAGGGAAAAGGCTCAATTAGGTACTCCTGGATAAAACGCGTAGTAAATAATCGTACGAGCTGTGTGATTCGAGATTAATTTAAATAAAAATTTTAATGTCGATGAAAATATTAAAGAAGATTTTGATTCGCGAACATCTTGAGGAGACAGATATTCGAGATTGATTGACGTACTTGGAGTATTTTAGGCGCCAAATGCGACGAGATGTATATTTCTCTAATAGTCAAGGAAGCTGAAAACGTCAATCGCATCTCACAGAACAAGCTCTGAGACCGGCACTATGCCAACTGTTCGCTTGAACCACGTAATGGCTCCGGAATGGATATCGGACGTAAACGTTAATCGCCACCTTATTCGAAATTATGGGGGAGATATGTGTAAATTTCTAATTTGCAGAGATTTTTCCATATCAGACGGTTGGAATTTTCAAAATATTCACAAGATGGCGAGAATTCTGCCAGAGACGGGAGAACACATTTAAAATTCGTTGTCCCCGAGGGATAGGATGAATCTCAAGACGGGAGTCGTTTCCGTGAGAGCGTAGTGCGGTGTAGAGGAGGAGGGAAGGTCTAGGAGGACGACGAGAACAACGATGCCGTTAGCTCGCTTCATATCTTAATGAGCCCTTGTCGTTTAAACTTTGCTCACTCCGGCAAAGCGCGTCTTGGTGCGACGCGGTGGAGCGGGAGAGCGCGAAAATCAGCCCCCAAGATCCTCTCCTTAATCCCTTTAATTAGTACCCATAAATTACGACTATATAGGTTGATAATGCTCTTTGTGGTTAATTTATGTATCCAGATGTTCTCCCCCAACCCTCTTGCCGTGTATTGACCCGAGAGAGGGTTAGAGTCTTGCACAAAAATGTTATACGAACATCTGCATTTCAACGGAGACTTATAGCTATGGCGATTCCTAGATTTTATCATAAATATTTCGCGGATGAAATCGGAATGAAAATTCTTTTCTTTATTTTCACCCAACTTTTGAAAAATCTGAATTATTTTGTTATGTACAGTTGTGTCGTTGTAGGATGTAAGACCTGTTCAATGAGTCAAGTTTCAACCAGGAATCTTCCGAGAAGAGATATAAGACTGACCGCGCGTAATATTCGTATATTTACCTTAGTGCCCACCTGTTGCAGTAATCCACTTTCTTAGTGCCATCGTGCCATAAACTTTTTAACTCATTCGTTTCACAAGAAAATTTATTTTTATTACATGTACCAACGCAAAGGTGTCTGTAACACATGTGTACGTTATAAAGGTGGCGATCATTATGCCCCCATCTTCTAAATATTGCAAACATTTGTCTGCAATAATTATATTTTATACATAAAGGCTGTATAGTTTAAAACGCATATTGAATTTTTACGTCGGAAATACAGAAGCTAAATAAATATGGGGCATTTCGTGTCAGCTTTATCAATCTCCGGCTCTCATCCTATCGTATTTATTAGTTCATGCTTGTGTAACTACTCGTCGTGAATTGCTATCGTCACTTTCGTTACTTTCGATTTTCGATATTTTCAATCTTTCGAATTTTTGTTGGGTACACGAAGTATTCGTTTTTTTAATTAACGTGCAGTGTGTTATTAACATGTGTTAAAGATCTGATTCGCAACCAAAATAACCCTATTTTTAAACAACTACAAACTTTTTAAGTATATAACCTTAGCAGAGAAAACAAACTTCGCGTGTTAAAGCACGATGATAACTTCCCCCCATTTCTACCAATCGATATGCTTGCAGAATGAAAATAACAGCATTCATACAAATTGATTTCGATTATCTTTTTGTTGCAACAATTCATATTGCATATTAAGTATTCGTCAAATGACGGTTATGAATTAATTGGTTTGGACCTACACGATTGAAAGTGTCCGTCGCATAAAAGGTTTGTCGTTGCTTTTCCGATATTTGGTGATATTTCGGTTCACGGATGACTGGCCGGCTCATAGAGTTGACGACTTTAGTCTACGTCGAAATTGGATTATCGAAACATCGATTCGTTGGGAATTTCACTTTGATCTTATAATTGCACCAAAACTACTTATTTAGAATTTAGCTTTTTTTGATACGTTCTTTGTATTCCAAAGTTTCTACGCCGCCGTATTATTTTTAATACTAATCGACTGTCGTCGTATCCTGCATACACATATTAGTTTTATCGAACATTCTCAACAATCGAATAGTAAACGGCGAATGCCTAGACAACATTTTCCAGTAGCGCTATGAGATGTCGATGGCACGAAATGTGCAGTTCGGTGATTAATGACGAGTATGATGCTAGCGCGCAGTCATTTTGTCACCTGAAGAGTTTTTAAGAAGAACATTGATAAATTTACCGAAGATTACCAATGAATGTCCGTGCGAGAGTGGATCGAGAAGATACGAGAGGGTACGTAATTTATTACCAAGTGACTGAAAACTAATTCTAACAAAATTATGAGGCTGCGTCTGTGCGGTAAATATTTCAGATGATTGGTAAGGAATGATGGAATGCGTGCAAGATCCATACGAATCGTTAATTAAGGTTGATGCTAAGTCTTTTTTGACGATAGGGGTTAGAGAAGAAACTGTTATGTTTATACAGGGTGGATTTCATAAGGCAGCACAGGCTTTATTCTAAGATAGATGGGATCAGTACAAACAAAAGTTGCAAATATACATTAGGGTTATTTTTAATAGTTTACGAGATATAAATTTTTACAGTTGATCCAATCCGAGCGCGCTGAGAAGTGTTGGAGCCGCCCACTCCCGCCCTAGTCGTAGAGATAGCACAGTGTAGGGCATTACATGCGGAGTTGCAAAATTCAGAGCAGTCAGTTTTATTTATTATATTATTGCGCAGTCATTTTTATTTCTCAGGCATTGGGTGCTCGGGCGAGGAGTGGGCAGCCCCAACGCTTTTCGGCATGTTCGGCAAAATTCAGGGCAGTCAATGCCCGAGAAATAAAAATGACTGCGTAATAATATAATAAATAAAATTGACTGTTCTGAATGTTCCAACCCGAAATGTAACGCCCTCCTCTGCGCTATCCCTACGGCTAGGACCGGAGTGGGCGGCTCTACCGCTTCTCGGCGTTCTGGGCCAACTTAAAAAAGTTTTATCTAGTAAACTATTAAAAATATCCCTAATGTATATTTGCAACTTTTGTTTGTAATGATCCCATCTACCTTAGAATAAAGCCTGTTAGACCTTATGAAATTCACCCTGTATATTGGGTAATTGCGACAATACCAACTTATATAATAGATAGATACTGGAAGACTACGTGCTGCACGGATGAACAACGCGAAAGTTTTCAAATATATCAATGTTAATATTAATTTTGTTCACAAATATAGTTATTTAATGATTTAGGATTATTCGAAAATTTGTTCTCGATAACTCAAAACTACGCGGAAAGTAAGTCCAAGTTTCCCAACGTTGCGTAATTCCTTCACAGCTGTCAGATTAGATGCAGTAGGACCTATACCTCTATGCTTACATTTCACTTGTGTCACTCGGCGTTTTGGAGATTATGAACATGGAGAAAAATGAAAACCGCTTCAATTTTTGACATTCGATGCCATTACTGCTTTCTCGTAAACGTAGTGACCTGACGCGAGTCGTGAAATGCTGCCGTTGGGGTAGTCGTTGCTACGTTTTTGTTAATTAAGACCTGTTAAGGTGACCCGTTTGTCGTCACTAAAATCGTATCGTATATTGCTATTGGCCGAATTGTCTTTTTTTACGCCTTTGTCCCTTATATTTTTGCTTATATATGAAACCACTTTCTTTTCTTACTAAACTTCACCATGTAATTTCTCCGAAATTAATTCCATAACCTCGGTTTTTCTTTCGCCAGGCTATTTAAGAACTATTCATCAACAAATAATACAATTTTTACATAAAACGATTCACCTCAACATTTTTTAGCAATAATCTTAAGTGCCTGGCGTTCGAAAAGAAAAATGGATGCGGATTTACTATACGTATGAATTTTTACTCAGTTCTGTACATTATTTTGTAGCAACGAGTCGACCGGCAATCTACCAATCTGCGAATCTTGAATGCATCTCTTCATTATATTATATCCATAATTGGTTTTTGTTTTCGCAGATGCGTATTTCATGCTAGCGACCTTTCGACTTTCGTTAAGCGACAAGCCGCATTAAAAAATATGCGAATGGGCGCTCAGCCGGTAAAAGAGAAGAGGTAGTGCCACAGGACATCTATGGAAGAAACAATAGATGAAAAAGCGAAGGAGAGAAGAGGATAGGAAAAATGCTGCGAGTATGAGCGGTGGGTGACGCGTCATTGCGTGCATGTGCATTGATACCGATATTTATGTTCGCCAGTTAATCATGTCAAAGTCGTTTGATTTGTCGTTGGCTTTTATGGAGGGGAATTAAAACGTTCATTTCGCCACAGACACTCGCCAACAGTGACTGTCCTTCTGTACGATATGTACGTGTGTATGAGTTATTCGCGTACGTGCATGCACCGGGAGAGGACACCAGTCCCGAATCCCCTCCCCCCACGTTCAACTCCCGTCCCGCCAATCGCGAGCTTTTTGCAAAATTAGCGGACGTTCCGCGTTTCCGATGAACGGATAAATAACGACGACCTACACGAGAGGAATGAGAAAGGAACGGAAAAAAGAGATGGGATGATTTTTTTTTTCATGTGTGAAAATGTAATGCGAACACGGGAAAAATATTTGGCCGAGTCTACTGTCTGGAAGTGTGTCGAATGAAATCGATTACGCATTGGAACTATTATACGTGTTTCTGTCTCGTCAGTAATTGCTTGTCTATTTCCTATTTTCGTATTTATTGACTTATTATTAGTACACAAGAGTGATCGAAATGAACCATAGAAAGGCTGGGGGGATTAATTTTATCATTTAGTTTACGGTTAACTTCGACGTTTTTTCCAATTTATCATTTATTCCAATTTTACAATATTTTTTGTATCTTCGAAAAATATGCTAATTTGCTCCTTCATTGCTCGTTTTACGCAACATCGCCATTCTAAGAAACTTCAATGCTTTTAAAAACTATTCATTGTGCCAAAATATTTTTCGACATGTTAAGTCAAAGATGAAGATGGACATTTCAGAAATAACGGGATAGTGAGTGTTTAGAAAAATAATGTCGAAAAATGCATACAGAGATAAGGTGATGCCCATGCTTAATATTTAGATCGACTAGAGTCGATCGACGAGTTCTGATTTTATAAAAATTCTTATCATCTCAATTCTTTAAAAAAAGGACTGCTGAATTTCATTTTATAAATAGGCTTGAGAACGACTATGTTCAATATTGATTTATTAGGCCACAATCGATCTAATCGCACATGTTTTATATAATTATATGTTTTCACAAAACATTGCTTTTTTTTTAAACGCAGTTTCTTTAGATTTCTGAATAAAGGACTAGATGCTCGTAAAACTAAAGTTGATCGTCATATATTTACATGGCGGCGTCTATGAGGAGGCTAGAATTAAGGGCCTCGTTCGATCTAATAGGTTGAAAAAATTGATTCGTTTACATGAAACGATAGATTGAAGTATGTCAAATAACGCTCTGACAGTATTTGTGGAAAATTTCAAAGATTAAAGATTCTACATACCCGTGTAAAAGTATCAGTTTATTGTTGAGTGTATCTGAATGGTTGAACGTAACGTCAAAATATTCGCTCTCGAAAATATACAGAAAACATTAAAAAAGATTACTGGCAACGTCCATTACGAGTTTGCAAATGAGAATTTGAAAGGAATAAATAGCATGTATTGTTAAAACTGATACTAGCTTCACAAGTATGTCGGATAAAAAATTATGCAATGATTTAGGTGAATAATACATAATCGATCAAATACAAGGGTACTTTGTAAATTTTGGTGAATTGTTTAACGTGGTCAGCCAATACGAAATTCGTGAAGGATTCAAAAAAATTATGTCCCATTCAATGAAAGTAATAGTTTCGGTCTTGGATTCAAAATGACATTACAACGTGCAGAACCATATTTATTAAATCACCATCCTTCATCGACGAATCATATCAAATAAACTGACGGGTTGTTTTTGCAATGAGATTTTCGAAGTGGGATAGCAAGGAGTGAATTTATTTTCTGGTGTGGTGGATGTCTGCTAAAATGTGATGCTATCGATAATATACGTTGGGCACATCATCATTATTCCATGTTGCACTGAAACATTCAAGCAAAGGCGAAGGAAAATAACCAAGGGAATTTTTCAACCGAGTTATTGCTACTAGATACTAAGTTAGTATCTAGTAACGATTAAAGGAAAATGTGGCCATTCTTCTGCGTACGAAGTGCAAGTGCTGATCAGTTGGAATAGTAACGCGTTATGCGCTTTGTGAAACAAACAGGAAATTCGGGTGAAATAAAGATTGACGGAATGGTTCCAATTTTTTCAAGATCCGAAGATAAAAACGCATGTGACGTACATAGATGAATGATAGAGATTTAAAAACTTTTGAAGAAATTAGTGATCAACAATACAAATACATCGGCGTAGAGAAGAAAAAATCCATGGGCCATATTCAGTAGCGGATGGGAATAAGATTACGTGATATCAAAAGAAAAAACCAACAGGACTTGGCGGGAAATCTAATTAGGAAGCTGGCAGATAAACTTATTGGATAATTGATTATTTATTATCGACTGACTTATCCGGGGAAATAAGGATTCTGAAGAAGGGATAAGAAAAGGTATTTGAGCAACACATTATCACAAAACTATAATAGTACGTTTTGTCCAGAAGGTGCTGTTATTTGGTAAGTATATTTGGAAACATGCCAACGTATATTCGTTCAGAATACAATCAAGCCGCTCTGCGAAGATTTGAGCAAACCTGTTTTATTGAAAAAATGTCTTGAAGATCAAAGGCTGTAATAGGGCAAATCGCTCTGACATATGTAAATAACGGAGAGAAAGTTATTAACATAGAAACAGATTAAGATGCTCGTTTTATTTCGGTTGCTGTGTGCACAATTTTCAAAACGGTATGAGCGGGTTAAAACGAGAAAATTATAATAGGAGACTAGAAGGGAAAGCAGCAGTCAGTTTAATGTTACCTACATACTTTTAAGTTTGCCAGCTGCCAGAGTAGTAGTAAAAAATGTGTTTCATTTTTTTCTACATTTTGCGATTGTACTTGGCCTCTGCATAACATCTGAACGTTGGATACATATAAAAGTGATTTAGTCTTTATCGTAAGCTCAGTGTGAGAACGCACAATTCACCATCGCATCAAGCGAAAATGTTAAGGATTGGAAAAAATAGAGGGATATTCTTTCATGAAAAGATCACGTACAGCTTCTATGGCCGGCGAAAGTCCTATACATAAAGTTTTATTTCTTGCTATCGAGAAAACTTTGCTGATTGTGTGGCGATCGACAAGGGCTCACCTTTTCTATTATACATTGGTATATATGTGTATATATACACTCGGTACAGCAACGCGCAGTAGGTATAGCCTAGCTTTTTATCTTGATCGTTTTCTTTCGGCTGGGCTGGCGATTGTTATGGCCTAGCAGGTCGAAATTGGAATTCTGTTTCTATCAGGCGTTCAGCAATGCTAACTTTTAATATTAAATCGATATGAAATCCGCACTGGTATGTTTGCCATTCCCAAACATTCTCGTAAATATTTTCTTCCGAGATACGATGATACTGTTTTTTCGAATTTTTTTTCGATTGATTTATTATTTCATAATTTTCATAATTATGTCAATGTTATAGAGGTTTGAGGAGGCTGGTTCATACGTGATCTGTATTGGATTATTATTTAACAGTCCGTCACGGATCTTTGTGTGTAACGTGCCAGCGCTGCACAACACCGCACAGATAAATTATGGTGCATTTTTCTTATAACCGATTTTGTCCATCGTATGATAATGATAATTCAATATTCTTTTGACAAGTTGCCTCAAAAATGACTAGGTTGGTTTACTATCGATCTCCTTATAATCTAAAACCTTTGCGGTCTCAGATATCTCTATTCAACGTTTGTTTTATATTGTGCATGTGTCGACCGCTGAAATACAATGTCAAGACGGTAATCAAAAAATATTAATAAACTCAGGTTTCATTTAACGTCATTTATATATTACAATTCTCGTCATACGGGGAGAAGCTGCGTAAAAATTAAAATTAAATACAATAAAAATGTAATTAGGAAAGGGAAATATTGTATTTTTCGATGATATCACAATTTTTTGGTTTAGAATTAAGTCTCCCACTTCTCGTCGATTAAACCTTTGACAATGTACCCGAGGCCACGAAAGGCTCTCACTCAGAAGTCGGGTAAGTTGCGAGGGAGCAAGAGAGAACAAGACATAGCGTCGAAGAGTCTGCAAACTTGACTCGATTCTTTCTGCTGAAGGCACTGAAAGTACCGTTGCTCGGTAATTAATTGACGTCTCTAACCTTTGTCGACAAGACGTCAGCTACTCTCTTGAGCGCTGTGACGCCCGCGGGCCTGCGTTTGCGGTTGAGTTCATAGCGAGTCTCTTTGTCGTCGCGAGATTGGCCCCTCCATTATCTTCTGTTTCTCCCCTCCGCCCCCGCGATCGCTAGCTCGCTCCCTCTCTCACCCTCTTTCTCTCTATCTGGTTTTCGAGGTCTCTAATAAGGCAAATCATCCGCGGGCGTGTAATGTCACTCCCCCGCCTACTCTTTTCGATACGTGCACCGGGTCCTTTGCTTTATGGTACACATCAGATCCAGTCGGAGTTTAAGCCAATCATCTTCTCGGTATACAAGTTTAATCGAATTGAAATTGAATCCTGTGTAAGGTATTAATCCATGCGCGGTTATCGATGTATCCGCATATACATTGGCATCCGACAAACATATTGGTAAATGTTGTTATACATTACGACTTAATAAATTCCCATTCTTTTTCTTACTCATTTCATAAATAGGAAGTGTATAAATAGAAAGGTAGAATATTGTAGTACAAAAAATACGTTGAATGTTAATATAGGCGTGTACTTTTTTTATATAGGATGTCCATGAAACCGAAACGAGAAATGAGAATATGCCGGAAGTATTTTGTCTGAAAAATTTCTATACGAATCACCGGGAGGCATGAGCTACAATTTTTACAGAACTTGTAAATCAAGACTTTTATATAGAGCGTGCATAGAATCCCGGCAACGCTCAGATTTGGCATTGGAATTCAATAAAATGACACAACTTCTGTAAATTTTGCGTACGATGTTTGGGAAGTCGACAATATAGTTGGGACGTAAACTTCTTTCCAATGCAAATTTTCCATTTACAAACTTTCATCGGATAGTCGTCACTGTAGGACATTGAAAGACGCGATAAGCTAGAAGGTGCAGCACATCTTTGCATTCTCCATGTATCTGATATATCAGGTATCTACTAACAAAAATCTATAAAATATTAACAAGGAACATCACTTAGGTGTCCCCCTCTGATTTTATTGAAACTTTGGTATGTGGTAGAGTATCGAAAACTAAGCGACACGTATTTTTTTTATCGGCGGAAAAACGGTTTTAAGGGGTGAAACACACCCTCAAAAATGTTTTTTTTCATTTTTCGGCGATACCTTTTTAACGGTACGAGATATTTAAAAAAATCAAATTGCAACAACCTTTATTGTTTACGGACTATACATTGGAGATGAGAACGATGCAAATAACAATAAATTTCATATTGTTTATTGCAAAATTCGAATTTTTTCATACGTATCTCCGAGAATTTTTAATCGATTGAGATGTAAATTTGCATATACGTGGAGGATAGAAAACTAGCAGATACATGTTTTTTGATTTTCCGATATCTCGTAATTAAGGGGTTGCAACTGCCCTTCGATTTTGGATGCAAGAGTATCGTATAGTTAGCTAGCATTATGGAATTCCGGGCTAAATTCACATTACTGACGTTTGTGTGCATGTTTGTAAATACCGCACCCCCTCCCCACCAAAAAATTAAGGGGCGAACCACCCTTGTATGTATTTTTCCCCCACCCTTTATGAGAACGAGATCGATCTAATTGAAGGAAACCTATTCTGTTTTGATGGTAATACAAAAATCTAGTTGACGTGTTTTTGCATTTTTTGCAAATAGCAACCTTAAGGGGGTAAACTACCCTCTACCCGAACTTTCTTACCGGAGTCGTCTTTCCCATTTAACGAGTCTTTGCTGATTCAAAATATTTCTAACAACTCCGGATCGACGTTTTCTCATGTTGCGAACTCAATATGAGACCCTGATTGTGAGAGGGTAATCGAACCGCTCTCTATTTTCCTTTCCATTGGCGATTTAAAAAGTTGCCACGCTATTTTGATGAATGTGTGGATATTTTGCATTAGTCTCTAATTGATTAATCTTTATTAATCTCTAATGGATATTTTGCATTAATCTCGACAGGGGTCGGGGAAGGGAAACGCCGAGATCTGGCTCTTACTCATCACTTTTCTAATGTTTATGAGAAACTTGGTTTCTATACGCGCACAGATAAATACTTTGTCCACTTACTTTCTTTAATGAGATAATTCTTTTCATTTAAAGAAAAAAATGCACACATAGAGATGCATTCCCGGTGTTTATATTAGACGTTTGCGTCATTCTTGTGTGATTTTTCTAATCATAGCTTAGGTCGTCGTCGCTCGAACATGCTTCAGAATTATCATCTTTATCATCCCTATGCTATACAATATCTTCAACGGCATGTGCTTCGTACTCTAAATGGTTCTTGAAAATCTAGCGTCTCTTCTTCTATCATCTCAACTTCATTGTAGTTTTGTATAGAGTCATGTAAAATTTTCTCAACATTTTCCTTCAGTTATATTTCTGCATTATTAATAGGAATTTGTCCGATATTCATAGCTTCAAACTGGTAATATTTTCAGCGCAACACACCAAGTTTGCAATACACAGAATACAATTTGAAACTCGCGTACTGACTCGTACGTCTGAACTAGCACACTTTGATTGTTTACCGCCTTTTATAAGAAGCATGGAAATAGAAAAAATAATCCCCTGCGCTACGATACCATTTGCACAAACGCATTTAATGAACTATAACTAGGTCGCTGCGTAGATATCAAGTCATGTCACGGGATGGCTGAGCGATCGGAGTCACACAAATCACGCAAGAATGACTCAAACGTCTAATATAAACACCGGGAATGCATCTCTATGTGTGCAGTTTTTTCTTTACCTAAATGAAAAAGTTATTGCATTAAAGAATGTAAGTAGAAAAAGTATTTATCCGTGCGCGTATAGAAAACAAGTTTCTCATAAACGTTAGAAAAGTGAGGAGTAAGAGCCAGATCTCGGCGTTCCCCTTCCCCGACCCCTGTTGAGATTAATGCGAAATACCCATTAGAGATTAATAAATATTAATCCATTAGAGACTAATACGAAATACCCACATATTCATCAAAATAGCGTGCCAACTTTTTAAATCGCTAATGGAAAGGAAAATAGAGAGGGGTTTGATTACTCTCTCACAATCAGGGTCTCAAATTGAGTTCGCAACATGAAGAAACGTCCATTCGGAGTTGTTAGAAATATTTTGAATCAGCAAAGACGTGTTAAATGAGAAAAGACGACTGCGGTAAAAAAGTTCGGATAGAGGATAGTTTACCCCCTTAAGGTTGCTATTTGAAAAAAATGCAAAAACACGCCAACTAGATTTTTGTGTTACCATCAAAATAGAACAGGCTTCCTTCAATTAGATCCACCTCGTTCTCATAAAGGATGGGGGCAAAATATATACAAGGGTGGTTCGCCCCTCAATTTTTTGTTTGTGGAGAGGAGGGGGGGGATTTACAAACCCGCACACGAACGTCAATAATGAAGTGAATGTAGCCCGGAATTCCACAATGCTAGCTAACTATAAGATGCTCTTGCCTCAAAAATCGAAGGGCAGTTACAACCCCTTGGTTGCAAGATATCGGAAAAGCAAAAAACACGTATCTGCTAGTTTTCCATCTTCCACGTGTATGCAAATTTACATCTCAATCGATTAAAAATTCTCGGAGGTACGTATGAAAAAATAAAAATTTTGTAATAAACAATATGAAATTTATTGTTATTTGCATCATTCTCGTCTCCAATGTATAGTACGTGAAAAAATAAAGGTTGTTGGAATTTGAATTCTTTAAATATCTCGTACCGTTAACAAGTTATCGCCGAAAAATGAACAAAAACCATTTTTGAGAGTGTGTTTCACCCCTTAAAACCGTTTTTCCGCCGATAAAAAAAAATACGTATCGCTTAGTTTTCGATATTCTATCACATATCAAAGTTTCAACAAAATCGGAGGGGGATACCTAAGTGATGTTCCTTGTAAGTCGCAAGGGCGTCGCCAGCTAATGGGCCGGGGGTGTCAAGATGATAGATATAGATAAAGGAAATGAAGTGGCTAAAATGAATACAGTTTGCAAAGATCCAATAGTTGAATATGCTTATAATAGGTTTACAAGAAAAAATATATTAAATAAACCATAATCTTCTTGGGTTTTTCGGTTTTGACAGTGAGTGTGACTGTTCAACCGTGCCCTTAGTCGCTTGCTCCGCTCCAGCATACCTATGCACATATATACCGTTTTAAGGGCGCGAAATTCATCGAATCAAGTTCTCTTTCGACATGCATGCACAAAGGTATGCGTCGCAGATCGCAATACGAACTGTAAATCGGACAATGACTGATCTGCCACTTAATTGCATTTTTTCGATTATGTCGGGGGCGGGGGGGGGGGGGGGGGGCAGCTTGCGACGCCCGTGCTGTCGCATGTTAGTAATAGTTAATTGAGGGCAGAATGGTATTGTAGTATGTGAGAAACGGAAAGTCCTGTCTAGATGGAAATTTGAGGCGATCACATCTGTATATTAACACATTAAACGCCAAGCTTGATTTGTTTACCAGTGTGTTTTCGTTTAGCCCACAATATCTGATTTAGCCGATGTGCTGTCGTCCGGATACCTCAGGTTACGATAAGACTGTATGTAGGTAGGTCAGTGCAGAAAATATTGGAACAACAACATAGAGTTGCTCTTTCTGTTTTCTATTCAATCAAATGTTCCAGGAACAATAAAATTATGGTATGGTATATGAGAATGTACTTTTGAGGGAACATGTATGCAAAAAATAATTATTATGTTCGAACGATTGTTTAAATAATACGAGAGATTCAAAGAAATTGCGAATTTACATGTCATGCAAAATATTTAGACACGATGCAAATTAAGCTTACAATGTGTCAATAATAAGTCTTACGTTAAGAGTAATATTTTAATGCAATATCCTTGCTGTTTCACAACATGGCTGAAATGGCTTGACATGTTGGAAAAAAATTTGTTTTATCATCTGGTCTAATACGACCACATTCCTCCACAAGCTGTTTTTTTCAACTTGATTTTCGTTGTTATGGAGTTTTCCCGAATGTGTCCAATCATCCCATAAGTTTTCAGCAGGGTTCAAATCTGGCGATTGTCGAGGTGGGTACTCAACATTAGCACAAGTACACATTGAATATTCGCGAAAACCCGTGTGTTGTTTTTCGAATCGCTGTGTTGATTAGATTTTAAGCCTTGACCAAACCCCAATTAAGAACCACTTTTTTAAAATCAGTTTGTAAAATGGTCGAGTATTTACAGTTATCCAGAATATCGACTATAAATATTAATTCATTCTGTGAATCACAGAATCGCTTCTGTGATTCACAGTGCGTTGTACCAATGTTTTGGATTTCACACGCCTTTTCGGTTGCTTCACAATCTTATTCTTTTATCATCGCCATAAATATCAAATTGGATTTGATTAGCCAAATTACGTTATTCCACCACGCCATTTTACTTTTGTATGTTACCTATATATTTGTGGTACATATTTTGATGGGTCATTGATTGAGTCTGTGAGTAGAAAGGGCTTTGATCTTTCTTGCGGTTTGTGTATTACAAGCCCGTGCATATGTGCATAGATATGGAGATTCCCGGGGCTTATGACAGCTTTGTGTCATGCTTGGCGTTTCCTTCGTCCACGGGGATAACTTCCTCGAGCGTATACAGCTTTAGAATATACATGAGCTCACGAAAAGTTGCTTACCTACGCATTCATAGAGGAAAACACACATATCTACATTAATAATTTTCTGGTCGGAAGCGAATGCAGTTAGGGGCGTTCCCCCAAGGACGACAAGGATAGGGCCGCGAGAAATCTCGTAACATAGGTATATATGGCCATTAGACATATTTAAACATTACTCGTATTTGCGAAATGGTTTTCAGCATCGTCTTCGTAAAAATGGGTGGATACCTCGTTTAACCGACATACTGTCGGTGATGTAAGTATGAATCCATACCGATGATGGACCATTGGTGGCGGTAACAAACACCACGATTCAGTTGCAAGTAATCATGATAACGGTGACAGCGGACATTGTACTTGGTAAAAGAAAACACATAATGAATAAAAAGAAGAAGAAGAAGAAGAAGAAGAAGAAGAAGGAGAAGAAGAAGAAGGAGAAGAAGAAGCAGAAGGAAGAAGTCAAGACGAAAGGAAGGTGAATGAGAGAAACGACCTCTGACAAGCGTCGGTCTTCCGTGTCACCCTCGGGACCGGTCGGCAGGATCTTTTACAGGAAAGGAGTAAAGGAGCGGGGAAACAGAGTCGAGGAAAGGAGCGAAGTGAAGAGAAAAGCAGCACTAGAATTGTGCGCACGAGAACGTGCTGCTTCACCTCGCTCGGTCCGTACTTCTATCACGTCGGGCAAACGGGCGGACAGCTCCGAGGCGATTTGTCTTTCATTTCGGGCTAATTTATTACGCCTGGGCAACTCTAGCAGCCCCGCTGCTGCTATTCTCGACTCCGCGCGCCATTCAACCACGCCCCGGCCAACTAATGTCCCACATAAAACTTGGTATCAGCGATCCTCAAACGGGGATTTACAATCCCTTCAAGCGCTCCTGTGCTGTCACTATAAATTCTCTTGGGCGACGTCGATATATCTCAAGTGCGAATACTTCTGTCCCTAATGGATACCCGGCAGCAGTAACAGAAGCAGGACCACAGCTATTCCGGCGCACATAACCGATGGACACTACCAACTTGATGCCTTCTATTCGCCATATCCGTATATTCGCGATTTCAAATTATCCTTCTGGCAAGAATTTGGGTCCATGTTCAATGGAAGATTATGATTAAATGATAGGGGTACCTGCGGTTGAAAACAGCCCCATGCTTTTATACGGATATATGAGATTCCTTCTACATGTGGTCTATATCAATATCTCCAATAAATATTTTGAAGATGCTTATCAATGCGAATGTACATTGAAGGAAAAGCTTATGACAGGATTCGATTGACGATCGATTTTAAAGTTTCAAATGGTATAACGGCATGTCGAAACATTTATTTACTACAGGAAAAATTTATATTCGCGATGTATGATGGAGGACGGCAAAAAGTTCGATATGGGGAATATACCTTTGTTATATCTCTGGATAAATAGACGACATGAACACATTGTTCATTTGTTTATTATGTATACGTTGTTCATCTTTCAGTTATTCAAATATACGTTGTGAAACTTTTAAATAAATGAATAAGTACCATCCAAATCCAGTGTCGAAACATTCGCTACACTTATCTACGCGAACCTTCCTAACATAGGCATATATTACTATTTTTTATTTCATGTAAGATAGTGGTAGCTTGGATCCCAAAATTTATCATATGTTAATGATATAGTCTGCTAAATAGATTTCGATTAAAACGATAACACGGATTGATTCAGCCATTATCAATATTCGGTCCCCTGGATCGTTAATTTTAAGTTGAAAAAAAAAACGAATTAGTTTTGATCGTTTCGTCTACTGGGCATTAACCTTCAAGCGGGCGCGCGGCATCGAATCGACCGCACCCGATACATTTGCGTACATTACATTGTACTTTCTTGTCCCATGTATTTTCCATTTCTTATAGCCTGTTTTTTTCGCTTAATTTTTTTCAACAATTTGTTTCTCAGCACAAAGATGATGTGTCCGATTATAACAAATAAATTAAAATAAATGACATTGATTCTAATGCAAGTTTCGCGATCCCATATAGTTCGGTGAATTTCCCAAATATTTCGGTATATAGACTTGCACCAATGCCGAAATGGTTGATAGAATTGGAGATCACGATGCTTGTTAACTCTTCGTGGTCACATTTACTTTTTCGATCTCGATTGTTATATTGGGTTGATTTCATCCGGTCAATGTTTGAGTATCGTGATCAAACTATCGGCCGAAAAAATCTCAGAAAACTACAGAACACTCTTCAAACATTCTACTTCATGTACGCCATTGTTTTTGTGAATAATCAAATGGTAACATATTTTTAAAAAATTCATAAAGAATAAACAAAGGAAAGAAAAGATTTTTCCACTTAAAAAAGCATAACTCTGTCAATTAATATTTTTGCTTAAGACTGTTGCTCCTTGGTTATGGTCCTTTTGAGAGAAAATAGTACTTTAGTACGCGTTCTAAAAAAGTATTTATTCTGGTATTTGAAGTAGGTCGATTTCGGAATAAAAAATAGCCAAAATACGAAAAATTTACATTTTATTCGTACAAGCATAGTGAAACAAGGTATACGTGTGCTTTTTTATGATTTTTATCGGTAGTATAACTTGACCGACGTAGGACAGCCTCGAGCGCATGCATCCAAAGGCTGGGTGTGTCGGGAGACGTTTTTCACCTCCATGTCTTCATCCACGTCCGTTATGTTCCGCTGCTTTCTGAAATTATACTAACTTCATCTTCCTCTTCAGATGACTCGCCACCAAAATCTTCTTCGTCATCGTCCATCATCTTGGATTGAAACATGCGACTCCGTGAATGATACATCATCTAACAGATAACTTCTTTATAAGTCCACAAATAGTTAATAAAACAAATGTAGCGTTTACCACAGATATATTTATTATTAATAGACTTTTTCGGAACATAGAAAAAGAATACAATTTTTTTTGGAAATATTTCGGTGTCACACTGCGGTAGATTTTAACCGACTCGCGCGTACGGTCTTACTCTTTTGCCTGCCGAATTAGTAGGGTAAGTCCGGGTATTCTGCGCCCCCCCCCCCAGCCCCCATCTTCCGTCCAGCTTTTTACGCAATAAAACTCGAACTATTGGCGATCCAGTAATTCTTTTTTGGTCATGTCACTCATTGAACTTATTGGTAATCAATAGTTAACCCTTTGAGACCTGAGTACTTTCAAGCTTATGTGGTCCGCAGACGCATAGGCTGACGCATAGTCCTTAGAGTGCAAAGGGTTAAAAGCTTACTGTACTATAACTTGAAATAATAGCCGTATATAAAACTTTCCGAAAAAGTGAAGAATTGCTGAATTCTGAACATAGCAGGCCAATATGGCCTAGGAAAATGTTGGCATTAAATGGCGTGTCGTAAGTTATTGAACTTATCAGTAATCAATAACAAGAAGATTAAGGCAACATAACTTCAAAGAATAATTGAAAATAGAAGCTTTACCAAATTTCAACAATCACTGAAATCTATATATGGGTATTATGGCCTTACGGCCAATATATCCCCATATTGGCCGTCAGCCATATTGTCTACCAGAGCAAACAATACGAACAATAAATTGCACATTATTTTACAATCCTAAGCATTCTTCGTGAGCCCACAGCTTACAATATAGGCTTTGAACATCGCTGTCTACCTGGTGGGCCATATTGGTTGCTAGAACGTTTTTGAAAAATAAGATCTAAACTAAAAATCAGTGAACAATGTTGCTATGACACTATAAATTAAAGGTTTGCCTACAAAAATGTGAAGGCATAATTTAATAATTTACAATTTGTGGATGTGTAATGGTGGGAACTTTTCAAAAAATTACAGGCAATAATCGAAATGCACAATTTTCGATTATTGCCTGTAAAAGATACGCGCGATGTTGCCGCGCCGCACAAATTCACTGAGGGGCTGACGGGTGGAGTTGCACAAACGTGGTTAGCCTATTTTACGCTAATGTTGATAATTTTTGGAGAAATAGCATGGCCCTATTGGCTATCTACGCCATAATATCAGGACTTATCCTACTAATGCTTTATTTCAATCCCCAACGGTATCTACGTGTAAAGACCACTTCAAACTTCAAGTTAATGGTGACACAAGCCCCATTATAGGGCGGAAATTATTCTCTATTTGGGCGCAAAGTCGATCGATGGGTGCATTTTACCCGAAGTAACCACCGAGGGTTAAATGTAATTCGTAAGGATAGGTAAAGATACCGTTGTTTTGCAAATTTTGTGTTGGCATGTGTGTTGTTTTTATAAGATTCGAATATTTAATGTAACGAAAGTTGAACTTTGTAAACTATTAGCACAATATAGGTCCTTCGAATAAAAAAATTGACAATACTATTAGATGTACAAACAAGTTTTCGCCGTTTTGAATGCAAAATTGGACATTTATTGTAAAAAGACTGAACCTAATATTTTATTCGAAATACTGGCCATCGCTTGCCACTACTTTTTGCCATCTTTCTGGCAGCATACGGCTAGAGCTGCAAAAGAAATCTTAATTTTTTGAGGTTATTCACAAATCGATCCAATTTTTTGTATCTTCATATGATGTGAAGTGTTGGTCAAACAGACCATGGACCATCGATCGAGATAAGTGGTAATTAGGAGGAGCAAGGTCTGGTGAATATGGCGGATGGGGTAACGCTATCCAATGGAGCGTTTCCAGATAGGTTTTGACCGGCGCCGAAAGATGTGGACGAGCATTATCATGCAGGAGAATGATTTTGTTGTGTCTGGAGTAGTAATGGTCGCGCTTTTCTTTGAGCGATCGACTCAATCTCATTAATTGTGTTCGGTAAACAGCCCCAGATCGCTCCTCAATCCAATTCTGCGTCTCGTACACTTTTAGTCTTGCGCTACGTTCTTTGTCGTCGATCTCAAAATCGCCGTTCTTAAACTTTTGGTACTACTCACGATAACTTCTTTCAATTAAGGCAGCCTCACCATATGCTTCTACAAGCGGTCGACACGCCTCAGGTGCAGATTTGTTCAAATTGAAGAAGTAAATTAAAAGTTCTCGCGATAACGTTTGTCGGCTTAAAACTGTTTGTATACAAAAAAATATATTGAACCGATGAAAAATCATGACTATTTTATGATTATGTTGTTGACTGATGTCCAGCTTTGCGATAATGATGGATTACAGCTGATAGTTTCAACGATAACTTACCGGTGGCGCCACTTTTGTGGAACGGCAGGAACTTACTTGTACACTTAATACTAATTGAATATGAAAACAAAAGCTGATTCGTACTTAACGTGAAACGATATTTTCCGTGTAACGCTTTTATGACGATCCGCGTATTTCAATATTTTTCCACGCTGCAAGTTAGCTGCAAGTCGCGAATCAATAGTGTTTTTCCGTGGATGCTGTGCGTTACTCTCCACTGATAATTCATTACTTGAAACATGAGTTATTATTTGACATATGAATGAATTTGTTTTTATTTGGGTGTTCACGGCAACGCCGTTTTCCTCGATATTTGTCATGTTGTTATATCCCGGTTATGTATATTTTATGCAGATGTAAAACGCGCTGGGCAACTGGAAGGAATCACAAGAAGTGTACCTCATAAGGATTTATGTACGAAGGAGTTCCTTGTTCTTGTTGCGTTCGTAGCAAGGCAGAGATTCTAGGTGTCCTCCGTCTGACTGAGAACGACGCAGAGTAAGAGAGATAGCTAATGTGAGTCAACTTCTTGACGCTGGTATCTTTCTAGAAATGTTACTGCCATTACTATATACCTTCTGCTTTCGGAATAACCGTGACGTAGTGCTTCCGTGTAGAACTGGCACAGGGAATTAGCGAAAAGGAAATACTCGGCGCTGCGACGGGCCAAGACCAGCTTAAGGCGTTGAATCATAACAAGAGGACTTACGCCAAAAGCCTCGACAAGAATCCTAGAGGCATCCCCATTGGGTATAGGGATGCCGCGGAAATACGTAGGTATTAGAATATGATGTTCCGTATACCACTTCGCGACTATTCCATATTCATTGCTGTATTTTCGAAAGCAAACGTGAAATTAATGGAAGGGCAACCCAATCGTTTATTTTTTGATCGACGTGTCGCTCGCATTGCCGATATTGATGCAAAATGCTGTATGATATGTTTGCTTTATATATGATATTTAAACATTTATGAATATATGTTAAGTACTTATACTATCAGTAAACACTGGATGGTTTTTATTCTTACGGAAACGAAGCTCGGTGACGAAACAAAGACATCCTAATGTGGGAATCATTGCTTCCTCATTAGGCTATCTGTTTTGAAGATTTACGCATTCACAATTTTTCAATTGGTATAGTTTCTTCTTTAAGGCAAGCCCCTACTATGTGGAAAATAAGCTCTTTTTGTGAATGTTTTAAATTCATTTAATGGTTTTCTGGGCTCTGTTAAAGATATGTTATTCCATACATATTAAAGTGGATTTAAAGAAATTTTTATTAAAAAAACAGTAGTTGAAGGAACAAATGGCAGAGTGAACGCCTATTGAGAACTTCCCTATTCTTGGTGGGGTTCAAATCTCTCGTTTGATTCGTTTGAAATTAAAAACAAATAAATTTGCCCTTAATCTGCATTTATGTGTCTATTGTTAAGTCATTCTTGATCTTGTTCATTGTTCAAAATATGAACACGTTTCGAAAGAAAAAGTATTATTTTTATCTAAAATATTTTCATTTAAGATGTTTTAAGACATGGGTGATTCTCTACTAATTGGAAACTGGTCCATACAACATTGTCCCAGGCACATTTTTGTTAAATATCAAGAAAATATCTAAATGTAATGAAAGCCATTAATAAATGAACTATGTATTTACAAAAAGCCCCCGCATTATCGTTTTAATTTGTGAGTTATGGACAATTTTATGAAAAATCACGACAGGGGACTGTTATATAATCCAGGGGATTGTTTATATGAAAGAAAAACATATTTCCGTTTAATATATATGCAGTTTCTGTTTTTATTTATTATAACTTCTGCAATATGTATTATTTACGAACAAATTAACAATTTTTTAACAAATTAAACATATTATAACATATTTTCTTAATTCTGTAGAACATGTATATTGAAGTTATTAAAATCAAATTCTTAGTCTTCAGTCTTTTTAATCGGCGTTGCAACTATAAAAATTAACATTTTGACTGAACATTAAAATATTTAACTTTTGAAAACTTAACTGAAATATTTAACTTTTGATCGGGACCAATTATAATTATATTATTTATGGCAAGCAGTTTACGAGGAAATCAGTCTCAATATGTCATTTTAAGAAGTCATTAACTTATTTTTCGAAGACCGGTACAGCCAATGGAAAGTAATAGTACTTTCTTCTCCCTTTTCGGGTTAAATCTGGATTGGGCAATTGTTTCAATATTTGTTCGAAAGAAACATCAGAAACGTCATTTTCATCAACTCTGAAAGTGTGACCCTTATTGTCACAAATTTTCATATACGTTACTCTTAGTTCACCTTCCTCATTGTCTATTTGAGTAATTATTGCAGCATAGCGATATTCCACCTTTCTAACTAGGAACTTAACTAAAACATAATCACCAATGTTGTATTGGCTACTTGTACTAGGCCCGGCAATATTCTCGCAATCAGTAATAGCGTTGTTATTCAGTAGGTCGTGGGCTGGTCTGCTTTCGTCTTCAGATTCGGAGTCCGTGTAAATATCCTTGACCCTAAGTTTTGTGTGTTTTTCGTACTGCATGACTCCTAGATTGTAATGCTGGCATTCGTCATCGCAAGAGCAGCTCAAACTTTTCATTATAAGCTTCGGAGCGCCAAGCGGTGATCCGAATGGACATCGTGATATTTGACCTTTAACTTGATGTATTTTGAGGGTACCACTGAAACTTTTCAAATTAGCGGCCCCTTTTTGAATATCGTCAGTCATTTTCTGAATGGTTTCACCGTCAATCGTAAACATTGTGATTCCAGGACATCTTTGTTGAATGGTGTCAATAAAAGATTCCAAACTATCAATGTCACCTCCTGCAGCAACGACAGCATCTGCAGTTCTTTTGCATGTAGCGCCAACCCCATCAGCAGCACTCTTACCATGACCACTCTCGGAGAAGTTCCAGGAAAACTTTTCTATACTTGGGACCTCTACATGTAGCATTGATGCCAAAATATAAAACATTGTTTTATTCCTATACTGTGTAACTGGTCCATCGCTTAGGAAATGAATGCAGGTTATGTACGGTGGTAAAGATTTAAAAATTGGCCTCAAGTGTACCCATACAGCAGCTGGTGAGTGGGTGGTGTTTTGGGAAACAGTGCAATAGGACTTCGTAGAGCCTTTCATATAAACTATAACGGTGTGAAGACTAAGCTGAAGCCTAGACCCACCAAAATGATATGCCTGAATCTCTTCATTGTACTTGGTACAGTAATTTTCAGAAAAGTCCATATGTATTATAGCCTCCGAGTCGTTCAAATTTTCTTTTAAATTCTTAATAGCTGTGTACTGATGAAATATGTTTCTTTCGTGATGAAAATACGTTTCTAAATCCTCGTGTAAATCTTGTATCAGTTCGCGCGGACGAACAGTGAAAGTTCTTTTTAAATATTTCGTTACAGTCCGTGCTTTTTTAGACTTAGGATCCTTGTAATCTTGTTTTTCGGCTACCCATTTTTTAAATTGTATAGGCTTGCTATTATTAAACTCTCTGTAATCAGGATTCTTGTCGGCACAGCGCTGGCATTCCCGAGACAAACACTGCTCGTCATAACGATTGCAACAACAGTCTTCTAGTAGTTTATTATGATTATTGTAGCGCAAAATTTTTTGATTATGTAATGCAAACAATTTCAAATCAATATTGGCATGCTTTATGCAGAGGCATGTATCCCGTTCGTTTATCTTTGGCGTAACCACCCAAAAAGGACGTAAACGACAGAACGTTTGGTAACTCATTGGAACGTTATTATCTTTGAATTTCTGATATAAATTGAAGATTGAATCCAACAGGTATCTTTTTTGTTTTTTCACTCCTTTTCTGGTCACAAATTCACGTTTGCCTGCACCAATTCGACTATTATCATCATTTTCATAAAAATTGTGCACTGTCTCCGTAACTTTGGATGAAATGCTATCTCGGCGAGTCTGTTTTGCAGGTAACAAACTTGTCTGACGTTCCGACTTCTGGATTCTCTTATAAGATATAGCACTGCCTTTACTCCTCCATAGCTTGTATTTCTTTACTATTTTGCCAGATATAATTTTCCCAAAAACTTGTTTTTCTTTAAAGGTTTGTAAATTCGCATAGTTCTCCTTCAATTGTTCATTCAATACTTCACCAAAAAGCGCCTTTTTTACGACTTCTTTGCGAGTCGCTGGAGTATCACACATTCTTCTTAGTTTTGTGTTCGGTGTCTCGACATTTTTATTCGCATAAGCTTTTTCCATCCGCTGTAACCGCTTTCTATACTTTTCCACTGCCTTTTTATAATAATGAATCTTTGCGTCTTTCTCTCTCATCATTTTTTCGTACTTCTTTTTAGCCCGTTTTCTATTAGCTATGGCTAATGAATTTTCTGGCAATCTCGAAGGCGCCGGATAGGTTGAGGCGGAACCCTTTGAATTGGGTGTATTTTCCTTAACAAAATTATTTGTGACTTCTCTCAAAACTTTGTTCTTTGCGCGATAGGTAGCACAATGCTCTCGCCAAGTATTTTTTGCAGCCTTGTGCTCACGACGACTCATATCCTTAACTAATTTTCGTGTGCCTTTTTCTTTCTTCATCTGATATTTCCGACGTTCTTTTTCTTTCATTTCTTCTCTTTTTTTAGGGTCATTTTGAAGCCGTTCGTACCTCAAACGTTCAGCTATGCGTTTTTGTTCTAATATTTCCTCTCTCGTTTTGCGTGGCTTCTTTTTCGGTGGCATTGTGGAATATTACCTACAAGAAAGACAATATTTTGAATAGCAATGATTATAGCAATGGTACCTAAAAACAGTCCCCTATAGCATAGAACAGTCCCCTGTATTATAAAATGACAGGGGACTGTGCCCAGGGGACTGTTATTTTTACATAGAAAGTTTCCTAGCATAAAATCTATTCAAATCTATTGAAAATGAAGAGTTAGACGTGATAACATACTCATTAAGTAACTATTTAAAATAATGATTATAGTTTTATCACTTAAAACAATTAAAAAAATACTTACCAGGGGACTGTTCCAACTAGCGGCTCAGACACGTCGTTCACTTACAAACGCATCGGTAACAATGCACAGAATTGCGTCAACCAGCTTTGCTACGCAACCAAACAAATTTCACAGCGATTGTGTTTTGTTCCGCGATAGAAACGACCGCGCCAATAAATAGTGTTAATTTAGCATCATTTTCAAATTGTGACAGGGGACTGTTCATAAAAATTGAGGACGACATTTGATTACTGTTTTTTTAATTAAATTGTTATTTTAAAATTATGATTGTGTTTTACAAAGATGCTTACTGTATTCTAGTATTATTTATATATATTTTTTATTCAGGCAATAATGATCGGAATATGAATATTTGTCATAAGACTTGTAATTGTAGAAATGGTACATGACAGGGGACTGTGAATTGAGGTCTTTGAAGTGCATTTAATTGAATATTGCGCTATTATATTACTATATGAACTATGTCGTGCCAAGAATAGCTAATATATTGTCGTTATCAATACATAGAACTCACTAATAATAAGATCTATTATATAAAATTTGCCTAGGACAGCGATTTTCCAATTAGTGGAGAAACGCCCACATACTAATTACAAAACGGTTACGCTCAATGTTAATTATTACAATTATGAACAATTTCGTGCAACATTTTTACATATTGGACGATTATAGGTCGAGTTATTGTCCACACCAGTCTGAAAAAAGTGGTGTCAAGAAAAA
Source organism: Netelia fuscicornis (assembly GCA_946811545.1). Taxonomy (NCBI): domain Eukaryota; kingdom Metazoa; phylum Arthropoda; class Insecta; order Hymenoptera; family Ichneumonidae; genus Netelia; species Netelia fuscicornis. Next base: position 29,563,430 of record OX328015.1, read on the forward strand.
CACGGTTAACATTGCAAATAGAAAATTTATGTATAGAAACTTTAAGGAGGGTGGTGTGGCCGCTCAGAAAGTAGGTATATTTTGAAAACATTCACAAACTCAAAAGTATAAAAAGAAACATTAAAATTTTTTATCATAAGGTAAGAAACGGCTTTAAGAATACCTCAAATGAATTGTAGTTAATAATATTTAAAAAATGGCGGCGCTGCAGAAATTTCCACGGAGGCCCTCTGCACAATATGCGAGAATGTTGCGACAGGTCGGAATTATCGACAAGTGGCATCTGAAAAAAAAGTTTGCTTATTCATGGATACCGTCGCTATAATGTAACGCAATGTTTTTTCGTCTATAAGGGAAATTATTGTGAGCCGAAAAAGAAAAAATATGTATTTGTCATCATAATGGCACAAGAGAAAACGCAAATAAAAAATAACATATTACGTTATCGCAAAAAACCTACACTGCATTTTCGTAAATGCATTTAAAGGTATCGTATACAAATTTCACTGTAATCAGATCGATAGTTTCCGAGATTTACTTCACTTCAGTTAGAAAAATATACTTTCGAGATAAAGAAAGTAAGTGTGCGATTATTTGGCTGACGGTGCGGTTTTATGAGCGCTACCTTTAATTAGCGATTCTGAGTGCATATGTGTCCCTTTCCGTAGCTGATTGAACATCCTGTGCCTCTTTTTGATGTGATCTACGGGCTTGCCGTGCTTTTTCAGCTTTTGCTTGCCATATGATGATGGATGATGTGTAAAGGGGTATTTAAAAACGACCATACTTTGGATTCTGGAGCGGTTCACCAAATCAATGAATTAAAACGTTTATTAGTGTTTTGAGTAAATCTACACGTATGTCTTTTCTGCAGTTTCGACTTTGAAACATCTTCATACATCGGAAAAATTGCTCCATCTACGTCTTCCGGAAGTCGCGATTTTTTGTATAAATGTGTCGAGACTTTTATGGGCCAACGCACGTTGAAAAAACACCAAGAGTGAGCATCTTCAGAACATAAATAACGACAGTGAATGTCTTCGGTCAATGATTTATGATATATAATCGTCCATATCGTATTATACATACCAGTGATGTTCTGTGGGTTTCAACTAATGGCAAAATCATAATAATTTGTAAGGTCATTGATAATCTTATCCGTCAATCGACCTTTCCCATCGAGACCATTTAATGATTTTTTCCCGGCTTTAAGACAACTTCCCATTTGAATGTGCACTCTTTTTTGATGCTGAAGTGGTGTGATTTCTTTCGACCTTTTGGATTGTTAACTGTTAGATGGGTTCTAGGAAGCCATTATTAGTATTGAAATGCAAGGAGAACAAAAAGGAGTCAAACCTATTTTTATAAATATATTTTTGAACGTACATACATCAAACAAATGCAACAAAATTAATTATTTGAAGTAGCTTTCGCTTTTTGAAGTGGAGTTCCCTCTTAATTCGAAGAATAGCGTTTTACAAATTGATGTGCTCTATCCCACGTGGTAAAATTCATTTTCAAACTATGTTGAGTGCAAGTTGCTTAAACAGGAGAAGCCCAAATTATGGGTTATGGAAATGATACGAAATTTGTAGAGAGTAACACTTCTCGTTAGTCGGGAGTGGCGCTGAACCCAGCAATATCTATCGCAAGAATACCAGTCTCCCTAAATGTAATTAATGATGCTTCTGTTCCTGGGTAATTGCGATTATTTATTATTTACGGTATTGTTTGTGGATGCTCCAAGCTTATTTATTTTACACAGTTTCCATTATCGACTGCATAGCGTCGTGATCACATAGAGGACGAAATTTGCAGAAGCCGAATATTCCTTGAGATAGGCAAACCGTTTTCGGTTCCGGGTTGCTTGACAGTGGACCCAGCAGAGGTCAAAAGAAGGAAATTTGCTAACGAAAATAAGTGACATCATCCGATAACAAGTATTGACATAGCGTTTACCACTGAGGAACGCGGATATGTTCGAGTTAATGATTTTGAATTGGAACTCATTGCATTAATTCACTGGTATGATTAAAAAGTACATTTTTTTGTGTGCAATTTAATATTAAGATTGGACTTGTTTATAACAATTTCCATGATTTCATTTACCTTCCAATATGTAATAGGTATAATATTACACATTTACACCTATATATTTAATCTCCGATTAAATAACAGTACATACCTCCATGCAGTCGATCATCTCAACAATTGTTTAATATAAAAGTGTTTTTTTTTCAGCGGCCACAAACAATAGCGTAAAAAATAAATAATCAAATTACCCGGGAATAGAAGCATCATTAATTAAATTTTGGGAGAGTGATATTCTCGCGATAGATAGGGTAGACTGGGTACAGTTGTAACGGGATACGGTTGAAAGAAAGTGAATATCTCTCGAATTATGGAAAATACGGCGAGGGGGTTCAGGGGAAAACGAAGCAGTTTACGTGTCCGAACGCGTTCGTCAGTGTTGCCCCGGTGATTGCGTGCTACAGTCGCTCGCAAGAGGCTCTATTGTGCGCCGTCGATACAAAGTAAGTATTTTCGATCGAAGATTTTTTCTAACTACACAGCTAATATTAAAAATAGGACTATAAATATTTTTCTGTTTGAAGATTAGACTTTAGAAAATATTGCATTGTAATTATTTTTTATATGAGATAGTTTGCCTCGCCACTGTAATTTTTTATTTATAAAGGAGGGAGGTGGGTACAGTTGTAACAATTTTTGTGGGTACAGTTGTAACAGTACTAATTCCTTCGTTTCACTTTGTAAATGCCGAGAATACACGTAAGAAAGACAACGCAAGGACAGCATGGCATAGCACAATATAAATGCGCATACGGGGAAGTAAAAAATGGTGGCTCTCTAAGAAGTGCCGCACAAACGCATGGCGTTAAGAGAGATCAGGCGAACGGTGATGAGGCGGAAAATGTTAATATCGGGTAAACAAATAATTAAATGTCCAGCCAAAAAAGAAACCGAAACGAACAAAAAGAAGACTAGATCAGACTGATTATTTTATAAGTTATTTCATTTTCTGTTGAAGCATTATTTGAATTTCATTTTATTTGTCATTTATTTTTTTTTGTAAAGAGGGGCCGCGTTCAGAAACGTTACCCATGGGTAGAGGTAAGGTAACGTCACGTGATCAGCTTTACCCCGCTCGATCGTTGTCATTTCTGAACGCATTGCGTAACCGTTTGGCACAATATCCAAAAAAGCGTTGCGACCTATAAGTGTTGTCAGTGAGAGTTTAAAGCCTATGTTGCGCGTACATCACACAAAGCTAGATCGATTTAATAATCAACCTCAAATCTCAAAAACATCAATCATTTTCAGAAACAATCAGCTCAGATAAAAAGATACGATCGCGCTATCTTAGGATGGCTTGTCAGGTCGAAGAACGCCACTTTGGTCGGACAGTCATAAAAAAGGGACAAAGGGCCGATGTACGAGTTCGCGACGTACCGCCCGTACGCCGGACCACATGTAAGCAACTCCTTTTCTAACATTTGGCGACCAGACAGTACTCTTTTTTTGATTATATATGTTATTCGTTCACTTTCTATGCAGAATTTTTAGACAATGAGACCACCATAAAGAGATTAACCAGACGCTAGTGGAATTATTGTAGTCATTCACTAAAATTCTTTATGACGGGAAAGAGCGTGTCGGACATTATGTTCCGATGGTCAGACCTAACGTTTCTCATTGGGTGTTTCCATAACTATGCATTTTTAACCATCTCTTTCGTGATTGGTGACAAGAAAAATCCGCCCACTCTTTCGTTCTGATATTTCTACCAATAATATTCATCGTTATATGCAAACGAAAAAGTCAAGTCGCACTCCTCTCTTCTTTTTGTACAGAGACGCTCTTGTCAACAATCACGAAAATCAGTCTAAACCTTGACGCCAACATCGACAGTTCGGCAGCAATTAACTCTTCTAGTTCAAATTGCAATCATATTAACTTCACGAGACGCGCTAACTTGTACTGTATCATAATTATTATCTTACAACTAGAACTATTGAAATATATATCCGTTGTTACCGTTTTTGTTAGTAAAATATATACACTACAAACAAATTACGCATTCAATCAACCCTCCATTTAAAACAGCTGCACAATATTAAGTTGGCCTGCAGTGTACCAATGGCGTCATCTCTAAGCCACGAGTATCGGGACTTCCAACTTCGTAGATTTGAACGCGAATCGTGACACCGACGGTACGAAACAGCCTATAAAAGTTTGTCGAAAAGAATGAATATAAATCGACAAGCGATCGTTCTATTTCAAAACCTGGCCCGTCTTTTATCCGATATAGTTAATGATGATGAAGATGATTCGAGCGAAGATGAAATCATTGATCAGGTCGTAAACCCCTTAAATATATTCAGAGAAAGAAATGAAGTTGTGAGGACAACCTCATATTTTGAAGTAACGATACCAAGATATACAGATCATCAATTTCAAAGTCATTTCCGACTTACACGTGCTGCATATGAGAATTAGTTGAGGTTGGCAGCTCCAAGACTTACCAGGAATGCAGATTTTGGCCGACCAACTATGGAGCCTGAAAAACAACGCCTTTCTATAATATGGCTTTTAGCAACCCCTGAATCATTCAGGTAAGAATTATTTGAATAAATCGTATTGAATTTCTCTACCATTGTAAATCAGGATGACTCGTGAAATATTCTATTTTATTTCAGATCAATTGGAGACACATTTAATATATCCAAGTCATCTTTATGGGTGTCATTCGAACAGGTCATCACTATTTTGAATCACATTACTCCAGACACCATAACATGGCCAAGAGGAGACAAATTACAAAAAGTAAAAAATTCTTTTGAACGGATAGCAGGAATTCCAAATATTATTGGAGCAATAGATGGCACCTTTGTTCCAATAAAGGCATCAGCACAAGATCCTGAAGTGTACATTACCCAAAAATGCAATTATGCTTTCACACTGTAAGCTATTTGTGACCCCAGTTTGATGTTTACCGATGCATTCACTGGCTATCCAGGATCTGTAAGCGATATACGGATCTTTAGGAATTCCGATATTTATAACAATGTTACGGACGATAAAGGACAATATTTTCCACGAGACCATTTCATCATTGGCGATAAAGCTTATCCTTCTTGAATTGGTGCATTGCTCCTTATATCGACAGAGGAAGGCTGACGGAATATCAATTACACTTCAATTATCTGTTATCTAAAACACGTCAGACAATAGAACGCAGTTTTGCATTGCTATTTGATCGTTTCTGGAGATTAAAGTATCTCGATATGAATAGAACTGACATGATTCCAGCTACAATTATAGCTGCATGTGTTCTCCATAATATTTGCCTTGTGGAGGATGATGCTCAGCTGGCAGAGTACGAAGATGAAGGGCGGCGTATCATTGACCTGAGACATGGAGAGGACGAACAAGAAGGATAAAACGAGTTTTGGGAAAATAACAGGCAAGGAGGACAATACCACGATAATTTATGTAGGAAGTTGAGTAATGGCAACTTATAAAAATTAGAAATATTCGTATTGGGGATAATAAGCGTAAATTACGAATGAAATACAATGATGATACATAGAAACCATGGCTTTATTTGATATTAATTTTAAGTTACAAAAATACTCTTTTAGTTTTTAATTCCGATAGACTTATGCTTTTGTCCTTCATTCAAACTAAATTTATTTGTATTTTTTGTTCTTAACAAAGATAGATACAATCTATCAGTCTGTTTTTATGATGAATGTTACTATAAAATAAAATTCTCAACTTTGGGTTTCGATCGCATCAAGGCTTTTTAATTACCTTCCATTCTTAAAATATGCAAACATTAATTTTTATAATTTTTTCTTCGAAGAAACTAATAACACTAATACTTACAAAATGAAATATTGAACATTGGAGTTTGATCACATCAAGGCTTTTCTACTACTATAACTACTACTATAACTATCAATAGTAGCACTCTAGAATAATTTGAAAGTATATAAATCTATTTTTTTTTAATGATGAAAAAAAAATTGTAACTAAAGAACACCCCTCCCCTTACCTTTATATGATACATTTCTTTAGTTTAGTTTTTCAAGTAATTTTTCGAATGCACTGTTAAATATTTTGATAGCTTCTTGCTGCAATGCTAATTGTTCTGTCTGCAAATTCTATTTTTCTTGATGTCATTTTTCTCGATTTTTTGTCCAGTTCCCTTTGCCTCTCAATCCAATTATTAGCAGAAGTCCTTTTCTTTGGTCGAGGTGTTTCCTCTTTTGACTCATCTGCAAAATAATAAAAAAGTAAACGGCTGCGAGTTATCAATAAATTAAAGTAATAATAGAAATCTTCGCGCCTTTACAAGTGGATTATTGGTTTTACCTCTGTGATTATTAATTGATCTTCGACTCGAAGACGCAATATTTTGTTGACAAATATTTGGTTCTTTCCTAAAAATTGCGTCCATTTCAGCGAAGTAATCAAAGGTTATTCGTGCTGCACCACTGCACTTGTTTTTATTCATATTGTCTATTTTTTTGTATACTGCAGTTGTAATATTTGAATTGATCTTGGCATTGAGTTTCATTGAAAGTAAACCCCGAACTTTTCATTGCTTCTGCAATTGACTTCCAAATCACTATATTGTTAATAGTTGTATCAGCGAATTTTGCACCATGGGCCTCATAACAATGCATCAAGTGTAAAATTGACAATCTTGACTAAATCGTTTTTGTTTTTTTTCTCTTTGCTTTAGGTTGGTGCCTCGTGCTCCGCATTCTCTTTATCTTCAGAGCATTAAAAAAATTGTTCAAGGATCGGAAAAGATGACATCAATTCGAGTGTCACTGGTACTGAGATAAGTGCATTAGCTACATTAAAAAGAGACTGATCATATAAACTTGGAAAGGTATTACAGAATAAAATTGTTTTTAATGTTTTTATCAACACTCACTCTCGATTGCATGGAAGTACACTTCGTTGTGCTCGTTACACATGATTTCATTGCTTGAATTAACACATCCAGAATGTGTTGACGACGTTATATTTGCCTTTTGTCACTGAGGCTTGTCACATGTGAAAAGAAGAGCTAACTATAGGAAAATAAAAGTAATATAAAGATCAGAGATTATTTGTATTTCATGTTGTATTTTGTTTTGCAATAGCATCTTTTTCTGTACCAAATTCTTTTATTATGATATATATAGTGATAGCAAAGTTATAGCCGAACTCAACTGACTATTCTTCCATATTAAACTATTATTCCATTTTTATTACTTTTTAATTTATCTATTGTATACTATTATTTTATACTACTCAGCCTACCATTATTTCTTTGAGGTTATTGGAATTTTCATTTACAAAAAAAAATTAAAAATATGACGAATGTTAGGATCAATGCTTTTCATTCCTTCAGAATAAAATTCTTGTCAATTTTTTTTTATTCTAGCAGAGATTAGCAGAATTCTAGTAATCACTCACTGAATTTATGGAGAATATCTGGCACTCACTGAAGACGAAGGCACATGCACAAAAAACAAACACGACAAAAATTGTTTCTGCGCATTCGGGTAATTCCTCCTGGACTTTTCACCGATGTAGGATTGGGGATACTCTGAGTAAAACTTTCCGAGTTTCTGAACGATTTGGATAATGATCGAGTGCCAGTTTCCGTTCTTTCTGAACGCGTTTGGGTAAACTTTACCTTACCCGCAACGTTTCTGAACGCGGCCCAGATTTAAGATTTTATTGGCACTGTTGATTTTACCACATAATTAAGTTTTTTAAGAACAGATGCTCAATTTTTGTTGATTTTGTTTTAATTATAGTGATTTTGGAGTCAAAATACAATATTGACAATAATAGTTTTAGATATATGAAATAAAAACGTAATTTCTCACTTATATAACTGTAAGAATTGTGCCTTATTAGTGTTAGACACTGTGATGGACTATATTCTGTGATTTTATTGTAATAAATCTAATTAAAACAGACGAATAGTGCCTCATTTCCATGTGTTACAATTAACCCCAACCAGTGTTACAACTGACTGTGGTATGGGGGTAAATTGTAACGAAGGGAGAATTTTTTTCAAAATGCCCCTGTAGGCTGATTATTGCATTAGGCACGCAAATATGAGTCCCAGTGTGAAGATGGATAAGCACTTTTTCCCTTCACGTGCTCGCTTCTATCATTACGATTTTATGAGCGATTAAAGGAAAATTGTTACAACTGTACCCAGTCTAGCCTATTGCTGTGTTCAGCGCCTCCCAGCTAACAACGAAAGTACTACTCTCCACAAAGTCACGTTCGTTTTCTCTAGATGATGCCATTCGAGTTTGGTCTCTTTCCGTCTAGGCTCCATGGTTGGACGAAACTTTTCTTTTACATCAAGTTTCAGATCGTTCATATCTCAGGAAGCTGAAGTGTAGACTGTTATAAGTATTCTGTATATGGAAACATGTAAAAATGTTTGTTTGTTTGTTCCGCATGCGTTCCTATACTATTCATCCGATTGCGATCAAAATTTTGTGAGTTGGATCGCGTACGCCCGTGAGGTTTACTGGACTAGAAGAATAATTTTATATAAAAAAAATAATAAACAAATACGGGACAAAAAATTAACATTTATGCGTATACATATAATTAATTTGTAATTCGCTGTAAAGTGAAGTATGTCATCAAAGTGAAAAACGAAATGAAACACACTCATTTGTTTTAATGACTCGGTCGACAACTATTGTATACGGGGCAATTCACCCCAAACCAGACACCATTTAGCTTTTGCGTCTCCGATTTTTTTTATTAAATTTGTTATGTTTTAGTATTGGTTGAAAAAGGATTTGGTGATTTGTTTTTCAATTTTTTTCTATCAAACGGTTTTCAAGATGGGATCTATTTTATTTCGATTTTTCAATTTCCATATTTTAGTTATCCGCAGTGAAAATAAATATTAACCGATTTTCACGCTGATCGGTAACGGTCATTGTTAATTAGGAAATGAAATAGATCTATCTTAATGATTTAATAATAACTTTTATTTACATACATTATTCAAATTCCTTTAAAATGAGATTTGTCGTTTAGATGTCGACAAAAAAGAATCAAATAATAATTGACGCACTGATCATATGTGGTATATTCAAATAAAAATGATCGGTCATCGTCATTAAATGATTACGGTATATCTATTTCATTTCATACATAACAATAACCGTTGCCGGTGAGTCTGAAAACAAGATCAATATTTATTTTCGAAGTGGACTTGACACCACGTATTTGCGAGCGAATTTATTGAGTATTGTGATATCGAAACCAATTAAAGTGATATAGGCTGATCAAAGTGTTTTACAATGATAAGTGAGATCACGAGCGAGCTCAGTGCGAACGAGGAGGAAGGAGCAGGTGATGCAGAGATGATAAGTGATACCGAGATGGATCTGGTCCTCTCAAGCGAAAAATATACTGAGTGTACTGCGTGTACTACGTGTACTGCGTGAAGTGGCCCCCTCAACCGCTACTCAAACAACTGATAGACAAAATAACCTACGCATGGTTCTCTCGCGAAACTCCACCGGGTCCAACATTGGTAACGAATCCCCGACATGGCAAGTCACACCTAATCAAAAACGCCGTTGAACCGCCGGAGTAATTGAGAGTGACAATGAAGACAGAAACGAAATTCAAACCAGCAACCGCTTTACTGCTTCCAACAACGTAAGTGAGCAACAGAACGGCAACCACGAGTCCAGACAATAATAACACGGCCGAGGTAAACACGAGACAGCCGAAACCACCGCCGATATTCATTCCGGACGTCAACTTAATCATAGTTTTTGAAAAGACTCTCGAGAAAGTGGTAAGCAAGTAACATTAGACATACTCGTACAAAACCATGAACACCGATAGTAACATAAAAATAATGCCAAAAGACCCGGAAACATATCGAAAAATTATCCATACCCTCAAGGAGGAAAATTCATCATTTCACACTTACCAACTGAAACCACAGCGTGCATATCGAGTAGTTCTACGATCTTTACACCCTACTACTCCACTCGAAGATATAAACAACGCTTTCAGTGAGCTTGGATACCAGGTGAGGAATATCTCAAATATAAGAGATAATAAAACTAAAAAGGCTCTATTTTTCGGCGAGTTAGAGCCAAATCCATACAACAAAGACATTGACAAAATTGATTTCCTTCTCAATGCTAAAATCAAAATCGAACAACCAAAAAAACCACGTCACGTCCTACAGACCCGTGTGTCTCCTGCCTATCACGTCGAAAGTATTTGAAAAGCTGCTCTTGGCAAGAATGAAAGATACCATCTCTGCACAGGGGCTAATTCCAGAGAATCAATTCGGGTTTAGGCCTAAACACGCAACGGCAGATCAAGTAAACAGGGTATACAACGTGATAGCTATTGCGCTCGAGGAAAAGAAGTAATGGTCTTCAGTCTTCTTGGATATTGAGGAAGCCTTCGATAAAGCTGGGCACACTGGTCTACTATACAAAGTCAAAACGCTATTACCACAATTTTACCTGCTATTGAAATCATATCTATACAGCCGGAAATTTCAACTAAGACTCTGGCACGGAATACTCCGAATTGTTCCCCATCAACTCGGGAGTTCATAAAGGAAACATGTTAGGCCCAGTCCTCTACACACTCATCACATCTGACCTTCCGGAGGGACAAAATACCACCACGATCATGCTCGCCGACGGCACCGCCGTACTGTCGGTATATGAAAACCCATCTACAGCCTCGACAACGCTCTAAAATAGTTTAAACAATATCGAAAACTGGTTAAAAAGATGGAAAATCAAAGTCAATGAGGTCAAATCGGTCCACATCACTTTTCATAATGAGGAAAAATCACTACCCTCTAATCAAATTGAATGGACAGCGCCTTCCGCGAGTCGAAGAGGTGAAATACCTAGGCATGCATCTTGACAAAAGATTAACCTGGGCGAGCCACATAAAAAGGAAAGAAAAGAACTGATTTTTAAATTAAAAAAGATGTATTGGTTAATAGGCAAGAAATCGAAATTATCGCTGCACAACAAGCTCATCTTATATGTATATAAAAATGGAAGAATGTTTGTTTGTCTGTCTCTCACGAGTAAGCTCCTATACCATTCATCCGATTGCGATGAAAATTTGGTGAATCGTAGTCCCCACTCCCGAGAAGGTTTCTGCGTTAGCAGAATAATTTTAATTGTCAAAATAAACGCGTACGGTGCAAAACAAAATTAACATTTATGTATATCTATTATATATATAGAGATTATTTGACAGCTTTCAAAGTATGCTGCCAAAATAACATGCGAAATAAAAGACACGCATTTGTTTTGACGACTCGATCGACTCGACATTACACATATCGATTGCATAATTCATTTGACAGCGAATGTCAAATTAAGGAGGTTTATCTGGTATCGAGTAAGTCAAAAGAAAATTTCTGTGACAAGCATAGTCAATTTGGCATGTTTGACGGTGCCGCGAAGACTTAACCTCGCAAAAATTACTATTATTCGAGACAAATTAATTTATTATGAATCTCATGAGTACTTAATCGATTTTATGAAGCTCTACAAATGTTCCTTAGATATTGTTTTATTAATTCTGCAATTTTTATCAAAAACTGTTTGTCCATGGTTGTGAATTTAATGTTCGTAGATGGAAAAATTACTGAAACCCATAAAGGTACGTGCTAATTTAGGAAAAATATGTTTTTATTTATTTCCGCGAACAAGGTATCCTAGAGTCTTCAAATTTGAAGAACACGACTTTATAGATGCTGATAACTATATTCTGATTTTTTAATCAATATATGTTTTTTAATTCGCTGACCAGACAAATTTCCTTAATCGTGACATTAAATCGGGAAGCGATTGAAAGATATACACGTCAGTCACAAATGAAAAATACATTACGTGCTTCAGAAACGGACGAGCAACGAGAAGCAAGGCAGGAAACAGTTAGAGTACGTACGACGACGTACAAACTTTCTTAAAATAACAGCAATAGCAGATGAATTAATTAACAAAGTTTTTGAAAATATTGCACATAACTACAAAAAACATATGTGGTTAAGGGAACGTGCTATATTAGCAGCAAAAACACCAATGTCAAGTATATAAATTTCACGACTCAAAAGAGAATATCATGAGAAACTAAAACGTACAAGTCGATTGCTGCTTTTATTAATCAAGAACAAGTTGTTAATTATCCAACTGAATTCCTGAATTCGTTTCATTTATCAGGCATAGCGCCGCACGTTGTAACATTGAAAATGGGCGTGCCTATCATACTTTTACGAAACATCAATTCACCACGACTTTGCAACGGTACTGGGGTTCCAGGGAAAAATATGATGAACAATATCAGCGAAACTACAATTTAAAATAGAAAATTTAAAGGAAAAGACGATGTACTGTTGTCACGTATCCCAATGATACCAAAATATATGCCATTAGATTTCAAACGTTTGCAGTTTCCAGTGCGACTCGCATTTGCAATGTCCATCAACAAAGCACGGGGACAATCGCAAAAAATGTGTATAGTATAGATTCTATTTGGAAAGTCTATACTCCACATATGGACAAAAAACCAAAAATATTGTGTGTCAAATAAATTATGACACCAAAACGGCGTTGCAACGCATGCCCAGTAATTTTGTTTAAAATTGAATCGGACCACAATTTTAAATAGAAAATTTAAAGGAAAAGACATACTATTGGCATGTATCCCAATGCTTATCAACAGATATGCGATTCGAGTTTAAACGTTTACACTTTCTCATGCGATTCGCATTTGCAATGACCATTAACAAAACACAGGGACAACAGCTACATGTGTGTGGAATATATTTGTAAAATCCATGCTTTCCACGTGGGCACCTATACATGGCCTGCTCATGCGCAGAAAAACCTTCTGATTTGTTCGTATACGCATAAGATGATAAAGCAAAAAATTATGCAATCTAAAAGCACTTGAATATCCATAATTTCAACAAAATTTCCTTCATTGACATTCACTAAAAATTGATTATGACATGAACACAGCATTGCAATAATTTCAAATTTCCATTACGGTCGTAGAGTCATTTATAGGGTGTCCTTTTTATGTCCGCCACCCGAAAAAAACTCGGTAATTATCGACGTCACAAGAAAATGTTTCAAACAAAAGGTGTAGAGGGGGCAATCAAATGTTACCATTTTTTTATTTCGGTGGAGGTGCTTACGCACAGTGTCCCCTTCACTTTTAAAAATTGAATCATACATTTTTTTCAACCATCTTGTACAGCACCTCAAGATCCATAAACAACATTAGGGGGTCAAAGTCATTCACGATCGTTCAAGGTCAATATCGATGATGCAAATTTAAATATTTCGGAATACCAAATACATTTGGTCGCCTTATAAACATGTTTGGTAGTGAAACATTTGGTAGTGATCCTAGCCAAAATTAGCTTGAAATGAGAGATATTGGAGATCGTAGTCATTGACAACACTTCGAATACCTTCTGTATATTTACCAACTCGCGTCCATCTGCATCGTATATAGCTCAATCGAAGTTGTCGTTCAGTTTGATTTGAATGACGTGACTGCGCCGTCAAACGTTCGCCGGTTGGACACTGTCGCTCCGAAAATTGCCCAGCATATAACGGACTCTCGTAGAATATTTTCGTGCTTCACCGTAACACAGTACCATGTCCACTTTTTCAAATTGCCGGAACATTTTCAAATTATAAATAGCTCTCATCGAAAATTCCAAAGCAAACTGAACGACGACTTCGACTGAGCTACATACGACACCGATTAACGTGAATTGGTAAATAAACCAAATGTTTATAGGACTACCAAATACTTGGTCGTCCGAGATATTAAGATTTGTATGAACGATACTGACCTCGAATGACCTTGAACCACTTTGACCCCCAATGTTTTTCATGTGTCTTGAGGTGTACCACAAGATGGTGGAAAGAGTACCATTTCATTTAAAAAAATTAAGGTGACTTTCACTGCGCGTAAACGTCTCCACCAAAATAAAAAAAAATCACATTTGATGGCCTCCTCAAAACCGTACAACTTTTGTTTGAAAATTTTGTTTGTGACGTCGGCAATTTCCGACATTATTTCGGGTGGTGAAAATAAGGGGGATACCCTGTATAACCCTATTTAATCAATTTCATTAATATTGATATGTGAATTCATTCTTACCTTACACAGGTTTGTCAATCTTTGACAGAAAATTAAATTCACTGCCGATACCTATTGTATTGTACAAAAATGCCGTATCCCACTTATTCTTATCATTAATAATCGTATCATGCTCGATATACAGCCCGCATATATTCTTATAGTAGAAGGTTTTAATTGTAAGATAGAACAAGAGGACAAGGGACGGTTATCGGTCAATTGCACGCTTCGATTACAATAGCAAAGAGACTTTAAAGAAGCTTATACACGCTTTTTTGCCTGCAGTTTCGATAATTCGCTTCATTCCGTTATCTCCTATTAAAACGATCCTTGAGACGGTAAGTAGTGATAGGTTTGGATAAGGCTCGTCCAAGGAAGGCGGCTGAGAATTAGAGGATGGGAGCAGACGACTACACATGTTAATATGCTCACCATTAAGACCAGCAAGATAATTGTGCAAATATCGTTAACGTAGCATTAGTAAACATCTTATTAGCTTTAAGGCCTTATTACGTTTCTAATTACATGGCACCCCTTATTAAACCCTCGCACTAAATGCCGTCTGGAACGACAACGACAACGATACTCATTCTAATAGGTTATGCATTGTTATCGTCTCCAACCCTCTTCGAGATAATGCACCTTTTGGAATAGTAGAATTTTTTCTAATCTTTTATCTTTAAAGAAAAATATTAGTTTCATAACTTATCCATACGACTTCTTATATACCAAATACTTGCGCAAGGAGTCTATGAAAATCAATATATATGTAAGTATCGACTTATACATAGAGATAGGCTCTCTGCATCGCCTTATTGTTTGGTCAATTTCGTGAGTATTAACTTTCTCATTGTCGCCATTAGACGGATACGACTTTTCTATTAAATAAGAAATCAGAACAACTTGTTACCATTCCAATGATAAGAAGTTTCACCTGCTTAAATAAGCGACGCTGGAGCGATGACGAAGGGACCACAAAGATTTGGAATTGGAACAAAATCATATTACGGCTCTTCACATTTATACTCAGTCAATACAATCTTTAGAGAACATTCGGGGATAAGATAAACTTCAACACACAGAATTGAGATTAGTTATGTTAAGAGTGCCAGGCCGTACACAGTGACTAGAGCGTCAACCGTTAGCAAACGCAATCCCATCTGTACCTAAGAATTTTAGTTTTCGGTAATAAAAATTCGGAAAAATGATTGAGGTCATAGGTTTTTTTTATTACTGCTTAATATTTTCGAAGGATCCATTGGGATTTCAAATTTACTACATCGATTTTTAAAATATGAAAAAAATATCTACATTTTCATCATTACAAGATATTGCGAAATCATCTATGTCGCAATATCAATTAGCAATGACAAAGTAAAGGAGGGAAAATGGTTTATATAAATAAGAAGTGCGGTGATCAAACTTAAACAATAACGTATGCACATATTCTTACCATTTTTCTTTTGAAAAAAGACTTGTCATTTTTTAATAGAAAAAAAAAGATTATGCATATTTGGGTGCCCCTTCGAATGTAGTGACAATACTATGTATTTAAGGCAGTATTATAAATAGTACAATAGCCTAGATGGAAATAGCCCGTTATTGTCGATTAGATTTTTAGTGTTAGTTAATATCCAATAAGGCGAAATAAAGCGTCGAAAGATCACAGATACCTATTTCTCCTAATAATAATCTTAATTTTATACATATTCACACTCTGTCTCGCACACATTTATAACGAAAATAATATAACTGATACATGAGTTCGTTTCCGTAAATTATAAAGAGAAATATATGCGTAGACAGGTGCACAATTTAAAATCTGTTCATTTCCTAAATGATCACGATACTATTATTCTTCAATGACAATACACAAACCAATATTATGTTAATATAAATAATTGTAGCTGCTCAGCTCAGATGGAATACATGACTGGGATCCGATATGAATGATGTTGTGAGCTAGACCTGAACTACTTTTATCTTTTTGGAGCCGATGTCATTTTTCATTCGTATGGTAGTTCTGTAAAGCGTTATTGGTATGAGTTTTGTCGTGCCCTGAGATTAGCATGGCTTGTACAAATAGAGAAATTTACTACGGCTCATTGCTTCAATCACGGTGAGAAGAGTCCTGTCACCTTATATTTTCATAATTCGGGAGACCCGTCGTTTCAGTCCACATGTCTTTTTGTCCCTCTACCCGCCACTCATCCTTATTTCATTATATATATATATATATATATATATAGTATGAAAGTAGTAGACGGTAGGAACGGTTACTACTATCTTATTCCCATCCCGTACCATGAAAAGAAGAGGAGACTGTACACAAGGCGCACTTGGCGCGATGGATCTCTCAATGCTAACTGGCCACCACAAAGCCTATCATAAGAAGGAAAATTATCATTATTGCATCGAAATTATCATGGAAGTGCCTGGAGAAATATTATAAATGCCAGCAGATCTGAACAAAACCGTTGTTATTTGCTTGATCATTTGCTCTGCTTACCCGAATGTATCATGTCTACTATTAAATTGAAATAACCAAGGGAACAGGCACGACCATTCACACCCAGCTGATAATTAAAGCGTGGGAGGGAGGGAGGGAGGGAGGGAAGGAGAGAGAGAGACAACAGATAGACAACCAGAGGCAGAAGGAGAGGACAGAGACGATTGAGGAGAGAGGCGTGAAAGAGAGCATATTAAATGCACTTATTTCAATCTACGTCTCACGTAATGTGCCACATAGTCCGCACTATCACACTACCTAAGTGCACATCGTCCGCGAAGTACTCTCGTTCGGCTCGCTTGAGAACTGCGTAGGGACACGGCACGTAACCGATCGATCATCGATCAACTACCAAGCAAACTTCCCGAAGTTCACTTCTAACACATCAGATTTTACCACACAATCTATAGAATGAAGAAAGTCACCCAGGCGGAAATAGATCATGGTATACTATTAGGTAATAAAAGGTCGTAAGTTTAAAATTAGCTATATACAGAATTGTATAATCAAAATTAGATATCAAAGTACGTCACACCTGTAACAAATACGGAAAGGGAATAAAGAAATAAATGTTTATATATGTAGCTCTCAATATTGCTGAACAAGCGGTACAGAAATAAAACCTCCACTCACGAAACCACATTCGACTTCTGTATGTTATTTCAAGTAGCACTCACATATAAATTAATTGATTCGGGAGATATCGCTCGTCTCAATATATATGTGTGTGTATGTACACGATATCATCGAAACACTACAGGGTAGGTAAAACACATTATTAATTAGCTAAGTGATTCCGTAATTTAGTATTAACCAATTTGTTGATGTAGATTTAATATCATTATCACTCAAAATTGATGTTCCAAGTATTTGCAGCAAGATTAATTGTTTGTTAAATCGTGAAATACTAAAATGATGCTTGCGCCGAACAAATGTTGTGAGGTCGTTTGGAATTCATTCCCTTGTTCTTAATCCAAAACGCTATCGTTAAAACAACTTTTTTCATCTCATTTCATCATATTGCCATACGCACTCACGTTCGATTTTGCACCAATTATACGAAATTATATGGTGAAGCGACCTGAGTAATCCATTTATCAAAGAGAAGTAAGATTGGGTGAAGTTAACTAGATCCTTAGCGAAAAAGAAACTGTAAATAAAACAAAATGCAGTAGGAATCCACTGGGGGAGTACCTTATGCGTACGGCAGTACACCTGCGGGGATTCCATATAATCGACCCCATTTCCGTAACAATAATCCGATGATGAAATTACTATCTCTGTTTAATCTCACAATGTTTCACCTCTAGCATTCTTTAGCGCCTAATGTTTTTTTCTGGGTTCCCAACCTAGATATTTTTAGAGGAAGAATGATAAGTGTATATTTATATCTACTCATAATACTACCGTGCCTTTTCTCACTAGACGAAGAATGACAAAAGAAAGCTAATATACGTAAATTCAGAAATCATTTTCGCATAGAAGATAGCAATTTGTTTCCAGCAGTTGCCGGCGCAGCACGCGATACTAATAACCGGTAGTCCATATAGTACGGATATTATAATAGTACGCAGTGCAGTGCTTAACGGAGCGCGCCTCTGCTGCTCGATTCCTGGTCCAGAGCTGCAGTTGCACCGATGGTGTATACACGGCAGCTATTGTCGGAAGCCCCCCCCCCCCCCATCTCTCGTTACCACAGTCGCGGAGTGGAGGTCGTAACGATTATTAACCTGATTGTAATTGCACCTGATCATATACGCGGAATAATCCGCGAGACTGGGTGGCCCTAGAGGGGTGGTTTTGGGAGCATGCTCTGAAACTGAACGGAGGAAGTGGCAATGAGGAGAGTCTCTCATACCCTTCGCAACATACATAGCCGGCTATACGGTAAACGTGGGGCAACTTGAGTGGTCGCATCGAAGAGAGACGAGGGTGGCATCTGCGAATGGCACGAGCTATCGCCTGGTTCATGCTTAATCCTGGTCGCGGGGATTCCCAGGTTTCGGGATTCGGGAATTAGCGAGATACTTTATCGTATTCTGTTTAAGGTCACCCACGCAGTCGGTGGCGTTCCATCATTTGGCGAAGGGTGGCGCAGTGAATGCCCTACGAAACAGCCAAGTATGAATATGTACACGACACGAATAAGCAAATACCTGCATTGCCAATTTATTGAAAAATCGTTCATCCACTCACACTGAACTAGTTCGTTTTTCAACAGATATAAAACTTGATGAAACTTCCCGTTGAATGGATACTCTTGTACCTACACCAAATCAATCGTCAAACTTCGTGTGACCCAATATCTAGAGTCATTGCCCCCAATTTTCGGTATTCAATATTTCATGACATTCGGCTCATATGTCGCGACTATATCTGCTCTAACGTAGCAACTGGATGTACACTTGGAGCCACGGATAGGTGAGTTTTGTGAAGCGGCTGAAGGACCTCTTTCCTACGCAAATACGAACATACAAATATATAGAGAGCGAGTTTCATACACAAAACGATCGCTCGACCGTTCGCGTCGACAAAACGTATCCCCACACCGAAGTGGTGGTCAAAACAGGGTCGGCAACACATCGCGGCAGTATATGCAATGTGAAACGACAGTTGCGAATTAGAGTACAGGAGTGGGCAGGGGTTGAAAAGGGGGTGAACAGGGCCGAGCGTGGAGCAGGACACTGTTCGGTCGCGCTGTTTTACCGTAAACGGTTAATTGCATTGCCAATAACAGATAATGCAACAATCAATGATTTAGGGGGGAAGAGAGTACGAATGAGTCGAAGGTGTATATATCCGTACATATAGACAGCCTTGTATAGGTGGCCGTTGTGGGTACTTGCACACCGTCGACTCTGCACTTTGCAACGATGTTTGTGGCCGCTCCTCTCGTTCTATCTCACTTCCTCATCCACTCTATAGCCCTCTAATTTAAACCGTCCCAACAGGCTCGCGGCAGATTATCCTAACAATAATTGGCGAACGGGCGGAAGCGCGCCTAAACTGCTGCGTGCGATATGCGTACGTTATTTGCTAATACACACTATATGTATAATAAACTATAGCAGGTGGGTAAAGGGTAGGGTGGAACACTCATTGTCGAATCTGTACCAGGAAGCTATGTAGCGATGTATGTCGATATGCGGAAATACCAGGTGAAGAATTATGTGACAATAATCGAATCGATATCTGCACCAGTGATAATAATCGTGACGGCGGCGAGGAAAATGAAAAAGTGGCTAGTGCACATTCATAGATGCATTCGGTGTCGACGAAAAAATGAAAATTATAGTTGCAACTGTTTTCCGATAGAAAATGACAATGTTTCTGTTCGTAATTAATGCATTTTAAGATGGTAAATGCGTGGTTTTTCTTATCGAATAAAAATAACTATTTTGTGAATGATGCAACATCCATCTCTAAAGCTTCGTAAACTCTTATCCCGGAGCTTTGGGAAAGTTGCAATCGCACCTCGGTTTTCAATAAGATTCCTACGCAGTGTGTTTGAAGAACCTCGCCGAGTAACTTTCGTTTACAATTAAGAGGAAATATCTATGCTGCCTACTATATCACAGAGAAATATTTTGCACCAGTCAAAGGAAAATTTTAAATACATTACTATGAATAACAGGACGGTGACTCGTAGCTCAAAGTTGAAGTGGATAACTCGATGACGATAGAAGAATTAATAGTTAAGAAACCCTCGCGATTGCTAAAGCGGCAATCGATCGCTTAGCAAAGCTGAACAAGCCGTCACAAATTCAAACGTGTGGACAAATCAAATCAAATCAAAGGGAATTTGCCGCAAGCGCTTGCGACGCGTTCACATATTTGTAGAGATTTGGAGTTCGCGGCAAGTGCGAAGCGTGCGGTCGTGGCTTCAATGCCCTTTTTGATAGATAGAAACGGTTGTGATAAGATTTTACCGACCGAGTTATTAATTAACACGACAGACCGAGATTTCAAGCAGTTGCATAACTCTTGCGTTGTGTTTTTTGCTTTTTTCCAGAAATTCAAAATGCTTTTTATGAATTGCAATTTAGTTCTTTCTCGAGGTTAATGAGCATGTCAAAGATTTTGTCAATTACATCAAAGAAATTGTAGGGATCTTTGTTCCTATATGATAGATCAACATACATCTTTTTTCTCTTGGTAAAAAACTATTTAAATTGCACTTCTATAAAAAACATAACTAAAATTGAAATGAAAACATTGAAGAAATTGAGTTGCTTGTCGCCGCGGGATAACGCTCGTGCTAATTGTGAGCAATGCCTCCACGGCGCTTCGCCGTTGACCCGCATTCATCGGGTATTGCCACATGCTAAACCGTGGAAAAAATAAATAAGTTCGCGCTCTATTGGAAATAGACAACTATTATTGTATTGGCATCTAAATTTGTGAGAAACAATTAATACAAACTCCATCGAAAAAATTGATGTTACCATCACGAGGGTTGTCGAAAATGCTATCTGTTCACCGTTCAATGTCATGGCTAAATAGCAAGGAATAGACCTCTGCCAACATTCAGGGTGTTAGCAAATTCTGGAAATGGTCGCAAAAATAAAGCATTTTTGAGAAAAATGTTTCAGACAAAACTTGTATGGTTCCGAAAGGGCTATAAGATGGTGCCATTGAATTGACCTTGAAGAGTCATTTCAAGATCACATGAACATTACCTCAATTTTTTTAAATGGCACCCCCTATTTTTTAATACATATTCTTGTAGGTGATCTCGAGAGCTTTCTAAAACACTATAATTAAATGTTTTTTCATCAATTACTTTTCGAGTTATACACATACACACACACACCATTGCCATTAAAAAAAATTGAGGTAACCTTCATGCGACGTTGAAATGACTTTTCAAGGTCAATTCAATCGCACCATCTTATAGCCCTTTCGGAACCATACGACTTTTGTCTGAAACATTTTTCTCTAAAATGCTTTATTTGTGAGATATTCGACCGTTTCCAGACTTTTCTAACACCCTGTATAATACAAATTTTAATTGAAAAAAGCGCAATATAATTCATGACATAATAACAGATTTTCTCGAAGTATAATAACAATTTATCAGTTATTCATTGATATTATCCTCGGGGGACGTGTCCCAATACGCAAATGCCAGTTTACAACATTACTATTAGATGGTCTTGTAACAGACGCCAACACATCTCTTTATTCAATAATGGATAAATCATTATAATACTTAATGAGCAGTTATTATGATGTTACTCCGTACTTTTGCAGTTCAAAGATTTTCGATTCTTTTTTTTAGGAAAACTTTGTGATATAAAGTTTCTGGAAAAATGATTTTCTTCATTTTATGCACTTCAGTATATTATTTTGAAGGTGAATTACATCTTCTGCTATTAGTAAAGTTTTCGAAAGCAACCCAATGTTACAACTCCACGCTGAATTACCGCTAGCAATTACGACTGTTAAAAAATATTAGTTAATGACAACATTATGAAATTTAATACACGTGTGTTATTGTTGCAGAAAAAAACGTAACTGTATATCTGACGAAATTTTGAACATATAAGCTATAAAAGTGGAAGAAGTTCAAGTTCATTCATATAAATGGAAAAAGTCGTCGATAGTCAGCCCACAGTCTCCCTAGTGAAGGAATGTGAACAAATCCCAGATATGCACTTCCAGAATTAATTAACAACATTTCGTTAAACAATTTTTTTATCTTTTGCGATCAAATGTACGAGCTTGTAAAATGTCACAATAAGCTAATTGCAACAAAATGGGATATGTGAAAGAGAGATAACTCCCGTTTCTTTCCACTACGGAAAATCACGACTTAACAATAATTAGGAATTGCAAGAGTACGTGGGTCAAATTCATCCTTGCTCAGCAACACCTTGATGAGAGTACTATCTAAGGTAGACCATGTCACCTGTCCAAAAAGCTTAAAATTAGTGCCCTTTTACGGTTTCCCCGATTACGTGTTCCATACATCGTCGACCCACCATGCTTCTGAAGTGATGTCAAATCAAACTAGTTGTAACATCATCTAACTGATCCCTCCACATTCTCCTAATATTAGTTAATTCTACGTCTGGAAGAAAGTGGTTTATGGTGATAGTCGATAAATGAGAACACCGGTTTTCGACTTACAATTAGGCTTTCTCTAACGTACTTTATGTCTGCGCCAAACTCTGTATTTCGTCGTCGCGACATTTTCATCGCGGAATTTTTACTCCTGCTGCTCCCATCGTCTATACTGCGCACGAGAGTTATGTCCATCAGCGAATTAATATAGGCAAGATTTGTTGTTATTAGGAGAAAGACTGAAGGAGTGGGTGGCCGTGGAGCGGAGACAGAGTGAGCGAGAAGGGGTAGCGGGTCTCAACGAGCGGGAAAGTGGGGATAGGTTACGGCGGTTCGCAATGAGGGGGGGGGGGGGGGGGGGGGGGGGCAAGAGGGTATAGGGTAGTCCGGAGGATTTCTCAGGGGCCCAGAGTGAAGCCATTACTTACTATAACTGCCCAAGCCCGCTACATGTCTAGCGGGGCTCCAGCACGCGTTCCTCTGTTAGGCATCCATCATCGCGACTAATGGTTCCACTCTCCTGCCAATAACATCCGGTATCGCGTCCCACCCAGCCGAGCTCGATGGGAACCTCTGAGTCAACCCTACTTCTGCTTTAACATTCCAATTCTCTTTTCTTTGTTCATCCGGTATAACCAGATTCTCGTTCCAGATATCTGGTTTCTTAATTTTCCTTCAATTTTAGCGTTCCGACTGATAGTCGCGATATCATGCATCAATGAAGACGTCTAAGAATACAAAGGAGCATAAACTGACCGCAGAGATTCAAAGATTAATTTGATGGGAGGGTTTGGTTTCTTTGAGATGTCATCGTGCTACTTAAATATGTGCTGTGAACTGGATTATCATATATATGTTTTTGAAAATTAAGAGAATAATGTAAATTTTACGACTGCAACGTATCAGATGATCTTACACATGATTACGCACATTGGGCATAAGGCGAGATCGGCGGCAAGAGCCTATTCAACATCGTTCGGAATATACTGTATTTGCATTAAAAAGTGTCAACCAAAATCATTTACGCACACGCATGAACATAATTGTTCATGTAAATATACATATTCTTGAGTGCAAACTGCATTAATAGAATAATGTCTTCGCGTAAGTGAAACCACTGATTATGAGATGCTACCAAAACGCAGTTTACACGGCATACGCTAGTTAAATAAGAAATTGAGTACACGAATCTTTTAAGAGTCTACACGTTTCGTCGCAAATTTCATTCTATTAGTTACTTCTACCATGTGGAACGTAATTTATGAGTAAAATTCTCCCAAGTCTAAAAGATGCCTACGTTTTAGAGTGGCGCACGATGCACACAGATAGTACTATACAATTTCTTAGATCGAGGTGGCTGAAGCTTCGTCTAGGTTGCAACCAAAATGGCAGCGTCGTGTGGCGAGCCCGGCCAGCTGATTCATGGATAAACATATTCTATTATATTATGCTGCCCTTAATTTAAAAATCCAAGCCATACAATAATATTTTTTAAACAATAAAAAATACTAACCACTGGATTGAAAGCTGCGATGGATGGAAACCATCGAATTCGGGTTGACTTCATGGATCCTGATGATGATGTAATTGTAGACCGTGTACACGACTTACGGATACATGCTACTATGAATTATTCAACCCGTAAGGTTCTAAGAGCTCAAACTGGTATGATTTTTTGTGTTTTGTGAAGAACTCAGTCTTTTCCTTTACTTAAAAAATATTGTGGCACATTGGCTGTTCCAAGTGCAACTCATAAGTATTCTACAAACTGTATTGATATAATCGCTACACGCTTTTCAATGAAAAGAGGATTAAAGGATTGATTCTGAATGAAGTAATGGGGTATTCCATGTGGAGGTATTATAGCACAGTGAATCACTTCTAATTGAGAATGAACTAATCAACCTCGAACTAATATACGTCAGTAACATTGGGTACGTTGTCCTCGAAGCCGAAGTGGGAAATATTAAGTACTCTTTTTATGCATATAATGGAATTTTGTAGCAAAACTCTAGGCACTCATGCACACCGCCGCGGATATGTATTTTGGACATACAAATCTACTGATATACGAGTCACTGCAGTATTGAAGTAGTGCATCCGGCAATTATGCAGTATATATATGCCTATTATATAACCCTTGATGATTGTGGCTAAGCCCGGCACTGATGGTGTAACCGTGATCAGACCAAGCGGGGCTGGAAAGCCAGTACACCGGGTCCGCATGGTCAGACAGTTATTGCTGAGCAATTTGATAGGTGGGTAATGACGAGTAATGATACCCGCACTCATAGCGTGGTGGGAGCCGTCCACGGGGACGACAAAGAGAGATATATTATGAGTGAGAGTGTTAGAAGGACAGTGAATGCAACCCATACAGCTCGCTCCTATTCTATGCACTATAGTGCACGAGGGTGCGAATGTTGATATGAGATTGCATCATACATATGCAGGTGCATTTGGCATCGTAATCCGGGCCAATCACTACCGTGAAACTTGATTGTCGACGATTATCCTCATGGTTATTCTAGCATGTGATCGCGCGTACCTATACGTAATAAAACGAATGCTTTCATATAGCAGAGAACATTTTTAATAACACAATCGATAGCATTCTAAGCGAGCATACTGTCTATCGCACTCTTGTCATTGTAATTAGAGTTTTCTTTCTCTTCTGCATCTGTTGGTCATCGCATTTTAACGTATTAATGGCAATTATTTCTTCTACTAACAACGATATTAGATTATTTCCCGATAACAAAATTAAGTGAATTATGAACTTAAGCAGGACTCTCATGTTTCTTATCAAGGGCCTTATTAGATTCTCGAAAAAGTATATTTACTGATACGATAGTGACAAGATATTTTGTACGTGATCCCAGGCTGTACATGCATCTTTACCCCCGAGGGGCGAGACTTACAATCACAATAGTAGGGATACATAAGAAGTTTGGATACATGATAGTATTTAATAATTATCCATGTTTTCCCTTAAGAGGGCAACGTCGTGAACCATGTATATAAACGACGAAGTAATACGCCAATCTTAAATTGGAGCAGCACAGAAATTTTCGAGAAAAATAATCAATCACATAAAATCGATGTCTCAACCGATCTTGCCGTAAAGTGTGGTAACAGTCGCAAAGACACACCCGCATAATTTATTTATTCGAATATTCTGACCTTTTGGAACATTGTTCATTTGAACAATATATCACACGAGATAGCAAAAGTATCGTCGAAATTCCTGAAATGACTAGTTTCAATTTTTTTTATAAACATTTTCGTACTTCTTAGGATTATCATGAATATAAAACAAAAGCTGCTTGAAAACTGATATACATTGGGATATATACAGGAAACAAGGAGAGTAAATTCAGATAAGTATTATGGCCTTTCTGGCCATAAAATTTGAACTATGTGAGATCCAGTAGCTTTTTTGGCCATGTCACTCGTTGGACATATTGGTAATGAATAATTAGAACTTCAAGACTATATAACTTGAAATAAAAACTGAAAATAGAAGACTTCGCAAAAGTGTAGAACCGTTGAATTCTGAAGATGGTCGGGAATTAGCCCATGGACATATTGCCCGTAAATGTCGTATCGCAAGGCGTTGAACTTGTCAGTAATCACTAATTAAAAGCTTAAGGCAATATAGACTAGCTAAAAGCAATAAACTTCAAAGAATAACTGAAAATACAAGCTCTAGTCAAAATTTAATAATTGTTGAAATGTAAATATGATTGCGTATTATGGCCTAGAGGTATATTAGCCATACATGACGTCAGCCATACTGCCCGTCAGAGAAAACAATGGAAACAATAAATTGCACGTTATGTTGCGATCCTTCGTGAGGCCATAGCTTAAAATATATGTATTGAACATGACCCTCTACCTAGTGGGTCAGGTTAGTCGTAGCAGCGTTTCTGACAAACACGATCTAAAATAAAAACGAGTGAACAATTTGTACACAAAATCGCTACCAAACTATAGATTGGGGGCTTGCCTACAAAACTGTGCAGAAACGACATAAAAAAATTACAATTCAAGTACCGAACTATAATGGTTGAAAATTACATCGAAATACCCAATTTTCGACCGCTATCTTTACGATTTCGCCGCGCCGCATAAATTCACTGAGGAGGTGAGGAGTACGGTTGCACAAACGTGGCGTGTCTGCTTTACGCTAACGTTGATTCGTTTTGCAGAAATTGCAGGGAGTCATATTGGCCACCTAGGGCCTAATAGCCAAACTTACCCTATATTTTTAAAAAGTTCATAAAACCGAAAGTATAAAACGAGATTTGTTTATTTTCGAACACGAGGTAAGAAACGGCTTTAAGAATGCCTCAAATAAATTTTCGTTTATAATATTTAATAAATGACGGCGCTGTAAAAATTTCCGCGGAAGCCTCCACACGTCACGCGCGTGTGTAGCAACAAGTGAATTACCGATACGTTTTAACTGAAAAAATGAGTTTATTCGTGGATAATCTCGTCGCAATGTACCGTAACTTTTTTCGACTATTAGAAAAATTATGGTGAGCCGAAGAAGAAATAATATGTATTTTGCACCCCATTTTCCAGAAAAAAAACGTCAATTAAAAACCCAATCGAGTTAGTTATAAGTTATCGCAAGAATTGTACGTTACATTTTAGATAATCTATAAATATTGTGTATAATTTTCACAGCAATCAGACTAATAGTTTACGACATTTAGTTTATCCTAGTTCGAAAAATATAGTTTCTAGATAATCGCAAAATAAAATAAATGTGCGGTATTCAACTAACGGTGCGTTCTTTGTAACTCCTATCTTCTATCAGCAATTCCTATTTCGATTTTATGTCCCTTGTGGCAGCTGGTTGAGCATCCTGAACCTCTTTTTGAGAAGATCTACCTGCTTGGCGTGCTATTTTAAGGGGGGTGCCTGGTTCCACCGATCCAAAACATCGACTTTTTTATCTAAAAATCTTCCTAGGTGTGTAGAGAATACCTTCTTAAAGTGAAAGCATCAAATTCGACCTTGAAATTGCAGGCACAGGACTTCCACAAAGCCCAAACTCTCCACGTAAAGAAATCTGACGCACTCAGTGTAAAGAAATAATTAGGTGTTTATTAAAGTAAAAAAATGTTTGGAGAAGCTCATGACGCGACGCCCATTCGTCAGCGTGTCTACGGAGACGCTCTGGGGCTTCTTACCGCATTCTTGCCTCGTGTCGCAGCGCTCGGTCGCGCCTTTTCCTAGTCACGCCATGCCGAGGAAACAAACGGATGCGACGTCTAGGCGCGAAGTTCGAAACGCGAAAAAAAAATATACGTCTGAGCGAATATAAAATGCCTACAAAATATAGTCAGGATTGTTACCCGTCAAGGAGGTAGAACAGAGAAAAGGCGACGAACCACGTTTTTCAAGTTAGCTGAAATCGCAGCTCATGGAATTTCCGTTCGATTTACTTCATTTAAAGTTTTACTTCAAGAAGCTTAAATTTATGTGTATGAACCTCGATTTATGAAATTTTTTTATTATACAACAAAGGTATTGCGAAATTAAGGCCGAGTTTTTTCATTAATTTTAATTTTATGTCAGCCATTCTTGCAATTAACGATTTTTGGTTGCAAACTGTGGTCCATGTGCATTCTACATTCATACTATAATGAATATTTTCTTAATTTCAGGTTTTAGATCATTTCCAAGGACTTCAGGATTCCAGCCGATTTGGCTGGACCTTCCACTTGAAGCCACTATATTTGCATATCTAGATATCCAAATCAATTTTCCCACAGTTTCTTTTGCTAGTTCAAACGTATCTTTACATGTAACGAAAATTTTGTGAACGTAAATAAATTTTATCTTTGAAAACAAAAAAGAAGTCGTATAGACTGATTGAACCGCGCGGTTAACGTCAATGAGACACAGCAGTTCGACCTCCTACCGAAAAAAAAGACCCGTAACTTCGGCAATTTTGCGACTTTCAAACCAACTACGGCTTAAATTGTTTGGAACGTTTCAAAGTTTATTATGGAAAAAAAAATTCAGATTCGCCACCCGCCTTAATAACTACGAAACTCACTCGGCACAACGTGACTGAAAATTTCGAAGCTTTCTCAACAAATGTATTCTTTTTGTTGACTGAAGATTATACAGGAATCGGGAGAATTTTCCCCCAGCTGAACCGGCAGTTGCGAGAAGTACACTCCTCTGCCAGAACTGGGATTTTCATAAGAGCCTAGATCATCGGTCAGCTTATTTTATATACGCTGAGTTGCTCTGTGGCCGAGCACGTACACTCGTTTACATGGATGGCACATGGCCGCTTTATATGTACGTACGAAAATCGTAGCCTCCATCGATTCAATGTGTATACCGTATGGTATACCCTATGAACTTTCCTAATAGCCTCATATGACCTTTCTTTCGGCCCATTAAATATTTAAACTATCATGAAAAATAATATAATGAAGGAAAAAATATCGTTCGATATCATGCTTGCAAGCTTTAGAAAATGATGGCAATCTCCGGTCCATCCTATTGCTGTACCACCAAAATAATAAGTTTAATTAAAAAATGGCAGGCGCGGAACAACACTTCTTGTACAGATTGAAGTTTTCTGCGGTGCGGTGGTATTTTGCGAAAGGCCGACAGAATAAAGGTAAAGTAGGGGTAAGACTTTGTTTTCTCCATCAGAAAAGATCAATATTCTATCGAATAAAAACCCAAACCTACGTCAGACATTTATTAAAACTCAACGCGATAAAGTTGGGCAACGTAAATACGAAGCCAAATATTGCAGATAATGCGCATAGTGCCTTACGGTAGACAGTTTATGGGTAGATGCAGGTTGGATTGACTAATTCATTGACTGGGCAATTGATTGACTAATGCAATTAAATATAGCTATAGAGAAAATAGGATGTTGGTGACTTATCCTTGTCACGAACATTGAAGATGGGAGTTTGACGGTGGCAGGGATATAACGGCAAAGAGGGTGAGGGGTGTTGGAGGCAGGGTTGATACTGCCATCGCAACAACGGTTATCTCGGTAATTAATATGATTGAGGAGACATCTCTCACATCCCTGTAATATCCAGGACTGGCTGAACTTCTGATTGCTTTACTCCCGGCTTTACCAGACTCAACCCTTTTCGAGCTCACTTTGCTTTCCTATCTCGGCACTTTCCCATAACCCTTGCCCCTCAGCACTATTAATTTTTTTCCTTTTTTATATTTGCATAGGATTTATAACCCATCTCGTAGATTGTGTTGTTATGACTCAGGACTAATGAAACAATGTTCGATGCATCAATCGGGTAGCTTCACCATTTCGTACACTTTGAACAGGCTATGGTCTCTGCACAGTTAACATTTTTACACGCTGCATATTTTAGATACTCGTACACCCGCATGTCCATACACCGGCACGCCACACCTCAACGTGCAGAGAACGCACCCGATGCATATCTCATACATTTCACAACTCTGCGCTATAAACCGGGACGGCAACTTTCATAGAAATACAACAGACTTCAAATACCCCATGCCCTACGCACGCAACACACACTCCGCACATACATACATGGCTTCTGCATATGCCCCATACTCTCTAGGTACACCACCCACTCCGTGAACTCAATACACCCCACCCACTAAACACATACCACACTCCATATCGCCAATGTCGAACGCTTAACATTTTTCATATCTTATACAGACACTGCATGCCCTACCCTATCTATGTATTCCACTTTCCATCCTTCGCTGAATTCTACACACACACACGTATACGCACGATCGCATACTTGTGTTCGCATCGGACCCCCCCCCCCCCCCCCCCCCCCCCCCCCCAAGGGGAACGATATTCAGACAAGGGAGTACCGAAGAAATCAAATTCTTCGGGTGAACCAAAACTAGCTAAAAATAGCTATAAGGGACCCCAAATATAAACTAAACATGGAGGATGTACAAGCAAATGTAATATTCCAAGTTAATACCATCGCCAATAATGAGAGTCTCACCACCGATTCCGATTAGGTGAAAGTTGCGGTGGTCGATGCAGGCCCCACAGATTTTGGAGAGGGGGCCGATTGTACGCTTCGTTCAACCAAGCTGACGAAAGAATTACGTCGGAGGATGAAGGAGCCTTCAAGCGTTTCTGGAGAGATGTCGAGTCCCTAGTGGTGTTCATTATTGAGAAAAAGAACCTCCGCACATAACTAAAAAACATGGCACGAAACATCAATACAGTGCTCAAAGAACAAGCTAATATAAGAGAACCTATAGCGCCACGGCAAGGCGGAGCGGAATACACGAATCGACCGATAACCAAATCCGTTCGTCGCTTTTCATTCCGTTCAACTGTTGCGGAATCGCTTCGCTGCTTAATTTGCCAGATTTTTATAGAGAGGATCGGCGTGGGTGGATAGTGGTTAATCGAAAACTCAATGTCGTATTAGTCGAACGTTTCGATCGCATCATTGAAGACGGGAAGACGGAGCTATGTTTTATTTTTACGTGACCGAACGCGAATACAAATTGTGCTACTTGTATAAAATGTCAGGCGACGTACAGAGCTGCCGTTATCCATAATATCTTATCTCCTCGACACAATATCGGTCAGAATGCATACAAATTAACTTGCAAATTGCCGATTTATGAATCCTCGACAACACAAAATAGGTACAATAACCGGTACACATCGGAGCACTTTGCATGAAATATTTTATTTTATTAAATGACACCATAATGGCCGCGTATATGACGAAAGAGATCGGTATGCTGTGGCACACGCGAAGAGAACAAACAATTAACAGAATGAAATTAAAGCATTCACCTTTTAGAGGTTACTCGTTCCTTTCAGCCCTACTTTTCGCGTCAAAATTGAACGTCGTGATCTCAAACTGACTTTGCGCCACTTTCTTGAACCTCATTGACCCGAAATGCACCAGCAGCAAAATTTATCTCAACGAGATTGTCGAGAAAGGGTTTAGACCCTTTCTCGACAATCTCGTTGAGATAAATTTTGCTGCTGGTGCATTTCGGGTCAATCGAGAGTCGATCGAAAGCTATCGATCGGCTCTCGATTAATTAATGGATCGAAAATAAAGAACTAAAATATATATATTTTGACGTAGTTGACACGTGACTTCTGCTGTTCGGCTTGTGGGCAGTTGGAAATCCCGGGCACCCGTGGTATCAGGATCCGTGTTTCGGCTTCTGTTGTCTCAGCATCCAGTGACCGTGTCTGGCCGCCCGCGTAGCAGTGTTGGTCTCATCTTTTCGAGATCGCCAGTATCAGCCAGCTAATCACCTCACTCAATTTTGGGTATAGATGACTTTGCCGCAATTTTCATCCCCTTTTATACGCGAAATTTTCGTTGTCCGGCCTTTTTTTTAAATTTCTTCTTTGCTATTAGTGGGTCATGGCGTACTTAAACCAATCACTGGTGTGCGCTCGGCCCATCCTCGATTGGTTGGAGTTGTCTCTTTGGCTTTCTTCTCGACTAGGAGTACGCGGCCCCTTGCCCGCGTGACTTTACTTATCTTCTTGTTCATTGCGCATCCACAAGTCCACCACGAAGAAATGGTCGACTTGGTCTTACAGACGTTGCCCCCCCCCCATGTCCCCACCAAAAAATGTTACGAAATATAATTACAAAATTAAATGGGCTCTCCCAAAATAAAACGAAAAATCTCGCCTCTCAGGCTGGGGTGGTTTTTTCCCACAAAAACAAGAAAAGGCAACAGAAAAGAAAAGAAAAAAAGGAACCCGCTTACTGCGGCCGAGGCCGCTTCTCTATTTTGTTGGGGCATATTACTGCGAGGTGGCCAACGGCACCACAGGACCAACAACGTTTTCCCCTCGCCACTGCGCCGACGCGAGCAACCTCGCGAGTAGGAAAAGCAGGGCGAACATTAAGGGACATGAGGGCTGGGATGGTGGTCTTTTTAGGCGGGGGAGCAATGGGGAGATCGATGGGGGTCGGCATTGGGGTCTGTTGGGATGGCGGGATGGTGCGAAGACCCATGAGGACTGGGCGGTGTGGACGGCGTAGGATGGAGGATTGGTGTCGTGTCGGATGGGGAACTGTGGGATCGGCCGGAGTCGGGTGAGGGGTGGGTTGAATAGGGGAGGAGGCAGCGACTGGGGGAAGGGAGAATTGGACTGTGCGGGGCGGGGGAGTGCTAGGGGTGGAGGAGGTCCTGGGGGAAGCGGATGGAGGGTGAAAAAGGGGGAAAGGGTGTGCGGGAGGAGGATGGGCTTTTTGGGCCGGGTCGGGATTGGGCTGAGGGGTTGGGGTTTGGGACCGAGTTTGTAAGGGAACCGGGGCGACGGTAGAAAGGGATAAGGTTACTTGAGGGTTTTTGCGGGGTGATTGGAGCGTTGAAGAAGTTGGGGTAGGGTGTAGGACGGTCAAGTGAAATGAGGAGAGGGACTCTATCGGGAATTGTACGTCGAGGGTGTAGGGAGAAAAAGGGTGTGAGTCTGCTAGAAGCGTGCTCTTGGTTCCTCCGCAATCCCGCTGGTCGCACGGGTCATCGACGGTTCTCGTTCCTCTCATTTTTCTGAATCTTCTCTGTAATGAAACAACATTTTCGATCATTAATATCATTAATAATTTTAATATCATTAAAAATTAAAAAATTAATCATTAATCATTAATTAATATTAATAATTTTATATACCGCTGTTCCGAGGTACGGAGGGTTTGTCGCCACTCTCAATGGTTTGATAGGGTTTTAGGTCACTCACATGCACATGGGTTTTTTTTGCACGTCGGGCACGTTCAATTTGTATACTACGGGTGGAAGGAATACTCCATATTTTAAATGATTCTATGAACCGGGGACTAACTTGACAGCAAAATGTTAAGTACCTGAAAATAGTACTCTGTTGCGTCTCAATACTAAGCCTTCTATTTAAAAGCGGGTATCTTTGCGGAATTTGTTTTAACCCGGCGTGTACACACTATATTTTTAAGCGCACGGTGTGTATACTGGGTCTTTTAGGGAACAGTCGGGTTTAGAGTGTTTTCTAGGCTTCCAAAAAATCTAAAAAAATTCTGGGTTACTTATTGAAGTGTCTACTACATGGCTCAGCAGCTACCAAACTCAAAATTTAAAAACCGTTCACCTTAATCAAAATTGAACAATGGTCTAAACACCGCAAAAAACGAAGGTTTGTTAAAAAATTCATAACTCTACAATAAACAAACATAAAAAAAGCGGCTCTAAGCTTTCGTAGCTTAGACTATGAGCTTTTAGAAGAATATAGTATTTTTGCGTGGGTTCTAAAAAGTTGAATTATTTAAGCACCCGAAAGTGGGTCGTGGACGCGATTTGCATTCGCTGGGGTCTGCAGGTAAATTGCCAAACCCAGGCGTCCCTTGGACCTTTAGTCCCCATGAATAACTACATTTTTTAAGGGAAGTGGAGGAAGCCCTCCTTCTATTCATAAGAGAGTAATTTGAGTTAAATTTTTTTATTGTTCCTTTAAAGACCCAGTGTACACACGCCGGGTTAATACTTACCTCGTCTTTTGTGGGCTTCCTCTGTTTCCGTACGCAAACATGTATAAGTAGCAGTCATTGACATCGGTCCGTTCATAAGTGAGGGTCTGTAGGCTGTAGGATTGGAGGAACAGGTATCTTATCTCGGATACTCTTAGCGGGTGGGGGGTTTCTACCAAAATTGAGGAAAGCTGGGGTCCTGCGGATGGAAGATTGGACAGCCGTGTTCATCGCAATGGGACTGCCTTGACTTTCTCAATGGGATTGGCTTCGGGAAAATACGAAGGGACGGTGGTCTGGTTGATTCCATATTGGGATAGACGTTGGGTAATTGGGGGTCACGAACTGGGTTCCGTTGTCCGTAAGGAGGTATTAGGGACATCCCGTCTATTGAGGATGCGGGTTTTGGGGACGATCATAATATTGGGTATTGCGGCTGTTCGAAGAGCTATGGCTTAGATGAATTTCATTAACAGCTCAATAGAATGCTGCTACGTATTGGTTTTGATTTTTTACTTGAGGAAAGAGATTCACAAACGTCGGCGGCAAGTAGTCAGCAAGGTCGTTCGGTGGTTCTTTCTCTCATAATGCCTCCAGGAGCTCCCTGCGAAACGCTATGGAGCTGGAATTAAATACATTAATATTATCATTGAATCCTGGGTGCAAGTTATTTTTGGAAAAAATAACAAACTTTGGGTAAATTATAATACTACGGGGACGACTACCTTGTCGGGTGTACTCGGCTAATACCACAATTGGTTGGGGCAACTCAGGGAGGGTGTTCCCCGACTTGATAGCCTCTTATTTATTACCACTGGATATGGCTCTGTATTGAAATTCAAATTTAACAGTTGATAATGAGGATGGGTCACGGCTTAGTTGGCCTGAATATTTAGTACCGATAGTACATATCACTTGTGGTAATAGTGGGGTCATACGGCCGACTTTTCTCCATATCGATTGAGATACGAACAGACCAGAGGAAATATCCGAAGTCGAAGGACACGGTATCGAGAAAATAGGTCATAAGAAGTGTGTGTGTGTGTGTGTGTGTGTGTGCGTGTAGTCAGTCTCATCCACGTCTTACTGCGGCCACGTCAATTTTTATATTACCGCTTCAACCTTTTCCCACTCGAAAAGTAGCCTGGCCAAGTTGAAAGGGAAGGCCATCCGACGTCAGACTGAAGTCTAACACCCAGGTGAACGGGAGCATCAAATGCATCACGCATCAGCAATCATTCATATGCATTTTATAGACTCGTAAATTATATTCCCACTATGCTGGTTTAACTACATTGTACACTAACATCATTTATCATATTATTTATTGTATTGATCTGTTATATTTATGGCAGAGAATCTTTTCCGTCGTTCTAGATTTTTTTTTAAATGCATATCATGATATGCTAGTAGCGAACTTGGTTAACAAAAAAATTGCATAATGAAGAAAGAAAGAAATAAACAAATATTACATTCGCGCTCAACGTGTAGGCAAGAGTAATACAGCCGTTATTAATATTCCAGTCGGCGTGTCGATACAGTTACCTATTGAATGAATGCCAACCCACGAGACAAACGGTTGACCTATTGTATGAATTTCAACCCACTAGACAAACGGTTCACCACGAACTACAAGAACTTGATCAAGATCAAGAATTGATTAACCGTCACCGCATGCAACGATAACAGTAAACCGAAAAACAGGCAAAGATAAAGGTATATCAAAAGAAAAAAAAGCAAAGTTCTTATGGCAATGTAAACGTTAACAGGGAGCCGAAAATGGCGGTAATACGGTCGCAGAAGGAATATATGCGAGTGATGAATTAGCGGAGGAATGGAGGCGTGTCAGAGCTTAATAATAGTGGGTCGAGTTAGAAAGAGCGGAATTAGAACGACGTACTGCACACATGATATAACAACAAACAATTTGTCAGCCACTTTTGCGAAACCGAGCACATGAGTGAGGTGGCAATCAGGAGCTGGTAAACGGTTGGTTAATCCTCTCCGACAGGAGCAATTAAATGTAAAAAACCCGGAATGTCACGAAGATTTTAATTTCCTGGAATTCGTGGAAGATATTGAACGATATTCAAAAATCGAGAATATACGCGATGGTCACCAACTACTGCCTATTGTAAGTTTTATGGAGGGTAGACTCAAAATATAGTACGATATGGTAAAACACACGATGACACGGAACAATGCAATCATACTCCTATAGGCAACTTCGCGAAACGCAGTATTTGGAACGGAAACTCTCCGACTATGGCAACAATTATTTAATTATATAGCGATTCCTGCAAAAAATGTGTGGCGCCTTGTCAACGCTAAATTTCACAAAGAGAGAGAAAGTGCACAGAGCATAATAACGATATGAAAGATAACCCACCCGTGCAGAAATATTGACAGGGATACAGCTGGATTCTGAGTTGTATCCCGGGCTCCTAATCGGGATCTAGTCCGATATCGGATCAGATTCGAGGACTAAATGTAAGATCCGTAAACTGGATTCCATTAGGAATCCCGATCCGAATCCGTTAATGACTCTACCTGGATTCGAGCAGGGATCTCGATCAAATCACGTAAGAATAATGAATTGTTGAAAGCATTATATTAAATACTACCTCCTACCCGCGACTTCACGGAAATAAATTAAAAGAAGCAGGATAGGCTGAGAAAATAATAAGTATGTATATGACAAAAGTGTATGTAATTGTACGATCCAAGAATTGTATAGCACACTTATTGGAGTGAGAGCTGATTCTGTGCAGCTCGTTTTAGAGGAAACTTAATACTTTTCTGCACAGTTTACGCATTTATAATGCCAGCGGACGCATGGTTCGTTTGTGAGAAGCGGGATGGTCATGCGCCACCTGTCGGTCGTGACCGGTACTACTACTACTATATCTATATATATATTTGTATTGGTCATAAAATGTCCCCTCCGATGGACTGCCAACTTGTCGTGATGGGGGGGGGGGGGGGGGGCACACCCGCGACGGTCTGCCAAGCCCGGTACGTCGTCGCGGGAGGAAAGCGCCGTCCTATGGGAAGGAGACCCAGAACCAAGAAACCCAGTATGCAAGTTGACCCAGGAACGAACCTTACGGCGCAGGGAGTCGGTACCCCAGTGCCGGCGTCTGAACAGGGTGCAAAAGCAGGCCCACAGACGTCGTTATCCAAATACTGCAGCCCAAAACCGGTGAAACACTTGGCCGGATCGGGGTCTAATGCTACAAGGACCTGAAAGCCATCCTCGAAGACAGAGCCACAATACGGGAACTTCAACCGATGGCGACCCTGGAGATCAGGGACCTCGACGGCTTTACCTCGGAAGAGGAAGTCCAAGATGCAATCGGGAAGAAACTGGAGGATTTCAAGGGTGAATTCAAGA
This sequence comes from Netelia fuscicornis, assembly GCA_946811545.1. NCBI lineage: Eukaryota > Metazoa > Arthropoda > Insecta > Hymenoptera > Ichneumonidae > Netelia > Netelia fuscicornis. Next base: position 29,601,138 of record OX328015.1, read on the forward strand.
TATCTCTTACGAAGGAAAACTCCAGAGGACAGAAGATGGCCTTCCTCCAGATCAGCGAAAAAGGAGCGGAACACCTCATCACGACTGGTAAAATTAATATCGGATGGGTCGTCTGCAGGATACGATGGAAAGTGACAGTGGCACGATGATACGCTTGCTTCGGATACGGTCACCACCAAGCAAGCTGCAAGGGACCGAACAAAAAGGTCCAGGGCCTGTGCATACAATGTGGCACGGAAGGCCACATAAAAAAGGACTGCAAAAACGACCAAAAATGCTTCCTGTGCAAGGAACGTGGCGTGGCTACATGAAAACTTAAGCACGTGCCCGGCACGGGTAGCTGTCAGGCTTACCGACGCTGGTTATGTCCAAGCTCGGCGGTAAACCAACTGGCCCTAAGTTAGAGGGTGAGAAGTTGAAACACATCGTGAGCGTGCTATTCCCTTCACATCCCGTCCGGGAAACAGAAATATACGCCTCATTACCAGGAAATGTGGTACCTTTCACGGAAAAAGAGCTCCAGGAAGCCGTAAGCTCCCTCCAAAATAAGGGAGCCCCGGGCCCCGATGGCATCCCTTCAGAAGTACTTAAAGCGATCGCAAAATTGTACCCTGAACTGCTTCTGAGTATGTACAACTGCTGCCTCAAGACCGGAGACTTCCCGAAAAAATGGAAGGTGCAAAGGCTGGTCTTGATCAGCAAATGCAAGAGTGACCCAAACTCTCCCTCATCACACAGACCCCTATGTATGCTGGACACATCGGGAAAACTGCTGGAACGCCTCCTCAAACCCCGACTTGCAACAACCATACGCCAGCGAGGAGACTTGTCGGAGAGACAGTAAGGATTCAGGAAAGGCCGATCCACCGCTGACGCAGTAAACGAAGTCGTTAAAGCCGCCGAAGTCGCACAACGGGGGAAATCACTACTCCCGGCGAATAACCCTACTGGCAACACTAGACGTGCGAAATGCCTTCAATTCAGCAAGATGGAAAGACATATTGACGGCCATCGAGGACAAATTTAAAGCACCTGAATATTTCCTCCGGATAGTTCAGAGCTACCTCCGAGATCGGAAACTGATTTACGCATCAACAGATGGTCTCTACACAAAAAACATCACGGGCGGCGCAGCCCAGGAACCCATCCTTGGCCCAGATCTGTGGAACCTACTGTATGACGGTATCCTGCGCATCGAGAAGCCCGAGGAGAGTATCCTTGTGGGATACGCGGACGACATCGCCGTTGTAATTACCACGAGGACTACCGAAGAAGCGCAAACCAAGTTCAACCAGGCAATGAGACGAATCATCCGTTGGCTCCGGGAACACGGACTAAGCCTGGCACCGGACAAAACAGAAATAGTCCTCCTCACAAGGAAACAAATCCAAACCGTCACCAATTTCACAGCGGCAGACCGGACCATAACCAGCAAGAACTCAGTTAGGTACCTCGGGATACATCTGGACACAAAACTCTTGTTCCGACAACAAATCCGCTTTGCCTCAGAAAACGCCGCCAAAGTGACCCTGTCACTCAGTAGGCTAATGGGAAATACAGGAGGGCCAATAGCAAGCAGACGGCGTCTGCTGCTATCGATCACAAACTCCATACTCCTGTACGGAAGTGAAGTTTGGATACACGCTATGAAGAAAGAGATATACCGGAAGCAAATGGGACGAATTCAGCGGATAGGAGCTCTAAGGATCGCCAGTTCTTACCGCACGGTCTCTGAGGCAGCAGTACTAGTTATCGCGGGAATAACCCCAATCGACCTTCTGGCACTCGAAAGGAAATGAGTCTACCAAATAAAACAAGAGTTCGGAACAGAACAAGCGACCCGACGGGAAGAGGAAATAAAAACAGCGAAAGAAGAAACATTGCAGCACTGGAAAAAGCGCTGGCGAACGGACCCAAAAGGGAGATGGACCGCCAGGTTGATACCTAACCTACCAACATGGACTACCCGGACCCGTGGAGAGATGGACTCTTGCCTTACGCAACTTCTGTCGGGACATGGGTATTTTACATCGTACCTCCACAGAGTGGGCAAGGTAGACGACCCGTCATGCATATACGGGGATACGGATCGCGACACGGCCTACCACACATTCTTCGAGTGTGACAGGTGGACAACAGAAAGAGGACAACTAGAGGCCGAACTAGGGCAAATAACACCAGAAAACATCACGGAACTAATGCTCAGAAGACAAAAATTCTGGAACAGAGTAGCAACCTTCGCGAAGATGATCCTACAAGAAAAAAGAAAGAGCTGGGCAGACATGGAAACCTACTGACCTAGCACAACAACCGGAAGGCTAAGATTGGAGGGGCTCGAGTGTAACACGGGGTTCCACTTCGAAGTAATACCTAATATACAAGGTCCTTACCGGGGTGGTTTCAAACAGCCGGAGCTCGAAGGAGGTTTTTAGTGGGTGCGTCAAAATTCAAATTTTCAAAATCCACCTCGATTCCGAGATATGACATGGCGGTTTTCTCTCCTTATATCCGAGGAATATACACTTCGAGTCAGCCGAATATAGCGGGTCACGCAATTTTCCATACCCAACAAGATAAACATCAACACTCGATTTTAAACTAACGGACGTGTGCGATACCACAGCGCCATGTAGTGCGTCGAGGTTATTATGATTTTTTTCAAAGATTTAGCTGGAGACATAGCCGCCAACGGGTCACAATTGTAGTCGTAAAAAGTGTCAATAGGCCTGTGGACCAAGGTAATCGTCGCTGGGTAACAGTAAGAGGTTAAAGCTCTAGTCGTTACTGGAAGCCAAATAACCTGCTTATTTGAAATTGTCCATAATAAACAAGCAAAGCTATAAATCACGTATTTGCTATGACGAATATTCACGTGATATCGGCAATGGCAAAATAATCAACCACCATAAAATATCAAATGTTATTAGAAGGATAAATGGGCAGCGGATGATTCACGTATTTTTTATAATCCCATGAACACACTCGAACACATTTTTAGGCATTTGTAATTATTATAGGCAATTCAGTGTGTAATATTCGAATTATATCGATTCATTTAGGGATCTACTGCAAAATAATTCAATCGTTGATGTGGGCACTCGAACATGCTGCCGCGTTTAAAGCGTTGAAAGACAATTTATGTGGGGCGCTGACATTATTGCATTACGATGTTAAAAAAAATTTCGGTGTTTTATACCCGCAGAGCTCAATTATACCACTCCCGCAAATGGAGTCTTGGGTATTGCATATGCGTTCACGAACTTTAGAATATATCTACTTGGAAAACATTTTGAAGTAATAACAGATCACCAAGCATTAACTTTTCTAAATCGAACTGTTTTTAGAACGGCTAAGTTGTGGCGATGGTGTTTATTGTTGCAGGAATATTCGTTTACAATCAAATATTGTAGCGGCCGTGACAATGCCTCCACGGATTGTTTTAGTCGGAACCCAGGTTCTAGGTTTCACGAAAGTGAACCGGACCAAATAATGATTTCTGAGCTGATTTAGAGCAATATTCCATCGATAGAGAATTGCCGAATTGATACGCTACTATTTATTTGTGAACTTCAGTTGAATATTTATTTCGAGAGGCAATTACGGAAGCTAGCAGAAATTCAATATAGAGGCCCATTCATCCAAGAATTTGAACGAAAATTGCAAGCGAATATAGGGAATCAAGATTTTCAGCAATACCCCAATCTTTGTTTTATTGTAGACAATCTACGGAGGATTGGTGGGGAGTTGTGCCACATAATTGGAAAACATTGATAATTCGGTCGAAGCATGATCGTACTGGCTAGCGAGGAGTACACAAAACGCAATGTTATCTTCAGCGACTGTTCTATTGGCGAGGACAATCGGAAGTTGTAAAGAAACATATATTGGCATGCGATTTGTGCCTGCGAGTCAAACGCCTGCTCGTATCCATAGTGTAAGAAATCTTATGTGTGAGGATATAATAAATAAATTGTTTAATAAAACCGCCTCTCGAAAGTAAACGTAAAGAGACGATTTATTAATCTATCGGCCTATGGCTTGTACGGACGTCAACCAACTACCGTCTTCCTATTACATCTTCGCAGGGCTACTCGGTTCTATCTCCCTCACTGAATCTTGTGGTATCGAAAATTCCTTACATCTATAACAACTGTCCCACGCGGTTAATTCCAGTTACTTATTGTTAGCTCGAAACTACTTTATACTCAAGACAGAAAAATACTATGTAAAAAGGCAAAAGTGGAAGGGGGGGGGGGTGTCTCTAAAACAAATCTCAAGGGACTGTCCTATCAATTTAGTACCAGCATTTCGACCAGTGCAAACATTTACTTTGGAATTCCAACCCGTGACTGTCTTCCTTTGTTCCTTGTTCGTTCGTCGCTGTCACTCCTTCGCCGCTCTTTCTTGACGTCGCCACTCGTTTTCTTCCTCTCCTTTTCGCTGCTCACACCCTCTCACTTGCTTTCCTTATTCTTCACTCTCTCTTACTCTCGCTCCATTCAAAACTCCCTACTCTTTACTTTCGCCAGACGCTCTCAAAATGTTTCGTTTACCGTGGGTCGTCGCAAAATGCAAGGACATGGTCTCGGCGAAAACTCGTGAATTGGTTGGACGTTTTGATCCATCATTGGATATCGTAACGGCACGGATCGATAGGTGATAGATTGGGGACGGGCCACATTTCGTGGCGCGATGTTGAGGAGATCTATCGGAAAATGAGAGTAATTAGGGCGGTCGATATTGCAGGATTTTTATCTCGTGGCAACAGGCACTTCGGGAAACGGGTAATCGATTTATGGCCGTGCGCTGCTGCCATCTCGACCCTAGCTGTGTCACTATGCCGATTGATAATTTTTGTGACGACTGTCGAGTGTTCGCGGGTTTTTGATAGCTGCGGGAGTGTGTGCGGGATGGTGATAATTTTTTATCAAATTTCCGGCCTGCTGCTTTTGTGACTGATTGTGAGAGGCATCTTGGAGAATTTTCCTTCAGAGCCTCCGGACGATGGTAAGTTTTCTTCTTTTCACATTGCCATAGATGTCCCATTTGTTTCCTCCGCGTTTTTAATTTTTGCAGGTTATTACAGTGATGGTGGAACGGCGGTGAGATTTGTTCAAACAACATGGATTTACATGGAACAACATATCTTATGGGCGCACTAGTCTGGAATCTGCTTACTGCTGATCCCAGCTGCCGTATTGCTGTCCGATGTCTGTGTGCGCGCATACACTGACACTGAGGTCGTAGCGCGCACATTTTCACACCTAAGCGTTCAGCCATGCTTGGGGTACTATTCCGCTCTCGCTCGCACCCATGAACTGTGTACCGCAGGCTTAGGGTACTTGGGCTCTCGATGTTAGGCAATCAGATTCCGGACCCCGAGCATGTGCATTTTATTTGCAGACTTTGTATAATAGTGAAAATGGATTTTATTAATAACAGACAACAAAGATACTTTTTCCCTAAAAAGTTGAACAATATTGTTCTGAATTATAATCCGCCCTTCGCTTTCGAGTGTGCTGCTGATACAAGAACGAGAGTGAGATACAGTTATCGGCAGGTACGCATAAATGCAAGCGCGATACCATTAGAGTGGGGGTCAGCTGATGAGTCGAATGTGTGCCGTACACTAATACATCGCCGCGCGCTCTTTAGTCCATAATTGGAACTACATTTTCCGTGCGAAAAATTAGCGATCTATGTCAATCTCTAAGTAAATCTATGTTCTTTGGTTTATTCTTGGGGACGGTGGAAAGAAAATTCCTTTTTTCTGTTTTGGTCGGGTTTTCATTTCTTATCATCGTTTCCCCTTTCTGCAGGTTGCTGCGGTTCGTACACACTGATAACGGCGAGTCTTGTTCCTTGGGACGGTGTAGGGTTTTCTTCGCGACGGTGGTGATATTCTTCGGGGTGGCGATGATTTTCTTCGGTTCTTCGATAAGTAATTCGATAATAATTTGGCTTATTGATAATGTTTAATATTTGGCTTTTTAGTTCCAGGTTGTGGGTGTATTTTCTTTCTACGAGCCACCGCGTGGGGAGGGCATTGTATATATGTATTGTGATAAACGGTATTCATATTGTATTAAAAGTTGGTATCTATTGAAGAATTGGTGTTTCGCGACTTTACGTTCGAAAGTACGTGCTAATATTAATGAAGAAAAAAGTGTGTCTACCGTAACAGAAATTAATAAAACGATTATTGGCCTACAGGTTGTAACACAGGTTATCTTCAGATTGAAGAGCGGTTGTGTCAGCAATGCTGCTTTAAGATATAGAATTATAGCCTGTAATTGTCGATGAAGTGAATAATCCGACAAACTTTGAAAATCCCTCACACGAACTTAACCGCATTTAGCAACGTCAATAACTATTGAAAGAATTAAGAATTTAAGGAACGAAATAGTAAAAGATTTAAAATTCAATGGTGAAAATGCGCGATGAGACATGTATTCGAGGCACAAAGTAAATGAAAATACACGAAAAGAGAAGAGCAAACGGAAAGAAAAAGAGAACGAGAATTATAGTAAGGGACAAGCGAATAGACGAGGAAGGTTGGTACGACTCGTATTCTCAAGAGGGTGGGTGTATTAGGCGTGAGAAGTGTAGAAGAACCATCACCCTCAGGACGAGACGTGACACCAGCTACAGCCACCTTATCTGCCGAACCATTTTCCATAGTTCGGGACGGTGTTTGTGTGAGAATTGAGTACCGACGTGTTCAGCAACGGATTCTGTGGCTTCTCGTGATAATCCAAACATTTCGTCCGCCGTCCACGTTTGTAAACCACTCCCACCGCCGTCATCTTGCCTCTGCGATGATCTTCGTCGTTGTTTTACACGCACCATTTCGACATTTACGTTAACAGTTGGTTCGTATATTTCCAACGTCTACCCGATATGTGATGTAGCTATCACGAAGATGATTACTACATCAAATACTAGATCACATACCAATCACGAAGATATGCTCATTTAACCTCTGTGTACACATGCGCAACCAGTAATAAGAAATAGTAACGATCTACGATTTATCAATACATACTATATATATCCGTATATAAAACAATGACCAATATTATAGGGATACCGCATAAAACTTAGAGTCAAGGAAATATGATACACATAGTCACACGAGATGGCCTTTTATCACGACTTTTTTTCAATTGATTTTCTCTAAGGATATGCATGAGTCTTTATACATGCGAGTTCAGTCAAAAAACTGTCCCTCGTGCGTTTCAGGGGGTCAATGCTGTAACAGAGTAGGGTATCGACAAAATAATTTCTAACGTGTATGGGGGTTCAATTAATAATATAATTAATTTTAAATATCATAATTTACAAGGGGCACAACAACCGCGAACAATATCAACTAAATAGAAATAATTTTGAATTAACCAACATTTTTGTGAATATGTAATAGAATTTACTTGAATCTAGTTTAATGTATGTACGTGGAATGGCATAGAAACTGCAGTCAGAGGATTTTATAGAGTTAGAAAACCGTTAGAAAAACGTTAGTAAACCGAAATATATCCTATTTCTCAGGGTTAGTTTGAAAGAAAAATAAACATTTTTGGGGTTTTTCCCGCAGAATCAACAGTGCGAGTAACCAATTTCTTTTATAGAATCTCAATTTAATTGCAGATACGAGCTTGATTGGAATAAATTAATAAGAGGTTTAGAAATACTTGGGAGGCGGAGATATTTCGAACGCTAGGGAAAAGGTTATATGAGCGATATATGGCTACGATGATAGGAAACGAGACTGATGAGCGGAACGGGTGAGCGGACTATAAAACCGCGGGCAAGGTAGATGCGTGCACTAAAAAAAAACGACGGAAAATAGTGAGGGTAAAAGACAAAGAGTGGGGATTGCGCGTCGAGGGATTGAACACATGTTCATGTCACCGCGCCGTCTCTCTCGAGTTGTCCGGTTCCCGACAATTTATTCTCGCCAGTGAATCACGTCAAAATTTGATTTGTCGATGGCTTTTATAGCGGCAAGTTATTGCGGATGTTACGAACGAAATTCGAGAGGCAAAGGATAGAGAGGAGATTGTTGGTAGTGATAGCTTCGAGAGGAATCTGATAGTGGCGATATTAGGATGTTATCGAAATGCACACCACGCGATATTGTTTTGTTTTTATTTTATGAAAAAGCAAAGCACTGTTTCTCCTAGCTCGATTCAAATTTCAAAACTGAAACGATAGTTGCGTAGAATATTAACTCATTTAGCTCGATTTTCACACAGTAGAAACTGAACTAATAATTCACGCATAACTTCGATATTAGCAAGCCATTTATCCTGAAGTTTATTTTCGCGAATGGTATCCCAACTGTTGTAGTAAACGTTCCTATATATATGTTCGCGATCGATCATTTTTGTGACGCGATTGAGGAACTGAGTAAGAATGTAAGAATTTAGAAAAAATCCTTTTTAATACTAATTTCGCTGAGATTTTCTTGCTTATAACGATTTAGTTCGGGTCCCGCTTCGTTACCCAAGTAAAAATTAATCAGTCTGCCTGACGTTTCACCCACAACAGATAAGGCGTGCCTGATTTAGTTTGCTGAATTGCAGCCTGATCAGATCCGGATCAGGCATTATTAGGGTACTGCCTAATTGTATTAACGTATTATATAAATCAGGGTTAGTTGATGGCTATGACTGGCTCGAGCGCTATCGCAACCTACCCATGTATACATAAGACAGTTAGCATAAAAGAAACTCACGCATCGGCAGAAATACACAAGATAGTTTTTTTTAGCTCTTAAAAGGACAATATTTTGGTAAGAAGTCTGTTGTCCCGATTATTCACAGACACACGCATATACCTGTATTATTTTTCAACAATATATGGGAACGTAATAAACGCATTAACATGTGCTTAATGTGCTTAATGAACCCGAAGTCATTATTTAATTACACAGGATTAAGGAAAGGGAATTAATAATTGAGGATAAATATAACAATACGTAATTTTACAAGTCTATATCCAGCCTTGATTCAGTTAAAATCAGACTGGGCTCAAACTAAAATTAATCTGGAATCAAGATGGAATTAAGGCAACCGTTAATTATCCGATTAATACCGGTTTTTCAATAAGGAACGTCTGATGAAGACCGAGATCCAGTCTGATTCTTTTTCTGGTCGGGTAATATGGAGGAACAACTCATAGATATGGAGCAAAACTGTCCGAAGGAAACTATCATCATATCGGCTGTAAGGGCCTAACTTGTAAAGAGCCATCTATCGAAACACGCAGCTTTCCATTTGCACACCGGAACTATAACGGAAAACAAGGCATATTTTGCATTATCCCTGTTGCATATTTAGATATGTAGTAACCGATAGTACTCTAGCCGATAAATATTTTGGATATCCTTCGGAACACATATCCATAAAAAAACATTCATTCATCACTCATGTTATTCAGAATTGAGGCCAAAAGTTAGACAATATTCTATTTGAACCATAGTGCGGTATCTAAAAACCATCAGACAGGCGATCACCGTTAGATTGGAACGAACGCCCCGCCCCTGGTTACAAATTTGCATATTGTAGTTAATACCGCTTATTCGACGTCCAACTACCACATTTCGGCAAGCTTTTGTCTCTCGTATTCTCTTTAAAAATTTTTTTTTGTCCTGTTCACGTTTCCTCATCGAACGTTCATTCGTCATCTGCACAGTGATAAAGTATTTTCGAATAAAAATCGAGCGGCTGCTGTTGTCGTTACTATCGGGTAACACAGCCCCTTCCCCAATCTCCAAGCGCACCCGCCCCCACCCTGCCCCTCCACCTCTCACATTTTCCAAATTTGCAACTGCAGTTAGGCGCACCAGCAGCCAACAGCAGCAGGATCGTTGCACACGTATACCGGTGCGTACACAGTCATACTCTCGGACGAGATATACATATATCAAGCGAGTGGAACAAATATATCATTCATAATTTGTTCGGAACAGTTGATTTGTAGCCTGCGACGTGCGGCGTCGACCTGTCCTAGCCTACGAGTCTCTCTCCCTCTTCCTCTTCGTTTCTCGTACCCTCTTTTTCAACACACATACCTCTCACCGAAGCGCGTCATACTGCTCTCTTACTCTCGTCGCGCAGCTTGCCAACTGCACGTTGGAGCTCGCTCTGTCCATCTCTTCCATCCGCATCATGAAGTAGATAGAGGGGAAACGAGGAAACGAGGAAAAGAGAGATAGTGAGTGTCCCACCACGTTATCCCTCTTGCAAAACGTAGATTGAAATTAATACCCAATAATGCTTGTAAATCATTACAGAAATGCACGAGCCGTGTTAAAACCGGTCGTCCATCCAGCCGATAACGGCGTAACCGTCATACTACTGGCCAGCAGTGCACTTTGTGAATGTATGTATATATATATATATATATACCTATAAAACTAATACATACACACGCATTCATTTACTTTGAAGCCGGTTTCGTTTTCCTTCACGTTTAAAAAAGTGACAGCAAAAATTTATGTCGCGCATCATCCACCTACTCTCTCTCTACCCTCGTATTATGGAACAGTGAATCATCCAAGCTAACGGGTTTAGACGATTCATTGTTCTATTTTTATGTATATATATATACATCTTTTTCTGTTTTAGAAAATTTTACCTTTACTCGTTGTCAACTCTTTCTATCAATGACTATTCTGGGATACAATCTTTACAGTGCGCTTTATATTTCACAAGCACCGACTGCTGTAATTGCACATGTCACTTTCTCCCACCGTTTGATTACTCTCGGTTTTATCAAGTATAAAAAATGACGTTGGATTCTCAGTATAACCAGGAAAATATCGTTAACGAAAATTTTCATTTATCGAATATTCAATTTATTTGGCGGACTTCGGAGCTAATTGTAATCCCTGGTGCCTATAAATTGGGCCTTATTAAGTAACCATGATCTTTTAATTATATGTAGATAAAGAAAGTAGATGTTTCGTTTTATATAAGCATGTATGTGTTACGTCTTAATCAGTGAACGTAATTATATTAAAAATGGTTAACCAATACCTGCTCTAAGATCATCAAAGTGGCAGCCAAACGAACCAACGATTAGTGTAAGATGCTGAGAAAAAATGAATCGTGATATGTTACTAAGCCTCAACATATTTGGGTGTTACAAAGGAGTCGATGTTCAGAAGCTGTACGGATAGGTTGAATTCCTGTAGAACCGACCATACAAGCAACATGAAAATCTACCTTCCTCCACAGCAAATTGAAGACAAACAAGATTTTGCGGTAAAAGCCAATTCGATCTTAATATTTTGATTTTATCCAAGATTCACGAACAATAATTTATTCCATTATTTAAGAAAGTTTAAATAACAATCGGCCAATAGGTTGGATGTAGTTTTACAGCTTACTTAGAATAGAGGAGTATTATAGTATTATTTGATCCTTTCTTGGCGATCAATATTTATTCTCTTATCTCATTGGCCACTCTAATGGAATCAACTAAATTTCGTTTAATTTTTGCTACTTGTTAGCAAAAAAGAACTCAGAATTCAGTTTAGGACTCTTCTCAGCGTTAAGTTAAAGTTAGCCATGACAATATAACCAAGTTAGATTGACATCACGTACGCATGATTGTAGAATAGTCTGCATTCGAAACAAAGCGAATACATTTACGGATATGCAATAGTGAATCCAATCGTGCGAATGAACGCGGTCAATGTACGAAATAAAACATGGAACACCAATCCTAACTTGTTCACTTAATTCTTTAATCGTTTAATTTCTTTAGATTATAAGTGCGTTTTTATCTACTTTTTCGGTTTATGCTCCAAAAACAGGGATGCAAATGAAAATGAAGATAACGGTCACGTATTGCGCAATAGAACTAGACTTCGAAAAAATTAATGAGGACGGCAATAATCTCCAATATCTTATGTATAATATTTATCATCAATTTACAACAGTGATGAAAATACAAAAAAAACATCGATAAATCATACCATTTACCACTTGGTTACAATCCACAATGGTGAATCTCTTACCATCTCTGGAAAATTGGTCAATGAATATAGTTTTACTTTAGTTACGTTAGTAATGTCAAGTTTAAACGGTGCAAATATCAAGATATTCACATCATAATTTCATGCTCGTAAGTTGAAATACTCGTGCGACGAACGTGAGAGTGGAGAGATTGCGCGCAAATCGCTAACTTATACCAATGTCATGGAAACTGTTGTCCAAACTTATTCATCAATACGTAATAAAATGGGATTAATAAGTAGAGAAGATACAAAATAGTCGGAGGACGGTAGCTTGGTTCTTCCGGGGAAGAGATAATAATGACCGAAAGTGTCATCTATCAGAAACGCAATGCATAGAGAGGTTCACAGGAGAACTATGACTTGTTACATCATGAGCGAAATACGATCGAGGTATCGAGTTTGTTTCGCCTCAAATTCTCTGTACACTCTCTGCCAGAGATTTTCTTACCAAAATTGATTACAAAAATAGTAATGAACGAAATGTTAATATCTTTTTAAACAACACTGAATGAATAGCAAATTACCGGATCCGCTATTGCAGATCCATACAGGTTTTCATCTTTCGTTAAAAATTTTCAATCCGGGGCTTCCTTTATTTTCTTGTAGTATGTAAAGGTCCGTCATTATGTATGAAAATATGCATGTGTAGGTGCATACGTATAGGTATGTGTTATGGTCCCCTGAATCACAAAATTGAAGTCGACAAATGTTGATACCGAGCAAAGTGACTATGGAACAATTTTTCACATAGTTCGGTTTGTACATTAAGCTAATTGCTTATATAGTTATTATCAACGGTAACAGCACAAGAAAGTGTTTCACTTTCTTATGGTTTTTGCAAACTTTTTGTAAAGTGTTTGGGATGGCTCTAGCTTCTACAATTAATCAACCAAATAGCTATCGTGCCAAATCTTCCTGCAAACATTGACTAACAATAAAAGATAATGTATTTGCTAGATAAAGTATATGCTTTTTAGGGTATCTCTCGTAGGTTGTTAATCGTTAAGTAGAAATATTGTGTAAGAATAAACTGTTATCAAGGATAGTTGGTATTAAATGTCGAAAGAAATACTGATACTTTCCAGATACTAGGAGCAGGTATGCGGATCAGCTAAAGTATACATTTTGGAAGATCTATACTATCATTAAGTTTAGAATATTCAGAATGTCTATATATATTGGTTCTTGAGCTGAATAAGTTGCTCAGACCCTGTTCACTTTCACTGTCAAACCAAGCGAAATGTCCTCTCCAATAGTTGCGTCGTGTCAAATAATTTCAGAATCGCGTTATTAAAATGTTTCAGCTTGTGTCTCTCAAAATGAGTAGATGATCATTTTTATGAGTATCGTTGTATATCGCAATTTTAAAAGAATCATGGTTAATATATTGAACTTGTATGTAGGATCGAATATAAATGTTTCGTTTAGCATAACGTCTTTGGTATGTTTCGTGTCTATTTTCCCTTGGTTCGATCAAATTGCAACATTCGGTTCGAAAATGACTTGACTTTTATGGAAGGAGCAGAGAGGAAACAGTAGCGGCAGATGCAGAACCAGCAACGTTTCGCAGTAGCGATGGTAAGTAGAGACTTGTAAATACGCGCTCGGCTTTGAGCTGCAACAGGTGGCCCATAAAGCGTGCACATCCGTTTATCAACAACGAACGAGTACATGCGGATTGACGGATGGGTGGTGGAGATCGATCGTCGAGTAGGCAGGCGATGCTCCCGGAGAACGGTTCTGTCCTGCGTATTGGCCTTTAAGCCCCGAGGATTTTACGTATTACTATTGCATGCTCTATTCGCCGAAAGGACAGATGAGCGAAAGAGATTGGTTTTTTCCCCACTGGTCGAAATTTAACTGCCGAAAAAAAAGAAATTAAACCACTTTTCGCTAGTTTATATTTGGGGATAGCAAAGAGTTCGTATTACCATAGTGAGTCTTAATACTAGCAATGCACCTCTGCTATTCTAGCAGAGAATTTTAATGGAACAGGGAATTTTTAAACGTTCTACAATCGTCCTTTTTTTCATATTTTTATGCTCGTTTGAAAATATTGTATTTTTGTCGAATGCCCTGGCAACAGTCTGCCAGGTTCCAGGATTTATATACCTCATTGATTAATAATATTATCACGCTACGATTATGGAACGGGGAGTTGATTTGAGTCATCTTAAGAAGGTTCGACATGTTCGGAAGCCCCGCTCTGGTCCCAAAATGTTTCTTCGCTCCAAATTAAGATTTCTTCAAAACTATTCAGCACTTTTCGACGATTTTGTTAGTTTTGTTCAGAAAGGCTTTATTGATAATTATATGTAGGATTTTAGAGGATATTCGAAATAGAAAAATTTTGCGACCAATTGAACGTCGAAAAACATTAGTTAGAAAAAATGCCTATTTTCAATGTACCTTTTTTCAGGAATCGTACATTCGATTTTGACCATTTTTGTTATGTGTGTATATTAAAGTGTTATAAACAATGAGTCGAGCCATTTTTTTGATTCTTGTTTCAGAATTGTCTGACATCGTTTTGAAATTTTGTTATAATTTTTTACGACGTTTTTTACCTTCAAATATATTTTTCTCGGGTCTGAATCGTTAAAAAAAAATGGCTTAACACATCCATCGTTTGGACGTACTTGTAAGGTCAAAAAAATATGCCGCTACGATAAGTAGATTTCGAGAAAAAGTACATTGCATGGAAAAAACATAACAGGAGACACGATTTTCTGAAAAAGTTTGAATTTCTGTGAGTTCAAACGCTAACTTAAAAACATTATTTAACATACTTCCACTGCTCAGATTTTCATGAAATTAAAAAAAAATTAAATGCATTTTTGGACGCTGCAGTAGCCCGAACCTCCTTAACAACTTGTTAATAATTCTATCGAGCTTGGCTTGCAGGATGCAATAAAAGGGTGAAGGATTATAGTCCAATATATATACGATTTTGCCGCAGTGATCTTTTCAAGCCTCTAAAATGAATGTGACTGTCGGTCAACCGATAGAGACAGCGGCGCCTCGATATAATTAAAAATTTCAATTATTTAGAACCTGCTAAAACACGCCCCACTATAGGAACTACCGCTCATAAGTGCAATAATCAATCAAGTACCCACATGTTCAGTCATTTAGAATGAAAAAGACCAATTGTAACAATCTGGGAATGAGCACGCCTAACCAAAGAAATAGTCATACTTCTTCAATTGCTTGAACTAAAATTGGTCAAGGAAGTGAATATCATTGAATGCCATCGGTAGCTAAGGATCTATAAATTGCTGACAATACTACTGCTATGGATTGTGGATAAAAGAAAGCGTGGAAGGTAGGAGTTACATTTCCAAGAGTTAACCTTACAAAATCTGCGGCCGCAGTAGACAACTGCCGCTGAGCCCCAGTGAGGCTCTGCATCATGCAGCGGTCTCCCTTCGCGCTACTGTGCGCTGCTTGCCCCACGACGATAGTAAAAACTTTTACAGTCCTTATAATTATGGGTAATTTACGGTAATTAACGCGGCTGGATGGAGTCACGCCGGCAATTTTCTCAGCAATATTTTTGAGACGATAATATCTCGTTTTCCTGAGTACCCTTGCCCATATCTCTCTATTTTTCTTCCTCCCCCTTTGCTCTTATTCTCTTTCGCTCCTGCTCTCTCTCTCTCTTTCTCTATCCCTTAGGGCCAGCTTTCTTTCGTCTCTGTTTCTGGTTCTCTTAATTCCTCCTGTCCCCTGCCGCTGCAACCCCTTTGGATTGCGAAAGGGGCCAACCATCTCGGGAATATCCGATTCAGAGCAAGCATAGCTTCTTCCGTGCTCATTGATTCTCTTGGGTGTATTCAATCGGTGAATCATTATTGATCTCACAAGATGTTGAATAATTCGAGTAGAACCTCCTATATGTAGGGCTTTCCCTAGGTTGGTCTTTTTCGTTATTGTTCCTTTTGTCTCGTATATCACTCTCGTTTCAAAGCACCCCAGCCAGGAGAGTCAATAGCGGGACAACTTTACTATCATAGCTGCCTGATCTATGTAATAAGACTTTAAAAGTACGAAGGTTATGAACCGAAAAGGTAATAGATCGCGACCAATATGTATTTTGCAAGATTCATAGAACTCGAATGATTACCGGCATTTCTCTGGTTTGATGAGGATATAGGACACACTACGGAGAAAGTATGCATTCGCGGCATACCAAATAGATTGGCGTGTCCTTCGATAATCACAACGAGTGGTGTATTAATCGTCAAACATTATATAATCCAACCTACAAATAAGAAACCCGACAATAAGAAACTTTACCCAGGTTCTCACTTGAGCGCTTCCCCTACTACGGCTTGAACTCCAAGCTCGAGAATTTCCTACAATCGCATACGGAAAAGAGTCAGAGAGACAAACAGAGGTAGTGAGCGCGGAACGCGTGCCTGGTGCTCTTCTCCCTGGGGACTTTTGGTTTCTTATTTGGAGATTGGACTGTATCTCGTCGTGGTCACTTCTCGGTCTCATAACAATGCAATGCCCATCGTCGGATTATAGGACATGCAATAGGGGATTTCGTTACTCTTGTAAAAATACATTAAATGAGTAACGATATTTTATTGTTGAAATAGGTTCAGTATGCCCTACTGAATGTAAATATATAAAATACTTACAAAAACAAGCCGCGAACGCCCTCATTTTGCAAAAACACTGTTTCGGCCCATATCTCCGTAACCATGTACTTGAGACCAAAAATGGTAATGACCTATATTGTAGAAAATGAAATTTTCTATCTTTTTTCTTATATACTTGTTTGTACATCACGTACCGTTTACGAGTTATATGACTATTACTTTGTGTTTTGTAACTTTTTCTTTTTTATTGACTGATATCTCTTCTAATAATTGTTTAAACAATAAACTGCTAGTGACCAAACTTTTAAAGCGACAAAGTTTCTACAACTTTTACTTTAAACTTTTTTTTCCCAGCCTCATTGGCCATTTTATTTGAAAATTACTATTTCGTAAATCATCTTCAATGAAAATCTTTTAGGTGTAAATAATACTCTTTATTTTGAAACGTGGACACTTATTGAAACATAAACAAAGTTATGAATAAACATATATATGATATAATAACCTGTCGACAAACGTGTTTTTCTCTCTTACGCTTTTTTTCAAATATTGATAACACATGTACGAGGACTATATCTTCGGACGGAGACAAGGACAATTGTATTAACAAGCGAATTAAAAGATTATAAGAGTTGCTTCTCAGAAAAGACGAGAAGAAAAAAAGGAGGTCCACAGTAAGTATCCTTTAAGGACAACGTGGTTAATGGGTGCGTATTTAGGCACTAACCTATTTGCGAGGGTTCACTACCCAACTAATGCAAGCTATGTAAAGTTAGCCCCTCGATTTTGACTTTTGCATCTTTTTTTAATTTATAACGATTGTTTGTCGTTTGATTGTGATTGTTTGATTAATTAAAACGTTTGTTTGATCATATTTTTTATCAAACAAACAAAACAAAAATGAGCGTTAAATTAGCCGCAAATTTTTGCAGTTTTGTCTAATTTGATTTTTTCAAACGCCAATCGATTCGGAATCGTTTGTTGGAAACAATCAATATAATTCGAACGTTTGTTTGATATTTGTTTTTCCAAAAAATCAATAAATTTGTAACAAACCTTAAAGTAGTAACAAATATTAAAGTTATAAATTAAAAAAAGATGCAAAAGTCAAAATCGAGGGGCTAACTTTACATAGCTACTTATGCAATATTCCTGGAGATGGTTACCGTGACATTACCGATGACCACCATGTAGGCTTTACCGTATGCAGGCGTATTATACTCGTCAGACCAAAAACATTGCTTTGTCGCTCAAAAAGGCGCTAACCTTATCGAGCAGATAGATCTTCCATTGGGTAGGATTTTAAATAATCCAAGTGTCATTGAGCTCTATCTCAATGCACGAATGATATGTACGCTGCACAGAGACTAACCTAGATATTTCTCAACAGCTTAGCGATATTGAGAAATTACTATCGGGCTGCTGAATGACTGCTAGATATTTTTGAACACCTTAACAATATTGAAAGACTGCTATCGGACTTGCAACACCATGAGTCGAATGTCAGAAAGAGCTTAATATTAGTAAACACGTGCGTGCCTTTTAAAAATATGCCGAATGAGACTACGCCCGATAAGGCGGCAATTGCATTGAAAAATTGCAAAAAAGATTTGAGAACAGCGACGAAGCCTCAGAATAGTAACATTGCAAAAAAAAGTCGCAATTCCCGCCGCGTCCGTCACAGGACAACTAACGGAAAGTTTGCTCAACGCTAGGCGGGAAGAAACCGCAGAATAACAATATCATTGTCGGAAACGATCCTACAAGTGTTACTGCCCTTATATTTCGGTTTTTTATTTCGAAGAGGATGGAGTTACCTTCTGATCGATATATTTTGTTGTGTATACAAGGATATAAAATACCATTTGGATCACATCCAATCCAAGCTGTTCTGACGAACGAGCGTATTCTCAGTTCAAAGGAACATTATTTGAAAATGTCAAAACTAATTTCGAAGCTTCTGAATAAGAGCGCTATAAGACCATACAATGTCAGCCAAGGTTAATTTGTATCGTGTACTGTTTTATTCCCAAATTCAGACCGCTCTAATTGCTTTATTCTTAACCTCAAGAGTTGAACGAGTCTTCTTCTGCAAAAGACTTTAAGCTCGAGGACTGCACGGAGGTTATAAATCTAATGAACGATGGATAGAGCCAAACCTCAACTAGCCGTCACAAATTCAAACGTGTGGATAGAGTGTTTGTTTTGATTTATGCTTGTAGCCGATCAGATCGTTTGTATCGAGATCGTGTGTCGGTTTTTGTCACAAATCAAAGGGAATTTGCCGCAAGCGCTTGCGATGCGTTCAGACGTTTGTGCGCATTCGCACGTTTGTAGAGATTTGGAGTTTGCAGCCAATGAAAAGCCTGCAAACACAGCATAAGACGTAAATCGATCACATCGGTAATTTATCTTGATGATTTGATTCTGTTCGCATGATGAAAGCCAAATAAATGTTTGTTCCACTCACCCGTTTTTGGAACAACTCGGTTTCGTTATAATAAAAAAAAATATCAATTCTTGGGTTTTGGTTTGATTCTGAAAAAATGATCATTGAACTCACACAAGACAAAAGAGATCGAGTAAAAAGAGAAGTTGAAAACTATCGATCGGTAAAAGTTTGCACAATTTAAAGATTTTCTTACTTCGGTGGTTAAGTATGGTTCGGGGTATACGAAAGCATTCGAGAAAGTTCGGCATCTAGTGCTAAAAGCTAGCAACAGATCGTATCTTAGACCTATCACTTTGGGCAAAAAGTTGCAGATGGATTTTGAGTACTGGGGAAAGATTATTTTCCATACACATACATCGACTAGACCACCTGAATTTTGTTGTGATATTTTCACGGACGCTTCATTGTCAGGATTGGGAGTCGTCTGTAGTCAGATTGCACGAGTTTCGGAACGAAAAAGAACGGGAAATCCATGTAAATATATTGGAACTAACCACTACACTTTTCGGCTTCAGGTGTTTTGCGATCTCAGAAATTGTGATATTATCTTGTTGCAGTTAGATAATACCACAGCTATATCGTATATAAATAGAATGGGAGGAGTCCGGTTTGTGTGCTTGAGTATTTTGGCCAGGCAATTTTGGGTCTGGTGCGAAGAGCGAGGAATTTGAATCTTCGCGTCATTTATCACTTATAACGATAATATTGAAGCAGATTTTGAGTCTCGTAGATTAAAGTCGGAGATGTAATTCAAATTATCGCAAATGGCGTTTGACAGAATAAGTTCGTATTTTTGGAGAACCGGAAGTTGATTTATTTGCTATTAGCGTAAACAGGAAATATATCTCGTGGCTTCGGGATCCCAACAGCATAGCAGTTGACGCTATTATGGTAACTTTGAAGAACTATTAATTTTCAGAGATCTATGAAAAGTAAAAGATGAGAGGTTGCGGGTATTCTAGTAGTTCTTGAGTGGTCTGCGCTACCATGGTACCCCTATTTTGCGCTCTTCTTATCGCATAACTCTTATATTTCAAATCTAGTAAGTATGCATTTGTTATCATTTTCAAGCAGAGAACCTCTTTGGAAGAAAACTACCCTAGTTACCGGATTGCTATCGAATCTTTCGAAAGGAAGAAGATATTCCGGCAGAACAAATGGAGATAATGATTGCCTCTGTTCGAGATTCGTCACTAATACAACAGTTCACTGAAAAAATGGTGAGATTTTTGTATCGACAGAGATTTACCAGGTCTTTTCGAGTCCCTGTAGAGGATGTGATATTATTACTTATCAAAGAGTACAAGAACGGAGCTTCACGAGATTCTATGAACTGCTTACAATTGGCTATAGTCTAAATTGTGGGTCCAGAAATAGGCCAGTACATTAGAACAAAGCGTCCATTCAAAGAGTTATCCGAATTACGACCATCCAAGCTAAAGTACAAACAGACATGGGACTCAAAGGTTGTCTGATATGTATTTGTATAAGTATTCTTGGATCAAACGAGCATGTTTCTGGAAATAATTTCTTTAAAACTTGTCACTTCAATGCAAACTTTTGCGCTAATTAAAGTACAAAACATCGAATGACACCACGCAGTTTTGTCTTTTTACGATAAGGAGATAACGATTTGTACCGCAGCTAAATAGGAGTCATGCATATCAAGAACCAAATTCCTGCGCGCTGCGGGAAAACCGCTATTTATCGTCTTCAAGAAACTTCATAGAGCAGTTTCTTGACAAACTTTATGTCGGTGGACGAAGAGTATGCTGCCTAATTACAAGAGAGGCATTGATACCCTGATTTTTTTCAGCCCACAACACTCGGCATACGTCGACGTCAACTGCAAAAAGCAAGGGCGTCACTATTCAAAGCATAACATCGACTGTAGGATGAACACATAACTGACAATCCTTCGGGCCGATTCACAATTTCCGTATTATTAGTGATAAGGAAGCATTTAGTCGAGCAATATTGCAGCAAACACACATATTGTCTCGTATATAATTTAGCTCGGTTGGTTTAATGTATAAAAAAAAACATACAAGATACATCGTGCCGTGAACCACTTTAAACGTTTACAGTTGATTTTGAAGAAGACGTGTGAAATATAATGAAATGATTAGACGAATTTATCTAATTGTAAGTTCTCCTATAATTGTATGTAGCACCTGAAAGATCAGTCTCGCCCTTTATAAACGTAAATACAACATTTTAAAAAGAAATTACCCATTTGTACCGGCAACGCTTTCGATAAATGAGATCCGGAGGGATGTGCTAGTGCAGCTATCCGCGGCGAATAGATAAAGTCTCTCGACAGGCTTTAAAATTTATGGTGATACCTGTGTAGGAAGACTTGCTACATAAAATTGTGATAGAACTTCACTTAAGTAAGTTCTTTGAATCATTTAAATACACGTCGCTTTAAGAAATAAAATACTTTGTCATGTTACCAAAGAGCTTGTCAAGATAAAACATCGTGCCCCTAATATGAAACAATCTGTCCTAACAATCACTTGTTTATACTCCTCGCTTTATTCGTATCGAGTACTCGCACGACAACTTGTACATACTATTTAAATATAAACAGCGTATAGCTGCAAGACGGTTGAGAACAAATCGAGATTCTTCACGAACGCCACCGCTATTGTGCACCATAAATAAATCGGTATTCGCAGATATTTAAAAGTAATTCATTACGTGCAGTTTATTCCAAGAAAGATTGATAAAACCTGCGCATTTGCCTTCGTTTCAGTTTTGCGCACAAGACGCACAAACACCGAGTGATTAGTCAACGCGACAGAAATCGTTGATAAAACATGTGCGACCGCTGTACTAATGGCAATCGACATGCTAAACATTGGACTTGGCGGTTTTTTTTACACTTTTGTCACGATCTCCATTACATTAAGATGTGCTGCGTCAACTAAGTATTCGTGGCCTGGAATTGAGCTCCATTTCTCCTCTTCCAATATTGTCCAATAATAATAATACGATATAGGTTCATATCACAATGTATGATAAATACAATGATTTAAAACGCAACTATCTATCGTACGTTGCACATACGAGCCAAAGGGTATGTGCGTCTTGGCCAAAATGAAAACAAAACGATGCGTCACGAAAAAGTGGTGACAGTTTCTTACGGCACGTTTGTATACATATCACACGTTATAAATCGTCATGTGTACCAATCAAACCGTTTATTTCCCATTCAATTACTGATGAGAAAGAGTTATGCAAATATTATAGTCGCATCAAAAAAATATTCGTATCATCTAGACAAATATGTTATAACAGTATAATTATCGTTGAGGTTCTACATATTTTCGCAACAAATATGTTCTTGTAAAATGTCAATAGAAATTGGCGTAATAGATTTCGTTGTTGACTTCGTCACACCTGCCATCTTCACTGTGTATTATTTGAGGGTACATCGGATTGTTATACCCTGGGGATTGTTTGGCTATGGTGTTTTGCCATGCCCTAGTTAGAAAGAACATCGGTTTGTGTAATGGTTAAAATGAATGAAAGCAGAAATCATGGGGAGGCTAAAGCTTACAGCAGAGTCGTTGCTAAATTGGTCAGAAATGCATTCGCTGCTGCAGAACACTTGACAGTGATGAAGCAAATAGATTTGTAATTGTTATTGTGCGTACTGAAGGTAACGTTCATAACCGAAAATAGTGCACTTACAATTAGTACACACTTTGACCTGGTTTATTAATATTCAAATACATTTGAATTCAGCATATGTCATAATTTGCCATGTTCAGTGGCCGAAATTTGATCATTTTTCTCTAAAAAAATGATGAAGCAGATTTTCTAGAAACTGTAAAGTTCGACACATTTGAAATAAAATAACGTATAAAAAGAAAAGAATCTCTATATTTTGCACGGTACACCTACGTGTTACACTTAAACAAGTCTATGGGTCAACTTAATTTTACAATATTTCTCTCTCATACGTGGATTAATAGAATCAGGTGAGATCTTTTCGGATGCTTTTCCTGAGTTAATCGCGGATTAACTTTGTGATATTTATATTTTTTGGATATTATTATTTCGGTATGCACTTCTTATGTAAATGTAAATAATGCATAAATTATGCATATGCCAAGTGAAACGGAAGAAGACAACATAATTTGAATTATTTGTTGGATGGAAATATATCGATCCATAAAAATAGGGTAAAAGATAAAGATTAACGAACAGAACTTGTATTGACCCGCGTATGCGCATTGTCGTATACCTACTTCAAAAAAGTAATATTAGTAACGATGAACATTAACAATTTGATGATGTAAAAGGGATAGCATTCATTTCGATGTGATATTTAATTTTCGATTCATTTACACTCATATCTTCTAATAATTTGCTACCAAATTAAAGTCACTGATACATAAGCAGTTTTATTTCAAGCACACTTCAATATAAATACAAGTAGGCAAATTTGCGCAATTCAAAGTTGTTTTTCAACATTTCCGTTTAAGAAGCGATTACGACTTTGTCAATATTGTATGATCTGATCGATTATTAATTAATACACTGTTGCTATTCATCGTAAATGGATTTAACCCTTTGAGCCCTAAGGACGCATATATGCGTCAGCCCATGCGTCTGCGGACCACATAAGCTTGAAAATACTCAGGTCTCAAAGGGTTAATAATAAGAATGATGTGATGAGCAAAGCCTGGATTGTCTCTTGTCTTTAGGAGCGATATCGTTTTCCATTGATACGGTAGTTTCGAAAAGTGTCGTTGATAGGCGTTTCCTGGCATAGTTCAACCATTTAATTGTACACGTTGACCGATCGCGTATGACCGGTTAGTGCTAACACGGTGAGAGGAATGTCTCGTATGTATATCGGTATCAAGGGGGACGTCTAGCCGAATTCCCCATTAGATTTTGTATTATATTAACTGTACAAAATATATAGGTCGCATATGCCGAGACTCGTTATATTATTATTCATAGCCAAATTAATTAATTGTTTCTTAGAGGAAAGATATTGCAGCCGTACCTAGTTTCTTGGCACTGTTGACTTCTTATTTGGCAATGCATCTACTTACGTATTGGAGTGCTATACGTCGAATATAAAATAAATTTGAAATATGGGTACAAATTGCGATGATGAGTGATTAGGAGATAGTTGGAGAGTGCGACTTTAGTTCCTATCCCACTGGGGTCGCTGCAAACGTGATGTGCACAAGTCTTTCCACCACTACGTAGGTACCTATCTAACCATTGCTTCTACCGTTCGAGGGCGATTGCGATGGTTGCGTGGCTGTTCCGGGGATTGAGCGAGCTTACGGTTTTTCGTTCTATTCACAGGGGCACGGGGACGGCAGGCCGAAGAGAAGGGATGAAACAGCGATGGGGCTTCCAGAGGGGGTTGCGAATGCTGCTCGGTATACGCCAGAGCGCGTCAATAACCGTCCATCAGATGTAATAGCTCCCCGAGACACATCGGTTGCATTTAAATGGCTGCTTAGCCGACTCTGTCTCGACGAGCCAGCGACGTGGATCTATGGAATTCCATCAAGTTCCACTGCCGCTCTGCTCTCATTCCCTTATCGTCCTAACCTCCGAGAGTGGTCGGTGTGCCCTCGGTTTCACGTCGCTTCAAACACCACCTCTGCGTCTGCTCACCTCCTACCACCCCCAACGACTCGCCTTCTCCGGTCTTCCAGTTTTTCGCCCCGTTCCAACTTGGTTGGTCTTTTCGCATTGTATGTACAGTTTGACCTTTTCCTGCAACATACTCAAAGCTATTACTGTTTTTGTGATGTTCTTTTCTTTCTTTCTATCTTCTTTCCTTTCTTAACTCGCTGATTCTTTCTGAAAGCTATACGTTAATGTTGTAATATTAGATAGTTCATTTAGATATACATGTTAACCGAGAACGTGCAGTTTTGCCGATAAACGACAATTTGAATCCAAATGGATGTAATACACGGACAAATACCACACGCTATAACTTTAGTTTCATATCTAAGATTGAGAATCGAAAACTCTTTGTTGGACTCCACACTGAAATCTTCTAATTTGTTGAACGATGTATAACTAACCGAACGTAATCAATAGGGAATTGCATTACCGGATGGACCTGAACACCGGTATTGATTTTCGGTATTGACGTCTAACACCAGCATTCCGGTACAAGTACGGGATTTTTAAAACGTGGGTGACTGCGTGGTGGTTTAATAATTTGCTTATCAAACTAAGAATAGCAGGAAGAATATAAATATACAGAGAACAACAAAAAGAAAGATTGGGGTAATCCAAATAAAACACAACAAAAATAATTATAACAGTTTTAATCATATCAATTCTAATTTTAAACATTCAATATTGACAAAAGGTAACCTTTACGTAAATAATATTGTACTTTCCTCTCCATCTTCGTCTTAATGGTGTGAAGTTTCAATCTGTCCTTTTTAGCATTGCTAAACAATAAAATAACAATAATTACTTAGTCAAAAAATCAATCGAATTACCGCCATGTTTCGTCTTTGTACCCGGATAACTAAAATACCTATTTTCGATTAATCAGTGTAGGCAATCAAATTCCCAAACCGTACTTATAATTTTCAAAGTTATAAATAAACAACAATAAATTTAAGTCGTGTCAGTCATTTTAAACAGTAGTATCTATACACCATAGATTCAGATAGAACTCATAATTGACTTAAGTAACTCTTATTGGATCTGAAAATTGGGTCGATTAGTCACTAATTGAAATACGTGTTGAGATAAAAAAAAATATGCAAAAGCTATTTGGAGTAGATAGAAGTAGGGTTTTGCTCAATACCGGGGTTCCGGTGTTAGAATCGCCAATATCGAAACTATAATATTGCTCAAATCAATCCGCGATCCCGGTATTCATATTCTAGTGATCAACGTCCGCCAAGAAAGTGCAGTTTCGGCGATGATTAACATTCTGGGGCCAAATATGTTACATGTAATGATGCGAGCAATTTACAATATGGTATAATCTTAAATACTAAACTTCAATTTTTTTATCTGCAACCGAGAATTGAAAATTTGCGATCAAGATTTATCTCGAATATTTTTGGATCGTGTGGTCAGCCGAAAAAGTGCACTCTCGGTGACGGACGTCTCGCGAGAACGGGAGATAGGCCTGTATACGTCAAAAATCTACAAATTGCTAACATTCAAATCTAAAATTTGCGACCGAAAATCGAAAATTCTCTATCAAGTTTCTACTCATATATTTTTATTCGTGAACGATGCTACTAAAGCAGTAAAAATTAGACAAACAAAAAATAATATTTTTTGGTCATTAGGTACTTTGTGGAGTGTACCTTTGCAATGTACACAGTTTCAAAGCAGAGATCTTAGGCAATTCCTATTTTGTCACCACGCACATAGGACGTTGGAAAAATAAAATCTCTAAATATTCAAATATAAGTGTAGTAATATTATAGATACCCGAAGATATTATTTTGTCGACGAGCGTGAGCATCTTTATTCATTGTTTCTCTGATTGTCCATTTTCTGTATTTCACTATTCACACACTGATTACATAATATATTATTTATATTGTATATAAATTCTACCCTATTTCAAAAATAATATATTTTTTGTTACTTTTCGGTTCTAATAATCGCTATTATCATAGAATCATAGTAGTTCGCGTCGTTTTACTATCGTGCCGACAAACCGAATGAATCACATCACTTAGGCTCCGCGCTAGAAAAGGACCGCGTTATCGTTTTTTGTTACCGTTCCTCTCTCTTTCTCTCTCTTGAGCACGCGGAGTGTAGATATCCATATGCGTATGTACCGTTGTATACGTAGAATACATCGTTGCGGTCGGTATGAACAAGGAGATACTACTAACGCTCAAAGCTTCGGGAGAGAGTATCGGGATATGCGTAAACTACGTACACAACCAAGCTCTACTATCTATGCCAATTGCTATTAATCGGACTCCCCCATGCTATTTTCGGCCACATGCCATTTCTGAAATATTGCACATGCAGCAATGTGCAGAGAATCATCGTGTCACATTGTTTCTCCTCTAGGAGCTAGGAGGATTCTCTTCTGATGGTCAAGATTTTCTCAATCAAGTAATTATTATAAATCGTCTATAAATGTAGATCTGCTGTGAAAATTCCGACTCAGTTATGAAATTTGTCAATTGTTGTTCGTCTGCAGGATTATCAATCAAGCCACATACTAAAATTTTAAACCATTGCGTTTGTTAATTTCGGAACTGCGTTTGACAAAAATCGCATGGACTGATTTGAAGATAGAGAAGATCGATTACATCACCTGAAAGTTGTTTGTTTTTTTTTTCATTTTTAGCTGTATTATAGAGATATGTATTTAGAAAATAGATAATATCATTTGTAATACTTTTGTAATACTGTAAACGATCGAATGAATCCTAATTCAATGACGAATCTATAAGAGTATATACGATAAATAAAACGGGTATGATAACAAATCATTTTAGCACCGTCAGAGCTGAGCTAATATATTAAATGAAGAACAGGGCTAAGTTTCCACTAACAAATTGTAGATGCGAGTGTGAACTTATGTTTGATTTGCGGTATTCTCCAGCTTTCGCTGTCAAAGGCGCTCGTATCACGTGCCATGTTAAAAAATTCAAACGGCCATAATTCCACTGTTTTCGAGACTGGAAACTTCTTTTTTTCGTTGAATTTGCATTGAAATCGTCTACCATGTGAGTAAAGACAAGTTATAGGTTATCCTTAATAAATAATGTGCGTGACATCAATCAATGCATCGATGAACTTTGTTTAATACCCCCCCCCCCCCCCCCCCCCCCCAATAAAACATTCATGGAACCGCTTTTGAACGATCTCATTTTCTCGAGTCATTTCCGTCGATAACTAAAAATTGGATAACATATATCAGCTTCACCTCGCTTTCATGTATTAGTAAGCAGAGTTAATTCTGATTTTTTCATAGGGATATGAAATGTTTTTATGTTAATTAAATTAGTTTTGAAACACCAAATTATCGAATGATTCATATCAATTTATATAATACCGATAAAAATATTGATATAATATCGGTATCTTGAATACAAACAAACCCCAAAGTCTTCTGGTAGTCAATCTGTTAATCATAAGAGATAATTTTACTTTTGAAACTAACAGAGAAATGTTTGTACATTCACAATAGGTATAATACAATTTTAGTATTTTAGGGTTTTTATAGAGACGATGTGGTAATTTATCGAGATCACCACATCAAAAACAGAAAAAAAACAGCATTAGTTTTAATAATTTGCTATCCAAATGTATGACAGGACTTCACAGAAATGGTATCCTTCGCAATATATAGCGATTTAACGATAAAGACAATATTTCCAAATAATATTGTACATAACAATTGCAAATTCAAGTAACGAGAGAATAACATAATTTACTTTAAGGGATTCTAGATAATGTTGAAAAAATTGGCTGATAGAGCTACTCTGTTATTGCCATTCCAAGTATGGGCAGATATAAGGAGGAATTGCACTGTTACAAAGATATAAATTGGACGTGCAAGCGCACAAGGGACTAATCTTTTGAGAATTGGACTTTCAAAAGTCGCGTTATCTCGTCAGGATTTGTGTAGCCTCTCTCTGGACTATCCCATCGAATTACCCTGCCGCGATTGTGCATATCAAAGTCTCTGTGGAGTTTCACATGTTCTTCGAAATTTTTTCAATGGATATACATATTTTGAAACTCGTTTTGGTCGAATATATTAAAATGCCTAGTAAATTTTTAGATAAATAAAGGACAAAACGAGTTTCAAAATGTTTATTATTCATCGAAAAATGGTATGTATACGTGATATCAAGATGTAGTGTATTGCGATTGTAGAAAGGGG
This sequence comes from Netelia fuscicornis, assembly GCA_946811545.1. Taxonomy (NCBI): domain Eukaryota; kingdom Metazoa; phylum Arthropoda; class Insecta; order Hymenoptera; family Ichneumonidae; genus Netelia; species Netelia fuscicornis. The sequence continues at coordinate 29,630,111 of OX328015.1, forward strand.
AACGAAGATTTGCACAATGTACGACATTTATTCCATATATGATGGGATTTATTCGCTTTTCGTTTTCTACGACACCATGTACGATGGTGAGTCGTCGACTTCTAGGGATGTGTTGAATAATCGATGGCATCAGTGAGTGACGCATCAGCAGCCAGTAGATGGAAAGAGGAACAGTCTGGTCGAGAAATAAACAGTGGAGAAATACAAGTTGCTGACGCTGAAGTTCCCTGATTGGCCCCATCCACAGATGTACGTGCTCGTCACAACAGTTTTCCCTCGAATATCCCTTTTGCTGTTTTTCGACTTTTCCTCGTCCCGTCATCTTCCAGATATCAGCATTTTATCATGACGTATACAGAAGCACGAACTATCGGGTCTTTATGTGTAATCGTGTCAATTCGTTTCCATTTTGAGACACATCCGTCAAAAAAAGTGAAAACATATTTATAAATACTTTGATTAGACCGTAAATATTTATCTGCCCAGATAAGTATACAACACATGTGAATGGTCACACAAAATAGTACGATATCCAATTAATGAGCTTGTAGAAAGTTTTGCAAAGAATGATTTTTCTTGTTTACTAAGCTTCTTTATTAAGAAATTGATAGATTCAAATAAACTACATTGGGAAGGAAACTTTCTAAACAAGGAATCAAGAGCAAAATATAGTTGGTAACTTTCTCATTTGCATCGTTCGTTTTTCTATTTCGGTAGTTTCTGCTGAAAGTTTCATTATATTATTTTGTTAAATATAAATTCAATGTAGAAATGGAGTAACATTTTTTTTAATTATTAGAGTGTTTGCACTACACACATGAACTTTACTGACGTTAACATTATTTCTGTACGCAGTAATATTTTGCAGATAATAATTCAAACACCATGATATAAGCATGGTGTTTTAGTGATACTTATGTTAATGCTATTAGCATTTCTTCACATTGTTTCCACTAAAAAACGGCTTACGCTAGTTTTTATAAATCCTACTAAATATGCAAAACATTGTGAAGAATCCGAACAAATATTTATTTTAATCTAACGATATATGGGCTCTTGGATAAATCGAGTTTATAAACATTCTAATTTTTGTTTAGCTTTCTGTGCTTTTTAAATGATATGCCATACTATTATTTGAAAACTGAACATGCTTTTCATAAGAGAGTATTTTTTGTTAATGTTATTGATTTTTAATTGCGATAAGAAATGACATAAATAGCTATTTTTCGAAAAATAGCTGAGGCGATATGCCGGAATGGAGATCAACAAAATCTAAACAAAAATTTCCGTAAGTCTCCTTCGTATACGTAAATAAATACTAAAACTGCAAGCAAATTTGACATTATGATGTCCAAGCTTGTGCTTATTATTCCGAAGAATAGCTCATGTATATTATATCTAACATAACGATGAAGATTTCTAGAGACAACAATGAGGATACTAATAATAAGTAGCTCCGTAATGAGTAATTCTAGTGACCAACTTTTACGAATTTATTGATTAATTTCTGTTTCTTTCTACTGCATTATCCCGCTGTATGCAATTTCACATTTTTAATTCATTAAATTGTCCAATGTAGTTGGGTTCGTACTTTAATATGAATACAAAACGATTTTCCTCCTTTATTATTTAATTTACACTACCCATACATTCTCAACACAAATTCGTCCCACTAAGGACCTCATTCTATTATATTTTAGTATCAACATCTCTTTTGAATGAAAATTATACCAGAAATTCTTGTACCTTTGTATGAAAATGCTCAATGAATGTAGAAAATTGCAAATAACTATATATTCTGTCTGAACAGGATAAATGCGGCTACAATAATGATATAATCAACATTCTATATGAGCGATACAAATCGCCGAAATCCATTTTGTATTCACCGCAAATGTATTCACCGCAAATGCACACAGGCTTATGGCAGAAAAACCGACTCATACGAGTAAAACTAATATTGATGAACCCATTAGTAAGGGATGTTATCCCCCCGCTAGCTCATTATAAGAGGGATCAATCAAGCTGAAAGAAAGGTGAATAATTATTATATCTAAATAAGGATTTAGTGAGTGAAGGTAAAACATAATCGGTTCGAAGAACTATCGGCGTACGCACGCATTGTGGCTTACTTTTCGATGGCGTACCTATTACTTTTGCTTCTGATTAATACAGATCATGTATGTACATTACAGTGCATGGAAAAGAGCTAGATAATTGTGACCGACTCGGGGTACTATATCGCAGACGGTATTGCAATAACTTCAATAATTTGTTTAGCTATCTGAGAGGTTTCCTTATCGCTTGGAAAAATACACAGAAATTTTTTTTTATGCAGCTACTAAATATATAAAATAATGTTCATTTTACACATATAGGTAGTAGTTTTATGAAAAATTTGAAACAATTAACAATACAAAATTATAAAATAGTAAAGATATGAGTTCATTAAGTAGGACACTTTTTTCAAAATCCTTACTGATGGTGGGTGTACTTATTTTCTCTGTCACGCATCGTGTGCAAAATAAAAAATCTTTGTTTCCTTATTTAGAAAGGTGATAGCTAAGGTATATCATAGAAAATCTTAAATTTTTTTTTGTGTAAAATTGACAGCTGTTTGAAAAAAACTCTGATGTTTATCAAAATTTCGTGTTAAAAAAATATATATCTTATGAACGTGGCACCCGATCAAAAACATTCCCAATTTAGCTGATATCCTACAGGCGCTAACTTTCTCTCTTTCCATTGAACAACAATTTGTCGAGTGATGTCTTTTCTTCTTGCTTCCACCAGGATGTCCAATTGTTTGTTGGCTGGCTTTTTCGAGTCTAAACTAGTTTCAACTTTGCGTTCATGTTACTTTTAGCTTCCAAAATTCCCCAAAGGAATTATTATAATAAAGGAGTAGCTAAAAAGTACAATAGCCTTTATCAAGGCCAAAAATCTAACTCCCTTTTTGATGCAGATGAAAAAGATGCTATTTCATCTGCAACAACAATGTTGTAGGTATAACGTGAGTTTTTGATTAGGATATTTTTGAAAAGTTAAAGTTTCTATCCTCGAGACAACATAATAGAGAAAATTAGATTTATATCCACAAAATTTAGGATAAGTGGATATATACATTAATATTGTTTTTTAATTGTTTAGGCAGTCCGAATGCCCCAGAAAAGGGCGGGGACACAAAATCGTAGTGGTATACATAGACATATTCGATAGCTTGTAGTAGTAACGTAATTATAAATTCCATTTCGTTCTATTTACAACGAAAGAAAAAGCAGTGTTTAACTTATATTTTCCGTCAACGGTAATACGTTTGGTTTAGGAATGTGCAGTAAAGAAAACACTAGAAGTTCAATATATACATGTACTAGGCATACTTAAAGTAAATAGCTGTATCTCTCTGTATTTCACGTACGCCCATTTGATGCATGGGATTGTATATGCTGAGCGAATGAGCTGTTCTATATATATATACGCGTAAATACCCTTTAAGGATATAGTTTGGCGGGGGTGGTAGTGGGGGATATGTGTTATCAATACATTGACGCGATTTGCAGTGCCACGTGCGTCGAATGGTTGTTGAAGAGCAAGAGAGGATCGCGCTGGTAGCACAGGCGGCATTAATGCTTACCACCATTGCTGGACAAACGAGAAAGACAGAATCGAAGGACAAACTAACAAGCCTGTACAGGGTTGAACGAGGGGAGAAGGTTGACGTATATATATATAGACACACAGGGCACACACATTCGTGCACACACGCATATACGTATATATGTATCGGACGAGTGAAAGAGAAGGAGGACGTACCGGGCAGGAGAAAGACGGGATGGCAGAGAGGACGCCGCAGTGGAACGATAGGAGGAAGGGGTTGAGAGGGGCGTTATTGTTATCTTAGATTTATAGTCATAACGGATGGTACTACCTCGCTAGCCAGCGACCCCGAGCGGTCTTATAATCACCCTGCGCACCACCCTGCTCTGCGAGCGACCACCTCCGACCCCCAGCCCCCAACCGTACCTCGAACGCCACCACCTCCACGCAAACGGCCTTCCCCGTAGCAGCTCCAACGCGCCTGCAGTTTAAGTGATTTGCGACGCGGTGGAGCCGCCATGCAGATCCTTTTGCCTGTAGCTTTTACCTTCCCCATCCACGCCAACCCCCATCTACCCCTACCCCTTCCACGTCGCCTCTCGCTCGCTCTTCTCGTACTCTATCTTTTCTCTCTCGTGCTCCTACCACTTTCTAGGGTCCCTCACGGTGCACTGTCCGTTTCGCTCGTACCCAGCATCCTCTACTACCAGAGCTCTCCACCGCTCTACCGCCTATCCTCTTCAACCCTCCTGTGCCACTGTGACTGTTGGCCATACCCGCTATGTGTGAGCTAACGGGTTCGCGAAGCCCGCAGACTCGATGCCTGCGAGGGATTAACGAAGACCGTAAGAGATGCTCTGTTGGCTGAATCGCGGTATAGTACTAGAAAGGCAGTAGTCGAGGCAATGTATAGCCGTAGAACTGGCCCAAATTATTATGCATTGCGCAATAACGCAAAAGTACTCGCGTACCCGGCCAATGCGTCGTTCCCCTTCGTATATTTCTGTTTCTCTTGTTGGATCATTTTTTTCTTCTTTTTCTCTTACCGTTGCTTGTATGCTTTTTCGAATCTCTTTCGAAACGATTTATTTCTCAATGCGCCAGATAAGAGGGCTAGCACAATAGATACATAGCCAATAGAAAGTGACGGAATATATCATACATCTGTGATTACAGAGATAAGAAATAAGTCGATAAGTTCGGATGTTGTATACGGAAGTGGTGACCACGTCTCGCGACGATACGCGATTATCCGTGTAAATCCGAAAACTGGATCCAATTATAAATGCCCCATGTAGTATTTTCATGTTATTTCGAAATTTCTCTATTTGGCAGTTGACCTCAAAGTCAAGCAGTCAAAAGGCTGAAAACCTGTGATCAATTCAGTACAGATTTATGTCGAACGTTGCTTATGGTCTCAGCCAAATAATTTTCACCCACGTCAAGTTTTCAATTAGCGTTTCCTTATACTACATACCATAACCGAAAAGAATTGAAAAATGTTGTCCATTCCATTTTATGGTTATCATTTATAATCTACATATATATGAACAATCATATCAATTATCACACAATGACTATTTGGCATAACAATAAATAAAAAGAATAGCATAGACTATAACAATATGTTTAACTCATCCATTTCCGTTTGTAGTATTTGCTGACACCTATTCGATCGTCGTCACTGTCTCGATAATACAGATTCAATGACAATTCTGAGCGTCTTTTGCATATCAATAAAATAAGCAACGTACGAGTATACCGAAACCATACTTGAAATTTTTTATAAATAAATGGACAGTAAGGTGATGTTTATATTTTATGCAATGGTCAAAACAGCGTTTATCTTTAACTCTGTGCATATTCCGAATTCATGCATCATTCCTAACCTACTTTATTTTAGCTACAAAAGTAAGCATCCATAAGAGGCTATGTTGATTTCGGAATTTCCTTCGATCACCTTCTCTGATAATACGCAGAGGAATATTATAAAAAAATTCATGGAGATTTATTTTATAAAAAACAATGTTATTCGTGAATTTCATGGTTGTGTATCACTTCTTAGTTTTACTACCGAAAAATCTCCTTAAGATCGATGATTAGCCATTATATTAATATACAAGTCGGGCCATCGAAAGATTTTATGCCAGGAATACACTCATAACAAAGTATTTCCTTAAATTACTTAATGAATCACATAGAATTGATAAAAAATAGTCCCGTATATTCCCATCGCTGAAATAGAATAAACAAAAACTTGTCTTTCTTTATCATACGTCATGCCTTAAAAACATATTATCTTTTCACGTTCAATTGAGGTTCTGTAGGAAGGCAATAGCATCAGAAGCTCTACCCAAGGAGTGCGGGACCTTACTACAAACCTACAATAATGCAGCGTTATAGTACTTCTTAGCGTATGTTTCTTTCGGAGATATTTCGCCGCAAAACTTCCCCACCTGGACTCCTACAAGGATCAATTTAATTTCTGTTCTGGATCTTGATCAAAACTGAGCGCACGATTGATTGATTGGGTGAATATACGTGACCTAAATAACTGTTTGTAAAATATATTTAGCCACGATATTCTTTAAATGGCACTGAGCATAGCTTGTATTTATTATATCATGTGTGGTATAATTGTATACAGAGCTGCATAGACTATCACTGCACACTCAGTGCTTATACCCGCGCAAGGAGATAAGTCACCTACAGTATGGGTTACCGCACCGTTGGTGCGCCGAGCCAGAAGAGGAGCTACTGTTGGGGAGTTGGCTTAGGGGGTTTCCGCCGGGTAAAGCAATGGCGGCAACGTGTCCGTCCGGTAATAAGGGAAATCTAGTAATGAAGAGGCGTTTGGGTACATCTGCCGCTGCATCGTCCATCACCTTGCGAACGCTACCCGGCGCGGCTAATACACGTATAATTACTCCTTTCTAAGATTTATTTTAATTAGCCTCTACATCTTCCCCCTAACGACCAACGCTCTGATTTAACACAAACTGTTTTACAGTCCCACCCCTCGACCCCCTCGCTCCTCGCCCTTTCGCGTCAAGCGAAAACCAGCCTCCCCCGTCCACTGGAATATATGAGGATAGGACAATAGTCTCAGATGTAAAATCTCCGCAATTCATAGGTGAAATCGTCGCCAACCCCTAGGACATATACAGGATTTCATCTACCGTCGTTGAAATCGAATCGCGAGATATTTGAGATAATGTTGGACCGGATGAGCTTATCTTGTTTGATGCTACATATAGAATGCAATGAATTATCTTCAACGAGTAAGGAATGTATCGTCAATGGTTCCGAGTCTATACAGACACCTTCCCATACTTGCTGACACGTAAAGCTAATCTTCTTTTCGAGTAAATTCACTTCCCATGTGTCCAGTTCTCATCGGATTCTACGCAGGGAACGTTCATGTTCCGCCGGTCCCACCTCTCGATGACTTTGTTACTCTTAGCGATTTAACCACAAAGGAATTTTTAGCAAATTACGACCAAAATTGGTTCGACGGTAGGCAAAACAAGTTCATATTTCAAATGGATTGTACACTTTATCATGCTACTCTTACATCGTATAATTTCCAAGGCGATCCGACAGAGAGGAGGTAATTTGTAAGCACATTAAGTGACATACAAAGTTTTCAGCAGAATTTATCAATATTGAAAATATTCATTGAGTATTGACCTGCATGCTTTCAACTAGCTAAAACTAATAAACACACGAACTATGTATGTATGTACCAGCTATGCTATAGCAATATTTTCTATAGAGCAGAATATTGATTCAGCTGCATTGAACGTAAAGATCGTAAGAGCCTTCCCTTAACATTATGGCATAAGATAAAAGTAGATAACGATCGAATAAATAGGAATATATAAGACGCTGCGAAAGAAGGATTAAGGTCGCGTCTTTTCCAACCCATCTGGCTGTTTGCTCTCTCCAATACAGCTTCGAGCTTTGTTTCTCGTCTTCGCCAGCTTGTTCATTCTATTAAGTCGTTCATAGGCGATCTAAGACTAACCAGCAGAGTAGCAGCAGCGGCAGCATCGCGAGCGGCATCTCTCGCACCATAGTACCGTAAGCTGGTACTAAATCAGTCGTACCACAAGCGTGGGTCGCTCCTTTTCATCCACCATTTCTACCTTCTCACACCCGCTTACACCCAGCAGTACGGGTGCAAACCTGAAACTCAAGCCAAACATACGAACAACCTGAGCAGAAAGGCAAGAGGTATGAGTGGAGGAGTAAGTTTAGAATAGTATAAGAGAGGGTCGAGAGAGAAGAAGAGAGGATATAGGTTCGAAGTCTCGAAGGTGGAAGTCGTCGCTTTCTATTCTATCGTTTGAGGCTCATCCGCGGAATGAGAAGGTACCGTACATTGCGAGGAGTTCCGGAGGGTGAGCAAGAAAGGGAGAGAGAGAGAGAGGAGGAGGAGGAGGGCTACAGAAAGGGTTGGAGGTCGTGGCGAGGTAAGATCGCATAATCACCGTAAACCAGAGACTTAAGGCGAGATCGTGGGTTTGGGGATATTCCAGCATAGATCTGACTGTGTTTGACTGGGTTTCCCTTATACCCTATCCTACAATTTGAACGTTCCATTCCGCATAGTCACGACTTTAGTATACGTATATATACGGTGGGTAGACTATAGTACGTAACTAACGTTTGAGAATTGGCGGGATACTGTGCACCGTGGAGTTGAGTAGTTGGGGTAGAGTGGCAGGATAGTTGGGATACGATGAGACGATAGGAAACGCTACGCAGTAGGAACGTAGCTAACGTACGTAGAGGAGCCTAAATCTATATTTCCAGTTCTCGTGTACTCCAACCACCGCACGCGGTATCTGTTCATCTGGTGCCTTTATAGCCCCCTCTATGTACGAATGTAGAGAGCCGAGACTGTGCAGTGCCACGGTATTGCAAACGGCTTCGGGTGTTTGCAGGAACGTTCCTCCCTTACACCACTATTATGTTGCATGTACATACTAGCACCAAGAACTGCACAGCTTTACACACTCGCTATTACTATATCTTCTCTATCATGCATGTATACCGGCTTCGCTTTTCCCCTCTCGTTTCCTCGCTACTCCACCATCCTCAACCGAAAACCGGCAAACCACCTCAGCCGACAAATCCTTGCACGGGCTGTAGCTCCTGCCGGAGCAGCTCCTGGGCCAAGAGAAGAACTGAAGCGGGGTGCCTGCGACGGCACGAGCACATTTCTCTGAAATACGACGTCCCCGGGAGCATAAATGCCGTTACTATTCCCACAAGTTGTAACTGGTGTTAATTATTGACTTGATATATTCGCGGGTGTGGGGTGGACCGGGAGGGGCTGAATCGAGGCTGGATTCAAGGTATGGAAGTTGGGAAACGGTTGGGCTGGGCTCTCCGATGCTTCCCTGTACTATGATTTTGTATGAGGACTAGGGCCGAGTAAGACGGGGAGAGAACGATTGCAAGAAGGAAGGGGAAGCTCGCTTTCGCGCCACGGGGTGTTATTCATGCGATGCGCGGATTCGATATCTGATTATCGTTCGTCTTGGGAGGATATCACTAATAATTAAACGTCGTGCCCCGCGTAGCGTACCTCCTGTTCACCAATTCGACCCTTCTCTGTTTCATAAGCTTGCGAGATTAAAGAGGGTTCTTCAGTACTGTTGTTGTTGGCTGCTGGCGGTACCGTTGCTTTTGCTGTATCCGGTACAACGAGCGCTGCGTATCCTCTATCCAAGTTGTTCTTAACAACTTTGGTTCACGACGATCAGCGGCGGACTTTGGGAATTCTACAGATTATAGATTAATAACCCTTACGCCTTTCCAAGCAGGGAGAAGGCATATCCCAACGATTATTGACGGATAGCCATTTACGAACATGTACAGAAAGTTTTCGTTTAATACTGTTCTCGCTCATCTATTCATCGTTGTTACTAATTTATAGTTTTCGTTGGCTAGCATATCTTTACTTTGTGATTAAAGCATCTTCATTTTTATGATGGTGATGTTGTTTTAAAAGCAGTTTCGTATCTACAAGTATTTTATAGCATGAGTGAGCGAACCGTCGTATTCCTTTCCAGCTGATTGTAAGTATGAGTATTGTGACTATCTATATGCACATGGGAACTGTGAATGTGATTGGTAGTCACATACATCGCTTTGCATTAAACCGATTTACATAAAAAAATTATTAGTCAATATTAGTCGCTAATAGGTACGGAAAGAAAAATATAATTATCATCAATATTGCTTCATGTATAACGAACATGATAACACTGTATCGATACATTACTATTACTAGTGGATCAAGGTTATCATCTAATACTTATGGTTATTCCGGTAACGTACCAATGCTGTTTGCCATTGTCGTGCTGTACTTGGAGACAGGCCTTCGTTAGTTGGCCAACGCTGGGCCCATTATACAACAATACATAGATAATACCTTGAAAATGTCGACATCGGGTCTCCCTCGCCATTACCGCGTAATTATGAAATATTTTTTCGTTATCCAAGGGAACTTCTTCCTTGTACCTCTATTATCGAAGGTTCTTTCATAATTGAGTTTTTGTATGTAGGAAATACTTTTAACGTTCATATGCATCGCCAGCCGGACTGCGCGATGAGCTCAGACACGGGAACGAGAGAATTCTAGGCCCCGAGGTGGCTGGGGTAGTATAATTAGTAAACTTTCTCGGGGAAAGTTGCGTCGTAACTGATCGTGAGTGTCTCTTGACTCTAAATTCTTATATGGTTATGAGGTTAATCCATTTTTCTCAATTCGGCAATGACAAATGTTATTTATGAGTCGACATTGTCGTATTTATATTAGTACGTACTGTGTTTATAAACAATTTTTAATTTGCATTAGAAATCATAACTTCCGATTTCACGATTCTTCAAGTAGCACAATAGCCCACCCTATAATAGAGTCGGAAAGAACTGATTTCGTGCTCCGTACCATACTTCAGGAAAGGGTGGGAGAAATATATTGAGGGTAAGATTTAATTTCTGATTAGGCGGCCTTCCTATCCCTTCCTGGCACTGTCGGTCTTCCCTAACGTTTTCCACACTCAGTCTATTGCAGGAGCTTTTTCGCCCGACAGCAATCTTCCGTAGTCGTTATGACTGACAGAAACGTGGCGATTTCAGGAGATGGAGGGATCAAGTGGCATGCGAATCACCTGCTTACCCTCTTTTACCGACCATTTGCACTAATGACGAGTAGTGCTTCGACCACTTTTATTTTTTTGCTTTTCTTCCTCGCTCTCCGTCTCGTCCTCTTCCACTTACTAGCTCCATTGGTTCACTACCTAACTTTCATATCCAGTGAAGTACAGACATAGTGTAAAAAGCTTCTCGCTTATAATCATAAAAGGCACCCAGAGCTTAACACATCCACAAAGTTGTGTTTTAGTTTTCCCTCTTCTTCCAAATCGATTCTGGTTACCTATTTCTAACTTCTAAAAGATACGTTATAGAATACTTATTTGTAGACCAAGAATCTCCGGGACACCTCTAAAAACAACGGTCGAAGCAATTTTTAACAAACTTTCCATACAATCAGTAGACGCAAGGTTTAGATAGTCTTAATGGGGTTGTTAAGATTACGTCTATTAGTTATTCCAGGTTGTCACGGAAGGTTCTTAAAGAATTACAACTAAGTAGAAGACCAAGAAACGTGGCATTTCCGAAATTTTGTTTACAAAAACTATTAGTTACGTCTCATAAACCGTTGTGTATTACATAATACTTATTTCTAAGAATATTCTATATGTTTTACTACAAAAATCCTCTTTTGTGGCATGCTTTCTAAAATATGTTTTGCTGTGATTAACCGTTCGGGTTTTCGTACTCTCATTGTCAGCAAAAACAACACCTATACAATAGAAAAAGTTGTAATTTCGACGAAGATATTACTCATTTTAAGTAATTCATTTTCTGAACGACGAGCAGAATAAAAAAGATACATTGACGAAGTAGTATTTTTTAATACGAAATGAGCATGCCGGTCAAATTTAAATTAAATAGGTCCACTAGTTTTCGAGAAATCTTTAACTTTGGCCGACAACAATTCCATTAATTATGATCGGACCAACTTAATTTTTTTAAGATATATTTGCAGAATATTATACTAAAAGAAGATATACAATGGACTTGTTCAAGGTTATGACGTCTTTAATAAAAAAAAAAAGGTTAACTCATATATAAAACTCGTGAATTCTCTCTTTCACTGAACTCAGGGTGCACGTCTGATCCTCTACAGTAACATTCTACTACCTCTGACGATGACACCAACTACGATACAACCCCTTTGGCCTCTAGAAGGCTAGTCTTTTTAATCTTACTGGCACTGACACATTTCTTGATTTTCAGAACAATAGCGCCACGATTCCCACAGGGGGTACTGAGCATAACGAAGCGAGTCAGCGAAGTCAGGCGCACACGGAGGGACGTAGTTCCTTACTGTGAAAATCGTGCTTGGGGAAACGACCGTCCGAGCCTAAACGGAAGCATTGCGTTGACACGATACTTTCCTGCGGACTAAGAAATCCAAAGGCAATTCGAAACGCGTACACACCTTACCGGCGGATAGCTTATTTTGTAGCTCACGATGCTTGATGATTTTTTATTATATCTGTAGACTCCCGCATGGACCATCTCGCGTTTACCATCATGCCATAGAATAATTCGAGTTTATGTATTATGGATTTAAACTAATCACTGAATATGTTGCAAAAGAATTGTGACAATGGAATTTCGTACCGAAAATAAATAGTTGCGACGAATGTTATTATTAAATCTTATCAATAATGCGTAATTAATTTATGAGGTTACAAACTAGTAAAGTATTTTATTCCTTTGATAAAATAAATGTGTGACATCGTTTGAAATGCTGTTGACGTTGAGTGAGTTTTAAAATATGCAAGTTGTTCTATATATTTTCAATTTTTTGGTTTAGCGCAACTCAGAACGAGATTATTTTGGTATATTCCTTCCGTCTTCCGCTGATATATCGTTTGCAACGGCATCATCGAGGTTTCCGTAAAAATTAATGAAGAACGCAAGACATATGGCGTTTCACTCCAAAACAAAAGTACGAACTATCGATAGATGACTTTTCATTGGTTGTATTGTATACGTCATAATTTTAATATCGCACAGTGTTAATTTGTTCTCTTACTGCGGAGAGGGGATATGTTAACAGTTATATATGCACGTATATACAACGAGGGACCACATGCTAAGAGATTTCTAGACTCGAATAGATCAGATAACTCTGGGTCGACCGTCGTTCGTGTTTCTTACCAGTTTGGTTCCATCTTTTTCTCCACATATTGTCGCTTTATCCGCTTCTCTTACACGTTTATCTCACCACCGCCACACCACTTGTCCAATGTCGACAAAATTCTTCGTATGACGACGAATAACCGAACAATTTCCCACGCCAATGAAGTTACCTCGGGCCAACAATCTTGAATAGTACGTGTGGTGGACAGTAACTCGTGTAAAGCTCGTGAGTTGCAGCAGTTAAAACAATTTATTTTGTTAAATTATTTTATCCACGACAATAATTTACAAAAGATAACAGCGAATACGTTCAACGAGTCACAATTTTCTTTTCTCATTATTTTCTCACCTGCGAAGAATGTGAACCGAGAAAGCCTTACAATCAGAGCAAGTGATAAGTTATCGCGAAAATTACATTGTCACGTATTTAATGGTCTGGATATGTTGTTCGAAGACACAATAACATTTTTTGAGTTAGCGTCCTGATCGTGAAATTTAGTATGTTGCTTCAAATACTCGTACATACATTACTGCGACCAAAGGATAATTTCACCAAAATAAATAATTGTGTATGAACATATTTTGTTTGCATTGAAATACCGGAACTGATTAATTAGTTGCCGAAGTACGCAAGTCAATGCTTCGATGAAAAGTCAGCATGAACAATTTCAATGCAGAAACAATGGTATGATTGTTCAGCATGACCACATTAGCAATAAGACTGCACAGTGCAGAGCACACATACTGACTATGAATCTAAGCACTACCCAGATTTTGAGAGAAGTGTCTCATACTCTTACGAGTGAATTACCACATTACAATGTTTAGTGCAAGTGCTTTTATTCATACTTTCTCCCTGTAAACTGTTTCCAATGGTAAAATAAATCAATGGAAGAATTCTTCTTCTTTTTAGTCGGTATACTCTTGTTAGTGTGGTTGTGGTCAGTGACTTTTTTTTGGAAAATTCGTCCAGTTATTTCCTGTTGCTTTCTGTGCCAGATTTTTAAGGAATTTTTCAAGTCCCGAGGGCCTTGAGATCTCTTCCAGCTAGTTGCTTGGCAGGCCATATAAATATATCTGTTTGAATATATGTCCTTAACTATTCGCAACGAACCACCAGCGCATGTCGTTGAGAATGATAACAGAATCGGTTAAGATGTGAGATCCAAAAATATACAATCCCCTAAATATTTGGAAAATTGTGTTTAGAAATATAAGCCAATTACATGTACATGTACATAGATGTATAGTACATAGATAATTTATGGATTAAAACTCCATTTAGACAGAAAAGATTATGCTTATATCCGATTACACTTCCGAAAAGAGCTGCAAAATTCGTAGCGTAGAATGGCACGTGCCAACACTTTCGAAGTAAATCAGTTAGTCGGTACGTCGAAAGACGACGCGATCCTACACGATTCTATTTAGCGATGGTGCGCGCGCGCGTCCGCTGCTTGACAGGGTTTATTGGGGGGAGTGCAACAGGTCGGGTTAAACTGGAGTGTGTTCTCTCACCACCATCATTAGTCAACGTCACCACCCGACTCTCTGTGTACCTACCTCTGCGCGGCTCACAACCGCCCGTTCCGCACCTCCACAGCTACTCTATCCTATTCCATTCGTCTCTTCACTCTATGCACTTTACTCTATCCTCTATCCTGCTTCTACTTATTCAACATCACTCGGCCTCTCGGTGTCTGTATCTATTACCGGCATAACGTCGAATCCTAAACCGCTCAACGCCTAGCTCTACCACCCGGTCAATCACGAATCCCGTTGTTCTAGGTCAAAATTGCGGATGTTATTGGCGAACTAATGCTTAGATATTGTACATGTATACACCATCAATAGTTTTCTACAATTTAATAAGCAAATGTACATTAACTTGACAAATTAAACTTATGTATTTTACCTTAACTCTGCAAATGTATAACAAATGGTCAATTAACATTCAGAAACTGAATGAAAGGAAGTGAAGCTCCTATAAAGGGAACCGCAAATATCTATAATAATGTAATATTGATGGAGACAGTAACATTAATGGATCAGTTATTTGTAGGGCATGTCTGGTCAAGCCTATTCTAACACCAGCCTGTCGGTAACGAATCTTACATTAATAAACAATTTCAAAATTAGGTAATCGGAGTCCAAGAAATTACAGACGTCACCCATCAGTACTTCCTGACGTATTCACAGTAACGACTTATATGTGGAATAGTTTAGTGATAGGTTTGAAAGTTTGGGTGAAGAAGATTCTCGCTGGTATCCCTACTAGTGCTCTGTTACCTTCCCTGTAAACATTAGTTTTATTTGGAATATTCTGTTTACAGATTTGATAGGAGTGGCTTAATGAGATTACTGGCGTCACCCCAGTGTACTCACTTAGAATTAGGGATGGAGAATTTGCAATGTACAATTATTTAGGTTTTTAGGAAATAAATTATACATTTTAATGGAAATAAGTACAAATTTACTGTTGCGTGATAGAAATTAAAAATATTTTCAAGAATTTTTACTGAAATGAATAGTAAATTTTCGTGAAACGTAAACATTACTACAATAAGTTGAAAAAAGGGCTGATACAAATGAAAGTGTACGGTGCACATTGAGAAATTTGCGTGTTTGTCTTGAAAATTTAAAAAAGGAAGCTGAAATTTTCCGTGCGATCACCATAATTTTTACGTTCTTCACAGTAAAATCAGTTAGGACTAGATTCCCTGACCGTAACCCGTGAGCTCTGTGTAACGCGAGAGAAATTATGCTACGTGCTAAAATTTGTACATGCCTGAAAGTAAAATATTTGAAACTAGTGTCATTTTTAATTGTTTGCACATTTATCACCGGGTTCAAGTATTAATTGTAATTTTTACCGAGATTTCAGGGTAAAAATTAATAAGAAATTCTCTCCGTGTAGCCTCTTAATGTTTCAACCAGTCGGGTTTTTTCGTTCCCCATGATACCTGGCCTATACATTCTTGTTGTGTCTATCGTATCGTCTCAACACTCCTTGCAAGGCCAAGGTTGACATAGTGATTTGGTGGTCAACTAGTGTTCTCAATAGTCGACTGTCGGCTAACTCGGTATGGTATCGGTATGCATGAATATCGATGACGACAATGGTGTCGAGTTGATAGTAAATAATAGAGTCAGCGACGACATCATAATAACACACGTATACTCTGTTTATGTGTTTTGTATTAATATATATGTATGAGTACTTGTGTATGTGTATGCTTTTACTTCCGGCAAAGGTATGTTCGTCGGATCATTATCAACTTTGTTAGATACGGTGAAGATGCACTGGATTTGTGAACCTCCGGCTCGCGGTTGGTACCTACTAACAATAAGATAAATAACACCACGTCATTTTCGCAGTTGTAACGAGTTATAACCACTAGTTCTTATTCTTGAAGTTTACCTCACCTTCTCTCCATTAAATATACACTGTAAGTAAGATATAATATATGCATACATATTATATATACAGGGTGTCCCGCACAACTGTAACGGGCCGTACCTCCTAAACGGTTGAGAATAGAAAGGAATGTTATTTGTTAAATTCGAATGGTACATAATACGAATTATGTGTATGCTCTTTTGTGTATCGGTGCATCAGAAAAGCGCAACTACATTTAAAAAAAAATGGAAATCCATATTTTTGACTGCACCAATCGATATAGTTTGTTATAATTTATATAAAAGTATTAACATGCTTATGCCCTAAACTCATTCGATAAGAAGTTAGCGCAGCTAAAAGTTCAACGTTAAAACAAGTGTTGAAAAGGTCCTCCATTGCTGTCCGGCCATTTTTCAATCCCCTTCTTGATGTTGCACAGTACCGGCAATCGCTACATATTTGCAAACATTGTAATACATTGGAATAGATAACATAGGTACTCCTGCCTGAACACTTACCGAGAGATTAAAATAATTCGATAACTTTTAACTGCCATAACTTTTTAACGAATGAGTTTTGGGTATACGTATATTCATATTTTCATGTAGAGCATATAAAACTGCATAGATTGGTACAATCAACAAGGTTTCAATTTCTTTTTAAATGAAGATGCACTTTTCTTCATGCACTGATGCACAAGAGCGCAAACACATAATTTTGTATTATGCACCACTTGATGCCATTCAACTTCTACCAATAATATTTCCTTCTATTCCTAACCATTTAGGAAGAACATCCCGTTACAGTTCCTCGGGACACCCTGTATATAAATATATACATTTATAGCCAATTGCTTTATAACAACGAATTTGTTCTTTTTGAACAATGTCTACCGCGGGTTACCAATATTCCCATTTCTAAGTGTTATGCGATTGAGCCAATCTATTTAAACCGATATGGATACCCTCAACACTAAGAAAGCACTGTGGTTTTCTGCTGCGGTGGGTGCAGGTAATAACAGCAAAACCACTAAAAATACACGCATTAAAGAAAACCATCAGTGTGGCCGCCTGTATTGATTTCTTTGAATCACAAAATGGTGCGGATAATAGCCATTCGCGGTTAACCATAGTACGGTCTTAGCCTAACATTTGCCACCGCGGTACTATCTATATTTTTATATCGGAGCATACTTCTTCCTCTCCAACACCTTTCATTTTGTATGCGTTCGTTTGTGCGTTATTGCGCGACTAAATGCAGCACATGGGTAAGGGTCAGAAGCCGTGTGTAATGGGCAAGTGCGGAGCAGTAGTACCGAGGGCTTCGTTGCATCATAATTCACCATACTATTGCATTGTTGTTGACTGCGTGTGGATAGAAGCTTAGACAGGTTCAACCGCTCCCCTTTTTCTATGTGTTTCTCTATTCTTTCTCCGTCTCGCACAGCTTCTCTTTTCCGGTTTTCCCTATTACCCTCACCTCTGGGAGCACACATCGGCCATACTGCCTCCTCTCCTCATCCTTTACGATTGTTGCTCGCTGCTTTAGATGCGGGAGTAAAGCTCTTGCCCACAAATCCACCGCCTCATACGGCGTGGAAAAGAGAGTGTTAATACCCCCTCCCACTTCCACTCTTTCCGAGGATTAACACGAAAAGCCTTATTCTTGTGTTCTATTACACCTGACAATGTACCCGAGATCACTGGTGTAAGAGCGTCCTGTGGCTGGGATACACGCTTGTGTTGCTTGTTAGAAAATCAACGAAGTGTATAAAGCCTTTGACGGCATAATGCAAGAGGAATTATGTTATACTTTTGAATAATTTTGTCACTGCAGTATTTCAAGTCAATTTCAACTTATTTTAGAATCATTAAAATCTTTCATACTTTCTCTAATTCCGTATAATGTAATGTTTGACTTCTTGGTAGCTAAGGCAACTCCAAAGCAAATTTGAGATTTATTTAAACTGTAAAACTGTATGATTTAAGATGTGTCTTAAAAAACCATCTATCACGATACAAGAATAGTTACGCTTGGCTACATTTTACTGACCGATATTTATGTTCTTTGTTTAGGAATGACTGTTCTTGCTGTGAAGTGGTATCCGGCAACGGACACGTTACCGTTGATGTTTCTTTTCGTAACAGATTATTTTAGCGAAAGCTTGGTTGCCATTTGAATAGCGGTAAGACCGCAAAGATCGACGTCCAGTGTGGAGGATCAGATCAGCATGAGGAAACACGAGCGGGATGCCGTATAAGGGGGGCTCCCTCTGTGGCTAGGTTGAAAGCCGCTGTCAACATCTCTCAGTGGGCAACGCTGTCCAGTAGGGAAACCTCGTTATCAACCACCGACCATTAGGGAGCGAAGGCGACAAAATGCCGAGTAAAGTGCCATCTTTCCCAAATAATTACGATCCAAGGATGCTCTCTCGACGTGGTTATGGTCCATGCGGCACCAGCACTCTTGGCATACCGTGCCCATATATACCGTATTTTCCTTACGTGTCAGTTGCCATTATCCTCCATGGTAGCAAGCAATCATACCTAATAAGGCACCCTTCATTCTCATATTCATTTGTATTTTCTGACTTAATGTACATACAACTCTTTCGGATATTCGTTTTAACAACACCGTAAAAGGATGACCTCCCATTGAGATTCGATTGGTCAGAGAAGCTTACTGATTTCATGTAGGTACATGAATACGCAGATTGTCCAATGAGGGTATGTGCGTCATTACCAAATATGTACATCCGCAAATCCATTTGCTCAAACTCTTAAAACAGTGACTAATAGAGGCTTCGCTAACAATTATTTAGGGTTCGCGTGAAATTATTGATACATTTACGGAAGATGAATTCTAATAATTCATATCGTTAAGAGTATTTAGACTTGGCACGCTCACTTGACATAAGATCCGTTGGCACTCCGCTTAAGTGTCTACAGATTATTGAAAAGAATTGATATAGATGTAAAAATACCTATCTATTTCTTCTTTCTTTTGTGGACACCTTTGTCAAAATTGTGATGAGATTATAAGGTGGAACTAGCTCATCAATTGATACAACGATTTAAATATTTGATCGTTAATATCTGATTAATTGGCCAATCTGGCCAATTATTTAAGTATATCAATCGATTGGTTACAGGAAATAAATGAACGATATATATATATTCATAAAGAATGTTTATAGTAACTTTAAGGTCAACATATTTTAGATCCATAAAGGCTCAAATATTAAAGTATCAGCTGAGTAAATTCGTTTTCTACTGATATTTCTTCGCGAGCCAAAGAGATATGCGTCAGAAAAATAATCGTAATAAAATCAATAATCACTTTAATAACATTAATAATCCTACGCGAAGTACGGTTTTAGCCATTGTTTCTACTTTAAAAGTCAACTGAAAAATTCGGTGATTACATTTTGCTTGATTAATTTTAGTTTATGATCGAAGTTAAATGGTGCAATGTTAATACTATCTCGAATTGTAAGATGTGGTAAGATATTTGGACTTCTCGCGATCCGCGCATAGTGGAATCACACCCCAGTCGGACCAGAACTGTATAATCTATTCTGTTGTCTCCTTGGTACCATTCTAGGTAACAGTAGAGGAAAAGGGAGAAAAGGGGATCGTTCTGCTCGGCAGCTGATTCATTGAGGCCCCATTAATTACTAACCGAGCCTTTATTCGTTCGCGAAAGGACGAACCTATTGCTCACGGAGCGGTTAGACGCTATGCCGAACGTGCGATTGGGTGCCATTGTTCCGTGCGTCGTTCACACACCTACACACCTCCGATCCTTCTGTACCTGCTGGCATAGCCTTTTCTACCGTCTCCCCTTCAACCACTCCACACCACCACGCCTCCCTCTCCTCTGACGCTTTCTGTTTCGTCGATAATTTCTGAACTAAAATAAAAATGAAGAAACGTGGTTAAACGGGCTTCGCAACGGTGAGGAAGTGTGCAGCAGCACGCTCGAAGGTGCCGAAGAAGGGTGAGAAAAAATTCTATGCGGCGACGAAACGCAAGCAACCGATCACAAGCATTACGTACTGCATGCCGAGAGCTTTCTACTGAGTATCTGCGCGGTAGTGGGCGGCACCCGCTCACTACCGTGAGAAATATTTTTCCCCGGTATGACAACCACCGGCATCCACCGTCTACCTTTACACGATACAGCTCCGTACAGTACCTTGCATAGAACCGCAGATATTATTTTTCAAATAATGCCATGAAAGAGCTGAAGCTATATGTGATGCATTCACGGATACTGAATTCGTACTTTCTTCGAGAGGTACGACCAGAAAATTTCAGATACATACGTATATTACTGATACACGCATACATTTATGGTCTGGAATATTGTATAAAGAATGCACAAGAATTCAGACGAAAATACACAAAATTAATAGGTAAACATTTATAATAGTAAAACGTATTTCAAAGGAAACTTTATTTTCATTAAATTATGGGTTTACTGATTGGGTTATTTAATAAAGTGTCAGTAGGATTCAGGTAGAAAAATAATTTCTTGCACTACAAAGTAATTATCTGCCGTGCGCACGTACCTATGTATTAATACACAGTAATATCTTTTTCTATCTTATTGAAATATTTCGAAAGATTATGATTCCGCTGCTGGTTTGCTACACGTCCGCAATTATCCGGTTAGGATGGATATGGACAGGTTATGGGTCGCTCGCGTATCAATATGCGACGTCTGTTAAAATTCGATATTTCCTTCACCAACTTGTGTTCCGGCCAGTCGGACGGAACAGTTAGTGAGAGAGTAGTTCCCCCAAATGACTATGACAAGCAGATAAATATATAAGGACGGTTTAACTAAAACACATAAAAACTTAACAAATAGAAGTTATGTGTGTATGAAGAAGGTATGGGTACCTACTTATATTATTTGTGGGATTAGCACCGAAGACTTTGAGAAATAGAGACACAAGTAACGATGAAGAACCAAATATATTTAATTAAATGAATGTCGGGATATGAGCTTTTCATCCACTTTTTTCGAAGCGTCATCTAAGGCTGTCCCTCCGACCTTGTTAACCATCGATTGCTTTCCCTACTCAAGCTTTCGACACTTCTCGAGACTAATTCACACTCGGTTATAATAACACATTGATTCCATTATTATGAACGTTCAAAGTTGATAAATTGCTCATAGGAAGATAAATTGTGAAAACTATCTGCAAGCGTAATCACTAGGTTTACGCCTACCAAAGGAGGTCGCGTTTCAGTCACCATTCCGTAAAATTGTTGTCGCACATCTTAACAACTTTTAGATTTAGATTTTAGATTTTCTCGGAGATGAAGGCGCATGTGCATTCAGATTCATCACAGTTTGAATGTTTCATGGAATTAAGTTCAGAGAAAGTGTTTATTTCTGTTGATCATAGATGTACGTGTAAATGGGAAACTGACAGTTTGAGGCTGTTGTTGGTGGACTTAAGTTTATATAATCGAAAATATACATCAGAGGGAAATAATCGCTACAGGTGTAGCGTGTATTTAATTCCTTTAGTGCAATTAGTGCTTAGTCAAATAAATGAATATGGCATGATGTGGGCATCATAATTGTTCCGGAATATCTCACGTATCGCCAGATCAATAAATGCTGGAGCATTCCTGAGTACAGAGGCTTACAACGTTCGTGCGCGCTGGTGTGTGTACGAGGATGTATATTCTTTCGCACGCATAGTTGCCGGCGCTAGAAAAAGATGCGGGAAGTGGGTGAAAAGGAAAGAGCGAACGAACGAACGAGGGTCGTTATTTGTCACAGTAAGCGGCCTTTCTAGGAGTATTATTTCCCACAAAGTGTTATTAACTGCTCTCATATTTCGACTTTTTTCTGTTCCACTCCTTTTCGTGTTTTTCCTTTCGACCGATAGGATGCGCAATGGCGCTATAAGCGTGTGTGTAAAGCCAGCTACACCGAGCTCTCCCTCTGTCTCTAATCCCGGTTTGTTTTCTTTTCCTTTTTTTAAATCGTTAATAGCGCCGTTTATTTCGGCGTTAAGCACCATGGTCACTAGTAGTTATTTAGCTGAAATTCAAGCACGGGAAATGCGCAGTAAACGGTTAAGCGGATGTCCTTTAACAATGCAGCTATCGTACTACGCTGTTGAGACATGCATGTAAGCGTCGTTTATTCACATTTTACGTACACAGGAACACGCGTGCATTCACAGGCGCCAGCCTTCACGCGCACACACACATACACAAACAAATGGACATACAATATATAGGCACGTGAACGTCTGCAGAAACACGCAAGTACGTACGGATGCGCATGCATAGATACATAAATGTCAGCGTATATGCACGGGCGCCCGTCCGCATGCACTTACGTTACTCACACGCACCGACCAGACGCATACCTTCTAAACATTATTTTGCAACTGTATAAATACATATTGATCGTAGTTATGTAAAAAACAAAACTGTATTTTTCAAACTTAAAATAACGGTATTATCGAAGAAATTTGGATACATGACGTCATACCGTCAAATCGTCATTGAAATTTTTTGTACGACTTTCTATTTTGAACACAATTCGCGATCAAATATTTGAGCCTCGTCGTCTCTTCTCAACTAGCCTAGAAAATATTATACGAACATGTGAGCCCATCGTATAATTCTATTGTCATGATTTTTGCTTTTTTGTCAACTAATATTTTCTCGGAAAATGAACTAGGAGCTCCACTTTGTTATTTATTAAAAAAATCTGTGGACATTATTTGTCTCCTTATCGGGGCAACGTAGGTGATGGAGCTGAGTGATCATTGTTTCATCACTTACATACGTAGCAGGTTAAATCGCAAACACATATGATACAGAACACCTTCGAACGAATGGAAAACGGGCTACCGAAAACCTGCAGCGATAAATCGCGAGACTATTTCGCACAACTCTAACTGATTTCGATGTTATGTCTATTACAATTTCTTGAACTTCAACATCTATCTACATTGGTTCGTATTATTTTAATGGAAAATTGACATTGAACATTTTATGGATGACAAATCTTCGTTTCCAGATCAGATACGACAGCAAACGTTGAAAAATTGCAATAATTATGTCTAACTACCACACGAACAGTCCAATTTGATCAAACTTGATCAAATTTGTTCAAGTTAGATTGCTTTTGGGAGCCTGTGCTATAAAGATTAACCATTATTATTTACGAAAATAAATACAAAAGTATGTTTTTTTAGTTTTTACATTTGCACGATCCCGTAGCTGTTTGACAAATATTGTCCTTAAATCATGGACGATATCGCAGGAAAGAACCTTTATTATATTTTTATGTTTCCAATTGTCCCCTGCGGTAAGAATTGTGGTATGTCATATTCATCTAACCACTGGTTCCACTTCGGTATATAGCAGAATAATTCTCAACGTATGTATGGCCGTGCGCGGCTATCTTCTCGACCAACGAGACACAAGAATATTCCGTTTTAACTTTATTCCGAGAGTCTAAGAGTCACCGTAGATTCTACTAGAAACGAGAAAATGGTGTATGCGTTCTCCACTCTTAGCACCAGAGGCTTCCTGTTCAATTAGTTTTTTCGAATAAACGTTTGTTTCCTTAACACGTGGCGCCCTAACGGGCGCGGGAGGAGGTAGTGTGAGGAAAAAGATAGTGCAGTGGTGGGTAAAAGCAAATGCGAACGTGCGGCTGGATAGCACCCGGAAGGGTGGAGGGCCGCGAGAGGCGGTGGAAGGAGGTGTCCACGAGCACTGGGTAAGTAATTAACGACGCGTTTATACGATATCGTTTGCGAGAGAGCTGAAGCTCACTCGCGCACTGCCTGGCACCAATGAAGAACCCTGCTAATAGGAAGTACTAACGGTGATACCCCTGAGTGTTCCATACCAACCCCTTCCCCCAATTCCTTCTCCCGCACGTTCTGTTCTCAACCCAGGTGAATGTCGCCCACTCGAACCCCTCTGAGCGACTGAGCGGCCCTGAACCAGCCCACTACGAATCTTCCATTAATTTTTCGCTGAGCTCGAGACTAGTTAATATGCATTAAAAAGGGTTAATAAAAGTGTCGTTTGAGCGTAATGTAGATTTGAGGGTAGAGTATCACTGTCGTGAAAACGACGATGACGATAAGGTTCTCCATGTTCTCGTTCCCTGGACTGGTGAGAAAGCGAGAAGGAAAAGTTCTTGTCAAATGAAAGTCTACCCACCGATTTTCAATTTCGACCCAGCTTCGAACAATTTTACTAGTCAACAATACTAAACTTATAGTCGAGGCTTATAATTTAACGATCTTTCAAGCCCCACTTTCAAGCGATATCGCAATAAAAACAAAGGCTTAGTTCTGTTCAAATTCCACAAAGTTTCTCTGCATATAACCGAGACAAACTATCTCAACTCCGCCTTTGATGTATCAATAATTTTGGTATCTGGCGAGCTTAGTTTTTGAGGCGATGTTAATGGTGCGAACGAACACCGATGGAGTCGGCATAATGTGAACAGTGTGCATACCACGCGCCATGTTTAGATGGCAGCGTACACTTAAATTTGTGATCAAGAATAAAAAACCTCGGTGGAGTGTCGACTTGAATATTTTTATTCATGGGATAATGCGTCGGAAGCATCGCCTATCAAGCCTGGTCACCGTCAGCCAAGAACGGGTAATCTTGGTGACGAAGGACTCTCGTAAGCCGATAGCATACGCCAGGCCGTACAAATATTATATAACGCGAACCCAGCGTCAGTTTGGATAAATTCAACATCAAACATATTCATCCTTTGGTCTATTGCTGAACAAAATTACTATAAAATACATGAAAAATTTTGTAAGGTAGAGATTGCACTTATTATTGTAGAAAAGTGACTGAATATTTATCGGCCAAAAATGGAAAGGACAGTTAAAAGATACAGAAAGAGATAACCCACACCGGCAAATTTGAAATTTGCAACATGTCATTAGGTTAGGTTTGGGTTCACACAGTAAAGGCCAGCAATTGTGTGTAGAAATTTACCCAAAATGCGCAAAAAATAGACACGTATTACGCTAATGTAAGCACATATAATATTTAATAACAAAACCACATTTACCATGAAATCAATAACAAATTTACAACACACGTGGGTGAAATCTAAATTATCGATTAACAGCTGTTACTTAGAAAATTAACACGAAATTAAACGAAACAATAATTAAATTTCGGACAGCAAACAGATTGACAAAGAGAATTTTGTTGTCCGAGTCAATTTGAGGGCATGGAAACGAATAAAAGATAATCTTGAATCCAGTACACTTTTCGATTTGGATTGTAACATTTGAAATATCGTTTCTTTTAAATAAGCTATAAGGAATACTAGAGAATCGAAAAATGATATTTCTTGGGCACTACTTTTTAACATATAGGTTTGTAACCTAAACAATTTCAAACGAGTCAGGCAATTCCTATTTTTGTCATCGCAAAAATAGAATTTTGGATAATAAAAATCTGCAATATTCAAATATGAGTGTAAAGACAGGTGGATAAGGAAAACTAAAGGCGAAGTCGTCATTGGAAAGGAAAAAATATTCGCGATTAAATATGAAAACGTGGCGGTGGTGACGGGTTCGGCGGAAGGGTTAAAGAGTGTGGTAAAAATGGGCAAGAATGGGCAAAATAAGACGGAAGTAAACACGAAAAAGACAAAGATAATACTTTTTAATGCTGGAGAAAAAAGGAAAAACGGAGAGGATTGGGCAAGGGAGAAAAGCATGTGGATGGAAAAGGCGCAAAAGGCCATGAATATGGTGTGGGGTATATGGAAGAAAGCTGCAAGAGAGATAGAGAACAGATTATATTTACTACTGTACTAGATACGTTAGTAAAATCGGGAGCAGCGATCTATGGGGTTGAGGTGTGGAGAATGGGTCAAATAAAAATGTTTAAAAAAATACCGAATATGTATTGTAAGCTGCCACTAGCTGTGAATAGAAACACGCCAAATTGCATGTGAAGAAGAGAACTTGGGGGTGATTACTCTTGAATATATAATAAGGGAAGGTATTAAGATATTTAAAGGAAGTGATAAAGATGGAAGAGACGAAAGTGGCGAAAAATTTGTTTAATAGAAGAAACGAGAGTGATTAAAAATGGGAGTCCGTCAAAGTGAATTTATTAACTATGATATGAGAAAGAAAGGATGTGGAAGAAATAGAAGAAAGAGTAAAAGAGGGGTTAGACAAATATAAAAAGGAAATATTAAGAAAGGAAAGGGAGACGATAAATAAGTTGTACTCTTTTGAGCTCTGAGCATAAAATTCCTTCTCCATACCACGTTAAATGTCTAGACGCGATGGAGGGACAAAATTTCAGGAAACCTGCGATAAAGCAATCCCGAGTGGTTGTTTTGGTGTTAAACGTGGACACAAAAAACCTCAAGGTGGTATATGGAAAATAAACGTGCAATCTCTATGCAAGCATCGGTGGTGCATTGAACCGACACCTACTAAACAGACTTAAACGGGTGGGTATCAAAATGCTGTAACAAACATGGAATTCAAATGACGAAGAAACAGGAACAATGTCCCTAACTTTATGAACCCCAATGCTAACGGCGGTCCTTACACTATTTCCACACGTGTCCTCTTTCCGAGTCTTCCAATGGTAGCCGCGATTCAGCAACAACAAGTACGAGAGAACGTCAAGTGATCTCAAGCAAGCTCGGTCATCGGAATAAACGTTGTGACACTCGACTAAGACCTACTACGCTACCACTACAAGGAACGTAAGCAAATATATATATATATATATATATATATATATATTGCTCAAAAAATTACAGGAATCATTTTCCCTTTATAAAATAGTCGATATTTGATAGTACGTAACTTCGGTTGTATTAGTTATACGGGGTGAAAAAAGCGGTTTATAGTTTCTTTAAGTGCTCCGATAGTTAGAATTTATCCTTCAAAGTTCAATAAATCCTGGAGAAGGTTCGTAGAAATTTATAAAAAAAACATGTACAGTTAAAACATTAAGCTTTTGATTATTTTATTGGAATAGAGTACATTTTTTTATTTATTACAGTACCCTATGTAATGGCTCCATATCCATTTCCCATCATATTCTCATACTATTCCCCATAACCTTTAGCGAATAAACAGCACATACAATAATCATGCGCGCGCACACACACATACACGCACATACACACACACACGAAAAGCACATACGCAACAACAAGCACACCCCGCAAACAACCGACATAATGGCACACCATCAAACGACATTACACGAACGAAAACTCGATGGAAGAAGCTCAGAAGCACCAACACTAACGTTACGAACGACCCATGCCACTGCTAACGATCACCAAGACGCTACAGGACATATATCAAGCGGTAAGAGAACTATTAAAAGGACTCCAACTCCAATTAAATAAAATAACACAATCAAACGACGAACGCTACAAATATAAAATATATATACTAACACATAGCTTTAAGGCACCACCCACGGTAAAATTTCTTTTTTCCTTTTCTGAAATAAGCATTTGTTAAGAATGCTCTCACCAAATTTTGTAAAGAAATTCATAAAATTGACGGTTTCACACCAAATGCTGTATCTCCATTAATTATTCGACTTTCTTTACAAAATTTGGCGACAGCATTCCTCTTTGGGGCAAATTTCCATATAACTATTATATAAACATTTGCAAATTGCCATATAACTGTTATATAGAAATTTGCACCGAAGACGTCATGGATCGGCAGACCCACGGTTGAAACTGCCGCTAACATTGCTTCAATACTTTTAAACAATGGTTATATTGGCCTCATTAATGTATTGGAGATATTGGAAATAAAAATTGTTGAAGTACTATACCAATATTATCTAAATGTTGATGAGAAGCAAATATGCGACGCTGAGTACGAAGTCGAAAACAACACGCATGACGGTCATCTGCGTGCAATAGATGAAAAAAATTATGATCCTCTGGATGCTGAGGACCTGTTCTATGGTCCAGGAATAACTGATTGATGGTACGAAACAAAAAAATATATACTGTCACGCCGTTGGGAGGGGGTAGGGGAGTTACTGTGAGGTGAAATAATAAAGAAGGAAAATATATCAATAGCCTTTATTCTCACAATATCTTTAACGGCGGAAGATGTCCGGGATATTTAATATTTAATAACAACAAAAAAACAGACTGATTATGGGCGCCATTTAATTTTTAGTATAATACAAAATTAACAAAAATAATACTAACAATGCTTTTACAGGTGAGGGTGTTTGTAGGGCTGGCGTGTAAAAAAGGGGAGGGGTCAAGCGGGGAAGCATCTCAGGGGAGGTTCGCCGACGCGATGGCCTCTTATTTATTACCACTGGCTTGGTGGTTCTAGTATCACAAATTTCTTATTCGCACTTACTCTAAATTCTAACGCTACCGTTAACATGGTCAGTCGTATGGAGAGGGGCATACGGGGGAATAGGGAGTTGTGTATGATCGGTGACTTTGGGGTGACGTGTAAGGACGATCGCGCGACTCACGCGATCGAAGGTTCTCGGCGTCGATGTTGGGGGGGGGGGGGGGGGGGGGGGAATGTTCGCGTTACCTCTAATTTTTACGGCCGTCCCACACGGAGAAAAGAAATTATAGAAAAATAGCTGAATTCGCACGCACGGAAAATACACAGAAAAGAAAAAAGGTAACGTAGAATTCTCGAATTCTTCTTCTCGATACTTGTGCAAACACTCACCCTTGTCGATCGCTACCGATATCGTCTCCTCTCTCTCTCGTCGTAGTCCTTTATTCTCGTTCTCCTTTTTCGTTCCCGGTCGTCCTCGTAGCTTTTATCTCTTTAGTTGTTCTCAGTTTCGTGTAATCGTTATCCTTATTCGTGCCAAATCGTCTTCGTTATTTTTCTTTATAAATTTCTTTTTACACTCTCCTTCTCTCTCTCTCTCTCTCTCTCTCGCGCACGCTTCACACTATAATCGCTCTATTCTCTCTATTACTTTTCTCTCGCTCTATACTCTTCGCCGGCTCGTCACAAAGTGACGACCGCATGGCCGACCGGAAGTTCGCGAAATTTTCGCGCTCGGTGATTGGCTACCGGCCGGAATCGATGATCGAGGCAGCAGCGGCACGGGTCGATAGGAGATGGGTCAAGCGTATGATTAAACTAGGACTTTCGCGAGCGGGATCTATTGGGGAAAGGTGTGTAATGAGGTCGGTCGATATGTCAGGAATAATTGTGGACAGGATTTTATAATTGCGGGTAATTGGGTGGTATGGAGATTGCCGTGCGCTGCTGCCATCTTTTTCTTCTCGTCGCCGCTCGGCCGATGGATGGCCGGTGTGCGAGGACGGACTGGTGCTGTGATTTTGACAGTTGTGTATTTCCGTGTTGTGCGAGCGAGGTGCGAATGATTTTTGTTTCTTCATTATTTATTTCGGTGCGGTGAGCGGCGATTGGGATATTTGGTGCGATGAAGACGGTCGTCGGGCCGGTGAAGGTATGTAATTTTCTATTTGTTTCTTGTTAATTTCCTGGTGTTTAACTTCTTCTTTTTCTTTACAGGTTACGCCGGTCAGACTAGGTACGGCGACGACGACGACGATGACGACGACTCGATGAGGATGACGGTGATGTGTTGCTGTGCAGGTGATGTGGTTGTTGGGTCGATCGGATCAGTCTTCGTAGTGACTGACTATATCGCTTAGGTAAGTATTAGCGCAGTATTTTATGAATTAATAGAATTAGTCCTTATACTTCTCTCCTTTTTGTTGCAGGTGTAAGACGGCTGCCTCTGCGCGAGCCGGCTGCAGGGGATGCTGCGTCATTATGGCGCTTGGCGTCACAATATATATAAAATTTAGTTTGTATGTTGTGTAAACTATGAAAATTCTCTGTAAAAATAAGAGATAAACTTCGCAAGATCGCCATTTTTTTGTAGATATCGAAATTCCCCTACGTGGTATTATAAACCTATATGTCCAGTTTACAAATACAAAATGCAATTTGGCTTAATTGCTGCCAAACACCAAGTAGTAACTTCGTCGGAGTGTCCTTTTGGAAGCGGCGTATACCGTAAACTATTCTTATGATTCAAATAAAAAAGATTGTATAGTATCTTCTATATGTATTGTCTATATTGAATATTAGTATCAATAAAAAAAATCATTCATCGATTGCTCGAAAAAATTATTAAAGATACACCCTCCTATCGCGCGCGCACCATGGTCTGAGGACTTAACCAAATACATTTACACCTATTTTTAATTTTATATGTACCTAAGCATACATACTTACATATACCTGCATATAACTGCAGCAAGTTTGTGAAAATATACCATTATATTTTTTCGGTATCCTGGGGCAGTGTTCGGATCATCTTTGAAATGCGTTTGGATGGTCTTGGGGGAGGATTTAGGGTCGTATTTGAGATGTATTTGGGGCACGTTTGAGGTTGATATCGACTAATTTTGAGGACCTGTTTGACGTGATTTTTGGAATTTTTCGCGTGAGTTCGTAGTAGTTCTAGAATGCGACTGTGCAGAATTAGGTATGCGATAGAAGTATGTGATGGGTGTATTAGGAGTATATGTAAAATACGCCTACAGTCTGATATATATGTCATTGGACCGTTATTCAAGTGTACTTAAGACGGATTTAGATCGCGATTCAAGTATGTTTAGAATGGATTTCAGGTATGTTAGAAGTTAATTCGAAGTGAATTTATAAAGTAATTCAGTTCTGTTCAGTTGTGTCTCTCAAGTTGTCACAGTGGCTTTGATGATTTCAAATAGGGATGCGATATTTTGGGAGTCGGTGTACAAACGCACCGCTAAACAAATCAAAAACTTCTCCGATACACCTTCGACATATAATAACGAAAATTTGAAATATTCTACAATTATAGCTAAAATAAACCCCAAATGCATCTGAAAATTACATCAAAGCTGTCCATAAAACACTCAACAAATGACGCAAGCACATCCTCAGTACACTACAAAAACACTTGATTTTTCAAAAGTCGTGTAGTCCAATCTCTTGTAGGCAAATATTCATATAATATGTGCAAGAGAATACACAGCCGCTTGTAAATATAAGGGTTTACTTTCGATCAGTGAGACGTTACGGTCCCCTTTCCTTTCTTCCAGCAAGCGAGATTTCGACTAAGAGAAGATAGAGGGACGAACTGCCTAGGGATATTAAATGCCTTTTATTCTTTAATATAATGATAAATAGTTATTATCTAAAACAAAAGCGCGCATGTTGAATGTTTTGTGCTGCTTACATCTAAATGTCTCATTTATGTAGCAAATTAATTAGGTAAGTTCTTTTTTCTCCAAACTTTAACAAAAATCAAAAACTATACTTTGTATGCAAATTGAACTTTTTAATTGTTTCATACGTTCTGATCGTGTACCATGGCTTTGAATGGTAGTTTATGGATTTGGGTATTGAAAATCATACTTTGTATCAATGTAATATAATGTTGGCAAAGGTACAAGATGTATAAAGAAACGACTTAGTTTAATATAAATTTTTAATTCTAAACCAACAGATTAGATGGAGTGGAAAAGCACGACAGGAAAGAGTATGCGTAGGGTGGTGGGGATATGATGGCATTGCTGGGTTTGGGCTCAGCCGGTCGCAAATCACTTTAATTGCGCAAGGCGCTGTTTAGAGCCGTTAATAGTGTCAAGTGTCTCTGATACGACGTCTACGGGTCAGACTGTCCGGTAAAGCATATACGAGCACATTTTATCAGATTCTTCTCACTTGCGTCTGATTGTTACCAACTCGTTATTTATACCCGGTATAGCATAAGGCATCATCATTTTAATAAATCGCAAAAGGGAGAATGTATTTATCTTTAACGAGCCCTGAAGCGTACATTATTTTTCACTTTTAATAAGACAACGGAAGAATCTATTGTTTAACCATAATGAACAAAAGTGATTTGACAAATTTTGGGCTGCAAGCGATATTCAATTGTCAAAACACGATAATCAGCTTCGGCATTGGTAAAATTATACGTTTCTAAAAGACAGAGGCCACTCATAAAATCGCATGGTATCAATGCGACGTGCATTCTATGAAGCACGTGCTGCAAGTATACTTCTTCCGAGAACTATCTAACACAAGAAACTCAACATTCCAGGATAAGAATCAAAATGAAGCGCTATTTTCATGTCAATAATAGAAAATGTTATATAATGATTTTTCTAACCGTTAAACAATCTATAGGGACGTTAATTTGATAAATATTCCAACTTTTAACATTACTAGTCATCAGAAGAATTGTTTCTAATGGCTACCTGAAGACAAAAATTGAAAAAAAAAAGTACTTTTTTAACTAGAAAAATTCCCGTTGGCTTCTTCCTAAAAATTCTTATTTGGATTCGATAGTCTGAATTGAGGTTTTTTATTCGCAGAGAACAGTTTCTCATACACTCTTAAATTTGTTATCTTGGATTTGCAATTGATTATCAGATCAGTAAATTATATCCAATTTTAAAAACGGACTTGGATTCTCACGAGAATTTCCACATTTCACATAGGTATAACTTTTGACTTAAAAAACGGTTGTGGTCGATCCAAAACCCAGAGGAAATATCGAGTGAAAACTTGAAAGAAGTCCGGGTCCTTAGAAACACGAGTAAATGGAGTAATGGACGACAGATCGAAAGGAAGGAAAAAAAGGAATCGAAAATGTTCGAGAGTGTGGGGAATTATTGAAACGATGGTCCTGTTGAACAAATGTTTTTGCCGCTTTGGGTGGGCGCACGAAAGTCCAGTATCACTACGATGCTCAGTAACGTCCGTAGTCATACGTTTAATGTCCGAGAGAGAAACCGTTGTACGCGATTCCCCCTACTCTTCCGCTATGTTCTACAGACTGTTCGCCTGCTCATGCTCACACGCAGCGGTGTTCCCCATCCGTTACATCAATAAATCTAAGATAACAATATTGCCAACCCTACACCGAGGGCTAGTAATGAATGTTTGTACAGAAACCATTAGCGCCGACAGGGTGCTGCTTTACTACTTTGCTCTGCCTCTGGTACGTGTCGCAACCGTGAACATACAATCGTACGTAGGAGCGATGCATATAACCACTGCTGCTACACCCCACTACTCGAAGCCTCCGTAGCTTCCGTATAACCATTTCATGCATATGGGGCTTGTCGTTCGTATAACTGACTTTTCTCGAGCACCTTTATTCCTTATCTTAGGATTTTTTTTGTCTAATTTATAATGGGATTTTGCAGGCGACTTTTCATAAACTTCGTTTCTTTAACCAACGTTTCCAAGCATACCAACTATAACGATGGTAATATGTGGATATTTACGACGCTCGTACAATAAGAACTTTGATAATAGTGCGTTTGATGCGTTCGAAAGTGCCATCCCTTTCCCATCTTTCCTTCCATGATTTAAGGTCATTTATATCAACGCGAATGCCAGTTGTGAAGCTACTAGGCAATGTTTATAAAATGTGTATGAATGTTTAAGCCAGGACAAACGATCTCTTCGAGTATAATTCAGCATTATTACGAATATTACTATTTGCTCGTTAAAATAATTTTGCGCAATATAATTTAACGATGTATTAGAGCTGCCGGCAGTTAGCGAGTTGACGACAGAAAAAAAATGGTGATTTTTAATTTGCGGTACTTTCGATCGCGATGCATAAATACTTTGGTCCAGTGATGATGATCTAAAAAAAGAAAATGTAACGTTGCAGTATGCTGTACATAATAGCGAATTGTGAGATATTTCCAAACATTCAAATACACTTGATGTACTATGGTCAGAGTTCTGGGAAAACACGACAATAAAACGTAGCAGCGGGAGAAACGCTGGTGTTGATTTGTGTTCAAAGGTGGTAAAGGTAACGTCAACGAACCGCCACTGGGCTCCGATCGATGCCGAACGGACAAAACTATCACGCCGAAAATCTCATAATAAATATTGTAAATAAATGCTAACGATTCATGGTCGGAACATGCGCGCCGGTTGGCCCCAGGCAGGTAGAAAAAGGCGGGCGATCATCGAGTATGCCGAGTTTGGAGAGTTCACCGGTGGCAGTAGCATCGAAAACAGCCCCGGCAGAGGAGGGTTGATCGTTGCGGCTACTGACCCTCCACCCCCGGTCCCACCCACTCTTCTCCCTCTGCTTCACTGCTTTAGAGCGAGCGGTAGTTAGCCCCCCACCCTCCTCTACCTCCTCGTCCTCTATAACGCCAAATCGACATGAGCGAACGATGCAGCAGAAATTTATTTATTATTTTTGTCGTGCAATTTTGTATCGTGCCCAACTGCGGTAAAATTAAATTATTGTTTTGCCAATATAAATCATCGAGGTCGTGTGTACCTGCTCTCTCTCCCTCTTTCTGCCCCCCTCCCCTCCCCCTCCTCTCAGTCTCTCTGACGCTTTAAATCCTCACTCTGCAAATGAATATTTATATTTTCCATTGAATTACTCTTTTGGAACAGTAGCGAGCACTCCTGGTGTGGTGTGTGCAGTGTACTGTATGTTCTAGGGGTAAAACATAATACGCAAGAAATTGAAATATATTCGATAAATTATTTTATCGAGCGGTCACGGCTACGCTAATCGGCGTTATATCCTGTGTGAAAATGCACGTTCTCGCTGGATTGCTGCTTTTTTTTATTTCGTTTTATTATATATCATTGTTATAATTTTTGTGTTTGCGATGAATGAGAAAAAAAGATGCACGGCACGACTTCCTATATTTATTGGCGAGGTGTAATTTGCTGCAGGTAAATTTTATGCGGTCGATGAAAGATAGGTTTTCCAGGGATGTGGTAGCGGAATTTCATTTTTCCAAAATGGTTTACCCATTCGCATCAGAATCATAGCATCCCCGGAAATTTATTTAACTTTGAAATTGTACGTATCTCAAATACGCAAATCAATTATTTTCTGGGTAACCCAGATACGATAAAGAGAATTTCAAAAAATGTATTTCGTAGCTAAAATCCAACCTTTATCGGTCGATATTATTAGATATCTCGAAACAATTTTCCTGACGGCAATTCTGCTTCGTTAAAATGAAGTTCTCGCATAATTCAGCCGACTCTCGTGTCTTGTTAGAGCCTAAAAATTTGTTCATAAGATTTGGTTATATCGATTTTGCGAACACGTATATCAAACGCGTGTACCCGTCTAATACGTAGGATAACAGCAAAACGAACAGTTTATCAAAACTAGTTGTTAATCTATTTAAGCCGAAAAAATCCACAAATGTCTGTGCAAGTATCGTTAACAATTTTTTATATTACGTTAATAGCATTTAATAACATGAAACAGTTTTTTTTTTCAATAATTTTACATAAACTGTTATAAAAATGATGACCTGCAATTTTAATTATAGTAGGATTGTTTGTCATCACTTGGCTACCCTTAAATTACTCTTTAAACAATTCGATACTAAGATTATACCGAAACATTTATAACACCGAAATCTACCTTCTGGTACGCAACCATTGCAAAAGGAACTTTTAATCACCATGAGTAACACGTCGAAGATTGGAATTCACTATATTGGGGTTATGACCACACTTTATTGGCCGCAACGTCTGCACGTACTGATGCAACCCTGCATAATATTCTCAACTAACTATGATTTGGTAGGTGGAGCGGTTTCCTTGCTACCGATCCTATTTCTGTTCTCTACTTTCTGTTATAAGCAGCGTAGTATGTTCTGCGTACGAAAGGAAACGGTAGGAGAACAGGATAGTTAAAAAGATCGTTGTTAAGAAGGGTACGCACAATAGGAATAGTTGAGATGCATTTAAGCTCATACAAGGAGAGAGAGTTACGCGTAGACGAACAGAGAAGACAACGTAAAATACACGTTCTTGTCTCCTCGGTTCTCTCGGTAACTTCCTAGCTCTGGTGAAGGGGAGAGCTTATTTCCGACACGAAAAGCATCGCGAATCTATGAGAGTATACCAAGGGTGTAACGATAGCACACGAGCCAAAGATTGAACAGAGCAAAGCCAGCCCACCGCGTGAGTTAAGCGTTTAATAAGCTTAATCACGCGACAGATCTGTGAGATACAACTTATTCGGTTCGCCTGCGTTGCCAGCAGTAACAGGAACACTCGGGTGCACTCATCCCACTACTCCGCGTTTATCCTCTCGCCGCACCAACCCCTCGGGCAGCGCAACTGCCAACCCTCAGCCTGTACCATCTGCTGTTAGTATTTTACCGTTCGCACGATGGTTCTGTTTCAGCTTTCGATATATCTATCCCTTACTCGGTCATTTCGAACTACGAGGGTGTAGTTCACTCGCGAGGACTTGAAAGAACGTTATATGAGGTGGTACAGATATGAGCTTTTGGCGGTATTTTTTTATCGTTCCAAAAAAACTCTATAAATACCGTAAGAAACTTGAACCGCGTTCATTCATTCTCCACCAAAAGATATCACGTTAATTGAAACCATTCAAAGCTCGGACCGCTACGGGTACGTAGCATTTGTTTTTTGTTTATCAAATTTAATCAGTACTTAAACTCTACTGGGCTATTAATTATGATCTAGAACAAATATAGATAGAACTGGAAATTTCAGAAAAAGCACGGAACGAGGAAAAAGTGGGAAAAAAACGAAATACCCTTTTATGACAGTTATGCACTAATTGTAAGCTTATTGTCATTTAAAATTGGCCGTGCCAAGTATTTTATGGTAATTATTACATGCATTATGTAGTTATTCTAAATTTCATGTTACTCGCTTATCTTTTGTTCGCGTGTCGGCACAACTCAGTGACGCAATTCCATTAATTCAGCTACAACAAACAGAAATGAAAATGCTTGTCGTAGATTCCTATTTTATATTACAGCTTTCGCTATTATAAAAACAAATGGATGTATAGCAAAATTGCTTTAAAAGAGCTTGATATGGTTAGTAAGCGATTGAAATTTGATAATTTTTACGAAAGTCTTTAATATAATATATATAGGTTATTGAGAAAATTCTAATCGGCATCCTTTATTACATACTTGTCATTGTGCCGTGAGGAATTAACAAAATAGCCCTTTTCGTAAACGGGAATTACCACGGTTAAATGATGATGTGTATATAAGTTGCCGCATGTCACTAATAAAAAATACACGGCCAATTCTAAATACGTGCCACTTGAACGGTGTCAGGATGATAAGTTGTCTTGCGTCAGGTCTTTGATGAGAAGTCATCCGCGTTCGGCCTGGGACAGAGCTACTCTCCCCTTCGTAAGCATTCGTATCGATTCGTATCAATCAGAGAAATATATAAATCGCTAGTATCGCCATCTATACACTTCGAAAAAAGTCTTAAAAATTGAGTAACTTTACTACAACTTTTTTAAAGTTTTTTTTTTAGAAACTTTTTCTGTAGACCTATACGTATATATCTCGGTGAATGATTATCATATACACTCACCAACGTCCATAGATATGATATGCCCCTCAACCTTGATAGTATATGGATTCGACGAATAAATGTTATCGAACAACTTGAAGAGAAACGTCAATATATTGTCACGCTGATGGGGAAGTGTGGGGAAAGTGTGGAAAGCGGGGCGAATTTATTATCTTTAATAAGGAATAGCAAATAAATACTTGGACAAATAAAATACAAGGACCATCAATAAGTATTCAATACAACAAACAAAAATATAACGATTTGTAGATTACAGCAAAATTTTAAACAAAAGAAAAACTGGGGCTTCGGCGGACTATCTCCGGGGGATCTCGCTAACGGAGATTCTCCAAAAACGGAAAAGAAAAGAAATAATTTCGATATTGATGGTTATTAATTTGTGGGCGCCAATTAATTTTCCTAAAATTAGTAAAATTAATTTTGGGAGACATTACAAGAATTCAAGACAGCTCAGGCAAGAGGGTCTCCGGCTCAACGGTCTCAATTGCGACTGGCTATGACTTTTCGATAATTCTGGAATATTCCTAAATTTTATTTTGACGTATTAAGTCGTCTATAATTCGCATGTACACAACAAAGTAGTCCTTATTATACTCGTGCTGTCGCAAACATTATTCCCACGGTGAATACTGTTGTCGTTGAAAGCGGGCATGAGATAAGGGGATATGGGAGGACGCGGATTGGCTCAACGGCTCGACTAAACAAAAAAAATGAAAACACGTTCATACTCGATCGGCCGACGTAGACCGTCAAGGTGACTGCTGGTAAATACAAGGATGAAGGAGATACAAATCGTTCGAGATGGAGATTTTCGCTGTTACGAAAGTAATTTATATTCTTCAATTTACGCAGTTATTAACTTCCGGGTTCGCGAGTACGGTGAAGTATCAGGGCAAAGAGGGAAGAGAAGGGCAAGCAATAATTATTGGGAAGCAACTTTCGATATAATACTTGGCAGTAGAAATAAGCATACGATATTTCCCTAAAACTATTACAACCGTTCCACACGGTTAGTTATGAATTTCTCTGGGAGGGGAATTTTTTATGACTCAAAAAAAAAATGTACACACAAAGGGCGAAATGGGGGGGTACTCTACTCACAACTTGCAAAAGAGGGGAAAATTATTAAGTTTTTGTCAAAACTTCACCGATGCAAACACTTACGGACGGTCGAGATTTTCCTCCGTTCCCTCCTTTCGGACACAGTGCCTCGTCCTCTCCTTTCTTCGTGCTCGTTCCGATTCGATCATATGGCTTCATAGCCATTAAATATTCAGAAAGAATATTTGCTGTTCTATTTTTGCTTTAGGTCGACAGTAAATTCGTCTTCTCAAAATCTTCACTCGCAGTCAATGTTTTCAACGGCTCGGCGCAAAGTAAGGCCACATGGCTGACCGGAAGCCGGCGAATTTTTCTTCGGCCTCTCATTGGCCGGCTGTTTTTATCGATGATTGGCGCAGCAGCGGCACGGGTCGATAAGTGATGGGTCAATAGCGAGTCAATTTCTGTCAGGGCAGCGTTGTGCGGATCTATCGGAAATGAGAATAATTACAGGACGGTCGATATTACAGGGGAATTACTTGCTGGACATATGACTACGGGTAATGAGGATATCGATTTATCACCGTGCACTGCTGCCACCTCGATCCTCCATGCGTCACCATATGCATGGATGGCTGTGCGACGGTGTCAAGGGTGCCGATTGTTTAGTGATTTTGACAGCCAGCGAGATCGTCGGGTAATTATTTATTTGTGTGAGGGTCGTGCGACTTCGATACGGGGTGTCTTTCGGTGGTGCGACTGCGATACGCGGTGTCTTCCGGTCGTGCGTCGGATGATGTGGACTTGACGTTGATCATGGCTGAGATTTGGGTAAGTAAATTTTCAGAACTTCTATTTTTGTTTTCCGCCTTGCTTTTCAAGTTTTTTTGGTTAGCAGGTTAATGTCGTTTGTGATGAGACTGCGACGTAGGGGTTTAGGCCTTAGGACGATAGCGGATAATTCTTGTTGACAATGGTGAGTTCTCTTTTTTTAATTCTCTTCTTATTTTCCTGCTGTTTCCTGTGGTTAGTTAATTTTGTAGGTTAAAGCGATGGGCTGGGACGGCAATGACGTGTATCTTAGGGATGGCGATTGACTGTCTTCTTGGCGGTGATAAGTGTTTCCACCGGTCTACATAATTAATAGGAAAGAATTATATCTTGACTTTTTTTTTATTTGCAGGTCATAGATGGAACGGTTGTCTTTGGGTAGGCTAGCTGGGCAGCAGGAAATTGTACAATATGACCAACATATAAATAAAACCGTCTCGCGTTTTTTTGTGACGTCAATCGTATTTTTTGACGATTTTCTGTTTCCTTTTGCGAACAGCCATTGGTTAGTATTTTGAATTCACACGAACGCGAATACAACGTTGACCTACACTTAACCATCGTGGCATATACATATTTTTACTACATGCGTAACGCATTGTAAAATAGAGAAAAAAAGTCTAGTCGACCTTAAAGAATTCTGTTATCTACATACATAATAAAAACGAATTGCCACATTGTTTAACCCGCGTCAATATTTAGACTAGTAGAAGAATGCATGAAAAAATACGACGGTTCTAGAAAGCCTAATTTTTTGACGAAGTTACAAATTGTCGCTAATTAATAAATCCGCACACTGTAATATTTTAATGAATAGTAACCCAGTGTAATATTCTTCCGAGAAATTACATTAAATATATTATACAAGGATTCCATTTTAATTTATTAATAAAAATCAGTCGTGAAAATGGGGCTCATATGAACAAATTTTCCCATAAAAGTGGTTTCGAGGGAAACGCGTGATGGCATTGACTTTAAGATCATATACAAATTATTATCGGCTGTTATAAATGGAAACTTATAATTTTTTTCGTCATATTGTGGACGAAAAGAAGATGAATAAAATGTCAACAAATTTTGTTTGTCTCTGAAACGCCAGAATTGTGGTACTTTGAGTTTTTGAAAATAGTGCACATTCTTGCGGATGATGGCGCAAATGAAACGGGATGTCATATTCGCACCTAAAAATCTAATTTAAAAAATACTGCCTTTATTATTATTACGCAAAAACTGGAGGTCGCTCGATTACTTATTCGAATGCTGTTTGTCTCACATCCGTTGTGATATTGCGGCACTCCAAATCCGGTTCTATGGATTATTAACCGTTGCTGATTCGACAATGCTAATACAGGCTATCGTATGCTTATCTTTGACTTTACGGCCCCTCGTACCCCTCACTGTTTAAAAACGTGCAACATTTTTACAAATACAAGATGCCGTAAGTGCGTCGTTCATGAAATTAAAAATCTTTTTTTTGTTGGATTGTCTTGATCTCCATAATAGCTTGTGATGACGTTTAAGCGAGCTCAACACCTTAACAGAAAAGATAAACCTATCATTGGAAAGTTCGTTTGCTACGACCTCAATTTTTTGACTTATTTCCATCGAAAAATTAAAGTGGGCCACCCTGTATACACTGTGACGATTTTTCCGTGATGTTTCCTCCGTCGTCATTTTTGGTCGCCTCCCCACATATACAGCCACAAATTTGCCGGCAAACTGGCCGTCAATTATTATTTTGCCTATATCGACAACCGGCACATCCTGCGGGACGGGGGAGGGGAGGGGCGTCCCCTCGATTTCCACGGATCGGGGTAAGGAAAACGAGATCGACTTGCCTTATCTAATCGACCTCGTAATCACCGTCGTGGGCAACGTCACTTTTTATTTCTCCGAAAGTGACGATCCAGTTATGCAGGATGCATTCGTAAGATTGGCAAAACTGAAAAGGTCGGCTGCTCAGGTAGA
Organism: Netelia fuscicornis; assembly: GCA_946811545.1. Classification (NCBI taxonomy): domain Eukaryota; kingdom Metazoa; phylum Arthropoda; class Insecta; order Hymenoptera; family Ichneumonidae; genus Netelia; species Netelia fuscicornis. The sequence continues at coordinate 29,671,693 of OX328015.1, forward strand.
GCGGATAATGATAAGAAGGGTCGAGGTAAGTCACCTCGGGATGGCACAATTTTGTGATCCTCCGTGAGACGGGTTCTCGATCGTGATCGCGCAAACGGGAATCTTCCCAACATCGCTTAACTCGATATCGCGAAAAATTCACTCATGTAATCCCCTGAAGTCTGAACACGCATTCATCAATAAAAAATATCAATGCATCGTTCGACCAAAAATTTGTATTTTATATGGTGAGAACACCCTCCAAAATTTATATTCGGGGGGAAGCCAGGTCTACATGGAATTCCCCATGGCTCGTACGCAAACTCGGATCTTTCACTCTAGAGAGAAACTACTCAACAACACGGAAGCACGCTCGTAGAGGGTGGGAGGGAGGGGCGGGGGAGGGGGGGGGGGGGATAGAGAGCCTGAAGCCTCTGGCCTCTAGCGCGACTCGAGAACAACTGACCAATCACCTTGTCCCAAAATCATACCAGAAGTCTATTACCAATAACTACTGCCCTCTCGCTCAGCGCAACTCTTGCCTTGAAAGGTATCGCAATTACCGACGTTGTTCGACTGCTGGCGAGTACTCTCAGACTTGTATTCCTATAGTCATTACTCAGAGTAAGGCTCTTAGCGTCGGCGGTACGAGGGGTTCCAAACGATAGGTTTGTCACTCGCAGATTCAGTGGCACAACGATTTCCAAAAGGGATCGATTTTTAGTGATTTCTACTACAATTCCCGTGCTTTCCGAATCAAGAAAATCTGCGAATTCACGTGATTTTTAGTGATTTCTAGCCTGATTTCAGGTAAAATGGTTCACTGATTTCTCAAGAGACCAACCCCCCCTCGGTACCAAACCCTTGACCGTAATCATAAAAACTTTCGCCCATCCTCCTGCATGATGCACCTGACGACGGGGCGCCGGTGTCGCAACCGGGCCTGCATGAATTACTCGGGCGTACCCACTTAGTTGCTGGCCGTTCTTACCTGACCAGTAACTCGTTATGGCCAGCATTACTCTCCACGTCAGGGTTGAATACAACCATCGTCGACGGGTATTCTCAAGATTCCAAAAAATTATTCTCATCTATCGAGAGCGTATATCCGGTCACAGGGTGGCTGAACAGAGGTGAAACTTCTAGAACGCCTTTTTGTGGGACAGCGGTTTTTTCTTAAGTCCGGAAAATCACGTCACAACATATAGACAAGAGTTTCATAAGATCGAGCTCCACACGCCGTTATTCTCTTTGTCACGTTCATATTACCGTTTCCACCCGTTTTTTGACAAACAGCTATTCATTATATTTTTTCTTTCGCGGACAACTCGATCAACGATGGTATTATCATTTATATTAACCACTTATAATATCGCAAATGCTTCCTTCACAAGGATACCAACAAATTTGATATGCATTTGTGCCGCATGTATCAATTGCGCGTGAAAAAAAGAGATATCGATGAAATAGAACGATAAAAGACTAGATAGCTGAGAAAGCTTATCCTGACCACATCAATTAGATTGGGCACAATAACAAACCAACGATTGATAAAATGAGTAACAGGAATAGAAAGACACATAATAAAGAATATATCCACATAATTTCTAAAAGCTATGTGGTGAAGGGTATTGAAGGTAGAGTCATGTGGGGCAAGTGTGCGCACTTAAGCTTTGAAATGCCATAGGATCGAAAATTCCAAGTTTAATGCAATAAAACGACGTTAATTGGTTAGAGTGGTTAAAGCAATAAATTGACGATAGAAATAATATTCGTCAACGGCACGAATTCTCAAAAATTGACCAAAACTAACATAGCCCGAAATGCGTACACTTACCCCAATATAGGGGTAAGTGTGCGCAGCAGTGTAGGTAAGGGTGCGCAACATAAAATGACGAGATTTTGACCTATTAAATAAGGATAACCAGACATAGGAACATGACAAATTTTTATTTATTATTATTCGATGTTTTAACGGTACTAATAAAAACAATTTGAAAACAACAATAAATTTCAATAAGATGAATTGTAACGAACATTGACGGCATTGATATTGTACCTTTCGATCCTGAAACAAAATATTGCAGTATTAATACGAAGTTTCTAAAACGGGATAAGTGTGCGCATGCACACACTTACACAACAAGCATGTGCGCACACTTACCCCACCCCATCAAAACGGGATTTCATCCACATAGTTCGGGATTGCGTCATCTCAAAAATTGAAAAATTGTTACTTGTCAAACTGAATACTACGTAGTACTCGATGATAAATGTGAAACGTCCAAAATGGGTACAAGTCTACAAAAGATTGGACGCCAAAAATAGTAAAATATCGTAACAATTTGAGCAAAAAAATTCACTTACCTGCTAAAACAAAACGGCGGGTTAGGGGCTACTAAAAATCGACCTCTTCGCAGAACATCGCACGGGGCACTGAATATGGGAGGTGCGGCACTTTAGTTATAAATCGTTTCTGAGATATTTCATATGCGCACACTTACCCGCTGCGCACACTTACCCTACATGACTCTACATACAATCAGTTCCAATGAATTTTCTGCAAACGTCGGATAATTTACTTAAACAATCATGCAAATCAATAAAACGTTGTGAAAAAACTTTTAAAAAGAGCCGCATGGTACTTTGGTGTTATCATGTGTAGCGAGGATTCTCTGCTATTAGAGAAACCATCTCGTAATTTCACGGAAGACGTAGGAGTTGCCCTGGTGCGACATCTTTGTCGCACGGCGACAATTCCCACCACGGCTGAACTAGTGGTAACAGCAGCCAGACCCATCCCACGTTCTCGTCTTTCTGTCTCCGTCATCTATCTAACTCCTAATTCGACTCGAATGGATGGCAATTCCATTCATGGAATCTTAGAAAGCAATTGTTCTCTCAGGTGGTGTGGAGCCACCGCCGTGAACTCAAACCGCGTCCAGCATCAGCATTCGCGTTGCAGATGCAGCAGCCATAGCTTGGATGAAGCAATAGAGGATTCACTTCCTCTTTATACTTCCTTCATCCCTACCACCTCCAGTCCTAGCTAAAATCGCTCAACGTGGTAGTATCCAGCTCTACGAGTACGAATAGTTAGCCAACATAGATCAACCTCGTGCGTCGAACAATGGATGGGGGTCGTCGTTAGATTGCTCTTGAAACTGCTCCTAAGTCGTCTTTCCACGTTACTAACCATTGATCTCGCTGAATATCGACGTAATAAAGTACTAAGTTACCGATGTATGTACCACCGACTTCCGTGACTAGCCAAAGCTATATTCTACAGGAAGGCTGATCGTACGTTTAGACACAATACATAGCCATGTTACAGTTAGCTTGAGACAAGTCTCGCGTACATTCTTCTAAATAATATCTATTATGTACTGCTATTTAGTGAAAAAATGATTCAGTCTTGTGGAGATGTTTTGTCCATTCGTAATTATTTCTCGGGTTTCGTTTTCATTTTATGTTTAAGCACGCATTCCGTGGTATTTATTACTATTTGTCTCTCGCAAGGCAGGAAGATAAAATTGCAAAAACCAAGATACATCCTTTATCGACGCAGAATGAACGAGAGTAGTACATTCCCGTAGTTCTTTTTTATTCCATCAAATTACAAAGGTTTCAGTCATACACTAACAAGTGTTATTAACTTCCAAAGAAGTTTAGGGAACTGATGAAGACAATTGAAAGCACTTATAATTGGATAAGTGTTTTCTACACGGAAAGAATTTTTAAGTAATTTTTAGGGTGAAGTCACAGTAACTGATTGACAAATGTGCAATTCTTCAGGTTTTTAGGAAATAAGTTATACATTTTAATGGAAATGAGTAAAAATTTACTGTTGCGTGACAGAAATTACAAATATTTTCAAGAATTTTTACTGAAATTAACAGTAAATTTTCGTGAAATGTAACAATTACTACAATAAGTTGAAAAAAGTGCTGATACGAATGAAAGTGTACGGTGCACATTGAGAAATTTGCATGTTTGTCCTAAAAATTGAAAAAAGGAAGCCGAATTTTTCCGTGCATATACCAGAATTTTTACGTTCTTCACAGTAAAATCAGTTAGGACTAGATCCCCGGACCGTAACCCGTGAGTTCTGTGTAACGTGCGTAAAAATTATGCTACGTGCTAAAATTTTGACATGCCTGAAAGTAAAATATTTGAAACTAGTTTCAATTTTTAACTGTTTGCACTGTTGTCACCGGATTCAATTTTTTAATGTAATTTTTACCGAGTTTTCACCGTAAAAATTGATAAGAAATTCTCTCCGTATAGACCACATTATGAAATTGTACTTTAAGCTTGATATGTAGTGACATATGAATGCACGAGTATCCATATATCATATGTATATCGTGTACATATGTTCAAAGGCGCATATACAAAGCATATCCATTTATTTTGAGTACCTCAATTACTTAAGGTAAATTTAAACTTCAATCGAATCTTTATCGTCACTATACAGATAAAAAAGAGTATATTTGTCTCTATCCTTTCCCATCGACAATGGTCTAAACATACCATACGTACGCATAAATCATTAATTGACAGTCAAGGGCAAAAGAGCATATACCCTGTGCATTTATGATCACGTCTCTGCGCCATTTTATCGCAAACTGTCCGGCATAAAAAATCAAATGAGATATTGCTGAAAAGTTGAAAATTGAATGTGTCAACATACAAAATGCGTAGAAGGTTTCTTTGCGTGCTCCTGTTAGGGAGATGTACAAGACGTCCGGGTGCTCGTGTCTCGTATAGTATTTCCGTAGCTACGATAATAGGAGCGAACGAGCTCGAACACGAGCATGTATAGTGTGGTATATGACTACAGAGTGCGAGCGAGAGCCTCACATCACAGACGCTTACGAACCAACCGGCCCCCGGTTAATGGACCTGACAAGCATAATTTCGCTTACCCTCGTAGCCAACTCCGTTGCCACCTCCCCCCATTTTCCCCTCACCGTTAACCCTGTCATAAGTGTAGTTCGAGATATTAACGTGGCGTTTTAAGCGTACGTTAAGGCGGTGAATCCATGAACAACGCTCAAAGCGATGGATACGCGGTGCGCGCTTTCTATAGTTTTAGTACTTATTCAGCGGCCAGCGTGACGCGCGTTCTTCCTGCGTGATTAGACTCGACGAGATAATCGAGAACGGCGTTTTGTTCAACGGTAAAATGTTCCTCTTCCCCTTGAACAGATCCGCAAGCTGTCGGCAAAGACTCGTCCCTCGCTCGTTTTGTCGCATCTAGCTGTTTCGGTTTCTAAGGGAGGTCTTCTCCCTTCCCTATCGATATCCATATTTAACGAGTCGGCGTAGCCGCCGGCGCCAATAACGAAAGACACTTCCTCCCGTGCAAAGCGCCGTCTTGGACCTCCACCGAGCTCCCGGTGATCGGGTGCTTCACCCGGAAATTGCTGAAGTTTCCAGTGCAATGACATTCGAGCAAAGATTGTGGCAGAAGGAGGTATTCCCTCAGAGTGAAAGAGTCAGCATCAATGATAAGGGCTAGAGGCAAAAAGAGAGACTACGGCGAGCTGAAAAAGAAAAAATAAAGAAACACAAAGGGGGACTGTGGCATTTATCCAACTCCTTCACAATTGAAATAGAACGCAACAAAATCTTTCATACCCACGGCGTTTTCGTACGATGCAACTCGTTACGAAATTTTTCTCTTTATGCAAAAATATGCGAGTCCCTCGAAACATGTATGAAAAATCTATGTATGAGTTAAACTTTCACTGATGCCGCATTTTGTGTAGAGGCTATGGATTAACCTTCAAAATATTGAATAGACGTCGTCTGAATACACATCGTCATCCTCTATAGAAACTTTGAAATTCATGTTCTGCCCATCGCGAATGATTACAGCGAAGAAATAATATAAGTTATCAAGCTTGTTTAATATTTTTTTATATTTCCATTTCTCTTGAAATTTCATTCCGCTTGTAGAAAGTTTGCTCGCTAACTTGGCTTCAAACCTAAATTTGAATTGAAATACGCATGTTTCCTTGAAAATTATATAACTCATAGTGGTAAAACCGATGACTTATGCAATATAATTTAAAAACGTGGATTGAACGTTTTTTAAAAATTAATATTAGTTTATAGCTACAGCATTGGATGAACTCAATCGATGCGTCAGAGTGGGAATTCTTAAAAAACTTTCTAACTTTACCCAATGAACTACACAGTTTTATACACATTTCATTCTCAGAGAAGATTCTTTAAGGCCGGACCTCATTGTGACAGGCAGAAAAATAAGTGTTTTTATGACATTTTTAAAAATATTTTTTGGGCTCAATTACAATATGCTGTTCCAAATACATTAAAGTAGCTTCAAGTCAATTCTTATTGAAAAAAGAGCAATAGTTGAAGTCTAATAAATGGCATCGCAAATGCCTATCGGAAATGTCCTTCCTTCTGGCAAAATTGAAATTTCTGGTTTGATTCGTCTAATACAGAAGAAAATTAAAATTAGCCCGGAATCTGCATTGATGTCCTTATTATTAACGTAGCCATTCTATATTTTATATACTTTTCAAAATATGATCACGTTTCGAAATAAAAAGTATTATTTCCACCTAAAATAGTCTTATTCAAGATGTTTTAAGAAACATGAATTAAGAAGATGCCTATGCTTAACGATAGCTATTACAAGTACAAGAAATTTCGAGCAAAGATTTTATAAATCCAACTAATATTGCTTGAATTATCGTCCGCCCCAGTTCGAAAAAAGTGGTTTTGAGAAGAATACAATTCACAATTTAAATACAAGCTTTGTAACGTACCTGTAAGAGCGGTACTATATAAGAATCACCTAACAGCAGAGGTGAGCGAGAGAGATGCTCACACACCGAAAATGTAACGACGGTTGACGAGAGGGATTCTAGTTAGTTCGACCCAAGCACGCGAAGCGATCATATCGACATATAAACTGCAGACTGTTTCTCTTATTCATTTTCTACGACTTACTCCTGACAACCCCGAAGGAACAGAAAACACCTAACAATATCAAAAGTGGGATCGAATTCACAACCTCAAAGAGGCGCTTCCCAAATTGTCGCGAAAATCAACAATCGCGAGCTGGAAAGTATAACGTGGCATCCATAACTTCGTGTAACCGTTGAACAAACGCGTGTGACGAGTTGCAAAAAATACGGCGGAAAATAAATAGCCAACGGATTTATTGTTTCGAATCATAACGGCGCGGACGTGTGATATGGATGAGCGCTATACGTAGACATATCTCGCAAGAATCACGAGTGGAAATTTAAACTTATAACTAAGAGAATACGCGGCGAAAATCTCCCCGACTTCGTGCAAGTTAAACACGCAAAAAAAGGCAATCGGAAGTTACGTGATCCTTGATTAATATCGAGGTGGCGCTTTATACGCACTTCCGAGAAAACCGTTACGTCTGGAAAATTAGACGGGCGTTCTACACGATTTTGACAGTTGGGATTTTGCGATCGAAACGTTCATAAAATTCGTTCAATTATTCCGAACACTGTTTGAAGGCCAAAACGACCAGTGGTGTCGTGCCTTATTGTATTTATGACTCGTGTGTACGGTCTGAACTGTGTGTGTGTGTTGTGTATTACTCGCGGGACTGTTGACGAAATACACAACACAAGTCTCAATACGAGACGAGTGAGCGTGAGACGAGCCTTAATTGTCGTAATATTTCATGTATATGGTGTGCGTATAGAACGGAATAAACATGGGAGATCCGAATAGATTTCAAGTGGCCGAATTTAAAGAGATCCTTCGAAATCTTGGACTATCGACCCGTGGCACGAAAGCCGAGTTAATTGTGCGGTTACAGAAAGCTGATCCGAATGGTGAATGGTTGCAAGAACAAAATTACCAAAATAATCACGATGACGAAGGAGCTCAGGGTAATAATTCGAGGGCCAACATGGAAAATATCGGCACCGAAAACGATCTCGTGCGGCGAGAAATGGAACTATTGCGCCGAGAACGAGACGTATACTCCAGAGAGAGCTAGATCTAGCTCGCAATAAAAATCGCCAGCTGTAGACGGAAGAACGAGGGAATCTGCGAGTCGATGTGGGGAGGCCTAGCGCAAATATAAAGATGTTTGGAGATCTTCTTAGCCCGTACAATAGCGCAAGGGATACATTTTCCGATGATCGAAACAAGTACAACTCATCAAGGAAACGTACGCTCTCGGCGACACTACGACGAGAATTCTCGTGGTCTCGAAACTCATTTGAAACTCGTTTGAAAAACTATCGAGCCTCATAAGAGCGCCGATTCTGAGCATTTCCAGTCCTCGCGACTTAATGGAACTGCACTGTGACGCTAGCTCACACGGTTTCGAAGCGATTTTGGTTCAGCATAAATCGGACCTTGAATATCACCCGACCTTTTATTTTTCGAAACGCACGACTGATGGCGAAAGTCGATATCACAGGTTTGAGTTAAAAACTTTGCCTATAATGTACGTTCTGAGACGATTCAGGGTTTATCTTCAGGGGATTAAATTTAAAATTGTTACGGATGGTAACTCCTTAAGGATGACTCTTGACAAAAGGGACGTGAACCCGAGTATTGCAAGATGGGCCCTGGAACTTCAAAATAATGATTATGAGGATGGAGCACAGGTCCGATAGCCGAAATGCAGCATGTGGATGCTCTGAGTCGTAACGCTTCTATATTAGCGATCGAAGATAATTCGATTGAATTAAACCTATCGCTGACCCAATACCGCGACCCGGTGATAAAAGAATTAAAGACGAAACTCGAAAAATGCGAAGACAAAAAATACAAAATGCGAAATAGGTTGGTTTACCGCAAGCGCAACCAAAATTTATTATTTTGTCCCGGAAGGCATGATCATTCACATCATGAGAAAGTATCACGACAGGATAGGTCACATAGACGTCGAGAAAACGCGTGACGCCATTCAAGCCAAGTATTGGTTCCTGAAAAAAAAAATACAGAGTAAAATCTTATGTTCAGGATTGCTTAAAATGCATTGCGTTTAATCCGGTGACCGGAAAACGCGAGGGCTATTTATACCCCACCCCTAAGGGTAACCTTCTATTCACGACCATTCACGTCGACCATTATGGCTCGGTAGACAACAAACATCTAGCAAAGAGATATGTTCTCGTCGTGGTAGATTTTTTCACTAAATTTACGAAATTGTACGTCACGAAGACGGCAGCTTCTAGGGAAGCGATAAATTATTTGCGTCAGCATTTCGCTAACTTCAGTCGCCTCAAGTCAAGGTCATCGTGTCAGACAGGGAGACGAGCTTCACGTCAGATGAATTCGCCGAGTTTCTGAAAGAAAATGATACCCAACACATAAAAATAGCGACGGGTTCTCCGAACGCGAATGGGCAGGCCGAGCGCGTGAACAGGGTAATCGGCCCTATGCTCAGTAAACTTATTGATAATTTGTCGGAACGCCACTGGTATAAGGTGTTAGATGACGTCGAATATACGATCAACAATTCGATAAACAAGGCCACGGGTGAAACACCGAGCAAACTTCTGTTCGAAGTAAACCAGCGGGGAAAGGTGTCAGACGAAATTCAAAATTATCTCAAGGAGCATCTCGAAGCGCAAGAGAGAAATTTCATAACAAATCGAGCCGAGGCCGAGAGAAACATAAACAAAGCCCAGGAATCGAGCAAGAAGTATTACGATAATAGGCGAGAAGAGGCACGCGTATATAGGGAAGACGATTACGTTATGATAAAAAAACTTCGACAGCATACCCGGAGTCTTTAAAAAGATTATCCCCGAATTCAAGGGACCATATCAGATCGCGAAGGTCCTCCGAAACGATCGGTACGTTGTCACCGACGTTGAAAATTTTCAAGCCAGCCCAAAGCCATGTAGTGGCGTGTGGGAAGCCTCAAATATGAGACCCTGGTGTCCTAAGGAAGTTGTTTAAAAAGATGCACAATAAGTAACGGTAGCGATGTTAATAAAAAGTATAGGTATCGTACTTTATCCATAGATATATTTGTATTATTGTACTGCATTTCGATATATGAGAAGTTCGAGACGGACTTGTTGTGTTAATTGTATTCTATCTTATAGACTGAATTTCGAACCGTATTTTATCTCACAAACTGTATTTCGATGTATGTAAAATCCGAGACGGACTTGTTGTCAAGATTGGCCGAACTGTAACGTACCTGTAAGAGCAGTACTATATAAGAATCACCTGGCAGCAGTGGTGAGCGAGAATGATGGTCACACACCGAAACTGTAACGACAGTTGATGAGAGGGATTCTAGTAGGTTCGACCCAAGCACGCGAAGCGATTATATCGAAATATAAACTCCAGACTGTTTCTGTTATTCTTTTCATTTCCTACGACTTACTCCTGACAATCCCGAAGGAACAGAAAAACCCTAACACTTTGTATAAATAAACTTCAACTTTTTCCACTTACTATAAATTTCCTCTATCCCAAGGCCGTAATAAGACTCATTTCCTTCGTTATCGTCGTCTGCTGACGGTTTCCATTTCTTATATGCAATGATTGCTCCTTTGTGCCGAACTTTTTCAGCAACGATCCGCGTTGAGTGCATGTAGCTTGTCTCGTTGCGCACAATTTTGTTGTATGGTTGGTCCAATTTCGATGTCTTTAAAAAAATGTGAGCGTACCCTATCTGCCCTCATTGACTATGATAGTTGATATATATGTACATAAAGGATTGTTTCAACGACCGTACTATTGGCAGAATTAGATTTCGGAGCGATCTGCCAAACTAATGAGTTAAAACATGTATTATTGTTTTGGGCAAATCCATCCGCACATCCTTCCAGTAATTCCGGCTTCGAATGATCTTCATAAATCGGGAAAATAATGTTAATGAAGTTTTCTGGAAGTGGCAGTTTTTCTACAATTGAGTCGAGACTGTCCTTGACTCGCTGTCAATACCTACTCGCTGAGAAAAACAACAGGGGTATTCCCCTTCAGGATACAAATAATGACTAATTTGTTTTTTGATTGTAAGCTAATCAAGCCTTACAGCCATTACTGACCACCACCATAGAGTTGCATCGTGATATGAAACACATAGGTATCAACGTCGAAATACACACAATGTACTTATGTGATCTCTTTGGGTTTTGCGAGATCAACCTAACTTTAAAGAGCGTTTGCAGACGCTTCACCTCCACTGTCTTGTACTTGGCTAAGGGCGCAGAAAATTGGCAAAAGAAGCGTCCTAGACTTGCCGACCCGATTTAACCCTGCTAGTGAGGGGTTTTACAGAGAATCCATTAAACCTGGGGCCGCTAATTTCATCTGCTCATTGTCAGTGATTTGCAACAATAGTTTGTTCATGGCTATATGCTTATTGCTTTAAATAGTGACAGTACGAAATGAACTAGCCAAGTAGAATAAAAATCACTGTTTTCAGCGGGTGTGGCCCTACATGAAAATGGTAATCATTCTTGTAAATCGATACATGTAATAGAAGCTATGAATGAACACTGGAACAATGAAGAGGGGGATCAAGAGATACGATAAATACAGAGGGAGGAATGGACAAAAATAAGCATGTAAAGAAACAGAAGATATATAATAAAGTAGCATAGATCAATGGAGATACCAGAGTTAGCGGAGCATTCCCTCCGGATTCATAGCCGCAGCACCAGCAAAGCCAACAGTATCAGAAAGTTCAGAACCTCCTTCAAAAGACCCTAGATAGCAGCGCTACTGGTTCGAGTTAGGTATCTATCGACGGGCACATAGATTCCTATTAGCAGGGCACTTCACGGGGACGGCATCCTGGTTCACCTCTCGTTTCTACCCCTTCCCCGTTGCTGGCACCCTCTCTTCTCCTGGCCCTCGACGATATCGTATAAATGTGTCGTTAATTACTTATCCCACGGCCGCAATGCCGCTACTACTAGAAGCTAGGTTCGGGTGCTTTCAGTTCCCTGTTGTATGGTTCCACCGCCCCCGTTGCTATCGTGTCGAGTACAAGGGGTTTAAACGTGTGACTGGAGGTATCCTGTACGAGGCAAGGGGGTTCGAGGTGGCGGAGGAAGCACCGACACCTCCACGGTCTCGGCAGAACTGTCCTCTTGCTCCTGTATGTGGCTTCGTCGTATTCCACCTCATCGTCCTATTCGTCCTCGGAACATCCAGGCCTCTTACTCTTGCATGTTATGGTACCCCGTGTTAAGGAAACTAATGTTTATTTGAAAAACTAATTGAACGGGACTCGCGCATCTACAGCTGGCAATTAAATGAGATTACTGCAGTAGCGTAGAGGCTCTCGGGCAGAGGTAGAAGCCGAGTGGCAGCGGAGTATAGAGGGGATTAAATAGTACGTCCGTAAGATATGGAACGCGTAATGTTTAACTACTATGCCTTTTCTGTCCTTTCTACACGTTTACCTCTTGCTTCTGTTCCTGATATTGCGGTTATGAAGCGACACCAATAATTAATTGTTTGCTCCGAGCCAGTATGGTCACCCCTCGCACTCTGGTAGGTGACCATTCTATATTCAATGCTTTTTATAATAGGGAGTTATATCAAACCATGACCTCACTGTCTTGTTCTTTTATCCTCACTTATTGTACCCTCCTACCAATAGTTTCGCAGACTGTCTGTATTTTTAACTCAACCGAGTATTTTAGATTTAAGAGACCTGTCTTATTTTTACTTTACTTTCATCGAATGATCATCATTGATCTTTGATAAATGTTGTAGTGACGATGTTATTTAATTTATTTTGTATGTGATATTTCTCATTGACTCCAGATACAGTATTAATCTATTTAATATTAATAGTTTTTAATTTGGTAGCCGTATTTAAATCCTTATTGATAATAGGTGGGAAAAAGCCTGCTGCGCGCATATAATTAAGGCAATCGCAATTAAAAATACTATTATTGGCGGTGCACCGCAACTCAGCTGCACTGGCATTATTCAATTATACAACCAAATAGAACAAATAAATAAGAGAAATGGTAATAATACACGATATCTACGTTCAGGTGTAAATGTTCAACCTTAATATATTTATACGCCGAATTTTGCCAACGTCTCAATAACGTATATGTGCCCTTTTCTTTAAAACCCCTTTTTATTTTATTAACTTATCTGTTGGTTCACTGTCTCATATTTCTACTCCTTAATGTTACATTGGTAGTTGGGATCCCATGCGCCAAGAATAACAACCATTCTATATAGGGTTGAAGGGTTTCCCCGTACGTTATTATATGCCATAACACGCCAACAGATTTTTAATGCCCCTCTTTCCTATACTTTCTCCGGACTAATTATAGTTTAGTAAGTAACAGTATTACCAAATCCGTATCCGCGTGGAGAAGGATTCGCACAGCTCCGCACTATCGTACCTGTAACGTACCTGTAAGAGCGGTACTATATAAGAATCACCTGACAATAGAGGTGAGCGAGAGAGACGGTCAACCATGCCGAAACTATAACGACGATTGACGAGAGATATTCTTGTCAGTTCGACCCAAGCACACGAAGCGATCACACCGAAATATAAATTATAGACTTCTTCTCTTATTCTTTTCGTTTACTGTGCCTGACTACTGAGACTGACGCCTGGCTATCCCAAAAGACAATCCTAATATACTGGAATAAACCAACTCCACGGAAAAAATAGCGTGCGATCTATACTTACACGCTGGGACATTACAATCGTACGCTTACAATATCGTTACCCATTTCAATACGTAAATATCGCACACCTACTTAAAGTTTTTTGCTGGTGACAAACGAAAATAAAATTGGGTTTTATTTGATACATTTTTTTTCAAATACCATTACATCGTCTAAATGGTACCCACGAGATACAGTGAACAATTAGTAGATATGTTTTGCGGAGACCCAAAGACGTAATTTTTTATTACACATAGTATCTTTAATTTCTCTATGAACAGTAGCTGTTTCGCTGGGAGGAGAGAGAGAGAGAGGAAGAAAGAGGCATATTCCCCACTGCATCAGTTACTATTGCCTAATCAAATAACCAATTGTATAGTATCAGTTATTAATAGATTACAGACAGCAATTATAGAATTCATCCACAAGGTGAAGTGAAACCACAGCCAAAATGGCATTACGAGTATATTATTAACCATTCGTAGTTGATTGACATGTTGCTTAATGTCGTCTTTTCGCAGCGAGCATCAATTAAGTGATTAAAATATCACGAAGTGAATATGTTCAACTGGACTGAAAGTACTAAGCCTAAAGGACACTTAAAAGAAATTTAAAAAACAACATAAGACAAATCATTTGCTAGTTACGTTTACTGCGAGATGTTGTATTATAAAAGTTTTAATGTTTTAAGCGTTCTATAGAAAAAAAATCGTTAGAATCGAGATTGATCTTCTGAGATAGACACCTGCGTCTAACATTGGCACATTCAGAATTTAGTCGAGGATCATGACACAATCTTTTAGATTGTACTGCATAGAAAAGAAATATTATTTGTCCTTATATTTATCCTGTCAGAAATATTATTTATGATGGACATTATGACTATACGTAATCGTGGGTTTTAGCACCCTAACTACTTTCTCTGCTGTTAAGCCAGCTACGATCATCGTTTATACTCTCTGGCACGTAACCCGACAAAATATTTAGGAAGCATATAGTTCAGCTTCCCCATCGGCTTGTTCTAATGCTGTTGGTTAAATGTCGCATTCCTCGTTCAAGCTCGTTGTAGTAGCAGCCCCGCGTCTCTGCCACCTTTTAGGGTCGGCGAGTTAGCCCGTCCGCTCGAACCTTTGGAAGCCGCGGTGCTTGGTGGGAGGCTCGTATCACTGGTGCGAGGTGGCGTCGGCGGTCACATTGGCTGCCAATACTTGCTTCCTGCAATTTAATGCAGTATCAGAACGCGATAGCATCTGCTTGGCCAGCCGAAACCCACGGCGTTGCTGTTAAGCTTTACCCTTCCAACCGCCAGAAGCACCTTCGGCATGAATAGCAACGCTTGGTGGCACGAGAAGCACCACCATCGCCCGTTCTTCTTCCTTCACAGCTTCAATTTTACCAAGCTCATCTAGTATCATACCCGCTGGTTCACTTCTATCCACCAGTGTACTCGACCATTCCCTTGTCTCCCGTTCCAATACATCGAAGGAACGAGGAACAAGAGCGAACGCTGAACCTCGACAGAGGACCGCAACCTTGGCAAGTTCGTAACTTGTAATTATTATCTGGCTTGCAGAACACCTTCCATACATGACATGCTATATAACCATCGGTTATGCACCGCCACCTTATCATTCGAGTTCGAACAACGAATACGATGTCTCGGCCCATGCCCCTTCCTTCCTGCATCCTGATACCTTCCTGATACGGTATAACGAACCTACCGTCGACAGATTGAGTGAAGTAACTGTTCCATGAGTGGAATGGTGGCAGATCATCTTTGCTCTACCGTTCTTCCACGTACTTTGGATCGGACTTCGATCGTAACAAAATTTTACTTTCCATGCGTACTGCATAACACTAATGGCGGATATGTACGTGTTTTTTTTTGGATCTATTGAAAATTTGTAATTGGCAGCTTCGCGTGTATTTAAGTTGTTGTGAGAGGGGTGGTCATTTTGTTATAGAGTAATAATTTATGGAATTTGGGTTGTCCTAATATGTTATTCTTGCTAAAATTGCATAACATAGTACAAAAACGTCATCCGACCGCGGGACGTTCTTTTATGGGAATTATTTGTCCAAGTTTTTTGCACATGAAGTAAAAAGGCAGAAATATGCATGACAGATAATGTGCCCGGGAAATATGCAAAGATCACTGAAATGCAGATCACCCGGTGAAACGGGGGTTGTGGGCAGGGTCGGGGGCATCAAGATGAGCAGATAAGTCGTCTTTGACATCACGACATCCGCGGATAAAACTACGCAGTGACGAAGTGCGCCGGCATCTTTCGGCCCATTGGGCTGACAGGATGATGTAAATTCATCGTACAACTCCCGCCTAGGCTCCCGTTCTTTTTAGCTCCGGTTGCTCTCAACTCCGTCTGCCTCCCGAGTTATGCGATCCCCATGCATCGTTGTCAATGCTGGTCGAGGTAGTACTACGATATTCCCAGGCAGCTATTCGTTTCACAGATGACATAAGATGATTTGTAGTGGTCTCACTGTGAGCTTCCTGATTTTTATGTAAGAGTGCTGGAAGATTGCACCACCCGTCTCACCACCTTTACGCCGCAAGTTCCAGGCCATCATATATTAAGGATGTTGAGCCTACCATGTTTAATATCTCTGCCAAATAATAATATTGCGATGCGTTTGACTAACTATGTGTTTTTCATTTTTTATTAACGTTTACCTTATATCTATGGCCTGGAAAACCTGTAAAATGGCATACAATATATAATGATGAATGTTGAAACGAATACTTTCGAATGAAAGAGTGATAAAGAAAAATGTTATCTTCTGAATTATGAACACGGAACAAGTTTTCCAAATGTTTGATTTATTAAGGGGTAACACCAAGCCACGATTTTGAAAAATCTTTTTTTTTTTCTTAAAATACACTTTCGGCTTAAAAAATAAAAGACAATTGGCCCAATAGTGGAAAAAAAGTTAAAGTGTTGAATTTTCAATTTTCCCGCAACATACTTTCCCACAACGCAAGGTATGTTCAAACATGTTTTTCAAACTGAGAGAGCAGATTACTCGGAGACTATTGCATAGATCGATTTGAAATTTAGAAAGTAGTTTCATAATTGTTCTTTACAGAAGTACGTTCTTACGGACCGATCGGCCTAGCAATACCACAGCCGAACAACCTGTAACTCCATGCGCTACCCCATCAGCACATTCCACACAGGCGTTCGAATCTATACGTGGAATGTGCAGGACACCGCGGAAAATACCTCCGCCACGACGCCACACGTTGCACTGTCAGCGCCGACTTGCCAGCGTTCCCCGAAAAAAGGACGGTCGATTGGGAAATCGGCCCGAGCAATTTCCCAATCGATGGCTAAATACTTCCTGGTTGTCCCCACAAGACTCTCTCAACACCTTTGTCCTATAGCAACGAGGATTCCGTCTGATCGATCACTCATCAGTCTTAATTGACTCCTCCGTCTTAACAGACGCATTAATCGCTCGACTGGTACGAGTACCGGTCGAGCTAGTTTTAGCTGGGATTACTACCAAATGTTTCACTATCAAATGTTTCACTACCAAATGTTGATAAGACTACCAAATATTTGGTAGTCCGAGATATTTAAATTTGTATCATCGATACTGACCTTTAATGACGTTGAACGACTTTAACGCCCTATTGTTTTGTATGCCGCTTGAGGTACTCTACAAGATGGTTGAAGAAAAATATACCATT